>CM065896.1:57786912-60284247 GCA_033439115.1 Firmiana major | reverse complement strand
TTTTGACCTCTTACTGACTTACCCAAAGTCCGATGTATCCCCAAAAATTCTTCCCCATTTTCCTTTTTCTCTTTTTCATCCTTTTTCCTCTCTTTCTTGGCTGAACCGGTTTGGTCCGGTTCAACCTGGTTCAGACCGGTTCGGTTCAACCGGTTTTGTCCGATTCGGTTTTCTTCTTCACAGTTCAGAGCTCTACCGATCGGCTCTTCACTGCTTTTCGCCTCCAGCAGCTCCGCGGGGTAGTCCGATTCATGAATCTGGCCTAGGTTTCACCAACGGTGGCCGGAAAGTGGTCGGTCCGGCTCTTCTCCCTTCCAGCGTCGGTACCCATTTTCCTTTCTCGTCGTTTTCGGCGCTGTCCATCATTTTCTCCGGCTGTTTTCGGCACCCATCGGCGCGCCATCTAATGGGGGAGCTTTGGCTAGCAGTGGCTAGGGCTGAATCGGCGCCGGTGGCCGTCGATTTCGTTTATCCTCTCCGGCGCCGATGGTGGCTTGTCGGTCTTCGTTTCTTATTCGCAGGTTCCTCTTCGCGTTTTGTTTCTTTCCTTTTTCATTTTCAGATTCAATTTCTGATTTATTTTTTAATTTTATTTAATTTAATTTTTATTTTATTAATATTATATTCATTAAAATAATATTAAATTACAAAATATCCACCAAAAATTATATTTTATTTAAATTAATTTATTTAATTTATTTATTGTAACCCTTTTTCGATATATTTTCTTTGTATTTTCGAGATATTTTTCCGAGTGAATTTTTGGTAAAACTTAATAATTTCGGATCTTGATCAATTAGACTCGGAATTCGATAATTTCTCCTTTATTAATCAAGATGTCCTAAATCTCTATTTTTAATTAAAAGTTTCTTATCGAATTTATACCGGATTTCGATCTTTTACGAATTTCTTATCGAATTTACCCTTGTACGTATTTGGGATCAATCTAATCCAATCCAACTTCCCTTCACGAACACTCACTCATTTCGTATTTTAAATCCTTATCTCCAGTCTGAATCTTATTCGTTTAAATTTGTGACCATTTTCAATCCTTTATAAGAAATTACGATATAATTTCGGGTCTTACAATAATCCATATTTTAATCCATACACAACCAAGACTTAAAAACCTCGTATTCTTATACTTCATCATATTTAAAACTTGTGTGTACATTAACATATCATAATTACATACACCAAATTACAATTCTCATAACTGGGGTATACAAAATTCTCAGTTCTCACATTGCATAAATCCTAAACCCTCCAACATCTAAATTTTGCAGTTTAAATTAAACTATCACACTATGTAATTCCAGAATTTGAGGTTGCATACAAATTTACATGAATATAAAAATCAATTTTATTCTTTTTCCTTACTATAGCCGAGACAATGCCCCATTGTTCCTAACTTCTTACTAAATTTTAAATCACGCTAACCTACATTTTTTTAAACATATTTCAGATTTAATAATTTAATTCTACATTCATAATATGAAAATTTCCTCTACATTCCCTACATGGCCGAATACCCTATTCCTCATGGCCACCTTAAATTTTTCCCAATTGTTAGAATTACCAGTTTATGCATTACATTCTCACATGCAGGTTTACATTTTAATTTGCCATACAAGTCCCTAAATTCTCGATTTCAGAATTTCTCAATTCACCTAGCTAAGAACCCTAACTTCTTGCATGCAAATTAAATTCTAAAATTGAACTAAATTTTCACTTATCTATACTAATATAACAGTAAATAAACAACAATTTTCAAAATTTGAACACTACTTACCTTACTTGTAAATGGCCGACCACCCTAGAGTAAAAATCCCCAATTTGTTTTCTGAAATTTTCTAAAATCTTTGTATAATCCTAAGCCTCTACACATTTTCAGCTCAATTGGTGTGGTCTCCCTCAATTCAGAACAAGCTAAACTCTCCTCTTTCTCTTGGAAGTTCACGGTTTGGGAAGGGATTTTTTGGTTTATTGGCTGAACAATTTTCAGGGGATTAACAGGATTTGTAGGTGTAGCAAACTAGGAATCTAACTTTAAGAAAACCAGAAATTCATTAAATCTTAACATGCAACTTGAAACGGTGAGTTTGTTGGTTGTTTGGAAAATCTGGTAGTGAGGAGGGGGTTGTTTCCTGAGGGGTAAAGAAAAGCAAGAGGGGAACTTGCACGCAGGCTTGGAGAGGCTGTTTTGGGTTGTTAGAGGCGTGAACAAGGAAAATGGTTTGCTGGATTTTCAGCTTTTGGTGAGGGTGGCGTGAGGGGGATGAAGAGAAGAGGAAATTTTCTGGTGTTTAGGGGGGAAAACGTGAAAGGGGAAGAGAAGGGGGAAAAGAAAAGGCTTTGAAAATTTTTCGTATTTGTATTTTTATTTATTTTATAATGTTTAAATATTTGTAATTATTTTGGATTTATAACCATCTTATATATATGTTTTTAGATTTTATATCTCTAATATATGTACATGTTCCTACAACTATTTGACATAAGGTTTTATACACCTAAATTTCCCAATTTACAAAATATACATAAGCTTTATTTTTCTCATGTATTGTTACTAACCTTAAATTTTCAGATTTATTATGTTGCCTTTTTAATTTATTTTATCACTGAATTACCTTGGTTAAATTACCCAATTTTAAATTATCACTACTTAATTATCTATATAAATTTTATTTAACTGAATTTAGCTTATGTTCTTATTAATTTCGGTACACTACCTAAGTTTACTTGCATGAATTTGATTTGATTCTAGATTCATGTACATTTAACTTAATGACTAATGGTAGATTACCTTAATCTAAACTAATTTGGTCACATGATTCTATTACTACTCAATAAATTGAGTTCATCAACACATTCATGCACATACATTATGCATTTAAAATATGTTCACCCAATATAATTTATCATTGCTATATTTTATTTATATTGGATTTTAAATTTTCAGATTTATTATTTATTCTTGCCTAATATGCCAATATCTCACACATTTCTACATTTCCTAAACTAAAATACACAAAGGTTATTTATACTAAGTGGCGTGAACCCAAAATAACTATCCTAACTTAATATGTTTTAACTCTTAATTAAATTTGATTCTCCTATCCGTAAATTAAATTTGACATAACATAAGCAAACAAAACATTCGGTATAAGAAAATTGCGATCTTACATATACTGATCATTAAAAGCCTCAAGGAAAGTCTCCCAAGTGATCTCGGTGTGTTTCGCCAACAGAACAGTCTCAGCAGAAGTCCACCATCGTTCTGCCTCTCCCTTTAACATATAGGTAGCCAATGCCACCTTCTTCATGCTGTTGTAGTTCATGATCTTGAATATCTTCTTCAACTTTAGAACCCACTCCTCAGCTGCGTTAGGGTCCAAGTCTCCCTTAAACACTGGCCGGTTCATCTTCTGAAATTGCCATACCCGCTCCATGTTCCTTTCCACAGAGTCTTGAACTGGTGGCTGCACTACCGATGGCTGTGGTGGAGGTACGGGTCCCTGTGGAACTGTGGTGGTGGTTGAGGCTCTGGAGGTGGAGGAGCTTGCAACGCATTTGCGGCATTAGCGAAGTTCACCATGAACTGAGTAAATGTCTTCGCTAATGTGGTAGACATTGTAAGACTCGATTTTATTCAAAATACGAAATGAAAAATGCAAAAGGATTGAAATGGTATTCCCGAACACGTGCAAGGGTAAAACGATCAAAAGATCAAAATTCGATATTTATCGTGACAAGAAAATTTAATTAAAAATATGGGATTGAGAAATCTTGATCAATAACGAAGAAATAATTAAATTTCAGGCATAATTGCCTTACTGAGCGTGTGGTTTGCTCATCCCCCTTATTTTTCCATCTTTTCAGAGCACTCACAGTAATTAGTAAGTGGCCGGGGACTTGCATCTTAGTATTCGCTGCTTCCCATCGAGTATACACATTTGTATAGTTTTGTATCTGAACATGTAAATGCACAGTACTGTAAACATATATGATGTTGGGGATGTAAGGTTATGTAAATACCATTGTGTATGTATTTAGTTAAAGTCAAAAGATAGTAAACTCTGATATATGAATGTGATTATGGAAATGGAATGGTAAATAAGTGAGAGGTGACTAACACCGAATCATAGCCCAACTGTTTGTAGGATGGTCACGATGAGAGAAAGGTAAGAATTAAATAATAAATGAAAAAGTAAAAAATTTACTCTGATTTTTAGGTAATTTGGGTCGTGACAGACATCTCTGCCATCGACTGCTCGAGTCTCTCCATCTTTGAGTTCAGACTCTCTGGCTGTGGGGGAGGTACCGAAGGTGGCTGGGTTTACCTACCTTTGGCCCTTGTTCGTCTCCCATTCATACTGACTCGCAATTCCTATACCAAAGACCCAAACAAGGTTAATAACAATCGAAAGTATATGCAAACATATAGATATATATATATACATTTCAGACATTCACGGTTGTGAGATGTATCTCTAGACTAGCTAACCTATACCGACACGACCTACAACAAGCCTGCTCTAATACCAAAATGAGTTTGTCACACCTTGTGACCTAACCTCAATCTTAGATGCGTAATGTTATGTCAGGACCCATTCTCAATCCATGACTTAACTAAAAACCACTACAAATTTTTCGCATTTTTAACTTATCTTTCCTCTCCTCAATGGTTGGGCTATGATTCGATGTCAGACTCCTCACTTACCATAATATCCATTATCATACATACATGTCAATATACTGTTACTGACTGTAATTGCTTTTATAATACATGTGAGATTATATAAAATCTAACACAAATACATTCCCCATTATATATATCGTATACATCACTGTGCTGTTTCTATGTTTAGATACATAACCGTACAAAGTCTATATACTTGGCGATCGATAGGAACTAGTAGTGGACTCAGCAACACTATCCCTCGATAACTCTCGCTCTACGGCTGATGCTCTGTAAAGAGATGTAAAGAAAGGGGGGTGAGCATACAAACCGCTCAATAAGGAAATCAGGCAAGCAAGTAGATATCTACACTATCTACTCAAAATAATGCTATGCCTTGAAAACATTATTTCCTTAACTCACTTTAAAAGCATGTCTTTAAATATATATAAGTATACTTGTACAGATTAAATCTCATGTACAGAAATCATGCTTTCTTTCTCAAATGTAGGCATGTAGTGCAAAACAATGCATCTTTATATAAATCATGCCTTTAGATAAATCATGCCATGTATATTTAAATCACAATAAATATGGCATTTAAATCATTCACATCATAAAATCGGAGTCCGACCCATCCCTTTGGTCTGTCCACAATTTAAATCAGTTAATTAATGTGATATATCGTGTGAGACTCTGTGGTGAAATGCAAATAGTATCCTGGACTATGATCATATCCAACATTTGATCCCAAGCAACACAGTACTCGGTGTGTCGGGCATCACTGCTGCAACGGGAGGGTGGTCAGTCCATTACAACCGACAACAACACACGGTACAGCGTACTCCCATGCCCCGGGCACGGTACAAAGTACACTCGTGGACCCTACATCACAGTCGGGGTGCCTGCCATAGGTCTTAGCCCTCAAACCATAGAATATCATACCACGTCTATATTACCTTCATACAGATATCCTCTCACAAGATGTGACACACAGTCACAAAAGGACTCTGGCATGGGTTTTAACATGTATTATATATCACATACAGTGCGCGCTTTGAGTGCAACTCACAGTCGACACTCCGCTCAAACACTGTTTCACATCACAAACTCAACTCTAGTGCGAGTAAACCTCCAGCAACTATGTCAATGCATAGTTCATGTATTAAATCAAGTACGAGCAATAGCTCCAGTACCATGCTATGCATAATATCATCAAATCAAGTACGAGCAATAGCTCCAGTACTATGTCATGTATAAACCATGAAGAATCGAGTACGAGCAATGCTCCAGTACTCTGTCATGTATCTCATGTAAAACTCGAGTATGAGCTAATTGCTCCAGCACTCTCTCATGCATATATCATATAAAACTGAGTACGAGTAAAAACTCCAGTACTCTATCATGCATGTCATGGAAATCTAGTGTGAATCAAAATCCAGCACTAATGTATGTGGAAAATATATGAAATCCCATGCGAGCTGTGCTCTAGCACTGTCAGGACCCCAGTTTCAATCCTTGACTTTAACCAAAAACCACAATAAATTTTTCGCATTTTTAACTTACCTTTCCTCTCTTCACTGGTTGGGCTGTGATTCGATGTCAGAGTCTTCACTTACCATAATATCCATTCTCATACATACATGTCAATATATTAATTCTGACTGTAGTTGCTTTTATTATACATGTAAGATTTTATAAAATCTAATACAATTACATTTACATTCCCCATAATATATAACGTATACACCACTGTGCTGTTTCTATGTTTAGATACACAACTGTAAATAATAAGTATACCCGACGAATCGATAGGAACTAGCAGTGGACTCTGGGACACTCTCCCACGATAACTCTCGCTCTACTGACGCTCTGTAGAGAGATGTAAAGAAAAGGGGTGAGCATAACGCGCTCAGTAAGGAAATCAGGCAAGCAAGTAGATATCCACACTATCTACTCAAAATAGTGCTATGCCTTGAAAACATTATTTCCTTAACTCACTTTAAAAGCATGTCTTGAAATATAATATATATACTTGTACAGAATAAATCCCATGTACAGAAATCATGCTTTATTTCTCAAATGTAGGCATGTAGTGCAAAACAATGCATCGTATATAAGTCATGCCTTTATGTAAATCATGCCATGTATATTTAAATCACGATAAATATGGCATCAAATGATTCACAACACAAAATCGGAGTTCGACCCATCCCTCAGGTCTGTCCGTAGTTTAAATCAGTCAATCAATGTGATATATCATGTGAGACTGTGGTAAATGCAAATAGTATCCTGGAGTATGATCATATCCGAAAAGTGATCCCATGTAACACGAAATCCTAGTGTGCGGCAATCACTGCTGTAACGGGAGGATGGTCAGTGCAATGTCAACCGCCAGCTACGTAACACACGGTACAGCGTACACCTCGTGTCCCAAACACGGTACAAAGTAAACCCGTGGACCCTCACAGCCAGGGTCATTAGCCCTCGAAACCATGGAAATAAGTATACCACGTCTATATCAACCTCATGCAGATATCCTCTCTAGCTATGACACACAGTCACACAAGGACTCAAGCATGGGTTTCAACATGTATTACATATCACATACAGTGTGCGTCTTAAGTGCGACTCACAGTCGTTACTCCGCTCAAACACTGTTTCACATCATAAAACTCAACTCTAGTGCGAGCAAATCTCTAGCAACTAGGTCAATGCATAGTTTATGTATTAAATCAAGTACGAGCAATAGCTCCTAGTACTATGCTATGCACAATATCAAAATCAAGTATGAGCAATCGCTCCCAGTACTATGTCATGTGTAAACCATGAAGAATCGAGTACGAGCCAATCGCTCCAGCACTCTGTCATGCATATATCATTCAAAGCTGAGTACGAGTAAAACTCCAGTACTCTATCATGCATGTCATGAAAATCTAGTGCGTATCAAAATCCAGCACTAATGTTATGTGGAAACCATATGAATCCCAGAGCGAGCTGTGCTCTAGCACGATTCATTCTCACATAATATGATAGATGGCTATTTAAAAGGGATTGTTTACAAAATAGTAAAATCAGCACTAAAAGTGTGCTTAAGTCATATCAACCTTAAAATCATTAGCCCATCTATTTATTTTCATGCTAATAGCATTTAAACACTCACAATAGTATTTTCCATGCTTTTTGCAACTTCTCACAAAAGTTGACTTTTTGACTAACTAGGGCCAAAATCGTAATTTACCACTATCGGGTCGCAATAATTATTATTCACTTTCTCTGACCCTCAGAGTTATTAAGTGAATGCAAAAGCAGTTGAAAATACGTGCAGGTATCTCTAACTACTCGCAAAAGTCCCTTACCTCGGATCACGTCACGTGACCTCACTTCCTCGGTGCAGCTAATTCCCGCAGTCCGATCAGCTCTCGATGTAAACTCCGAAGCTGTAAATAACCATTTCTCAGGTTAATTATAATTTTCCTACTGTATTACACATTAATACAGTTTAATTTTCCTTAATGGGCCTTAAAATCCTTAATGGGCCTAACTAGGCCTTAAGTCCATTTTCATTTTACTATTCATTTTCGTTGGGCCTATTAATACCCATTGGGCTTTATTCCAAGCTCTTTGAATAGCCCGTATATCATTTACGACATTAAATTCAAAATTTCGAATATAATTCACTAATACGAAATTTAATCCGAAATGCGTAAATTAAATCTTAAATACGCATAAATCACATAAATTGTCGTAAATGAGCTTTACTTACCCGAGATTATGCGATAGTACGCAAATCGAAGTTCGATCGGGCTTCTGTTCGGAATTTATCGTCGAACTGCACAATTTATTATATTTAACTCCGGGTCAATTTTCGATTAAATATAATTTAAATAAATTCATCGGAAATCAAATCGGTCACTTTTGACCTCGTATCGACTTACCCGAAGTCCGGTGAAATCCCAAAAATTTTCCTTTTCCTTTTTCTTTCTTTTTCCTCTTTTTCCCCTTTTCTCCTTGGCTGAACCGGTCCGGTCCGGTTCAACACAGAACCTTCTCCACTGAACCGCCGACCGGTTCAGGCATCCTTTGGCCGTGCCGGCCTATTCCGGTCGGTTCCCGACGCATCACCACCGCAATTCGGCGCGCCTAAGCCTGGGCAACACTCGGCTGGGCTCGATCGGGACCAAGCACCGCCGATGGCCGCCGAATTCCTTCTTTTCCTCTGCTGCTTCACCTCTTCGATTCGCATGCGTTCGGCGTCGGTGGATGGCGTCACTGGTGCCGATGGGTGCGTACGGTGTCGGGCTTCCTTTTCCGACCGCTTGCCTGCCCGTGGGGTGGTCGGTGCTCGCCGTCCGGTGGTCTTCTCCCTCGGGTCGGCTTGCTTCCGTTTCTCTCCATTTTTTCTCTCTCCCCACGTCCCAAATTCAGATTTCCCTCTTTTTTTTTATAATATATTTTTATTATTATTTTATTATAAAATAATAATAAAAATCCCATAAATATCCCATAAATATCTAAAAATATCTCTAAAAATCATATTAAATTCATCTAATCTGTAAATGAATTTACCAGTCCGATTTTATCTTTTCGGTATATTTTTCCAATATTTTTGGGCTCATTTTTCAAGGCAAAAATTTTGATAAATTCTAATAAATTTATATCTTGATCAATTGGGCTCGAATTTAAATATTTTCCTCGATTTTGATCAAGATTCCTCAATTTCATATTTTTAATGAAATTGTCTTATCGAAATTATACCGAATTTCAATCATTTGACCGTTTTACCCCTGCACTCGTTCGGGAATTAACTTAACCCTTATCTCGCTGTTATGTAGCTTACATGCCTTTTTAATTTCTCAAATAGTCGATTGCATGATAGTAAATACTCTTCTTATGATTCAACTATAATTACATAGTGTTCATACACATAGGAATCATAAGGTACAAGCTACAAAAAATCCGGGTCTGACAATCCTCCCCCACTCAGAAAATTTGGTCCTCCAAATTAGAACCAAGTCAGTCCTCAAATAGGTGAGGGTACTTCTCTCGCATCAGACTCTCTAGCTCCCAAGTAGCTTCCTCTGAAGTATGATGCTGCCAGAGAATCTTCACTAATCTGATGGTCTTCGATCTCAATACCTTCTCCTTCCTATCCAATATCCGAATCGGTCTCTCTACATATGACAAGTCCGCTCGGAGCTCCGAAGGCTCGTAACTAATCACATGTGACGGATCCGGGTGATACTTCCGAAGCATCGATATGTGGAAGACGTTGTGGACACCTGATAAGTCCGGTGGCAATGCCAACCTATACGCCTTATCTCCCACTCGATCAAGTATCTCAAAGGGTCCAATATAGCGAGGATTTAGTTTTCCTCTCTTCCTAAATCTCGCTATGCCCTTGGAAGGAGAAACTCTCAAAAACACGGATTCACCAACTGCAAACTCTAGTGGCCTACGTCTCCTGTCAGCGTAACTCTTCTGTCTGCTCTGAGCTGTCCTCAGTCTCTCTACTATCAAGCGGACGTCCTCAGATGCTTGCGCAACCAAGTTAGGAGCAAAAATCTTACGGTCACCCACTTCTTCCCATCCAATAGGGGAACAACATCTACGACCATACAAAGCCTCATACGGTGCCATCCTGATACTCGAATGATGACTGTTGTTGTAGGCGAACTCGGCTAGTGGCAGGTGGTCATCCCAGGAGCCTCGATAGTCTAGCACACATGCTCTCAACATGTCCTCCAGAGTCTGTATAGTCCTCTCTGACTGACCATCTATCTGAGGATGGAAAGCGGTGCTCAAACTCAATTGGGTTCCCATGGCTTCCTGAAAATGTCCCCAAAAGTGGGATGTGAAGCGGGAATCCCTATCAGAGACTATGCTCACTGGTACATCGTGTAACCTCACTACCTCGCGTACGTACAGTTCTGCTAATGAACTCAGAGTATCGGTAGCTCTCATAGCTAGGAAGTGGGCTGACTTCGTCAGTCTATCAACGATCACCCATATAGCATCGTGATTCCTGCGGGTCCTCGGTAAACCCATCACGAAATCCATGGTGATATGCTCCCATTTCCATGTCGGTATAGGTAGAGGCTGCAATAACCCTGCAGGTTTCTGATGTTCTACCTTCACCTGCTGACATACGAGACACTTTACCACGAAGTCTGCTACATCTCTCTTCATACCTGACCACCAGTATACCTTCCGGAGGTTCTGATACATCTTGTTACTCCTCGGATGTAAAGTATACCTCGACGAATGAGCTTCCGCCAATATCAATCTCCTAAGGTCTGGATCCTCGGGAACATATAATCTGCCTCTGAACCTCAGTAGTCCATCAGAACTTAACTCAAAATAAGTCACTGTGCCCTTCTGCATCTGACTACTCACATCCATGCAAAATGGATCAGTCTGCTGAGCCACTCTGATCCTGTCCAACAGGTCCGGCTCCAAGCGTAGACTAGCTATCACATAGCCTATATCCATGTCAGAAGGCACAACTCCCAAACTGAGGCTGGCAAACTGCTCTAGCAAATCATGCTCCCTAACCATCATATACGATACCATCCCCAGGCTCTTCCTCCTGAAAGCATCGGCTACAACGTTAGCCTTACCCGGATGATAAAGTATCTCACAATCGTAGTCCTTCAGAAGCTCTAGCCATCTTCTCTGTCTCATGTTCAGCTCCTTCTGCGAGAACAGATACTTGAGGCTCTTGTGGTCGGTAAATATCTGGAACTTCTCACCATACAAGTAGTGGCGCCATACCTTCAACGCAAACACTACTGCAGCTAGCTCCAAATCATGGGTCGGATAGTTTTTCTCATGATCCTTCAACTGTCTGGATCCATAAGCAACTACCTTCCCATCCTGCATCAATACGCAGCCCAGTCCCTGATGCGAAGCATCGGTATACACTGCAAATCCTCCTGAGCTGGTAGGGATAGTGAGAATCGGAGCGGTGGTCAATCGACGCTTCAACTCCTCAAAACTCTTCTCATAATCCTCGTTCCATACAAACGGTGCACTCTTTCGAGTAAGACGTGTCAATGGAGCAGCCAACTTTGAAAATACCTCGATGAATCTCCGATAGTATCCAGCTAAATCCAGAAAACTCCTGATCTCGGTGACTGTCTTTGGCTGTTCCCACTGAACTACAGCCTCTATCTTAGATGGATCAACTGATACACCATCTTTCGATATAACATGTCCCAAAAACGACATCTGTGACAACCAAAAGTCACACTTGCTGAGCTTAGCATATAACTCATACTCCCGTAACGTCTGCAACACGATCCTGAGGTGCTCCTCATGCTCCTCCTTGGATCTCGAATACACCAATATGTCATCGATGAAAACGATAACAAACTGGTCCAAGTATGGGTTGAACACATCGTTCATCAAAGCCATGAAAGCAGCTGGAGCATTCGTCAATCCGAATGGCATGACCAAGAACTCATAATGGCCATATCGGGTACAAAATGCTGTCTTGGGTACATCTCCACTCCGAACCTTCAGCTGATGATACCCAGACCTCAGGTCAATCTTGGAAAAGACCTGTGCTCCCTGTAGCTGATCTAGCAAGTCGTCAATGCGTGGAAGGGGGTATCTATTCTTGATGGTGGCCTTATTCAACAATCAGTAGTCTATACACAATCGGAGGCTCCCATCCTTCTTCCTCACAAACAAAACCGGTGCTCCCCAAGGTGAAACACTCGGTCGTATAAAACCCCTATCCAACAGCTCCTGTAACTGTCTCTTGAGCTCCTCCAGCTCAACTAAGGCCATGCGATAAGGTGGTCTCGAAATAGGCTCCGTACCAGGTACCAGATCTATACAGAACTCCATCTCTCTGTCTGGTGGTAACCTTGGCAATTCATCCAGGAAAACATCTGGGTACTCACTGACCACAGTGATATCTGTCAACTCCGGATGTGCCTTATCCATATCTACCACGTACGCAATGAAACCTTGATATGTCGAAGGTTTTCTAAATCAGAAATCATGTAATAATCATATCTATTCCTTTCATTTATCTTTATTAAACTTTACAACATATCTTGTAGGGTTAGGAAACATAACTGTCTTAGCGTAACAATCTAAAACAGCATGGTTTGCAGATAGCCAATCCATTCCTAATATTATATCAAAGTTGCTCATACTTAGTAATATTAGATTGCCTGTCATCTCCTTATCCCCTACTCTCAACTTGCAGTCATTATATACATATTCTACAACTTGATTACTATTCATAAGCGTACTGATTAACATCATCATACATAAACGTGTACGCTCTACATGTCTTGCTAATTTACATGCAAATGAAGGCGATACAAAAGAATGCGTGGCACCAGGATCAATTAAAACATATGCTTCAATATCATAAATCAGGATGTTACCTCGAATCACATCCGATGAAGCATCAGCTGTTCCCTGGTCCAAAGCATGTACTCGCCCTTGACCCATCACTTGTTTCCCCTTCTCCTCTGCCGTCGCTCTACCTCTCTGAGCAGACGTACCAACTGGGGTTCTATCATACTCCATGCCCCTCTGTGGTGCAGTCACATACGGCGATGGGCACTCTCTAGCCATGTGCCCCTGTTTCCCACATCGGAAACATACCATAGCACCTTGTGGACACGGTCTATCTCCATGTGATCTATCGCATCTTCTGCACTGATCTGCAGCAGGTCTCTGTCCTCCTATGATAATGCCATTTGCTGGGGCTGCAGTCGGATAAGCAGGAGGTCTAGCATATCTCTCCCGTACCTCCTCTACCGTGATTTCTTACCGAACGATCTCTTCCTCCCTCGATAAACGAAATCTCTCACGGGTCTCTTCTTCTGTAAGTCTAGGCTACGGCTAAACTTCCCAAACTTGGAAGCATTCCTCTCGTAGTCCTACTCACATAGTTGCGCCCTGCGCACTGCCTCCTCACAAGTCACTATGTCGAGCGGAACCAACTTGGACCGTAGCACTGGTCTCAACCCGTCGATAAATCTGTGGACCTTCCTGGTCTCACTGTACATGGTATCCGGGTCATATCTTCCTAGGGATAGGAATCGAGTCTCATACTCATCCACAGATAAACTCCCCTGGTGTAGTCCCAAAAATTCTGCCTGTAGTTTCCGCTATACCGTGTCGAGAATAAACTGCCTCCTGAAGGCCTCCCGAAATATATCCCAACTGATATCCGTGTGTCGGGATCTCAATATAGGTCAGGTGGACTTCCACCAATGCTCTGCAGCTCCCTTCAGTAGGAACGCAGCAAACGCGACCATCTCCGAGGTCGTACACTCGAAGAATCCATAGAGCTTCTCCAGCTCTGCTAACCACTCCTCGGCAGCCACGGGGTTCTTGACCCCACTAAATGATGGAGGTCTAAACTTCTGGAACTCCCTCAACCGATGCAAGTCACATCCATATCCTAATCCACTGCCACCCGAAACCGATGGGGGTGTAGGAGTATCTACTGTCCTCTGTGCATCAGCTGTCTGCGTAGGTGTATCAGGGGCAACTGCCTCTCCTGTAGCAGCTCCTGCCTCCTGTCTCTGCCTACCTGGCATCGTCTGTGCCAGTATCTCAATAATAGTCTCGAGACCACGCTCTAATCTCGTGAAACGCGTCTCGGCACACTCGGGTGCCTCAGTAGCACCTGGAGTCTCATGATTAGGTAATGGTCCGGCAGCGGCTCGTCCTTCGGGTCTATCTCCCCGGCCTCGAGCCCTACCTCTCATACCTCTACCGCTACGCATATTTGCCATTTAGGCAAAGTTCCTGCATTCATAATAATGAGTTAGTCCATTTCCTATCTGGTATACACAGCTATATCTAAACACAGCACAGTACTATGGGGATGTACACTTTCCTATTTTCTAACACCGACTCACATCAGACCAACCTCTGCTCTGATACCATCCTGTCAGGACCCCAGTTTCAATCCTTGACTTTAACCCAAAACCACAATAAATTTTTCGCATTTTTAACTTACCTTTCCTCTCTTCACTGGTTGGGCTGTGATTCGATGTCAGAGTCTTCACTTACCATAATATCCATTCTCATACATACATGTCAATATATTAATTCTGACTGTAGTTGCTTTTATTATACATGTAAGATTTTATAAAATCTAATACAATTACATTTACATTCCCCATAATATATAACGTATACATCACTGTGCTGTTTCTATATTTAGATACACAACTGTACATAATAAGTATACCTGACGAATCGATAGGAACTAGCAGTGGACTCTGGGACACTCTCCCACGATAACTCTCGCTCTACTGACGCTCTGTAGAGAGATGTAAAGAAAAGGGGTGAGCATAACGCGCTCAGTAAGGAAATCAGGCAAGCAAGTAGATATCCACACTATCTACTCAAAATAGTGCTATGCCTTGAAAACATTATTTCCTTAACTCACTTTAAAAGCATGTCTTGAAATATAATATATATACTTGTACAGAATAAATCCCATGTACAGAAATCATGCTTTATTTCTCAAATGTAGGCATGTAGTGCAAAACAATGCATCGTATATAAGTCATGCCTTTATGTAAATCATGCCATGTATATTTAAATCACGATAAATATGGCATCAAATGATTCACAACACAAAATCGGAGTCCGACCCATCCCTCAGGTCTGTCCGTAGTTTAAATCAGTCAATCAATGTGATATATCATGTGAGACTCTGTGGTAAATGCAAATAGTATCCTGGAGTATGATCATATCCGAAAAGTGATCCCATGCAACACGGAATCCTAGTGTGCGGTAATCACTGCTGTAACGGGAGGATGGTCAGTCCAATGTCAACCGCCAACTACGTAACACAAGGTACAGCGTACACCTCGTGTCCCAAACACGGTACAAAGTACACCCGTGGACCCTCACAACCAAGGTCATTAGCCCTCGAAACCATGGAAATAAGTATACCACGTCTATATCAACCTCATGCAGATATCCTCTCTAGCTATGACACACAGTCACACAAGGACTCAGGCATGGGTTTCAACATGTATTACATATCACATACAGTGTGCGTGTTGAGTGCGACTCATAGTCGTTACTCCGCTCAAACACTGTTTCACATCATAAAACTCAACTCTAGTGCGAGCAAATCTCTAGCAACTAGGTCAATGCATAGTTTATGTATTAAATCAAGTACGAGCAATAGCTCCCAGTACTATGCTATGCACAATATCAAAATCAAGTACGAGCAATCGCTCCCAGTACTATGTCATGTGTAAACCATGAAGAATCGAGTACGAGCCAATCGCTCCAGCACTCTGTCATGCATATATCATTCAAAGCTGAGTACGAGTAAAACTCCAGTACTCTATCATGCATGTCATCAAAATCTAGTGCGTATCAAAATCCAGCACTAATGTTATGTGGAAAACATATGAATCCCAGTGCGAGCTATGCTCTAGCACGATTCATTCTCACATAATATGATAGATGGCTATTTAAAAGGGATTGTTTACAAAATAGTAAAATCAGCACTAAAAGTGTGGTTAAGTCATATCAACCTTAAAATCATTAGCCCATCTATTTATTTTCATGCTAATAGCATTTAAACACTCACAATAGTATTTTCCATGCTTTTTGCAACTTCTCACAAAAGTTGACTTTTTGACTAACTAGGGGCAAAATCGTAATTTGCCACTATCGGGTCGCAATAATTATTATTCACTTTCTCTGACCCTCAGAGTTTTTAAGTGAATGCAGAAGCAGTTGAAAATACGTGCAGGTATCTCTAACTACTCGCAAAAGTCCCTTACATCGGATCACGTCACTTGACCTCACTTCCTCGGTACAGCTAATTCCCGCAGTCCGATCAGCTCTCGATGTAAACTCCGGAGCTGTAAATAACCATTTCTCAGGTTAATTATAATTTTCCTACTGTATTACACATTAATACAGTTTAATTTTCCTTAATGGGCCTTAAAATCCTTAATGGGCCTAACTAGGCCTTAAGTCCATTTTCATTTTACTATTCATTTTCGTTGGGCCTATTAATACCCATTGGGCTTTATTCCAAGCTCTTTGAATAGCCCGTATATCATTTACGACATTAAATTCAAAATTTTGAATATAATTCACTAATACGGAATTTAATCCGAAATGCGTAAATTAAATCTTAAATACGCATAAATCACATAAATTATCGTAAATGAGCTTTACTTACCAGAGATTATGCGATAGTACGCAAATCGAAGTTCGATCGGGCTTCTGTTCGGAATTTATCGTCGAACTGCACAATTTATTATATTTAACTCCGGGTCAATTTTCGATTAAATATAATTTAAATAAATTCATCGAAAATCAAATCGGTCACTTTTGACCTCGTATCGACTTACCCGAAGTCCGGTGAAATCCCTAAAATTTTCCTTTTCCTTTTTCTTTCTTTTTCCTCTTTTTCCCCTTTTCTCCTTGGCTGAACCGGTCCGGTTCGGTTCAGCACAGAACCTTCTCCACTAAACCGCCGACCGGTTCAGGCATCCTTTGGCCGTGCCGGCCTATTCCGGTCGGTTCCCGACGCATCACCACCGCAGTTCGGCGCGCCTAAGCCTGGGCAACACTCGGCTGGGCTCGATCGGGACCAAGCACCGCCGATGGCCGCCGAATTCCTTCTTTTCCTCCGCGGCTTCACCTCTTCGATTCGCCGGCGTCCGGCGTCGGTGGATGGCGTCACCGGTGCCGATGGGTGCGTACGGTGTCGGGCTTCCTTTTTCGACCGCTTGCCTGCCCGTGGGGTGGCCGGTGCTCGCCGTCCGGTGGTCTTCTCCCTCGAGTCGGCTTGCTTCTGTTTCTCTCCATTTTTTCTCTCTCCCCGCGTCCCAAATTCAGATTTCCCTCCTTTTTTTTTATAATATATTTTTATTATTATTTTATTATAAAATAATAATAAAAATCCCATAAATATCCCATAAATATCTAAAAATATCTTCAAAAATCATATTAAATTCATTTAATCCGTAAATGAATTTATCAGTCCGATTTTACTTTTTCGGTATATTTTTCCACTATTTTGGGCTCATTTTTCAAGGCAAAAATTTTGATAAATTCTAATAAATTTATATCTTGATCAATTGGGCTCGAATTTAAATATTTTTCTCGATTTTGATCAAGATTCCTCAATTTCATATTTTTAATGAAATTGTCTTATCGAAATTATACCGAATTTCAGTCATTTGATCGTTTTACCCCTGCACTCGTTTGGGAATCAACTTAACCCTTATCTCGCTGTTATGTAGCTTACATGCCTTTTTAATTTCTTAAATAGTCGATTGCATGATAGTAAATACTCTTCTTATGATTCAGCTATAATTACATAGTGTTCATACACATAGGAATCATAAGGTACAAGCTACAAAAAATCCGGGTTTGACAAGCACGATTCACTGAGAACCTCTTGAGCTGTTGGGTATGGTGAAATTAATCACGGTAATCAGTTCATACTTCACTACACCAAAATTCATGTCACATCTATCATCTTATTTATCATCTTATTTAAAGACCACGTTTTCTTAGTTAAACGTGTCAACCAAGTAGACCATATTGAGAACTCGCAACAACCCATTTGTAAAAGCCATTTTCAATTATTGCTTACAATTTGCCCTGGACTTTAACTACACCGAACATATCATCGATAATGATGATTACTAATCGGTCCAATCCTTGACTTATTTACGCATAAGCGTATAAGATCCTTCAAAATCGCTTACGTTTTCAGGTACCAACCTGCGTCATTTCCTTTTCTTACCTTAACGGCTCTTATTAAATTTTATTATGTTAACCTTTATGATTTGTCGAATTTTAATATTCTTATCGTCTTAGTAAAGGTATCCTAATGCTAAAGGTATTTATTACGACGATCGATTTCACGTTATAGATTATATATATATATACTTTTAGACGCTGTCAAGTCTTCAGGCGGGGAGGTATTTTGAAATACCTTTATTAACCTTCAGACTTAACCACATTTACTTTATATATTAATCCCTGTGGTCACAATTTATATTCGCTACTACTTGCTTCAATCCTAATGACTTCATATCGTAAGGATGTTCTTACCTAGCATACGCCTCTTACTCTAATACATTTTGTATTCAGAATCAAGCATATCTCGAAGATTATCTCCTTAGTGTATCAATTATAACGAAACTCTTGTCATTATTCATTTTGTGAGTACAATCTCTTACTCCTTTAATTTCAACTATTGCATCCCTTTTTATCACTTGTCACCACTTACAGTATACTTTTCAGCGATGTTTTCACCCCTGTTTTCAACTTAAAATCTCTTTATCCATATTAATTAATCCTCCTCTATTAGGGTACTCATTTATCAGTATTGTGTCCAATGATGTAGGCATTCATGCCTTTTACTCACTTTTATGCGAATGAAGGCAGTATGAATAAATGTGTGGCACCAGGATCAATGAACATATGTACTTCATTATTCATAACAAGTGTGGTATCTCACACCACATCCATAAAACATCAATAGTGTCCTGGTCCAAGACATCCTCTCACCTTCGTCCAACAAGTTACTTTCCTTTTTCTTTTCGGCTATTGCCTCCCTTCTCGTTGCAGCTATACCAATGAAGTTTTTTTTCTATCTTCTTTACTTGTTTGTGGGGCGATCTCGCCCAACTCTGTGCAATCAAAATCAATGGTCCGTCTTACCACACTTAACGACCATTTTCATCAATACAGTGTAGGTATAGACCCTCCTTGCGGGGTATCTACCACACATTCTACAGTGATCACACTGCTACTCTGCTTCGTAGCAGGTCGGGGTCCTCCAACCACAATATCCCTTAAAAGTGCTAAAATTGGATGCACTAGGCCTTACCAATCATCTTACCCCGTGATTTATCAACTCTAATCTTTTACCATCTGGTCTCTTTCCCGCTCTGACATCTCTGTCATTCTCTATTCTCTTCTGTCTCTATTTCAGCCCTTACTACCTTTCCCAATCTCAGAGGCGTGCAATTCATGTTCTTATTTACGCAACTGTATTTTGCGCACTACCTCGACATAGATAGTGAGCCAATCGGACTCTAATAGAAAATTTGAGCCCTTTCCATGAACTTTTGGGCTTTTCGACTCTCACTGTCCACAATATCGGGTTCATACTTACCCAGGGATGTAATCTGAGATTCATATTCATCAATCAACCAATGACTATGGGCAGTGTAAGAAACTTTATCAATAAATTCCTGTAAGTAGTGCCCAAAATATTCAGTCACCAGAATATATCCAAAATATTTCTCATCTTAACTCTGGATGTTTATCACTTAAGATGGGTCGAGCGGGTTTACACCAATGCTTCGCTGTGCCCTCGTATCTCATTCATAATCTGAGCAATTAGCTTCTCAAAATAATCTTCACACTCCGTTCTAATCTCGCGAAGCGTGTCTCAATACTATCCGATCACTCTGTCGGACTCTGAGAGGCATGCTCAACATTAGCCTTCATTTCAATTTCATCCTGATTCTCACAAATCAACTCAGCACGACTTAGCAGACTCAGGTCTACCTCTACGACCTCTGCCTCGTGCACTATCTCATCTTGAGTCTCATATCATGACTCATTCGATTCTCAGGCCAACCTTTACGGCCTCGAGCATATGTACTCGCCACTCTACCATAGCGGCTATCAGTTATAAAAACTATATTCTTGCATTCGAAACAAAATTCTTAGCTGCAATTCCATCTTGATATACACAATTGTATCTAAACAATGCACAGTACATGGGGATGTAAATTTACTTAACCACTAACACCGACTTATATCAGGCCAACTCTGCTCTGATACCATTAAATTTGTCACGACCCAAATTACCTAAAAATCCCTACAAATTTTTCGCATTTTCATTTCCTCACCCGTCGTGAACAGTTACACTTCTAAACAGTTGGGCTATGATTCGGTGTTAGTAACCTCTCACCTATTTACCATTCCATTTTCATATTCACATTCACATATCAATTTATTTAAACAAAATACATCCCCAATATTAAATCCTTATACAGTACTGTGCATCTATTTGTTCAGATACAAAAATTATATAAATGTGTATACCTGATCTTAATAAGAAGCAGCGGATAACCGAGATGCGAGACTATTGTCGCTCTCTTCTACTGAATATACCCTGTGGGGTGGAAAATGAAAGGGTGAGCGAAACGTGCTCAGTAAGGCAATAATGTAAGCAGGTAGATAACTATACTATCTACGTGCTGATAATGTCATGATGTAAAAATCGTTTACTTTCAGAGCATGAGGTAAGATTAAAACAATGCCACATGTATGTATATATCATATACAAGAAATCATGAAATCGACATATCAAGCACACATGGAAAATCATCATGTATGACATCTCATGCTCGTCACATTAAAACTCATTTATTTCATCATAAACTCTTCCCTTTAAAACTCATTTGTTTAATCACAAAACTCATCACTTTGAAACTTATTTGTTTCATCATAAATTCATCACATTTAAAACTCATTTGTTTCATTATAAAATAACTTCATCAAGGTCAAACCCATCTCTCGGGAATACCTTGATTCATCAAATCAAATCTCTTTTAAAAACATAAATCGGGACTACCCCTCCATCGGGTTTGTCCTGGTCTATCCAGACCGTATGATATCATGTGAGGCATGTAGGTTACTGTATGAAAAATCGAGGACTATGGCCATACTATGTCCCTGTGATCCCAGGCACATGGATCCAGTGTGCGGGGTATCACAACTGCAACGGGAGGTAGGGTCAAGTCCTACCCGCCAGAATATCGAGTAACATCGTAGAGTCATCATGACTGCACGGTACAGCGTACTCCGTGTGACATACACGGTACATCGTACTTCGTGGACCCATATCATAGTCTGGGGGTGCCTGCCGTAGGTCTTATCCAGCCCAATACTATGTCGATAACCAACCCATGTCTCAAAGTATATGTGCGAGCATCTCAACTCTCTGTGACACATAGTCTACAGGAGGCTTCCGCACGACTATATGCATGTCAACTCGCGTCTAGTGCATTTATGTGAGCATCCTGCTACCCGCCCCACACCAGGTCACAGGCTTACGGAGCTCCAGCACCACGCTATGCATATCATGATATCTAAAATCTCGTGCGAGCGAAGCTTCAGCACGGTTTTGTGCACACAAATTTCTCGTACGAGCAGTGCTCCAATACGACTTTTCATGAGAAATAATTCAGTAAACTTGAGTGCGAGAAAGACTCTAGCACTCTTTTAGTCACGTAAATACGATAGGTGGCTCACTTTTAATAAAACATCTTTTAAAATAGTAACCGGTACAAACCGGTACCCTTTCGTAAAATTCACGAAATCAACAGCCCACCTATGTGTATATTTGCTTAAATCAAAGCCATATAATCATATAAAACATTAAAATCATGAAATTCATGCAATTTCATAGCCTTACTACCCTTTTTGAAATTTTCCTAACTGGGGGCAAAATAGTCATTTTCCTTTATTTATCTAAGCCCCGGTTTTCGTAAAAATTATTACTTTATTTCTAGATGTTTTAAAAAATTTCTAAGCCCTGTAAATCCCCTCTCAAAATATGCATAATTATCTCTATGCACCTACAAAATTCCCTTACCTCGATTCTCGTCGAGTCTGACCTTTCCTTTTCCACTGTTGTCACTTCGCGCAGTCCGATCTGCTCCCAATCAAACCTCCGGAACTGCGTATAATTATTCCTCAGGTCAGATATCATACGACTTAATTGTATTTAATACTTTCTGGGCTTAATTTAAATCATTGGGCCTATTTATCCCTATTGGGCCCGATTGCACTTTAATGGGCCTCAACCCATTTTCAGCCCGTTTCTACTTATTAAATCCCTTCTTCGGGTTTACTAGGCTCATTCAGCTTACCAAAAATTATCGGGCTTCGTTCCAAACTCATTGGATAGCCCGTATACTATTTAAGGCAAGTACGTTAATATTCCGAATACTATTTCTTTTATACCGAATTAATCCGTAAAATAATTGAAACTCTGTATTAACGGACTCTAATTGTCGGAATTAAAATGTACTTACCCGATATGATGCGGGATACGAAAATTGGAGCTCAATCGGCTCTCGTTCGGGCTTTTGTCGTACAACTGCACAATTATTATATTTAATCCCGGGTTACTTTCCGATCAAATATAATTTAAATAA
The DNA here is from genome assembly GCA_033439115.1 of Firmiana major. NCBI lineage: Eukaryota > Viridiplantae > Streptophyta > Magnoliopsida > Malvales > Malvaceae > Firmiana > Firmiana major. The sequence goes on along the minus strand of CM065896.1, from coordinate 60,261,348 downwards.
ATTCTTCGAAAATCAATTCGGTCACTTTTGACCTCGTATTGACTTACCCGAAGTTCGGTGTATCCCCAAAAATCCTTTCCCTTTTTCCTTTTCCTCTTTTTCTCCTTTTTTCCTCTCTTTTTGGCTGAACCGGTTCAGTCCGATTCAGACCGGTTCAGACCGCCGGTTCAGCTCGGTCCGGTTCGGTTCAGTTTTGGTCGGTTCAGGCTGGTTCAACTGGTTCAATCCCCATTTGCTCATTCCGGCGTCGTCCAGCCGGTTCCCGGTGCGATTTCGGTGCCGTTCGGCTCGGCTACACCTGGGCATTCAGAATCGGGCCTCGGCTGGGGTCGAAAAGCAGCCATCGCCGGCGAATCAGCTCTTCTCCCCTGCGGCTGCCACCTCTCGATCCGGCGGATTTCGGCGGTTTCGTCGGCCAATACCGATCTCAAAAGGACCGGCTCTTCCTCCCGATCACGTCGGTACCCGCCGTTCGCCCCCAGCTGCCGTGGATCGCCGGTACAGACTCCGTTTTCCCCGCGGTCTTCTCTTCCTCCGTTCGTAGGATACAACCATCGTCGGCGCGCGTCACCGGTGCCAATGGCTTCACTGGCCTCTCCTCTTGCTGCTCGGCCCTTCGTCGGAGGCCGTCGATGCCCGGTGGTGGCTCGTCGGTCGGCCACGCGCAGTCCCCCTCTCCGTTTTCCCTTTTCTTTCTCTCTCCCCGACTTTTACAGATTTCTTCTCTCTTTTTTTTTTTTACAACTATTATTTTATTTAACAATTTGTTTTATTATTATTTTAATCAATAAATTATATTAAAGAATCAAAATATCTACCAAAATTAATATTTTATTCAAAATAGATTTATTTAATTTAATTTAATTTCTTTATTATATTTTTTTAATCCTTTTTCGGGTATAATTTCTCTGTATTTTCGGGATATTGTCCCGGGTGACTTTTCGGTATTTCTAAAAATTTCGGATCTTGATCAATTGGACTCAAAATTTAATTATTTCTTCATTATTGATCAAGATTCTCAAATCCATTATTTTTAATTAAATTTTCTTATCGAATTTATTCCGACTTTCGATCTTTTGACCGTTTTGCCCTTCACGTATTCGGGATTTATTTAATTTGACTTCCCTTCACGAATACTCATTCATTTTGTATTTTAAATCCTTATCTCCTGTCCAAATCCCGTTTCATTTTATTTGTGAACATTTTTCTACCTCATAAAATTTACGATTTAATTTCGGGTCTTACAAATCTCCCCCACTTAAGGAATTTGGTCCTCCAAATTAGAACCAAGTCATATGAGTCCATATACAACTCCGGGTACATCGATCGTATCATACTCTTAAATTCTTATGTGACCTTCTCCGGAGTGTATTACTACCAAAGGACTTTAATTAGGGAGATCGTCTTAAACCTCAATACTTTCTCCTTCCTGTTTAATGCCTGAATCAACTTCTTCAATATACTTGTACTTGCATTAAGCTGAACTGTTGGATCTCATATCCCATCATCTATGCTGGATCTGGATAGTATTTTCGAAGCATCAAAAGCTGGGACATATTGTGGGTGCCTGTTAATTCATGTGATCACGCCAACCTACAGGTCTTATCTCCCACTTGTCCAATCTCTCAAAATATTCAATCCAGCGAAACTCAATTTACCTTCTTTCAAAAGTTCGCTATGTCCTTATTCTCTTAGGACAAGAAACATTTCAACCATACTAATTCACCAATGGTGAATTCCAATACTTGTCTATCTGCTCTGAGGTGTTCTTAATCTCTCATCCTTAACTAAACATCCTCAAAGACTTATTATCCAAGGTCAAAAGTAATTCTATCTGTCACCCACTTTTTCTTATCCAATTTGGGGAACAACCCCTACAGCCATACACTGCCTCTTATCTTGTTATCCCGATACTCAAGTGACAACTGTCGTTATGGACGGATTCGATTTGTAATAACTGATCATCCCAAGAGCATAAAAATCAAAGGCACACGCTTTCATCGGAAACTCAAGTGACAACTGTCTGAGGACGAAAAGCTGTGCTAATACTCAGTCGGGTTCCCATAGCTTCCTGAAAAATATTCCCTGAAGTAGAAAGTGAGGCGGGAATCCCTATATAATACAATGCTCACTGGAACGCTACATAATGTTCCACAATCTTCCTTATACATAAATCCTCATATACACTCCGAGTATTTGGGGAGTTCATAACCAGAAGGTGGGTAGACTTAGTCACTCTATCGACTATCATCCGAATAGCCTCATAATTCACCTGGGTCCTCTATAACCCATCACGACATTCATGGAGACTTGCTCTCATTTTTCGTGCCGTGTCGATATAGGTAGGTGCTACTATAACTCTGCAGACTTTTAATAATCTACCTTACTCTGCTGACATACTAGGCACTTTTCCACAATCTCTACCATATCTCTTTTCACATCTGACCACCAATACCCTTTTCGAGATTTCATATATATATATATATATTCGTTACTTTCCGTATGCACCGTATATCCCGAAGAGTGAGCTTCTGATAATATTACTATCTCATCGACTGTGGTCCTGGGGAGCACTTATGCTGTCTCTGAACCTCTCTGTAAATCATTATCATACTCTGTGAACTCTATCACTGTACCCTTCTGAATCTGACCCTCACTATCGACATCATGTCGATCATCACGCTAAGCCTGTCAAATCCGGGCACTCTCATCCGGTTCAAATCTCAGGCTAGCTGTCACACAATCACTGTCATCATCAGAAGGGATCACATCAATATTGAGGCTCACAACTGCTTTAGCAGCTCACGCTCCCTGACCATCATATGTGGTACCATCCCGAGGCTATTTATACTCAAGGCATTAGCCTTCACATTAGCCTTTCCTGGGTAGTACAATTTTCACAAATCAAAATCCCTCAGAAGCTCTAACCCACTATGTATTCTCATATTCGTCTCTTTCTGTGTAAACAGATACCCGGACTTTCAAAATCAGTGCATATCCACAATTTCTCACCGTGTACATGATAGTACCATATCCTTGGTACAAATACTACCGTTGCCAACTTAAAATCATGGGTCAGATAGTTTATTTCGTGATCAAGGAGTTGTCTGACTCCATAATTGACTATCTTCCCATTATACATCAATACACAGCTCCTTCATTATTTCGAGGTATCCATACTCACTGAGAACCTCTTGAGCTGTTGGGTATGGTGAAATTAATCACGGTGATCAGTTCATACTTCACTACACCAAAATTCATGTCACATCTATCATCTTATTTATCATCTTATTTAAAGACCACGTTTTCTTAGTTAAACGTGTCAACCAAGTAGACCATATTGAGAACTCGCAACAACCCATTTGTAAAAGCCATTTTCAATTATTGCTTACAATTTGCCCTGGACTTTAACTACACCGAACATATCATCGATAATGATGATTACTAATCGGTCCAATCCTTGACTTATTTACACATAAGCGTATAAGATCCTTCAAAATCGCTTACGTTTTCAGGTACCAACCTGCGTCATTTCCTTTTCTTACCTTAACGGCTCTTATTAAATTTTATTATGTTAACCTTTATGATTTGTCGAATTTTAATATTCTTATCGTCTTAGTAAAGGTATCCTAATGCTAAAGGTATTTATTACAACGATCGATTTCACGTTATAGATTATATATATACTTTTAGACGCTGTCAAGTCTTCAGGCGGGGAGGTATTTTGAAATACCTTTATTAACCTTCAGACTTAACCACATTTACTTTATATATTAATCCCTGTGGTCACAATTTATATTCGCTACTACTTGCTTCAATCCTAATGACTTCATATCGTAAGGATGTTCTTACCTAGCATACGCCTCTTACTCTAATACATTTTGTATTCAGAATCAAGCATATCTCGAAGATTATCTCCTTAGTGTATCAATTATAACGAAACTCTTGTCATTATTCATTTTGTGAGTACAATCTCTTACTCCTTTAATTTCAACTGTTGCATCCCTTTTTATCACTTGTCACCACTTACAGTATACTTTTCAGCGATGTTTTCACCCCTGTTTTCAACTTAAAATCTCTTTATCCATATTAATTAATCCTCCTCTATTAAGGTACTCATTTACCAGTATTGTGTCCAATGATGTAGGCATTCATGCCTTTTACTCACTTTTATGCGAATGAAGGCAATATGAATAAATGTGTGGCACCAGGATCAATGAACATATGTACTTCATTATTCATAACAAGTGTGGTATCTCACACCACATCCATAAAACATCAATAGTGTCCTGGTCCAAGACATCCTCTCGCCTTCGTCCAACAAGTTACTTTCCTTTTTCTTTTCGGCTATTGCCTCCCTTCTCGTTGCAGCTATACCAATGAAGTTTTTTTTCTGTCTTCTTTGCTTGTTTGTGGGGCGATCTCGCCCAACTCTGTGCAATCAAAATCAATGGTCCGTCTTACCACACTTAACGACCATTTTCATCAATACAGTGTAGGTATAGACCCTCCTTGCGGGTATCTACCACACATTCTACAATGATCACACTGCTACTCTGCTTCGTAGCAGGTCGGGGTCCTCCAACCACAATATCCCTTAAAAGTGCTAAAATTGGATGCACTAGGCCTTACCAATCATCTTACCCCGTGATTTATCAACTCTAATCTTTTACCATCTGGTCTCTTTCCCGCTCTGACATCTCTGTCATTCTCTATTCTCTTCTGTCTCTATTTCAGCCCTTACTACCTTTCCCAATCTCAGAGGCGTGCAATTCATGTTCTTATTTACGCAACTGTATTTTGCGCACTACCTCGACATAGATAGTGAGCCAATCGGACTCTAATCGACAATTTGAGCCCTTTCCATGAAATTTTGGGCTTTTCGACTCTCACTGTCCACAATATCGGGTTCATACTTACCCAGGGATGTAATCTGAGATTCATATTCATCAATCAACCAATGACTATGGGCAGTGTAAGAAACTTTATCAATAAATTCCTTTAAGTAGTGCCCAAAATATTCAGTCACAAGAATACATCCAAAATATTTCTCATCTTAACTCTGGATGTTTATCACTTAAGATGGGTCGAGCGGGTTTACACCAATGCTTCGCTGCGCCCTCGTATCTCATTCATAATCTGAGCAATTAGCTTCTCAAAATAATCTTCACACTCCGTTCTAATCTCGCGAAGCGTGTCTCAATACTATCCGATCACTCTGTCGGACTCTGAGAGGCATGCTCAACATTAGCCTCCATTTCAATTTCATCCTGATTCTCACAACTCAACTCAGCACGACTTAGCAGACTCAGGTCTACCTCTACGACCTCTGCCTCGTGCACTATCTCATCTTGAGTCTCATATCATGACTCATTCGATTCTCAGGCCAACCTTTACGGCCTCGAGCATGTGTACTCGCCACTCTACCATAGCGGCTTTCAGTTATAAAAACTATATTCTTGCATTCAAAACAAAATTCTTAGCTGCAATTCCATCTTGATATACATAATTGTATCTAAACAATGCACAGTACATGGGGATGTAAATTTACTTAACCACTAACACCGACTCATATCAGGCCAACTCTGCTCTGATACCATTAAATTTGTCACGACCCAAATTACCTAAAAATCCCTACAAATTTTTCGCATTTTCATTTCCTCACCCGTCGTGAACAGTTACACTTCTAAACAGTTGGGCTATGATTCGGTGTTAGTAACCTCTCACCTATTTACCATTCCATTTTCATATTCACATTCACATATCAATTTGTTTAAACAAAATACATCCCCAATATTAAATCCTTATACAGTACTGTGCATCTATTTGTTCAGATACAAAAATTATATAAATGTGTATACCTGATCTTAATAAGAAGCAGCGGATAACAGAGATGCGAGACTATTGTCGCTCTCTTCTACTGAATATACCCTGTGGGGTGGAAAATGAAAGGGTGAGCGAAACGTGCTCAGTAAGGCAATAATGTAAGCAGGTAGATAACTATACTATCTACGTGCTGATAATGTCATGATGTAAAAATCATTTACTTTCAGAGCATGAGGTAAGATTAAAACAATGCCACATGTATGTATATATCATATACAAGAAATCATGAAATCGACATATCAAGCACACATGGAAAATCATCATGTATGACATCTCATGCTCGTCACATTAAAACTCATTTATTTCATCATAAACTCTTCCCTTTAAAACTCATTTGTTTAATCACAAAACTCATCACTTTGAAACTTATTTGTTTCATCATAAATTCATCACATTTAAAACTCATTTGTTTCATTATAAAATAACTTCATCAAGGTCAAACCCATCTCTCGGGAATACCTTGATTCATCAAATCAAATCTTTTTTAAAAACATAAATCGGGACTACCCCTCCATCGGGTTTGTCCTGGTCTATCCAGACCGTATGATATCATGTGAGGCATGTAGGTTACTGTATGAAAAATCGAGGACTATGGCCATACTATGTCCCTGTGATCCCAGGCACACGGATCCCGGTGTGCGGGGTATCACAACTGCAACGGGAGGTGGGGTCAAGTCCTACCCGCCAAAATATCGAGTAACATCGTAGAGTCATCATGACTGCATGGTACAGCGTACTCCGTGTGACATACACGGTACATCGTACTCCGTGAACCCATATCATAGTCTGGGGGTGCCTGCCGTAGGTCTTATCCAGCCCAATACTATGTCGATAACCAACCCATGTCTCAAAGTATATGTGCGAGCATCTCAACTCTCTGTGACACACAGTCTACAGGAGGCTTCCGCACGACTATATGCATGTCAACTCGCGTCTAGTGCGTTTATGTGAGCATCCTGCTGCCCGCCCCACACCAGGTCATAGGCTTACGGAGCTCCAGCACCACGCTATGCATATCATGATATCTAAAATCTCGTGCGAGCGAAGCTTCAGCACGGTTTTGTGCACACAAATTTCTCGTACGAGCAATGCTCCAGTATGACTTTTCATGAGAAATAATTCAGTAAACTTGAGTGCGAGAAAGACTCTAGCACTCTTTTAGTCACGTAAATACGATAGGTGGCTCACTTTTAATAAAACATCTTTTAAAATAGTAACCGGTACAAACCGGTACCCTTTCGTAAAATTCACGAAATCAACAGCCTACCTATGTGTATATTTGCTTAAATCAAAGCAACATAATCATATAAAACATTAAAATCATGAAATTCATGCAATTTCATTGCCTTACTACCCTTTTTGAAATTTTCCTAACTGAGGGCAAAATAGTCATTTTCCTTTATTTATCTAAGCCCCGATTTTCGTAAAAATTACTACTTTATTTCTAGATGTTTTAATAAATTTCTAAGCCCTGTAAATCCCCTCTCAAAATACGCATAATTATCTCTATGCACCTACAAAATTCCCTTACCTCGATTCTCGTCGAGTCTGACCTTTCCTTTTCCACTGTTGTCACTTCGCGCAGTCCGATCTGCTCCCAATCAAACCTCCGGAACTGCGTATAATTATTCCTCAGGTCAGATATCATACGACTTAATTGTATTTAATACTTTCTGGGCTTAATTTAAATCATTGGGCCCATTTATCCCTATTGGGCCCGATTGCACTTTAATGGGCCTCAACCCATTTTCAGCCCGTTTCTACTTATTAAATCCCTTCTTCGGGTTTACTAGGCTCATTCAGCTTACCAAAAATTATCGGGCTTCGTTCCAAACTCATTGGATAGCCCGTATACTATTTAAGGCAAGTACGTTAATATTCCGAATACTATTTCTTTTATACCGAATTAATCCGTAAAATAATTGAAACTCTGTATTAACGGACTCTAATTGTCGGAATTAAAATGTACTTACCCGATATGATGCGGGATACAAAAATCGGAGCTCAATCGGCTCTCGTTCGGGCTTTTGTCGTACAACTGCATAATTATTATATTTAATCCCGGGTTACTTTCCGATCAAATATAATTTAAATAAATTCCTCGAAAATCAATTCGGTCACTTTTGACCTCGTATTGACTTACCCGAAGTCCGGTGTATCCCCAAAAATCCTTTCCCTTTTTCCTTTTCCTCTTTTTCTCCTTTTTTCCTCTCTTTTTGGCTGAACCGGTTCAGTCCGATTCAGACCGGTTCAGACCACCGGTTCAGCTCGGTCCGGTTCGGTTCAGTTTTGGTCGGTTCAGGCCGGTTCAACCGGTTCAATCCCCATTTGCTCATTCCGGCGCCGTCCGGCCGGTTCCCAATGCGATTTCGGTGCCGTTCGGCTCGGCTACACCTGGGCATTCAGAATCGGGCCTCGGCTGGGGTCGAAAAGCAGCCATCGCCGGCGAATCAGCTCTTCTCCCCTGCGGCTGCCACCTCTCGATCCGGCGGATTTCGACGGTTTCGTCGGCCAATATCGATCTCAAAAGGACCGACTCTTCCTCCCGATCACGTCGGTACCCGCCGTTCGCCCCCAGCTGCCGTGGATCGCCGGTACCGACTCCGTTTTCCCCGCGGTCTTCTCTTCCTCCGTTCGTCGGATACAACCATCGTCGGCGCGCGTCACCGGTGCCAATGGCTTCACCGGCCTCTCCTCTTGCTGCTCGGCCCTTCGTCGGAGGCCGTCGGTGCCCGGTGGTGGCTCGTCGGTCGGCCACGCGCAGTCCCCCTCTCCGTTTTCCCTTTTCTTTCTCTCTCCCCGACTTTTACAGATTTCTTCTCTCTTTTTTTTTTTACAATTATTATTTTATTTAACAATTTGTTTTATTATTATTTTAATCAATAAATTATATTAAAGAATCAAAATATCTACCAAAATTAATATTTTATTCAAAATAGATTAATTTAATTTAATTTAATTTCTTTATTATATTTTTTAATCCTTTTTCGGGTATAATTTCTCTGTATTTTCGGGATATTGTCCCGGGTGACTTTTCGGTATATCTAAAAATTTCGGATCTTGATCAATTGGACTCAAAATTTAATTATTTCTTCATTATTGATCAAGATTCTCAAATCCATTATTTTTAATTAAATTTTCTTATCGAATTTATTCTGGCTTTCGATCTTTTGACCGTTTTGCCCTTCACGTATTCGGGATTTATTTAATTCGACTTCCCTTCACGAATACTCATTCATTTTGTATTTTAAATCCTTATCTCCTGTCCAAATCCCGTTTCATTTTATTTGTGAACATTTTTCTACCTCATAAAATTTACGATTTAATTTCGGGTCTTACATCTCTTGTCAACTCTGGATGTCTAACTCATAAGTTGGGTCGAGCAGACTTCCATCAATGCTCCGACTTGCCCTCAAATCTTATGCATACTCTGAGCAATTTGCTCCCAAAATATTCTCCACACTCCGCTCCAACCTCACGAAGCGTGTCTCAATACTGTCCGATCTCTTTGTCGGACTCTGTAAGGCATGCTCAATATAAACCTTCATTTCAATCTCATCCTGATTCTCACAAGTCAACTCAACACAATTAACAGGCTCAGGTCTACCTCTACGACCTCTGCCTCGTGCTCTACCTTCTCTATCGCGACTAATATTTGGCATTCCTGCATTCTCAACCATTTCTTAGTTAAAACCCATCTCGATATACACTATTGTATCTAACCAAGCACAGTAACACGGGGATGTAATTTCTTAATTACTGACATTGACACACATCAGACTAAAACCTGGCTCTGATACCACCTTTATATGTCACGACCCAAAACTACCCAAAAATCAGAGTAAATTTTTTGCGTTTTATTATTTTCTTGTATGCTTACCTGTCCTTTGATCGTGACCACACTCCACTAACAATTGGGCTGTGCGTCAATGCCAATCCCACCATTCATTTACCATATAACTTAATTCTTTCTCAGTCATTTATAAGTGTTTACAATATTTATACATCCCCTAAAGTTACTTACAAACATGTTACTGTGCTATGCTTATTTAGATACAATATGAACAAGTGTATATACCTTAAATGATGGGCAGCAGCGGATGTCCAGAATGCAGTACTCAGTAGCCTCAACATCTACTGGAGATTATCTGTGTGAGAAAATGAAAGGGGTGAGCACATCAAGCTTAGTAAGGCAATCCTACGAACAAGTAGGTAACCATACTACCTACATGAACGTGGTGCCATGCATAAACCACCCTTTCTCCACACATTTCAAAACTGATGCTATGATTCATGATGTCATGTAAAACAAGTTTGCATGAAAAATTCAACATGCAACTATTTCAAATCATTTTTTTCTCATTTAAAATTTCACAACAAATCCAGGACTCAACCCATCCCTCGGGTGGTCCTGACTCACACAAAACCATGAAAGTCAGTTTACATCACACATGGATTTAAAAAGCATGGAAATAACATCATGCAAATTTAGTTTAAAACCCATTTTCAATCATCGTCAAGATCATCAACATGCGAGACTAGGCAACATCTATATATCGGTAATAACCAAGACTATGGCCGTGTGTCCTCGTGAGCCCCTCTGCTACACGGATCCTAGTGTGCGGGGTCTCACCCTGATCGGGAACCACCCGGGAGGTGGGTCACTCTATCTCGTCAGTCTTATCTGACCCTACGCATCCTTAGATGCCACACGTATCCGAAGATACCACGCATCCGAAGATGCCACACGTATCCGAAGATACCACGCATCCGAAGATGCCACACGTATCCGAAGATACCATGCATCCGAAGATGCCACACGGTACAGCATACTCCATGCTACTTGCACAGTACATCGTACTCCGTGCACCCATATATCATACCCTGTCTCAGAACGCACGTGCGAGCCTATTTAATCGGTGACACACAGTCTACCCGATGCTCCAAGCATGGCTCATCGCATGTTCTCATAAAATCAGTGCCTGCAATGCTCAGCACTCTCATCAAATCAAGTAAAACTAGTACGAGCTAAGCTCTAGCACTCTCATCAAATCATGTGGAAAATCTGGTGCAAGTTAAACTCTAGCACCCTGTCATGAAAATCACGTAAAATCTGGTACGAGTTAGACTCTAGCACCGTGTCACGAAAATCATATATATATATATATAATCTGGTGCGAGTTGGACTCCAGCACCAATGCATGTAAAACTCTAGTGCGAGCTCTCGCTCCAGCACTAATGCATGCATCACACAAATCAAAACATCGTGTGAGCTGAGCTCTAGCACGTCACATGTCAATAAAAACACGTAGGCAGCTTTGTTTCCTCAAAATAATTTTCAAAACAATTTCATCGATGAAAATATGCAATGTTGTGCATTTTTCTTTCAAGGTTAGCCAGCCTACTCATGCATGCATCAAAACACCTCCAGAACGAGCAGGAACCTCTTGTTCTTGCTCCTCCCAATTTTTCCTAAATTGTAAATTTTACCCTTAACAAGGGTATTTTTGTAATTTGCCCATTCGGGGCACTAAAATTATTAACTTACTTCTAGACCCTTTAGATAATTTAAAAGACTGCATATGACTTTGAAATTTCATAGTTTACCTCTAGCAGCCGTAGAATTCCCCTACTTTATTTTTCTGTAGAGTCTGACCTTTCCTTTTCCACTGCTGTCTCGTCACGCAGTCCGATCTGCTCCCAATCCAATGTCCGAAACTGCGTATAATTATTTTCTCAGGTCAGATATCATACAATTTAATTGTATTTCCTATTTTCTGGGCTTAATTTAAATCATTTGGCCCTTTTTCCCCTATTGGGTCCGATTGCACCTTAATGGGCCTTAATCGGCCTTAAGCCCGTTTTCCACTTAATTTTCACATTATCGAGGCCTATTGGGCTCATTGAGCCCACCAACAATTTATTGGGCCTCGTTCTAACTCTCGAATAGCTCAATTTATTATTTACGATAATTTATCTAAATTTCCAAAATTTAATTTATTTTATGCTGTAGTTAAATCTGAAGCACGCATAACGATGTAAATTATCGTAAATAAGGGTTACTTACTTGAGATTCCATGCTAGTACGTAAATCGAGGCTATCTCGAGCTCTCGTTTGACGTCGATTGTCGAGCTACATAATTTCATAAATTTTCAGGTAAATTTCCAGTCGAAAATTAATTAAATAAAATATTCCAAAATTTAAATCGATTAATTTCGACCGCTACTGACTTACTCGTAGCTCGATTACATCGCCGAGATTTTTCCCCAATTTTTTCTCTTTTTCTTTTTCCCCTTTTCTCCTTTTTTTCTTTCTTGGCTGAACCGGTTCAGTCCGGTTCAGACCCGGTTCGGACCTACTGGTTCACCCCGGTTCACTCCGGTTCAATCGGTTCAGGGCCTTGTCGGTCGATTCTCCACCAGCTTCCGCCGCCAGTGGCTCCGCTGGGCCGTCCGCAGCACGAATCTGCCCTCGGTTTCGTCCAAGGCCGTCGAAAAGTCGTCGGTCCGACCTGCTCTCTCTCGGTCGTCGGAACCCATTTCAGGTATTGGCCGTCGCCAGCGATTTTGGCCGTTTCACCGGCAGCAACCGGTCTCAAAAGGATCGCCTCCTCCTCATGATCACGCCGGTGGCCTCCGTTCACGCCCAGCCGCCATGGATCGTAGGGAATCAGGTCGTTTCTCCCTTGGTTTTTTCTTCCTCCGATCGGCGTCCTCCGGCCTCCAAACGATGCGTCTCCGGTGTCCTGAAGATCGCCGACCTCTCCTCTTCCTCCTCGGCTCCTCGTCGGGGGTCATCGGTCGCCGGTGGTGGCTCGTCGGTCTTCCTCGGTTTAGCTTCCGTTTTCCGTCTCTCTCCCCGATTTTCAATTCTGATTTTTTTTCTTCTTCCTCTTCTTTTTTTAACTAATTAACTAATTAATTAATTATTTATTTATTTTATTAATATTTTAATCATTAAAATATTCACAATATTCTACAAATATCTACAATTTTCTTATTTTATTCTAAATTAATTTATTTAATTTTTTTAAAATTTATTTAATTTATTTTAACCATTTTCGGTATATTTTTCGATTATTTTCGAGATTATTTTTCGAAGTAAAAATCTCGAATAATTCTGGTTAATTCCCATAAATTCATATCTTGATCAATTTAACCCGAAATAAATTTATTTCACCTTTATTGACAAAGATTTCTCAATCCATTATTTTTAATAAATTTTTCTCATCAAATTTATACCGACCTTCGGTCTTTTGACCATTTTGCCCTTCAACGTGTTCGAAAATTCCATTTCAATCCTTTTGCATTTTTAAATGCACTCGTAAATTTCTATTCATTCCCTTTTGCTCTTACAATAAAATCGGGTCTTACAGGTGCTCTTGGGAAAATGAAGTGCAGAAGTCCAATATATATAGAATTTCCCTTGGAGATTGATCTCCTAACGGTGAGAGATCGATTTACCCTATGTTTATCTCTTCAGAATTTGACTTTTTATGCTTAGGAGATCGATCTGCTCTTTAAGATGAGATCGATTTGCTTTACACAGAATCATAGAGAGATCAATCTAGCCCTTGAATGACATCGATCAGTTCCATCTAGAACCTATCCAAGATCGATCTGCTTTGAATAAGGGATCGATCTGCTCCTCTTCTGCTGCAAAGTTTCCCAGAATTTCACTGTTACATTGATTTTTAATTTGCTTCACTACCTGTTTTGCATTTCTTACACATTTGGAACTTAAAAACATTCATTCCTTATGATTTATATCAAATGTGATTTATCCATACATACAAAATCATAAAGACTACATATTAAATTACGGGCCTTACATGCTTTTATGCCAAAGAAACATCAAATTTAGCTTCAAGGTGTCACAATTTAAAAAATAAAGAAGTTAACAAAAATGACAACATGAAGCCCTTTTGACAAGGCAACAAGCCAAGAATGAGATGACCATGACAACTTAAAAAAGTTCCACTCAAGACATTTCAATAAGGTAAGACTGTTGTGATTTTTCAAACCAAGATGAGATCTACGAAAAATTAAATCACACACACACGAGACAAGATTTAATGTAGTTCAACCCAAGTGCCTACATCCACAGATAATAGAGAAAAAAAGCATTATAAACCATAAATATTAAAACAAAAGTACAAAACACTAAGTCTATAGTGTGAACTCGGTATTTTTTCCAACACTTCCCTAAATCCCTATAAACCCCTCTCTCATTTAGAGATCACAATTATTACATCTCTCTATGTTTCTCTAATTCTAAATATTATTCCATATTTATAGAGTCTCATTAATTGGATACCAAGTTACTCATTAAGTATATTTAATGATATATTAATACCAAATATATACTCATTAATATACTCATTAATGCATAATTTAAGCTAATATCTAACAAATCTCTACATTGGCTCAAATTGTTCTAAAATATTGGCTCTACTTGTAACTGACACCTTGTTGCAGCAAATCTTCTCTTGTATGTCCTCGAACTTATGAACACAGTTTGCAACAGCAAATCCCCAAAACTAAATCATTATCTTTGCATTATGCTTTATGCTAATTCTCGAATAGAGCTTTGATACCACTTATTGAGATTTTTCAAGTAGATACATATTCTAAATCAATGTGATCAGTACAAAATTAAATCACATATAATAAGTGTCACGCCCTCCTCCCACACGCGACTTACCAAAAACCACAATAAATTTTTCATTTTTCACTTACCTTTATCTCCTCAATAGTTAGGCTGTGAATAGGCATTAGTCTCCTAAACCATATAGACCTTACCATTCTTTTTCATATCATACATACATGACATTCATATCATAATATAATTACATCATTACATCCCCCATATTAAAATGTGTACATCACTATGGTTATGCATTGTTCAGATACAAAAGAGTACGCATGTGTATACCTTTCGCTAGATGGGGAGTGGCAGTGGATCAAAGGAATGCAATACCCTGGTCGACTCGATCTACTGACGAGAATCTGTAGAGATGGGGGGAAAATGAATGGGATGAGCAATCAACGCGCTCAGTAAGGAAATCAGGCAAGCAAGTAGACATCCGTACTATCTACTTGAAAATAGTGCTTTACCTTTCCTTCTCTCAATTCAAAAGCATGTTTAAAATATATATAATATAGTACAGATTTAAAATCCCATGTACTAAACACATGCTGGTTTATCAATCAGAGGCATTCATGCAAAATAGTGCATATTTAATCATTTAAGAATGCCTTTATATAAATATGCCATTTACATTCAAAATACAGTAAATATGGCATTTCTCATCACAACACAAATAAACTGGGTTTCGACCCATCCCTCAGGTCTACCCGTATCATAAAACACATGTGATATATCATGCATGACTCAGTGGCTAAATGCAATCTCTCCAGACTATGTAAGAGAGCCTCCCCGCCGAACAGAGCCTCCCCGCCCACTTTAACTTAAGGATGTTGGGCTTAAGGATCTTACCGTAAAAGAGCATCTCTAGACTATGGCCATATCCTAACATGTGGTGAAATCCCAGGCAACACAGTACTCAGTGTGCGGGTTATCACTGCAGTAGCAGGAGGGGGGTCAGTCCATCACAACTGCCAGCTATCAACAACTCTCCTCCACAACTCCATAACACAAAAAATGGTACAGTGTACTGCATGCCACACGCACGGTACAACGTACACTCATGGACCCATACATCATGGTCGGGGTGCCTGTCATAGGTCTTAGCCGCTCATACCATGGAAATACATCATAGTGGGGTGCCTTCCATAGGTCTTAGCCACTGATACCATGGAAATACATCATAGTGGGGTGCCTTCCATAGGTCTTAGCCCTCATACTATGAAATAAATACCACGTCTCTAAATCCACGTGAGAACATCTCAACAGTGTGACACTTAGTCTACACGGAGGAAATCGTCACGGTTTTTCTAACATGTATATATATCACGAAAAACTACAGTGCGCGTCTTGAGTGTGACACACAGTCACGCTCCGCCTCAAAACACTGTATATGCATGTCAAAATATCAACACTAGTGAAGTAAACCTCTAGCACCAGGTCACGCATAGTTCTCATTACAAATCAAGTACGAGCAACTCGCTCAAGTACGATGTGAGATCTGAGAATTTCAGACATATTTTACTGATGTAATAAGAATTCAAAGTGTAATTTATTGAGCTAAGTAATTGTGGGAATTATAATTGGAGATTTATGTGTTAAGTGTGTAAAATAAGCATGAACCATGAGGACAGATCGATCTGGGAGAAGGAGAGATCGATCTGGTGAGTTAAAAATGATGAGAAAGGAGGAATTTGAGGAGCAGATCGATCTCCAATGGAAGAGATCGATCTCCAAATGATTCTGTTTGAGAAAGGATCGATCTCATGAGAAAGAGATCGATCTCCAAATGATTCTGTTTGGGGAGAAGATCGATCTCCTTAGGAGCAGATCGATCTCATAAAGCCATAAAGAGATCGATCTCACCCCTCGACAGATCGATCTCCTAGGCATAAAATTGCCCAGATCGTCCCCAAATTTCAAACGCAGATCGATCTCATCAAGAGGCAGATCGATCTCCTACCTCCAGCCTATATAAGGAACCCGTGTTTTCTCCTGCAATTTCACTTTCTCTCTCTTCCAACCCCCATTTTTCCAAAAACCTAACTTTCTCAGCATCCAAATCCCCCATTTCTGGCCGAATCAGCTGTTGTGGCAAGAAGGAAAGTTGTTCCTCATCAAAAAGAGAACAACATACTTGGAAATCGAAAGACGGATCGAATCGAGGCAAGAGATAATCTCTCCACAAGCTTTGGGTAATTTCTAAACCTCGATCTTGATATTTGAGCTGATTTTGATGCTATTGGTGGTTGTCATTGCGTTGAAATAGTTGAGAAAGGATTAGGGATTGATGAAATTGCAATGTAGTTGGAGTAATGTAGATATTTGATAATTTTTGTAATTTTGAGAATTTGTGTTGTAAATGGAAATATAGACAATGTGGAGAATTAGCCTAGATAATTGGCATGCGGAATGTAGGACATTGAGATATTGTGAATGAGGTTGTAGTTTAGGGTTGAGTTACGAGAAATCAAGAGATTTGAGGTGTTATGAGCAATTATGCTCGATTTTGAGAATTAAGGGTTATGAGATAATTGAGTATTGATGTTTTAACATCGTTTGGACAGCTCGGGAGTTTCAGAGTGGAATGCGAGGCTAGTCCGTGATACGGGGGAAACGATTGCACTATACGAGGTGCAAAGAGGTAAGGGAAATCTAAACCATTTGTGTATGTGAATTGTAAACTATTTTAGCATGAATTGTGGTTTATAAAACAAGCATGTTGAGTGTTTTGTGTTGAGATATAATTGCACACGATTTTTATAGCCGGTTGGAACCCAATGTTTTTATGAGTTTATAACTGGGTTCTACGTTAAGGCAATATTGAGATTTGAGAAATGTGTGCGTGTGCTTTGCAGGTTGGAACTCGGTTTTATTACGTTTTGTGTTGAGTACAAAATGATTTCAAATGAGTTTTATGAGAGAAAACCATTATGAGTTCTATGTGAAAGCAAACCTATCTTATGTGATAAGACTTGGGTGTGTAGTTGTGAGTACACACCGGGCATTGCTCTGGTAGCATGTAAGCCCGAATTCTTCTCCGTTCTGGTAACGTGAAACCCCATTGGTGGCTGTGCCACGTTGAGAAACCCCATTGGTGGCTGTGCCACGTTATACCCCATTGGTGGCTATGCCACGTTGAGAAACCCCATTGGTAGCTGTGCCACGTTATACCCCATTGGTGGCTGTGCCACGTTGAGAAACCCCATTGGTGGCTGTGCCACGTTATACCCCATTGGTGGCTGTGCCACGTTGAGAAACCCCATTGGTGGCTATGCCACGTTATACCCCATTGGTGGCTGTGCCACGTTGAGAAACCCCATTGGTGGCTGTGCCACGTTATACCCCATTGGTGGCTGTGCCACGTTGAGAAACCCTATTCTATGGCTATGCCACGCGAGAAATTAAATCAGTGGCTTTGCCACGTGTGTTTTGTGGCTATGCCACGCGAGAAATTAAATCAGTGGCTTTGCCACGTGTGTTTTGTGGCTATGCCACAAGAGAAATTAAATCAGTGGCTTTGCCACGTGTGTTTTGTGGCTATGCCACGCGAGAAATTAAATCAGTAGCTTTGCCACGTGTGTTTTGTGGCTATGCCACGCGAGAAATTAAATCAGTGGCTTTGCCACGAGTGTTTTGTGGCTATGCCATGCGAGAAATTAAATCAGTGGCTTTGCCACGTGTGTTTTGTGGCTATGCCACGTGAGAATTTAAATCAGTGGCTATGCCACGTGTGTTTAGTGGCTGTGCCACGTGCATTACTATTTCGGTGATTTTATCCCGTATTTGAGATAGCGTTTATCGCATTGTTTTCACATGCTTTGTTAATGCTCTAGAGTGAGCCTTTTTACTTCATGTTTTCACATGATTTGAGATATGAGAATATTGTTTTGAGAACTTTCATGCTATGGTTTTCAAATGAGTTTCACATACAAATAAACCTTTTGTGATGTGCAATTTGGTTTATGAAATGAGTTCCTTACCCCCTTTACTGAGCGATTTAGAAGCTCACCCTGTTTTTCGTTCCCCTCAGAGTTCTTCAAGTGAATAAGGACTTCCCTGCGACGTACGGAGTAGTGGCTAGTGGAGGATTCGAGTTCCAGGCCATATATATTGTATATTGAGGTATATTTTGTCTTTTCATGTACCCAGACTATTATTGTAATTGCAGACACTTGATGTATAACATTATATGGGATGTATTAGGATTAATTAACTTAGAATTGAGTAATGTATATGATTCAATATACACTATATTATGATGAGATCCTGAGGCATGATAATTATGATGATGTATGACACTGCACAGGAATGCACCTTTAATTGTGAATTAACGAGTAAAAAGTTTTAAATTTGCCCTATTTTTCGCATTTTCGGGACGTGACAGAGTTTTCTTGGTATCAGAGCTTAGGGTGTCTAGTACTGTCAGTGTCGGTTAAGTGAAATAGAATACATCCCAAGTGTCTGTAATAGTCTGGTCATGAACTGAAATTGAGGATTGAGATTTCAATCGATTGTGATATGTACGTGCAGGAGACGAGTTGAGATAGAGAATGAGTAAACGACGAGGTCGTTCGAGGAGGCAGGCAGAGTCCCCTCCGCCACCTGTCCCACAACCAGAGAGTCCTAACTCTCGATTTAATCGGATTGAGACCGATATGAGGCAAGGTTTTGAGCAGATGGCAGCGTTATTCGCGCAACACTTTGGAGTTAATGCCTCGGATACTACCCCTACACCACCACAAGGACCTCCCATACCCCAGTGCCTCCCGTCACCCAGCCTGCGGATAGAAGCATGGTCCGACTAAGGGATTTTCTAAAGATGAATCCACCCGTATTTAAGGGAAAGAAGGATCCTACAGAGGCTGAGGAGTGGTTGACGGAATTAAGAACTATATTTGATATCCTGGGGTGTACCGATGCTGAGAGGGTCAGTATGAGTGCCTATATGCTGAAGGGGAGAGCTCGAGATTGGTGGGGTACTACCCAGGGTATTTTGATGTCCCACCATGGTGTGATTGGTTGGGAAGAGTTTCAGACAGCTTTTAGGACCCAATATGTACCACGAGCCACTCAGAGAAAGAAACAGGCCGAGTTTTTGAGTTTGGTACAGGGTGACATGTCTGTGGATGACTATGAGAGCCAATTCACAGCGCTATTGAGATATGACCCAGAGACTTTCAAGAGTGAAGAGCTCCGCATAGAGAAGTTTGTGTATATGTTGAAGCCCGTCATCAGAGATAGATTGATAGGGCTATGTATTACTGAGTTTGGAGATGCTCTGAGACGAGCACAAGAGATTGAAAGAGGGATTGAGATGGTACAATCCCAGAATGAGCTCAGAGCGGTGAATAGAGATAAGGGCAAGAGGCCAACACTTTTCCAAACAGAGGCTCGGAGAGGTTCCTTCAGAAGAGGAAGGATTGAGGTGCAGAGGGACAGATTGGAGAGACCCAGAGCCTATCCTATTATCAAGGAGACCCCTCGATATGTCAGGCCGGAGACAAGGTTTGGTAGAGACTGTGGCCGATCGCATGAAGGAAGTTGTACTGGGTCGATCCATGGATATTTTAGATGTGGTGACATGGGTCATAGAGTGAAGGACTGTCCCCAACCTCAGATACCACATGCTCCGGAGCCCACTAGACAACAGCCTCAAAGAGTGGATCCCCGGAGACGGGCCACTGCGGCAGAGAAAGGGAAGAAACCTGTGGCACAGGGACGTGTGTTTGCCCTGGATAAGGAGACCGCAGACACTTCGGCAGAAACTATAAGAGGTACACTCTCTGTCTGTAATTATGAGGCTCATGTGTTGATTGATTCAGGATCCACGCATTCGTTTATTTCTGAGCATTTTGCATGTAGATTAAACTTGAAGTTTGAACCTCTAGAATACATACTACACGTAAATACCCCTATGCGTGAATCCCAGAGAACTGAGTTAATCTATAGAGGATGTGAGATAAAGGTGGGAGATAGAGTGATGTTAGCAGATCTAATCATGTTGAATATACATAGGTTTGATGTAATTCTGGGAATGGATTGGTTGGTGACCAATCGAGTGAGTTTAGACTGCTACACTAAGATTGTAACTTTCTCCCTACCTGAACCTTACAGTGTACGATTGAGATATTGAGAAAATGAATATGTGGAATTCTAGTAGTAATTTGAGAATTTTGATATTATTTTGGAGAATATTAAATATGATTATTCATGTGAAGGTTATGAGACACTCATCTCGGACGATGAGCGGGAACATCCGAGGATTGAGGATATACCTGTGGTGTGTGAATTTCTGGATGTTTTCCCAGATGAATTGCCAGGTTTACCACCAGAGAGAGAGCTGGAGTTTACCATTGATTTGGTACCAGATACTCAGCCGATCTCTAAACCTCCTTACAGGATGGCATTAGTGGAACTCGAGGAATTGAAGAGACAACTACAGGAGTTATTGGATCAAGGGTTTATTAGACCCAGTGTTTCGCCGTGGGGAGTGCCAGTACTATTTGTTAAGAAGAAGGACGGTAGTCTCAGATTATGTGTAGACTACCGGCTGTTGAATAAAGCCACGGTGAAGAATAAATACCCACTACCCAGGATTGATGATCTACTTGATCAGCTGAGAGGGGCATCAGTCTTTTCCAAGATTGATTTGAGATCGGGCTATACCAATTGAGGATCAAGGAAGAAGATATTCCAAAGACGGCCTTCAGGACAAGGTATGGCCATTACGAATTTCTGGTGATGTCCTTTGGATTGACGAACGCCCCTGCAGCATTTATGAGATTGATGAACGATGTGTTCAGAGACTATCTGGATAAGTTTGTGATAGTCTTTATTGATGATATCCTGGTGTACTCTCGGTCGTATGAGGAGCATGCACAGCATTTGTGGTTAGTACTTCAGATACTCTGAGATAAGCAATTGTACGGAAAGCTTAGTAAGTGTGAGTTTTGGCAGAACCGGATAGCTTTCCTTGGTCATATAGTCTCAGAGGAAGGAGTATCAGTGGACCCAAGCAAGGTGGAGGCTGTGCTTAATTGGGAGAGGCCGAGGACAGTTACTGAGGTACGAAGCTTCCTTGGTTTGGCAGGGTATTACAGGAGATTTGTGGAAGGATTTTCAAGGATTGCAGCTCCTTTGACTAAGCTCACGCGCAAAGAGACTCCATTTATATGGACTGATCAATGTGAGCTCAGTTTTCAAGAATTAAAAAGGAGATTGACAACGGCACCTGTGTTAACTATCCCTGAGGGATCAGGAGGATTCTCGGTGTATAGTGATGCATCTCATTAAGGATTGGGGTGTGTGCTTATGCAGCACGAAAGAGTGGTCGCATATGGATCGCGACAACTGAAGGACCATAAGCGGAATTACCCCACGCATGATTTAGAGTTAGCCGCTGTGGTATTTGCTTTGAAGATCTGGCGACACTACTTATATGGGGAAAGATTCCAGATCTTCACTGATCACAAGAGTTTGAGATACCTCTTTGATCAGAAAGAGTTAAACATGAGACAAAGGAGATGGATGGAACTCCTTAAGGATTATAACTGCGAGATTCTATATCATCCGAGTAAGGCGAATGTAGTTGCTGATACCCTGAGCAGGAAGAGTATGATATCTGCTATGATGATCAGGGAATGGGATTTACTGGAGCAGTTCACCGAACTTCGGATCAGAGTTAAAGAGGTAGAGACTGGATTTTTGGCTAGCCTGCGGATAGAGCCCAGGACCATGGATCAGATTAGAACTGCGCAGCGTGGTGATCAGAGATTTATAGATATGGTTAGCCAAGCTGAGCAGAGTTCGCAGTCGGATCTCACCATCAGTGAGGATGGATTATTGAGATTCAGAGGACGGATTTGTGTACCGGACGATGATACCCTGAAGAGACAGATACTGAGAGAATCCCACTGCTCGCGATACACCATGCACCCAGGAAGTACTAAGATGTACCGAGACTTGAGAAAGGTGTATTGGTGGAGTGGTATGAAGCGAGACGTGGCAGAGTATGTGGCCAGGTGTTTAGTATGCCAGCAAGTGAAAGCTGAGCATCAGAAGCCCGGAGGACTACTATAGCCCTTACCTGTACCTACATGGAAATGGGAGCATGTCACTATGGACTTTATTATGGGTTTACCGAGGACCCGGAGAGGTCGTGACGCGATATGGGTCATTGTGGATAGATTGACCAAGAGTGCCCACTTCCTTGCCATCAAGAGCACAGATACGGTGGATGCCTTAGCTGAGCTATATGTCAGCGAGATAGCTAGATTACATGGGGCTCCAGTGAGTATTACTTCTGATAGAGATTCCCGGTTTACTTCAAGATTTTAGACCCAGTTTCAGGAGTCCATGGGATATCGATTGAGTTTTAGTACCGCCTATCATCCTCAGACAGATGGTCAGTCAGAGAGGACTATTCAGACCCTGGAGGATATGTTGAGGGCGTGTACGATGGATTTTAAGGGATCATGGGATGATCACCTGCCCCTAGCAGAGTTTGCATACAATAACAGTTATCATGCGAGTATTGGAATGGCACCTTTTGAGGCTCTATATGGTATGAGGTGTAGATCCCCTGTAGCTTGGGAAGAGGTCGGTGACAGAAAGATAAATGCTCCCGAGCTTGTTGAGCAAGCCGTACAGAGTGTGAAACTCATATGTGAGAGGTTACGGGCTGCACAAAGTACACAGAAAAGCTACGCGGATGTGCGTAGACGGCCACTCGAGTTTGACGTTGGTGATGCAGTATTCCGGAGAGTATCACCGAGCAAGGGTATCATGCGATTTGGGAAGAAAGGGAAATTGAGTCCTCGATACGTGGGACCATTCGAGATTCTTGAGAGAGTGGGAGTGGTAGCTTACAGATTAGCATTACCCCCACAGATGTCCGGAATACACAATGTTTTTCATGTGTCTATGTTGAGGAAGTACCACCCGGACCTTTCTCATGTTATAGAGTATGATGGGATGGACATACAGGATGACATGAGCTACACTGAAGAACCCGTCCGGATTCTCGATAGAAAGGAGAAGGTACTGAGAACCAAGAGCATCCCATTAGTGAAAGTTTTGTGGAAACATCACTCAAGGGAAGAGGCAACGTGGGAACTAGAGAGTCTCATGAAGGAGAAATACCCCCATCTATTTGACTAGTTGAGTTGAATTTGGAGGACCAAATTCTTTTTAAGGTGGGGAGGATGTGAGATCTGAGAATTTCAGACATATTTTACTGATGTAATAAGAATTTGAAGTGTAATTTATTGAGCTAAGTAAATTGTGGGAATTATAATTGGAGATTTATGTGTTAAGTGTGTAAAATAAGCATGAACCATGAGGACAGATCGATCTGGGAGAAGGAGAGATCGATCTGGTGAGTTAAAAATGACGAGGAAGGAGGAATTTGAGGAGCAGATCGATCTCCAATGGAAGAGATCGATCTCCAAATGATTCTGTTTGAGAAAGGATCGATCTCATGAGGAAGAGATCGATCTCCAAATGATTCTGTTTGGGGAGAAGATCGATCTCCTTAGGAGCAGATCGATCTCATAAAGCCATAAAGAGATCGATCTCACCCCTCGACAGATCGATCTCCTAGGCATAAAATTTCCCAGATCGTCCCCAAATTTCAAACGCAGATCGATCTCATCAAGAGGCAGATCGATCTCCTACCTCCAGCCTATATAAGGAACCCGTGTTTTCTCCTGTAATTTCACTTTCTCTCTCTTCCAACCCCCATTTTTCCGAAAACCTAACTTTCTCACTCATCCAAATCCCCCATTTCCGGCCGAATCAACTGTTGTGGTAAGAAGGAAAGTTGTTCCTCATCAAAGGGAGAACAACATACTTGGAAATCGAAAGACGGATCGAATCGAGGCAAGAGATAATCTCTCCACAAGCTTTGGGTAATTTCTAAACCTCGATCTTGATATTTGAGCTGATTTTGATGCTATTGGTGGTTGTCATTGCGTTGAAATAGTTGAGAAAGGATTAGGGATTGATGAAATTGCAATGTAGTTGGAGTAATGTAGATATTTGATAATTTTGGTAATTTTGAGAATTTGTACTGTAAATGGAAATATAGACAATGTGGAGAATTAGCCTAGATAATTGGCATGAGGAATGTAAGACATTGAGATATTGTGAATGAGGTTGTAGTTTAGGGTTGAGTTACGAGAAATCAAGAGATTTGAGGTGTTATGAGCAATTATGCTCGATTTTGAGAATTGAGGGTTATGAGATAATTGAGTATTGATGTTTTAACATCGTTTGGACAGCTCGAGAGTTCCAGAGTGGAATGCGAGGCTAGTCCGTGATACGGGGGAAACGATTGCACTATACGAGGTGCAAAGAGGTAAGGGAAATCTAAACCATTTGTGTATGTGAATTGTAAACTATTTTAGCATGAATTGTGGTTTATAAAACAAGCATGTTGAGTGTTTTATGTTGAGATATAATTGCACACGATTTTTATAGCCGGTTGGAACCCAATGTTTTTATGAGTTTATAACTGGGTTCTACGTTAAGGCAATATTGAGATTTGAGAAATGTGTGCGTGTGCTTTGCCGGTTGGAACTCGGTTTTATTACGTTTTGTGTTGAGTACAAAACGATTTCAAATGAGTTTTATGAGAGAAAACCATTATGAGTTCTACGTGAAGACAAACCTGTCTTATGTGATAAGACTTGGATGTGTAGTTGTGAGTACACACCGGGCATTGCTCTGGTAGCATGTAAGCCCGAATTCTTCTCCTTTCTGGTAACGTGAGAATAACCTATTCTGTGGCTATGCCACGTAAAATTGGTGGTTGTGCCACGTTGAGAAACCCCATTGGTGGCTGTGCCACGTTATACTCCATTGGTGGCTGTGCCACGTTGAGAAACCCCATTGGTGGCTGTGCCACGTTATACCCCATTGGTGGCTGTACCACGTTGAGAAACCCCATTGGTGGCTGTGCCACGTTGAGAAACCCCATTGGTAGCTGTGCCACGTTGAGAAACCCTATTCTGTGGCTATTCCACGCGAGAAATTAAATCAGTGGCTTTGCCACGTGTGTTTTGTGGCTATGCCACGCGAGAAATTAAATCAGTGGCTTTGCCACGTGTGTTTTGTGGCTATGCCACGCGAGAAATTAAATCAGTGGGTTTGCCACGTGTGTTTTGTGGCTATGCCACGCGAGAAATTAAATCAGTGTCTTTGCCAGGTGTGTTTTGTGGCTATGCCACGTGAGAATTTAAATCAGTGGCTATGAAACGTGTGTTTAGTGGCTGTGCCACGTGCATTACTATTTCGGTGATTTTATCCCGTATTTGAGATAGCGTTTATCGCATTGTTTTCACATGCTTTGTTAATGCTCTAGAGTGAGCCTTTTTACTTCATGTTTTCACATGATTTGAGATATGAGAATATTGTTTTGAGAACTTTCATGCTATGGTTTTCAAATGAGTTTCACATACAAATAAACCTTTTGTGATGTGCATTTTGGTTTATGAAATGAGTTCCTTACCCCCTTTACTGAGCGATTTAGAAGCTCACCCTGTTTTTCTTTCCCCCCAGAGTTCTTCAAGTGAATAAGGACTTCCCTGCGACGTACGGAGTAGTGGCTAGTGGAGGATTCGAGCTCCAGGCCATATATATTGTATATTGAGGTATATTTTGTCTTTTCATGTACCCAGACTATTATTGTAATTGCAGACACTTGATGTATAACATTATATGGGATGTATTAGGATTAATTAACTTGGAATTGAGTAATGTATATGATTCAATATACACTATATTATGATGAGATCCTGAGGCATGATAATTATGATGATGTATGACACTGCACAGGAATGCACCTTTAATTGTGAATTAACGAGTAAAAATTTTTAAATTTGCCCTATTTTCCGCATTTTCGGGGCGTGACATACGATGTCATGTACAAATCATGAAAAATCGAGTGCGAGCAACACTCCAGCACTCTGTCATGCATCTCATGTAAAACTCGAGTATGAGCTAATCGCTCCAGCACTCTATCATGCACAAATCACATAAAAACTGAGTACGAGCAACGCTCTAGTACTCTATCATACATGTCAAATAAATGTAGTACGAGTAAACCTCCAGCACTAATGTATGTGAAAAACATCTGAAATCAAGTGCGAGTTGTGCTCTAGCACGATTGTTTCCACATAATTCGGTAGATGCCTCTTTAAAAATAGGGATGTTTAAAATCATTTAAATCAGCACTATAAAGTGTGCTTAGTTTACATCGACCTCAAAACATTAGCTCATCCACCTACTCTTCTGCTACATAGCAGTAAAAACCACTCAAAATATCATTTTCATGCTTTTTACAACTTTTCCCAAAGTTTCACTTTTTGCCTAACTAGGGGTAAAATCGTAATTTACCCATATCGGGTCCCTATAATTATTATAGATTTTCTCTGACCCTCAAACAATTTCAGTGAATGTAAAATCCAACGAAAATATGCACAAATATCTCTAGCTACTTGCAAGAGTCCCCTACCTCGGATCACGTAGCGTGACCTCTCTTCCTATCTGCTGTCAAATCTCGCAGTCCGGTCAACTCTCAATATGACTCTGGAGCTGCATTTAACCATTCACTAGGTTAATTTCACGTTTCCTACTGTATTACACATTTAATACAATTCATTTTATTTAAATGGGCCTGTTTACTCTTAATGGGCCTTAAACACTTTAATTGGGCCTTAATTCGTATTAAGCCCGTTCATCAGGGTCTATCGACTCATTGGGCCTATCAATACCCATTGGGCTTTATTTCAAGCTCTTTGGATAACCCGTATAATATTTACAACATTTATTTCAAAATTCTGAATATAATTCACTAATTGTGGAATTTAATCTGAAATGCATAAATTAAATCTTAAATACGCATAAATCACTTAATTGTCGTAAATGAGCTTTACTTACTCGAGATTGTACGATGGTGCGCGAATCGGAGTTCGATTGGGCTTCCGTTCGGAATTTATCGTCGAACTGCACAATTTAGTATATTTAACTCTGGGTCAATTTCTGATTAAATATAATTTAAATAAATTTATCAGAAATTAAATTGGTCACTTTTGACCTCGTATCGACTTACCCGAAGTCCAGTGCAATCCCAAAAATTTTCCTTTTTCCTTTTTCTTTCTTTTTCCTCTTTTTCCATTTTCTCCTTGGCTGAACCGGTCCGGTCCGGTTCAGTTTAGAAGGTTCTGCCCTGAACCGCCGATCGGTTCAGGGGTGATTTGGCCGTACCGACGTCGTCCGACCGGTTCTCGACGTCTCACCATCGCCGTTCGGTCAGCCAAAGCCTGGGGATCGTTCGGCTGGGCTCGATCGGACCCTAGCACCGCCGGTGGCCGCCGAAATCCTTCTTTCCTTCTGCGGCCTTCTCCTCTTCGATTCGCCGGTGTCCGGCGTCGGTGGAGGGCGTGACCGGTGGCAGAAGGATCGGACCAACCTCCTCTCTCTTTTTCAGCCGCTAGTCGGGCTGCTGGTCGCCGGTGGTGGCTGGTCCAGCGAAGAATCCTTCCCTCGGTTTGCATCGGCTTGGCTACGTTTCTCTCTCCTCGATGTTTCAATCCGTTTTCTATTTTTTGTTTTTTTTTTCTATTTTGTTTTTTTCTTTATAATATATTTTTAATATTATTTTAATCCTTAAATAATATTAAAAATCCTAAAATATCCAAAAAATATCCCAAAAATTCCTATTAAATTCATTTAGTCCATAAATAAATTTATCAGTTCGATTTTACCTCTCTGGTATATTTTTCTCTTATTTTTAGGCTCGTTTTTTGAGACAAAAATTCTAAAAATATTAAATAAATTTATATCTTGATCAATTGGACTTGAAATTCAATATTTGCCCCGTTATTGATCAAGATTTCTCGATTTCATATTTTTAATGAAATTTCCTCATCGAATATTGTCAGGACCCCATTCTCAATCCATGACTTTAACCAAAATCACTACAAATTTTTCGCATTTTTGACTTACCTTTCCTCTCTTCAATGGCTGGGCTATGATTCGATGTCAGAGTCCTCACTTACCACATCATCCAATATCATACATACATTTCAACATACTATTACTGACTGTACTTGCTTTTATCATACATGTAAGATTATATAAAATCTAATACAAATACATTCCCTATAATATATATCGTAGACATCACTGTGCTGTTTCGATGTTTAGATACACAACTGTACATAATAGGTATACCTGGCGATCGATAGGAACTAGCAGTGGACTCTGGGATACTATCCCTTGATAGCTCTCGCTCTACTGACGCTCTGTAGAGAGATGTAAAGAAAGGGGGTGAGCATACAACGCGCTCAGTAAGGAAATCAGGCAAGCAAGTAGATATCTACACTATCTACTCAAAATAATGCTATGCCTTGAAAACATTATTTCCTTTACTCGCTTTAAAAGCATGTCTTGAAATATAATATATATATATACTTGTACAGAATAAATCCCATGTACAGAAATCATGCTTTCTTTCTCAAATGTAGGCATGTAGTGCAAAACAATGCATCGTATATAAATCATGCCTTTATGTAAATCATGCCATGTATATTTAAATCACAATAAATATGGCATTAAATAATTTACAACACAAAATCGGAGTCCGACCCATCCCTCAGGTCTGTCCGCAATTTAAATCAGTCAATCAATGTGATATATCATGTGAGACTATGTGGTTAAATGCATATAGTATCCTGGACTATGATCATATCTGAAATGTGATCCCAAGAAACACAGATCTCGGTGTGCGGGGCATCACTGCTGCAACGGGAGGATGGTCAGTCCACTACAGCCGTCAGCTATGCTTAACACACGGTACAGCGTACTCCTCACGCCACCCAGGCACAGTACAAAGTACACCCGTGGACCCTACATCACGGCCAGAGTGCCTGCCATAGGTCTTAGCCCTCGCACCCGTGGAATATCAACATCACAGTCAGGGTGCCTACCATAGGTCTTAGCCCTCGCACCCGTGGAATATCATACCACATCTCTAATACCCTCATGCTGGCCATCCTCTCAAAATGTGACACTCAGTCACACGAGAATGCGGCATGAGTGGGTAACATGTAAATAATATCACATACA
This sequence comes from Firmiana major, assembly GCA_033439115.1. Classification (NCBI taxonomy): domain Eukaryota; kingdom Viridiplantae; phylum Streptophyta; class Magnoliopsida; order Malvales; family Malvaceae; genus Firmiana; species Firmiana major. Next base: position 60,231,683 of record CM065896.1, on the reverse strand, counting down.
GTGCGCGCCCTTAAGTGCGACACACAATTGACACTACGTTCGAACACTGTTTCACATCACAAACTCAACTCTAGTGCGAGTAAACCTCCAGCAACTAGGTCAATGCATAGTTCATGTATTAAATCAAACACGAGCAATAGCTCCAGTACCACGCTATGCACAATATCAAATCAAGTACGAGAAATAACTCCAGTACTATGTCATGTATAAACCATGAAGAATCGAGTACGAGCAACGCTCCAGTACTCTGTCATGTATCTCATGTAAAACTTGAGCACGAGCTAATCGCTCCAGCACTCTGTCATGCATATATCATTTAAAGCTGAGTACGAGTAAAACTCCAGTACTCTATCATGCATGTCATGGAAATCTAGTGCGTATCAAAATCCAGCACTAATGTATGTGGAAAACATACGAAATCAAGTGCGAGCTGTGCTCTAGCACGATTCATTCTCACATAATATGATAGATGGCTCTTTAAAAAATGATTGTTTACAAAATATTAAAATCAGCACTATAAAGTGTGCTTAAGTCACATCAACCTTAAAATCATTAGCCCATCTATTTATTTTCATGCTAAACAGCAATTAAACACAGGACCCCATTCTCAATCCAGACTTAACCAAAAACCACTACAAATTTTTCATATTTTCAACTTACCTTTTCTCTCTTCAATGGTTGGGCTGTGAATCGATGTCAGAGTCCTCGCTTACCACATCATCCAATATCATACATACATGTCAACATACTATTACTGACTGTACTTGCTTTTATCATACATGTAAGATTATATAAAATCTAATACAAATGCATTCCCCATAATATATATCGTATACATCACTGTGCTGTTTCTATGTTTAGATACACAACTGTACAAAATCTGTATACCTGGCGGTCGATAGGAACTAGCTGTGGACTCAGGAATACTATCCCTCGATAGCTCTCGCTCTACTGACGCTCTGTAGAGAGATGTAAAGAAAGGGGGGTGAGCATACAACGCGCTCAGTAAGGAAATCAGGAAAGCAAGTAGATATCTACACTATCTACTCAAAATAATGCTATGCCTTGAAAACATTATTTCCTTAACTCACTTTAAAAGCATGTCTTGAAATATAATATATATATATATATATACTTGTACAGATTAAATCCCATGTACAGAAATCATGCTTTCTTTCTCAAATGTAGGCATGTAGTGCAAAACAATGCATCTTTATATAAATCATGCCTTTATGTATATCATGCCATGTATATTTAAATCATAATAAATATGGAATTAAATAATTCACAACACAAAATCAGAGTCCGACCCATCCCTCAGGTCTGTCCGTAATTTAAATCAGTCAATCAATGTGATATGTCATGTGAGACTCTGTGGTTAAATGCAAATAGTATCCTGGACTATGATCATATCCAAAATGTGATCCCAAGCAACACAGATCTCGGTGTGCGGGGCATCACTGCTACAACGGGAGGATGGTCAGTCCACTACAGCCGCCAGCTATACGTAACACACGGTACAACGTACTCCTCGCACCCCCAGGCACGGTACAAAGTACACCCGTGGACCCTACATCACGGCCAGGGTGCCTGCCATAGGACTTAGCCCTCGAAACCATGGAATATCAACATCACAGCCAGGGTGCCTGCCATAGGTCTTAGCTCTCGCACCTGTGGAATATCATACCACATCTCTAATACCCTCATGCTGGCCATCCTCTCAAAATGTGACACTCAGTCACACGAGAATGCGGCATGAGTGGGTAACATGTAAATAATATCACATACAGTGCGTGCCCTTGAGTGCGACACACAGTCGACACTACGCTCGAACACTGTTTCACATCACAAACTCAACTCTAGTGCGAGTAAACCTCTAACAACTAGGTCAATGCATAGTTCATGTATTAAATCAAGTATGAGCAATAACTCCAGTACCATGCTATGCACAATATCAAATCAAGTACGAGCAATAGCTCCAATACTATGTCATGTATAAACCATGAAGAATCGAGTACGAGCAACGCTCCAGTACTCTGTCATGTATCTCATGTAAAACTCGAGTACGAGCTAATCGCTCCAGCACTCTGTCATGCATATATCATATAAAACTGAGTACGAGTAAAACTCCAGTACTCTATCATGCATGTCATGGAAATCTAGTGCGTATCAAAATCCAGCACTAATGTATGTGGAAAACATATGAAATCCAGTGCAAGCTGTGCTCTAGCACGATTCATTCTCACATAATATGATAGATGGCTCTTTAAAAGGGATTGTTTATAAAATATTAAAATCAGCACTACAAAGTGTGCTTAAGTCACATCAACCTTAAAATCATTAGCCCATCTATTTACTTTCATGCTAAACAGCAGTTAAACACTCACAATAATTGTTTCCATGCTTTTTTACAACTTTTTACAACTTTTCACAAAAGTTGACTTTTTGACTAACTAGGGGCAAAATCATAATTTACCACTATCGGGTCGCAATAATTATTATTCACTTTCTCTGACCCTCAGAGTTTTTAAGTAAATGTAAAAGCAGACGAAAATACGTGCAGGTATCTCTAACTACTCGCAAAAGTCCCTTACATCGGATCACGTCAAGTGACTCACTTCCTCGGTACTGCTAGCTCTCGCAGTCCGATCAGCTCTCAATGTAAACTCCGGAGCTGTAAATAATCATTCCTCAGGTTAATTATCATTTTCCTACTGTATTTCACATTAATACAGTCCATTTTCCCTTAATGGGCCTTAATAATCCTTTATGGGCCTAACTATATCTTAAGCCCATTTTCATTTTACTATTCATTTTCGTTGGGTCTATTGGGCTTGTGGGGCCCACCAACTCTTATTGGGCTTTGTTCTAGGCCCATTACACGCTATTGGGCCTAAAATATTTGGGCTTGGCCCATTGGACCTTCGGCCACATGCCATGGCCGAGAGCTACCCATGCCTCGGTTTCACCATGGCATGCCATCCATGCCTATTATTTAGCCAATTTCACTTAGGCATTTTCACAAACACTTGGTAGGCAACATTACCAATCATCATATAGTTCATTTAGGCATTTTATCAAACACTTTGATTGCCAACAAATTACATGTATTAATTAATCAATTTGATTAATTCTAATTACACCATTAACATTAATACATGTACACTAATCCATTTATGTCTTAAAATCATATTGACATAATTCAATATCCCATTAATCACTCTCGGCCTAACCCACTAATATGTTTCAATGCTTAAAACATATATCAACATACTTGAAATCATTCATACATTAACATATATGAAATTGGAAATTAGAAAATATACCAATTCTTGTGTTTACCCTTTGGCCGAAACTTTGGAGGCTCTCGGTTTGCTCTCTATGGCTCCTTGATAGCCAATTCCAACATATGTCACTCTCCTTTCAATTTGGAACAACTTCTATGAAGAATGCAAGTTCCAAATATGCCTAATTCCTAGTGATTTCTAGTGAGAGAAAGCTTAGAAAAATATGTTTCAATGGTTTCTTCTTCTAGCCGAATTTGGTGTGATGAAGATGACAATGGTGTGGCTGAATTTATAAGCCATATACTTAGCCATTAAGCTTTACTTTTCAGCCATTTAACTTGACTTTCCAAACCTTAGCCATGAGTCACCTTATGAGTCACCTTATGAGTCATAGTTAACTTTAACTATGGTTAGATATTTATCTCATGAGCTTTTCCATTTGGGCTTCTCGGTTTGGGCTTTCTTAATGGGCTTCCAGGCTGAAATTTTTACTATGTCTCAGGCCTTTAATTGTCTCAAAATTTGGCCGATCAATTGGTCCAACAATTCGGTCTAAAGGACCTAAGAATTTCGATATACGTTTAGTATACCCTAATGGGCTTTAAAATTTTCACCTTAGGCCTATTACATTTTTAACCATTAAATTTATTCTGGAATCCTTCCGAATAAATTTTCCTTACTTCCGGGGATGATTATCTTGTATTCTGGCCAAGAATATTTTTCCCTAAATTTTCCTCCACACTTAGGTTAATTTTTAACCATGATTAGTCAACTATGGTAAAAGTCCACTTTTTTAACTATAGTTGACTTTTTCCTTAACCATTGACCATGTTGACTTTTTTTAAAAATTTTGAAAGTGTCATTTCTTATGTCTTACACTATCGTCTTTATATTCTAACCGCTCCCGGTGGATATTTTCACCCGAAACTCCTTTTCTCACCAAAAAGGTCCATTTTACCCTTTTTAGCTTTTACACTCGTTTTGTATGTTCGGGTCTAAATGAAGCTGACTTTTCTTCATGAGCTCTCTACGCTCTCTTATTTTAAGTTCTTATTTTCAGTCATAATTATTTAGAATAACTTGGTTTACCCTGTGATACTCATCGCTCACATTATGCATTTTATGTAGCTTTTGCGTGTTAAATCATTTCACTAACACTTTAAGTCTAGTAAATACTCTTCTTATGATTCAACTATAATTACATAATGTTCATACACATAGGAATCATAAGGTACAAGCTACAAAAAATCCGGGTCTGACAGATATATACCGAATTTTGGTCAATTGACTGTTTTACCCCTGCACTCGTTCGAAAATCACTTTAACCCTTATCTCGCTGTTATGTAGCTTACATGAATTTTTAATTATCAATAAATCGATTGCATGATAGCAAATACTCTTCTTATGATTCAACTATGCAAATATAGTGTTCGTACACATAGGAATCATAAGGTATAAGCTACATACGTAAATTGAAAACTCAGGTCTGACAATAAGAAACAAGGTTTAACATGGTTTGGCCCAAATGCCTACTTCCACAGATAAGAGAGAAAAAATCCACTATAAGTTATAAAGATTATGAAGACTAATAAACATCATAAAACACTAAGCCAGTAGTGTTAACCCTGTACTTTTTCCAACTGTCACGACCCTCTTCCCGTGACTTAACTTACTATTAACAGTTGGGCTATGAGTCAACATCCATATCCACATCTCATCCATTCATCAATTAAATTCATTTAATGAAATAGAAATTGTTCTGTTATATATATCTGAAAACGTTTACATTAGTTTCTATTATATACATCCCTTTCGTACAAAAGATCACTAGACTGTGCATCAATTTATAGGATACAAAATTTTTCTCATAAATGTATACCTCTGTACTGTTAGAGAACTAGAGAACACCTTAACAGGGATGACTGCAGTAACTCACTACTGCGTAGAATCTGTGGAGGAGGAAATAAGGGGGTGAGCTAACACGCTCAGTAAGGAAAATATGAAAGCAGGTAGATAACTACACTATCTACATGCTTAAAATATAAACATTTATTTCCCTTATAAAACATATGCATTCTTTGAAAATAGCTTCCATCAATTGCAAAATAATTAATTCACTAGATGGGTATATGCATATTTCATTCTCAATTCACACAGTATACTCTTAAAAAATCACACAGCTTACTCATCAATCCATACAGCACACATTGAGAAATTTCTTTATATTTAGCAAATCACTTAGTAATCAATTTACATGAGACATATAATTGGATATCATATCACCCTATATCACACAGCAGGGGGGACACATGTCACCTCACACAGTAGTGACAAAATATCATATCACACAGATATAAGACTTATGGCCATAGTTTTGATTCCAGGCAACACTGATCAGGTGTGCGGGAACCCTATGCTTGGGGAGGCGGATCAACCATCTCTTTAGCTCACATAGAATCACTAAGATATCATGGCATATCGTACTACATGGCTAACGCTCACGTACATCGTGCTCTCGTGGATCCTTATCACCCATTTCTATTGTCTCAAAATCACGTGCGAGCAGGTCTGTGCAAGATCACTAAGCAATACACGACGGCTCCTGCACGATTTTACTCATCACCCAACAAACTCATAAACTCTCATGTGAGCAACTTAGCGTAAGATCACGCAGCATACATGAAGCATCGAGCATGGTTTTTCTTATCACACAGAAAGCTTATCATACCACGTGTGAGAAACTTAGCGTAAGAACACACAACATACCTGAGGCATCGAGCATGGTTTTGCTTATAATCATTTTAAATCGAGGGGGTCACATGCCAGCATAGTCAGAGCAAGATCATTTAGCAATACTCGATGGCTCTAGTATGATTTCTGAAAATCTAGTACAAGCTCTCGAGTGGATCACATAGCTTTACTTAGCTCTAGCACCTTTTTCTTTTTTCGAAAATCCTTTTTTAAAAATGTTATACGAGCCCGGTTGGTAGATCTACCATTGCCACTTTGGCTCTAGCATAAGTTCACACAGAAAAAAAATAGATGGCTTCATTCACTAAGTATGAGTGAGAGGGCAATCTCCCTTAAATCACTCGTTAAAAGTTTTTCATGCAAATTACTAAACCGAGAGCTAGTCATCATTACTCTTTCTCAAAACACTTGCAAAACATCTTTTCACACAAGACATTGAAGTCATGCAATTCATACAAATAAACTTCTTATTATCACTTAGCTTTCACATAGATTTATCAATATCTATATACTTCATAGCATTCATTTGCACACATTAGGTAAGAAACATATGTATAGCTATCTCTAATAGCTCGCATAAATCCCTTACCTCGAATCACAGTCGAATTTCTTTCCTTGGTTTCCAATGCTCGTGATCCGGTCTTATCGGCTCTAATTTTGTCTCTAGGAGCTACAAGCAATTACTACTCTCATTAGTATGCTTTAATATACTTTATTCTCATTTGCATGGATTTCAATTCAATGCATTGGGCCATTTTACACCAATATGGCCTCATTACAACTTATTGGACTCTAATCTCTCTTAAATCCATTTCGATTGTTCTATTTATTTCTCAAGAATCTATTAGATTCCTCGAGTCTACTAATTCATATTGAACCGGCATTAATATCACAATACCTTTAAGTTCACCATTCTCTCTCCATGGCATTTTATCAAACACCTTTTAAGCCCATTTTTAATCATCATCTTTTCCAACATTTGTATTTCACAAAACTATCTTAAAATCATCTATACATGCTTACTAACATTTCTACATGCTTAAATCATCATTAACCCCATGCCATTTCAACTTTCTCTTACTAAGCCTATTATAGGTCATGGTTGTTTAAGCATGTAAATGAACATTTAAGCCAACATTATATACACCAATCAATTCATCAAGATGTCTATATTAATACTAGAAAATGGTGTATTAAAATCTTACCTAGCTTAACTTTTTCCTCCTTTTGCCAAATTAGGGGAAAACCTCTTTTCTCCTTCAATCCAAGGTTTGAGCTTCCAATCTTTGACAATGTTGTTCTCTTCCTCACTAGGAGCAACTTTTTTCAAAAGAACTTCTCTCAAAATTGATTGGAGAGTGGTGATTTTTAAAGTGAGAAAGCTAGGTTATTGTTAAAAATGGAGGAAAAGGGTTTGTTTTCATGAAATGCAGATTCAGCTGCCTAGTTTTTAAAGGAAACGCCTTATGAGATTGATCTCCAAGTGTGGGAGATCGATCTAGCCTTGCTTAAACTCCTTTAGAATTTTGACAATGCAGACAGGAGATCGATTTGTCCATTTGCCTGAGATCGATATGCTCAAAGGGAATGAGATCGATCTACTTATTTGCTAACTATGGAATGAGATCGATTCGTTTCAAGCAGAGGGCTTTAGAGATCGATCTGGCCTTAAGAGGAGATCGATCTGGCCTATCTAGAGAAAACTATAGATCAATCTGCCTTATAGGAGGAGATCGATCTGGTCCAAGCTGAGGTAACTTGAGATCGATCTGCTTGAGTGAGGGATCGATCTCACTCTTATAGAATGCTTGACATTGTGTTTTCCAGGCCACGAGATCGATCACTCCTTGCAATGAGATCGATCTGCCCTGCATTTTGCAGCATTCCAGCTGCAATTTTCCTAGATTTTCAAAGTTAGAATCCCATTCAATTACCTCTATACTCATTTTGCATTTTATCCACACTTAGAACTTAAAAACATTCATTTCTTATGATTCATAGATAATTTAACTTGTTTGTACATTCCAGAATCACAAACATTACATAGAAATTTACAGGTCTTACACCAACTCTTCCTTAAATCCCTATAAACCCCTCTCTCATGTAGAGATCACATAGTGATTATATCCTTTGTATCTTTTTAATTCCAAAAACCCCTTAATATTTATTGAGTCTCATGACTTGGTCACAAAATTACTCATTAAATATATTTAATAATATATTTATAACCAAAAATATACTCATTAATATAAAATTTAAGTCAATATCTAATCAGGACCACGATGGATAATCAATTATAGTCTAAGGGGGGCTTAGTGTTAAAGATAGACTCATCCTATAAATTGCACGCCTATCCTTGTTCAATAGGCCTAACTCAGATTGTGACAGCCTGGAAGAGCGAAAAATAGGGCTAATTTAAAATTTTCTTATATTAATGTAAGATCTGAGAATTTTAGACATATTTTAATTATGTAATAGGAAATTAAAGAGTAATTTATTGAGCTGAATGAAATGTATAAGTAATGAATGAGAAATAATTGAAGTAGTGAATTGTGGAAATTATGTTTGAGATTTATATGTTAAGTGTTTAACCAAAGTGTGAAACTATGAGGTCAGATCGATCTTGGAGAAGAAAAGATGGATCTGATGGGCTAAAAATGACAAGGAAGGAGGAATTTAAGCGAGCAGATCGATTGACAAGTCCAAAAGGTATTACCGCAAGTGCACGGGTCGTACAAGTGATAATGGGATTTGAGTCCTAAGTTATTATCCCTCAGAGAAGTTGGTTAATCTAATTAACTACCGATTAATCTTACTGTAAGACCCGGTTTTATGGTAAGAGAAAAAGGGAATGAATAGAAATTTTGGGTGCATTTAAAAATGCAAAAGGTTTGAAATGGGATTCCCGAAAATGTGTAAGAGTAAAACGGTCAAAAAATCGAAACTCGGGATAATTTCGACCAGAAAATTTAATTAAAATAGGGATTTGAGAAATCTTGATCAATAACGAAGAAATAATTAAATTTCGGATTAAATTGATCAAGATATGAATTTATTGGAATAAACCGAAATTTTCGTATCGAAAAATAATCTCGAAAATAATCGAAAAATATATCGAAAATGTAAAATCGGACTGAGAAATTCATTTACGGATTAAATGAATAAAATATAATTTTTTTAAGATATTTGTGGATTTTAATATTATTTTAATGAATAAAATAATATTATAAATAAATTATAAATAAATAAATAAAATGTCAAAAAAAAAGGGAAAAGTTTGAAACACGAGAAACGAAAAACAGAGAGGAAAAGAAAAGCAAAAGGCGAAAGGCGAACCCGAGGAGATTGCTTCGATCCGACGACCATCGGCGAGGCTGATGATAATTCTATTTTTTATAGAATTATTTGTGCTTAAATTCCTAATTATTTATTTAATCCCCATATTATTTTACTAATAATCCCCTTTATTTAATGAAAATTCTTTACTGTGCAGGTAAATTAAATCCAGATGAAATTCAGTTGTTTCAGACGAAATTGGGCTAAAAACGGGCTAAAGGAGACTGGACCACTTCCAATTTGCAGACCGAATCATCAGTCGACTGGACACGCGTGATGCCAGGTGTCCGTATTTTATTTGCTCCGAAATGATAAGATTGAAGGACACCGTGCCAACCCTCTGGAGGACACACGCTGGGCCACATCGCACAGCTAATTGGACAAAAAGACTGATGACGTGGAAATATCTAGTCTGCAGCAAATCAAATGAAGACAAGTGGCCAAACAATACCAACTCATCTAGCATGGAAAATTACCATTATACCCCTATGTTTGTATATAAATAGAACATAATAGCAATTGAAAAATCAAGTAGTATAAGGAGTAGGAGTAAGGTAGAGTAGAGTAGGAGTAGGAGTAGGAGTAAAGTAGGCTAGGGTAGAATAGTTTTAGGTTATTTTTAGAATTTATTTTCCTTGTTCTTTTCTTTTCCCATTAGCCGTTTTCTTAAACTGTTTTTACTATTCATTTTATGTTCTTGACAACAATTTGTCAAATTTCCTTTTGAATGAAAGCTCACTCTCATTTTCATGATCTCGTTTTTTTTTTCCTTAAGCATTGTTATGTTTCCTTAGTTTTATTTTCATAGTTTATTGTCTAGTAGATTAATTCTCGGTTTCATACTTTGTTCATGTTTGAAGCAATCCTTATTATTTTTTTAGCTCTCGGTGTAAGCTCCCTTGATGCATTCGGTAGCACTTTCTTCCCTTGATCATCCCTCTTGGTTTTAATGCTTTGATGTGGGTTGATGCTTAGCATCTATTCTCATCAATGGCAATATGGAACCTTGATTGGAGAAAGGGAATTGATGTTGCCTGGTAAAATGACAACGGGATTACAACTTCCACGTATTCAGATTGCGCTAACGACAAAAAGGTGACGTCGATGCTATTTCTTCCACGTGTTCCTTGTATATTCTGCAAAAACAACAGGAATCAGAGGGCGCAGGGATTTGTCCCTGCACGCGCACTCCGATGATTAAGTTAGAAAACTGAAGTTTTGTATATATGAAGAAGATAATTGTGTCCTTCAGAATCAAGAGAGTTTTCTTTTTTTCCCTTCATTTTTTCAGTACTCACCTGGGGTATTTATAGGTTTCTCCCGGGTCGGTTCAGACTGAGGCCCAGGCGTGTGTCTGCGCTGCGACAGAGTCGTTTGGTACTCTGTTGCGGTTCGGAGCTGGACGACTTTGCCGGAGAGTTCAGCGGGCGGCAGAGTGTATCCGTGAACCTCTGCTGCTGCATATGCGACAGAGCTTCGTCGCAGTACATGCGGTAGAGCTCTGTCGCGATCTGTGCGGTAGAGGTCTATCGCGACATACAGTGTCGCACAGAGACTCTACGCAGAGTCTCTATCGCCTATAGACTCTGTCGCCTACCAAAGCAACTGTGTCGCGTGGAGACTCTATCTCCTAGAGACTCTGTCGCTATAACAGCCACGTGGCTTATATTGTGCTTGACATGTGGCGGTCTCTGGTTGGTCGATCCTTGTGCAAGTGGACTTTGGTGATAGGACCACTATCAATTGCTCCCCACTCTTTGGTAGGAATATTTCCTGCGAAAGAGGATTCTTAATAGAAAGATATATTTTCGGAAAGAATTTTACATACCTTTCTGAGGCCTGACTATCACGATGCGAGCGCGTCTTTAGTTCTTACGGCCTTTATGTTTCCATTGCCTGGCCACAGTGACGCATAGCGCCTCAGGCTCTTATGGCTAGTCGGATCTTTCACGCCTGGCCACAATGACGCATAGCGTCTCAGGCTCTTACGTCTCGTTTGATTTTTCACGCCTGGCCACAGTGACGCATAGCACCTCAGGCTCTTACGGCTCGTCTGAATATACGCCTGGCCACAGTGACGCATAGCGCCTCAGGCTCTTACGGCTCTTCTGAATATATGCCTGGCCACAGTGACACATAGTGCCTCAGGCTCTTACGGCTCGTCTGAATATACGCCTGGCCATAGTGACGCATAGCGCCTCAGGCTCTTACGGCTCTTCTGAATATACGCCTGGCCACAGTGATGCATAGCGCCTCAGGCTCTTACGGCTCATCTGAATATACGCCTGGCCATAGTGACGCATAGCGTCTCAGGCTCTTACGGCTCTTCTGAATATACGCCTGGCCACAGTGACGCATAGCGCCTCAGGCTCTTACGACTCTTCTGAATATACGCTTGGCCACAGTGACGCATAGCGCCTCAGGCTCTTACGGCTCATCTGAATATACGCCTGGCCACAGTGACGCATAGCGCCTCAGGCTCTTACGGCTCTTCTGAATATACGCCTGGCCACAGTGACGCATAGCGCCTCAGGCTCTTACGGCTCGTCTGACAGATCTAGGCTTTTCCTTAGTGCTTGTGAATTCTCTTCTTCTACTAAGGGCACCATCCTGGGTGACAATGCTCCAATTTCCACGGGGATTAATGCTTCAGCGCCGTAGACGAGACTGAACGGCGTTTCTCCGGTCGACACCCTACTAGTGGTACGATATGCCCATAAAACACTAGGTAATTCATCCACCCACGCCCCTTTAGCTTTGTCTAATCTGGTCTTTAACCCATGAAGAATAGTCCGATTACTGACTTCGGCCTGTCCATTGGCTTGAGGATATGACACAGAAGAAATTCTTAGCTGAATGTTGAGGTGTTTACGGAATTCACGGAAGGCATTACAATCAAATTGCTTTCCATACCATTGCCTCGACTTTCTTCTCCGTGATTGTAGCTAAAGGTTTCGCTTCAATCCACTTTGTAAAGTAGTTGGTGGCAACTAACTGGAATTTTCTTTGGCCTGTGGCTAATGGGAAAGGCCCCAGAATGTCCAAGCCCCATTGTGCGAATGGAATTGGCTGTATAGTACCCCGGGAGGGAGTTACTGGGGCTGTACCATCTTCATAACTTCTTCCTGAGCCACATATTTATTGGCTCTGGCAAACAGGTCAGAAAGTGTTGTCGGCTGGTCGAGGGAGAGGGATTCTTGCAACTTTTCAGAACTCATCCCTTGCAACATTACATCCATGGCTACTCCTACCGGTAGATCGTCAACCTCCAAGGTTGCATCTCGAAAACGATCTACGTAGCTCTTCAAGGATTCTTTATTCCCTTGTTTCAGAGTGAGTAGGTAGGTGGCGTCCTTCTTTCTCTGGCTATTAATCATGAAGATTTGCAAAAATTCATTTCGCAATTAGTCGAAGGATGAGATGGAACCTTGGCGCAACCCATTGAACCACTTCAGAGCGTGCCCGGACAATGTGAGAGAAAAAGCCCTGCACATAATTTTGTCTTCCCATCCATGCAGCAACATGAGGGACTCATAACTCTGTATGTGGTCATAGGGGTCTACTTTGCCTGAGTAAGTGGCCATAGAAGGCATCTTGAACTTCTTCGACAAGGGTTTATTTATGATCTCCGGACTGAACGGAATCCTCCTTTTTTGACTATCATCCGGAGACACCAGTTTTCTCTTTTCCAAAATTCTTTCGACAGATTTCTCCACACTTTTCGACCCTCGAGTCTAGTATGTTCGCCTCCCTTCGGGACTAGAAGAGTCCGACTAGTAGGCACCCCTTCCGGCATCTCCTATTTCGGGACTTGACGTTTCACGACAGTCTCGGGGGTCAGAACTCCTCTGTCTTCGTCGCTCCACGGACCTATGTTCTCTTAACCCCTGCTCCAACTCCACGGGAGAAGAACCGCGCCATGAGGGAGAACGCTGCCGCCTATGGGCCGCGGGAGAACTCCGTCGCATACGTGTTGCGAGAGACCTCTGCCGCGTGTTGACTAAGGGTGAGCTCTGCGGTATGCCTGCTACGGGAGATCTGTGAAGTCTACAGTCCGCAGGTGAGTACTGCCGCCGATCTGCTGCGGGAGAGCTCTGACGCCCGCGGTTTACGGGTGAGCTCTGCCTCCTATCTGCTGCGGGAGAGCTTTGAAGTCTGCGGTCCGCGGGTGAGCTCTGCCGCCTGTCTGCTGCGGGAGAGCTCTGCCTCCTGCGATCCGTGGGCGAGCTCTGCAGCCTATCTGCCGCGGGAGAGCTCTGCCGCCTGCAATCCGCGGGCGAGCTCTGCCGCCTATCTGATGAAGGTGAACTCTGCCTCGTCTGGTCAACGGTAGTATTCACTTCCCGTAACCCTACCACAGGGTAATTCCTTTGAAATATAGTAGAGTTTGGGGCTAATCCAGTGCCATTATTTTGCGCTCCTGCCCCTTGTCCAGCACTCACCAGGGTGGAGGATTGACCTCTCTCGTAGGTCTGCCTTGGGACGTTTTCCCCCACCAGCTGCTGCACCTCAGGGGGTAAGCTAAATTGGGGGAGAGCGTCTCTGAAAAAGCTCACTATAGCTTTCAACGCTGTCGTCATCTCCTCATTTTTGAGTTTCAAAGTCTCAAATTCCTCTAGAGAAACCAAGGCTCCTCTGTCATCCCTTTCACTATGTCTTCGTCTTTGTTCTGCCCTGACAGGGGGACTCACAGAATTCTGCTCCCCTGTCACTTCTGCTGTAGAACGTGTCCTCACCATTTTGATAGGGAATCTGACTTTTTGTTCTGATTCCCACAGACGGCGCCAATTGATGTTGCCTGGTAAAACGACAACGGGATTACAACTTCCACGTATTCAGATTGCGCTAACGACAAAAAGGTGACGTCGATGCTATTTCTTCCACGTGTTCCTTGTATATTTTGCAAAAACAACAGGAATCAGAGGGCGCAGGGATTTGTCCCTGCACGCGCACTCCGATGATTAAGTTAGAAAACTGAAGTTTTGTATATATGAAGAAGATAATTGTGTTCTTCAGAATCAAGAGAGTCTTCTTTTTTTCCCTTCATTTTTTCAGTACTCACCTGGGGTATTTATAGGTTTCTCCCGGGTCGGTACAAACTGAGGCCCAGGCGCGTGTCTGGGCCACGACAGAGTCGTTTGGTACTCTGTCGCGGTTCGGAGCTGGACGACTTTGCGGGAGAGTTCAGCGGGCGGCAGAGTGCATCCGTGAACCTCTGCTGCGGCATATGCGACAGAGCTTCGTCGCAGTACATGCGGTAGAGCTCTGTCGCGATCTATGCGGTAGAGGTCTATCGCGACATACAGTGTCGCACAGAGACTCTACGCAGAGTCTCTATCGCCTAGAGACTCTGTCGCCTACCAAAGCAACTGTGTCGCGTGAAGACTCTATTGCCTAGAGACTCTGTCGCTATAACAGCCACGTGGCTTATATTGTGCTTGACACGTAGCGGTCTCTGGTTAGTCGATCCTTGTGCACGTGGACTTTAGTGATAGGACCACTATCAGGAATGAAGCAATCCGAGACTGGTTTCACATTACTTTGCTATTCAGTCATCTGCATTCTCGTTTTAATGTTCTGTTGTTAACTATTGCTTCCTCCTATTCGGTTTACTGTTGGTGTCCTTAAAAGCTTCGGTTTTTGCTTCATTAATGGAATGATGTCTATGCTGCCCGTCTACTGCATATTAATGCTAACCTTTGTTAAGTTTCTACTAAATATATTTCTGCTCTCGGTTCTGCATTTGTTTACCAGTGCACTTCATGTTTTTTTTTTCTTTTATTTAGTTAAGTATTTCCACCTTGCTTTTTGTTACCAACTGTCACCATTCATTGTAGATTATAGCATGAGTTCATTATGGCAGCAAATCGGTGATTAACTTCCTCTCTGTTATGCCCTGTTTCAGTTATTGCTTACTGTTTCTATAAGTTGTGGGCTGACTGGTTTCGTTGTCTTGTTGTGATTTGTGTTGAGCATGAAGTTGGGCACCGAGGAGGCTGAAGGTGATGTTAGACTAGGACATAGCTGCTGCTGCTGTTGAAGTAATTCCTTGGCACTCGAATGTTTCACACGAGCTGAATGAGGCAGAAACCAGAAGAAACATGCTAAGGCAGACAGTAACTGTGCAGAAGACGTGTAAAGCAGAACAACAATTGGGACATAGCTGCTAGCGGAGCAGGACAGCAAGTTGGAGCAGTTGCACCGCAGAAGCAGAGTGCTGGACAAATCAGGGGCCGCATGTCCGTAGCACCTGGAGGCAGAGCAGCACCATGGGGATGACAGTGCAATAGTGCACTTGCAAAGCAAAAATCGGGACCACTTGGTTTAGTATTGGATAAGGCCACGTTTGGCTTAGTCTTTGTAGTGGTTAATTCATTTTTGCATGCATTTTTAGTTAGTTAGTCTAGTTAGTTTCTCAAATGCATATATTTCCTTTGTTTCATTAGTTTAATTTAGATTTAAGTAGGTTACTAAGTAATTTTCATTCTAGTATTAGGGATTTGCTTAATATTAATTTAGATAAACTCATTTTTATGCATTTTTAGTTTTAGTGAAAATTCCAAAAATTGTTTTCCATGCATTAGTTAATTTTTATTGTTAAGTTAGTAATTAGTGATAATTAGGATTAATTTAGATTTGATATTTTAGAATTTTAAGATTTGTAGTTAATTTCTTAATTAATTTGCATTTTTATTAGTTAGTTTAATTAGTTTTATTGCTATATTTTCATAATTGCATTTTATTGCGTTAATTAGTTTTAACTGTCTTAATTTCTTTTGTAGGTTTTAATTTTAATTGCGTGGAGCTCAGTAAGTAATTCTCAGCTAGATTTTATTTTCTTTATTTTATAGTTGTTATTATTTTCAGTACTTTAATTTTAGCCATGTAGACCACCCATCAGAACTGCATAATTTGCTAGGATATACTTAGGGTAAGAATAACCGGTAGTTAATTAGGCTAATCAAATTCTTTGTGGGACGATAATTCCGGGACTCAAATCTCATTATTACTTGGACGACCCGTGCACTTGTGAAAAATACCCTTAGGGCGTGTCAAGTTTTTGGCGCCGTTGCCGGGGAAGTTTTAATTAGTCGTTAATTAATATCGGTGAAATTATGCTTAGGGGTAATTCTAGCTTGTAAATATTTAGGTTGTAAATATTTAAATCCTTAGTTTAGTTTAGTTAATTTTCTCATAATTAATTAAAAAAATCAAAAATTTTAAAAAATTTGAAAAATAAAAAAACTTAAAAAAAATTAATTTTAAGGACTTTTCGATGATTGCATGCGTAGAGCCAGAAGTTTTGATTGCTTTCCTCTAGACTAAAATCGAACACATTCTTAGAAAAATTCGAAATGACTCTAGGAAATTATTAGCTCCGCTGCAAAGTATCATGGCAGAAAATAGGAAAATTAGAACCGTTGGAGATTATGCAATGCCGACGATTGGAGGATATTATTCCGACATTAGGCCACCAGCTGTCCATGTAAACAATTTTTAAATTAAGCCTTCCATCCTCCAGATGATCCAGACTTCATTGCAATTCGGTGGGCTTCCGTACGATGACCCACATGCTCACCTTGGGCAATTCTTGGACTTGTGCAACACATTTAAATATAATGGATTATCTGATGATGCGCTTAGGCTTAGATTATTCCCCTTCTCACTTAGGGATAGGGCGAGACACTGGTTAACCTCCCTGCCTCCAGGATCCATTTCTACATGGGACGAGTTAGCCCATCAATTTCTATCTAAGTTTTTCCCTCCCTCTAAAATGGCCCAACTCCGTAGTAATATATCTTCCTTTGCCCAGTACGACTCTAAATCTCTTTACGAAGCATGGGAACGATATAAGGAGCTTCTTAGGAAGTGTTCTCACCATGGCCTACCTTTGTGGTTGCAAGTCCAGACCTTCTACAACGGACTTACAAGCCCAAATAGGACAATCGTTGACGCTGCTGCGGGTGGAGCCCTGATGTTCAAAACAGAGGAGGAAGCTTACATGCTTTTAGACAAGATGGCGACTAATAACTATTTATGGTCCTCGAAGAGACAAAGAAGCCGGCGGGTATTTATGAGCTCGACACACTGTCTACCTTGACCTCTCAAATCGCTAATCTTACGGAGAAGGTAGAGTTGCTCAGTACCCAGCATAATCCTTCTACCAGTCCTAGTCCGATGTATTCTGTCCAAAGTCCTTTTCTTTCCTGCGAGCTGTGTAGTGGTACCCACTCTGTAGATAGGTGTCCGCTCAACTTAGAATCGGTTCAGTATATTGCCCCTTCTTAAATGCAACAGAACAACCCTTTTTCAAACACCTACAATCCAGGGTGGAGGAACCATCCTAACTTCTCCTGGAGCCAAAACCAAGTGCAAACTTTTAGCTCTAGACCTGTAGGACTCCCTGGTTTTCAAGCTCCACCGGTTCAAGTACCACCACAGCCGCAATTTCCACACCATCCACATCATCCATCCCCACCTCAATTTCAGCATCATCCACCTCACTTCCATCAACCACCACCACCACCACTTATGCAGCCCCAACTCTACCATGCACCAGCAGCTGAGAAGAAGCCTACATTAGAGGAGATGTTCTCAACGATCCTGCAAAATCAAGCTGCTTCAATTAAGAACTTAGAGGTTCAGGTGGGACAAATAGCTAGTGCTCTTAGCCAACATCCTCAAGGGACCCTTCCTAGTAATACTGAAGTTAATCCTGTTAAGCAAAGGGAGGGTAAGGTGTAAACCCCACAAATTTCCTACGTTAATTATATAAAAAAAATGGAAATAATATATATTAACAGAAGTGTGAATATTCGTTGTAGGGCTCGAGGACTATAGGAACCGAGAAGCCCGTGGGATGACCGGGAACCCGAAGATACAAGAAGTAATAAGGCGAATGCAAGTACGGAAGGATTAGAAAATTTTAATTTGTTATTCGAAAAGTGTCGATGTAAACACTTCTATCGTGAACTCATGGAGAATGATGGAATCCCGATATTATTTTAATTTCGGAATAAGGAAAATCTCATGGAAGGCATGATATTATGTCTTTGGATAAATTATATAAGAAAATGTATATATGTAGATATGTACATAGGTGAATATGTATGTATACATATATATATACATATGTACTAACATTTAAATAAAAGGAAAGGTATATGTATATATATATACATAGGTATAATATATATGTATATATATATACTAGACAATTTAAAATGGAAAAAATGATGATATACATATATATGACAATATATATATATGTATTGTAAAGTATAATGTATAAGACATTTAATATAATAATAATAATAATAATAATAATAAATAAATAAATAAATAACAATGACAATACACAAACAATATATTTATACTAATATAATGTATAAATATACATTGATACACTATATAGGAGTGGGTACAAAAATATAATAACCATACAAATACATAACAATTAATACCTACATACTAATATAATATATATATATATATATATAACTAATATATATATATATAAATATATTATGGCATGTACGGAATTGGGTTAGAAAAGCCAATTTCGTCAGCCACTGTTGCAATTGGAAAGGAAATCAAACAAAACAGAGGACGCTCGGGCGGGAAAAAAAAAGAAGAGAGAAAGAGTAGAAGAGGAGGAGAAGAAAAGAGGGAGGAAAGGAAAAGAGGCCTGCCAGGGAAGAAGAAAAGGAAAGGAAAGAAATGAAAGGGAAGCAGCCTGTCGGGGAAGTAGAAAAGGAAAGGAAATAAAGGAAAGGGGAGCAGTCTGCCGAGGAAGAAGGAGAAACTGTGGAGCAGACCAAACTGAGGCTGAAAAGGAGGAAGGAGCAGAACTGAATCGAAGCTGGAACAGAGGCAAGGGGGCAGGAAATTGAAACCGAAATATGGACTGAAGAGGCAGCATCGAGAGCAGGAAATCTGGAAACATAATCGGGCTTGAAGGGATAGCAGAACAGGGGCTGGAAATGGAGGCTGTAACCGAGACCAAGCAGGGGAAACCGTGAGGGAGAAAGGGGCTGGAACTGAAGGAGAAAGGGAGGAAGAAGAAGGGCTGACCGAGAGGAAAAGGAGAAAAGAAAAGAAGAAAGAAAAAAACGGAGAAAAGGAAAGGAAGGTAAGATTTATGTATATACATGCATATTTAATTTACATGTATATATAGATTGAATTATAAGCATGATTAGTATAAAATTAAATGGTGTAAAAAAAAAGGGGGTAGTGATGAATGGTGGATAAAGGGAGAGGTAGATGCATGTATGTATATATATATGAATATTTATGTGAGGGTGCATAAATGGAAACAAGTAAAAATGATATATATATATATACACATGTATCCATGTGGGTATGTATGAGTATACATATACATATATTGAGTATTTACTTAGGTGTACATATAAAGGAATGTATGAGAGATGTGTATATACTAGGAGGTATATACAAATGAAGGTATAAGATAAGAATGTGTTTTAATATATGTACATACATGGGATGGATACATGTGATGAGGAAAGAAATGAAAACAAATAATGATGCATATATAGGAATATATATACATACATACTCGCTAGTATATACATGTAGTTGTATATAATAATAGGTATACCGAGGTGTGTACGTACAAAAATAATATAGGGTAAGGAAAATATATATACGTACGTGAATAGCCTAGGTACGCACGATTAAACGTACACACGAGGAAGAACGAATAGGTTACGATTTTAACGTATTTCGAGTGACCCGTATGTATAGGAAGCTAAGTAAACTACCTTCGATGTAGGTAAAACATAGACAAAATTGACGGAGGTGTTGGAAGGCATCATTTAGCGAACGTGAGATATCCGATACATCGAGGTAAGGGGTACTATTTAACTATGTCCTGATAATGCATATTGTTTTTACCGATGAATGACTTTATGAAAAGAGCATGTGATTTCGAAATGATTTATAGATGTTTTATACCTGTACAATGATTATGTAACACGTTTTAAATATGTTAAATGTCCCCCGAATACTTTACATGATATGAAATAAATTTTTTCAAGGGTATGAAGCGTATGGATGTTTTATATTTACTCATGATTTTTATATCCATATCGCTAAAGTTAAGTTTTGACAATTTCAAAGAAAAAGGGGGAAAAGAAAATATGTTTTGAGACTTAGGCTTCATGCTTGGCTACTTCTCGTGGTGTTCCGGCTCCACCACTTGAGGTGCCGGTACGTAGGCCCCTGTAGCATTTGACTCTACCTGTATGGTAGAGGTCACCGCTACTGGTGGTTTATGATGATGATGTTTTGGTAGTATCTCGTGCTCGCGCAGCACGCAATTATGTTGCCCACACGGAGAGTGCCATTGGTGCCCGTGTCCTAGCTATGTGCTAGTGAAAGTATGTAAGATGGATACAACCTATGTTTTACGAAAGAGCTGTACGACCCTGATCCAGTCTACAGCCACTTACCATGGCCATAGGTATCATGTTTAACTCTCTACGGAGAATGACACGTATTGCATGACTTAGTTATAGCCTGGTCTCCATGAATTAGTTATGAAGGATAAATGTGGCAACGAATATGTGCCTTATGAATTTCAATGATTGGTTATGAACCAACACGTTTATGTAATGTTTACAAAGTGATTATGAAATGTTTCATGAAAGTTCCACAAAATGTTTATGACATGATTACAAAAGTAAAACGAGATGATTATGCAATGTATGTGAAAAGCTTATGAAAGAATTTATAGCATGTACGATGAATTGCATGAAGTGATGATTTAAGTTTTTCCTTTTATTTAAACTATGATCTTATAAATAATTTTTACATGCTTTTCATATATATATATATTTATATATATATATATATCAGGATTAATTTAAAGGTACTATCTTACTGGGCTTTTCCCCAAAAGCTCACCCCTCTACCTTCAAATCTTTTGCAATGAATCTATAGGCGCTACCTACCGCGTACACGACGTAGGCTGGTGGGAAGAGCTACCCTATGCTACATTTTGTACATGCAAAAGGTATACATTTACTTTCCTGTACCAGACATAATTGTATGCACAGACATGTGTCGAAATTATCAGTTGGGATGTAATTTTGTAAAGAATGATGTAAACCTTATTATTTTGGGATAATATTCGAGATGACTGGTATTAAATTGAAATAGATATCTGGAGTGGTAAGGATGAATTGGAAAGTATGCTTGGTAGTGGTGGATATTTAGGATTGCCAAAAATAACTGATTTGCAGATGGGTAGGCTCATATATAAGCCGTTATGTTGCCGAAATTTCTATCAGCCATATAAGTTAAAGTATGGAAATTAATTATAATTACGAGTAAAGAAATAGGAAAAGTGTTTTGACACTGCACAGGAATACAACCTAAGTGAATAAGGAAATAAGTGGGTAAATTAAAAAAAAAATTCCCGATTTTCAAGGGTCAAGGGTCGTTACATAAGGAACATCTTAGATCTATCACCCTTAGGAGTGACAGAGAGCTAGATGAGCCACAAGTCAAGTCCCAACCTGAACAGCACATAGTTGAAGAATCCTTAAGTTCTAATGAAGCAACTCAGAAAGAGCACGAACCTAAAGATCGGGCTGCCAAGGAAACAAAGCTTAGCGCTTCTTCATCTATACCTTCTTCTTATTCATTGCCTTCCTCGCCCTCTGATTCTACAAAGTTGACTATGAGAGTGTAAGATCAGGAAGTGAAGTTTAATGTTTTCAAACCTTTGAAGCTCCCTGATGACTCTCAAGAGTGTTTTAAGATGGAGATTAATGAGAATATAAGGCTTGAGCACAAGAATTCTCAAAGAATGAGGGAAGTAGATAGGGCTCAGGAGGAGTTAACTGTCAGCACCTTGTCACCACTTTGGATGACCCTCCTACTCTTCGCCCTGCTGCTGAGTGTTGTTTTCTTCAGCTGCATTTGAAGTGGTTGTGTTTTCATTTTCACTTTGTATATAGTTCTTTTTCTTTTCTGATGTTTCTTGCTTTGTTTATTTTGCAGATTTCTTTTCTAGTTTTATGTTTTCAATCAAGCTTCGGTTGTTCATCATCATCATCAGAAAGGGGAGTACTCTGTTCATGAACTTCAATTCTTATATTATCTGCACACTGAGGACACTGTGCACTTCAAGTTTGGGGGAGGGGACACTACTTGAGTAGTTTTCAAAAATTTGAGTAAAATTGAAAATTTTTTTAAAATTTTTTCGAAAATTTGAGTTTAAATTGTTTGATTTGGGATGACTTAGGGCTTAGCATGTAGTTTTCCCATATTCCGATGATATGACCCCATGATTTAGTCTAACTATGATTGATTGAGAAGCATGATTATAGGAAAAGCATGAAGCTGAGTTCTTGATTTTGTCTTGATTCTGACTGTGATTTCCTCATCTTACGCACATGTCATGTCATGAATATGTATATTTATTTAGAGAAAGCTTATGTGAACCTAGGATTGCATTTGTCAGTTGATTTTGTGCATCATATTCTAGAATTTGTTTTATCTGATCTCGAGGCGAAATATTAGATCACACTTAATTAGGGAGATGATTTAGGCCATCTTTGGATCATTTGAGCCTTTCGAGCCATCCCTATACATACTTTACCCCTAGTCACCCATCTGGGCCAAATAAGCTTTGCTCTGTAAATATACCTGCGTTATTTTCCTTAGCCTAAAGTTTATTCTCCTATCCCTTACCCCGAAAGCATGGAAAGTCATTGGATATATTTTGAGCTTTGTACATATGAGTACCTGGTGATAGTGAAAATTCAAAAAAAAAAAATATGTGTGAAGAAAAGAAAAAGAAAAAGAAGAAAGATGAAAAATACAAAAATAGAATAAAATGTTTAGTGAAATAAATAAGTTTTGGGGGAATAATTAGAGCTCATACATTAAAAGATCCTAGAAAGCAATGCATGTTAAGGGGTAATTAAACCTAAATCGACTTTATCATACCTTAACCCCAGCCTGACATTACAAGCTTAATGAAGTCCTATTGATCTTTGAGTAAGTGTGACTACATTAGTGGAGAGATTAGTGAAAGCAAACTTATGGGAATGATCACATGTCATTGACTTTGCATTCCATGTGCTTGCATAATCTGATCCGAATAATGTACTTTGAAGTGACTTTGACATTTTTCACACACACACGAGGAGTCCAATTTGGGTTAGGTCTTATGATTGGATGATTCTGAGTGTTTGACTTGTAATTGTGAATCTTTGAGATTATTGTCTGTACTTTATCTTTGAGGATAATGTTGGGGAAATTATTATGTTTTGTACTTATCATTCCTACAATTATTTTGTTTTGCTTAAGGACAAGCAAAAGCTCAAGTTTGAGGGTGTGATAATTCTATTTTTTATAGAATTATTTGTGCTTAAATTCCTAATTATTTATTTAATCTCCATATTATTTTACTAATAATCCCCTTTATTTAATGAAAATTCTTTAATGTGCAGGTAAATTAAATCCAGATGAAATTCAGTCATTTCAGACAAAATTGGGCTGAAAACAGGCTAAAGGAGACTGGACCACTTCCAATTTGCAGACCGAATCATCAATCGACTGGACACGCGTGATGCCAGGTGTCCGTATTTTATTTGCTCCGAAACGATAAGATTAAAGGATACCATCTCAACCCTTTGGAAGATACACGCCGGGCCACATCGTACAGCTAATTGGATAAAAAGACTGATGACGTGGAAATATCTAGTCTGCAGCAAATCAAATGAAGACAAGTGGCCAAACAATGCCAACTCATCTAGGATGGAAAAATTACCATTGTACCCCTATATTTGTATATAAATAGAACATGATGGCAATTGAAAAATGAAGTAGTATAGGGAGTAGAAGTAGGCTAGAGTAGAGTAGGAGTAAAGTAGGCTAGGGTAGAATAGTTTTAGGTTATTTTTAGAATTTATTTTCCTTTTTCTTTTCTTTTCCCGTTAGTCATTTTCTTAAATTGTTTTTACTATTCATTTTATGTTCTTGACAACAATTTGTCAAATTTCCTTTTCAATGAAAGCTCACTCTCATTTTCATGATCTCGTTTTTTTTCCTTAAGCATTGTTATGTTTCCTTAGTTTTATTTTCATAGTTTATTGTCTAGTAAATTCATTCTCGGTTTCATACTTTGTTCATGTTTGAAGCAATCCTTATTATTTTTTTTAGCTCTAGGTGTAAGCTCCCTTGATGCATTCGGCAGCACTTTCTTCCCTTGATCATCCCTCTTGGTTTTGATGCTTTGATGTGGGTTGATGCTTAGCATCTATTCTCATCAATGGCAATATGGAACCTTGATTGGAGAAAGGGAATGAAGCAATCTGAGACTGGTTTCACGTTACTTTGCTATTCAGTCATCTGCATTCTCATTTTAATGTTCTGTTGTTAACTATTGCTTCCTCCTATTCGGTTTATTGTTGGTGTCCTTGAAAGGTTCGGTTTTTACTTCATTAATGGAACGATGTCTATGCTGCCCGTCTACTACATATTAATGCTAACCTTTGTTAAGTTTCTACTGAATATATTTCTGCTCTCGGTTCTGCATTTGTTTACCAGTGCACTTCATGTTTTTTTTCTTTTATTTAGTTAAGTATTTCCACCTTGCTTTTTGTTACCAACTGTCACCATTCATTGTAGATTATAGCATGAGTTCATTATGGCAGCAAATCGGTGATTAACTTCCTCTCTGTTATGCCCTGTTTCAGTTATTGCCTACTGTTTCTATAAGTTGTGGGCTGACTGGTTTTGTTGTCTTGTTGTGATTTGTGTTGAGCATGAAGTTGGGCACTGAGGAGGCTGAAGGTGATGTTAGACTAGGACACAGCTGCTGCCGCTGTTGAAGTAATTCCTTGGCACCCGAATGTTTCACACGAGCTGAATGAGGCAGAAACCAGAAGAAACATGCTGAGGCAGACAGTAACTGTGCAGAGGACGTGTAAAGCAGAACAACAATTGGGACATAGCTGCTAGCGGAGCAGGACAGCAGGTTGGAGCAGCTGCACAGCAGAAGCAGAGTGCAGGACAAATCAGGGGCCGCATGTCCGTAGCACCTGGAAGCAGAGCAGCACCACGGGGATGACAGTGCAACAGTGCACTTGCGAAGCAAAAATCGGGACCACTTGGTTTAGTATTGGATAAGGCCACGTTTGGCTTAGTCTTTGTAGTGGTTAATTCATTTTTGCATGCATTTTTAGTTAGTTAGTAGTTTCTCAAATGCATATATTTTCTTTGTTTCATTATTTTAATTTAGATTTAAGTAGGTTACTAAGTAATTTTCATTCTAGTATTAGAGATTTGCTTAATATTAATTTAGATAAACTCATTTTTATGCATTTTTAGTTTTAGTGAAAATTCCAAAAATTGTTTTTCATGCATTAGTTAATTTTTATTGTTAAGTTAGTAATTAGTGATAATTAGGATTAATTTAGATTTGTAGTTAATTTCTTAATTAATTTACATTTTTATTAGTTAGTTAAATTAGTTTTATTGCTTTATTTTTATAATTGTATTTTATTGTGTTAATTAGTTTTAACTGTTTTAATTTCTTTTGTAGGTTTTTAATTTTAATTGCTTGGAGCTCGGTAAGTAATTCTCAGCTCGATTTGATTTTCTTTATTTTATAGTTGTTATTATTTTCAGTACTTTAATTTTAGCCACGTAGACCACGCATCAGAACTTCATAATTTGCTAGGATATAATTAGGGTAAGAATAACCGGTTGTTAATTAGGCTAATCAACTTCTCTGTGGGACTATAATTTCGGGACTCAAATCCCATTATTACTTGGACAACCCGTGCACTTGCGAAAAATACCCTTAGGGCGTGTCAGCTGAGGGGCCGACAAGGGTCGGCGAAGACAGCCCGACCTCAGGCGAACCATCAGCAGCGACGACGAGCCGTGGAAACGCCGGAGGATGCCGAAAATAGAGGAGGAAGCCGTGGGAGAGAAGCCTCGATTCGCCAGCGATGGCGTCGATTCGAGCCACACCGAGGCCCGATTTAGGAAGCCCATGTGATGGCGCGTCGATTGGTGGCAAAATCAGGTCGAGAACCAGCCGGACAGCACTGGTACGACCAAATGATGCCGAACCGGACTGAACCGCTGGACCGAACAGAACCTAACCGAGCTGAACCGGCTGTTTGAACCGGGTTGAACCGGACCGAACCGGTTCAGCCAAAAAGAAAAGGAAAAAGGAAGAAAAAAGGGAAAAAAAAGAAAAAAATTGGGAAAAATTCCAGTGATGCAATCGATCTATGGGTAAGTCGGTAAGTGGTCGAATTGACCAATTTAAATTTTGAAATATTTAATTTGATTAATATTCGACTGGAAATTTACCCGAAAAATTATGTAAATTGTGTAGCTCGACAATTGGCATCAACCGAGAGCTCGAGATAGCCTCGATTTACGTATTATCATGGAATCTCAAGTAAGTAACCTTTATTTACGACAATTTGCATCGTTATGCATGTTGATGAATTACGGATTTAATTTTCGCATATATGAATTAAATTTTGGAAATTTGAATAGATTGTCGTAAATACTAAATTGAGATATCCGAGAATTTAGAACGAGGCTAAATAAATACTGATGGGCCCAATGAGCCCAATAGGCATCGATAATGTAAATAGTAAGTGTGGTAAACGAGCTTAAGGTCGATTAAGGCCCATTATGGTACAATCGGGCCCAATATGGGTAAACGGGCCAAATAATTTAAATTAAGCCCAAAAAATATGAAATACATTAAATTGTATTGTATTTGACCTGATGAATGTGTATCCACAGTTCCTGAGATTGGATTCGGAGCAAATCGGACTGCTCGACGAGTCATCAGTGGAAAGGTCAGACTGTATAGAAAATGAGGTAAAGGAATTGTGTGAGCAGCTAGAGGTAGCTACGCATATTTTAATAGTTTTTCTGTACACTGAATATGTATGTATACCTTGATTATGTATAATGATCCTAAAAGTGGTTTAAATGATTTTAAGGATCGAAATAGGTGAAAGGACTATTTTACCCCTATTGAGGGAAGTTCACCTAAGGATGGTGTTGGCTCTACCGAGAGGGGGGTGAATCGGTTTTCTAATAATAATGGCAGATTTAAATTAATTCAACTTTAATTATCAATTAATAAATGAACAATATAATGAAATGAATTAAATTAAAGCAAGGTAGGGAAGAGAGTAACAAACACAATCGTTTATAGAGGTTCGACCAATCTCTTGCCTACGTCCTCTCTCCTTGACCTTCTTGTCAAGTGCTTTCTTTCTCACTTTCAACAGAAGTTACAATATCCTTTTTCAGGTTAAGGAATAACCTCTCTACCTTGTTTAAACAATGGTGTATTCACCCTTTTATAGAATTTATCTCACTGAGGAACAATCCTCTTCTCTCTTAAGGATAGGATGAATACAATACCAAGCTTTTAATGTGGGTAGGACAAATACAGCTTTTGAACACAAGCTTATACAACAAATTCAAAGAATGAGAATTGAAGACAAAAGGAATGAGGGAATTAAACTCTTGAGAATATACAGAAAGTGCAGTAATTTTCTCTTTTTTTCTCAGTGTCTTTAATGCTTGATTATATACTGAAGGATTGGTGGTTGGAGCATAAAATGCAATTTTTCCCGTTGAGATTTTTGCAGAAATAGCCGTTGGGTACCTCCAGTAGAATGCCAGATCGATCTGCCATCTTGGCCAGATCGATCTCTTAGTTATAGTTCCTGCAAAATCAAGGCAAAATGAAGCTAGGAGATCGATCTCCTATCTGAGCAGATCGATCTCACAATTTGAAATGTTAGAGGAGATCGATCTGTCGAACAGACAGTTCGATCTTCTAACCTCTCTGTTTGAGGCATGATCGATCTATAGATCGATCTTCCAGGTAATGTCTTAATGAGGAGATCGATCTCTTATCAACCTAGATCGATCTCCTTAGCTCTCTGACTTTGAGGAGATCGATCTCTTCCTATACCAGATCGATCTCACAAACTCTCTGTTTGCATACAGATCGATCTTACAGATCGATCTTTTGCCTTTACCTTTTGTTTTAGGGGAGATCGATCTCTTGGTATACCAGATCGATCTCACCAGCATCCTGTATTAGGTAGATTGATCTTATAACCCTTACAGATCGATCTCATTCTTCCTTAATATCTATGAACAAGTTTAAGGCTTGGCAGATCGATCTCATGTCTTCCTGAGATCGATCTCTCATCCAAGAAAAACCCAGGAGATCGATCTCTCATAACCCAGATCGATCTCTCATCTACAGAACTTTAAGTTCTGGTACTGGTAACCTCTAAACATGTTTTTATATCATTTTTATATTATTGAATTTACTTGTTTTGTCATTTTAAAATATATTATCTCAACAATCTCCCCCTTTTTGATATGACAAAACCTATTCAATCAACATGTTTAGTTACCTATTTTCATTTTGCACAAGCTCCCCTTTTTTGTAAGCTCTGCCTTACTTTTGGCTTTTCGCCTCTTAACTTTCTTAACTCCCCCTCATTTTAATCATTCCTTTAAACCATTAGACATGTTTCTTTAA
This sequence comes from Firmiana major, assembly GCA_033439115.1. NCBI lineage: Eukaryota > Viridiplantae > Streptophyta > Magnoliopsida > Malvales > Malvaceae > Firmiana > Firmiana major. The sequence continues at coordinate 60,202,721 of CM065896.1, read as the reverse complement.
CATATTTAAAACCATTTAAACAAGTTTTCTTATTCTTCTCCCCCTTTTTGTCATATCAATGGTGCTAAAAGGTTAAATCAGAGTAAACACTCTATTCATTTCAAAATGGTAAGTCAAAAATAAGAAAAATAACTAACTTGACATTCCATGAAATACTCATTCAAGCAAAGTCAGTTAAACAACAACCAGGAATTAGAAAACATAGCAAAGATAGTCCTAACAAAGAAGTCCTAAGGTGGAGGAGGAAATTGATCCATGAGATCCTCAACGTGAGTGCGAGTGACCTGAAGCTCATCATACATCGCCTGCTGAGTAGCATGAAGATTTGCAAAGCCTTCATCTATTTTACGGTTCAGCTCCATGATCATCGTCTGCTAGGTGGCATGAAGGTTTGTAAAACCTTCATCTATCTTCCTGTTCAGCACACTCATCATTATCACAATGGACTCCATGTTAGTGGGTGAGGGAGCAGTTGTAGTGGGCGGAGTAGTCGAAGATGATGGACCCGCAGTCGGTGCAGCAGGTGGATCCATAGGCTCATCTGAGGGATCTTCCTCCATAGCTGTTGTAGGCTGCTGTTCCCGCTTCTTCTTCCAATCCCCTCGGAAGTCTTTGTAGTATCCCATGTGGTGAAGTGTTTCGATGTTTAAGACGCTCTTTGGGGAAGGCACTTCACACGTTTCACAACTACAGTCCACTCCTAGTCGTTGGAGAAAGTACACCAGCGGTTGCGGAAAAACTATCGTGGTGGCTTGGCCCCGTACGATCTTCAACCAATCTTCATAGATAAAATGGACAAGGTTGGCTTTTTGACTTATGGAGTGGATGTGATGGATCCAAAAACGATCTAACCTCCTAACGGTGGAATGACGGATACCGAAAGGATGAAGATTCCATGAGATAATGAGGTGGAGTAACCGTGGGTGCATTGGTAGGTCACTGGCCTTATCTCTGGGAATATCAAACTCCAAAGGGACTTCCTGTAAGACCCCGTATATGTATAAAGGTAATGTGTGTAATTGGATTAAATAATATGAATGGACTTGTAATGTAAAGTATGATTGATGTAAGCCCATGGATTCAATGTATGTATGTGTAATATAAATTGTAACGTACATACAATTTTCATTGAGTATGAATACGGAGAAATGTGTTCTAGCAAGTGATGGATGTGATTGAGACTCAAGATGAGTAGTGTGGTAAAATGGAATGGAGTTATGCTTCCATTTGGTTTTATGTAGCATACCTTTGAACATACAATGAATGCACACAAGTTTCAATGTGCATAAGGTATGAATGGATGCCATTTTCAAGTTATAAAGGTGGATGGATGAGAAAATGGCCATGGCAATAGATTAAGGATGTGTTGGTATGAGTTGCAGCAAAGAAACTGCAGGAAATCTGGAAAACATGAGGTCCAGATCGATCTCATAGGATGAGAGATCGATCTGGAAGAGCCAGAATGCTCTTATGTGGGCGAAAGAATAGAACAGATCGATCTCCAATGGAGCCAGATCGATCTCCCAAGCATTCTGTAGTAAAAAGATCGATCCCCAAGCACCCAGATCTATCTCCTTAGCTCTCTGTTTGGGAGCAGATCGATCTCATGCTTCGACAGATCGATCTCATGCCTAGACAGATCGATCTCATTGCTTCGACAGATCGATCTCAGGCTTAAAAATGCCGTGAAAAAGAGGGATTTTAAGGGACCAGATCGATCTCCTCTTGGACCAGATCGATCTCCTCAAGCTATTTCTATATAAGGAGGGCTAAAAATCTGGAAATCTCGGAAAAACATTTAACCTTACAATCTCAACCCAAAAACCTAACTTTCCCTCTCTAAAATCAACCATTTTCAGTGAGATTTGAAGAGAGATCATTAGAGACAAAGTTGTTCCTATCAAAGAGAAGAACAACATAGTGAGAGGGCATTGTCCCACTTTTGGAATTGAATGAGTTAAGGGCATTTCCATTTGGAGCAAGAAGAAAAATCATATTGGTAAGATTCTAACACTCCAATCCAAATGCATTAGCTATTTAATTGATTTTGGAGTTGATTGGTATGAGTATTGATGGATAAATTATCTAGGATGTGGTGGAGTTGGTGTAACCTAGAATGGGTATGATGTGAGAATTTATGGGTTGAATGAGTTTATGATTTATGGGTAAGCTAAAGTTGTTAGTGAGATGATGCTTATGATTTTAGATGGTAGATGAGATTACATTGTGAGTTTGGAGAAATTGTGGAAATGAGTATCAATATGCTTGATAAATGCCATAGTGAGGGGATTCATGAAATATGAACACTATGAGCTTTATGTCGATTTGATATCGATTTTGAATAAGATAATAGGCCTAAGAAGATCCATAGACTCGAGTTATGGATAAAGTAATGAAACGAGGCCAAATAAGCTTTAATAGAGGCTATAGATTAAATTGACTATAGCAAGCACAAGGGTTGCAATATATGGATCGAATATAATGCGGGATACGATTTTGTGCAGTCCCAAAGAGTTCGTTGAAGGCGAACCGAACCGTACGAGTAAGCAGCTTAAGGAAGTGGAATCACGCATCGCGATTCCAGGTAAGGGAATTTTGTGAGTATATAGAGGTAGCTGCTCGTACTTTGAACTTGTGGGTGAATATTGGGTGTTGTATGAAATGCATGGTTGCTTAAATAAATGATTGATGGTATTCGTGAATGATGATGAGTATATGCGTGGTTTTGGATTTGAAGTGGATTTTATGAAATGGGATAGTAAGGCTAATAATTGCATAAATCTAATGTTTTGATGTTTTTCCAAAATGAATTGCTTGGTTTTCAGCAAGCTTGTAGATAGGTCGGCTAGTATTGTATTGTTGTTGTGGAAAAAGCATTTGTGAGTGCTAAACCCAAATTGTCGGGATTGATAAATTGTATATGAGCCGCCTATCACATTTGTATGACATAAATCGCGCTAGAGCCTCGCTCGCGCTAGATTTCTATGTTTCCATTTGTATGAAACGTGCTGGAGCCTAGCTCGCACCTTGATTTGGAAACTATAATTGATATTTATAAACCGTACTGGAGCTTCTGCTCGTACGTGGATTTTGAGTGGTTGTCTTATGAGTATAACCGTACTAGAGCTATGCTCGTACGCGCCTCTTTATGAGAAGATGCATGATGCATGAGTCGTGCTAGAGCTTTGCTCGCATAAGTTTGCACGAGGGGATACGTATAAGGTTGTGAAAGTGGGTAAGATCCTTAAGCCTTACATCCTTAAGCCAACATCCTTAAGCCCAAAGAGGCGGGGAGGCTCTGTTAGGCGGGGAGGCTCTGTTTGGTGGGGAGGCTCTCTTACGATAGGATCCTTAAGCCAACATCCTTAAGCCCAAAGAGGCGGGGAGGCTCTGCTAGGCGGGGAGGCTCTGTTTGGTGGGGAGGCTCTCTTACGGTGGGATCCTTAAGCCAAAAGAGGCGGGGAGGCTCTGTTAGGCAGGGAGGCTCTCCTACATGGGTACGGTAAAGGTAAGATCCTTAAGCCCTACATCCTTAAGCCAACATCCTTAAGCCCAAAGAGGCGGGGAGGCTCTGTTAGGCGGGGAGGCTCTGTTCGGTGGGGAAGCTCTCTTACGGAAAGGATCTTTAAGCCCTACATCCTTAAGCTAACATCCTTAAGCCAACATCCTTAAGCCCAAAGAGGCGGGGAGGCTCTGTTAGGCGGGGAGGCTCTGTTAAGCGGGAGGCTCTGTTCGGCAGGGAGGCTCTCCTTCACGGATATGGGAAACTCTTGGTATGGGGTAGATAAGACCTAGAAATGGCACCCCCAATCACGATATGAGTTTGCGGAGTACGTTGTACCGTGTATATCACATGGAGTACGATGTACCGCATGATGGTTATGTGATGAGAAAGTCTGGCGAGGGATAATCCATCTTCGTGCCAGCATGATACCCAGCACACCTGGATGCGTGTGGTCTGGGATGATTTATGATGTAATGGTTCACATAGGCACTTTGATATAGTGACCTAGATTTATACACATGCGTGAATTGTGGAATGAAAATGTGGTTGTGATGGTGAGTTGATATTGGTGGTGTTTATGGTGTTGGTTTAAAAAGGAAGTTTCTTAAAGAATTGCCCTTTTATGAATTTAAATGAGATTGAGCATGAGATGATTTATACATGATGTTTCTACCATGTTTTATATGCCAATGCACATGATTTTGATACGTGATATATATGTATATTTACATGGCATAGTTTTATTCCTCATGCTCCTACCATAAATGATTTATGCATAACACTATCAGCATGTAGATAGAGTAGTTATCTACCATACTTGCATTATTGCCTTACTGAGCGTGTGGTTGCTCATCCCACTCTATTTTCCCCCTACAGAGCGTGCATAGTAGCCCAGTGAGGACTGAGGCGTATTATTTTGGACTCCGCTGCATCTCCATCGCTAAGAGGTATATACACAGTGATTCTTTTTGTATCTAAACAATGTAAAAGCACAGTATTCTTTTGAGTTGTACTTATGGGGGATGTAGATGTCAGTAAAACATGTATTCGTATAAATACACGATTAAATGCACATGTATGACATCGTTTTAATTAATTGAGAATGAATGAGATGTGGTGATTATTATTGGCTCACAGCCCAACAGTGTGTGGTGAGTTTTGTTCACGACCGGGTAAGGTAACAGTAAAACGCGAAAAATTTTCAGTGATTTTTGGTTAAAGAGAATGGAATTAGGTCGTGACAGAGATTGGTATCAGAGCTGTGTTGTCCTGATGTGAGTCATTAATAAAACGTAGGAAAATACATCCCCATAGTACTGTGCTTTTGTTTAGATATAACTGTGTATACTGTGATGGATTGAGCTTAATGAATTATTATAATACAGGAAGTTAGGCACTATGCCAGTTACACGCCAAGGTAGAAGGGCGAGAGCACGTGCTAGAGGCCGTAGAGGCAGGCCTGAGAGCCGTGCGGAGCCACAGACTGAGCAGGCTCCACAGAACCCTGCTGAGAGAGCAGAGGATACTGAGGCTCGCTTCGCTAGATTAGAGCGGAGTATTGAGAGTTTGGTGGAGATAGTCAGGCAGGCCTTGGGCGCCGGTGACAGACGAGGTCCCGCGGCACAGCCTACTACTGAACAGGCAGCTGCAGAGGCGGAGAGACCTCATACTGCTGAGACAGCTACAGTTACACCACCTCCAGCTCAGGATATAGCTTCTCCTATCGCTCCACAGCAGAGCAGTAGTGATTTGGGTAATGACTGCGACTTGAGCAGGCTGCGAGAGTTTCAAGCGCTAAAACCCCCAGTGTTTAGATGGGTGAAGGACCCAGTGATTACGGAGGATTGGGTGTATGAGATGGAGAAACTGTATAGGTTTTTCTGATGCACTTTAAGTGAGAAGGTTGCCTTTACCGTGTTTATACTGAAAGGCGAGGCCGAGCATTGGTGGAGGTCCACCGAGGTTATTTTGAGGGCCAGACACTCTGAGATCTCGTGGGAGATATTTCTAGAGGCCTTCAGGAGACAGTATATTTCAGCTACCGCACAGAGGAAATTGCGGATGGAATTTATGAACTTGGTTCAGGGGAACCGTACTGTGGACGAGTATGAGTCCAAGTTTATGTCTTTGGGGAGATATGACCCTGACACGATGGGTAGTGAGACCCGAAAGATTCAGAAGTTCATGGATGGATTGAGATTGGCTATCCGGACTAAACTAGCTCCCTTCGATATTGTGACTTATGAGGAGGCTGTACATAAGGCTCAGTTATGTGAACAAGACTTTGAGCGAAATGCCTCCGAGCTTGGGAGAGTCAGTGTTAGAAAGGACAAGGATCGGAAAAGATCCGGGTTTGGAAGAGTGGCCAAGAGAGATGGCCAAAGATTTTTCGAGAAGAGGCCAAAGATTAAGGAGGTGCGGGAGAGAGCCGTTAGACCTCCCGTATACCCAGCCTTGACTGCGCCAAGGGGTATGACTATTGGAGGACTACGACCTACTACTGATCAGTGTAGGAGATGTGGGAGATTTCATGGGAATAGGCCCTGTCTGATGACCCCTATGGTGTGTTTTAGATGCGAGAGACCAGGACATATGGCTAAGCATTGTCCCGAGAAGATGGAGATTGCCTCACAGAAGGGCAAGGAGCCTGAGGGAGCTCCAGTTGAGACAGCAGCCCCGAGGAGGAGGGCTACAGCTGAGGAAAAAGGGAAACAGGCTGCGGGTGTGAGCAGAGGAAGAGTACATGCACTGGACCAAGACACTGCAGACGCATCGACGGATGTGATTAAAGGTACCATCCGAATCTTTGATTTAGAAGCATTGGTATTATTTGATCCTGGTGCCACGCATTCTTTCATATCACCTTCCTTTGCACATAAATTGTTGAAATATGTGAAACCAACATTGTTGGATAAAATGTTGATGATTTCCACACCCATGAATGATAGTCAATTGACTGAGCATGTATGTAGAGATTGTAAGATAAAGATAGAGGGGAAGGAAATGATAGCCAATCTGATTTTATTAAATATGAATGATTTTGATGTAATTTTGGGAATGGATTGGTTGGCTACCAATCGTGTTGTGATGGATTGTCATGCCAAAACATTGATGTTTTCAGGATTAGACAATCTTATTGTAAATTTTGATGAAAAGAAATGATATGAAACTAGCATGTTTGTTGTAAATGAAGAGGCATGATTTTAAATGCATATTGCTTGAGAGACAAATTGTTTGTTCATGATAAATGTTGAATGTGGAGTGATGGTTTATGTTACTAACGACGGAGAGGATAATGTGAAGGGTTCATTGCATACGTGGTCGATGTAGATGAGGCACACCCGGAATCGAAAGACATACCCGTAATTACGGATTATCCTGATGTCTTTCCGGATGAATTACCAGGACTACCACCTGATAGGGAAATGGAATTTTGCATTGAATTAGTGCCTGGTACAGAGCCGATATTGAAACCACCCTATAGAATGGCTCCGATTGAATTGGAAGAGCTGAAGAAACAGCTGCAAGAGTTATTGGAGAAGGGGTTTATTAGACCGAGTGTCTCACCTTGGGGAGCACCGGTTCTATTTGTAAGGAAGAAGGATGGAAGCCTCCGACTGTGTATAGATTACCAGTTGTTGAATAAGGCCACCATTAAGAACAAGTACCGCCTTCCAAGAATCGATGATTTGTTGGATCAGCTCCAGGGAGCCAAAGTATTTTCTAAGATAGATCTGCGATCAGGGTATCATCAATTGAGGATTAGGAGTGGAGATATACCCAAGACAGCATTTCGTACCCGTTATGGCCACTACGAGTTTTTGGTGATGCCATTCGGATTGACGAATGCTCCCGCAGCATTTATGGCTTTGATGAATGACATATTCAAGCCATACCTGGACAAGTTTGTGATTGTTTTCATAGATGATATTTTGGTGTACTCTAAGTCCAGGGAAGATCATGAGGAGCACTTGAGGATAGTTCTGCAGACCCTCCGAGAGAGAGAATTGTATGCCAAACTCAGCAAGTGTAACTTTTGGTTGGAACAGATCTCATTTCTGGGGCATGTTGTGTTAAAGGATGGGGTATCAGTGGATCCATCCAAGATAGAGGCAGTTGTGCAGTGGGAACAGCCCAAGACAGTAACTGAGATCAGAAGTTTCCTGGGATTGGCAGGATATTATCGGAGATTTGTAGAGGGTTTCTCCAGACTAGCTGCTCCATTGACACGCCTCACGCGAAAAGATGTTAAGTTTGTGTGGGATGAGGCATGTGAGAGGAGTTTTGAGGAGCTTAAGCGTCGATTGATGACTGCTCCAGTTCTCACCATTCCTACCAGCTCAGGAGGATTCTCGGTGTATAGGGATACATCACACCAGGGACTGGGCTGTGTGCTTATGCAGGATGGGAAGGCTGCCTATGGATCTAGACAGTTGAAAGATCATGAGAGGAACTACCCGACACATGATTTGGAGTTGGCAGCTATAGTATTTGCATTGAAAATATGGCGCCACTATCTCTATGGTGAGAAATTTCAGGTGTTCACAGATCATAAGAGCCTTAAGTACCTGTTCTCGCAGAAAGAGCTGAATATGAGACAGAGGAGATGGCTCGAACTCCTGAAAGACTATGATTGTGAAATCATGTACCACCCGGGTAAAGCAAATGTAGTTGCCGATGCTTTGAGTAGAAAGAACCTTGGGTTGGTGTCTTATATGATGGTACGGGAACATGAATTGTTAGAACACTTTGTGAACCTCAGTTTGGATGTAACCCCACCTGGATCTGAGAGACTTGAGATCATGGCTAGTTTGAGACTAGAGCCAGAGTTGATTGGCCGTATTCGGCAAGCCCAGCAGAGCGATCGACGATGTATCGATTAGCTGAGGCAGATACAGATAGGTGTGGGTATTGATTTTGAGCAAAGTGCTGATGGCTTATTGAGGTTCAGAGGCAGAGTATGCGTTCCCAGGGATCCTGAGATCAGGAGAATGATTTTATCAGAGGCTCACTCATCGAAATATACGATACATCCGGGAAGTACCAAGATGTATCAAAACCTTCGGAAGGTTCATTGGTGGTCTGGAATGAAGAGAGACATTGCTAAATATGTCGCTAAGTGTCTCGTTTGTCAGCAAGTGAAGGTAGAGCATCAGAAGCCTGCAGGATTGTTGCAGCCTCTACCGATACCGACATGGAAGTGGGAGCATGTCACCATGGATTTTGTGATGGGGTTGCCGAGGACCCGTAGAGGTCATGATGCCATATGGGTTATTGTGGACCGGTTGACTAAGTCCGCCCATTTCTTGGCTATGAGAGCTACCGATACACTGAGTCAGTTGGCGAACCTGTATATTCGAGAGATAGTACGGCTACATGGTGTACCAGTGAGGGTTGTTTCTGATAGGGAGGCCCGCTTCACTTCCCATTTTTGGGAACATTTTCAGGAAGCGCTGGGGACCCGACTGAGTTTTAGCACTGCTTTTCATCCTCAGACAGATGGGCAGTCAGAGAGGACTATACAGACCCTCGAGGATATGTTGAGAGCGTGTGTGCTGGATTTTAGAGGCTCCTGGGATGACCACCTGCAGTTAGCCGAGTTCGCTTATAATAATAGCTATCATGCTAGTATCGGGATGGCACCCTATGAGGCATTGTACGGGCGTAGATGCCGTTCCCCTATTGGATGGGAAGAGGTTGGTGACAGACAAATATTTGGTCCGAAATTAGTGCAGCAGGCATCTGAGGACGTCCAGTTGATATGTGAGAGATTACGGACAGCTCAGAGTCGGAAAAAGACTTATGCTGACAAGAGACGAAGACCACTGGAGTTTGATGAGGGTGAGTCGGTGTTTCTGAGGGTATCACCATCGAAGGGTATTATGAGATTTGGTAAGAAGGGCAAGGTGAGCCCTAGATATATCGGACCCTTCGAGATTTTGGAGAGAGTGGGAGATAAGGCGTATAGGTTGGCATTGCCACCGGACTTGGCAAATGTCCACAACGTCTTCCACGTCTCGATCTTTCGGAAGTATCACCGGACCCGGCACACGTGATAAGATATGAGCCATTGGAGCTCCATGAGAGTATGACGTATGTTGAGAAATCGGTTCGGATATTGGATAGGAAAGAGAAAGTGTTGCGGAATAAGACAATTCCCTTGGTGAAAGTGCTTTGGCAACACCACACGGCGGAAGAGGCCACGTGGGAATTAGAGAACTTGATACGGGAGAAGTACCCCCAACTGTTTGAAGAGTGACTTGGTTCTAATTTGGAGGACCAAATTCCTTGAAGGAGGGGAGAATGTAAGACCCCGTATATGTATAAAGGTAATGTGTGTAATTGGATCAAATAATATGAATGGACTTGTAATGTAAAGTATGATTGATGTAAGTCCATGAATTTAATGTATGTATGTGTAATATAAATTGTATCGTACATACAAGTTTCATTGAGTATGAATACGGAGAAATGTGTTCTAGCAAGTGATAGATGTGATTGAGACTCAAGATGAGTAGTGTGGTAAAATGGAATGGAGTTATGCTTCCATTTGGTTTTATGTAGCATACCTTTGAACACACACAAGTTTCAATGTGCATAAGGTATGAATGGATGCCATTTTCAAGTTATAAAGGTGGATGGATGAGAAAATGGCCATGGCAATAGATTAAGGATGTGTTGGTATGAGTTGCAGCAAAGAAACTGCAGGAAATCTGGAAAACATGAGGTCCAGATCGATCTCATAGGATGAGAGATCGATCTGGAAGAGCCAGAATGCTCTTATGTGGGCGAAAGAATAGAACAGATCGATCTCCAATGGAGCTAGATCGATCTCCCAAGCATTCTGTAGTGGAAAGATCGATCCCCAAGCACCCAGATCGATCTCCTTAGCTCTCTGTTTGGGAGCAGATCGATCTCATGCTTCGACAGATCGATCTCATTGCTTCAACAGATCGATCTCAGGCTTAAAAATGCCGTGAAAAAGAGGGATTTTAAGGGACCAGATCAATCTCCTCTTGGACCAGATCGATCTCCTCAAGCTATTTCTATATAAGGAGGGCTGAAAATCTGGAAATCTCGGAAAAACATTTAACCTTACAATCTCAACCCAAAAACCTAACTTTCCCTCTCTAAAATCAACCATTTTCAGTGAGATTTGAAGAGAGATCATTAGAGACAAAGTTGTTCCTATCAAAGAGAAGAACAACATAGTGAGAGGGCATTGTCCCACTTTTGGAATTGAATGAGTTAAGGGCATTTCCATTTGGAGCAAGAAGAAAAATCATATTGGTAAGATTCTAACACTCCAATCCAAATGCATTAGCTATTTAATTGATTTTGGAGTTGATTGGTATGAGTATTGATGGATAAATTATCTAGGATGTGGTGGAATTGGTGTAACCTAGAATGGGTATGATGTGAGAATTTATGGGTTGAATGAGTTTATGATTTATGGGTAAGCTAAAGTTGTTAGTGAGATGATGCTTATGATTTTAGATGGTAGATGAGATTACATTGTGAGTTTGGAGAAATTGTGGAAATGAGTATCAATATGCTTGATAAATGCCATAGTGAGGGGATTCATGAAATATGAACACTATGAGCTTTATGTCGATTTGATATCGATTTTGAATAAGATAATAGGCCTAAGAAGATCCATAAACTCGAGTTATGGATAAAGTAATGAAACGAGGCCAAATAAGCTTTAATAGAGGCTATAGATTAAATTGACTATAGCAAGCACAAGGGTTGCAATATATGGATCGAATATAATGCGGGATACAATTTTGTACAGTCCCGAAGAGTTCGTTGAAGGCGAACCAAACCGTACGAGTAAGTAGTTTAAGGAAGTGGAATCACACATCGCGATTCCAGGTAAGGGAATTTTGTGAGTATATAGAGGTAGCTGCTCGTACTTTGAACTTGTGGGTGAATATTGGGTGTTGTATGAAATGCATGGTTGCTCAAATAAATGATTGATGGTATTCGTGAATGATGATGAGTATATGCGTGGTTTTGGATTTGAAGTGGATTTTATGAAATGGGATAGTAAGGCTAATAATTGCATAAATCTAATGTTTTGATGTTTTTCCAAAACGAATTGCTTGGTTTTAAGGAAGCTTGTAGATAGGTCGGCTAGTATTGTATTGTTGTTGTGGAAAAAGCATTTGTGAGTGCTAAACCCAAATTGTCGGGATTGATAAATTGTATATGAGCCGCCTATCACATTTGTATGACATAAATCGCGCTAGAGCCTCGCTCGCGCTGGATTTCTATGTTTTCATTTGTATGAAACGTGCTGGAGCCTAGCTCGCACCTTGATTTGGAAACTATAATTGATATTTATAAACCGTACTGGAGCTTTTGCTCGTACGTGGATTTTGAGTGGTTGTCTTATGAGTATAACCGTACTAGAGCTATGCTCGTACGCGCCTCTTTATGAGAAGATGCATGATGCATGAGTCGTGCTAGAGCTTTGCTCGCACAAGTTTGCACGAGGGGATACGTATAAGGTTGTGAAAGTGGGTAAGATCCTTAAGCCTTACATCCTTAAGCCCAAAGAGGCGGGGAGGCTCTGTTAGGCGGGGAGGTTCTGTTTGGTGGGGAGGCTCTCTTACGGTGGGATCCTTAAGCCAACATCCTTAAGCCCAAAGAGGCTGGGAGGCTCTGTTAGGCGGGGAGGCTCTGTTTGGTGGGGAGGCTCTCTTACGGTGGGATCCTTAAGCCAACATCCTTAAGCCCAAAGAGGCGGGGAGGCTCTGTTAGGCAGGGAGGCTCTCCTAGATGGGTACGGTAAAGGTAAGATCCTTAAGCCCTACATCCTTAAGCCAACATCCTTAAGCCCAAAGAGGCGGGGAGGCTCTGTTAGGCGGGGAGGCTCTGTTCGATGGGAAGGCTCTCTTACGGAAAGGATCCTTAAGCCCTACATCCTTAAGCTAACATCCTTAAGCCAACATCCTTAAGCCCAAAGAGGCGGGGAGGCTCTGTTAGGCGGGAAGGCTATGTTAAGCGGGGAGGCTCTGTTCAGCAGGGAGGCTCTCCTTCACGGATATGGGAAACTCTTGGTATGGGGTAGATAAGACCTAGAAATGGCACCCCCAATCACGATATGAGTTTGCGGAGTATGTTGTACCGTGTATATCACATGGAGTACGATGTACCGCATGATGGTTATGTGATGAGAAAGTCTGGCGAGGGATAATCCATCCTCATGCCAGCATGATACCCCACACACCTGGATGCGTGTGGTCTGGGATGATTTATGATGTAATGGTTCACATAGGCACTTTGATATAGTGACCTAGATTTATACACATGCGTGAATTGTGGAATGAAAATGTGGTTGTGATGGTGAGTTGATATTGGTGGTGTTTATGGTGTTGGTTTAGAAAGGAAGTTTCTTAAAGAATTGCCTTTTTATGAATTTAAATGAGATTGAGCATGAGATAATTTATACATGATGTTTCTACCATGTTTTATATGCCAATGCACATGATTTTGATACATGATATATATGTATATTTACATGGCATAGTTTTATTCCTCATGCTCCTACCATAAATGATTTATGCATAACACTATCAGCATGTAGATAGAGTAGTTATCCACCATGCTTGCATTATTGCCTTACTGAGCGTGTGGTTACTCATCCCACTCTATTTTCCCCCTACAGAGCATGCATAGTAGCCCAGTGAGGACTGAGGCGTATTATTTTGGACTCCGCTGCATCTCCATCGCTAAGAGGTATATACACAGTGATTCTTTTTGTATCTAAACAATGTAAAAGCACAGTATTCTTTTGAGTTGTACTTATGGGGGATGTAGATGTCAGTAAAACATGTATTCGTATAAATACACGATTAAATGCACATGTATGACATCATTTTAATTAATTGAGAATGAATGAGATGTGGTGATTATTATTGGCTCACAGCCCAACAGTGTGTGGTGAGTTTAGTTCACGACCGGGTAAGGTAACAGTAAAACGTGAAAAATTTTCAGTGATTTTCGATTAAAGAGAATGGAATTGGGTCGTGACACTTCCTCATCTTCATTGGTCAAGCCTTCATTACTTATGTGGAAAGCTTGGGCTAAGACATCAGGGTCTATTGTAATTTACTTACCCATGATATACGTGGTAAACCCGAGAATTTTACAAGTATCGTCAGGATCATAGGTGAGTTCGGCATTAGAAAAGAATGCCCTGACGATGTTTGGGGGTACGGGAGTATTGATTTTGAGAAACGAAATCCACCCAAACTCTTCAAATTTAGGTAGATAGGGAAAATCAATGCGATTTAAGAAAGAAAAATCGATGGTTCGCCAATGTTTAATTGGCATGGTGGAAAAATACTCTTCATATATCTTCCTTTTTGCAGGTGTTTTAAAACACCTGTTAAAGGTAGTGACTGAGGAGGGAGGAATGGATTGAGACGAGGACCCTGGTTCTACACTAGATCGAGGAGGTTTTTGGCCTGCTCTCTTAAGTCTAGGCATGGTTCTAGACACGGGAATTACTCTAAAACTGGTTCACAAAACAAAATCAATGGAACAGTAACTAGATTTGCCCTAGAGAGAAATTGAGCACTTATCTAAGAATTTTGTAAAACAAATTTGCAATGTAGGTTACTAGAATAAGAATCGAAGAGAAAATACGTCAGAATTCTTACCGAAGATCGATCTGGGATGAGAATTGAGAGAGGAGGTGCGACAGGAGGTTAGGGATTTGAGATTTTGGAGTTTTGAAATTTGGGGATATTTCGCCAGATTTTATAGTCCAGGGCACAGGAGATCGATCTGTCATTTCCAGAAGCTTGGGGAGATCGATTTGTGGTACCACGAGATCGATCCGCATAATACAGAAGCTCAATAAGATCGATCTGGTAAGGACCCAGATCGATCTGCTGTAAAACAGAGGCATAAGGAGATCGATCTTCTAATGCATAGATCGATCTGTCGTTTAATAGAGGCTGAAGAAGATCGATCTGCCAAATGCATAGATCGATCTGTCGTGTAACAGAGGCTTAGGAAGATCGATCTTATGGGTGAGAAGATCGATCTACCTAGCTTAACCTTAACGTTTTAGGCTTATTTGAAGTAAGGAGATCGATCTATATTGATGGAAGATCGATCTCTCATACTTGTTGCCCAGAAAAATCATTGAAAAACACTTTTAAGACCAATTTGAAATCAAGATTTTGAAGCACAAACATCTTAGGGAACATTCAAGAGCCCTAATTCACCTCTAAGAACACAAAACCTATCTCTATCAAGGGGTTTGGTAAATATATCAACTATTTGATGTAGAGTGTCAATATACTCTAGAATTATATCCCCCTTTTGAACATGGTCTATAAGAAAATGGTGCTTAATCTCAATGTGCTTAGTTTTAGAGTGTTGAATAGGATTTTTAGATAGATTGATAGCACTGGTGTTATCACATTTAATAGAGACTTGTTTCATGTCAATACCATAATCTTTCATTTGTTGTTTAATCCACAACACTTGAGCACTACAACTACCTGCTGCTATGTATTCAGCTTCAATTGTGGACTGAGCCACACTATTGTGTTTCTTAGAGAACCAGGAGATTAGTCTATTCTCTAAGAATTGGCAAGTACCTGAGGTACTTTTTCTATCTATTTTGCATCCCCCAAAATTTGCATCTGAAAATGCATGAAGTGTAAAGGTGGAGTCCTTGGGGTACCAAAGTCCTAGAGAGGGAGTGTCCTTAAGGTATCTAAAGATCCTTTTAGTTGCTAATAAGTGTGATTCCCTAGGAGAGGATTGAAATCTAGCACAAAGGCATACACTAAATAAAATATCTGGTCTACTTGCATTTAAATAGAGCAATGAGCCAATCATAGACCTATAGAGTTTAGTGTCTACACACTTACCACTTTCATCTTTATCAAGCTTAATGTTGGTGCCCATTGGAGTTGCTGGAGGTTTGCAATTGTCCATTCCAAATCGCTTGAGCAAATCCTTAGTATATTTTGCTTGATTGATGAAGGTTCCATCCTTTGTTTGCTTCACTTGAAGTCCCAAGAAGAAAGTGAGTTCTCCCATCATGCTCATTTCAAATTCACCATGCATGATCTTAGCAAATTCTTGGCATAAAGATTCATTAGTTGATCTAAAAATAATATCATCTACATACACTTGTACAACTAGTAAATCCTTATTTTTATTTTTGATGAATAAAGTGGTATCCACTTTTCCTCTTGAAAATCCCTTTTCTATTAAGAATTTTGACAACCTTTCATACCATGCTCTAGGAGCTTGTTTCAAACCATAGAGTGCCTTAGATAGTTTGAAAACATGTTCAGGAAATTCATGATTTTCAAAGCCGGGAGGTTGCTCAACATAGACTTCTTCATTAATGAAACCATTTAAGAATGCACTCTTTACATCCATTTGATATAATTTGAAGTTTTTATAACATGCAAAGGCAAGTAACATTCTTATTGCCTCTAGTCTAGCTACCGGTGCATAGGTTTCATCATAATCTATACCTTCTTCTTGTCTATAGCCTTGTGCAACTAACCTAGCCTTGTTTCTTATGATCACACTATTTTCATCCATCTTGTTCTTGAATATCCATTTAATTCCAATTATAGAGTGATTACTAGTTTCCATACTTTGCTTCTCTCAAATTGATTTAATTCTTCTTGCATTGCTAGGAACCAATTATTGTCATCTAAGGCTTCATTGACATTTTTAGGTTCTATTTGAGATACAAAGGCTATATATTGACACATATTCCTTAGAGATGATCTAGTTCTAACTCCAAGAGTTGGATCTCCTACTATTTCACAATCCTTTACATATCCTAACTCTCTTGGTGCTCTAGACTCTCTCTCTCTAATATCTCTATTTCTTCTTCATCTTCTTTATTCAAGTCAATTTTTTCTAATAAATCATCTTCTAAGTTTGGAATTTCCTCCAAGTTTTTATCAAATATTCCAACATCCTCATCATTGGTTGAATCTTTAGATACATCATTTGACTCATCAAATATTACATGAATTGATTCTTCAACCATCAATGTTCTTTTGTTATAGACTCTATAAGCCTTTGAATTCAAGGAATATCCCAGAAAAATTCCCTCATCACTCTTGGCATCAAATTTTCCTAAATTATCTTTTCCATTATTTAAGACAAAACATTTGCAGCCAAAAGGATGGAAGTAGCTAATGTTAGGCTTCTTACCTTTGTATAGCTCATAAGGGGTTTTCTTTAGCATGGGTCTAATCATAGCTCTATTAATGATATAGCAAGATCTGTTTATAGCTTCAGCCCAAAAATATTTTGGTAAGTTATTTTCACACAACATGGTTCTAGCAATTTCTTCCAATGTTCTATTTCTTCTCTCAACTACTCCATTTTGTTGTGGTGTCCTAGGGGCTGAAAAATTATGGCTAATTCTTTGATCATTGCAATACTCATCAAATCCTATATTTTCAAATTCCTTGCCATGATCACTTCTAATACTAGTTATTGTGTATCCTTTTTCATTTTGAGTCACTTTTGTATAAGCTATGAATTTTTCTAAGGCTTCATTTTTTACTCTAAAAAAGAACACCCAAGTGTACCTAGTGTAATCATCAACTATTACAAATCCATAGTGTTTCCCACCAAGGCTTGTTGTTCTAGTTGGTCCAAATAAATCTAGGTGGAGTAATTGAAGAGGCCTAGAGGTGGATACACTATTCTTAGGCTTAAATGTTGTCCTTTTATGTTTTCCTTTAACACAAGCTTCACATATTTTTTCATAATCAAAGGACATCTTAGGCAATCCTATAACTAGATTGTAAGACCCGATATTTTCGAGTAAATTTAAAAATGCAAAAGGACTAAAATGGTATTCCCGAAAATTTGCAAGGGCAAAATGGTCAAAAGACCAAAATTCAGTATTTATCGGGACAAGAAAATTTAATTAAAAATATGAGAATGAGAAATCTTGATCAATGATGAAGAAATAATTAAATTTCGGATTAAATTGATCAAGATATGAATTTATTGGAATAAACCGGGATTTTCGTATCGAAAAATAATCCCAAAAATAATCGAAAAATATACCGAAAAGGTAAAATCGGACTGAGAAAATTATTTACAGATTAAATGAATAAAATATAAATTTTTTTAAGGATATTTATGCATTTTAATATTATTTTATTGAATAAAATAATATTAAAAGTTAATTATAAATAAATAAATAAAATAAAAAAAAAAAAAAAAAAAAAAAACGAAATTCTGAAACAGAAAGAAAAGAAACAGAGGCGAAAAACGAAGCGAGACCGAGGGAAGAAGAGAGACTCACCGGCGAGCCACCACCGGCGAGGCTGAGGGGCCGACGAGGGTCGGCGAAGGTCGGCCGACCTCGGGCGAACCACCAGCGGCCAGGACGCGCCGTGGAGTCGCCGGAAAACGCCGAAAAGCGAAGGAGATGCCGCGGGGAAGAAACGTCGATCGGCGGCCATCGGCGCCGATTAGACCCCAGCCGAGGCCCGATTTAGGAAGCCCAGGCCATGGCGCGCCGAACGGCACCGAAATCGCACTGGGAACCGGCCGGACGGCGCCGGAACGGCAAAATGATGGGTGAACCGGACTGAACCGGCGGTCTGAACCGGACCGGACCGGTTCAGCCAAAAAGAGAGGGAAAAAAGGAAGAAAAAGGGAAAAAGAAAAAGAGATAAAATTGGAGAAAATTCCAGTGATGCAATCGAGCTTCGGGTAAGTCGGTAAGCGGTCAAATTGACCGATTTAATTTTTTGAATATTTAATTTAATTAATTCCGACTGGAAATTTACCCGGAAAAATATATTTAATTGTGTAGCTCGACAATTGGCATCCACTGAGAGCTCGAGACAGCCTCGATTTGTGTACGATCATGGAATAACGGGTATGTAACCCTTATTTACGACAATTTTGCATCGTTATGCGTGATTGATATTTAACGCATAAATTACGGATTTAATTTCCGCATAAATGAATTAAATTCTGGAAAATTAGATAAATTGTCGTAAATATTAAATTGAGATATCAGAGAATTTAGAACGAGGCTAAATAAATTACTGATGGGCCCAGTGAGCCTAATAGGCCTCGATAAAGTGTGGTAAACAGGCTTAAGGCCGATTAAGGCCCATTATGGTGCATCGGGCCCAATATGGGTAAACGGGCCCAATGATTTAAATAAAGCCTAGAAAATTGTGAAATACAATAAATTGTATTGTATTTGACCTGATGAATGTGTATCCGCAGTGCCAGAGATTTGATTTGGATTTGGAGCAAATCGGACTGCGTGACGAGACATCGATGTAAAGGTCAGACTGTACAGAAAATGAGGTAAGGGAATTGTGTGAGTAGCTAGAGGTAGCTACGCATATTTTAATAGATTTTGTATACACTGATTATGTATGTATACACGATTATTGTAAAATGATCCTAAAAGTGGTTTAAATAATTTTAAGGATCGAAATAGGTGAAATGTCTATTTTACCCCTATTGAGGGAAGTTCACCTAAGGATGGTGAAAGCATTGACATGCATGGAATGCATGATTTAAGGATTTTTATGATTAAGGAATTTTCTTGATTTTAATCAAAGTAAAACGATAGATTGGCCAGTAAATGCATGAATTTCACAAAATAACACTACGTAGGTGTTATTAATATTTAAATGAAATTTCTTTGGAAAAGAGGCCAACTATCAAGTTTATATGGAAACAGATAGTGCCGACACGTAGTTCGCACTATATCTGCGTTTGTGAATGTGCATAAATGTGCTTGAGCAATTGCTCGCACCGACTTGTGACATCATATGCATGAAATGTGCTAGAGCATGGTGCTCGCACTGATTTTTAATATTGTGAAATGAGAGCTGCTGGAGCCTAGCTCGCACTCTGTTTTGACATGTTTTGACATGTTTTGATTTGTTTTGACGTGGTATGCATAAAATAGTGCTGGAGCGATTACTCGCACTACTTTTAATGATTTGACATGCATGAGAGATGCTGGAGCTTAGCTCGCATCCTGTTTTGATTTAATATTGCATAAAGCCGTGCTGGAGTGTAACTCGCACGAGATTTGATTTAGTTATGCATAAAGCCGTGCTGGAGTATAACTCGCACGAGATTTGATTTACTTGAGCATTCATTTGTGCTGGAGCGTTGCTCGCACAAAGTTTTATATGGTTTTCATAATTCATTTGAATGCCGTACTGGAGGTTTTCTCGTACGAGGTTTTCACTGAATTTATATACATATCCGTACTAGAGCGTTGCTCGTACGTGGAATTTACATGAAATTATAATCAGTTTAAGTCGTACTGGAGCGCTGCTCGTACGCAGATTTCACTGATTTTTATGAAACCGTGCTAGAGCTTCCCTCGCACGAGATTTTCAGATATCATGAATATGCATGGAGCCGTGCTTGAGTTTCGCTCGCACAGGGATTTATATTACATGCATATAGCCGTGTTGGAGCCTCCTGTAGACTGTGTGTCACAGTGAGATGATATGCTCACACGTGCATTCTGAGACAGATGATATGGGTGGATAAGACCTATTACAGGCACCCCTGACTGAGCTTGGGTTCACGGAGTACTTTGTACCGTGTATGTCACGCGGAGTACGCTGTACCGTGGGGATTGTTGGAGTGGAGTGGCATTAGCCACGAGGCAGCAAGCCTTGCCCTCGCAATCCTGGTGTTATGCTGTTCTGGCGGGTAGGACGACCCACCTCCCGTTTCAGGTGTGATACCCCGCACACTAGGTACCGTGTTGCCAGGGATCACTAGGATATGGCCATAGTCCTCGATTGTTACTGTTAATTACCTGATTGTCTCACATGATATAACTTGTGGTCTGTTAGACCAGGGTAGACCCGAAGGAGGGGTCAGGCCCCCGATTTGATGATTTTATGATTTCAGATGATTTTATGATATGTGACCCTGAAAGAAGGGTGGTTTTATAACCGAAGTTTTATAATGAAATATAACGAATTGTTTTATGAGTTTTGAGATGATTGACCCAGAGGGGTTATTTTATACTGCGTTTTAAATGAATTGATTTAAATGCAGTGGCATGATGTGTTTTCCATGCTTTCATTTGAAAACCTTGAATTGTCTTACATGACATGAAAGACTGCATGATCTTGATTAAATTCATGCTTAATATGATTTAATGATGTCACATAAAATGCTTTGAATGCATGAGTTACATGATTTATATATGCACAAATAGTTTTGGATAAACTATGGCATTGAATATGCATGACTTTGTGCGTGTAATTTTAAATGAAAAGAAATGGATTTAAGGGCATGGCATTATGAGCATGTAGATAGTGGAGCTATCTACTTACTTGCATAATTGCCTTACTGAGCGTGTGGTTTGCTCACCCCCCTTATTTTCCCATCTTTTCAGAGCACTTGTAATAATTATTGAGCGGCTGAGGACTTGCATGCTTAATATCCGCTGCTTGCTGCTTCCCATCGAGAGACAGGTATACACATTTGTATGGTTTTGTATCTAAATATGTAATGCACAGTACTGTAAATGGATATGATGTCGGGGATGTAGAGTCATGTAAATACCATTGGATTTGTGTTTATTTAAAGTCAAAAGGATAGTAGACTCTGATATATGATTTTGGGAATGAAATGTTAAATGGTGTGAGGTGACTAACACCGAATCATAGCCCAACTGTGTTGTAGGATGGTCACGACGAGAGAAAGGTAAGAATTAAATAATAAATGAAAAAAAAAAGAAAAATTTACTCTGATTTTTAGGTAATTCGGGTCGTGACAGGTTTAATGGTATCAGAGCTTGAGTTGGCCTGATATGAGTCGGTGTTAGTGGTTAAGGAAATTTTCATCCCCATGTACTGTGCATTGCTTAGATACAATTGTGTATATCGAGATGGAAGTGCAGCTAAGAATTTGGTTTTAAATGCAAGTATAGACTCATGAACTGATAGCCGCTATGGTTGAGAGGCGAGTACACGAGCTCAAGGCCGTTGAGGTAGGCCCATGAGTTGTACTGAGTCGCCACATGAGACTTGAGATGAGATTGACGTGGAGGCTAATGTTGAGCATGCCCCACAGAGTCCGACAGAGAGATCGGACAGAGTCTGACAGAGAGATCAGACAGTATTGAGATACGCTTCGCGAGGTTGGAGCGGAGTGTGGAGAATATTTTGAGAGCTAATTGCTCAGGGTATGTATGAGGGCGAGTCGGAACAATGATGAAAGTTCGCTCGACCCATTTGAAGAGTTAGACGTCCCGAATGGACATGGAAAAGTAATTCTAGATGTATTCCGGTGACAGAATATCCCGGACATTACTTAAAGGAAAATTACAGATGAAATTATTTACTCTGACCCAGAGGAACATGTTGATTGACGAGTATAATACTCAGTTTATATTCCTGGGCAGATGTGACTCGGACACGATAAACAGTGAGAGTCGAGATGTTTGAAAGTTCTTGGAAGGGCTCAGATTGTCAATTAGAGTCCGATTAGCCCGTTAGATCGCTACCTACGACGAGGCAGTGCGCAGACTACCGTGTGTAAATAAGATTATAAATTGCGCGCCTCTGAGATTGAGAAAGGTAGTAAGGGCTGAAATTGAGACAAAAAGAGAATAAAGAATGACAGAGATGTCAGAATGAAAAAAAAAAGGTAGTTTGGTAAAAGCTTAGAGCTGATAAATCACGGGGTAAGTTGATTGATAAACCCCAGTATATCTAATTTTAATAATTATGAGGGGTATTATGATTTGAGGACCCCGACTTGCTACGTAACAGTATAACAGTGTAGCAATGTGAACAGTGTAAGATGTGTGGTAATTACCACATAAATAAGATGTTGGACGAGGGCGAGTGTATGCCTTGGACCAGGACACTACTGATGTTTCATTGGATGTGGTGGAAGATACCACACTGGTTGTGAATAATGAAATAATTATTTTAATTGCTCCTGGTGCCACGTATATATTAATACAGCCTTCAGTTGCTTATAAATTAGTGAAAAATGTGAAGCCTATACCTTTAAGCATGAAGAGGATGATAGTTAGTTGATTTTCACTAACTGAATATGGGTATAGGGATTGTAAGTTGAAAATAGGGGTGAAAATATCACTGAAAAGTGTATTGTAACTTGACAAGTAAGGAAAGAGTTTGTTATAAGATATATGAAAGGAGATGAGCTTGGAGATATGATAGATCCTGCATACGAAATATATTGGAATAAGGGGCGTATGCAAGGTAAGGATGTCCTTGATAAGCCAAGTAACTAAGGATTAAGCAATATGTAGTGCATATGGATTGCGACCAAGATAAGGGGTAGATACATCTACACCCAGTTGATGTGGTCAAGTCAAAAGGGTTAATAAAGGTATTTTAAAATACTTCCCTGCCTGAAGATTTGACAGCGTCTGGAAGCGCACGCATAATCTATAGATTGAATTCGACGGTCATAATATATACATTAAAAATTTGGGTACCTTTGCTGGTACGATAAAGAAATATAGAATTTGATTAATCAAGAAGGTTTAAAATTTAAAATTTTATAAAAGCCGTCAATATAAGAGGAAAGAAATGACGTGAGCTAGTATCTTGAACGAAAGCTATTTCAAAACGACTTTATACATTTATGCGTACATAGGTCAAGGATATTGGTGATTGAATAATGAGTGGAACTCAACTATGATATGGTATTTAAAGCTTACCTGGACCGATTGGTTATCATTTTTAATGATGATATTATGATGTATTCGAAGTCCAGGGAAGAGTATGAGTAGCAACAGGAAACTGTCTTACAGACGAGGTGTTTTGAGTTTCTTGAAATGGGCTGCTCAGTTGACACATCTCATTCGGGAAAAGATTACATACGAGTGAGATGATAAGTATGAGAAAGTAGCTTCGATGAATTTTGGTATATTGGAGTAATGAACTGACCACCGTAAGTATTCTCACTATAACCAACAGCTCAAGAGGTTTCAGTGTGTATGGATACCTCCAAATAAGGATTGAGCTATGTATTGATGTAAAATGGGAAGATAGTCGTTTATGGATCCAGATATGTTCAAGGACCATAAGAGAAACTATCCGACCCATGATTTAGAGTTGGCAGTCATAGCGATTACACTGAAAGTATGGCGCTACTACTTAAATGGTAAGAAATTTCGGGTATGCACTGATCGTAAAAGCCCCGAATATCTGTTTTCACAGAAAGAGTAGAAAATGAGATAACCATGAGGGTTAGAGCTTCTAAGAATTATGATTGTGAATATTGTACCACCCAGGAAAGGCTAATGTAATGGTTGATGCCTTGAGCAGAAAGAGCCTCGGGATGGTATCACATAAGATGGTCAGGGAGCGAGAGCTGCTAGAGCAGTTGTGAACCTCAGTAGTGATGTGATCCCTTCTTAATGATGACGGTGATTTTGTGACAGCTAGCCTGAGGTTAGAACCGGATTTGTGTGACCGGATTTGCCAGGCTTAGCGTGATGATCGGCTTGGTGTCGATAGTATGGGTCAGATTCAGAAGGGGACAGTGACAGAGGTCACAGTGAGTGATGATAACTTGCAGAGGTTCAGAGACAGTATAAGTGCTCCCCAGGACCACAGTTGATGATATAGTGTTATTGTCAGAAGCTCACTCTTCGAGATATACAGTGTATCCGAGAAATAATAAATATATCGAGATCTCTGAAAATGGTATTGGTGGTCAGGTTTGAAAAGTGATATTGTAGAGATTGTATAGCAAGTGTCTCGTATGTCAGCAGAGTAAGGTAGAGTACTAGAAGTCTGCAGAGTTATTGCAGCCTCTACCTATATTGACATGGAAATGGGAACAAGTGACCATGAAGTTGTGATGGGTTATAGAGGACCCGGAAGAATCACGAGGCTATCTGGGTGATAGTCGATAGATTGATTAAGTTTACCCACCTTCTGGTTATGAAATCCCGAGATACTCTGAGTGCGTAGGCGGATTTATGTGTATGGAAAATTGTGATACATGAGGTAGCGTTCCAGTGAGCATGGTATCAGATAGGGATTCCCGCTTCAGTTCCCACTTGGGGAAATGTTTTTCAGGAAGCTATGGGACCCTGATTATGTGTTAGCACAGCTTCCACCCTCAGACAGATGGTCAGTCAGAGAGGACTGTACAGGTTCTGGAGGATGTGATGAGAGCGTGTGCCATTGATTTTATGAGCTCCTGGGATGATTAGTTGCTACTAATCAAATTCGCCAATGATGACAGTTGTCACTTGAGTATCGGAATGAGATTATATGTGGCATTGTATGACAGTAGGGAGTTGTTCCCTGACTTGGATAAGAGAAGTGGGTGACAAATAGAAAATTATTCCCGAATTGGTAAGACAAACCTCTGAGGATGTTCAGTTGATTTGTGAGAGATTAAGAACACCTCAAAGCAGACAGAAAATTCATGCTGACAAGAGACAGAAAATCATTGGAATTCACCAAGGGTGAATCATTACTGTTGATAGTTACTTGTCCTAAGAGCATAAGGACGTAACGATATTCGGATAAGAGATTTGACAAAGTGGAAGGTAAGACCTGTAGGTTGGTATTACCACTTGAATAAACAGGCATCCACAATGTGTCCTATCTTATGATGCTTCAAAATACTATCCGGATCCAGTATATGTGATCAGATATGAGCTTCAATGGTTTAGCTCAATGAAAATATAACGTATGATTGGAGAAATTGATTCGGGCACTAAACGGAAAGAGAAAGTGTTTAGGGTTAAGATGATCTCCCTAGTTAAGTATGATGGTAGTATTACACTCCGGAGAAGGTCACTTGAGGATGACAATATATGATGCGATAGACATACCCGGAGTTGTTATGAACTCATATTACTTGGTTCTAATTTGGAGGACCAAATTTTTTAAGTGGGGGAGATTGTAAGACCCGATATTTTCGAGTAAATTTAAAAATGCAAAAGGACTAAAATGGTATTCCCGAAAATTTGCAAGGGCAAAATGGTCAAAAGACCAAAATTCGGTATTTATCGGGACAAGAAAATTTAATTAAAAATATGAGAATGAGAAATCTTGATCAATGATGAAGAAATAATTAAATTTCGGATTAAATTGATCAAGATATGAATTTATTGGAATAAACCGGGATTTTCGTATCGAAAAATAATCCCGAAAATAATCGAAAAATATACCGAAAAGGTAAAATCGGACTGAGAAAATTATTTACAGATTAAATGAATAAAATATAAATTTTTTTAAGGATATTTATGCATTTTAATATTATTTTATTGAAT
Source organism: Firmiana major (assembly GCA_033439115.1). Classification (NCBI taxonomy): domain Eukaryota; kingdom Viridiplantae; phylum Streptophyta; class Magnoliopsida; order Malvales; family Malvaceae; genus Firmiana; species Firmiana major. The sequence goes on along the minus strand of CM065896.1, from coordinate 60,176,913 downwards.
AAAATAATATTAAAGTTAATTATAAATAAATAAATAAAATAAAAAATAAAAAAAAAAAAAAAACGAAATTCTGAAACAGAAAGAAAAGAAACAGAGGCGAAAAACGAAGCGAGACCGAGGGAAGAAGAGAGACTCACCGGCGAGCCACCACCGGCGAGGCTGAGGGGCCGACGAGGGTCGGCGAAGGTCGGCCGACCTCGGGCGAACCACCAGCGGCCAGGACGCGCCGTGGAGTCGCCGGAAAACGCCGAAAAGCGAAGGAGATGCCGCGGGGAAGAAACGTCGATCGGCGGCCATCGGCGCCGATTAGACCCCAGCCGAGGCCCGATTTAGGAAGCCCAGGCCATGGCGCGCCGAACGGCACCGAAATCGCACTGGGAACCGGCCGGACGGCGCCGGAACGGCAAAATGATGGGTGAACCGGACTGAACCGGCGGTCTGAACCGGACCGGACCGGTTCAGCCAAAAAGAGAGGGAAAAAAGGAAGAAAAAGGGAAAAAGAAAAAGAGAAAAAATTGGAGAAAATTCCAGTGATGCAATCGAGCTTCGGGTAAGTCGGTAAGCGGTCAAATTGACCGATTTAATTTTCTGAATATTTAATTTAATTAATTCCGACTGGAAATTTACCCGGAAAAATATATTTAATTGTGTAGCTCGACAATTGGCATCCACTGAGAGCTCGAGACAGCCTCGATTTGTGTACGATCATGGAATAACGGGTATGTAACCCTTATTTACGACAATTTTGCATCGTTATGCGTGATTGATATTTAACGCATAAATTACGGATTTAATTTCCGCATAAATGAATTAAATTCTGGAAAATTAGATAAATTGTCGTAAATATTAAATTGAGATATCAGAGAATTTAGAACGAGGCTAAATAAATTACTGATGGGCCCAGTGAGCCCAATAGGCCTCGATAAAGTGTGGTAAACAGGCTTAAGGCCGATTAAGGCCCATTATGGTGCATCGGGCCCAATATGGGTAAACGGGCCCAATGATTTAAATAAAGCCTAGAAAATTGTGAAATACAATAAATTGTATTGTATTTGACCTGATGAATGTGTATCCGCAGTGCCAGAGATTTGATTTGGATTTGGAGCAAATCGGACTGCGTGACGAGACATCGATGTAAAGGTCAGACTGTACAGAAAATGAGGTAAGGGAATTGTGTGAGTAGCTAGAGGTAGCTACGCATATTTTAATAGATTTTGTATACACTGATTATGTATGTATACACGATTATTGTAAAATGATCCTAAAAGTGGTTTAAATAATTTTAAGGATCGAAATAGGTGAAATGTCTATTTTACCCCTATTGAGGGAAGTTCACCTAAGGATGGTGAAAGCATTGACATGCATGGAATGCATGATTTAAGGATTTTTATGATTAAGGAATTTTCTTGATTTTAATCAAAGTAAAACGATAGATTGGCCAGTAAATGCATGAATTTCACAAAATAACACTACGTAGGTGTTATTAATATTTAAATGAAATTTCTTTGGAAAAGAGGCCAACTATCAAGTTTATATGGAAACAGATAGTGCCGACACGTAGTTCGCACTATATCTGCGTTTGTGAATGTGCATAAATGTGCTTGAGCAATTGCTCGCACCGACTTGTGACATCATATGCATGAAATGTGCTAGAGCATGGTGCTCGCACTGATTTTTAATATTGTGAAATGAGAGCTGCTGGAGCCTAGCTCGCACTCTGTTTTGACATGTTTTGACATGTTTTGATTTGTTTTGACGTGGTATGCATAAAATAGTGCTGGAGCGATTACTCGCACTACTTTTAATGATTTGACATGCATGAGAGATGCTGGAGCTTAGCTCGCATCCTGTTTTGATTTAATATTGCATAAAGCCGTGCTGGAGTGTAACTCGCACGAGATTTGATTTAGTTATGCATAAAGCCGTGCTGGAGTATAACTCGCACGAGATTTGATTTACTTGAGCATTCATTTGTGCTGGAGCGTTGCTCGCACAAAGTTTTATATGGTTTTCATAATTCATTTGAATGCCGTACTGGAGGTTTTCTCGTACGAGGTTTTCACTGAATTTATATACATATCCGTACTAGAGCGTTGCTCGTACGTGGAATTTACATGAAATTATAATCAGTTTAAGTCGTACTGGAGCGCTGCTCGTACGCAGATTTCACTGATTATAATTTCATGTAAATTCCACGTACGAGCAACGCTCTAGTACGGATATGTATATAAATTCAGTGAAAACCTCGTACGAGAAAACCTCCAGTACGGCATTCAAATGAATTATGAAAACCATATAAAACTTTGTGCGAGCAACGCTCCAGCACAAATGAATGCTCAAGTAAATCAAATCTCGTGCGAGTTATACTCCAGCACGGCTTTATGCATAACTAAATCAAATCTCGTGCGAGTTACACTCCAGCACGGCTTTATGCAATATTAAATCAAAACAGGATGCGAGCTAAGCTCCAGCATCTCTCATGCATGTCAAATCATTAAAAGTAGTGCGAGTAATCGCTCCAGCACTATTTTATGCATACCACGTCAAAACAAATCAAAACATGTCAAAACATGTCAAAACAGAGTGCGAGCTAGGCTCCAGCAGCTCTCATTTCACAATATTAAAAATCAGTGCGAGCACCATGCTCTAGCACATTTCATGCATATGATGTCACAAGTCGGTGCGAGCAATTGCTCAAGCACATTTATGCACATTCACAAACGCAGATATAGTGCGAACTACGTGTCGGCACTATCTGTTTCCATATAAACTTGATAGTTGGCCTCTTTTCCAAAGAAATTTCATTTAAATATTAATAACACCTACGTAGTGTTATTTTGTGAAATTCATGCATTTACTGGCCAATCTATCGTTTTACTTTGATTAAAATCAAGAAAATTCCTTAATCATAAAAATCCTTAAATCATGCATTCCATGCATGTCAATGCTTTCACCATCCTTAGGTGAACTTCCCTCAATAGGGGTAAAATAGACATTTCACCTATTTCGATCCTTAAAATTATTTAAACCACTTTTAGGATCATTTTACAATAATCGTGTATACATACATAATCAGTGTATACAAAATCTATTAAAATATGCGTAGCTACCTCTAGCTACTCACACAATTCCCTTACCTCATTTTCTGTACAGTCTGACCTTTACATCGATGTCTCGTCACGCAGTCCGATTTGCTCCAAATCCAAATCAAATCTCTGGCACTGCGGATACACATTCATCAGGTCAAATACAATACAATTTATTGTATTTCACAATTTTCTAGGCTTTATTTAAATCATTGGGCCCGTTTACCCATATTGGGCCCGATGCACCATAATGGGCCTTAATCGGCCTTAAGCCTGTTTACCACACTTTATCGAGGCCTATTGGGCTCACTGGGCCCATCAGTAATTTATTTAGCCTCGTTCTAAATTCTCTGATATCTCAATTTAATATTTACGACAATTTATCTAATTTTCCAGAATTTAATTCATTTATGCGGAAATTAAATCCGTAATTTATGCGTTAAATATCAATCACGCATAACGATGCAAAATTGTCGTAAATAAGGGTTACATACCCGTTATTCCATGATCGTACACAAATCGAGGCTGTCTCGAGCTCTCAGTGGATGCCAATTGTCGAGCTACACAATTAAATATATTTTTCCGGGTAAATTTCCAGTCGGAATTAATTAAATTAAATATTCAGAAAATTAAATCGGTCAATTTGACCGCTTACCGACTTACCCGAAGCTCGATTGCATCACTGGAATTTTCTCCAATTTTTTCTCTTTTTCTTTTTCCCTTTTTCTTCCTTTTTTTCCCTCTCTTTTTGGCTGAACCGGTCCGGTCCGGTTCAGACCGCCGGTTCAGTCCGGTTCACCCATCATTTTGCCGTTCCGGCGCCGTCCGGCCGGTTCCCAGTGCGATTTCGGTGCCGTTCGGCGCGCCATGGCCTGGGCTTCCTAAATCGGGCCTCGGCTGGGGTCTAATCGGCGCCGATGGCCGCCGATCGACGTTTCTTCCCCGCGGCATCTCCTTCGCTTTTCGGCGTTTTTCGGCGACTCCACGGCGCGTCCTGGCCGCTGGTGGTTCGCCCGAGGTCGGCCGACCTTCGCCGACCCTCGTCGGCCCCTCAGCCTCGCCGGTGGTGGCTCGCCGGTGAGTCTCTCTTCTTCCCTCGGTCTCGCTTCGTTTTTCGCCTCTGTTTCTTTTCTTTCTGTTTCAGAATTTCGTTTTTTTTTTTTTTTTTTTTTTTTTTTTATTTTATTTATTTATTTATAATTAACTTTTAATATTATTTTATTCAATAAAATAATATTAAAATGCATAAATATCCTTAAAAAAATTTATATTTTATTCATTTAATCTGTAAATAATTTTCTCAGTCCGATTTTACCTTTTCGGTATATTTTTCGATTATTTTCGGGATTATTTTTCGATACGAAAATCCCGGTTTATTCCAATAAATTCATATCTTGATCAATTTAATCCGAAATTTAATTATTTCTTCATCATTGATCAAGATTTCTCATTCTCATATTTTTAATTAAATTTTCTTGTCCCGATAAATACCGAATTTTGGTCTTTTGACCATTTTGCCCTTGCAAATTTTCGGGAATACCATTTTAGTCCTTTTGCATTTTTAAATTTACTCGAAAATATCGGGTCTTACAATCTCCCCCACTTAAAAAATTTGGTCCTCCAAATTAGAACCAAGTAATATGAGTTCATAACAACTCCGGGTATGTCTATCGCATCATATATTGTCATCCTCAAGTGACCTTCTCCGGAGTGTAATACTACCATCATACTTAACTAGGGAGATCATCTTAACCCTAAACACTTTCTCTTTCCGTTTAGTGCCCGAATCAATTTCTCCAATCATACGTTATATTTTCATTGAGCTAAACCATTGAAGCTCATATCTGATCACATATACTGGATCCGGATAGTATTTTGAAGCATCATAAGATAGGACACATTGTGGATGCCTGTTTATTCAAGTGGTAATACCAACCTACAGGTCTTACCTTCCACTTTGTCAAATCTCTTATCCGAATATCGTTACGTCCTTATGCTCTTAGGACAAGTAACTATCAACAGTAATGATTCACCCTTGGTGAATTCCAATGATTTTCTGTCTCTTGTCAGCATGAATTTTCTGTCTGCTTTGAGGTGTTCTTAATCTCTCACAAATCAACTGAACATCCTCAGAGGTTTGTCTTACCAATTCGGGAATAATTTTCTATTTGTCACCCACTTCTCTTATCCAAGTCAGGGAACAACTCCCTACTGTCATACAATGCCACATATAATCTCATTCCGATACTCAAGTGACAACTGTCATCATTGGCGAATTTGATTAGTAGCAACTAATCATCCCAGGAGCTCATAAAATCAATGGCACACGCTCTCATCACATCCTCCAGAACCTGTACAGTCCTCTCTGACTGACCATCTGTCTGAGGGTGGAAGCTGTGCTAACACATAATCAGGGTCCCATAGCTTCCTGAAAAACATTTCCCCAAGTGGGAACTGAAGCGGGAATCCCTATCTGATACCATGCTCACTGGAACGCTACCTCATGTATCACAATTTTCCATACACATAAATCCGCCTACGCACTCAGAGTATCTCGGGATTTCATAACCAGAAGGTGGGTAAACTTAATCAATCTATCGACTATCACCCAGATAGCCTCGTGATTCTTCCGGGTCCTCTATAACCCATCACAACTTCATGGTCACTTGTTCCCATTTCCATGTCAATATAGGTAGAGGCTGCAATAACTCTGCAGACTTCTAGTACTCTACCTTACTCTGCTGACATACGAGACACTTGCTATACAATCTCTACAATATCACTTTTCAAACCTGACCACCAATACCATTTTCAGAGATCTCGATATATTTATTATTTCTCGGATACACTGTATATCTCGAAGAGTGAGCTTCTGACAATAACACTATATCATCAACTGTGGTCCTGGGGAGCACTTATACTGTCTCTGAACCTCTGCAAGTTATCATCACTCACTGTGACCTCTGTCACTGTCCCCTTCTGAATCTGACCCATACTATCGACACCAAGCCGATCATCACGCTAAGCCTGGCAAATCCGGTCACACAAATCCGGTTCTAACCTCAGGCTAGCTGTCACAAAATCACCGTCATCATTAAGAAGGGATCACATCACTACTGAGGTTCACAACTGCTCTAGCAGCTCTCGCTCCCTGACCATCTTATGTGATACCATCCCGAGGCTCTTTCTGCTCAAGGCATCAACCATTACATTAGCCTTTCCTGGGTGGTACAATATTCACAATCATAATTCTTAGAAGCTCTAACCCTCATGGTTATCTCATTTTCTACTCTTTCTGTGAAAACAGATATTCGGGGCTTTTACGATCAGTGCATACCCGAAATTTCTTACCATTTAAGTAGTAGCGCCATACTTTCAGTGTAATCGCTATGACTGCCAACTCTAAATCATGGGTCGGATAGTTTCTCTTATGGTCCTTGAACATATCTGGATCCATAAACGACTATCTTCCCATTTTACATCAATACATAGCTCAATCCTTATTTGGAGGTATCCATACACACTGAAACCTCTTGAGCTGTTGGTTATAGTGAGAATACTTACGGTGGTCAGTTCATTACTCCAATATACCAAAATTCATCGAAGCTACTTTCTCATACTTATCATCTCACTCGTATGTAATCTTTTCCCGAATGAGATGTGTCAACTGAGCAGCCCATTTCAAGAAACTCAAAACACCTCGTCTGTAAGACAGTTTCCTGTTGCTACTCATACTCTTCCCTGGACTTCGAATACATCATAATATCATCATTAAAAATGATAACCAATCGGTCCAGGTAAGCTTTAAATACCATATCATAGTTGAGTTCCACTCATTATTCAATCACCAATATCCTTGACCTATGTACGCATAAAAGCCGTGCTAGAGCTTCCCTCGCACGAGATTTTCAGATATCATGAATATGCATGGAGCCGTGCTTGAGTTTCGCTCGCACAGGGATTTATATTACATGCATATAGCCGTGTTGGAGCCTCCTGTAGACTGTGTGTCACAGTGAGATGATATGCTCACACGTGCATTCTGAGACAGATGATATGGGTGGATAAGACCTATTACAGGCACCCCTGACTGAGCTTGGGTTCACGGAGTACTTTGTACCGTGTATGTCACGCGGAGTACGCTGTACCGTGGGGATTGTTGGAGTGGAGTGGCATTAGCCACGAGGCAGCAAGCCTTGCCCTCGCAATCCTGGTGTTATGCTGTTCTGGCGGGTAGGACGACCCACCTCCCGTTTCAGGTGTGATACCCCGCACACTAGGTACCGTGTTGCCAGGGATCACTAGGATATGGCCATAGTCCTCGATTGTTACTGTTAATTACCTGATTGTCTCACATGATATAACTTGTGGTCTGTTAGACCAGGGTAGACCCGAAGGAGGGGTCAGGCCCCCGATTTGATGATTTTATGATTTCAGATGATTTTATGATATGTGACCCTGAAAGAAGGGTGGTTTTATAACCGAAGTTTTATAATGAAATATAACGAATTGTTTTATGAGTTTTGAGATGATTGACCCAGAGGGGTTATTTTATACTGCGTTTTAAATGAATTGATTTAAATGCAGTGGCATGATGTGTTTTCCATGCTTTCATTTGAAAACCTTGAATTGTCTTACATGACATGAAAGACTGCATGATCTTGATTAAATTCATGCTTAATATGATTTAATGATGTCACATAAAATGCTTTGAATGCATGAGTTACATGATTTATATATGCACAAATAGTTTTGGATAAACTATGGCATTGAATATGCATGACTTTGTGCGTGTAATTTTAAATGAAAAGAAATGGATTTAAGGGCATGGCATTATGAGCATGTAGATAGTGGAGCTATCTACTTACTTGCATAATTGCCTTACTGAGCGTGTGGTTTGCTCACCCCCCTTATTTTCCCATCTTTTCAGAGCACTTGTAATAATTATTGAGCGGCTGAGGACTTGCATGCTTAATATCCGCTGCTTGCTGCTTCCCATCGAGAGACAGGTATACACATTTGTATGGTTTTGTATCTAAATATGTAATGCACAGTACTGTAAATGGATATGATGTCGGGGATGTAGAGTCATGTAAATACCATTGGATTTGTGTTTATTTAAAGTCAAAAGGATAGTAGACTCTGATATATGATTTTGGGAATGAAATGTTAAATGGTGTGAGGTGACTAACACCGAATCATAGCCCAACTGTGTTGTAGGATGGTCACGACGAGAGAAAGGTAAGAATTAAATAATAAATGAAAAAAAAAAGAAAAATTTACTCTGATTTTTAGGTAATTCGGGTCGTGACATAGATCCTTTCTAGCAAACTTAGAAAGTACATGCATGCTAGCATGACCTAGTCTTCTATGCCATAACCAAGATTCTTTTTCTTTGTCTACCATTAGGCATATGTTTTCATTCTTAAGTTCATTAAGATAGACAATGTATATATTACCTTGTCTATGGCCTAAGAAAAGAACTTTATTTGACTTAGGATCTATAACATGACATTTCATACAATCAAAAATTACTTTGTAACCTTTGTCACAAAGTTGACTTTTGCTTAGTAAGTTATGCTTTAGGCCCCTAACTAACAATACTTTTTCTAAAGAAAAGTAGTCATTACCTATTGAGCCACTCCCTTCAACTTGGCCTTTGGAGTTGTCCCCAAATGTGACTTCTCCACCAACCTTTGATTTAAATGAATTGAAGTGGCTTCTATCACCCGTCATGTGCCTTGAGCATCCACTATCTAAGTACCAAGCTTCCTTTATCTTAGCTTTGTGGCACTGCTCAATCACCTACAAAAAGATTCAAACTCAAGTCTTAGGTACCCAAATTCTCTTGGGTCCTTTGAGGTTAGTGGATGCAATTCTTGATCCCTTTGGGATCCATTTTGCTAATGCATTAACATCCTTTGAGTTAATTAATTCTTTTGGAACCCATATCCTTTTTACTATTTTTCCTTTAAGAGTGGTCAACTTCTTATTGCAATTATGTGATGTATGTCCCTTTCTATCACAATATGAACAAATAGTTGAAGGTTTATGCAAGCTCTTTCTAGCAATAAAGCTTTTGAGATGAGTCTCTCTACTTTCTCCATTATATCCTAACCCATTTTTATCAAAGAATGCTCTTTGAGTTTCTAGCATGTTATCTAGCTTTTGTTGTCCCATATAAAATCTATTAAAGGAATTATGTAAATTACTATTTTTCTCTTTTAGATCATAAATTTCAAGATTAGTAATTTCTAGTTTCTTTTCACATTCTAATTTGTCCTCTAGAATTAACTCATTTTCTTTCTTCAATTTAGATATTATTTTCTTATATTTCATACTCATGCATTCATATTCCAATGCAAGATCATCAAATGCATCTTGTAATTCATCAAAAGAATATTCATTGAGGTTTGAAGTTACCTTTTCATCCTCAATAGCCATAAAGCACAAGTTGGCAATGTCCTCTTTTGAGTCATCATCGGAGCAGTCACTGTCACTCCATGTTGCCACCATTGCCTTCTTTTTGTGGAACCTATCATTGGACCTTTTAAGAAGAGGGCAGTTAAACTTTATGTGTCCTGGTTTTTTACATTCATAACACACAATTGTATCTTTTCTACCTACCTCTTCCTGATCTCTCTTGTAGTTTCTCCTATTACTACCACTAACTCTCATTCTCATGAATTTGTTAAATCTTTTGGCAAACATTGCCATCTCAAGATCCTCTTCACTACCACTCTCATTCTTAATCTCCTCTTGAGCAGTAAATTTTAGAGCAACTCCCACTTTCTTGGGTGGCTCTTCATTTCTTCTCAACTTCATCTCATAAGTGAGTAGTGATCCTATTAATTCATCTAAAGACAATGTGTGAGGATCCTTAGATTCCTCAATTGCAGTCACTTTAGCTTCCCATGATTTAGGTAAGCTATTTAATATTTTCTTGACCATTTCAATATTAGAGTATATTTTTCCCAAGGACTTTAATCCATTAATTACATCAGTGAATCTAGTGAACATATCACTAATTTATTCTCCTTCCTTTATCCTAAATAGCTCATAATCATGTGTGAGCATTCCTACCTTAGTCTCCTTTACTTGGGTTGTACCCTCATGAGTTATTGCCAATTTGTCCCAAATTTGTTTGGCATTGTCACATCTGGAGACTCTATTGTATTCATTTGGCCCTAAAGCACAAAAGAGAGTGTGCATGGCCTTAGCATTTAGTTGGGCACATTTAACATCATTTGAGTCCCATTCTTCTTCTTCCTTAGGGATATCGCTTCCCTCTATTCTTTTTGTGGGGATTTGAGGTCCTTTAGTTATAATCCTCCACACCTCATAATCATTTGCTTGAATGAATAACATCATCCTAGTCTTCCAATAGGCATAATGTTCCCCATTGAATATAGGAGGCCTAACCGTAGAATGCCTCTCTCCTACCAAACTAGTTGCTACATTGTTGTGAGCCATTTGATCGTTTCTAACTCTTAGGAAGTTGTTCCTATGTGATTAAAGAGTCCTAGCTCTGATACCAATTGTTGGCTCTACCGAGAGGGGGGTGAATCGGTTTTCTAATAATAATGGCAGATTTAAATTAATTCAACTTTAATTATCAATTAATAAATGAACAATATAATGAAATGAATTAAATTAAAGCAAGATATGGAAGAGAGTAACAAACACAATCGTTTATAGAGGTTCGACCAATCTCTTGCCTACGTCCTCTCTCCTTGACCTTCTTGTCAAGTGCTTTCTTTCTCACTTTCAACAGAAGTTACAATATCCTTTTTCAGGTTAAGGAATAACCTCTCTACCTTGTTTAAACAATGGTGTATTCACCTTTTTACAGAATTTATCTCACTTAGGAACAATCCTCTTCTCTTTTAAAGATAGGATGAATACAATGCCAAGCTTTTAATGTGGGTAGGACAAATACAGCTTTTGCACACAAGCTTATACAACAAATTCAAAGAATGAGAATTGAAGACAAAAGGAATGAGGGAATTAAACTCTTGAGAATATACAGAAAGTGCAGTAATTTTCTCTTTTTTCTCAGTGTCTTCAATGCTTGATTATATACTGAAGGATTGGTGATTGGAGCATTAAATGCAATTTTTCCCTTTGAGATTTTTTCAGAAATAGCCGTTGGGTACCTCCAGTAGAATGCCAGATCGATCTGCCATCTTGGCCAGATCGATCTCTTAGTTATAGTTCCTGCAAAATCCAGGCAAAATGAAGCTAGGAGATCGATCTCTTATCTGAGCAGATCGATCTCACAATTTGAAATGTTAGAGGAGATCGATCTATCGAACAGGCGATCGATCTTTCAACCTCTCTGTTTGAGGCATGATCGATCTATAGATTGATCTTCCAGGTAATGTCTTAATGAGGAGATCGATCTCTTATCAACCTAGATCGATCTCCTTAGCTCTCTGACTTTGAGGAGATCGATCTCTTCCTATACCAGATCGATCTCACAAACTCTCTGTTTGCATACAGATCGATCTTACAGATCGATCTTCTGCCTTTACCTTTTGTTTTAGGGGAGATCGATCTCTTGGTATACCAGATCGATCTCACCAGCATCCTGTATTAGGCAGATCGATCTTATAACCCTTACAGATCGATCTTATTCTTCCTTAATATCTATGAACAAGTTCAAGGCTTGGCAGATCGATCTCATGTCTTCCTGAGATCGATCTCTCATCTAAGAAAAACCCAGGAGATCGATCTCTCATAACCCAGATCGATCTCTCATCTACAGAACTTTAAGTTCTGGTACTGATAACCTCTAAACATGTTTTTATATCATTTTTATATTATTGAATTTACTTGTTTTGTCATTTCAAAATATATTATCTCAACAGATGGTGAAAGCATGACATACATGAAATGCATGATTTAAGGAATTTTACGAGTTAAAGAATTTTATTGATTGTAATTAGAACAAATCGATAGATTGGCCAAAAACTGCATAAATTTCACAAGATAACACTACATAGGTGTTATTCATATTTAAATGGAATTTCTTTGGAAAACAGGCCAACTATCAAGTTTATATGGAAATAGATAGTGCCGATACGTAGTTCGCACTATATTTGCGTTTGTGATTGTGAATAAATGTGCTTGAGCGCTTGCTCGCACCGACTTGTGTGACATCATATGCATGAAATGTGCTAGAGCATGGTGCTCACACTGATTTTTATTATTGTGAAATGAGAGCTACTGGAGCCTAGCTCGCACTCTGTTTTGACATGTTTTGAATTGTTTTGACATGGTATACATAAAATGGTGCTGGAACAATTGCTCGCACTAGTTTTAATGATTTGACATGCATGAGAGATGCTGGAGCTTAGCTCGCATCCTATTTTGATATGAGATTGCATAAAGCCATGCTGGAGGGTAACTCACACGAGATTTGATTTAATTATGCATAAAGCCGTGCTGAAGTCTAACTCGCACGAGAATTGATTTACTTGAGCATTCATTTGTGCTGGAGCTTGCTCGCTCAAAGTTTTATATGGTTTTTATAATTCATTTGAATGTCGTACTGGAGTTTTTCTCGTACGAGATTTTCACTGAGTTTTTATACATATCCGTACTAGAGATTTGCTCGTACGTGGATTTTACATGAAATTATAATCAGTTTAAGTCGTACTGGAGCGCTGCTCGTATGCAGATTTTACTGATTCTTATGAAACTGTGCTAGAGCTTCACTCGCACGAGATTTTCAAATATCATGAATATGCATGGAGCCGTGCTAGAGCTTCGCTCGCACAGGGATTTATATTACATGCATATAGTCATGTTGGAGCCTCTTGTAGACTGTGTGTCACAGTGAGATGATATGCTCACACGTGCATATTGAGACAGATATGATATGGGTGGATAAGACCTATTACAGGCACCCTTGATTGAGCTTGGGTTCACGGAGTACGTTGTACCGTGTATATCACGCGGAGTACGCTGTACCATGGGGATTGTTGGAGTGGAGTGGCATTAGCCACGAGGCAGCAAGCCTTGCCCTCGCAATCCTGGTGTTATGCTGTTCTGGAGGGTAGGACGACCCACCTCCTGTTTCAGGTGTGATACCCCGCACACTAGGTACCGTGTTGCCAGAGATCACTAGGATATGGCCATAGTCCTCGATGTTACTGATATAATCAATTGCATGTCTCACATGATATAACTATTGGTCGATAGACCAGGGTAGACCCGAGGGAGGGGTCAGGCCCCCGATTTTATGATTTTATGATATGTGACCCTGAAAGAAGGGTGGTTTTATAACCGAAATTTTATAAACAAGTTTAATGAATTGTTTTATGTAATTGAAATTTACTTATGAGATAATTAACCCGGATGGGGCTATTTTATTCCGCGTTTTAATGAAATGATTTGAATACAGTAGCATGATGATGTTTTCCATGCTTTCATTTCAAATTTATGATTTTTCTTACATGACATGAAAGAATGCATGATCTAGATTTACTTCATCCTCATTATGATTTAATGATGTCACATAAAATGCCTTTGATGCATGAATTACATGATTTCTATATGCACAAATAGTTTTGATAAACTAAGTCATTGATGTTTGCATGACTTTGTGCTTGATGATTTTAATGAAAATAAATGGATTTTAAGGGCATGGCATTATGAGGATGTAGATAGTGGAGCTATCTACTTACTTGCATAATTGCCTTATTGATCGTGTGGTTTACTCACCCCCTTATTTTCCCATCTTTTCAGAGCACTTGCAATAGTTATTAAGCGGCTGAGGACTTGCATGCTTGGTATCCACTGCTTCCCATCGAGAGATAGGTATACACATTTGTATGGTTTTGTACCTAAATATGTAATGCACAGTACTGTAAACGGATATGATGTCGAGGATGTAGAGTTATAAATACCATTGGGTATGCATTTATTTAAAGTCAAAGAATAGTAAACTCAGATATACGAATGTGAATATGGAATTGGAATGGTAAATAGGTGAGAGGTGACTAACACCGAATCATAGCCCAACTGTGTTGTAGGATGGTCACGATGAGAGAAATGTAAGAATTAAATAATAAATGAAAAAATAAAAAATTTACTTTGATTTTTAGGTAATTTGGGTCGTGACACTTACCTTAAGTATATTCTAGCAAATTATAAAATTAAGGTGGGTGATCTACATAGCTAGAATTAAAAATACTGAAGTAATAAAATAATAAAAGCTATAAAATAAAGAAATTAAAACCGAGCAAAATTACTTACAGTGCTCCACGCAATTAAAATAAAAAAAAACCTACAAAAGAAATTAAAACAGTTAAAACTAATTAACGTAATTAAAATAAAATGCAATTATGAAAATAAAGCAATAAAATTAAACTACAATTAAACTAACCTAAAATGCAATTTTAAACTACTTAATCAAAATGCAATTTAAACTAAACTAAAACTTAATGAAAATAAAGACTAAATTAAAAATGCATGAAAATCTAAATTAACTTTAAATGCATCTAAACTAAAATAAAATCCTAAAACATTTAATATAAAATTAACTATTAACTAAAAATTAACACTACAAATTAACATGCAAAAATAATAAAACTAACCTACCATTATAATTGACTAAACTAACTAACTAACAACTAACAAATGCATGAAATGGATTAATTGCTACAATGCACTAGCCAAACAAGCCTTAACCAATTTAAATCAACAAAGAACTCCCTCCAGTCACTGTTCACGTGTCTTTCACATTTTCATTTTTAGGTGTTTGGTTCAATTTGTCCTCTGGTCCGCTGCACTCTGCTTGCTCTCAGGTCTGCTGTGTCCTACTGTGTGGTTCTGCTTCTGCAGCATTATGATGTTCATGAGCTTCTGTCCAGCTGTTTGTCCTCGGTCTGCTTCTGTTGTTCCAGCCTGCTGTTGCCCTAGTGTATCTCGGTTCCAGATGCTCACGGGTTGCCCTCGGTTTTGCTTTGTCCTGGACTCTGCAGCTGTTCTGTGCTACTGCTTAAGCCTGCTCAGCTCTACTCTACACATCCTCAGTCCCGATTCTCGCTAGTAGTAACGTGCTCCTATCTTCTTCAGTTTAATAGCAGCCCGCACACATCTTGCTTCTGCATTGCTGCTGCTCTATCATGCATCAACTGCCGGTTCAACACATAGATTCTTTTCCTGCTATGCTCAACAAGGTAGACTAGCAAACACTGCTAGAATACAAGTTAAAGCAGTAAATGAAGACCCAAAGTAGACTTAAAATAACCGAACTATAAACTAAACCAATTAAAGAAAGATGAACAGTAATGGAAATAAAAAACAGGGGAGAACAGAGGGAAGCTTTCTAGCTACTACACACTCTTGTGTTCCATCTACACCGATCGATAGCACTCCCCTCAGCTTCAGAAATCACAGTCCCCCCATGGGTCAGCTGCTGCGTTTGCATCAAGCACGTCTTACTGCAACCGTCGATCATCAATCAACGTTCCACTTTACAAATGGTGTGGGAACAATGGAATGGCAGTCATCGATGAAGCATAGCAACCATCCAGCTCTCAACGAATGAGCAGTGAAAGAGAATAAAAATGAACAAGAATCAGGAATAACTAAAATGAAACAACACTTTACATTAAAGAAATAACATATAATTAAGAACTAGTAAAAATATAAACTTTGGCAAACCAAGAGCAAGAAAAGATGTTGGTTTTTTAAATAAAACAAAGGAAACATAAATAGTGAGCTAGGAATAACTGAGAGC
Organism: Firmiana major; assembly: GCA_033439115.1. Taxonomy (NCBI): domain Eukaryota; kingdom Viridiplantae; phylum Streptophyta; class Magnoliopsida; order Malvales; family Malvaceae; genus Firmiana; species Firmiana major. The sequence continues at coordinate 60,161,076 of CM065896.1, read as the reverse complement.
TACCAAGAATGATGGTTTAACAAAAAAAAAACATAAGCAAATTAGGAAACCTAGAGCTAACAACCATGGTGGCTGCCAAGAGAATAAAAAACTACATTGAAAAGCTTGTAAAAATAACAATGGAAATTGTTTGAACAGTAAATTTAAATGGGAGCTAAAACGGAAAAATAAAGCTTGAAAACAAGGAAAAATAATTAAAACTATTCTAACACTACTCCTAACTTACTCCTACTCCTACTCCTAAAATTACATTTACTTCTCCTAAAATTACATCCTCTTTCAATTGCCAACCTTTCCTATTTATAAACACACTAGGGGTAAAATGGTAATTTCCACATCCTTGATGAGTTGTCATTTTTTTGACCACTTGTCTTCACACCATTGGCTCCTTGAAAAGATATTTCCATGTCATCGGTCTTCTTGTCCAATTGGATGTGCTAGGTGGCATGACTCGTGTTGTCCGCGTGGCTCAATCTCGATTTTAGCCCAATTCCAATCCATTTTCTACCGAAATATTCAAAATTCATCCAAATTTAATTTACCTGCAAACATGAGAATTTTAATTAAATAAAGGGGATAATTAACAAAATAAATTGGGGATTTAAATAATTAATTAGGAAATTAAGCACAAATAATGCTAAAAATATAGAATTATCATCGATCTCCAATTCTGTAATGAAAAGATCGATCTCATGAGGAAAGAATTGATCTTAAAATGTTTCTGTTAGGGAGAAGATCGATCTCCTCAAGGAACAGATCGATCTCATGAAGTATTCTCTAAACTAGAAATCGATCTAATAATTAGAGCAGATTGATCTCATAAAACCATTAAGAGATCGATCTTATCCCATGACAGATCGATCTTCTAGGCATAAAATTGCCATAAATCATCCCCAAATTCAAATGCAGATCGATCTCATTAAGAGCCAGATCGATCTCCTACCATCCATCTATAAAAGGACCCCTGTGTTTTCCTGCATTTCATCTTTTCTCTCTCTTCCAAACCTCTATTTTAGCCGAGCCCTAGCTTTCTCTCTCTTCCAGATCGCCCATTTTCATCCAAATCAAGAGTTGTGGCAAGATGGAAAGTTGTTGCTCACCCAAAGGAGAACAACATACTTGAAAATCGAAAGACGAATCTGTCAGGACCCGTTCTCAATCCATGACTTTAACCAAAATCACTACAAATTTTTCGCATTTTTAACTTACCTTTCCTCTCTTTAATGGTTGGGCTATGATTCGATATCAGAATCCTCGCTTACCACATTATCCATTATCATACATACATGTCAATATACTGTTACTGACTGTAACTGCTTTTATAATACATGTAAGATTATATAAAATCTAACACAAATACATTCTCCATTATATATATCGTATACATCACTATGCTGTTTCTATGTTTAGATACATAAACTAGCAGTGGACCTTCATGGCCTCACTATACAAGGTATCGGGGTCATATCTCCCTAGGGATAGGAATCGAGTCTCATACTCGTCCACAGATAAACTCCTCTAGTTTAGTCTCAAAAACTCTGCCTGTAGTTTTCGCTGTGCGATATCAAGAACAAACTGCATCCTAAAGGCATCCCGAAATATCTCCAACTAATGTTTGTGTGTCGGGATCTCAATATAGGTCAGGTGGACTTCCACCAATGCTCTGCAGCTCCCTTCAGTAGGAACGCAGCAAATGCGACCATCTCCGATGTCGTGCACTCGAAGAATCCATAAAGCTTCTCCATCTCCGCTATCCACTCCTCAGTAGCTACAGGGTCCTTGACCCCACTAAAAGATGGAGGTCTAAGCTTCTGGAATTCTCGTAACCAATGTAGATCACATCCGTACCCTAATCCACTACCACCCGAAACTGATGGGGTGTAGGAGTATCTACTATCCTTGGTGCATGAGCTGTCTGTGTAGGTGTATCAGGGGCAACTACCTCTCCTGTCGCAGTTCCTGCCACCTGTCTCTGCCTACCTGGCATCGTCTGTGCCAACATTTCTACAATCGTCTCAAGACTATGCTCTAATCTCGTAAAGCGCATCTCAACACACTCGGGTGCCTCAATAGCATCTAGAGTCTCAGGCGTAGGAAATGGTTTGGTAGTAGCTCGTCCCTCGGGTCTATCACCCCGGCCTCGAGCCCTACCTCTCATAACTCTACCACTACGCGTATTTGCCATATAGACAAAGTCCCTGCATTCATAATAATGAATTTTTTCGTTTCCTATCTGGTGTACACAGTTATATCTAAACACAGCACAGTACTATGGGGATGTACACTTTCCTATTTTCTAACACCAACTCACATCAGACCAACCTCTGCTCTGATACCATTCTGTTAGGACCCGTTCTCAATCCATGACTTTAACCAAAATCACTACAAATTTTTTACATTTTTAACTTTCCTTTCCTCTCTTTAATGGTTGGGCTCTGATTCGATGTCAGAATCCTCGCTTACCACATTATCCATTATCATACATACATGTCAATATACTGTTATTGACTGTAACTGCTTTTATAATACATGTAAGATTATATAAAATCTAACACAAATACATTCCCCATTATATATATCGTATACATCACTGTGTTATTTCTATGTTTAGATACATAACCGTACAAAGTCTGTATACCTGGCTATCGATAGGAACTAGCAGTGGACTCAGGAACACTATCCCTCGATAACTCTCGCTCTACTGCTGATGCTCTGTAGAGAGATGTAAAGAAAGGGGGTGAGAATACAACGCCCTCAGTAAGGAAATCAGGCAAGCAAGTAGATATCTACAGTATCTACTCAAAATAATGCTATGCCTTGAAAACATTATTTCCTTAACTCACTTCAAAAGCATGTCTTTAAATATATATAAGTATACTTGTACAGATTAAATCCCATGTACAGAAATCAGGCTTTCTTTCTCAAATGTAGGCATGTAGTGCAAAACAATGCATCTTTATATAAATCATGCCTTTAGATAAATCATGCCATGTATATTTAAATCACAATAAATATGGCATTTAAATCATTCACATCACAAAATCGGAGTCCGATCCATCCCTCAGGTCTGTCCGTAATTTAAATCAGTCAATCAATATGATATATCATGCGAGACTCTATGGTGAAATGCAAATAGTATCCTGGACTATGATCATATCCGACATGTGATCCCAAGCAACACAGTACTCGGTGTGCGGGGCATCACTGCTGCAACGGGATGATGGTCAGTCCATTACAACCGTCAGCGATACAACAACACACGGTACAGCATACTCCCATGCCCCGGGCACGGTACAAAGTACACCGTGGACCTGCATCACAGTCGGGGTGCCTGGCATAGGTCTTAGCCCTTAAACCATGGAATATCATACCACGTCTATATTACCCTCATGCGGATATCCTCTCACAAGATGTGACACACAGTCACACAAGGACTCTGGCATGGGTTTTAACATGTATTATATATCACATAAAGTGCGCGCCTTGAGTGCGACTCACAGTCGACACTCCGTTCAAACACTGTTTCACATCACAACTCAACTCTAGTGCGAGTAAACCTCCAGAAACTAGGTCAATGCATAGTTAATGTATTAAATCAAGTACGAGTAATAGCTCCAGTACCATGCTATACACAATATCATCAAATCAAGTATGAGCAATAACTCCAGTACTATGTCATGTATAAATCATGAAGAATCGAGTACGAGCAACGCTCCAGCACTCTGTCATGTATCTCATGTAAAACTCGAGTATGAGCTAATCGCTCCAGCACTTTGTCAAGCATATATCATATAAAACTGAGTACGAGTAATAACTCCAGTACTCTATCATGCATGTCATGGAAATCTAGTGCGAATCAAAATCCAGCACTAATGTATGTGGAAAATATATGAAATCGCATGCGAGCTGTGCTCTAGCACGATTCATTCTCACAAAATATGATAAATGGCTCTTTAAAAAGGGATGATTTACAAAACATCAAAATCAGCACTATAAAGTGTGCTTAATTCACATCAACCTTAAAATCATTAGCCTATCTATTTATTTTCATGTTAAATAGCAGTTAAACAGTCATAATAGTAGTTTCCATGCTTTTTACAACTTTTCACAAAAGTTGACTTCTTGACTAACTAGGGGTAAAATTGTAATTTGCCACTATCGGGTCACAATAATTGTTATTCAGTTTCTCTGACCCTCAGAGTTTTTAAGTGAATGTAAAAGCAGATGAAAATACGTGCAGGTATCTCTAACTACTCACAAAAGTCCCTTACCTACAATCACTCGAGAAATTTCACTTTCTCTGCGCTGCTCGTTTCAGCAGTCCGATTTGCTTCTCTAATACTCTCTGGAGCTGCATATAACCATTTATCAGGTTAATTACACTTTTCCTACTGTATTTCACATTAAATACAGTCTATTTCCCTTAAATGGGCCCGTTTACTCTAAATGGGCCTAAATACTTTAATTGGGCCTTAATCCGTATTAAGCCCATTTTCCACGTATTATTTCCCTTCATTATGATCTATCGACTCATTGGGCCTATCAATACCCATTGGACTTTATTCCAAGCTCTTTGGATAGCCCGTGTATCATTTACGACAGTTAATTCAAAATTTCGAATATAATTCACTAAATATGAAATTTAATCCAAAATGCGTATAATAAATCTTAAACACGCAATAATCACATAAATTGTCGTAAATGAGCTTTACTTACGCGAGATTATGCGATGGTATGCAAATCGAAGTTCGATCGGGCTTTCGTTCAGAATTTATCGTCGAACTGCACAATTTCGTATATTTAACTCCGGGTCAATTTTTGATTAAATATAATTTAAATAAATTTATCAAAAATCAAATCGGTCACTTTTGACCTCGTATCGACTTAACCGAAGTCCGATGAAATCCCAAAAAATTTCCTTTTCCTTTTTCTTTCTTTTTCCTCTTTTTTCCCATTTTCTCCTGGGCTGAACCGGTTCGGTCCGGTTCAGCGCAGAACCTTCTTCATTGAACCGCCGACCGGTTCAGGCATCCTTTGGTCGTTCTGGCATCTTTCGGCCGTTTCTCGGTGCATCACCACCACAGTTCGGCGCGCCTCAGCCTGGGCAACACTCGGCTGGGCTCGATCGGGACCATGCACCGTCGGTGGCCGTCGAATCTCTTCTTTTCCTCCGCGACAATTTCCCTTCGATTCGCCGACGTCCGACGTCGGTGGAGGGTGTGACCAGTGCCGATGGGTGCGCACGGACCTCCTCTTCCTTTTCTGACCGCTTGCCTGGCCGTTGGGTCACCAGATGCTCATCGGTGACTCCTTCTTCCTCGGGTCGGCTTCCACGCGGTTTCCTCTCCATTTTTTCTCTCTCCCCGCGTCCCAAATTCAGATTTTCCTTTTTTTTATAATATATTTTTATTAATATTTTATTATAAAAATAATAATAAAAATCCTAAAAATATCCCAAAATATCTAAAAATATCTCAAAAAATCATATTAAATTTATTTAGTCCATAAATGAATTTATCAGTCCGATTTTACCTTTTCGGTATATTTTTTCACTATTTTTGGGTTCATTTTTCGAGGTAAAAATTTTGATAAATTCTAATAAATTTATATCTTGATCAATTGGGCTCGAAATTAAATATTTTCCTCAATTTTGATCAAGATTCCTCAATTTCATATTTTTAATGAAATTGTCTTATCGAAATTTTATCGAATTTCAGTCATTTGACCGTTTTACCCCTGCACTCGTTTGGGAATCAACTTAACCCTTATCTTGTTGTTATGTAGCTTACATACATTTTTAATTTCTTAATTAGTCAATTGCATGTTAGTAAATACTCTTCTTATGATTCAACTATGTAAAAAGTGTTCATACACATAAGAATCATAAGGAACAAGCTACAAAAAATCTGGGTCTGACAGAATCGAATCGAGGTGTGAGTTTAGCACTCCACAAGTTTGGATAATTTTCTAACCTTCAATCCTTGATTTTGAAGTAATCTTTGGTGCTTGTGAGTATGGGCATTGTGATGAAATAGTTGGAAAATGATTAGAAATAGATGAAATTATGATTTGGTGGGAGTAGAGATGTTATTACACAATTTGTGGTAAATTGGGATTTTTGTCTATAAATTGGAAATTCAGGCAATGAGGTGATTTTGGCATAGGTATTACGCATAAGAAAGGTAGAAGGTTGAGATGTAGTGGACGAGATTATGAATGGTTATAGAATAGTGAGAATTGAGTTGATTGAGATATTAATGAAGATATGGGCAAACGTGTGCTCAATAATGCGATTGATTTGGGTTATTGATGTTTTTAACATCATTTGGATAGCTCGGGAATTCTAGAGTGGAATACGAGGCTAGTCCGTGATACGGGGGAACAATTGCGCTATACGAGGTACAAAGAGGTAAGGGAAAACTAAACCATTTGTGTATGTGTTTTGATGAACTGTTTGTAGCATGAACCACGATTTGAGAATACAAGCATGTTTAGTGTTGTGTCGAGATAAGATTGCATACGATTTTTATAGCCGTTTGGAGCCCAATGTTTTATGAGTTTATAAGCTAAGTGTAAAATCGCTTTATAAATCGTTGAGTTTGCGTGAAAAGTAAATTAAGCTTTATGTTAAGGCAATATTGAGATTTGAGAAAATGTGTGCGTGTTTTAACTGGTTGGAACTCGGTTTTAATATGTTTTGTGTTGAGTACACAAATGTTTTAAACGAGTTTTAATGAGAGAAAAACCATTATGAGTTCTACGTGAAGGTAAAACGATTTCTTTTATGATAATGGCTAATGATTGAGACTTATGCGTGTCATGTTGAATACACATCGGGCCTTGCTTTGGTAGCATGTAAGTCCGGGCCTTGTTTTGGTAACATGTAAGTCCGATTATTCCTCCGGTTTGGTAGCGTTGGGAGGCCTTGCTTTGGTAGCATGTAAGACCGATAGAGTGGGCTGCCTGGGAATCGACCCAAGGATCACGTGATAGAGCGGGCCACATGGGAACCGACCCAGGGACCACGTGATAGTGTACATGAGGCGAGGCATTGCTCTGGTAGTATGTAAGGTCGAGTCTTGTTTTGGTAACATATAAGTCCAATATACCATGCACATGACCATATTGTCGACGTTCCCTCTTACGAGGATGCCTCGGATGCGCACCCAGAGGAGATTATATATTTAATGTGCCGTGACGAGTTTTATATGAGTTATTGCCTAGTCTCGTTTTACACATGAGTTGTGTTTTGTGAATTGGTCACGTTTTATTTACTGAGGTGATTTTATCACATATTTCGAGAAAAGCCATTATTGCATATATTTACACTTGCTTGTGAATGCTCTATATTGAACCTTTTTACCTTCATGGTTTCGCATGATTTATGAGCTATGAGATGATGATGTTTTGAGAACTTTCATGCTACAATTTCAAATGAGTATACTGATTTTCATATATAAATACATATTTGTGATGTGTGATATGGTTTATATAACTGAGTTTCGTTACCCCCCCTTACTGAGCAATTTAGAAGCTCACCCTGTTTTTCTTCCCCCTCCAGATTTCTTCAAGTGAGGTGAGTTCCCTGCAACGTGCGGATTAGAGGCTAGTGGAGAACTTGAGCTCCAGTCCATATTTTGTGTATTGAGGTATATATTCAATATTCATGTATCCAGACTAGAGTTATATTTACAAACTCTAACGACCTTTGACCCTTGAAAATCGAGAAAAATTTTATTTATTTATTTAATTTAACCACTAATTCCTTTATTCACTTAGGTTGTATTCCTGTACAGTGTCAAACACTTTTCCTAATTTTCTTTACTCGTAATTGTAATTAATTTTCATATTTTAACTTATACGGCCGATAAAATTTCGGCAGCAGAATGACTTATATATGGGCCTACCCACCTGCAAATCAGTTGTTTTTGGGCAATCCTAGATATCCACAACTACCAAGCATACTTTTCAAATTCATCTTTACCACTCAATACATCTATTTCAATTTAATACTAGTCATCTCAAATATTATCTCAAAACATTATCCCAAAATAATAATGTTTACATCGTTCCTTACAAAATTACATCCCAACTGATATTTTCAATATATGTCTGTGCATACAATTATGTCTGGTACAGGAATGTAAATGTATACCTTTCTGCGTGTACAAAAAGTAGCCTAGGGAGCTCTCCCCACCAGCCTATGTCGTGTACGCGGCAGGTAGCGTCTACGAATCACTGCAAGTAATCTGAGAGGTAGAGGGGTGAGCTTTCGGGAAAAAGCCCAGTAAGAAGATGTATTTAAAACGATTCTAGCAATTTAAATATGTATAAAACATGATAATGCGTATAATGATACTTTCTGAAACTACTAATAATAACATTCAAAGATTAAGGAAAATTAGAAACATCGAGATTCAAAACGTAATTCCTTAGGTATTTGAACTTAACAGATATTACGTAAAACTAGTCGTACATTCAGAATTCCAAACAGGAATACATATCAAATCCGGTTCTGAAAACAGAGTTTAAATTTTCAAATTGAGACTATATCGGCCATATAATTATCACGTGGCAATAACAAATTTATCACGCGGCAATAACAAAGTAATCACGCGGCAAAATAACAAGGTAATCACGCGGCAAAATAACCCGATCATCCTCCGTAGAGGGAATTCAGAACTTAAGGGTAATTCCCGACGCCATAAAGGCGGAAAACAGGGCCACACAGGCGAAATACAGGCCCCACGAAGGCGAAATACAGGCACCACGAAGGCGAATTACAGGCGCCACACATGCGAATTACAGGCGCCACACAGGTGAAATACAGGCGCCATGAAGGCGAATTACAGGCGCCACATAGGCGAAATACAGGCGCCACGAAGGCGAAATACAGGCTCCACGAAGGCGAATTACAGGTGCCACACAGGCGAAATACAGGCACCACGAAGGCGAATTATAGGTGCCACATAGGCGAAATACAGGCGCCACGAAGGCGAAATACAGGCGCCACGAAGGCGAATTACAGGCGAAATACAGGCACCACGAAGGCGAATTACAGGTGCCACACAGGCGAAATACAGGCGCCACGAAGGCGAAATACAGGCGCCACGAAGGCGAATTACAGGCGCCACACAGGCGAAATACAGGCACCACGAAGGCGGAATACAGGTGCCATGAAGGCGAATTACAGGCGCCACAAAGGCGAATTACAGGCGCCACGAAGGCGAAATACAGGTGCCACGAAGGCGAATTATTGGCGCCACACAGGCGAAATACAGGTGCCACGAAGGCGAAATACAGGCGCCACGAAGGCGGATTACAGGCGCCACGAAGGCGAGTTCAGATGCCACACAGGAGAAGTTGACAAGCGTAAGCATACAACATACATGGCCCTTAGTCTCAAAACAAATATAGTTTTCATATACGAAAATATCGAAATAAATTCATCTTATTCGAAAGATCATTTTAAAAGACATGCTTATATTCCGAAATCAAATTCAGTTATATACAATTATTCAAAAACATAAATACAGAGAGCATATTCTTGATCAGAAATATAAATTTAGAAACATGCATGAAAATCATACTTCATGTCTTTGTAAGCTTTCCTTAAATCATGGTTCAGAAAGTAACTATTACCGTTTTAAATTATATCCCCTTACCTCGATCTATCGAAATTTTTGTGCTCGAGTGGTGACGCCTCTTAGTACCTCCCTTAATTCCTTCTACGATCACCTACACCGAAATCGTATATTTAGCACCCTATTCGTGCGAATTACCGAATAGCGTTAAAATCGTAACCTATTCGTTACTACTGCGTGTGTACATATTATTGTACGTACCTAAGTCAACATGCACGTTTATATATTTTCCCTTACCACATTATTTTGTATGTACAATTATTGACATACACCTTATTATATACCTCTACATGTATGTACACATAAATACATATATATATATATACACTCCCATATGTATATATATATATATATTTATTTGTTTTCACTCTTTTCCTATCTCATATATACTTTCTTTGTATATATATATATACTAGCACAAATTCATCATATATACACCCATATGTATATGCATCTAATATATATATACATATATATATATACACTCCTATATATATATTATTATCTTCTATTTTTTTCTTATCACATATATATATATGTCCTTGTTTGTACATATACTAAAACACATTTATTTTATACAATCATTTGTATATACACCCAAGTATATACACATTTTTCATATACTCCTATATGTATATACACCTAAGTATATACTCATATTTATTTTATCATTGGCTTTCCTTATTCATTATCAAATATATGTACATATACTAACATACCCTTTCATTATACATACCTATATGTACATACCCAAATATATATATATATTTTTATTCACATAAATACATATATATATATATTCACTTGTCTCCATTATTCAATATCACAAATATATATTTCTTTGCCTACTTCTCATCATTCCATTTTTGTCTAATTCAAACTATACTAGCATGCTTATACATGTACCACACATATATATTCATGTACATTAATACACATATATACATGTATGTATCTTACCTCTTTTCTCTTCCTTTTTTTTTTAGCTTGCTTTTCTTCTCTCATGATTTTCTCCTTTCTTCCTCAACCTCTTGGTTCCAGCTTGCCTCTCCCTGTTTCCTCCCTTCTTCCTCAACCTCTCGGTTCCAGCTTGCCTCTCCTTTCTTCCTCAACTCCTCGGTTCTAGCTTGCCTCTCTGTTTTCTCCCTTCAGCTCATGGTTCTGCTTCTCTCTCCTCAATTCCCCTGCCTCGGTTTGCTTCTCTTCCGTTAGCTTTAGCTCCTGCCTGTTCAGTCTTCTTCTCCCCTCAAGCCTCTCAGTTTCAGGCTTCCATCATCATCATCCTTATTTCTCTTCTTCACTTAATCTTGACTTTACAAAGTTCAGCCCCTGTTTTCTTTCATGACCGAAACCCAACTAACTCAGCTCCATTTTTAGCCCTTCAATCTACTCTAATCCTTATTGTTCTGCTTCGGCCTGCTTTAATCCTCAATCTCCCCTGCCTTGGTCTCGTTTCTGGCTTCAGCTTTAAACTCAGTCCACTTCAATTGAAGCCTCAGTTTGCTCTTTCCTTCAGCTCTTCCTCTCGATTTCTTCTGGCTTCAACCTTCTTTTTCCCTTCTGTTCTTTCTTTTTCCTCGGCCAGCCCTTCTCTTTCTCCTCTTTCCTTTCCTTCTTTCTCTTCTTCCTTCTTCTTCTTCCTCGACAGAGTCGACTTCCTCTTCTTTCCTGGTTTCCTTTCTTTCCTATCCAGGCCTCTCTTTCTTTCCTCCCTCTTTTATTCTCCTTTCTCTTCTCCTCTTTCTCTCTTCTTCCCTTCTTCTCCAGCCGAGCACCTCCTCCTTTTCTCCTCTTCCTTTTTCCCGCCCGAGCCTCCTCTGTTTCGAATATCACTATCCAATTTCTTTCCCCCTTTTCAGGTGTGCGGGATTGGCTTCACTTTTAAGCCAATTACGTACACCATTTAATTTATATATTATAATAATATATTATATATATTTTATATTTTATATTAACACCCATACATTATATTAATATACCTATACATTAGTTGTTTGTTTATTGTTGGTGTTGTTACTATTTTTATTTTTATTGTCTCATGCTTTATTTATTTATTAACACTTATTTATTAAATACTATACATTAAATAATATATATATATGCTATATATATTATTATTCATTTATTTAAATGTCTAGTATATATATGTATATATATATACACATATTCACCTATGTATATATCTACATATATACATTTTCTTATATAATTTATCCAAAAACATAATATCATGCCTTCCATGAAATTTTCATTATTTCGAATATGAAATATTATCGGGATTCCATCACTCCTCACGAATTCTCGATACAGTTTTTTTTTACATCATCGATTCTCAACTAATAATTTAAAATTTTTTAATCCTTTCGTACTTGCATTTGCTTTATCACTTCTTGCATCTTCGGGTTCCCTATCATTCACGGGTTTCTCGGCTCCTATATTCTCGAGCCCTACAACGAACATCCACACTTCCATTAAAATATAATCTAATTAAACGTAGGAAATTTGTGGGGTTTACACAGACACTTGTTGTACAATGATGTATAATATGTATTAGGATTAATTAACTCGAAATTAAGAAATGTACATGATATGATATATAGTAATGTATGATGAGATCCTGAAGCATGATAAGTATGATGACATATGACACTACACAGGAATGCACTCTTAATTGTGATTTGATGAGTAAAAAATTTTAAATTTGCCCTATTTTTCAGGTTTTCGGGGCATCATAGAGTTTTCTTAGTATTAGAGCTTAGGGTGTTCATACTGTTAGTGTCAGTTAAGTGAATTAGAATACATCCCAAGTGTCTGTAATTGTCTGGTCATGAATTGAAATTGAGGATTGAGATTTCAATTGATTTTGGTATGTACGCGTAGGAGGCGAGTTGAGATAGAGAATGAGTAAACGACGAGGTCGTTTGAGGAGGCAGACAGAATCCCCTCCGCCACCTGCCCCACAACTAGAGAGTCCTAACTCTCGATTTAACTGGATTGAGACAGATGTGAGGTAAGGATTTGAGCAAATGGCAGCACTATTAGTGCAACATTTTGGAGTTAATGCCTCGGGTACTACTCCTACACACCATAAGGACCTCTCATGCCCCCAGTACAGATGGACCAGGTGCCTCCTGTCACTCAGCCTGATGACATAAGTATGGTCGACTGACGGACTTTTTGAAGATGAATCCATCCACATTTAGGGGAAAAAAAGATCGTACAAAGGCTGAGGAGTAACTGACGGAGTTGAGAGTTATATTTGATTATCTGGGGTGAACCGATGCTGAGAGGGTCAGTATGAGTGCTTATATGTTGAAAGGGAGAGCTCGAGATTGGTGGGGTACTACCCAGGGTATTCTGATGTCCCACTAGGATGTGTTTGGTTGGGAAGAGTTTCAGACAGCCTTCAGAGCCTAATACGTACCACGAGCTGCCCAGAGAAGGAGACAAGAAAAGTTTTTGAGTTTGGTACAGGGTGACATGTTTGTGGATGATTACGAGAGTCAATTTACCGCTCTGCTGAAATATGACCCAGAGACCTTCAAGAATGAAGAGCTCTGTACCGAGAGAATTATGTACGGATTGAAGCCCATCATCAGAGATCGATTGATTGGGTTGTGTATTACTGAGTTTGGAGATGCTTTGAGATGAGCATAAGAGATTGAGAGGGGAATTGAAATAGTACAATCCCAGAATGAGTTTGAAGCAGTGGCTAGGGATAAAGACAAGAGGCCAGCGATGTCCCAGGTAGATGCTCAAAGAGATTCCTTTAGGAGAGGAAGGATTGAGGTACAGAAGGGCAGATTGGAGAGACCCAAAGCTTATCCCATTATCATGGAGACCCCTCGGTATGTTAGACTTGAGATAAGGGTTTGTAGAGACTGTGGCCGATCGCATGAGGGAAGCTGTACTGGGATGATCCGCGAATGTTTTAGATGTGGTGACATGGGTCACGGAGTGAAGGATTATCCTCAACCACAGATACCACATGCTCCAGAGCCTATTAGACAACAACTTCAGAGAGTGAATCCCCAGAGACGGGTCATTGCTGCAGAGAAAGGGAAGAAACCTGTTACACAGGGACATGTACTTGCCATGGATAAAGACACCGCAGACACTTCTGTAGAAACTATAAGAGGTACACTCTCTGTCTATAATTATAAGGCTCATGTGTTGATTGATCCAGGATCCAAGTATTCGTTTATTTTAAAGCATTTTTCATGTAGATTAAATTTGAAGTTTGAACCTATAGATTATATACTACATGTAAATACCTTTATGTGTGAATCTTAGAGAACTGAGTTAATCTATAGAGGGTGTGAAATAAAGGTGGGAGATAGAGTGATGTTAGCAGATCTAATCATGTTAAATATACATGGGTTTAATGTAATTTTGGGAATGGATTGGTTGGCAACCAATCGAGTGAGTTTAGACTATTACACTAAGATTGTAACTTTCTCCCTACTTGAACCTTACAGTGTTCGTTTGAAATATTGAGTAAATAGACATGTGGAATTTTGTAAGCAAATTCAAATTTTAATGTTATTTTCGAGAGTATTAAATATGATTGTTCATGTGAAGGTTATGAAACACTCATCTCAGATGATGATCAGGAACATCCGAGGATTGAAGATATACTGGTGGTGTGTGAATATTTGGATGTTTTCCCAGATGAGTTACCAGGTTTACCACTAGAGAGAGAGTTGGAGTTTACAATTGATTTGGTACCAGATACTTAGCCGATCTCTAGACCTCTATACAGGATGGCATTAGTGGAACTTGAGGAATTGAAGAAACAACTACATGAGTTATTGGATTAAGGGTTTATTAGACCTAGTGTTTCACCGTGGGGAGCACCAATTTATTTGTTAAGAAGAAGGATGGTAGTCTTAGATTATGCGTAGACTACCGATTATTAAAAAAAGCCACGGTGACTACCGATTATTAAAAAAAGCCACGGTGAATAACAAATACCCATTACCCAGGATTGATGATCTATTTGATCAGCTGGGAGGGGCCTCAGTCTTTTGTAAGATTGATTTAAGATCGGGCTATCACCAATTGAGGATTAAGGAAGAAGATATCTTGAAGACGACCTTCAGGACAAGGTATGGCCATTATGAATTCCTAGTGATGTCCTTTGGATTGACGAACACCACTGCAGCCTTTATGAGATTAATGAACGAGGTGTTCAGAGACTATCTAGATAAATTTGTGATAGTCTTTATTGATGATATCCTGGTATACTCTCGGTCATATAAGGAGCATGCATAGCATTTGTGGTTAGTACTTCAAATACTCCGAGATAAATAATTATATGGAAAGCTTAGTAAGTGTGAGTTTTGGCTTGATCAGATAGCTTTCCTTAGTCATATAGTCTCAGAGAAAGGAGTATTAGTGGATCCAAGTAAAGTAGATGTTGTGCTTAATTGGGAAAGACCGAGCACAGTTACAGAAGTACGAAGCTTTCTTAGTTTGGTAGGGTATTACAGAAGATTTGTGGAAGGATTTTCCAGGATTGTCGTTCCTTTGACTAAGTTCACGCGCAATGAGACTCCATTTATATGGACTGATCGATGTAAGCTCAATTTTTAGGAGTTAAAGAGGAGATTAACAACGGCACATGTGTTAACTATCCCTGAGGGATCAAGAGGATTTTTAGTGTATAGTGATGCTTCTCAGCAAGGATTGGAGTGTGTGCTCATGCAGCATGGAAGAGTGGTCGCTTATGGATTGCGACAATTAAAAGATCATGAGCGAAATTACCCCACGCATGATCTAGAGTTAGCCGCTGTGGTATTTGACTTGAAGATCTGGCGGCACTACTTATACAGGGAAAAATTCTAGATCTTCATTGACCACAAGAGTTTGAGATATTTGTTTGATCAGAAGGAGTTAAACATGAGACAAAGGAGATGGATGGAACTCCTTAAAGATTATGACTGCGAGATTTTGTATCATTTGGGTAAGGCAAACGTAGTTGTTGATGCCCTGAGCAGGAAGAGTATGATATCTGCTATGATGATCAAGGAAAGGGATTTACTGGAGCAGTTCATCGAACTTCGGATCAGAGTTAAAGAGGTAGAGATTGGATTTTTGGCTAGCCTGCGAATAAAGCCCAAGATCTTGGATTAGATTAGAGCTGGGCAACGCAGTGATCAAAGGTTGATAGATATGGTTAGCCAAACTGAACAGACTTCGCAGTCGAATCTCACAATCAGTGAGGATGGATTACTGAGGTTCAGAGGATGAATTTGTGTACTGAACGATGATACCCTAAAGAGACAGATACTGAGAGAATCTCACTGCTCGCAATACACCATGCACCCAGGGAGTACTAAGATGTATCGAGATTTGAGAAAGGTATACTGGTGGAGTGGTATGAAGCGAGACATGGCAGAGTATGTGGCAAGATGTTTAGTATGCCAACAAGTGAAAGCTGAGCCTTGAAAGCCCGGAGGACTACTATAGCCTTTACTTGTACCTACATGGAAATGGGAGCATGTCACCATGGACTTTATTATGAGCTTACCGAGGACCCGGAGAGGTCGTGATGCGATATGGGTCATAGTGGATAGACTGACCAAGAGTGCCCACTTCCTTGCCATCAAGAGCACAGATACTGTGGATGCCTTACCTGAGTTGTATGTTAGTGAGATAGCTAGATTACATGGGGCTCTAGTGAGTATTATTTCTGACAGAGATTCTCGATTTACTTCCAGATTTTGGACTCAGTTTCAGGAGTCCATGGGATGTCGATTGAGTTTCAGTATCACCTATTATCCTCAGACAGATGGTCAGTCAAAGAGGACTATTCAGATCTTGGAGGATATGTTGAGGGTGTGTACGATGGATTTTAAGGGATCATGGGATGATCACCTGCCCTTAGTAGAGTTTGCGTACAATAACAGCTATCATGCGAGTATTGGAATTGCACCTTTTGAGGCTCTATATGGTAGGAGGTGTAGTTCCCCTGTAGCTTGGGAAGAAGTCGGTTACAGAAAGATAAATGCTCCTAAGCTTTTTAAGAAAGCTGTACAGAGTGTGAAACTCATATGTGAGAGGCTACGAGCTGCACAGAGTAGACAGAAAAGCTATGCGGATGTGCGTAGATGACCACTCGAGTTTAATATTGGTGATACAGTATTTCTAAAGATATCATCGAGTAAGGGTATCAGATGATTTGGGAAGAAAGGGAAATTGAGTCATCGATACATATGACCATTTGAGATCCTTGAGAGAGTGGGAGAGGTAGCCTACAGGCTGGCATTACCCCACAGATGTCTAAAATACATAACGTCTTTCATGTATCAATGTTGAGGAAGTACCACCCGGACCCTTCTCATGTCATAGAGTATGACAAGATGGACATACAAGAGGACATGAGCTACACTGAGGAACCCGTCTGGATTCTCGATAGAAAGGAGAAGGTACTTAGAACTAAGAGCATCCCATTAGTGAAAGTTTTATGGAAACATCACTCAATGGAAGAGGTAACGTGGGAATCGAAAAGTCTCATGAAGGAGAAATACCCCCATCTATTTGACAAGTTGAGTTGAATTTGGAGGACCAAATTCTTTTTAAGGTGGGGAGGATGTGAGATCTATGAATTTTAGACACATTTTAATTATGTAATGGGAACTTGAAGTGTAATTTATTGAGCTGAATGAAATGTATAAGTAATGAACGCGAAATAATCGAAGTAGTGAATTGTGGAAATTATGTCTGGAGATTTATATGTTAAGTGCTTAACCAAAGTGTGAACCTATGAGGTGAGATCAATCTTGGAGAAGAAAAGATCGATCTGGTGGGCTAAAAATGACAAGGAATGAGGAATTTAAGAAAGCAGATCGATCTCCAATGGAAGACGTTCGATCTCCTTATGATTCTGTAATGAAAAGATTGATCTCATGAGGAAAGAATCGATCTCAAAATGTTTATGTTAGGGAGATGATCGATCTCCTCAAGCAGCAAATCGATCTTATGAAGCATTCTGGAAACTAGAAATCGATCTCATAATTGGAGCAGATCAATCCCATGATAGATCGATCTCCAAGGCATGAAATTGCCCTAAATCGTCCGCAAATTCAAATGCAGATCGATCTCATCAAGAGCCAGATCGATCTCCTACCCTCCGTTTATAAAAGGACCCCTGTGTTTTCCTGCATTTCATCTTTTCTCTCTCTTCTAAACCTCCATTTTAGTTGAGCCTTAGCTTTCTCTCTCTTCCAGATCGCCCATTTCTGTCCAAATCAAGAGTTGTGGCAAGAATGAAAGTTGTTGCTTACCTAAAGGACAACAACATACTTGAAAATTGAAAGACGAATCGAATCGAGGTGTGAGTTGAGCACTCCGCAAGTTTGGGTAATTTTCTAAACTTCAATCCTTGATTTTGAAGTAATCTTTGGCGATTGTGAGCATGGGCATTGTGATGAAATAGTTGAAAAATGATTAGAAATAGATGAAATTATGATTTGGTGGAAGTAGAGATGTTATTATACAATTTGTGGTAAATTGGGATTTTTGTCTATAAATTGGAAATTTAGGCAATGAGGTGATTTTGGCATAGGTATTATGCATGAGAAAGGTAGAAGGTTGAGATGTAGTGGACGAGATTATGAATGGTAATAGAATTCCGAGAATTGAGTTGATTGAGATATTAATGAAGATATAGGCAAACATGTGCTCAATAATGTGATTGAGTTGGGTTATTGATGTTTTTAACATCGTTTGGACAGCTTGAGAGTTCCAGAGTGGAATGCGAGGCTAGTCCGTGATACAGGGGAACGATTGCACTATACGAGGTGCAAAGAGGTAAGAGAAAACTAAACCATTTGTGTATGTGTTTTGATGAACTATTTGTAGCATGAACCACGATTTGAGAATACAAGCATGTTTAGTGTTGTACCGAGATAAGATTACACACGATTTTTATAGCCGATTGGAGCCCATTGTTTTTTGAGTTTATAAGCTAAGTGTAAAATCGCTTTATAAACCATAGAGTTTGTGTGAAAAGTAAATTGGGCTCTATGTTAAGGCAATATTGAGATTTGAGAAAATGTGTGCGTGTTTTGCCGGTTGGAACTCAGTTTTAATATGTTTTGTGTTGAGTACACGAATGTTTTAAACGAGTTTTAATGAGAGAAAAACCATAATGAGTTCTACGTGAAGGCAAAATGATTTCTTTTATGATAATGGCTAATGATTGAGACTTAGGCGTGTCATGTTGAATACACATCGGGCCTTGTTTTGGTAGCATGTACGTCCGGGCCTTATTTTGGTAACATGTAAGTCCGATTATTTCTCCGGTTTGGTAGCGTTGGGAGGCCTTGCTTTGGTAGCATGTAAGACTGATAGAGTGGGCGCCTGGGAATCGACCCAGGGACCACGTGATAGAGTGGGCCACCTGGGAACCGACCTAAGGACACGTGATAGAGTGGGCTACCTGGAACCGACCCAGGGACTACGTGATAGTGTGCATGAGGCGAGGCATTGCTCTGGTAGCATGTAAGGCCAGGTCTTGTTCTGGTAACATATAAGTCCAATATACCATGCATACGACCATATTGTCGTTGTTCCCTCTTATGAGGATGCCTGGGATGCGCACCTAGAGGAGATTATTTATTTGATGTGCCATGACGAGTTTTATATGAGTTATTGCTTAGTGTCGTTTTACACATGAGTTATGTTTTGTGACTTTGTCACATTTTATTTACTGATGTGATTTTATCACATATTTCGAGAAAGGCCATTATCACATATATTTACACATGCTTGTGAATGCTCTATATTGAGCCTTTTTACCTTCATGTTTTCGCTTGATTTATGAGCTATGAAATGATGTTGTTTTGAGAACTTCCATGCTACAATTTCAAATGAGTATACTGAGTTTCATATATAAATACATATTTGTGTTGTGTGATATGGTTTATATAACTAAGTTCCCTTACCCCCCCCTTACCGAGCAATTTAGAAGCTCACCCTATTTTTCTTCCCCCTCTAGATTTCTTCAAGTGAAGTGAGTTCCTTGCGACGTACGAATTAGAGGCTAGTGGAGAACTTGAGCTCCAGACCGTATTTTGTGTATTGAGGTATATATTCAATATTCATGTATCCATACTAGAGTTATTATATTTACAGACACTTGTTGTACAATGATGTATGAGATGTATTAGGATTAATTAACTCAAAATTGAAAAATGTACATGATATGATATATAGTAATGTATGATGAGATCCTGAGGCATGATAAGTATGATGACATATGACACTACACAGAAAGGCACTCTTAATTGTGATTTGATGAGTAAAAAGTTTTAAATTTGCCATATTTTTCGCATTTCCGGGGCGTCACAATTAAACCTTTTACTCGGGTTACATTCTTGTACAATGTCATTTAGTCACTTGTGTTTATCATAAAACATTAACCACAAGATCATACAATTCCTAGTTCATAGCATCAAACCCATAATATCCCAGTGGGGAATAATCCATAAAACACGATTCATTTTCCTTATATTTGTCCTAATTACATCCCAAAAATACTTAACACAAATGTATGTATTACATCATTGTCTGGATACAAAATGAACTGAATTATACCTTGTGCGTGTACAAATGATAGCCTGGGGTGATCTTGTGCACCGGCCTATATCACGTACGCGGCAGGCACTATTACGCGCACTGTAAGAAATCTGGAGGGGGAGGAAAAAGGGTGACCTCTCAAAGCGCTCAGTAAGGAGGATGAGGGAAATTTATAAAATTATCATCACAGAGCAATATGATGGAAATATTCGAGCATGTAAAATGTTATAGAAATAATAGTGGAAACAATGGCATTGACATAATTCACGTGATAAAAATCACCAATCATCATAACATCAAATCATCATTACGTGATAGAAATCATAGTTGTAAAACACATCATTCATTAAGGAAATCGAGACTAGGCATTTAATAAAACTCAGATAAAATCATCGTCATAGGCACATCACATCACTCAAATCGTCCCTTAGGCGGACATCCTCAACAGAGGGAATCGTCGACAATAATAGATGGCCATGATTCACTGTAGACTTGATCAGAGTCGTACAACCTCGGTCTTACATGCTATTCAAAGTAAGGCCCGATCTTACATGCTATTAAAGCAAGGCCACCCATTGCTACCAGAGCGGGGTCATCTATCATTACCAGAACAGAGGTATCGGTCTTACATGCTACCAGAGCAAAGCCACTCAACGATATCAAAGCGGAGTATTGATGTGCATCTCATGACAAGCCTTAGTCTCAGTAAAATATGCCATTGTTGTATTAAAACCATTTTGCCTTCACGTAGAGCCCATAGTGGTTATTACAAAACCCATTTCGGTTATAAAACATTATATTCACAGTTACACAAAACTCATCAAAACCGAGCTCAAATCGGTAAAACACTCACTCGTTCATCAAAGCAACAAATCATCTCATTTCTCATAAATATGCTCAATTCATTAAACCATTTTCATGCTATCAAAACATTTTCAATCATTCGAACACTCACAAGCACAAACAATTTATTTCCCTTACCTCTTGCACCTTGAGTGGTATAATATCTTTCAGTCTTTGGACTAGCCTTATTTTTCGTGTCAGATTCTTGAGCTGTCCAAACATCATTAAATTGTCAGTATTCATCGTTCTCATTTCCCTTTTCACCTCATTTATTCCTATATCTATACTATATCCAAGTTACCATTCTCAACACATACATTATCTCAAAACTTCTTCTACATCTTAATCATCACCTTAGCTAGCTTATAATCAATATAGGATATCCACATTCCATTCTCCAACTATACTCATTGTTTGTTTCCTCATGACTTAGACATTTCCAATCAAATATGCATATATATATATATATACATATGTTCATTCACCAATATGTAAAATGATAATGCTTAAGAAAACAAGGATCTTGTGAGCTCACCTAACTTGTCTCTTCTTACCAAACTTGTAGAATGTTTGTCTTTTCCTTTGTTTCAATCCAATCCTTGATTTTCTAGTATGTTGTTCTCTTTATCAAGAGGAACACCTCTGTCTTTTACCCCTTTATTTAATTTTGTCTAGAATATGGTGAATCAGAGAGAGAGAAAGCCTAGTTTGGGTGAAAATGGTGAGTGTTGGGGTTTGCAGGTGAGAGAGGCTCGGTTTTCAGGTAAAATCCTATAATTCTTATATAAGCAGGAAGTATGAGATTGATTTGGCATTGATGGAGATGGATCTCTACTTGATTTAACTGCTCTAACTGCTCCATTAACAACTACGAGATCGATCTGGTCAAGGGTAGAGATCGATCTCTTCTAGGCGGAGACTTAAGGAGATCGATCTGCCCTTATGATAGGATCGATTCTTACTAGGCAAAGGTAGCATGAGATCGATCTGCTCCCTTATGAGATCGATCTGCTTGCCTGCTTTTGCACATTTTCTGCATTCTGGAGCCATGAGATCGATCTCTCTTCCCATGGAGATCGATCTGGCCTTCACAAATCGTACTACTGCTGCACCAAATTGTAGGAAACTCAATGTAAAACTTACCATAATCTACTTCATAGTCCATATTTCAATTCATGCATATTTAAGACTTAAAAACTTCATCTCTATATGCTTCATTATATTTAAAACTTGTGTGTACATCGATATAACATAATTACATTCGCCAATTACAATCTTCACATTACAATTCTCATGACTAAGATACATAAAATTCTCAGCTCTCACATAGATCCTGCTCAATCTCTTCAATCTCATGGCTTGAAGACACACTGATTTTATTCAAATAGTTAGACTCTACCAATGTGATAACTGAAATTTTTCGAACATAAAAGCTATTGGGCCTGATGAAATTCCTATTAAAGTTTGAAAATGCCTTGGAGAGGTTAGAGTTAGGTGGTTGACAAATATTTTTAATAATATTTGGCACATTAACAAGATGCTTGAAGAATAAAGAAATAGTGTGTTAGTATCTATCTATAAGAACAAGGGAGACATTCAAAGTTACTCTAATTATTGAGGTATAAAACTAATGAGTCACATGATGAGATTATGGAAAGGAGTGATAGAATGAATATTAAGGAAGACTGCAAAGATATCAGAGAACCAATTTGGTTTTATGCTTAACTGATCAATTATGGAAGCAATCCACTTGCTTAGACAACTAGTGGAGTGTTCTCAAGTACAAGATAAAATGTTTATATGGTTTTTATAAACTAAGAGAAAGTATATAATAAAGTGCCTTAGGAGGTGTTATGATGGTCTTTAATTAAGAGAAAATTTTCAGTGAAATATATTGAAATACTTAAGGACATGTATGGAGATGGAAGAACACATGTGAGGACATGTGGACGGCAAACAAGTGAATTTCTTATCAAAGAAGGGCAACATCAAGGGTTGTCATTAATTTCATTCCTGTTTGCTATAGTTATGGATGAACTAACAAAATCCATCCAAGATAATATACCTTAATTTATTGTAAGACCCACTTTTGGTGATATATTACTTGTGATTCATATGATGTAACACATTTTCACGTGTTGATTGAATCATAAGAAGAGCTTTTGCTTGAATAAAATTGCAAAGGGGATGAATGAGTATTCATAAATTCATGTAATTGCTAAATAAGGGCTGAAGTGGCCACTGACTAAATAAATGGAACTAAAAAAGATTCAGACTAAATTTAAGGACTTAAAACACGAAATGATAATGCAAGGAACGTGAATTTTAAGTACCCTTTTATGATTCCAAGCAGTACACACAAGTCACATTGTATGTGAATCATAAGAAATGAACCTTTACATGCTTTAAGTGGGAATAGAATGCAAAATGACTAGTGAAGCAATCAAAGGTAAGTTTTCCTTTGAAATTTTAGAAAATGTTTGCAGTAGGAATGCTCCAAATGAAGGCCAGATCGATCCCTATTCAAAGCAGATCGATCTCTTGCTCAAGCAGATCGATCTCAGTTTGGTTTTATCTTAAAAGTATCGATCCCTTCCTAAGTGCAGATTAATATCCATTTGATTCTACCAAAGGCAGATCGATCTCTCCCCATGAGCAAATTGATCACCATTTGCTTTTGCTTAGTAAGGATCGATCCCTACCCATAAACAGATCGATCCCCTTCTCAAAAAAGATCGATCTCCACTTAATTCTACCAAGAAAGGATCAATCTCTTCCCAATGAATAGATCGATCCTACACTTACATACCTGAATATTTTGATAGCTCAAACCAAGGGAAGATCGATCTCTTACCCTAGGAGATCGATCTCACCACACTTATTCTATAAAAACGCAACGACAAAGCCTTCTTCTTCTTCAGAAAAACAAAACACCTACTCCATTTTACCCAAAAAAAGAACAAGCTTTCTCCCTCTAGAATACCACCCCCTACTAAAAAGATTTGAGAAAAGCTGCTTTGAGTAAAGTTGTTTATTGTGAGAATAAGAACAACATAGTTAGGAATTATCATTCAACTTGTTGGATTATAGGAGCAAAAGGGTCTTCTAATTTCAGACAAGAGAAAAGATAAGTTATGTGAGTTTCTAATACACTAACTCCAAGTATGTTTATCTAGACATTGTGATGAGTTGATTGGTGTATGTATGGTTGGTTGAAACTATCTAGAGTATGATGAATCATTCATGACCTAAAAATGGGTTTAGTGTGAGAAAGTGAGATATGGTGGATTTAATAATGAAGAGATTATACTAAGGTTTTAGTAATGTTAGATTTTGAGATGGTTTAATAATATTAACTTATGGAAATGGATGAAGTTATCAAGTGTGCATATAAGGTGCTTGTGAAAATGCATGACTAAATGGACTTAAGATAGAATTAGGCTCAATGAGATATATCAACTAGAATGAAGTAAGAATATGAGTTATTAGTATTGTCTCATATGATTGATGAATGTTTAAAACTCTCGAGGATAAATCCGGAATTAAGCCAATCACAAAAAACGGGAAAAGAAGAGGAAGTTGCTTCCCAATGAATTGAGGTAAGGGAATTTTGTTGGCTCCTAGAGGTATCTATACGTGTTTTCGGGCATATTTGTAATCTCTTAAAGTGTCTAAGGGTCTTAGAAAAGAAATGAATGTTTAAAGGGCAAAGAAAATTAGAATTTTGTAAAAGTTCAGGAAAAGCAAGAACATGATGTTCTTGAGTCTTTTTACTGCTTTTAGCATGTGAATTGGTAGGCTGTGTTAGATCCCATATATGTTTAACCTTATATATATATATATGCAAATGGAATTATAATATGGATGATTTTGGATCAAGTAATTATGAATTCATAAGTATGGTGATGTATTTGTAATGTAAAGCATAAATGATGTAAAATCCATAAATTCAATGTACACACTTGTAATAAGAGTTTGTGATGTACGTACAAGTTTCATTATGTACGAATATGAAGAAATGGACTTTTGTATGTGATAAATGTGAGTGGAATGAAAAATGAGTAGTGTGGTAAAATGGAATGAAGTTGCATGAGTTGTGTAAATCTTTGGACTTCCATTTAGTTTTGTATTGTATACCTTTGGTTATACAATGAATACACACAAGTTTTAATGTGTATAAAGTATGAATAGATGCCATTTTCAAGTCTTAAAGGTGGCTGGATGAGAAAATGACTATGACAGCAAACTAAGGATGTTTGGTATGAGTTGCTGCAGAAAACTGTAGCAAAATCTAGAAAATATGAATGCCAGATCGATCTTATAGGATGAGAGATCGATCTGTAAGAGCCAAAAATGCTCTTATTCGAGTAATGGAACAGGGTAGATCGATCTCTAATGGAGCCAGATCGATCTGCTAAACATTCTGTAATGCAGATTGATTTCCTTAGCTCTCGGATTAGAGCAGATCGATCTTCTCCCCAGCCAGATCGATCTCCTTAACTCATTGCCTGAAACAGATTGATCTTAAGCCCTCGACAGATCGATCTCATACCTTCAAAAGTCGTGAAAATAAGGAATTTAAGTAAGGAAGATCGATTTCTACCCAATGTAGATCAATCTCATCAAGCAAATTCTATAAATAGGAGCAGATGAAATCTGCATTTCACGGGACAAATCATTCCTTTCCATTTTCAATCAAAAAACCTAGTTTCTCACTCCTAAATCCACCAATTTTTTAGAAGATTTGAGGAAAGGCTATTAGATACAAAGTTGTTCACATCAAAGAGAAGAACAACATAGCTTGGAGTCATTCCCCATTTGTGGGATTGAAGGAGCAAAGGTGCATTTCTATTTGGAGCAAAGAGGAAATCAATCTAGCTAAATTTCTAATGCACTAATCCAAGTTTATTTATTTAGTTATTGATTTTGGAGTGGATTTGGTGTGCATAGTAATGGTAGAACTACCTAGAATGTAATAGAACAACTATAACCTAGAAATGGGTTAGTGTGAGAAAGTGAAATGTATTGGATTTAATGATTAATGGGATATCTTGAGGTGATAATGGTGTTGTGGGTATGATTTTAATATGGTATTATGGAATGAATTGTGAGACTTGCCAAAAAAGAGTAAAATGTGTATTTAAGGCATTCAGTAAAATGTATAAATGAATAAGAGAGTAAGGGTAGAGTATTTCACATTAAGTCCTAAACAAGTAACTAAATGAGTTACTAGATAAATTGGTTGGAAATCGCTTGATGATGGCCAAATACAAAAATGAGCCAAACTTCATGAAATAGGCTCAATGAAATTTATTGACCAGTTGAAGTCAAAATGTGAGTTAGCAACATTAACTCAAGTGATTGGGGAATGATTTGCAGCTTCCGAGAATACACCCGGAGCAAGTTGAGCCAAGCACAAGAAGCTAAGAGGAAGAGAGTCGCACCCAAGTAAATCAAGGTAAGGGAATTGTGTGGACTCTTAAAGATATCTGTGCGCATTTTGGGAGCACTGTGTTTTCTAGAATGCATGTGATAATAGGAAATGAAATTAGTGATTGAAATGCAAAGAGTTGGGTTTTGAGAAATCTGCATGAAAACAAAAGCATGATGCTTCGAAAATCCTATTTTATTGCATTTTAGCAAGTGATTGGTAGGTTGGCTAACATTTTAAATGATTTACAAAAGAAATGAATTGATTTGGTTTATAGCCATGCTTTGCAAAGATTTGAGCCACCTACATGGATTTCGTGAGAATGAAAGCGTGCTAGAGTATGACTCGCATGAGATTTGATGTGTTTTTATATGCATGAGTGCTGGAGCTTAGCTCGCACTAGTTTTCACATGTATTTCTATGATGTTGTGCTAGAGCTCAGCTCATACAGATTTTATACTGATTTTGACATGGTACTGGAGCATAGCTCGCATTAGATGTCCACCATACTTGTTGTCGTGCTTGAGATTACTCGCACCTGGTCTTATGACATGATTGATAGCCGTGCTAGGAGCTTCGGGTAGACTGGGTGTCACACCGATTTGTCAGGACCCCATTCTCAATCCATGACTTTAACCAAAATCACTAAAATATTTTTTTTCGCATTTTTGACTTACCTTTCCTCTCTTCAATGGTTGGGCTGTGATTCGATGTCAGAGTCCTCACTTACCACATCATCCAATATCATACATACATGTCAGCATACTATTACTGACTGTACTTGCTTTTATTATACATGTAAGATTATATAAAATCTAATACAAATACATTCCCCATAATATATAACGTATACATCATTGTGCTGTTTCTATGTTTAGATACACAACTGTACATAATAGGTATACCTGGCGATCGATAAGAACTAGCAGTGGACTCAGAAATACTATCCCTCGATAGCTCTCGCTCTACTGCTGACGCTCTGTAGAGAGATGTAAAGAAAGGGGGTGAGCATACAACGTGCTCAGTAAGGAAATCAGGCAAGTAAGTAGATATCTACACTATCTACTCAAAATAATGCTATGCCTTGAAAACATTATTTCCTTTAACTCACTTTAAAAGCATGTCTTGAAATATAATATATATAATTGTACAGAATAAATCCCATGTACAGAAATCATGCTTTCTTTCTCAAATGTAGGCATGTAGTGCAAAACAATGCATCGTATATAAATCATGCCTTTATGTAAATCATGCCATGTATATTTAAATCACAATAAATATGGCATTAAATAATTCACAACACAAAATCGGAGTCCGACCCATCCCTCAGGTTTGTTCGCAATTTAAATCAGTCAATCAATGTGATATATCATGTGAGACTCTGTGGTTAAATGCAAATAGTATCCTGGACTATGATCATATCCGAAATGTGATCCCAAGCAACACAGATCTCGGTGTGCGAGGCATCACTGCTGCAACGGGAGGATGGTCAGTCCACTACAGCCTTCAGCTATGCGTAACACACGGTACAGCGTACTCCTCGCGCCACCCAGGCACGGTACAAAGTACACCCGTGGACCCTACATCACGGCCAGGGTGCCTGCCATAGGTCTTAGCCCTCGCACCCGTGGAATATCAACATCACAGTCAGGGTGCCTACCATAGGTCTTAGCCCTCGCGCCTGTGGAATATCATACCACATCTCTTATACCGTCATGCTGGCCATCCTCTCAAAATGTGACACTCAGTCACACAAGAATGCGGCATGAATAGGTAACATGTAAAAATATCACATACAGTGCGCGTCCTTGAGTGCGACACATAGTCGACACTACGCTCGTACACTGTTTCACATCACAAACTCAACTCTAGTGCGAGTAAACCTCCAGCAACTAGGTCAATGCATAGTTCATGTATTAAATCAAGTACGAGCAATAACTCCAGTACCATGCTATGCACAATATCAAATCAAGTACGAGCAATAGCTCCAGTACTATGTCATGTATAAACCATGAAGAATCGAGTACGAGCAACGCTCCAGTACTCTGTCATGTATCTCATGTAAAACTCGAGTACGAGCTAATCGCTCCAGCACTCTGTCATGCATATATCATTTAAACCTGAGTACGAGTAAAACTCCAGTACTCTATCATGCATGTCATGGAAATCTAGTGCGTATCAAAATCCAGCACTAATGTATGTGGAAAACATATGAAATCCAGTGCGAGCTGTGCTCTAGCACGATTCATTCTCACATAATATGATAGATGACTCTTTAAAAAGGGATTGTTTACAAAATATTAAAATCAGCACTATAAAGTGTGCTTAAGTCACATCAACCTTAAAATCATTAGCCCATCTATTTATTTTCATGCTAAACAGCAATTAAACACTCACAATAATAGTTTCCATGCTTTTTGTAACTTTTCACAAATGTTGACTTTTTGACTAACTAGGGGCAAAATCGTAATTTGCCACGGGTCGCAATAATTATTATTCACTTTCTCTGACCCTCAGAGTTTTTAAGTGAATGTAAAAGCAGACGAAAATACGTGTAGGTATCTCTAACTACTCGTAAAAGTCCCTTACCTCGGATCTCATCAAATGACCTCACTTCCTCGGTGCTGCTAACTCTCGCAGTCCGATCAGCTCTCAATGTAAACTCCAGAGCTGTAAATAACCATTCCTCAGGTTAATTATAATTTTCCTACTGTATTACACATTAATACAGTCCATTTTCCCTTAATGGGCCTTAAAAATCCTTAATGGGCCTAACTATATCTTAAGCCCATTTTCATTTTACTATTCATTTTCGTTGGGCCTATTGGGCTTGTGGGGCCCACCAACTCTTATTGGGCTTTGTTCTAGGCCCATTACACCCTATTGGGCCTAAAATATTTGGGCTTGGCCCATTGGGCCTCTCGGCCACATGCCATGGCCGAAAGCTACCCATGCCTCGGTTTCACCATGGCATGCCATCCATGCCTATTATTTAGCAATTTTCACTTAGGCATTTTCACAAACACTTGATAGGCAACATTACCAATCATCATATAGTTCATTTAGGCATTTTATCAAACACCTTGATTGCCAACAAATTACATGTATTAATTAATCAATTTGATTAATTCCAATTACACCATTAACATTAATACATGTACACTAATCCATTTATGTCTTAAAATCATATTGACATAATTCAATATCCCATTAATCACTCTCGACCTAACCCACTTCATGGTGATTTAATATGTTTCAATGCTTAAAACATATATCAACATACTTGAAATCATTCATACATTAACATATATGAAATTGGAAATTAGAAAATATACCAATTGTTGTGTTCACCCTTTAGCCAAAACTTTGGAGGCTCTCGGTTTGCTCTCTATGGCTCCTTGATAGCCAATTCCAACATATGTCACTCTCCTTTCAATTTGGAACAACTTCTATGAAGAATGCAAGTTCCAAATATGCCTAATTCCTAGTGATTTCTAGTGAGAGAAAGCTTGGAAAAATATGTTTCAATGGTTTCTTCTTCTAGCCGAATTTGGTGTGATGAAGATGACAATGGTGTGGCTGAATTTATAAGCCATATACTTAGACATTAAGCTTTACTTTTCATCCATTTAACTTGACTTTCCAAACCTTAGCCATGAGTCACCTTATGAGTCACCTTATGAATCATAGTTAACTTTAACTATGGTTAGATATTTATCTCATGAGCTTTTCCATTTGGGCTTCTCGGTTTGGGCATTCTTAATGGGCTTTTGGGCTGAAATTTTTACTATGTCTCGGGCCTTTAATTGTCTCAAAATTTGGCCGATCAATTGGTCCAACAATTCGGTCTAAAGGACCTAAGAATTTCGATATACGTTTAGTATACCTTAATGGGCTTTAAAATTTTCACCTTAGGCCCATTACATTTTTAACCATTAAATTTATTCCGGAATCCTTCCGAATAAATTTTTCTTACTTTCTAGGATGATTATCTTGTATTCTAGCCAAGAATATTTTTTCCCAAATTTTCCTCCACACTTAGGTTAATTTTTAACCATGATTAGTCAACTATGGTAAAAGTCCACTTTCTTAACTATAGTTGACTTTTTCCTTCACCATTGACCATGTTGGCTTTTTCTTAAAATTTTAAAAGTGTCATTTCTTATGTCTTACACTCTCGTCTTTATATTCCAACTGCTCCCGGTGGATATTTTCACCCGAAACTCCTTTTCTCGCCAAAAAGGTCCATTTTACCCTTTTTAGCTTTTACACTCGTTTTGTATGTTCGAGTCTAAATCAAGCTGACTTTTCTTCATGAGCTCTCTACGCTCTCTTATTTTAAGTTCTTATTTTCAGTCAGAATGATTTAGAATAACTCGGTTTAGCTTGTGATACTCATCGCTCACATTATGCAATTTATGTAGCTTTTGCGTGTTAATTCATTTCACTAACACTTTAAGTCTAGTAAATACTCTTCTTATGATTCAACTATAATTATATAGTGTTCATACATAGGAATCATAAGGTACAAGCTACAAAAATTTGGGTCTGACATAATTAAATAGGCTCGCACGTGCATTTTGAGATGTGGCGTGATATGATAAGTTGATATGGGTCCACAGTGTACGTTGTTCCGTGAAGGTAGCATGGAGTATGTTGTATCGTGTTGAGATCGTGATATACCATCTTCAGACGATGTTTACTTATGCGTGGACTGGCAGGTTGGACGTGACCCACCTCTCATGCGGAAGCAGATAGAGGTAATACCCCGCACACCTGATCACTATAGCCTGGGATCATAGAGGATATGGCTATAGTCTTAGAAAAGATTTCCCTGTTATATTGCCTATCTCACATGTCTCTTATTTATGAATGAATCAATGTTTTGAAATGCTTTGTGGCTCAGGACAGTCCGAGGGAGGGGCTGAGTCCTGGCAAGTGTTGATTTTATTGAGATGAGAAATCATGATAATGGCTTTAAAGTGCAATGATGGATGATGATTTTCCATGCCTTATGAGTTAAATATGCATGACGGTTTTCCATGCTTTGAATTTGATTTGTGCACTGAATTAAATAGCATGATTTGCTTTACATGCCATTAACACAAGCATGAACTAATGATTTTGAGATGTGTATGACAAACTGTATGGTTTTGAGCATGGCATCACGATCACGTAGATAGTGCAGTATCTAACTGTTCACATGATTGCCTTACTAAGCGTATTATTTGCTCACCCCTTTATTTCCCCACTCTCTACAAGCATTGAGTATAGACTGAGGGTGATTGGAGGATTCTTTTGTACCGCTACATCCCATCACGAAAGGTATACACACTTGTATAATTTTGTATCTAAACTTTTCATAGCACAGTAGCATTTTAAATGTAACCATTAGGGAAGTAAAATAATGTAAACACATGTAAACAGCAAACTCTTATTTATTTATACAAGTGTTTACTTCTAAATTATAATGTAATTTAAATTGTTATGGTTGGATGAGATAGACAACGACACACAGCCCAATTGTTGAGAGTGTAGTTGATCACGATCGAGGTAAGGTAAGAACGATTAATAAATAATTTATGAAAAGCAAAAAATTTTTGACGATTTTTGGGAAGTTGAGGGTCGTGACAGGCTAGCTAGCATTTAAATGGTTTGTAAGCAAATAGCATTCATTTGATTTGATAACCATTCTTTGCACACAAATGAGCCACCTACATGAGTTTTATTGAAATAAAGCGTACTAGAGCGTTGCTCCACAAGGTTTGACATGTTTGTACATGCATTAGTGCTGGAGCGATGCTCGTACTAGAGTTTTTCATGCATTGGTGAGGGAGCCTAGCTCGCACTAGTTTTCACATGGAATTTTACGACATTGTGCTGGAGCCTAACGCGCACTAGTTTTCACATGAATTTTATGACATTGTGCTGGAGCCTAGCTCGCACTAGTTTTCACATGGATTTTATGACACGGTGTTGGAGCATTGCTCGCACTAGATGTTCACTACATAATTACAGTCGTGCTAGAGACTACTCGCACGTGGTTTTATGATATGTTGGGAGCCGTGCTAGGAGCTTCAGGTAGGCTGTATGCCACGCCGATTAAATAGGCTCGCACATGCGTATTGAGATGTGACACGATATGATGTGATGATATGAGTCCAAGAAGTACATTGTACCGTGCATATAGCATGGAGTACACTGTACTGTGTATGAATATTTATATATACTATCTTCGGATGAAGGTTAGATCTGCTATGGACCGACGGGGTGGATGTGACCCACCTCCCATGCGGAAGTAGATAGAGGTGATACCCCGCACACTAGGATCTATGTAGCCTGGGATTATAGAGGATATGGCCATAATCCTAGTTATTGCCCTTATTATTATTTGCATATCTCACATGTCACTTGTTTTATGATGAATCCATGTTTTTTTAAAGTTGTTTTGTGGGTTAGGACAGTCCAAGGGAGAGGCTGAGTCCTGACAAATGGTGATTTGTTTTCAATTTGAGTTGATCATGAACTGTTATAAGTGCGAATTGCATGATGATTTTCCATTCTTTATTTACGACTTAGGCACTAATTTGAGTAGAGCATGAATTGTTTTTAAGTGCAGCTTGCATGATGATTTTCCATGCTTTATTTATAACTTGTGCACTGATTTGAATATCATGAACTACTTTACATATAATGAACATGTGCATGAACTGATGATTTTGGGTATGACGAGTAATTGCTTGGTTTTACGCATGACATCACGATCATGTAGATAGTACAGTTATCTACCTGCTCACATGGTTGCCTTACTGAGCGTGTGGTTTGCTCACTAGATCTGCTATGGACCAACGGGTTGGACGTGACCCACCTCCCGTGCAGAAGCAAATAAAGGTGATACCCCGCACACTAGAATCCGTGTAGCCTGGGATTACAGAGGATATGACCATAATCCTAGTTATTGCTATTATTATTATTTGTCTATCTCGCATGTCACTTGTTTTATGATGAATCCATGTTTTTTTAAAATTGTTTTGTGGGTCAGGACAGTCCAAAGGAGAGGCTGAGTCCTGACGAATGGTGATTTGTTTTTGATTTGAGTTGATCATGAACTGTTATAAATGCAAATTGCATGATGATTTTCCATGCTTTATTTACGACTTGGGCACTGATTTGAGTAGAGCATGAATTTTTTTTAAGTGCAGCTTGCATGATGATTTTCCATGCTTTATTTATGACTTGTGCACTGATTTGAATAAAATAAACTGATTTACATATAATGAACACATGCACGAATTAATGATTTTAGGTATGACGAGTAACTGTTTGGTTTTACGCATGGCATCATAATCATGTAGATATTACAGTTATCTACATGCTCGCATGATTGCCTTACTGAGCGGGTGGTTTCCTCACCCCTTTATTTTTCCCCTCTACAGAGGACTTTCAGTAGACTGAGAGAGACTGAGGAGTTGATTTTTGGAGTCTGTTGCATCCCATCATATAAAGGTATACACATTTGTACGGTTTCGTATTTAGACACGCAATAGCACAGTAATATTTTAAGTGTAACTCTTGGGGATGTAAAGAATTGTAAACACATGTAAATAGCAACTCTGATTAAGAAATACAAGTGTTTACGTTTAAATGAATTGTAACTTGAAATGGTATGGTTGGATGAGATTAACACCGATACATAGCCCAACAGTTGGTGGTGTAGCTGTTCACAATTAGAGTAAGGTAAGAAATTGATTAAATAATAAATGAAAAATGAAAAATTTGTAGTTTATTTTCAGTTAATTGAGGGTTGTGACAGAGGTGGTATCAGAGCAGAGTTGGCCTGACATGTGTCGATGATAATAATTAGGAAAAGTACATCCTCATGTTATTATGCTTGTTTAAATACAACTATGTATATCGAGATGGTTTTGACTAAGAAATGATTATGAATGTAGGAATCTTGGTATTATGCCTAATACCAGTCGTGGTAGAGGGGTGAGAGCACGAGTTAGAGGCCATAGGGGTAGGCTTGAGAGCCGTACTGAGCCATCATCACATGAGACTCGGGAGGAGATAGAGGTGGAGGCTGAAGTTGAGCATGCTCCACAAGGTTCGGCAGAGAGACCCGAGAGTACTGAGGCACGCTTCGTGAGTATAAAGCGGAGCTTAAAGACGATTTTGGAGTTGATTGCCCAGTCGATACCTAGAGTTAGGTGCAGGTAAGGTCTAGCTGCACAGGGTGATGCTGAACAGGAGACTACTCCTGAGATACCTGCACAGCTAGCCCAGAGACCTCAAACTACAAATACTCCCATACCCCCATCAGTATACACCTTCTACTATTGCTCTACCACATGGTAGTAGAGATTGGGGTTTTGGATGTGACGTGGATAGATTACAGCAGTTCCAGAAGTTTAGACTGTCGTCTTTCTGTGGGATTAAGGACCCAATAGCTGTAGAGGACTGAGTGAATGAGATCGAAAAGTTATATGGATTTTTCAAGTGCACTAGTATAGGGATGGTTGCTTTTGCTACATTCATATTGAAGGGATCGACAGAACATTGGTGGAAGTCCACTAGACCCATTCTGAGAGCCCGATATACAGAGATCACTTGGGATATTTTTTTGGAGGCCTTCAGGAGGTAATATGTTCCAGATACTGCACAGTGGAAGCTGTAGATGGAATTTTTGGAATTGACCCAGGGGAGCAGATCGGTGGACGAGTATGAGACAAAATTTATCTCCATGGGCAGGTATGATCTCGACTCGATGGATAGTGAGGTCATGAAAGTCCAAAAATTTATGGATGGACTGAGACCAGCCATCAGATCTCGATTGGTTCCTTTTCATATACCGACCTATGAGAAGGTAGTGCATAGAGCGCAGTTGTGTGAAAAGGATATTGAGCAAGTTACCTCAGAGTTTGAGAAGGTTGGTAGAGTGAGGGAGAGATATAGGAAGAGACCGACAGTGGATAGAGGCTTCAGTTATAGAGGAAGTAAGAGATTTTTTGGGAAGAGGCTGAAGATTGAGGAGATCCGAGAGAGGACAGTTAAGCCTCCAGTGTATCCGGCCATAGCTCCAGGAAAGGGTATAGTGATTGGAGGGTCACGACCTACTACAGAACAGTACAGTAATTGTGGTCGGTTTGATGGAACTCGACCTTGTTATGGACCACCTACAATATGTTTCCGATGTAGGAAGCCAGGGCATGTGATCCGAAATTGCCCAGAGATAACTCAAAGTGTAAGGAGCCAGAGAGAGCACTTGCTGATACTCCTACTCCGAGACGAAGGGCAACAACTGAAGAGAAGGGGAAGCAAATAGTTGGCAGAGGGCGAGTACACGTACTAGACCAGGATACTGTAAATCAGTCTTCAGATGTGGTGAAAGGTACCATTTTAATCTTTAATCTTAAAGCTTATGTTTTGATAGATCCTGATGCCACGCATTCATTTACATCGCCTTCATTTGCATATAAGTTGTTTAAATATGTGAAACTTACCCTCTTAAGTAGGAGGATACTGATAAGCACTCCCATAAACAATAGTCACCTAGTCGAATATGTATTTAGGGATTGTAAGTTGAAAGTAGGGGAAAAGGAAATGTCAGTCGACCTCACTTTAATGTATATGAGAGACTTTGATGTAATCCGAGGAATGGATTGATTGGCTGCAAACTGTGCTATGGTAGATTGTTTTTCTAAGACGGTAACTTTTTTAGGGGTAGATAGCGTTACCGTAAGTTTCCAAAAAAATGTAATGTAAAGTTTCCTTGAAAAGTATTGGAAGCAGTAATTGTTGTTAGCGAAATAGATGCATTTCTATGCTGACTAAATGATTAATGTTTTGAAAGTTTACATTACGTACATGGTTGAGGCGGATAAGGCACGTCTGGAATTATGAGACATCCCAGTGGTTAGGGAATTTTCAGACGTCTTTTCGGATGATTTGCAAGGGTTACCATCGGATAGAGAGATGAAGTTTTATATAGATTTGGCACCTGGTACAGAGTCAATATCCCAGCCACCATACAGAATGGCTTTGATTGAGTTGGAGGAACTGAAAAAGTAGTTACTGGAGTTGTTGGATAAGGGGTTCATCAGACTAAGTGTATCGCCTTTGGGAGCATCGATCCTGTTTGTGAAGAAGAAGGATGAGAGCCTCCGACTGTGTATTGATTATAGGTTGTTGAATAAGGCGACCATCAAGAATAAGTATCCCTTTCAACGCATCGATGACTTGTTAGATCAGCTTCGAGGAGTGTAGGTCTTTTCTAAGATAGATCTAAGATCTGGGTACCATCAGTTGAGAATTCAGGACAGAGATGTACCCAAGACAGCTTTCCACACCCGGTATGGTCATTATGAGCTTATGGTTATGCTATTCGGGCTGACGAATGCTCCCGTAGCTTTTATGTCGTTGATGAATGAGGTGTTTCACCAGTACTTGGATCGATTTTTATCGTGTTTATCAATGACATTTTGTTATATTCAAGATCTAGAGAGAAGCATGAGCAGCACTAAAATATAGTGCTACAGACCCTCCGAGAGAAGAAGTTATATGCTAAACTCAGTAAGTGTGACTTTTGGCTAAAGCAGATCTCTTTCTAGGACATATTGTATCGAGGATGGTGTGTCAGTGGATCCATTCAAGATTGAGCCAGTGGTTCAGTGGCAGAGACCCCAGATAGTCACAGAGATCAGGAGTTTCCTAGGTTTAGCTGGGTATTATCGACGGTTTGTGGAGGGATTCTTGAGATTAGCTGCTCCATAGACACGTCTCATGAGGAAGAATGTTGAATTCATGTGGGACGATAAATTTGAGAAGAGTTTTTGGGAGTTGAAGAGGAGATTAACCACAGCTACGATTCTCACAATTCTAACTAGTTCAGGAGGTTTTTCTATATATACAGATACTTCGTACTAAGGACTGGGTTTTGTACTGATGCAGGATGAGAAGGTAGTCGCCTATGGATCTAGACAACTGAAGGACCATGAGAGGAACTACTCGACCCACGATCTAGAGTTGGCGGTCGTGGTATTCGCTTTGAAAATATGGCACCATTATTTATATGGTGAGAAATTTTAAGTATTTACTGACCACAAGAGCCTTAAGTATCTGTTCTAACAGAAGGAGTTGAACATGAGATAGAGAATTGTGAGATCTTGTACCACCCTGGTAAGGCGAATGTAGTAGCCGATGCACTGAGTATAAAGTATCTCGGGTTGGTATCATACATGATGATCAGGGAACACAAGCGTTGGAATAGTTCACGATCCTCGGTTTAGATGTGACCCTACCTGATACTGATAGTGGTTGTATGGTAACTAGCCAACGATTGGAATCATATGTGGTAGATCGTATCTGGTAGGCTCAGCAGATTGATCAGCAGTGCAATGATATTATCGGGCAGATATAGAGCTGTACAAAGATTGATTTTTAGTTGAGTTCAAATGGATAGCTGAGGTTCAGGGGTAGAATATGTGTTCTCGATGACCCAGAGATCAAGAGGTTGATCTTGACACAAGCTCATTCGTCAAAATATACACTGCATTTGGGAACTAACAAGATGTACCAAAACCTCCAGAGAGTGTATTAGTGGTCAGGGATGAAGAGAGATGTTGTGAAATATGTGGCAAAGTGTCTCCTCTGTCAGCAGGTGAAGGTAGAGCATCAGAAGCCTGTAGGGCTATTACAACCTCTACCTATACCGACATGGAAATGAGAGCATGTCACTATGGACTTCGTGATGGGTTTACACAGGACCTGCAGGAATCACGATGTGATTTGGGTAATAGTAGACAGATTGACGAAGTCGGCACACTTCCTAGCTGTGAGAGCCACCAATACTCTGAGTACTCTGGCAGAATTGTATGTACGCGAGATAGTGAGGTTGCATGGTATTTTGGTGAGCATAGTGTCAAATAGGGATTCTCGCTTCACTTCCCACTTTTGGGAACACTTTCAGGAAGCGATGGGGACCCCGTTGAGTTTTAGCAGAGCTTTCCATCCTCAGATAGATGGTCAGTTAGAGAGGACTATATAGACCCTGGAGGACATGTTGAGAGCGTGTGCATTGGATTTTGGAGGCTCCTAGGATGACCATTTACCACTCGTAGTGTTCGCCTATAATAACAGTTATCATTCGATTATCGGGATGGCATCGTATGAGGCTTTGAATGACCGAAGATGTCGTTCCCCTATTGGATGGGAAGAGATGGGTGACCGATAGATATTTGCTCCCAACTTAGTGAGACAAGCCTCTGAGAACGTCTAGTTGATTTGTGAGAGGTTACAAATAGCTCAGAGTAGACAAAAGAGTTATGCTGATAGGAGACGAAGACCATTGGAGTTTACAGTGGTGAGTCGGTATTTTTGCTAGTTTCTCCTTCCAAGGGTATAACGAGGTTTGGGAAGAAAGGGAAGTTGAGTCCCCGTTACATTGGACCTTTTGAGATACTTGATAGAGTGGGAGATAAGGCCTACCAGCTAGCGTTGCCACCTGGGCTAGCAGACGTTTATAACGTTTTCTACATCTCCATGTTACGGAAGTACCACCCGGATTCGGCACATGTAATTAGATATGAGCCATTGGAGCTTAATGAGAACATGTCGTATGTTGAGAAATCGATTTGGATATTAGATAGGAAGGATAAGGTGTTGAGATCGAAGACGATTCCCTTAGTGAAAGTTCTTCGATAGCATCACACTGCGAAGGAAGCTACTTGGGAATCTGAGAGTTTGATACGTGGGAAGTACCCCGTGTTATTCACCAACTGATTGGTTCTAATTTGGAGGACCAAATTTCCTTAGTGGGGGAGATTATGTAAGACCCACTTTTGGTGATGTATTCCTTATGATTCATATGATGTAACACTTTTTCACATGTTGATTAAATCATAAGAAGAGCTTTTGCTTGAATAAAATTGCAAAGGGAATGAATGAGTATTCATGAATTCATGTAATGGCAAAATAAGGGCTAAAGTGGCCACTGACTAAACAAATGGAAATAAAAAACATTCAGACTGAACATAAGGACTCAAATCACGAAATGATAATGCACGAAATGTGAATTTTAAGTATCCTTTTATGATTCCAAGTAGTACACACAAATCACATTGTATGTGAATCATAATAAATGAACCTTTCCATGCTCTAAGTCAGAATAAAATGCAAAATGACTAGTGAAGCAATCAAAGACAAGCTTTCCTTTGAAATTTTGGAAAACGTTTGAAGCAAGAATGCTCTAAATGAAGGCTAGATCGATCCCTTATTCAAAGTGAATCGATCTCTTGCTTAAGCAGATCGATCTCAATTTGAATCTGTCTTCAAGGGATCGATCCCTTCCTAAGTATAGATCGATCTCCGCTAGATTCTACCAAGGGTAAATTGATCTCTCCCCATGAGCAGATCGATCTCCATTTGCTTCTGCCTAGGAAGGATCGATCCCTTCCCACAAACAGATCGATCCTCTCTTCAAAACAGATCGATCTCCACTTGATTCTACAAAGAAAAGATCAATCTCTTTCCAATGAGCAGATTGATCCCACACTTACATACCTGAATATTTCGTTAGCTCAAACTAAGGAAAGATCAATCTCTTACCGTAGGAGATTGATCTCACCACACCTTTTCTATAAAAACACAACGACAAAGCCTTCTTCTTCAAAAAACAAAACACCTACTCCATTTTACCCAAAAAAAGAACATGCATTCTCACTCTAGAATACCACACCCTACCAAAAAGATTTGAGAAAAGCTGCTTTGAGAAAAGTTGTTATTGTGAGAAGAAGAAAAATATAGTTAGGAATCAACACTCAACTTGTTGGATTGAAGGAGTAAAAGGGTCTTCTAATTTTGGACAAGAGAAAAGACAAGCTAGGTGAGTTTCCAATACACTAACTCCAAGTATGTTTATCTAGACATTGCGATGAGTTGATTGGTGTATGTATGGTTGGTTGAAACTATCTAGAGTATGATGAATCATTCATGACCTAAAAATGGGTTTAGTGTGAGAAAGTGAGATATGGTGGATTTAATGATGAAGAGATTATAATAAGGTGTTAGTAATGTTAGATTTTGAGATGGTTTAGTGATTTCAACTTATGGAAATGGATGAAGTTATCAAGTGTGCATATAAGGTGCTTGTGAAAATGCATGAATAAATGGACTTAAGAGAGAATTAGACTCGATGAGATATATCAACTAGGATGAAGTCAGAATATGAGTTATCAGTATTGACTCATGTGATTGATGAATGTTTGCATCTTTCGAGGATAAATTCAGAGCAAATTGAGCCAATCACGAAAAGCGGGAAAGGAAGAGGAAGTTACTTCCAAGTGAATTGAGGTAAGGGAATTTTGTTAGCTCCTATACGTATTTGTACGCGATTTCAGGCACATTTGTAATCTCTTAAAATGTCTAAGGGTCTTAGAAAAACTGAATGTTTAAAGGGCAAAGAAAATTGGAATTTTGTAAAAGTTCATGAAAAGTAAGAACATGATGTTCTTGAAACTTTTTACTGCTTTTAGCATGTGAATTGGTAGGCTGGCTAGCACTTAATTGCTTTACAAGAAAATAGCATTGATTTGATTTGATAACCATTCTATGCACACAAATGAGCCACCTACATGAGTTTTGTTGAAATAAAGCGTGCTAGAGCGTTGCTCGCACTAGGTTTGACGTGTTTATACATGCATTAGTGCTGGAGCGGTGGTCGCACTAGAGTTTTACAAGAATGAGTGTTGGAGCCTAACTCGTACTAGTTTTCACATGAAATTTTACGACATTGTGCTAGAGCCTAGCTCACACTAGTTTTCACATGAATTTTATGACATTGTGCTGGAGCCTAGCTCGCACTAGTTTTTACATGGATTTTATGACATG
This sequence comes from Firmiana major, assembly GCA_033439115.1. Classification (NCBI taxonomy): domain Eukaryota; kingdom Viridiplantae; phylum Streptophyta; class Magnoliopsida; order Malvales; family Malvaceae; genus Firmiana; species Firmiana major. The sequence continues at coordinate 60,119,688 of CM065896.1, read as the reverse complement.
GTATTAGAGCATTGCTCGCACTAGATGTTCACTAGATAATTACAGTCGTGCTAGAGACTACTCGCACGTGGTTTTATGACATGTTGGGAGCCGTGCTAGGAGTTTCGAGTAGGCTGTGTGCCGCACTGATTAAGTAGGCTCGCACCTACGTATTGAGATGTGACACGATAAGATGTGATGATATGGGTCCACGGAGTACATTGTACCTTGCATATAACATGAAGTACGTTTTACCGTGCATGGATATTAATATATATCGTCTTCAGATGAAGGTTAGATCTACTATGGACCGACGGGTTAGACGTGACCCACCTCCCGTGCGGAAGCAAATAGAGGTGATACCCCACACACTAGGATTTGTGTAGCCTGAGATCATAGAGAATATGGCCATAATCCTAGCTATTACCCTTATTATTATTTGCCTTTCTCACATGTCACTTGTTTTATGATGGATCGATGTTTTTTTAAATTGTTTTGTGGGTCAAGACAATCCAAGGAAGAGGCTGATTCGTGACGAATGGTGTCACGACCCTCAATCTACCGAAAATCCACAACAAATTTTTCATTTATTATTTGATCCATTTCTTACCTCACTCTGAGCATGAACAGCTACACCACCAATAGTTGAGCTGTGTATCGGTGTCAATCTCATCCAATCAAATCATTTCAATTTACAATTCTTTTAAACGTAAACACTCGTATTTCTAAATCAGAGTTGTTGTTTACTTGTGTTTACAATCCTTTACATCCTCAAAAATTACATTTAAAGATATTACTGTGCTTGACATGTCTAGATACAAAAACTATACAAATGTGTATACCTCGTGTGATGGGATGCAGCGAACACCAAAAATCCAATCCTCAGTCGCTCTCTATATATTGAAAGTGCTCTGTAGAGGGTGAAAATAAGGGGGGGTGAGCAAACCACGCGCTCAGTAAGGCAATCATGCGAGCAGGTAGATAATTGCACTATCGACATGATCGTGATGCCATGCTTAAATCACACAGTTATTTGTCATACACAAAACATATTAGTTCATGCTCTTGTTCATGATATGTAAAGAAGTTCATGCTATTTAAAGCAGTGCAAAATTCTTAAAACATAGCACGAAAAATCATCATGCATACGTCGAATTTAAAGCATGGTAAATCATCATGCAAAGTGCACTTAAAAGTATTTCAAATCTCAACAGAAACCGATACAATATCATCATTCGTTAGGACTCAGCCCCTCCCATGGATTGGTCTGACTCACAAACACATTTCAAAACATGCATTCCTCATTAAACATAAGACATGTGAGATAGGCATCTAATATCAGTAAGGAAATAACTAGGATTATGGTCATATCCTCTATGACCCCAGGCTACATGGATCCTAATGTGCGGGGTATCACCTCTATCTGCTTCCGTAAGAAGGTGGGTCACATCCAACCCGTCGGTCCATAGCAGAATACTCATCGTCTGAAGACGAAATATATATCATATCCATACACGGTACAGTGTACTCAATGCTACTTGCACAGTGCAACGTACTCCGTGGATCCATACCATCACATCATATTACGCCACATCTCAATATGCACATACGAGCCTATTTAATCGGCATGACACATAGCCTACCGTAAGCTCCCAGCACGACTCTCAATAAGTTATAAAATCTCATGTGAGTAGTCTCAAGCACAACAAACAGGTATAGTGAACATCTAGTGCGAGCAACACCCCAGCACAATGTCAAAACAGTATGAAAATTAGTACGAGCTAGACTCCATCACATGTCATAAAAATCCATGTAAAACTAGTGCGAGCTAGGCTCTAGCACTCATGCATGTAAAACTCTAGTGCGAGCTATGCTCCAGCACTATGCATGTGTAAACATGTCAAATCTCGTGCAAGCAACATTCTAGAACGTTTTCATTTCCACAAACTCATGTAGGTGGCTCATTCTTTGCAGAGCATGGTTATAAAAACCAAATCATGTTGTTTCGTGCAAATCATTTAAATACTAGCTAGCCTACCCAAAATAACTATAAAAGCTAAAATCTAGAGTACTCTTACTCTACAAGTTTTTGGAAAGAAGAAAGAACTCCGCAAATTAATTTCTAACTTAACATAAGCAAATGAAACATTTAGTATAAGAAAATTGCGGTCTTGCTGAGAAAAAGTCAAACGTGGTAAATGGTTTCCTCAGATGTGATTAAAGGTACCATCCTAGTCTTTGATTTTGAAGCATTAGCATTAATTGATCCTGGTGTTATGCATTCATTCATAGCGCCTTCATTTGCATGTAAACTGTGTGAACATGTGAATCCTGCACCCTTAGGTAAAGTCTTTTGATCCTGGTGTTATGCATTCATTCATAGCGCCTTCATTTGCATGTAAACTGTGTGAACATGTGAATCCTGCACCCTTAGGTAAAGTCTTACTTATAAGCACTCGAGTGAGAGACAATGTGTCACGACCCCTTTTTATCCATTTCGTCTAAAAATCATTATAAATTTTTTCGTGTTTTTGGTTTTCCTTACCCGGTCGTGAACAACCTTCACCAATAACAGTTTTGCTATGAGTCAATATTTATCATCACTTCTCATTCACTTCCAATAAATCAAAAACAATGTCATACATTTGATAATTGAGTCACATGTTTATACCTGACATGTTTCCTAACATTTACATCCCCCTATATTACTATTCAAAATGACTATTGTGCCTTTACATGTTTAGATACAGAAAGAATCCCTGTGTGTATACCTCTTAGCGATGGAGTGCAGCAAATGTTCAAATATAACGTCTCAGTCCTCACTAGGCTACTATGTGCGCTCTATACGGGATAAAATAGAGGGATGGGCAACCACACGCTCAATAAGGCAATAATGCAAGCATGGTAGATAACTACCCTATCTACATGCTGATAATGTCATGGCATAAATCATTATAATCAGAGCATGAGGAAATATTAAAAATTGTGCCATATGTATATACATATATCATGTACTGAAAACATGGAAATAGGCATGTAAACCGCGGTAAAATCATCATGTAAAACCTTTCATGCTCACCGTTATTAACTCATCAGAAAAGGGAAATTCAATGCAAAACATCCTTTAAGATTTATCACTTTCTCAAAACACATTAAATCTTATCACAAATAAAATATCATTTCTTTAAACAATATCCCACAAGGCTCGACCCCACCCTTGGGTCTACCCTGGACAACACAATCACACTCAGTGTATAAAACCATATGTTATCATGTAAGACAGGCGATTACTATATCTCAAGGACTATGTTTGCCAACTATGTCATAATCATCCCAGACCACACGGATCCCGGTGTGCGGGGCATCATGCTAGAAGGAAGGTGGGATAGTTCTTCGCTAGACTTTAAAATCAAGATCTCAACCACGCGGTACAACGTACTCCTTGTGATCTACATGGTACAACCTACTCTACGACCCGTATCATGGTTGGGGGTGCCAACCGTAGGTCTTATCTACCCCATACCATGCATAACCTAAACAGTCTCAAATGCACGTGGGAGCGTTTCGTTTTCATGTAAGAGAGCCTCCCCACCCCAACGGGCTTAAAGATGTTGGCTTAAGGATCTTACCGTAAGAGAGCCTCTAAACCGAACAGAGCCTCCCCACCCCAACGGGCTTATTGATGTTGGGTTATGGATCTTACTAGCTACACGGTTCTTACATACCACAGTGTAAAAAATCTAGTGCGACCCAAGCTCTAGCACAATTTCATGCATTATTAGCAAACATCCTCATATGAACAACGCTCCAGTACAACTTTATGCATAACAAATAATAAAGAAATTCACGTACGAGCAGAAGCTCCAGTACGGTTTATAAAACATCATCATAATTCAAATCAAGGTGCGAGCTAAGCTCCAACACATTTCATACAAGTCAAAACGTCAAAATCCAGTGCGAGCGAAGCTCTATCACGATTTAACTCACGTATAATACGATAGACGGCTCTTTTTCAACACATCATATTTCAAATCAAAGTCAACACATGCCTCGTGCTATTTCATGAAATTACGAAAATCAAATAGCCAACCTATCCCTCAATTTGCTTGAACCTAGGCAAATGTGATTCGTAAAAACATCAAAACAAGTTATTTATGCATTTATTAGCCTTACTATCCCCTTTTTATAAGATTCTCCTCAAACCAAATCATATACACATATACCATCAATCACTTTTCTAAATAATCATGCATTTACAAAGCCCTATATTCACCCACAAAATATGAGTAGCTATCTCCTTGCACTCACAAAATTCTCTTACTTGGAATTGCGTCGAGTGATTCCACTTCCTTAAAGCTGTTTGATGACGTAGTTCGATTCGCCTCCAATGAAATCTCTGAGACTGTACAAAATCATATTCCACGTCAATTGGGTCCAATATAACACAATCCTTGCGTTTACTATAGTCGACTCGACCTATAGTTTCCATTAACGCCTATAAGGCTTTCATTTGATCGCTCTACCCATATCTCGAGAGCCTATTGGGCTATTTTAGATCCATTAATTCATAATAAATCGATATTAACCTCATGACACCTCTAGTTCATCATTTACTTCACTATGGCATTTTGTTAAACACCTTATAAACTTATTCTCATAACTTGACAAATTTGACAATGTAGCTTCATCCAATCATCTCAAATCATGCATATTACCCCACTAGTACCTTAGCATAACCCATTAATCATCAACTCATCCATATCACATCTTCTCACACTAAACTCATTCTAGGTTTTACTTGTTCTATTACATTTTAACTAGTTTCAATCATCAATAGACATACTAATCACCTCACAACAACAACTAGATAGATATATATTGAGTTTAGTGTATTAGAAACTCACCTAGCTTGATATCTTTCTTGCTCCAAATAAGAACACTCCGTGCTCCTTCAATACAACCAATGGAGTATTGATTCCAAACTATGTTGTTCTTCTCTTTATAATGAACAACTTTGCTCTAATAGCTTTTTCTTAAATCTTTATAGAAATGGAATGATTTTAAAGTGAGAAAGCTAGGTTTAAGATTGAAAATGGAAGGAAATGGTTTGTTCCCATGAAAATGCAAATGCAACTGCTCTGCTTTACAGAAATGGTACTAGGAGATCGATCTGCATAGAGTGGAGATCGATCTAGCCTTGTTGAATCCTTCATTTTCTTGACATTTTGCAAGCAAGAGATCGATCTATTGGGTGTATGAGATCGATCTGCCTTATGGTATGAGACTGATCTGCTCAATGGTATAGGATCGATTCCTTTCAGGCAGAGAGCTTTGGAGATCGATCTAGCCATTAAGAGGAGATCGATCTACTCCAACCCGACACCAATGGAGATCGATCTGCTAGAGTGAGGGATCGATCTCCCTCTTGCAGAATGCTTGTCATTATGTTCTCCAGGCCATGAGATTGATCTCTCCTTGCATGAGATCGATCTGCAGATCATCCTGCACCCTTTTGCTGTAAAATTTCCCTTTAAACTTATACTTAATCACTTCCACACTCATTTATCAATCCATTCATCCATAGGACTTAAAAATGTTTATTTCTTGTATTTCATATGTAATGTAACTTTTCTATACACTAATTATTATATACATTACATAGAAATTTATGGGTCTTACAATCCTCCCCTCCTTCAAAAAATTTGGTCCTCCAAATTAGAACCAAGCTAATCTGAAAATAACTCCTGGTACTTCTCGTACATCATACTTTCTAATACCCATGTAGCTTCCTCCGGAGTGTGATATTACCAAAGAACTTTCACTAAAGGAATCGTCTTCGACCTCAGCACCTTCTCCTTCCTATCCAATATCTGAATCGGCTTCTCAACATACATCATACTCTCATTAAGCTCCAATGGCTCATATCTTATCACATGTGCCAGATCCGAGTGATACTTCTGAAGCATGAGACGTGGAAGACGTTATGAACACTTGCTAACTCTAGTGGCAATGCCAACCTATAAACCTTATCTCCCACTCTCTCTAGAATCTCGAAGGGTCTGATATATCGAGGACTTAACTATCCCTTCTTACTAAATCTCATAATCCCTTTCGAGGGAGAAACTCTCAAAAACACCGACTCACCCACAGCAAACTCTAGTGGTCTACGTCTCCTATCAGCATAACTTTTTTGTCGGCTCTGAGCTATCTGTAATCTCTCACATATCACTTAGACATCCTCAGAGGCCCGCTGCACTAAATCAAGAGCAAAAATCTGTCTGTCACCAACCTCTTCTCGTCCAATATGGGATCGACATCTACGTCCATACAGTGCCTCATATGGTGTCATTCTGATACTCACATGATAGCTGTTATTATAGGCGAACTCGGATAACTATAGGTGATCATCCCAAGATCCTCTAAAATCTAGCACACACGCTCTCAACATATCCTCTAGGGTCTGTATAGTCCTCTTCGACTGACTATCTGTCTAAGGATGAAAAACGATGCTAAAACTCAAGTGGGTCCCCATCGCTTCCTAAAAATATTCTCAAAAATGGAAAGTGAAGTGGGTATCCTGATCAGAAACAACACTCACTGGAACACCATGTAACCTAACTATCTCTCGAACATACAAGCTCGCCAATTGACATAGAGTATCGGTAGCTTTCATAGCTAAGAAATAGGCAGACATCGTCAATCGATCCATAATAACCCAAATGGCATCATGACCTCTGTGGGTCCTAGGTAAAGCCATCACAAAATCTATGGTGACATGCTCCTATTTCCATGTTGGTATCGATAGAGGCTGTAATAACCCTACAGGCTTCTGATGCTCTACCTTCACCTGCTGACAGACGAGACATCTAACGACATATTCAACAATGTCTCTTCTCATTCCATACCACCAATAAACTTTCTGAAGGTTTTGATACATCTAAGTACTCCCCGGATGTATCGTGTACATTAGTGAGTGAGCCTTTGTTAAAATTAACCTCTTGATCTCTGAATCCTCGGGAACACATACTCTGCCCCTGAACCTCAATAATCCATCTGTACTCAGCTCAAAGTTAGTATCCACACTTATCTGTATCTAACTTAACCAGTCGATCACTCTGCTGAGACTGTCGAATACGACAAATCAACTCTGGCTCCAATCTCAAACTAGTCATAATATCAAATCTCATTGAACCAGGTGGGTCACATCCAAATTGAGGTTCGTAAATTGCTCCAACAACTCATGTTTTCGAACCATCATATAAGACACCAACTCGAGGTTCTTCCTGCTCAGGGCATCGACAACTACATTTGCCTTACCCAAGTGGTACATGATCTCACAATCATAATCTTTCAGGAGTTTGAGCCATCTTCTTTGTCTCATATTAAACTCTTTCTATGAAAACAGATACTTAAGGCTCTTATGATCCGTATATACTTGAAATATCTCACCATAGAGATAGTGGTGCTATATCTTCAATGTAAACACTACGGTCGCCAACTCTAAATCATTTGTTGGATAGTTCCTCTCGTGATCATTCAACTGTCTGGATCCATAGCCAACTACCTTTCCATCCTGCATAAGTACACAGCCGAATCGCGGGTGTGATGCATCCGTATACATAAAGAACCTCTTGAGCTGGTAAGAATGATGAGAATCAGAGCAGTGGTCAACCGACGCTTAAGCTCCTGAAAACTCCTTTCACATGCCTCACTATACACAAACTTAACATGAACTTCCGCGTGAGGCACGTCAATAGAGCAGCTAGTATAGAGAAACCCTCAACAAATCTTCGATAATAACCTGCCAATCCCAGAAAACTTCTTATCTCAATAACTGACTTAGGCTATTCCTACTATACAACTACCCCAATCTTGGATGGATCCACTGATACCTCATCTTTCGATATAACATGGCCCAGAAATGAGATACGCTCTAACCAAAAGTTACACTTACTAAGTTTGGCATATAATTCCTTCTCTCGGAGGGTCTACAGAACTATCCTCAAATGCTGCTCATGATCTTCCCTAGACTTGGAATAAACCAATATATCTTCGATGAACACTATCACAAACTTGTCCAAGTATGGCTTAAATACGTCATTCATCAATGGCATGCGGGGGCATTTGTCAATCCGAATGGCATAACCAAAAACTAGTAGTGGCCACAACGGGTACAAAATGCTATCTTGGGTACATCTCTCCTCCGTATCCTCAACTGATGGTACCCCGATCACAGATCTATCTGAGAAAAGACGTTTGCTCCCCAAAGCTGATCCAACAAATCATCAATGTGTGGAAGGGGGTACTTGTTCTTAATAGTGGCCTTATTCAACAACCGATAATCTATACACAGTCGGAGGTTTCCATCCTTCTTCCTTATAAATATAACCAGAGCTCCACAAGGTGAGACGCTCGGTCTAATAAACTCCTTCTCCAGTAACTCTTGCAATTGCTTCTTTAGCTCTTCTAACTCAATCAAAGCCATTATATACGCTGGCTTAGATATTGGCTCTGTACCAGGTACTAACCCTATACAAAACTCCATTTCCCTGTCAGGTGGTAGCCTTGGTAAATCGTCCGGAAAGACATCAGGAAATTATATGACCACTAGAATGTCTCTCAATTTTGGGTGCGCCTTATCTATGTCAACCACGTATGTAATGAACCCTTCACATTATCCTTTCCACTTTTAGTAACACAAGTCATCACACTAACATACATAAACAATAAATAAATTCATCTCTCAGATATGATGGATTAAAATTATACTCTTTTCATTTACAATAATCATGTTCTTCATTTCTTTTCGACAAAGCTTACAATGAGATTATCTATCTCTGGAAACATCAATGTCTTAGCATGACAATCCATAACAACATGATTTGCAGCCAACCAATCCATTCCTAGGATTACATCAAAATCACTTGTAAGACCCTTAAATTCATAAGTACATACATGTATATGCTATGTAAGGCATAAAAGATGTAAAGTCCATAAATTCAATGTACACACTTGTAATATGAGTTGGTGATGTACGTACGAGTTTCATTATATATGAATAAGAATAAATGGACTTTTATATGTGTGGAATGAGAATATATGAAAATTTGGGTAGTGTAGTAAAATGGAAGGAAGTTTGCATGAGTACATGAATCTTTATACTTCCATTTGGTGTTGTATTGTATACCTTTGGTTATACAATAATGCACGCAAGTTTCAATGTATACAAAGTATGAATGGGTGTCATTTTCAATCCTTAAACGTGATTGGATGAGAAAATGAGTATGGCAGCAAAATGTATGAAGTTTGGTGTAAGTTACTACATAAAACTGTAATAAAATCTAGAAAATATGAATGAGAGATCGATCTCATGGGATGAGAGATCGATCTGAAAGAGCAAAAAATCCTCTTGTTTGAGCAATGGAACAGGGGCATATCGATCTCCAATTGGGCTAGATCGATCTGCTAAGCATTCTGTGAAGAAGGAATCGATCACTAGAGGGCAAAATCGATTTCCTTGAGCTACAAACTTAGAGAAGATCGATCTCACCTTAGAGAAAATTGATCTCCTTAAGGTTCTTGTTATTCAGATCGATCTCATGCTTGGAAACGGATCGATCTCATTAAGTCTAAAAGGTCAATTTCGAGAGGAAAAAGTGTAGGGCAGATCGATCTCATTGGAGAGCAGATCAATCTCCTAGAGACAATTCTATAAATATTGAACTTCTGCACTTCAATTTGCACGAGAGAAACTATTCCATTCAAAACCAAAAGTGTAACCTAGCATTTCTACCCTAGGAAACTCCAATTTGTGATCAGTTTTGATTGAGATATAGTTGAGCAAAGTTTTTCTTAGCAAAGAGGAGAACAACATACTTGGAAACAAGAGATTGAAACCAAGGATTTCAATAGCATGGAGGATTTGTACAAAATTAGTGAAAAGGAAGGAAATCTCAGCTAGGTAAGATTTAATGCACCAAGTTAATATATGTTAAACTAGGTGTGCTGATGTGTTTATTGGTATATATATGAATTGTTGGAAATGAAAGAATCATGAAAAATGAGCATGACCTAGTTATTGGTGTGAAGATGAGAAGGTAATGAGGAAATGTTGTTAACATGGATCTAATGATAGAATATGCATATATGGAAGATTATAAGTTAATCTTATGAAATGCATATATTGGAAATTAGGAGAAATAAATATAGTTATATGGAAAATGTGGTATAATACCAAATTGGGAGAAAATCATGAAAATGATGTTCTAAGTTGAGATTTGGCAAATAAAATGAGTATGTTATAATATACTAACGTAAATACGTATAACAGCTTCAGAGAATCACATTTAAGCTGATCGGACTGCAAGCGTGAGTAGCATCAAGGAAGAGAGGTCACTTAACGTGATCCGAAGTAAGGAAATTTCATGAGTAGCTAGAGATGGCTCCACATATTTTGAATAGCATTTTGATACTATATGCTATATGAACTTATATGAATAAGCATGATGTTGTGATAGAAACAAAAGAAGATAAGTGTATTTTATCCAAAACTAGGGTGAAATTACCATAGAAGCATGTTGTGACCAAAATTCATGAGTTGCATGATAGAATGGCAATTGTTCTCATTTATATTAGAAAACATGCACAATTAAGGGCTCATTTGATTTGAATAGCCACCTATAAGGTTTTGTGTGAAAACCTAAGTGCTAGAGATTACTCGTACTGCATTTTGAGATATGCATCATATAGTACTTGAGTTGTACTAGATCTTAAATGCAATTTATGCATATTAGAGTACGGGAGCATTGCTCGTACTAAGATTTTGATTGATGCATTATAGAGTATTGGGAGCTATGCTCATACTCAGTTTTACATGATAGAGTACTGGGACCTTTGCTCGTACTCAGTTTTGATATATTATACATTATAGAGTATTGGGAGCTTTGCTCATGCTCATGTTTTTACATAACCTAGTGTTGGGAGCATTGCTCACACTAGAGAATGTGATATTGTGATATGGTCGTGTTGGGAGTTTTACTCACACGTACCAGTTTTGAAAAGAGCATGAAACAGCCATGTTGGGAGCTTGTGATGACTGTGTGTCGCACTGATATATATACATATTCTCACACGTGCATTATTTTGAGATATGGCAGAGAGCTATCGAAATAACCTATAGGTGTGAGGACTAAGACTCATGGCGAGCATCCTAACTATGAGGTAGACCCGTAGTATGTGGACTAAGACTCATGGCGAGCATCCTGACTACGAGGCATATCCAAGGTGTGAGGACTAAAACTCATGGTAAGCATCTTACCTTCAGATAGGGTCTATGGAGTACTGCATACCGTGTATGTCACATGGAGTACGTTGTACCGTGAGTACACGATGAGAATAAATTATGAGCTGACGGCTAGGATTTAACCCACCTCTTGTTACAGCAATTGTGAGACCCCGCACACCGAGTACTGTGTAGCCTGGGATAACAAAAAATGAGTTATGATCATACACTCGGAACATGTAGTCGCCTATCTCCATTCGTGCTAATTGAATTTCTTGAATGAATTACCACGTGGTTTTATGATATAAACATATGAGTTTGTGAATTGTGAAAAGGGTAACCCGAGGGATGGGTGAGGCCTAGATTTCCATGTTTTTAAACATGATGAATGCCATATGATTTGATTTAAATGCGTGGCATGATAAAATGTGATTTGTATGAAACTACATGAGAATGTAGTGTTTTGCATAAAATGCTGAGGTTGTTAAACCAGCATATTTCCAGTTTTTATACTGAAGTTTTGTATCTATATATCTATATTGCATAAAACTTTGAGAGAAATGCATGATATAGATACAGATAGAGTAAGGAAATGATTTTGAGGCATAAGCATTGTACTTTGTAAATAGTGCGGTTATCTACTTGCTTGCCTGATTTCCTTACTGAGCTGTGAGCCCACCCCCTAGTTATTTCCTATTTTCAAAGCATCCACGTAGGTGGACACGGCTGAGGACCGATATTCCCTGATATCCACTGCATAACTATCTTGTTAGAGGTATACACACTTGATATTTTGTACTGAACAATGTATAAGCACAACTATGTAAATTAATGTACGGTCAGGATGTATATGTACAGATAAATGTATTAATGTACAAGAGTTTGTATTATAGAAAGGAATATTAAATTCTATATATGTTATGAATGATTATGAAAGGTGTAACTAATATCGAAACACAGCCTAACGTTTGATGTGAGAGATGACAGAAGAAGAGGTAAGTGAAATGAGAAAAATTTGTGGTGAATAAGGTAAGTCACGTGTGGAGAAGGGCATGACATCACTCATATTTAATAACATTAAATCGGTTGCCACATCTTTTCCTCCTATCCTCAACTTACAATTCCTATATACATGCTTAATCAATTGACTATCATGCATCGATGTGGAAATCATTAACATTTTATCTAACAATGTGGGTTTTACATGCTTCAACAATTTATGTACAAAGGAAGGCAATATGAAGGAATGCATGGCACCAGGATCCAACAATACAAATGCTTCTAAATCAAAATTTTGGATGGTACATTTACTCACATTCGTCGATGCGTCCACTGTGTCTTGATCCAGTGCTGCACTCGCCCTCTGCTAATGCCAACCACTTGTTTCCCTTTGTCCTTAGCTGTAGCCCTCCTCCTTGGAGCAGCTATCTGAACTGGAGCTCTCTCTGGCTCCTTGCCATTCTGTGGGGCAGTTTCCATCATCTCAGGATAATACCTCACGAAATGCCCTAGCTTTCCACATCTATAACATGTAACGTGGGCGTATGGAAAGGCTTTGCTCCATGAAATCTGCCACATCTCCTACACTGATCAGTAGTAGGCAATGGTCCTCGAATGACCATACCCCTCGGTGGAGTCAAAGTTGGGTACATGGGAGGTTTAGCAGCTCTCTTATGCACCACCTCAATCTCAGGTCTCTTCTCATAAAAATCTCTGGCCTCCTCTCTTGGCCACTCTATCCAACTCAGATCTCTTTCAGTCTCTGTCTCTTCAACCACTAACCTTCCCAAGCTTGGAGGCATTTCGCTCAAATTCCTGCTCACACAACTCTGCCTATGCACTGTCTCCTCGTAAGTATGAAGTCAAATAGAGCTAATTTAGTCCAGATGGCTAATCTTAATCTATCGATGAACTTTTGAACCTTCCGAGTCTCACTGCTCATCGTATCCGGGTTGTATCTCCCCAAAGACATGAACTTCGACTCATACTCATCCACAGAACGGTTCCTCTAAACTAAGTTAATGAACTCCATCCGTAATTTCCTCTGTACGGTGATCGGAATATATTACCTCCTAAAGGCCTCCAAGAATATCTCCCATCTGATCTCAGAGTGTTTGATCCTCAGAATAGATTCGTTGGATCTCCACAGTGCTCTTCCTCGCCTTTTAGCATAAATACGGTAAAGGCCATTATCTTAGCCGTTGTATAACTGAAGAACTTATACAATTTCTCCATCTCGTACACCCAGTCCTCAGTAATAATTGGGTCCTTCACTCCTCTGAATATTGGAGGTTTCAACTCCTCAAATTGGCATAGCCTACTCAGTTCGCAGTCATAACCCAAATCACTCTCGCTTAGTTGTGGAGCGATAGGAGAAGCGGTATCCTGAACGGGGGGTGTAACAGTGGCAGTCTCCACGGTTTGAGGTCTCTTTGCCTCTGCAGCTACCTGTCCAGTCGTAGTAGGCTACGTTGCGAGACCTCGTCTATCACCGGCACCTAATGCATGTGTGACTATCTCAACGAGGCTCTCAATACTCCACTCTATTCTAGCGAAGCATGCCTCGATATCTCCTAGCCTCTTAATAGGGTATTGTGGAAATTGGTCAGTCTGTGGCTTCACACGGCTCTCAAGCCTACCTCTACGGCCTCTAGCACGTGCACCCGCCCCACTACCTCGATATGTAACAGGCATAATGCCTAACTTCCTTATTCATAATCATTTATTTGTCTGATTCCATCTTAGTATACACAGTTACATCTAAACAAAAGCACAATAATAAGGGGATGTAATTTTCCTACTTATTAATACTGACTCACATCAGGCCAACTCAGCTCCGATACCAATCTCTGTCAGGACCCCTTTTTATCCATTTCGTCTAAAAATCACTATAAAGTTTTTCGCATTTTTCATTTTACTTACACTGTCGTGAACAACCCTCACTAATAACAGTTTGGTTGTGAGTCAATATTTATCATCATTTCTCATTCACATCCAATAAATCAAAAACAATGTCATACATTTGATAATTGAGTCACATGTTTATACCTGACATGTTTCCTAACATTTACATCCCCTTATATTATTATTCAAAATGACTATTGTGCCTTTACATGTTGAGATACAAAAAGAATCTCTGTGTGTATACCTCTTGGCGATGGAGTGCAGTGGATGTCCAAATATAACACCTCAGTCCTCACTAGGCTAATATGTGCACTCTGTAAGGGGAAAAAATAGAGGTATGAGCAACCACACGCTCAGTAAGTCAATAATGCAAGCATGGTAGATAACTACCCTATCTACATGCTGATAATGTCATGGCATAAATCAATATAATCAGAGCATGAGGAAATATTAAAAACTATGCCACATGTATATACATATATCATGTACTGAAAACATAGAAATACGCATGTAAACCATGGTAAAATCATCATGTAAAACCTCCCATGCTCATCGTTATTAAAACTCATCATGAAAAGGGAAATTCAATGCGAAACGTCCTTTAAGATTTATCACTTTCTCAAAACACATCAAATCTTATCATAACTAGAATATCATTTTTTTAAACAATATCCCACAAGGCTCGACCCCTCCCTCAGGTCTACCCTGGACAACACAATCACACTCAGTGTATAAAACCATATGGTATCATGTGAGACAGGCGGTTACTATCTCTCAAGGATTATGTTGGCCAACTATGTCATAATCATCCCAAACCACATGGATCTCGGTGTGCAGGGCATTATGCTGGAATGAATGTGGGTTAGTTCTTCGCCAGACTTTCAAATCAACATCTCAACCACGCGGTACAACGTACTCCATGTGATCTACATAGTACAACGTACTCCACGGACCCATATCACGGTTGGGGGTGCCAGTCGTAGGTATTATCTACCCCATACCATGCATAACCTATACAGTCTCAAATACACGTGGGAGCATTTCATTTTCATATAAGAGAACCTTCCCACCGAACAGAGTCTTCCCACCCCAACGGGCTTAAGGATGTTGGCTTAAAGATCTTGCCGTAAGAAGGCCTCCCTACTGAACAGAGCCTCCCCATCTGAATGGGATTAAGGATGTTGGCTTAAAGATCTTGCCGTAAGAAGGCCTCCCTACTGAACAGAGCCTCCCCATCTGAATGGGATTAAGGATGTTGGCTTAAGGATCTTACCAGCTCCACGGCTCATACATACCACAGTGTGAAAAATCCATTGCGATTGAAGCTCTAACACGATTTTATGCATTATTAGCAAACATCCTCGTACGAGCAACGCTCCAATATGACTTTATGTATAACAAATAATGAAGAAATCCACATACGAGCATAAGCTCTAGTAGGGTTTATAAAACATCATCATAATTCAAATTAAGGTGCTAGCTAAGCTCCAACACATTTCATACAAGTCAAAATGTCAAAATCCAGTGCGAGCGAAGCTCCAGCACGATTTAACTCACGTATAATACGATAGGGTGCTCTTTTCGAACACATCATATTTCAAATCAAAGTTAGCACATGCCTCATGCTATTTCATGAAATTATGAAAATCAAATAGCTAGCATATCCCTCAATTTGCTTGGACCAAGGCAAATGTGTTTTGTAAAAACATCAAAACATGTGATTTATGCATATATTAGCCTTACTATCCATTTTTTATAAGATTCTCTTCAAACCAAATCATATACAGATATACCGTTAATCCCTTTTTTAAATAATGATGCATTTGTAAAGCCCTGTATTCACCCACAAAATATGAGCAGCTATCTCTATACACTCAAAAAATTCCCTTATCTATAATTGCGTCGAGTGATTCCATTTCCTTAAAGCTATTTGATTACGCAGTTGGATTCGCCTCTAACGAAATCTTTGAGACTGTACAAAATCATATTCCACGTCAATTGGGTCCAATATAACACAATCCTTGCTTTTACTATAGTCCACTCAACCTATAATTTCCATTAACGCCTATAAGGCTTTCATTTGATCGCTCTACCTATATCTCGAGAGCCTATTGGACACTTTTAGATCCATTGATTCATACTAATTTGATATTAAGCTCATGGCACCTCATTTACTTCACTATGGCATTTTGTCAAACACCTTATATACTTATTCTCATAACTTGACAAATTTTACAATGTAGCTTCATCCAATAATCTCAAATCATGCATATTGCCCAACTAGCACCTTAGCATAACCCATTAATCTTTAATTCACCCATATCACATCTTCTCACACTAGGCTCATTCTAGGTTTTACTTGTTCCATTACATTCTAGGTAGTTCCAATCATCAATACACATACCAATCACCTCACAACAATAACTAGATAGATATATCTTGAGTTTGGTGTATTAGAAACCCACCTAGCTTTATTTCTTTCTTGCTCCAAATAAGAACACTCCTTGCTCCTTCAATCCAAGCAATGGAGTATTGATTCCAAACTATGTTGTTCTTCTCTTTATAATGAACAACTTTACTCTAATGGCTTTTTCTTAAATCTTTATAGAAATGGAATGATTTTAGAGTGAGAAAGCTAGGTTTAAGATTGAAAATGGAAGGAAATGGTTTGTTCCTGTGAAAATACAAATGTAATTGCTCTGATTTTATAGAAATGGTACTAGGAGATCGATCTGCATAGAGTGGAGATCGATCTGCATCTACTAGGTGTATGAGATCGATCTGCCTTGTGGTATGAGACTGATCTGTTCAATGGTATAGGATCGATTCCTTTCAGGCGAAGAGCTTAGGAGATCGACCTGGCTATTAAGAGGAGATCGATTTGCTCCAACCAGAGACCAATGGAGATCTATCTGCTTGAGTGAGGGATCGATCTCCCTCTTCCTGAATGCTTATCATTGTGTTCTCCGGGCCATGAGATTGATCTCTCCTTGCATATGATCGATATGGCCTTCATCCTGCACCCTTTTGCTGCATTTTTTCCCTTTCAAACTCATACTCAATCACTTCTACACTCATTTATCAATCCATTCATCCATAGATTAATGTAACTTATCTATACATTAATAATCATATACATTACATAGAAATTTACGAGTCTTACATAATGTAATGATGGAGTATGTATGTAAGAGTTGTAAGTTAAAAGTAGGGAAAAAGGACATGTCGACTGATCTCATCTCTATTAACTTTGAAGGATTTTGATGTAATACTAGGAATGGATTGGTTGGCTACAAACTATGCTTTTTTAGACTATTATGCTAAGACAATGATGTTTTCCATCCCTGAAAAGTACATTGTAAGATTTAAAAAGTAATGAAAGAAGTAGTAAATTATTTCTAAGGATGAATGATTTTGCTAACGAATGTTATAATAATGTGTTGAAGGTTTTATCGCCTATGTGGTTGACTTGGATAAGGTGTACCCAGATATAGCTAACATCCCAGTGGTTAGAGAATTCCCGGATGTCTTTTCAAAAGAATTGCCAAGATTGTCACCAGAAAGAGAAATAGAATTCTGTATTGATTTGGTGCCTGAAACTGAACCGATATCCAAGCCACCGTATAGAATGGTTTCGATTGAGTTGGAGGAGCTAAAGAATCAATTACAAGAATTGTCGGACAAGGGATTTATCAGATCGAGTGTATCACCTTAGGGAGCACCAGTTCTGTTTATAAAGAAGAAAGATTGGAGCCTTTGACTGTGTATAGACTATCGGTTGTTGAACAAGGCTACCATCAAGAATAAATATCCCCTACCATGGATAAATGATCTATTGGATCAGTTATAGGGAGCACAGATCTTTTTGAAGATTGATATGAGGCATGGGTATCATCAGTTGAGGATTCTGAGTGGAGATGTTCCCAAGACAGCGTTTCGGACCCGTTATGGCCATTATGAGTTTCTGGTTACGCAATTTGGGTTGACAAATTCTCCTGCAGCGTTTATGGCTCTAATGAATGATGTGTTTAAGCCATACCTGGACAGGTTTGTGATTCTCTGTATAGATGGCATACTGGTGTACTCGAAGTCCAGGGAGGAGCATGAGCAGGATTTGAGAACAATGTTACAGATCCTCTGAGATCAGGAGCTTGGGATCACATTATAGGCTATTGTGATAGACTAACCCCCCTCCCATTATAGCAGTGATTACCCCACACACCGAGTACTGTGGTGCTTGGGATCACATTATAGGATATGGCCATAGTCCAGGAGAGTATTGCATTTAGCCATCGAGTCTCGCATGATATATCACATGAATGATTTTACCTGTTTTCATGATATGGTTAGACTTGAGGGATGGGTCAAAAACCGGTTAATGTGTTGTGAATGATTTAAATGCCATATTTACTGTGATTTGAATATAAATGGCTTGATTTATCTAAAGGCATTATGAAATTATAAAGATGTATTGTTTTGCACGAAATGCCTATGTTTTGAGAACTCAACATGATTTTATACATGGGATTTAAATATGTACAATTATATATATATATTTTAAAATTCTTACTTTCAAAGTGAGTCAAGGAAATAATATTTTCAAGGTAGATCATTATTTTCAGTAGATAGTGTGGATGTCCTACTTACTTCCCTGATTTCCTTACCGAGCTATAAGCTCACCCTTTTTTTTACACCACTCTACACAGCATCCGCAATAGAGTGAGTATGTTTAAGGGATAGTGTTCCTGTTGTCCGCTACCATTTCCTATCGATCGACAGGTATACATATTTTGTACGATTCTGTCTATAAACATATAAATAGCACAATGATGTAAACGATGTATATTATGGGGGAACGTATTTGTATTAGATTTTTTACGAGGTCACTTATGTTATAAAAGAAATTACAGTCAGTAGATAGTATTTTGACGTGTATGTATGAGAATGAATGATATGGTAAGCAAGGATGGTGACATCGAATCACAACCCAACTGTTGATGAAAGGAAAGGTAAGTAAAAAGTGAAAAAATTTGTAGTGTTTTGGTTAAGTCAAAGAGAGTCGTGACAGAATGGTATCAAAGCAGAGTTTTGGTCTGATTGAGGCAGTATTAGTAATTATGAAAGTTTACATCCCTATATTATTGTGCTATGTTCAGTTACAGGTGTGTGTACCAAGATGGGAATTGCATAATTAATGGTTGTGAATGTAAGAGTCGAGCTATTATGGCTAATACCAGTCGTGGTAGAGGGGCTAGAGGTAGGGCTCAAAGTCGTTGAGTTAGGCTTGAGAGCCGAGATGATTTCGAATCTTCATCTGACCTTGTGATGCGAGTCACATCGAGGTACCAAAGAGTACAGAGGCACACCTTGTGAGATTAAAGCGTAGCCTAGAGACTATAGTAGAGTTACTGGCACAGACTATACCAGGTAGACAGAGACAAGATGCAAAGACTGAGACTAGAGAGGCAGTTGCACCTAATACGCCTGCACAGCCAGTTCAGACGCCACAGCCTATTGATACTCCTATTGCTCCAGTGCAGGGCAGTAGTGGATTGGGGTATGGTTGTGAGCTTGATAGGTTACGGCAGTTCCAAAAATTTGGACCGCCATCGTTTAGTGGTGTTAAGGACCCAGTGATTGTGGAGGATTGGATTAGAGAGATCGAAAAGTTGTACGGATTCTTTGAGTGTACGACTTCAAAGATGGTCACATTTGCTGCGTTCCTACTGAAAGGAATGACAGAGCATTGGTGGAAGTTCACCAGGCCCATATTGAGAGCCCGAGATACTGAGATTAGTTGGGAGATATTTTTGGATGCCTTTAGGAGGCAGTTTGTTCCAGATACAGTGCAGCGAAAACTGCAAGCTGAGTTTTTAGGGCTGAACCAGGCGAGTTTATCAGTGGAGGAGTATGAGACTAGATTCTTATCCCTGGGACGGTATAACCCTGACACCATGTATAGTGAGACCAGAAAGGTCCACAAATTTATTGATGGACTGAGATCGGCTCTATGATCTAGATTAGTCCCTTTGGATATAACCACCTACAAGGAGGCAGTGCATAGGGCATAACTGTGCGAGCAAGATTATGAACATTCTTTCGAGTTCGGGAAGTTTAGTTGAAGTCGAGATAGAGAGAGGAAGAGGCCAGCTAGACATATAGGTTTTAGTTATCGAGGAGGGGGGAGACTCTTTAGTAAGAGACCACGGATTGAGGATGTCACGACCCAATTCCATTCTCTTTAACCGAAAATCACGAAAAATTTTTCGCGTTTTACTGTTGCCTTACCCGGTCGTGAACTAAACTCATCACACACTGTTGGGCTGTGAGTCAATAATAAACACCACATCTCATTTATTCTCAATTAATTAAAACGATGTCATACATGTGCATTTAATCGTGTACTTATACGAATACATGTTTTACTGACATCTACATCCCCCATAAGTACAACTCAAAAGAATACTGTGCTTTTACATTGTTTAGATACAAAAAGAATCACTGTGTATATACCTCTTAGAGATGGAGATGCAGCGGAGTCCAAAATAATACGCCTCAATCCTCACTGGGCTACTATGCAAGCTCTGTAGGGGGGAAAATAGAGTGGGATGAGCAACCACACGCTCAGTAAGGCAATAATGCAAGCATGGTAGATAACTACTCTATCTACATGCTGATAGTGTTATGCATAAATCATTTATGGTAGGAGCATGAGGAATAAAACTATGCCATATGAGTATACATATATATATCATGTATCAAAGTCATGTAAAATTGGCATATAAAACATAGTAAAACATCATGTATAAATCATCTCATGCTCGATCTCATTTAAATTCATAAAAAGGGCAATTCATTAAGAAACCTCCTTTTTAAACCCACGTCATAAAACTCTTTCTCATCACATACAATCACATAACATCAATTCACAATCACAACCTCATTTTCATTTCACAATTCAAATCCACGAGGCTCGACCCCTCCTTCGGGTCTACCTTAAACAATCACAATCACACTTAGAGATTTAAAATCATGTGGTAGTAAGTAAATCAAGCAAGGAGACAGGTTACTATATCTCAAGTGACTACGTTGGCCAATCGTCACATATCATCCCAGACCACACGGATTCCGGTGTGCGGGGTATCATGCTGGCACGAAGGTGGGTTAGTTCTCCGCCAGACTTTCTCAAATCAAGTAACCACCACGCGGTACATCGTACTCCATGTGATATACACGGTACATCGTACTCCGCGGACCCATAACATGGTTGGGGGTGCCTGCCATAGGTCTTATCTACCCCATACCAAGTGTAACCTTTATAGTCTCAAGAGCGCGTGGGAGTAACCTCAATACCAGGTCCTAGCCCCTCATGGCCTTGCTCGCCCCTGTTGGGTTCCCTGATCCAGGTCCTAGCCCCTCACCCTCACCCCACCTAAGAGGTCTGTCAGGCCTGTTGGGTTCCCTGGATGGATTATGTCAGGTCCTAGCCCCTCACCCTCACCCCACCTAAGAGGTCTGTCAGGCCTGTTGGGTTCCCTGAGTTAATCCGTATCTCTCACCACGGCCTCATACATACCACAGTGTGCAAACCAGCGCGAGCTACGCTCTAGCGCGAATTCATGCATCAAACCAATCACTTCGTACGAGCAATGCTCTGGTACAGCATTTATGCATAAAATATGAAGAAACCATGTACGAGCATAGCTCCAGTACAGTTATATGCATAAGAAAAACCACTCAAATCCACGTACGAGCGTAAGCTCCATTACGGTTTATAAGCATCATCACAATTCAAATTCAAAGTGCGAGCTAAGCTCAAGCACGTTTCACACAAGTGAAAACATAGAAATCCAGCGCGAGTGGGGCTCTAGCGCGATTTATGTCATACAAATGTGATAGGCGGCTCATATACAATTTATCAATCCCGGCAATTCGGGTTTAGCACTCACAAATGCTTTTCCACAACAACAATACAATTCTAGCCGACCTATCTACAAGCTTGCTTAAAACTAAGCAATTCGTTTTGAAAAGCATCAAAACATTAAATTTATGCAATTATTAACCTTACTATCCCATTTCATAAAATCCACTTCAAATCCAAAACCACGCATATACTCATCATCATTCACGAATACCATCAACATTTATTTGAGCAATCATGCATTTCATAAAAACACCCGATATTCACCCACAAGTTCAAAGTACGAGCAGCTACCTCTATATACTCACAAAATTCCCTTACCTGGAATCGCGATGCGTGATTCCACTTCCTTATGCTGCTTACTCGTACGGTTCGGTTCGCCTTCAACGAACTCTTCGGGACTGCACAAAATCGTATCCCGCATTATATTCGATCCATATATTGCAACCCTTGTGCTTGCTATAGTCAATTTAATCTATAGCCTCTATTAAAGCTTATTTGGCCTCGTTTCCTTACTTTATCCATAACTCGAGTCTATGGATCTTCTTAGGCCTATTATCTTATTCAAAATCGATATCAAATCGACATAAAGCTCATAGTGTTCATATTTCATGAATCCCCTCACTATGGCATTTATGAAGCATATTCATACTCATTTCCACAATTTCTCCAAACTCACAATGTAATCTTATCTAACCATCTAAAATCATAAACATTACCCCAATAACAACTTTAGCATGCCATAAATCATAAGCTCATTCAATCCCACATATCCTCATATTATACCCATTTTAGATTTATAGGTCACACCAATTCCACTGCATTCCTAGGTAGTTTATCCATCAATACTCATATCAATCATCTCCAAAATCAATTAAATAGCTAACGCATTTGGATTGGAGTATTAGAATCTTACCAATATGATTTCTCTTCTTGCTCCAAATGGTAATGCCCTTAACTCCTTCGATTCCAAAAATGGGACAATGCCCTCTCACTATGTTGTTCTTCTCTTTGATAGGAACAACTTTGCCTATAATGATCTCTCTTCAAATCTCACTGAAAATGGTTGATTTTAGAGAGGGAAAGTTAGGTTTTTGGGTTGAGATTGTAAGGTTAAATGTTTTTCCGAGATTTCCAAATTTTCAGCTCTCCTTATATAGAAATAGCTTGAGGAGATCGATCTGGTCCAAGAGGAGATCGATCTGGTCCCTTAAAATTCCTCTTTTTCACGGCATTTTTAAGCCTGAGATCGATCTGTCGAAGCAATGAGATCGATCTGTTGAAGCATGAGCTCGATTTGTCGAAGCATGAGATCGATCTGGTTCCAAACAGAGAGCTAAGGAGATCGATCTGGGTGCTTGGGGATCGATCTTTCCACTACAGAATGCTTGGGAGATCGATCTGGCTCCATTGGAGATCGATCTGCTCTATTCTTTCGCCCAAATAAGAGCATTCTGGCTCTTCCAGATCGATCTCTCATCCTATGAGATCGATCTTAACCTTATGTTTTCCAGATTTCCTGCAGTTTCTTTGCTGCAACTCATACCATCACATCCTTAATCTATTGCCATGGCCATTTTCTCATCCATCCACCTTTATAACTTGAAAATGGCATCCATTCATACCTTATGCACATTGAAACTTGTGTACATTCATTGTATGTTCAAAGGTATGCTACATAAAACCAAATGGAAGCATAACTCCATTCCATTTTACCATACTACTCATCTTGAGTCTCAATCACATCCATCACTTGCTAGAACTCATTTCTTCGTATTCATATTCAATGAAACTTGTATGTACGTTACAATTTATATTACACATACATACATTGAATCCATGGACTTACATCAATCATACTTTACATTACAAGTCCATTCATATTATTTGATCCAATTACACACATTACCCTTATACATATACGGGGTCTTACATTCTCCCCTCCTTCAAGGAATTTGGTCCTCCAAATTAGAACCAAGTCACTCTTCAAAAAGTTGGGGGTACTTCTCCCGTATCGAGTTCTCCAATTCCCACGTGGCCTCTTCCGCCGTGTGATGTTGCCAAAGAACTTTCACCAAGGGAATTGTCTTATTCCGCAACACTTTCTCTTTTCTATCCAATATCCGAACCGGCTTCTCAACATACGTCATATTCTCATGGAGCTCCAACGGCTCATATCTTATCACGTGTGCCGGGTCTGGGTGATACTTCTGAAGCATCGAGACGTGGAAGACGTTGTGGACATTTGCCAAGTCCGGTGGCAATGCCAATCTATACGCCTTATCTCCCACTCTCTCCAAAATCTCGAAGGGTCCGATATATCTAGGGCTCAGCTTGCCCTTCTTACCAAATCTCATAATACCTTTCGATAGTGATACCCTCAGAAACACCGACTCACCCTCATCAAACTCCAGTGGTCTTCATCTCTTGTCAGCATAACTCTTTTGCCGGCTCTGAGCTGTCCGTAATCTCTCACATATTAACTGGACGTCCTCAGATGCCTACTGCACTAAGTCCGGAGCAAAAATCTGTCTGTCACCAACCTCTTCCCATCCAATAGGGGAACGGCATCTATGCCCGTATAATGCCTGATAGGGTGCCATCCCGATACTAGCATGATAGCTATTATTATAAGCGAACTCGGCTAACTGCAGGTGGTCCTCCCAGGAGCCTCTAAAATCCATCACACACGCTCTCAACATATCCTCTAGGGTCTGTATAGTCCTCTCTGACTGCCCATCTGTCTGAGGATGAAAAGCGGTGCTAAAACTCAGTCGGGTCCCAAACGCTTCCTGAAAATGTTCCCATAAATGGGAAGTGAAGCGGGCATCCCTATCAGAAACAATGCTCACTGGTACACCATGTAGCCGTACTATCTCTCGAATATACAGGTTCGCCAACTGGCTCAGCGTATCGGTAGCTCTCATAGCCAAGAAATGGGCGAACTTAGTCAACCGGTCCACAATAACCCATATGGCATCATGACCTCTACGGGTCCTCGGCAACCCCATCACAAAATCCATGGTGACATGCTCCCACTTCCATGTCGGTATCGGTAGAGGCTGCAATAATCCTGCAGGCTTCTGATGCTCTACTTTCACTTGCTGACAAACGAGACACTTAGCGACATATTTAGCAATGTCTCTCTTCATTCCAGACCACCAATAAACCTTCCGAAGGTTTTGATACATCTTGGTACTTCCCGGATGTATCGTATACTTCGATGAGTGAGCCTCTGATAAAATCATTCTCCTGATCTCAGGATCCTTGGGAACGCATACTCTGCCTCTGAACCTTAATAAGCCATCAGCACTCTGCTCAAAATCAATACCCACACCTATCTGTATCTGCCTCAGCCAATTGATGCACCGTCGATCGCTCTGTTGGGCTTACCGAATACGGCCAATCAACTCTGGCTCTAGTCTCAAACTAGCCATGATCTCAAGTCTCTCAGATCCAGGTGGGGTTACATCCAAACTGAGGTTCGCAAAGTGTTCTAACAATTCATGTTGTCGTACCATCATATAAGACACCAACCCAAGGTTCTTTCTACTCAAAGCATCGACAACTACATTTGCCTTACCCGGGTGGTACATGATTTCACAATCATAGTCTTTCAGGAGTTCGAGCCATCTCCTTTGTCTCATATTCAGCTCTTTCTGCGAGAACAGGTACTTAAGGCTCTTATGATCTGTGAACACCTAAAATTTCTCACCATAGAGATAGTGGCGCCATATTTTCAAGGCAAATACTACAGCCGCCAACTCCAAATCATGTGTCGGGTAGTTCCTCTCATGATATTTCAACTGTCTAGATCCATAGGCAACTACCTTCCCATCCTGCATAAGCACACAGCCCAGTCCCTAGTGCGATGCATCCGTATACATCGAGAATCCTCCTGAGCTAGTAGGAATGGTGAGAACTGGAGCAGTCGTCAATCGACGATTAAGCTCCTCAAAACTCCTCTCACATGCCTCATCCCACACAAACTTAATATCTTTTCGTGTGAGGCGTGTCAATGGAACAGCTAGTCTGGAGAAACTCTCTACAAATCTCCGATAATATCCTGCTAATCCCAGAAAACTCCTGATCTCAGTTACTGTCTTGGGCTATTCCCACTGCACAACTGCCTCTATCTTGGATGGATCCATTGATACCCCATCCTTTAACACGACATGCCCCAGAAATGAGATCTGTTCCAACCAAAAGTTACACTTGCTGAGTTTGGCATACAATTCTCTCTCTCGGAGGGTCTGCAGAACTATCCTCAAGTGCTCCTCATGATCTTCCCTGGACTTGGAATACACCAAAATATCATCAATGAACGCTATTACAAACTTGTCCAGGTATGGCTTGAATATATCATTCATCAATGCCATAAATGCTGCGGGAGCATTCGTCAATCTGAATGGCATCACCAAAAACTCGTAGTGGCCATAACGGGTACGAAATGCTGTCTTGGTTATATCTCCACTCCTGATCCTCAATTGATGATACCCTGACCGCAGACCTATCTTAGAAAATACTTCGGCTCCCTGGAGCTGATCCAACAAATCATCGATTCTTGGAAGGGGGTACTTGTTCTTAATGGTGGCCTTATTCAACAACCGGTAATCTATACACAGTCGGAGGCTTCCATCCTTCTTCCTTACAAATAGAACCGGTGCTCCCCAAGGTGAGACACTCGGTCTAATAAACCCCTTCTCCAACAACTCTTGCAGCTGTTTCTTCAGCTCTTCCAATTCTATCGGAGCCATTCTATAGGGTGGTTTCGATATCGGCTCTGTACCAGGCACCAACTCAATGCAAAATTCCATTTCCCTTTCAGGTGGTAGTCCTGGTAATTCATCCGGAAAGACATCAGGGTAGTTCGTAATTACAGGTATGTCCTTCAATTTCGGGTGTGCCTCATCTATATCGACCACATAGGCAATGAACTCTTCACATTATCCTCTCCATCGTTAGTAACATAAACCATCACTCCACATTCAACATTTATAAAAAACAAATAATTTATCTCTCAAGCAATATGAATTTAAAAATCATACCCTTTTATTTGCAACAAACATGCTAGTTTCATATCATTTCTTTTCATCAAAGTTTACAATAAGATTGCCTAATCCTGAAAACATCAATGTTTTGGCATGACAATCCATCACAACACGATTGGTAGCCAACCAATCCATTCCCAAAATTACATCAAAATCATTCATATTCAATAAAATCAGATTGACTATCATTTCCTTCCCCTCTATCTTTATCTTACAATCTCTACATACATGCTCAGTCAATTGACTATCATTCATGGGTGTGGAAATCATTAACATTTTATCCAACAATGTTGGTTTCACATCCTTCAATAATTCATGTGCAAAGGAAAGTGATATGAAAGAATGCGTGGCACCAGGATCAAATAATACCGATGCTTCTAAATCAAAGATTCAGATGGTACCTTTAATCACATCCGTCGAAGCATCTGCGGTGTCCTGATCCAGTGCATGTACTCTTCCTCTGCTCACACCCACAGCTTGTTTCCCTTTTTCCTCAGCTGTAGCCCTCCTCCTCGGGGCTGCTGTCTCAACTGGAGCTCCCTCAGGCTCCTTGCCCTTCTGTGGGGCAACCTCAATCATCTCAGTGCAGAACCTCGATATATGTCCTGGCCTCCCACACCTAAAACACGAAACAGGGGGCGCCTGACATGGCCTAATCCCATGGTATCTCCCACATCTCCTACATTGATCTGTGGTAGGTCGTGGTCCTCCAATAGTTATACCCCTCGGTGCAGTCAAAGCTGGGTATACGGGAGGTCTAGCAGCTCTCTCCTGCACCTCCTCGATCTTAGACCTCTTCTCAAAAAACCTTTGGCCACCTCTCTTGGCCACTCTTCCAAACCCGGATCTCTTTCGGTCTCTGTCCTTTCTAACACTGATTCTCCCAAGCTCGGAGGCATTTCGCTCAAAGTCTTGCTCACATAACTGAGCCTTATGTACGGCCTTCTCATAACTCATAATATCGAAGGGAGCTAGCTTAGTCCGGATGACCAATCTCAATCCATCCATGAACTTCTGTATCTTTCGGGTCTCACTACCCATCGTGTCAGGGTCATATCTCCCCAATGACATAAACTTGGACTCATAATCATCCACAGTTCGGTTCCCCTGAACCA
Source organism: Firmiana major (assembly GCA_033439115.1). Lineage (NCBI taxonomy): Eukaryota > Viridiplantae > Streptophyta > Magnoliopsida > Malvales > Malvaceae > Firmiana > Firmiana major. Next base: position 60,091,437 of record CM065896.1, on the reverse strand, counting down.
AATTCATAAATTCCATACGTAATTTCCTCTGTGCGGTAGCTGGAATATACTGTCTCCTGAAAGCCTCTAGAAATATCTCCCACGAGATCTCAGAGTGTCTGGCCCTCAAAATAGCCTCGGTGGATCTCCACCAATGCTCAGCCTCGCCTTTCAACATAAATACGGCAAAGGCTACCTTCTCAACTGAAGTGCATCGGAAAAGCCTATATAGTTTCTCCATCTACTACACCCAATCCTCCGTAACCACAGGGTCCTTCACCCCTCTAAACACTGGGGGTTTCAGGGCTTGAAACTCTCGCAACCTGCTCAAGTCGTAGTCATAACCCACATCACTATCGCTCTGCTGAGGAGCTATAGGAGAATCTGTATCCTGGGCTGGAGGTGGTGTAACTGTAGCTGTCTCAGCAGTCTGAGGTCTCTCCGCCTCTGCAGCTGCCTGTTCAGTAGTAGGCTGTGGCGTGAGACCTCGTCTATCAGCGGCAACCAAGGCCTACGTGACTATCTCCACCAAACTCTCAATACTCCGCTCTAATCTAGCGAAGCGAGCCTCAGTATCCTCTGCTCTCTCAGCAGGGTTTTGTGGAGCCTGCTCAGTCTGTGGCTCCGCACGGCTCTCAGGCCTACCTCTACGGCCTCTAGCATGTGCTCTCGCCCCTCTACCTTGGCGTGTAACCGGCATAGTGACTAACTTCCTGTATTATAATAATTCATTAAGCTCAATCCATCGCGGTATACACAGTTATATCTAAATAAAAGCACAGTACTATGGGGATGTACTTTCCTACGTTTTATTAATAACTCACATCAGGCCAACATAGCTCTGATACCAATCTCTGTCACGACCCAATTCCATTCTTTTTAACCGAAAATCACTAAAAATTTTTTGCGTTTTACTGTTGCCTTACCCGGTCGTGAACTAAACTCACCACACACTGTTGGGCTGTGAGTCAATAATAAACACCACATCTCATTTATTCTCAATTAATTAAAACGATGTCATACATGTGCATTTAATCGTGTACTTATACGAATACATGTTTTACTGACATCTACATCCCCCATAAGTACAACTCAAAAGAATACTGTGCTTTTACATTGTTTAGATACAAAAAGAATCACTGTGTATATACGTCTTAGAGATGGAGATGCAGCGGAGTCCAAAATAATACGCTTCAGTCCTCACTGGGCTACTATGCACGCTCTGTAGGGGGAAAATAGAGTGGGATGAGCAACCACACGCTCAGTAAGGCAATAATGCGAGCATGGTAGATAACTACTCTATCTACATGCTGATAGTGTTATGCATAAATCATTTATGGTAGGAGCATGAGGAATAAAACTATGCCATATGAGTATACATATATATATCATGTATCAAAGTCATGTAAAATTGGCATATAAAGCATGGTAAAACATCATGTATAAATCATCTCATGCTCGATCTCATTTAAATTCATAAAAAGGGAATTCGTTAAGAAACCTCCTTTTTAAACCCACGTCATAAAACTCTTTCTCATCACATACAATCACATCACATCAATTCACAATCACAACCTCATTTTCATTTCACAATTCAAATCCACGAGGCTCGACCCCTCCTTCGGGTCTACCTTAAACAATCACAATCACACTTAGAGATTTAAAATCATGTGGCAGTAAGTAAATCAAGCAAGGAGACAGGTTACTATATCTCAAGTGACTACGTTAGCCAATCGTCACATATCATCCCAGACCACACGGATTTCGGTGTGCGGGGTATCATGCTGGCACGAAGGTGGGTTAGTTCTCCGCCAGACTTTTTCAAATCAAGTAACCACCACGCGGTACATCGTACTCCATGTGATATACATGGTACATCGTACTCCGCGGACCCATAACATGGTTGGGGGTGCCTGCCATAGGTCTTATCTACCCCATACCAAGTGTAACCTTTATAGTCTCAAGAGCGCGTGGGAGTAACCTCAATACCAGGTCCTAGCCCCTCATGGCCTTGCTCGCCCCTGTTGGGTTCCCTGATCCAGGTCCTAGCCCCTCACCCTCACCCCACCTAAGAGGTCTGTCAGGCCTGTTGGGTTCCCTGGATGGATTATGTCAGGTCCTAGCCCCTCACCCTCACCCCACCTAAGAGGTCTGTCAGGCCTGTTGGGTTCCCTGAGTTAATTCGTATCTCTCACCACGGCCTCATACATACCATAGTGTGCAAACCAGCGCGAGCTACGCTCTAGCGCGAATTCATGCATCAAACCAATCACTTTGTACGAGCAACACTCTGGTACGACATTTATGCATAAAATATGAAGAAACCATGTACGAGCATAGCTCCAGTACAGTTATATGCATAAGAAAAACCACTCAAATCCATGTACGAGCGTAAGCTCCAGTACGATTTATAAGCATCATCACAATTCAAATTCAAAGTGCGAGCTAAGCTCAAGCACGTTTCACACAAGTGAAAACATAGAAATCCAGCGCGAGTGGGGATCTAGCGCGATTTATGTCATACAAACGTGATAGGTGGCTCATATACAATTTATCAATCCCGGCAATTCGGGTTTAGCACTCACAAATGCTTTTCCACAACAACAATACAATTCTAGCCTACCTATCTACAAGCTTGCTTAAAATCAAGCAATTCTTTTTGAAAAGCATCAAAACATTAGATTTATGCAATTATTAACCTTACTATCCCATTTCATAAAATCCACTTCAAATCCAAAACCACGCATATACTCATCATCATTCACGAATACCATCAACATTTATTTGAGCAATCATGCATTTCATAAAAACACCCGATATTCACCCACAAGTTCAAAGTACGAGCAGCTACCTCTATATACTCATAAAATTCCCTTACCTGGAATCACGATGCGTGATTCCACTTCCTTATGCTGCTTACTCGTACGGTTTGGGTATCCTTCAACGAACTCTTCGGGACTGCTCAAAATCGTATCCCGCATTACATTCGATCCATATATTGCAACCCTTGTGCTTGCTATAGTCAATTTAATCTATAGCCTCTATTAAAGCTTATTTGGCCTCGTTTCCTTACTTTATCCATAACTCGAGTCTATGGATCTTCTTAGGCCTATTATCTTATTCAAAATCGATATCAAATCGACATAAAGCTCATAGTGTTCATATTTCATGAATCCCCTCACTATGGCATTTATCAAGCATATTCATACTCATTTCCATAATTTCTCCAAACTCACAATGTAATCTCATCTAACCATCTAAAATCATAAACATTACCCCAATAACAACTTTAGCATGCCATAAATCATAAGCTCATTCAATCCCACATATCCTCACATTATACCCATTTTAGATTTCTAGGTCACACCAATTCCACTACATTCCAAGGTAGTTTATCCATCAATACTCATATTAATCAACTCCAAAATCAATTGGATTGGAGTGTTAGAATCTTAGCAATATGATTTCTCTTCTTGCTCCAAATGGTAATGCCCTTAACTCCTTCGATTCCAAAAATGGGACAATGCCCTCTCACTATGTTGTTCTTCTCTTTGATAGGAACAACTTTGCCTCTAATGATCTCTCTTCAAATCTCACTGAAAATGGTTGGTTTTAGAGAGGGAAAGTTAGGTTTTTGGGTTGAGATTGTAAGGTTAAATGTTTTTTCGAGATTTCCAGATTTTCAGCTCTCCTTATATAAAAATAGCTTGAGGAGATCGATCTGGTCCCTTAAAATTTCTCTTTTTCACGGCATTTTTAAGCCTGAGATCGATCTATCGAAGCAATGAGATCAATTTGTTGAAGCATGAGATCGATCTGTCGAAGCATGAGATCGATCTGGTCCCAAACAAAGAGCTAAGGAGATCGATCTGGGTGCTTGGGGATCGATCTTTCCACTATAGAATGCTTGAGAGATCGATCTGGCTCCATTGGAGATAGATCTGCTCTATTCTTTCGCCCAAATAAGAGCATTCTGGCTCTTCCAGATCGATCTCTCATCCTATGAGATCGATCTGGACCTCATGTTTTCCAGATTTCCTGCAGTTTTTTTGCTGCAGCTCATACCATCACATCCTTAATCTATTGCCATGGCCATTTTCTCATCCATCCACCTTTATAACTTGAAAATGGCATCCATTCATACCTTATGCACATTGAAACTTGTGTGCATTCATTGTATGTTTAAAGGTATGCTACATAAAACCAAATGGAAGCATAACTCCATTCCATTTTACCATACTACTCATCTTGAGTCTCAATCACATCCATCACTTGCTAGAACTCATTTCTTCGTATTCATATTCAATGAAACTTGTATGTACGTTACAATTTATATTACACATACATACATTGAATCCATGGACTTACATCAATCATACTTTACATTACAAGTCCATTCATATTATTTGATCCAATTACACACATTACCCTTATACATATACGGGGTCTTACAGAGGAGGCATGAGAAAGACCTGCTATCTGGCCATAACTTCAGCGAAGGGTATTTTCATTGGAGGACAGAGACTCACTACTGAGCAGTGTAGTAGATACGACAGACATCATGGAGGTAGACCTTGTCCGATGACTCTTATAGTGCATTTTCGATGTGGGAAACCATGGCATATTGCTAAAGCTTGCCTAGAGATGGTTGGGACTACCCCATTGAAGGGCAGGGAGCTAGAGAGAGCTCAAGTTGATATTTCTACTCCGAAAAGGAGAGCGACAGCAGAAGAAAAAGGATGAAAGCCTCTGATTGCATATTTACTACAGATTTTTGAATAAGCCTACCATCAAGAATAGGTATCCCCTTCGACACATCGATGAATTGTTGGATCAGCTTCGGGGAGCGCAGGTCTTTTTTAAGATTGATCTGAGGCTTGGGTACCATTAGTTGAGAATTTGAAGTAGAGATGTACCCAAGATAGCATTTTCAGACCCGATATGGCCATTATGAGTTCTTAGTTATGCCATTCGGACTGACGAATGCTCCCATAATTTAATGGCTTGATGAATGATGTATTCAAGCCATACTTAGATCAGTTTGTTATCATCTTTATCGATGACATAGAGGTGTATTCGAAGTCTCAAGAGAAGCATGAGCAGCACATGAGAATTGTATTACAGACTCTCCGAAAGAAGGAGTTGTATGCTAAACTCAATAAGTGTAACTTCTGTTCACTGTGATCTTATTTTAGGACACGTTGTGTCGAGGGATGGTATGTCAGCGGACCCATCCAATATTGAGGCTATAGTTTAGTGGGACCAGTCGAGGACAGTCACCGAGATCAGGAGTTTTTTGGGTTTAGCAGGATATTATCAGAGATTCGTAGAGGGATTTTAGAAGTTAGTTGCTCCGTTGACCCATCTCACTAAGAAGAATGTTACATTTTTATGGGACGATGATTGAGAGATACCTTATCATCTGGGTAAGGCTAATGTGATAGTAGATGCGTTAAGTAGGAAGAGCCTTGGGATGGTATCATATATCATGGTCAGGGAACACAAGTTGCTAGAATAGTTTACTAGTCTCGATTTGGGTATTGTGCCTTTTGATAAGAATACAGACTTTGTGATAGCTAGCCTGAGGTTACAACCTAATCCGTTGGACAGGATTAGATAGGCTCAGTAGAGTGATCCGTATTGCGCTGATATGACTAGTCATATACAGATGGGCATAGTGACCAATTATGATTTGAGTTTAGATGGACCACTGAAGTTCAGAGGTAGGGCGTGTGTTTTCAAGGAGCTAGAGCTCACGAGACTGATTTTGTCAGAAGCTTATTCTTCCAGGTACACGTTATATCTGAAAAGTGTTTTGGTGGTCAAATATTAAAAAGGATGTAGCAAAGTTTATGGCGAGGTGTCTCGTCCGTCAGCAGGTGAAGGTAGAGCATCAGAAGCCTACAGGGTTATTACAGCCTCTATCGATATCAATATGGAAATGAGAGCATATCACCATGGATTTCGTGATGGGATTACCGAGGACCCAAAGGAATCACGATGCGATATGGGTGATCGCGGATATAGACTGACGAAGTCAGCCCACTTCTTAGCTATGAGAGCTACCGATACTCTGAGAGCAATAACAGAGTTGTATGTACACGAGGTAGTGAGGTTACATGGTGTTTTAGTGAGCATTATCTCAGATAGGGATTCCTACTTCATTTCCCACCTTTGGGAACATTTTCAAGAAGCCATGGGAACCCAATTGAGTTTGAGCACCGCTTTCCATCCTTAGACCGATGGTCAGTCAGAGAAGACTGTACAAACTTTGGAGGATTTATTGAGAGCGAGAGTGCTGGATTTTAAAGGCTCTTGGGATGATCATTTGCCACTAGTCAGATTTGCCTACAAAAATAGTTATCATTCGAGTATCGAGATGACACCGTACGAGGCTTTGTATGGCCGTAGATGTCATTCCTCTATTGGTTGGGAAGAAATGGGTGACCGAAAGATTTTTGCTCTTGATTTAGTCACGAAAGCCTCTGAGGATGTTTGGTCAATATGCGATAGATTACAAACCACTCAAAGCACACAGAAAAGTTATGCTGACAAGAGACGGAGGCTACTAGAGTTACAGTTGGCGAGTTAGTGTTTTTGAAAGTTTCTCCTTCCAAGGGTATAGCGAGATTCGAGAAGAGAGGTAAATTAAGCCCTTGTAAAATTTGTCCCTTGAGATACTTGATCAAGTGGGTGATAAGGTCTATAGGTTGGCGTTGCCACCAGACTTATCAGGTGTCCATAATGTCTTCCACATTTTGATGCTTCGGAAGTATCACTCAGATCTGGCACATGTGATTAGTTATGAGCTATTGGAGCTCAGAGAGGACATGTCATATGTTGAGAAGCCGATTCGGATATTGGGTAGGATGGAGAAGGTTTTGCTATCAAAGACGATCATTTTGGTTAAGGTTCTCTAGTAGCACCACACTTTGGAAGAAGTTACTTGAGAGTTAGAGAGCATGATGCGTGAGAAGTACCCCCAATTATTTGAGGTATGACTTTGTTCTAATTTGGAGGACCAAATTTCTTCAGTTGGGGATGATTGTAAGACTCAGATTTTTTGTTCTAATTTGGAGGACCAAATTTCTTAAGTTGGGGAGGATTATAAGACCCGTATTTTTTATGTAGCTTATCCCTTATGATTCTTATATGCACAAACATTTTATATGTTGATTGAATCATAAGAAGAGTATTTACTACAATGAAATTGTAAGCAAAGTGGTAAAACATCCATAAGCTATGTAAAGGCCAATTAAGGGCTATAAGAGCCACAGGCTAAACCGAGAGGATCCGAATCATTCTGACTGAAGAGAAGAACTTATGATGTGAAAATATAGAGAACTCAAGAAGGAAAGTCAGTTTGATTCGGTCCTGAACACATAGAGGTAGAGTAAATGCAAAAAAGGGGCAAAATAGACCTTTTAAGCCGTTCAAGGTGTTTTAAGTATATTCACTTCCTGGAAACAGCCAAAACATAAAGATGAGAGTGTAAACCATAAGATATGACACTTTCATATTTTTGAAAAAAAGTCAACGTGGTCAATGATTAAGGAAAAAGTCAACTATAGTTAAGAAAAATTAACCTATAGTTAAGAAAAGTGGACTTTTACCATAGTTGACAACCATGGTTAAAAATTAACCTAAGTATGGAGAAAATTTTTGGAAAAGATATTTTTGGTCAAAATACAAGATAATCATCCCTGGAAGTAAGGAAAATTTATTCGGATGAAATCCGGATTAAATTTAAAGGGTAAAAATGTAATGGGCCAAAGTGAAGATTTGAAAGCCCATTAAGGTATAATAAGTGTAGATCAAATTTTTTAGGTCTATTAGACCGAATGGTTGGACCGATTGGTAGGCCAAATATTTATACAATTAAAGGCTCGATGTATAGTAAAACTTTCAGCCCGAAAGCCCATTAGGAAGGCCCAAACCGAGAAACCCAAATACTAGGCCCAAATGGATTAAAATCAAGCCCATTAGTAAAAGGTAACCATAGCAATTTGGTAACTACTACCTAAACCAATTCAAATTGAAATTTTCTAGCTGAAAATTAAGGCTTAATGATTAAGTAATGGACATATAAATCAGCCAACACAACTACATCTTCTTCCTTAAGCTAGAAGAAGGAAACCAATAAAACACACATATCCAAGTTTTCTCTCACTAGAAATCACTAGGAAAAAAGCATATTTGGAACTTACAATCTGCATGAAAGTTGTTCCAAATTGAGTGAGGATTAACATATGTTGGAATTGCTATCAAGGAGCCAAAGTGTGTAAACCGAGAGGCTTCAAAGTTTCGGCCAAGTGTGAATGCATATACTAGGTATAATTTCAAGCTTTTAAATTCATATATGTTAATGTATGAATGATTCTAAGCAGATTGGTATATGTTTTAAGCATTGAAACACATGGAATCACTATGAACATGAATTAGCCAAGAGTGAGTAGTGATAAATTGATGAATGCCCATATGATTTTAAGGCATGAATGGGTTAATATACATGTGATCATGATTATGGTATAGTTAGAATTAATCAAGTTGATCAATTGATGGATGAATTAAGTTGGCAATCAAGGTATTTGATAAAATGCCTAAATGAACTAAGAGAAACTTAAGAACATTGCCAACCAAGTGTTTGTGAAAATGCCTAAGTGAATTGGCTAGCAAATGGCCGACGATGGCATGGTGCTCTGCATGGCTAGGCATGCGTGGTCTCGGCCATGGCATGAGGCCGAGAGGTCCAATGGGCCAAACCCAATTTCTTTGGATCCAATGTGATGTAATGGGTCTCGGATAAGCCTAATAAGAGTTGGTGGACCCTACAAGCCCAATAGGCCTAACGAAAATGAATAGTAATTTAGAAATGGGCTTAAGGCAAAGTTAGGCCCATTAAGGTTTATTAAAGCCCATTAAGTGAAATAGACTGTATTAAATGTGTGATACAGTAGGAAAAGAATAATTAACATGATGAATGGTTATATGCAACTCCAGAGATTAATGGAGGAGCAAATCGCACTGCTAGATCGAGTAGCGTTGAGAAAGTAAAATTTCTCGAGTAATTACAGATAAGGGACTTTTGCGAGTAGTTAGAGATATCTGCACGTATTTTCATCTGCTTTTACATTCACTTAAAAACTCTGAAGGTCAGAGAAAGTGAATAATAATTATTGTGACCCGATAGGGGCAAATTACGATTTTTCCCATAGGAAAAAAAGTCAACTTTTGGAAAAAGTTGTAAAAAGCATGGAAACCACATTTATGAGTGTTTTTACTGTTGTTTCGCAAAAGAGTAGGTAGATGGGCTAATGTTTTCATGGTTGATGAGAAATAGCACAATTTATAGTGTTAATTTTGATATTTTGAAAATCATCCCTTTTTAAAGAGCCATCTATCGAATTATGTGAGAGTAAATCGTGCTGGAGCATAGCTCGTACTTGATTTCATATATTTTCCACACATATTAGTGTTGAAGTATGATTTGTAGTAGATTTCCATGACATGTATGATAGAGTGCTGGAACATTGCTCGTACTCAGTTTTATATGATATGCATGACAGAGTGCTGGAGCGAATTACTCGTACTCAAATTTTACATAAGATGCATGACAGAGTGCTAGAGCGTTGCTCATACTCGATTCTTCATGATTTATACATGACATGGTACTTGAGCTATTGCTCATACTTGATTTGATGAGTTTTGTGCATAGCATGGTACTGGAGCGTTTGCTCGTACTTGATTTGAAACATGAACTATGCATGACCTAGTGCTAGAGGTTTACTGGCACTAGAGTTTGAGTTTGTGATGTGAAACAGTGTTTGAGCGGAGTGTCGACTGTGAGTCGCACTCAAAGGTGTGTACTGTAGTTTTTACGTGATATATAAGACACGTTACAAAAACCATGACGATTTCCTCGTGTAGACTAAGTGTCGCACTGTGAGATGTTCGCACGTGGCTTTAGAGATGCGGCATTTATTTTCAATAGTATGAGGGCTAAGACTTATGGCAAGTACCCCGACTATGAGGTATATCCACGGTATGAGAGCTAAGACTTATGGCAAGCACCCCGACGGTGAGGAGAGAGTCCATGGGTGTATGTTGTACCATACGAGTGCATGGAGTACACTGTACCGTGTGTTGTTGCGGAGTTACGGAGTTGAGGAGTGTCACGACCCAATTCCATTCTCTTTAACCGAAAGTCACTGAAAATTTTTCGCGATTTACTGTGACCTTACCCGGTCATGAACTAAACTAACCACACACTGTTGGGCTGTGAGTCAATAATAAACACCACATCTCATTCATTCTCAATTAATTAAAACGATGTCATACATGTGCATTTAATCGTGTACTTATACGAATACATGTTTTACTGACATCTACATCGCCCATAAGTACAACTCAAAAGAATACTGTGCTTTTACATTGTTTAGATACAAAAAGAATCACTGTGTATATACCTCTTATAGATAGAGATGCAGCGGAGTACAAAATAATACGCCTCAGTCCTCACTGGGCTACTATGCACGCTCTGTAGGGGGAAATAGAGTGGGATGAGCAACCACACGCTCAGTAAGGCAATAATGCAAGCATGGTAGATAACTACTCTATCTACATGCTGATAGTGTTATGCATAAATCATTTATGGTAGGAGCATGAGGAATAAAACTATGCCATATGAGTATACATATATATCATGTATCAAAGTCATGTAAAATTGGCATATAAAACATGGTAAAACATCATGTATAAATCATCTCATGCTCGATCTCATTTAAATTCATAAAAAGGGAAATTCATTAAGAAACCTCCTTTTTAAACCCACGTCATAAAACTCTTTCTCATCACATACAATCACATCACATCAATTCACAATCACAACCTCATTTTCATTTCACAATTCAAATCCACGAGGCTCGACCCCTCCTTCGGGTCTACCTTAAACAATCACAAATCACACTTAGAGATTTAAAATCATGTGGTAGTAAGTAAATCAAGCAAGGAGACAGGTTACTATATCTCAAGTGACTACGTTGGCCTATCGTCACATATCATCCCAGACACACGGATTTCGGTGTGCGGGGTATCATTCTGGCACGAAGGTGGGTTAGTTCTCCGCCAGACTTTCTCAACTCAAGTAACAACCACGCGGTACATCGTACTCCATGTGATATACACGGTACATCGTACTCCGCGGACCCATAACATGGTTGGGGGTGCCTGCCATAGGTCTTATCTACCCCATACCAAGTGTAACCTTTATAGTCTCAAGAGCGCGTGGGAGTAACCTCAACACCAGGTCCTAGCCCCTCATGGCCTTGCTCGCCCCTGTTGGGTTCCCTGATCCAGGTCCTAGCCCCTCACCCCACCTAAGAGGTCTGTCAGGCCTATTGGGTTCCCTTGATGGATTATGTCAGGTCCTAGCCCCTCACCCTCACCCCACCTAAGAGGTCTGTCAGGCCTGTTGGGTTCCCTGAGTTAATCTGTATCTCTCACCACGGCCTCATACATACCACAGTGTGAAAACCAGCGCGAGCTACGCTCTAGCGCGAATTGTATCACATACACGCGATAGGCGGCTCACATGCATTCAAAACATCTCATAATATGCTTAGTGCCTCATATGGGCTATTTCACAACATCATTCAAGTACTAGCCAGCCTATCCTTTTATTTGCTCAAATCAAAGCATTGTGTTTTGTAAAAGCATTCAAAACACATGATTTATGCAATTATTAGCCTTACTATCCCTTTTTCAATAACCATCTCAAACCACCAAATCTCATACATCATCAAAACACATTTCTATAAGTCCATGCACATTTCCAAAGCCCTATATATACCCACGAGTTCAGAATACGAGCAGCTACCTCTATATACTTACAAAATTCCCTTACCTGGAATCGTGATGCGTGATTCCACTTCCTTCAGCTGCTTACTCGTACGGTTCGGTTCGTCTTCAACGAACTCTTCGGGACTGCACAAAATCGTATCCCGCATTATATTCGATCCATATATTGCAACCCTTGTGCTTGCTATAGTCAATTTAATCTATAGCCTCTATTAAAGCTTATTTGGCCTCGTTTCATTACTTTATCCATAACTCGAGTCTATGGATCTTCTTAGGCCTATTAACTTATTCAAAATCGATATTAAATCGACAATAAGCTCATAGTGTTTATATTCCATGAATCCCCTCACTATGGCATTTATCAATCATATACATACCCATTTTCACAATTCCTCCAACTCACTATGTAATTCCATCTAACCATCTAAAATCATAAACATTACCCCAATAACAACTTTAGCATGCCATAAATCATAAGCTCATTTAATCCCACATATCCTCACATTATACCCATTTTAGATTTCTAGGTCACACCAATTCCACTACATTCCTAGGTAGTTTATCCATCAATACTCATATCAATCAACTACAAAATCAATTAAATAGCTAATGCATTTGGATTGGAGTGTTAGAATCTTACCAATATGATTTCTCTTCTTGCTCCAAATGGTAATGCCCTTAACTCCTTCGATTCCAAAAATGAGACAATGCCCTCTCACTATGTTGTTCTTCTCTTTGATAGGAACAACTTTGCCTCTAATGATCTCTCTTCAAATCTCACTGAAAATGGTTGATTTTAGCGAGGGAAAGTTAGGTTTTTGGGTTGAGATTGTAAGGTTAAATGTTTTTCCGAGATTTCCAGATTTTCCGCTCTCCTTATATAGAAATAGCTTGAGGAGATCGATCTGGTCCAAGAGGAGATCGATCTGGTCCCTTAAAATTCCTCTTTTTCATGACATTTTTAAGCCTGAGATCGATCTGTCAAAGCAATGAGATCGATCTGTTGAAGCATGAGATCGATCTGTCGAAGCATGAGATCGATCTGGTCCCAAACAGAGAGCTAAGGAGATCGATCTGGGTGCTTGGGGATCAATCTTTCCACTACAGAATGCTTGGGAGATCGATCTGGCTCCATTGGAGATCGATCTGCTCTATTCTTTCGCCCAAATAAGAGCATTCTGGCTCTTCCAGATCGATCTCTCATCCTATGAGATCGATCTAGACCTCATGTTTTCCAGATTTCCTGCAGTTTCTTTGCTGCAACTCATACCATCACATCCTTAATCTATTGCCATGGCCATTTTCTCATCCATCCACCTTTATAACTTGAAAATGGCATCCATTCATACCTTATGCACATTGAAACTTGTGTGCATTCATTGTATGTTCAAAGGTATGCTACATAAAACCAAATGGAAGCATAACTCCATTCCATTTTACCATACTACTCATCTTGAGTCTCAATCACATCCATCACTTGCTAGAACTCATTTCTTCGTATTCATATTCAATGAAACTTGTATGTACGTTACAATTTATATTACACATACATACATTGAATCCATGGACTTACATCAATCAGACTTTACATTACAAGTCCATTCATATTATTTGATCCAATTACACACATTACCCTTATACATATACGAGGTCTTACATTCTCCCCTCCTTCAAGGAATTTGGTCCTCCAAATTAGAACCAAGTCACTCTTCAAAAAGTTGGGGGTACTTCTCCCGTATCGAGTTCTCCAATTCCCACGTGGCCTCTTCCGCCGTGTGATGTTGCCAAAGAACTTTCACCAAGGGAATTATCTTATTCCGCAACACTTTCTCTTTTCTATCCAATATCCGAACCGGCTTCTCAACATACGTCATACTCTCATGGAGCTCCAATGGCTCATATCTTATCATGTGTGCCGAGTCCGGGTGATACTTCCGAAGCATCGAGACGTGGAAGACGTTGTGGACATTTGCCAAGTCCGGTGGCAATGCCAATCTATACGCCTTATCTCCCACTCTCTCCAAAATCTCGAAGGGTCCGATATATCTAGGGCTCAGCTTGCCCTTCTTACCAAATCTCATAATACCCTTCGATGGTGATACCCTCAGAAACACCGACTCACCCTCATCAAACTCCAGTGGTCTTCGTCTCTTGTCAGCATAACTCTTTTGTCGGCTCTGAGCTGTCCGTAATCTCTCACATATCAACTGGACGTCCTCAGATGCCTGCTGCACTAAGTCCGGAGCAAAAATCTGTCTGTCACCAACCTCTTCCCATCCAATAGGGGAACGGCATCTACGCCCGTATAATGCCTCATAGGGTGCCATCCCGATACTAGCATGATAGCTATTATTATAAGAGAACTCGGCTAACTGCAGGTGGTCATCTCAGGAGCCTCTAAAATCCAGCACACACACTCTCAACATATCCTCTAGGGTCTGTATAGTCCTCTCTGACTGCCCATCTGTCTGAGGATGAAAAGCGGTGCTAAAACTCAGTCGGGTCCTCAGCGCTTCCTTAAAATGTTCCCAGAAATGGGAAGTGAAGCGGGCATCCCTATCAGAAACAATGCTCACTGGTACACCATGTAGCCGTATTATCTCTCGAATATACAGGTTCACCAACTGACTCAGCGTATCGGTAGCTCTCATAGCCAAGAAATGGGCGGACTTAGTCAACTGATCAACAATAACCCATATGGCATCATGACCTCTACGGGTCCTCGGCAACCCCATCACAAAATCCATGGTGACATGCTCCCACTTCCATGTCGGCATCGGTAGAGGCTGCAATAATCCTGCAGGCTTCTGATGCTCTACCTTCACTTGCTGACAAACGAGACACTTAGCGACATATTTAGCAATGTCTCTCTTCATTCCAGACCACCAATAAACCTTCCGAAGGTTTTGATACATCTTGGTACTTCCCAGATGTATCGTATACTTCGATGAGTGAGCCTCTGATAAAATCATTCTCCTGATCTCAGGATCCCTGGGAACGCATACTCTGCCTCTGAACCTCAATAAGCCATCAGCACTCTGCTCAAAATCAATACCCACACCTATCTGTATCTGCATCAGCCAATCGATGCACCGTCGATTGCTCTGCTGGGCTTGCCGAATACGGCCAATCAACTCTGGCTCTAGTCTCAAACTAGCCATGATCTCAAGTCTCTCAGATCCAGGTGGGGTTACATCCAAACTGAGGTTCGCAAAGTGTTCTAACAATTCATGTTCCCGTACCATCATATAAGACACCAACCCAAGGTTCTTTCTACTCAAAGCATCGGCAACTACATTTGCCTTACCCGGGTGGTACATGATTTCATAATCATAGTCTTTTAGGAGTTCGAGCCATCTCCTTTGTCTCATATTCAGCTCTTTCTGCGAGAACAGGTACTTAAGGCTCTTATGATCTGTGAACACTTGAAATTTCTCACCATATAGATAGTGGCGCCATATTTTCAAGGCAAATACTACAGCCGCCAACTCCAAATCATGTGTCGGGTAGTTCCTCTCATGATCTTTCAACTGTCTAGATCCATAGGCAACTACCTTCCCATCCTGCATAAGCACACAGCCCAGTCCCTGGTGCGATGCATCCGTATGCATCGAGAATCCTCCTGAGCTGGTAGGAATGGTGAGAACTGGAGCAGTCGTCAATCGACGCTTAAGCTCTTCAAAACTCCTCTCACATGCCTCATCCCACAAAAACTTAATATCTTTTCGCGTGAGGCGTGTCAATGGAGCAGCTAGTCTGGAGAAACCCTCTACAAATCTCCGATAATATCCTGCCAATCCCAGAAAACTCCTGATCTCAGTTACTGTCTTGGGCTGTTCCCACTGCACAACTGCCTCTATCTTGGATGGATCCATTGATACCCCATCCTTTGACACGACATGCCCCAGAAATGAGATCTGTTCCAACCAAAAGTTACACTTGCTGAGTTTGGCATACAATTCTCTCTCTCGGAGGGTCTGCAGAACTATCCTCAAGTGCTCCTCATGATCTTCCCTGGACTTGGAAAACACTAAAATATCATCAATGAACGCTATTACAAACTTGTCCAGGTATGGCTTGAATATATCATTCATCAATGCCATAAATGCTGCGGGAGCATTCGTCAATCCTAATGGCATCACCAAAAACTCGTAGTGGCCATAACAAGTACGAAATGCTGTCTTGGGTATATCTCCACTCCTGATCCTCAATTGATGATACCATGACCGCAGATCTATCTTAGAAAATACTTTGGCTCCCTGGAGCTGATCCAACAAATCATCGATTCTTGGAAGGGGGTACTTGTTCTTAATGGTGGCCTTATTCAACAACCGGTAATCTATACACAGTCGGAGGCTTCCATCCTTCTTCCTTACAAATAGAACCGGTGCTCCCCAAGGTGAGACATCGGTCTAATAAACCCCTTCTCCAACAACTCTTGCAGCTGTTTCTTCAGCTCTTCCAATTCTATCGGAGCCATTCTATAGGGTGGCTTCGATATCGGCTCTGTACCAGGCACCAACTCAATGCAAAATTCCATTTCCCTTTCAGGTGGTAGTCCTGGTAATTCATCCGGAAAGACATCAGGGTAGTCCGTAATTACGGGTATGTCCTTCAATTCCGGGTGTGCCTCATCTATATCGACCACATAGGCAATGAACCCTTCACATTATCCTCTCCATCGTTAGTAACATAAACCATCACTCCACATTCAACATTTATCAAAAACAAATAATTTATCTCTCAAGCAATATGAATTTAAAAAACATACACTTTTATTTGCAACAAACATGCTAGTTTCATATCATTTCTTTTCATCAAAGTTTACAATAAGATTGTCTAATCCGGAAAAACATCAATGTTTTGGCATGACAATCCATCACAACACGATTGGTAGCCAACCAATCCATTCCCAAAATTACATCAAAATCATTCATATTCAATAAAATCAGATTGGCTATCATTTCCTTCCCCTCTATCTTTATCTTACAATCTCTACATACATGCTCAGTCAATTGACAATCATTCATGGGTGTGGAAATCATTAACATTTTATCCAACAATGTTGGTTTCACATGCTTCAATAATTCATGTGCAAAGGAAGGTGATATAAAAGAATACGTGGCACCAGGATCAAATAATACCGATGCTTCTAAATCAAAGATTCGGATGGTCCCTTTAATCACATCCGTCGAAGCATCTGCGGTGTCCTGATCCAGTGCATGTACCCTTCCTCTGCTCACACTCGCAGCTTGTTTCCCTTTTTCCTCAGCTGTAGCCCTCCTCCTCGGGGCTGCTGTCTCAACTGGAGCTCCCTCAGGCTCCTTGCCCTTCTGTGGGGCAACCTCAATCATCTCAGTGCAGAACCTCGATATATGTCCTGGCCTCCCACACCTAAAACACGAAACAGGGGGTGCCTGACATGGCCTAGTCCCATGGTATCTCCCACATCTCCTACACTGATCCGTGGTAGGTCGTGGTCCTCCAATAGTTATACCCCTCGGTGCAGTCAAAGCTGGGTATACGGGAGGTCTAGCAGCTCTCTCCTGCACCTCCTCGATCTTAGGCCTCTTCTCGAAAAACCTTTGGCCACCTCTCTTGGCCACTCTTCCAAACCCGGATCTCTTCCGGTCTCTGTCCTTCCTGACACTGATCCTTCCAAGCTCGGAGGCATTTCGCTCAAAGTCTTGCTCACATAGTTGAGCCTTATGTACAGCCTCCTCATAAGTCAGGATATCAAAGGGAGCTAGCTTAGTCCGGATGGCCAATCTCAATCCATCCATGAACTTCTAAATCTTTCGGGTCTCACTACCCATCGTGTCAGGGTCATATCTCCCCAAGGACATAAACTTGGACTCATACTCGTCCACAGTCCGGTTCCCCTGAACCAAATTCATAAATTCCATCCCAGTTTCCTCTGTGCGGTAGCTGGGATGTACTGTCTCCTGAAGGCCTCTAGAAATATCTCCCACGAGATCTCAGAGTGTCTGGCCCTCAAAATAACCTCGGTGGACCTCCACTAATGCTCGGCCTCGCCTTTCAACATAAACACGACAAAGGCAACCTTTTCACTTGAAGTACATCGAAAAAACCTATACAGTTTCTCCATCTCGTACACCCAATCCTCCGTAATCACTGGGTCCTTCACCCCTCTAAACACTGGGGGTTTCAGCGCTTGAAACTCTCGCAACCTGCTCAAGTCGCAGTCATAACCCACATCACTACCGCTCTGCTGTGGAGCGATAGGAGAATCTGTATCCTGGGCTGGAGGTGGTGTAACTGTAGCTGTCTCAGCAGTCTGAGGTCTCTCCGCCTCTGCAGCTACCTGTTCAGTAGTAGGCTGTGCCGCGGGACCTCGTCTATCATCGGCACCCAAGGCCTGCGTGACTATCTCCACCAAACTCTCAATACTCCGCTCTAATCTAGCGAAGCGAGCCTCAGTATCCTCTGCTCTCTCAGCAGGGTTCTATGGAGCCTGCTCAGTCTGTGGCTCCGCACGGCTCTCAGGCCTACCTCTACGGCCTCTAGCACGTGCTCTCGCCCCTCTACCTTGGCGTGTAACCGGCATAGTGCCTAACTTCCTGTATTATAATAATTCATTAAGCTCAATCCATCGCGGTATACACAGTCATATCTAAACAAAAGCACAGTACTATGGGGATGTACTTTCCTACATTTTATTAATGACTCACATCAGGCCAACACAGCTCTGATACCAATCTCTGTCACGACCCAATTCCATTCTCTTTAACCGAAAGTCACTGAAAATTTTTTGCGTATTACTGTGACCTTACCCGATCGTGAACTAAACTCACCACACACTGTTGGGCTGTGAGTCAATAATAAGCACCACATCTCATTCATTCTCAATTAATTAAAACGATGTCATACATGTGCATTTAATCGTGTACTTATACGAATACATGTTTTACTGACATCTACATCCCCCATAAGTACAACTCAAAAGAATACTGTGCTTTTACATTGTTTAGATACAAAAAGAATCACTGTGTATATACCTCTTAGAGATGGAGATGCAGCGGAGTCCAAAATAATACGCCTCAGTCCTCACTGGGCTACTATGCACGCTCTGTAGGGGGAAATAGAGTGGGATGAGCAACCACACGCTCAGTAAGGCAATAATGCAAGCATGGTAGATAACTACTCTATCTACATGCTGATAGTGTTATGCATAAATCATTTATGGTAGGAGCATGAGGAATAAAACTATGCCATATGAGTATACATATATATCATGTATCAAAGTCATGTAAAATTGGCATATAAAACATGGTAAAACATCATGTATAAATCATCTCATGCTCGATCTCATTTAAATTCATAAAAAGGGAAATTCATTAAGAAACCTCCTTTTTAAACCCACGTCATAAAACTCTTTCTCATCACATACAATCACATCACATCAATTCACAATCACAACCTCATTTTCATTTCACAATTCAAATCCACGAGGCTCGACCCCTCCTTCGGGTCTACCTTAAACAATCACAAATCACACTTAGAGATTTAAAATCATGTGGTAGTAAGTAAATCAAGCAATGAGACAGGTTACTATATCTCAAGTGACTACGTTGGCCAATCGTCACATATCATCCCAGACCACATGTATTCCGGTGTGCGGGGTATCATGCTGGCACGAAGGTGGGTTAGTTCTCCGCCAGACTTTCTCAAATCAAGTAACCACCACGCGGTACATCGTACTCCATGTGATATACACGGTACATCGTACTCCGCGGACCCATAACTTGGTTGGGGGTGCCTGCCATAGGTCTTATCTACCCCATACCAAGTGTAACCTTTATAGTCTCAAGAGCGCGTGGGAGTAACCTCAATACCAGGTCCTAGCCCCTCATGGCCTTGCTCGCCCCTGTTGGGTTCCCTGATCTAGGTCCTAGCCCCTCACCCTCACCCCACCTAAGAGGTCTGTCAGGCCTGTTGGGTTCCCTGGATGGATTATGTCAGGTCCTAGCCCCTCACCCTCACCCCACCTAAGAGGTCTATCAGGCCTGTTGGGTTCCCTGAGTTAATCTGTATCTCTCACCACGGCCTCATACATACCACAGTGTGAAAACCAGCGCGAGCTACGCTCTAGCGCGAATTATATCACATACACGCGATAGGCGGCTCACATGCATTCAAAACATCTCATAATATGCTTAGTGCCTCATATGGGCTATTTCACAACATCATTCAAGTACTAGCCATCCTATCCTTTTATTTGCTCAAATCAAAGCATTGTGTTTTGTAAAAGCATTCAAAACACATGATTTATGCAATTATTAGCCTTACTATCCCTTTTTCAATAACCATCTCAAACCACCAAATCTCATACATCATCAAAACACATTTCTATAAGTCCATGCACATTTCCAAAGCCCTATATATACCCACGAGTTCAGAATACGAGCAGCTACCTCTATATACTTACAAAATTCCCTTACCTGGAATCGCGATGCGTGATTCCACTTCCTTTAGCTGCTTACTCGTACGGTTTGGTTCGTCTTCAACGAACTCTTCGGGACTGCACAAAATCGTATCCCGCATTATATTCGATCCATATATTGCAACCCTTGTGCTTGCTATAGTCAATTTAATCTATAGCCTCTATTAAAGCTTATTTGGCCTCGTTTCATTACTTTATCCATAACTCGAGTCTATGGATCTTCTTAGGCCAATTAACTTATTCAAAATCGATATTAAATCGACATTAAGCTCATAGTGTTCATATTCCATGAATCCCCTCACTATGGCATTTATCAATCATATACATACCCATTTTCACAATTCCTCCAACTCACTATGTAATTCCATCTAACCATCTAAAATCATAAACATTACCCCAATAACAACTTTAGCATGCCATAAATCATAAGCTCATTCAATCCCACATATCCTCACATTATACCCATTTTAGATTTCTAGGTCACACCAATTCCACTACATTCCTAGGTAGTTTATCCATCAATACTCATATCAATCAACTCCAAAATCAATTAAATAGCTAATGCATTTGGATTGAAGTGTTAGAATCGTACCAATATGATTTCTCTTCTTGCTCCAAATGGTAATGCCCTTAACTCCTTCGATTCCAAAAATGAGACAATGCCCTCTCACTATGTTGTTCTTCTCTTTGATAGGAACAACTTTGCCTCTAATGATCTCTCTTCAAATCTCACTGAAAATGGTTGATTTTAAAGAGGGAAAGTTAGGTTTTTGGGTTGAGATTGTAAGGTTAAATGTTTTTCCGAGATTTCTAGATTTTCAGCTCTCCTTATATAGAAATAGCTTGAGGAGATCGATCTGGTCCAAGAGGAGATCGATCTGGTCCCTTAAAATTCCTCTTTTTCACGGCATTTTTAAGCCTGAGATCGATCTGTCGAAGCAATGAGATCGATCTGTTGAAGCATGAGATCGATCTGTCGAAGCATGAGATCGATCTGGTCCCAAACAGAGAGCTAAGGAGATCGATCTGGGTGCTTGGGGATCGATCTTTCCACTACAGAATGCTTGGGAGATCGATCTGGCTCCATTGGAGATCGATCTGCTCTATTCTTTCGCCCAAATAAGAGCATTCTGGCTCTTCCAGATCGATCTCTCATCCTATGAGATCGATCTGGACCTCATGTTTTCCAGATTTCCTGCAGTTTCTTTGCTGCAACTCATACCATCACATCCTTAATCTATTGCCATGGCCATTTTCTCATCCATCCACCTTTATAACTTGAAAATGGCATCCATTCATACCTTATGCACATTGAAACTTGTGTGCATTCATTGTATGTTCAAAGGTATGCTACATAAAACCAAATGGAAGCATAACTCCATTCCATTTTACCATACTACTCATCTTGAGTCTCAATCACATCCATCACTTGCTAGAACTCATTTCTTCGTATTCATATTCAATGAAACTTGTATGTACGTTACAATTTATATTACACATACATACATTGAATCCATGGACTTACATCAATCATACTTTACATTACAAGTCCATTCATATTATTTGATCCAATTACACACATTACCCTTATACATATACGGGGTCTTACAAGGAGTTTATAGTTGGCGGTTGTGATTAACTGACCCCCTCTCCCGTTACAGCAGTGATTGCCCCACACATCGAGTACTGTGTTACCTGGGATCACATTATAGGATATGGCTATAGTCCAAGAGAGTATTGCATTTAGCCACCGAGTCTCGCCTGATATATCACATGATTTTACCTATTTTCATGATAGGGTTAGACCTGAGAGATGGGCTGGAAACCGGCTAATGTGTTGTGAATGATTGAAATGCCATATTTATTATGGTTTGAATATAAATGGCATGATTTATCTAAAGGCATTATGAAATTATAAAGATGAATTGTTTTGCATAAAATGCCTATGTTTTGAGAACTCAGCATGATTTTATACATGGGATTTAAATATGTACAATTATAAAAATAGATTTATATATATATATATATATATATTAAAATTCATGCTTTCAAAGTGAGTCAAGGAAATAAAATTTTCAAGGCAGAGCATTATTTTCAGTAGATAGTGTGGATATCTACTTACTTGCCTGATTTTCTTACTGAGTTGTGAGCTCACCCTTTTTTTTTACACCTCTCTATAGAGCATCCACAGTAGAGTGAGTACATTTAAGGGATAGTGTTCCTGTTGTCCGCTGCCATTTCCTATTGATCGACAGGTATACATATTTTGTACGGTTCTATATGTAAACATATAAATAGCACAGTGATGTAAACGATGTATATTATGGGGGAATGTATTTGTCTTAGATTTTTTATGAGCTCACTTATGTTATAAAAGAAATTACAGTGGGTAGATAGTATTTTGATGTGTATGTATGAGAATGAATGATATGGTAAGTGAGGATGCTGACATCAAATCATAGCCTAACTGTTGATGAAAGGAAAGGTAAGTAAAAAGCGAAAAATTTGTAGTGTTTGGTTAAGTCACGAAGGGTCGTGACAACATCTCGCAAATACAGCCATGCGTACATGTTCTGAAAACAAAATGTATATATATATATATATACATATATATCATCTATCGGATATACCTCGGTATATCAAAATGCAGCTCACTAGGCTGAAGGAGTAAGCTAGGAAGTGACGCTCACCCCTGAAGCTAATCTAAAAAGTGTTGGAAAGAGAGGGTTGAGCAACCACACGCTCAGTAAGAAATTTACATAACCGAAACTAGTAAAACACCATGCAACACACCATGCAGTGGTAAATCATGAGAATCATGTAAAGTCGTCATGCACATTTCGATAAGACAATGTTGCTTATGCTTCGATTAAGACATGCTTGCATAGCTAACAATCATGCATCGTTAAACAGAATTTGAATTCCAAAGAACACTTCGAAATTCTCGAAACCCGACACCATTGTCAAATGAGCGATTCAGTCAAAATACATGCATGGCCAAGCTTGAATAATTCGATACAACAAAATGAGAATGTGGTAATTACCCCAACCAGTCATGGAATCAAGTACTCAAACGATATCACCAATATCAATGGAAAACAAACACCTATGGCCATAGTGACTACCGCCCAATCCTAACTGAGCAAGTTCCGGACTAGGGTATTGAAGACAGGCTCAGGGTCTAATAGTAGTAGGTAGCAATAACATCTCAATGACACAAAAGCATCCTCGTGAAGCTCTTGGCACCGTAGGGCATTCACACAGAACCTCCTACCGGGTGTTGAGATGGCTCTCACGGGACATGACTGCCACACAGGCATAAATCGAGTCGCTAACAATCTCAAAAATCTCCACGATAGGTCACAATAAAATTTATTCAAATCAACCAAAATTCACAATTTCCAAAGTTTGGGGAAAACAACCCATCGGTATAAAAACATGAATCTTCATTTCAAAATCAGCATGTATGCAATTCTTGCAACTTTATGCTATTTCCAAAACACAGTTAAAGAGCCCATGCAAAACAACCTCGAAAGTCATACAACTGAATGGAGTTACAAAAATTTATAATGAAATGCTCACACGCACATGATACTAACACACATCATATAAAACGAGAAGCTCCACGTTATGACAAAGTTTTAAATCATGGCGATTTCAAAACGATCATATTGCAAAATCAGTAGTATAAGGTAAGGGAATTTTATTCTAGGCTATCCTATCAATTTGGCTAACCTATAACCTATCTTTAAAAATGGATCTAACCTATCCTAAAGCATTTCACTAACAACAGCCACATAAACCCCTTACAACACAACAGCTATGCGCCCAACTTTACACCTTTTCCGCCTTAGACGCACATATATGCGTCTAAGCTTCTTTGGCACCTTCTGAAGTAGTTGCTGCGAAATAACATTTAAGGGCATATGTCATTTAACCTTCATACACGAGCGAATAAAATTTCAGCACATACACACTCATAAGATCAATTTGAGACTAACTAACACTAACGTAGTTCACCGGTTTTAAGCCTTAAATTTATTCGCACTTGGAAAGTCCCTTATACTTGGTCATGGTCGATACTTACCTCTAATATTTCTACTTGTTTAATGCAAGCATTAGTTCTTCCAATCATAGATTAATATCATTTACATCACGCTCTCATGGCCTAATTCTTACAATCCAACTAGTTAGTTATTTCCAATCCTTTCAAAGTTCCTCAATGCCTTAAGTAATAATCCTATCTTCATATTAAATTCATACAATCCTATAATTATATATTTTCCTCACCTAAAATTTATTTTAACTTCCAAAATTTTCAACAACTAATATTCCTAACATTCTTAGTAACCGAAACTCTCATATACCATCCTTATTCATTGGCTAAGTTCCTGGTTTTACAATTATGTAACTATGTTGTTTCTACTTAACTTTGCTAACTAAATCCTTAAATTTCAGCAAGCAAATTCGTTCCTAAACTTTTCAAATGATCGAACTTAACCTTCTATACTCATTTAATTATTTTAACATTTATTTAACATTGTTATTATCAACTAGTAATTTATTATAATTTTAGCCAATGAGGATTTAATTTTTTTTTTGAATTTCCTTCTCTTTCACTACATGCATCGCATGTATGTACTGATTTCATGGTAATTTTGTAATCTAAGTCCTTCTAATCAAATATAAGCATGAAATTCCTTAAATTTCCTACCTTAGCCGAGCACTCATTTTCATCATTCTTTATCCATTTCCAGCAATTCATTTTAATTACTCATTGAAATAGTCAATTTCTCCCTAGCCTTTTAATTTACATAATTTATCAAGTCTTACCCTCAATTCTGATTTTCTCTCGAATTACATAAGTCTTAAACTCTCAAACACCTAATTTTTGCATTTTAAATTAAACCATAACACTATGTAATTCCAGAATTTTATGTTGTATAGAAGTTTGCATGCATGAAAAAAAATCAGTTTTTGTCTTTTATTGTTATAGCCGAGCCTATGCCCCAAACATTCAAACTTCTTGTTAAATTTTAAATCATAAAAATCTACATTTGTTTTAAACATATTTCAGATTGTATAATTTAATTCAACCTTCACAATACAACAATTTTCCTCTACATTTCTCTACATGGTCGAGTACCCTATCCTAATGGCCATCTTAAATTTTTTCTTCCAATTGTTATAATTTATCAATTTCTTCATTAAATTCTCATTTATAGGTTTACATTTCAATTGCCATACAAGTTCCTAAATTTCTAAATTTCAGAATTCCCAATTCACCTAGCTAAGAACCTTAATCCTCATGCATGTATAAAATTATGATATTGACTAATATTATCACTTATTTTACACTATTATAGCAATAATTAAACATCAATTTCAAGAAATTACACACTTCTTACCTCAATTGCTTAATGCCGACCCCCTAGCTAGAAATCTTCAAATTTGTTTTCTGCAATTACTTGAAATTCCTTGTGAAATCCTAAGCTTCTACACATTTCAACTTAAATTGAGTGTCTTCTTCATCTAGCCGAACCACCTAGGCACTCCTTCCTCTCTTGGAGCTCTCAGTTTCAACATGCAGCAATGAAATAGTATGTTTTTATGGGGTGTTTCAAGAATTCAGAGATGTGAAGAGGGAATAACGTGATTTGTGGGTTTTGAACTAACAATCTAGCTCTAAGACTAACTCTAAATCACTATACACTAATATGCACACATGAGTTTTGCATTTTTTTGACTGTTTGGAAAAATCTGGTAGTGAGGGGGGGTTGTTTTCCATGGAAGACAAAGAGAACGAGAGAGGAAGCTTGCATGCAGGCTGGAGGGGGCTGTTTTGGGTGGCTAGAGGCATGAGCAAGGGAGGAGTTGGCTAAATTTCTCTATTTTTTTGTGAGAGTGGCGTGAGGAAGAGAATGCAAGAGAGGGTTTTCTGGTTCCATTGGTGAACAACGTGAGAGGGAAAAGAGATGAGGGAAACCAGAAATTGTTTTGTAATTTTCCTATTTATATTTTCTCATTTATTTTAGTTTTGTAATGTTTTAACATTTGTAAATAAATTTCAGTTCTTATAATCATACTAGATATTTGTATTCAAATTTTACATTTCAAATATGTATTTGTACTTGTTCCAAAAAAATTTGACATAAGGTTTTTATACCTATATTATTCCAATTTACAAATATACACAAGCATAGTTCTTATCATAATGTTACTAGCTTTAATATTTAAGAGATCATATTACATTATTAAACTTATTTGCTTCATAATTTAACTTAGTTAAATTATTTAAATTTATCACTAATTAATTATCATGTAAATTTCGATTTAACAGAATTTAGCTTAAGTTCCTATTAATTTCGGTACACTACCTAAGATTACTTTCATGAATTTAAATTTATTTCTGCATTCATGTACATTTAACTTAATGACTAATGGTAGATTACCTTAATCTATCCTAATCAGGTCACATGAATATATTTCTACTAAATAAGTTGAGTTCATGAACATATTCATGCACAGACATTACGCATTAAAATTATGTTCCCCTTATACAATTTATCATTGTTGTATTTTATTTATATTAGATTTTAATTTTCAGATTTATTATTTATACATACCTATTATGCCAATGTCTCACATATCCCTACATTTCCTAAACTAAAATACATCAAAGTTATTATACTAAGTGGCATGAACCCAAATAGCTATCTTAACTTAATATGTTTTATCTCCTAATCAAATTCCATCCTCCTAGCCGTAGATTAATTCCCGATGTAATATAAGTAAACGAAACATTCAGTATAAGGAAAATTGCGATCTTACAAGAAAATATTTTATATTATAGTATTTCTTATAATAATAATAATACTAATATAATAAAATATCTCATATTATTAAAATAATATTATATTTTCATAGTGTATTTTATACATTAATATCCACAGATGTATATTTTATTTAATTTATTTCTAAAAATATACATGCAGTTCATATTTTATTCTTTAATTTTTGAAAAATATTTTCCATAATTCTGAGATAAATTCCTGAAGTAGAGAAAATTTCAGGTCTTACATTTCCTCCCCCCTTAAAGAATTTGGCCCTCCAAATTGAAATCAAGTCAATTCTTGAATAGTTGGGGTTATCATTCGCACATCAGGCTTTTCAATTCCTATCAGACACAATAAGCGTTGGGACACCATATAGTGTAAGACCCGTACTTTTGCATTGTACTCCTTATGATTTCATGTTGTAAACGTTTTATATATGTTATGGGAATCATAAGAGAGTCGATTTTAGCATTGTAAATGCGAATGAAATGAGAAGTGCTTATAAAACACCAAAACGTGAACTATGAGCTATGGTGAGCTCAGGCTAAACCGAGGGAATTTTGACCATTCTGACTGAAGATAAGAACTTAGAACATGGAAATATAAAGGGTCCATGAAGGAAAGTCGGGTTAGTTTGGTCCCGGTAATGTGGAAATCATGAAAAGGCCAACAAGGGCATAAATGAGCTCAAAATCAATTATTTGGGCTGTTTTTGGCGTTTTCACCTCCCAGAAACGACTAAAACGTATAGACGGGAGTGTTACCCATAAGAAACCACACTTTTGGATTTTTGGATAAAAGTCAAATGTGGTCAATGGTCAAGGAAAGTCAAAGTTAGCTTGAAAATGTTGACTTTGACTATAAAGAACTAACTATGATTAGAAGTTAACCCAACCGTAGTTAAATGTGAGATCCGCATCTTTTATGAAATTTCTTATGATTTTCACATTGTATGACATTATTATATGTAAATGGATTTATAAGATGTTTGATTTGGATCAGATAAATGTGGATGAAAAGAAATAACGTACGTAAAATCGCATAAGGGTAAATCGGGAAAGTAGGGACCCAAAAATTTAGTGAAAGGAATCTAATCAAGTTGACGAAAAATATTTAATTTTGAGTCCAATTGATCAAGATATGAATTTATGGAATGGATCAGAATTTTTACTTTGGAAAATTATCCCGAAAATATTGGAAAAATATACCGAAAAGACGAAATAAGGAAGATAAATTCATTTATAGATTAAATGAATTAAATAAGAATTTTTTTAGGATATTTTGATTTTTTTTAATGGATTTTAATGATTAAAATAATAAAAAATAAATTAATAATAAAAAACAAAAAAAACGTAAACGAAAATCTGAAGAAATCACGAAGAGAGAGAAAATAAAAACCCGAGGAGACCGAGACCCACCGACGACCACCAGAGACCGATGAGACTAGGTGAAGGTCTAAGAAGAGAGAGGACAGGCCGGCGAACATTCTGGCACCGGTGACACGCGCCAATAAAGCAGGATTCCGGGGAATTGACTAACAAAAATCTGAGAGGAAAACTGAGTCGATTTCGACGATCCGCGATGATTCAGCTTCGATTCGACCTAGCCGAGAGACCCCCTAGCCGAGGTGATTCTTTTGGTACCGGTAGTAGCCAGCGAAACGATCGAGAAAGCCGGCGACGGTGAGTGGAGCAAAACAGCACTATAGCCGGAAAGGGGGAAAAGAAAAAGAAAAAGAAAAAAAAAAGAAAGAAACGAAAGAAAAGGGAAAAAGGAAGGAAAGTTTACCGGGGACGACTCGAGATTTGGGTAAGTTGATCGAGGGTTGAGATTGACCTGCGGGTAAATTTTGAGAATTAATTTAATATTATATTACTGGAAAATAACCTGGATTAATCTAATTGTGCAGTTTTACGACAGAGCCCGAACGAGAGCCGATTGAGCTCCAATTTTCATACCCCGCATAACATTGTGTAAGTACACTTTAATTACGACAATTGAGACCTTAATGCAGAGTTAAGATTATTTTACAGATTTTACGGATTAATTCTGCATAAAAGGAACTATATTCGAAAATTTTTAAAGTAATTATCGTAAATAGTATACGGGCTATCCAATGAGTATGGAACGAAGCCCGATGAGTATTGGTAAGTCAAATGAGCCCAGTAGACCCGAAGAAGGGATTTAATAAGTGGAAACGAGCTGAAAAAGGGGTTGAGGCCCATTTAGGCGCAATCTGGCCCAATAAAGTATAACAGGCTCAGTGCTTTAGATTCGATCAGTAAGAGTGAAATACTGATAAATATATTTGAATTGAACCAATATGTGATTATATGTAGCTCCGTAGACTTGGGTTGGAGCGAATTGGACTCAGAGACCTAGTACGATCGAGACAGGATAAGCTCGCGCGTGATTCCAAGTAAGGGAATTTTATGAGCATTTAGAGGTAGCTGTACGTAGTTTCGAGGGAATTTACATTACCTTAAATTAATTAGGCTACCCGAAAATAGAATAATAATTTTTACGAAAAATGTGGAAAATGTGACAAATTACTATTTTGCCCGCAGTTAGGAAAATTTTAAAAAGGGTAGTAATGCTATGAAATTGCATGAATTTCATGATTTTAATATTTTTATGATGACATTGCTTTAATTCAAGCAATATATGCATACGTTGGCTATTATTTTCACGTTTTAAGTGAAAAAGCCACAAGTTAGGTGCCAATTGATATTTATTTGACATGTTTGGATGAAATTGAGCCGCCTACCAGTTTTATATGAGTTTTAATCGTGCTGGAGCACTACTTGCACTAGATTTCATATTTTAACTCATACATAGAGTGCTGGAGTCTTGCTCGTACTATTTTCCAGACTTATTTCACATGACTACCATAGTGGAGTTTTTACTCGTATGAGGTTTTCATTGAATTTT
This sequence comes from Firmiana major, assembly GCA_033439115.1. Classification (NCBI taxonomy): domain Eukaryota; kingdom Viridiplantae; phylum Streptophyta; class Magnoliopsida; order Malvales; family Malvaceae; genus Firmiana; species Firmiana major. Next base: position 60,061,371 of record CM065896.1, on the reverse strand, counting down.
TTTCTACATATCTGTACTAGAGAGTTGCTCGTACATGGATTTTATTTGAATTTATAATTATGTTAAGTCGTACTGGAGTGCTACTCGTATGCAGATTTCATTGATTTCTATGAAACCGTGTTGGAGCTTCACTCGCACGAGATTTTTAGATATCATGTATATGCATGAAGCCCTGCTGAAGTTTTCTCTTGTAGACTATGTGTCATAGTGAGATGATATGCTCACACATGCATACAAAAACATAATTAGCATGGGTGGATAAGATCTATTGCAGGCACCCCCTGACTGAGATTGGGTTCATGGAGTACGTTGTGCCGTGTATATCACGTGGAGTACGTTGTACCATGGGGATTGTTGGAGTGAAGTGGCATTAGCCACGAGGCAGCAAGCCTTGCCCTTGCAATCCTGATGTTATGCTGTTCTGGCGAGTAGGACTGACCCACCTCCCGTTTCAGGTGTGATACCCCAGATACTAGGATCTGTGTAGCTAGGGATCACGAGGTTATGTCCATGGTCCTGGATATTATCGATATTGTCACCTACATGTCTCACATGATAAATCCTTTAGTTTTGATAGATCAGGGTAGACCCGAGGGAGGGGTCAGGCCTCGATCTTCTTATGAATTTCGATTGAGATTTGATTTTCCCACAAAGGAATTTTATGAAACTTTCATGACTTGTGACCCTGTGAGAATGGTGATTTTATAACGGAAATTTTATAATAAATTATTTTGTTGAATTGGATTAGATTCATTGAGTTTATCACATTTTAACCTAGATGGGGTGTTTTAAAACTTATTGTTGGGGTGTTTTAAAACTTATTGATGGGGTGCTTTTAAAACTTATTGATTCAATTAAGCAAGAGATGTTTTCACATGAGAATCATTCCATGTTTTATATGTCGATTTCTTATTTTAGAATAGATGATATCTATATGTATGGCATATCATTGTTTTTACCTCATGCTCACATATATCCTGATTTTCTATCAACATATAGATAGTATAGCTATCTACCCATTTATATTATTGCCTTATTGAGCATGTGGAGCTCACCCTTTCATTTTTCACCCCCTTTCAAAGTTTCCACCTTAGAGATAGCGGGTGTTGAGAGTAGACGGCATAGCTGATTATCTGTGGTTCCCATCGACTGTCAAGTATACACTAAGTATAGAATTTTGTATTAGTATGCTTACAGCACAGTAGTGTATATGAAGGAATATTTGGGGATGTAAATATAAGTAGATAAATTGCCAATGGTTAAAATTTAAGTATATGAAGGAATTATGTGATGTATAAAACATACCGACCACTCTATTATATTATAAATGATATCAGTATGCATGTATACGTGTGATATTCCTTAATGGTTAAAATGGTATATCGATATTGATTCACAGCCCGACCTGGTCAGATAGATTTGTCATAAGGTGGTAAGAAAGATTTTTCAAAAGCGAAAAATTTGTACTGATTTTTGAGTAAATATTGGGTCGTGACAGTAAAAGTGATATCAGAGTAGGGGTCGGCGGGACGTGAATCAGTATTGATAAATATGCAATTAAGAGTTAGAGTTGGTCGGATAATAGTCGGTAGTGGTCGTTAAAAAAAAATTCATCCCCCTTAGTACTATGCTGTAAGAGATGTCAAGTGTATACTAGATGGGAATTAAATTCACAAATGATCTTGGATTACAAGATTTACATTATGCTGGTTACTCGCAGTGGTAGAGGGGCTGATACACGTGCTAGAGGTCGTAGGGGCAGGCCTGAAGGCCGTGGTGATGGTATATAGACTAGTCAGGTTCCCGAGGGTACTACTGTGAGACCAGATGAGACTGAGGCACACTTCACTAGACTTGAGCGAAGTATTGAGAGCCTGGCTGAGATTGTAGTGTAGCAGGTAGCGCTTGGGGCTAGGGATAGACGAGATCTGACGGGACTGGCAGTAGCTGCTCCTGAGATGTAGGCACAGGCCGTAAAGTTGACCGAGGTTCATGCTCAGGCTACAGAGGCAATGAGACCCCTGCCAGCTCAAGATGCTGGATACGAGTGTGACCTTGATAGATTTAGACACTTTCAGAAGTTTAGACCTCCAGCCTTCCATGGGAGGAAGGATCCAGTAGTAGCAAAGGATTAGGTGTATCAGATGGAGAAGTTATATAGGCTTTTCAGGTGCACTACTACCGAGAGGGTTGCTTTTGCCGTATTTGTATTTCAGGGGGCGACAGAGCATTGGTGGAGATCTACCGAGCCTATTTTGAGAGCTCGACATGCCGAGGTCACATGGGAGATATTTTTGGATGCCTTTAGGTTGCAATATGTTCCCGCTACTGCACAGCGGAAGCTGAGGATGAAGTTTATGATTTTCGTTCAGGGGAACCAATTTATTGATGAGTATGAGACTCGATTCATTTCTTTGGGGAGATATGATTTAGAGACGATGAGCAGTGAGGACTGGAAGGTCCAGAAGTTTATAGATGGACTAAGACTAGCCATCAGATCTCAGTTGGCTCCCTTTGATGTTTCGACTTATGAGGAGGCAGTACATAGGGCTCAGTTGTCAGGACCCGTTCTCAATCCATGACTTTATCCAAAAATCACTATAAATTTTTCGCATTCTTAACTTACCTTTCCGCTCTTCAATGGTTGGGCTGTGATTCGATGTCAGAGTCCTCACTTACCACATCATCCATTTCATACATACATGTCAATATATTATTACTGACTGTAACTGCTTTTATTATACATGTAAGATTATATAAAATCTAATACAAATACATTCCCCATAATATATCGTATACATCACTGTGCTGTTTCTATGTTTAGATACACAACTGTACATAAAGGTATACCTGGCGATCGATAGGAACTAGCAGTGGACTCTGGGACACTATCCCTCGATAGCTCTCGCTCTACTGACGCTCTGTAGAGAGATGTAAAGAAAGGGGGGTGAGCATACAACGCGCACAGTAAGGAAATCAGGCAAGCAAGTAGATATAACACTATCTACTCAAAATAATGCTATGCCTTGAAAACATTATTTCCTTTACTCGCTTTAAAAAGCATGTCTTGAAATATAATATATATACTTGTACAGAATAAATCCCATGTACAAAAAATCATGCTTTCTTTCTCAAATGTAGGCATGTAGTGCAAAACAATGCATCGTATATAAATCATGCCTTTATGTAAATCATGCCATGTATATTTAAATCACAATAAATATGGCATCAAATGATTCACAACACAAAATCGGAGTCCGACCCATCCCTCAGGTCTATCCGCAGTTTAAATCATTCAATCAATGTGATATATCGTGCAAGACTCTGTGGTTAAGTGCAAATAGTATCCTGGACTATGATCATATCTGAAATGTGATCCCAAGCAACACAGATCTCGGTGTGCGGGGCATCACTACTGCAATGGGAGGATGGTCAGTCCACTACAGCCGTCAGCTATGCGTAACACACGGTACAGCGTACACCTCGTGCCACTCAGACACGGTACAAAGTACACCCGTGGACCCTCACAGCCAGGGTGCCTCCCATAGGACTTAGCCCTCGTAACTATGGAAATATTTATACCACATTCACAAATACCCCCATGCTGGCCATCCTCTCAAAATGTGACACTCAGTCACACAAGAATGCGCATGAATAGGTACCATGTATATAATATCACATACAGTACGCGCCCTCGAGTGCGACACACAGTCGACACTACGCTCGAACACTGTTTCACATCACAAACTCAACTCTAGTGCGAGCAATCTCCAGCAACTAGGTCAATGCATAGTTCATGTATTAAATCAAGCACGAGCAATAGCTCCCAGTACTATGCTATGCATATATCAAATCAAGTACGAGCAATAGCTCCAGTACTATGTCATGTATAAACCATGAAGAATCGAGTACGAGCAACGCTCCAATACTCTGTCATGTATCTCATGTAAAACTCGAGTACGAGCTAATCGCTCCAGCACTCTGTGTCATGCATATATCCTATAAAACTGAGTACGAGTAAAACTCCAATACTCTATCATGCATGTCATGGAAATCTAGTTCGTATAAAAATCCAGCACTAATGTATGTGGAAAACATATGAATCCCAGTGTGAGCTGTGCTCTAGCACGATTCATTCTCACATAATATGATAGATGGCTATTTAAAAGGGATTGTTTATAAAACATCAAAATCAGCACTATAAGTGTGCTTAAGTTACATCAACCTTAAAATCATTAGCCCATCTATTTATTTTCATGCTAAACAGCAGTTAAACACTCACAATAATTGTTTCCATGCTTTTCGCAACTTTTCACAAAAGTTGACCTTTTGACTAACTAGGGGTAAAATCGTAATTTGCCACTATCGGGTCGCAATAATTATTATTCACTATCTCTGACCCTCAGAGTTTTTAAGTGAATGTAAAAGCAGACGAAAATACGTGCAGGTATCTCTAACTACTCTCAAAAGTCCCTTACCTCGGATCACGTCACGTGACCTCACTTCCCCGGTGCTGCTCAATCTCGCAGTCCGATCAGCTCTCAATGTAAACTCCGGAGCTGTAAATAACCATTCCTCAGGTTAATCATAATTTTCCTACTGTATTACACATTAATACAGTCTATTTTCCCTTAATGGGCCTTAATAATCCTTAATGGGCCTTAATCCGTATTAAGCCCGTTTTTCACTTATTATTTCACTTCATTAGGGTCTATCGACTCATTGGGCCTATCAATACCCATTGGGCTTTATTCCAAGCTCTTTGGATAGCCCGTATATCATTTACGACATTTAATTCAAAATTCCAATTATAATTCACTAAATACGAAATTTAATCCGAAATGCGTAAAATAAATCTTAAATACGCAATAATCACGTAATTTATCGTAAATGAACTTTACTTACCCGAGAATATGCGATGGTATGCAAATCGAAGTTCGATCGGGCTTCCGTTCGGAATTTATCGTCAAACTGCATAATTTATTATATTTAACTCCGAGTCAATTTTCGATTAAATATAATTTAAATAAATTCATCGGAAATCAAATCGTTCACTTTTGACCTCGTATCGACTTACCCGAAGTCCGATGAAATCCCAAAAATTTTCCTTTTCCTTTTTCTTTCTTTTTCCTCTTTTTCCCCTTTTCTCCTTGGCTGAACCGGTCCGGTCCGGTTCAGCACAGAACCTTCTCCCCTAAACCGCAAGACCGGTTCAGGCATCCTTTGGTCGTGCCGGCGTATTCCGACCAGTTCCCGACGCATCACCACCGCAGTTCGACGTGCCTAAGCCTGGGCAACACTCGGCTGGGCTCGATCGGGACCAAGCACCGCCGGTGGCCGTCGGATTTCTTCTTTTCCTCCGCGGCTTCTCCTCTTCGATTCGCCGGCGTCCGGCGTCGGTGGAGGGCATGACCGGTGCCGATGGGTGCGCACGGTGTCGGGCTTCCTTTTCCGACCGCTTACCTGCCCGTGGGGTGGTCGGTGCTCGCCGTCCGGTGGTCTTCTCCCTCGGGTCGGCTTCCATGCGGTTTCTCTCCATTTTTTCTCTCTCCCCGCGTCCCAATTTCAGATTTCCCTCTTTTTGTTTTTTATAATATATTTTTATTATTATTTTATTATAAAATAATAATAAAAATCCCATAAATATCCCATAAATATCTAAAAAATATCTCAAAAAATCATATTAAATTCATTTAATCCGTAAATGAATTTATCAGTCCGATTTTACCTTTTCGGTATATTTTTTCACTATTTTTGGGCTCATTTTTCGAGGCGAAAATTTCGATAAATTCTAATAAATTTATATCTTGATCAATTGGGCTTGAAATTAAATATTTTCCTCGATTTTGATCAAGATTCCTCAATTTCATATTTTTAATGAAATTCTCTTATCGAAATTATACCGAATGTCAGTCATTTGACCATTTTACCCCTGCACTCGTTCGGGAATTAACTTAACCCTTATCTCGTTGTTATGTAGCTTATATGCATTTTTAATTTCTCAAATTGTCGATTGCATTTTAGTATATATTCTTCTTATGATTCAACTATGTAATAAAGTGTTCATACACATAGGAATCATAAGGTACAAGCTACAAAGATCCGGGCTTGACAATCCTCCCCCACTCAGAAAATTTGGTCCTCCAAATTAGAACCAAGTCAATCATCAAATAGGTGAGGGTACTTCTCTCGCATTAGACTCTCTAGCTCCCAAGTAGCTTCCTCTGAAGAATGATGCTGCCAGAGAATCTTCACTAATCCGATGGTCTTCGATCTCAATACCTTCTCCTTCCTATCCAAATCCGAATCGGTCTCTCAACATATGACATGTCCTCTCAGAGCTCCAAAGGCTCGTAACTAATCACATGTGTCGGATCCGGGTGATACTTTCGAAGCATCGATATGTGGAAGACGTTGTGGACACCTGATAAGTCCGGTGGCAATGCCAACCTATACGCCTTATCTCCCACTCGATCAAGTATCTCAAAGGGTCCAATATAGCGAGGATTTAGTTTCCCTCTCTTCCCAAATCTTGCTATACCCTTGGAAGGAGAAACTCTCAAAAACACGGATTCCCCAACTGCAAACTCTAGTGGCCTACGTCTCCTGTCAGCGTAACTCTTCTGTCTGCTCTGAGCTGTCCTCAGTCTCTCTACAATCAAGCGGACGTCCTCAGATGCTTGTGTAACCATGTCAGGAGCGAAAATCTTACGGTCACCCACTTCTTCCCATCCAATAGGGGAACGACATCTACGGCCATACAAAGCCTCATACGGTGCCATGCCAATACTCGAATGATAACTGTTGTTGTAGGCGAACTCGGCTAGTGGCAGGTGGTCATCCCAGGAGCCTCGATAATCTAGCACACACGCTCTCAACATGTCCTCCAGAGTCTGTATAGTTCTCTCTGACTGACCATCTGTCTGAGGATGGAAAGCGGTGCTCAAACTCAACTGGGTTCCCATGGCTTCCTGAAAATGTCGCCAAAAGTGGGATGTGAAGCGGGAATCCCTATCAGAGACTATGCTCACTGGTACACCGTGTAACCTCACTACCTCGCGTACGTACAGTTCTACTAACGAACTCAGAGTATTGGTAGCTATCATAGCTAGGAAGTGGGCTGACTTCGTCAGTCTGTCGACGATCACCCATATAGCATCGTGATTCCTGCGGGTCCTCGGTAAACCCATCACGAAATCCATGGTGATATGCTCCTATTTCCATGTCGGTATAGGTAGAGGCTGCAATAACCCTGCAGGTTTCTGATGCTCTACCTTCACCTGCTGACATATGAGACACTTTGCCACGAAGTCTGCTACATCTTTCTTCATACCCGACCACCAGTATACCTTCCGGAGGTTCTGATACATCTTGTTACTCCCCGGATGTAACGTATACCTCGACGAATGAGCTTCCGCCAATATCAATCTCCTGAGTCCTGGATCCTCGGGAACACACAATCTGCCTCTGAACCTCAGTAGTCCATCAGAACTTAACTCAAAATCAGTCACGGTGCCCTTCTGCATCTGACTACTCACATCCATACAAAATGGATCAGTCTGCTGAGCTACTCTGATTCTATCCAACAGGTCCGGCTCCAAGCGTAGACTAGCTATCACATAGCCTGTATCCATGTCAGAAGGCACGACTCCCAAACTGAGGCTAGCAAATTGCTCTAGTAAATCATGTTCCCTAACCATCATGTACGATACCATCCCCAGGCTCTTCCTGCTCAAGGCATCGGCTACAACGTTAGCCTTACCCGGATGATAAAGTATCTCGCAATCGTAGTCCTTCAGAAGCTCTAGCCATCTTCTCTGTCTCATGTTCAGCTCCTTCTGTGAGAACAAATACTTGAGGCTCTTGTGGTCGGTAAATATCTGGAACTTCTCGCCATACAAGTAGTGGCGCCATACCTTCAACGCAAACACTACTGCTGCTAGCTCCAAATCATGGGTCGGATAGTTCTTCTCATGATCCTTCAGCTGTCTGGATCCATAAGCAACTACCTTCCCATCCTGCATCAATACACAGCTCAGTCCTTGATGCGAAGCATCGGTATACACTATAAATCCTCCTGAGCTGGTAGGGATAGTGAGAATTGGAGCGGTGGTCAATCGACGCTTCAACTCCTCAAAACTCTTCTCACAATCCTCGTTCCATACGAACGGTGTACTCTTACGAGTAAGACGTGTCAACGGAGCAGCCAACTTCGAAAATCCCTCAACGAATCTCCGATAGTATCCAGCTAAACCCAGGAAACTCCTGATCTCGGTGACTGTCCTCGGCTGTTCCCACTGAACTACAGCCTCTATCTTAGATGGATCAACTGATACACCATCTCTCGATACAACATGTCCCAAAAACGAGATCTGTGACAACCAAAAGTCAAACTTGTTGAGCTTAGCATATAACTCATGCTACCGTAACGTCTGCAACACTATCCTGAGGTGCTCCTTTTGTTCCTCCTTGGATCTCGAATACACTAATATGTCATCGATGAAGACGATAACAAACTGGTCCAAATATGGCTTGAACACATCGTTCAACAAAGACATGAAAGCAGCTGGAGCATTCGTCAATCCGAATGGCATGACCAAGAACTCATAGTGGCCATATCGGGTACCAAATGCTGTCTTGGGTACATCTCCACCCCGAACCTTCAGCTGATGATACCCAGACCTCAGGTCAATCTTGGAAAAGACCTGTGCTCCCTGAAGCTGATCTAACAAGTCATCAATGCGTGGAAGGGGGTATCTATTCTTGATGGTGGCCTTATTCAACAATCGGTAGTCTATACACAATCGGAGGCTCCCATCCTTCTTCCTCACAAATAGAATCGGTGCTCCCCAAGGTGAAACACTCGGTCGAACAAAACCCCTATCCAACAGCTCTTGTAACTGTCTCTTGAGCTCCTCCAGCTCAACTAAGGCCATGCGATATGGTGATCTCGAAATAGGCTCCGTACCAGGTACCAAATCTATGCAGAACTCCATCTCTCTGTCTGGTGGTAACCCTGGCAATTCATCCGGGAAAACGTCTGGGTACTCACTGATCACAGTAATATTTGACAACTTCGGATGTGCCTTATCCATATCTACCACGTATGCAATGAAACCTTGATATGTTGAAGGTTTTCTAAATCAGTAATCACGTAATAATCATAACTACTCCATTCATTTATTCTTATTAAACTTTACAACATATCTAGTAGGGTTAGGAAACATAACTGTCTTAGCATAACAATCTAAAACAGCATGGTTTGCAGATAGCCAATCCATTCCTAATATTATATCAAAGTCACTCATACTTAGTAATATTAGATTGGCTGTCATCTCCTTATCCCCTACTCTCAACTTGCAGTCATTAAATACAAATTCTACCACTTGACTACTATTCATAGGCATACTAATCAACATCATCATACATAATGGTGTACGCTCTACATGCTTTTCTAACTCACATGCAAATGATGGCGATACAAAAGAATGCGTGGCACCAAGATCAATTAAAACATATGCTTCAATATCATAAATCAGGATGTTACCTTGAATCACATCCGATGAAGCATCAGCTGTTCCCTGGTCCAAAGCATGTACTCGCCCTTGACCCATCACTTGTTTCCGCTTCTCCTCTGTCGTCGCTCTACCTCTCTGAGCAGACGTACCAGCTGGGGTTCTATCAAACTCCCTGCCCCTCTGTGGTGCAGTCACAAATGGCGTTGGGCACTCTCTAGCCATGTGCCCCTGTTTCCCACATCGGAAACATACCATAGCACCTTGTGAACACGGTCTATCTCCATGTGATCTACCGCATCTTCTGCACTGATCTGCAGCAGGTCTCTGTCCTCCTATGACAATGCCCTTTGCTGGGGCTACAGTCGGATAAGCAGGAGGTCTAGCATATCTCTCTCGTGCCTCCTCTACCCGTGATCTCTTACCGAAGAGTTTCTTCCCACCTCGATAACTGAAATCTCTAGCCGGCCTCTTCTTCTGTATATCTCGGCTACGGCTAAACTTCCCAAACTTGGAAGCATTCCTCTCGTAATCCTGCTCACATAGTTGCACCCAGCGCACCGCTTCCTCATAGGTCACTATGTCTAATGGGACTAACTTGGACCATAGCACCGGCCTCAACCCGTCAATAAACCTGTGGACCTTCCTGGTCTCACTATTCATGGTATCCGGGTCATATCTTCCTAGGGATAGGAATCGAGTCTCATACTCGTCCACAGATAAACTCCCCTGGTGTAGTCCCAAAAAACTCTGCCTAAAGTTTTCGCTGTGCAGTGTCGGGAACAAACTGCCTTTTGAAGGCCTCCCGAATTATGTCCCAACTGATATCCATGTGTCAGATCTCAATATAGGTTTGGTGGACTTCCACCAATGCTCTGCAGCTCCCTTCAGTAGGAACGCAGCAAACACGACCATCTCCGAGGTCGTACACTCGAAGAATCCATAAAGCTTCTCCAGTTCTACTAACCACTCCTCAGCAGCCACTGGGTCCTTAACCCCACTAAAGGATGGAGGTCTAAACTTCTGGAATTCTCGCAACCGATGCAGATCACATCCATATCCTAATCCACTACCACCCGAAACCGGTGGGGGTGTAGGAGTATCTACAGTTCTCTGTGCATCAGCTGTCTGCATAGGTGTATCAGGGGCAACTGCCTCTCCTGTAGCAGCTCCTGCCTCCTGTCTCTGCCTACCTGGCATCGTCTGTGCCAGTATCTCGATAATAGTCTCGAGACCACGCTCTAATCTCGTGAAACGCATCTCTACACACTCGGGTGCCTCAGTAGCACCTAGAGTCTCATGCGTAGGTAATGGTCCGACAGCGGCTCGTCCCTCAGGTCTATCTCCCCGGCCTCGAGCCCTACCTCTCATACCTCTACCACTACGCGTATTTGCCATATAGGCAATGTTCCTGCATTCATAATAATGAATTAGTCCATCTCCTATCCGGTATACACAGTTATATCTAAACACAGCACAGTACTATGGGGATGTACACTTTCCTATTTTCTAACACCGACTCACATCAGACCAACCTCTGCTCTGATACCATTCTGTCAGGACCCGTTCTCAATCCATGACTTTATCCAAAAATCACTATAAATTTTTTGCATTCTTAACTTACCTTTCCGCTCTTCAATGGTTGGGCTGTGATTCGATGTCAGAGTCCTCACTTACCACATCATCCATTTCATACATACATGTCAATATATTATTACTGACTGTAACTGCTTTTATTATACATGTAAGATTATATAAAATCTAATACAAATACATTCCCCATAATATATCGTATACATCACTGTGCTGTTTCTATGTTTAGATACACAACTGTACATAAAGGTATACCTGGCGATCGATAGGAACTAGCAGTGGACTCTAGGACACTATCCCTCGATAGCTCTCGCTCTACTGACGCTCTGTAGAGAGATGTAAAGAAAGGGGGGTGAGCATACAACGCGCTCAGTAAGGAAATCAGGCAAGCAGGTAGATATCAACACTATCTACTCAAAATAATGCTATGCCTAGAAAACATTATTTCCTTTACTCGCTTTAAAAAGCATGTCTTGAAATATAATATATATACTTGTACAGAATAAATCCCATGTACAGAAAATCATGCTTTCTTTCTCAAATGTAGGCATGTAGTGCAAAACAATGCATCGTATATAAATCATGCCTTTATGTAAATCATGCCATGTATATTTAAATCACAATAAATATGGCATCAAATGATTCACAACACAAAATCGAAGTCCGACCCATCCCTCAGGTCTGTCCGCAGTTTAAATCATTCAATCAATGTGATATATCATGTAAGACTCTGTGGTTAAGTGCAAATAGTAACCTGGACTATGATCATATCCGAAATGTGATCCCAAGCAACACATATCTCGATGTACGGGGCATCACTGCTGCAACGAGAGGATGGTCAGTCCACTACAGCCGTCAGCTATGCGTAACACATGGTACAACGTACACCTCGTGCCACTCAGACACGGTACAAAGTACACCCGTGGACCCTCACAGCCAGGGTGCCTCCCATAGGACTTAGCCCTCGTAACTATGGAAATATTTATACCACATTCACAAATACCCTCATGCTGGCCATCCTCTCAAAATGTGACACTCAGTCACACAAGAATGCGGCATGAATAGGTACCATGTATATAATATCACATACAGTGTGCGCCCTCGAGTGCGACACACAGTCGACACTACGCTCGAACACTGTTTCACATCACAAACTCAACTCTAGTGCGAGCAATCTCCAGCAACTAGGTCAATGTATAGTTCATGTATTAAATCAAGTACGAGCAATAGCTCCCAGTACTATGCTATGCATATATCAAATCAAGTACGAGCAATAGCTCCAGTACTATGTCATGTATAAACCATGAAGAATCGAGTACGAGCAACGCTCCAATACTCTGTCTTGTATCTCATGTAAAACTCGAGTACGAGCTGATCGCTCCAGCACTCTGTGTCATGCATATATCCTATAAAACTGAGTATGAGTAAAACTCCAGTACTCTATCATGCATGTCATGGAAATCTAGTGCGTATAAAAATCCAGCACTAATGTATGTGGAAAACATATGAATCCCAGTGCGAGCTGTGCTCTAGCACGATTCATTCTCACATAATATGTAGATGGCTATTTAAAAGGGATTGTTTATAAAACATCAAAATCAGCACTATAAAGTGTGCTTAAGTCACATCAACCTTCAAATCATTAGCCCATCTATTTATTTTCATGCTAAACAGCAGTTAAACACTCACAATAATTGTTTCCATGCTTTTCGTAAGTTTTCACAAAAGTTGACTTTTTGACTAACTAGGAGCAAAATCGTAATTTGCCACTATCGGGTCGCAATAATTATTATTCACTATCTCTGACCCTCAGAGTTTTTAAGTGAACGTAAAAGCAGACGAAAATACGTGCAGGTATCTCTAACTGCTCGTAAAAGTCCCTTACCTCGGATCTCGTCACGTGACCTCACTTCCTCGGTGCTGCTCAATCTCGCAGTCCGATCAACTCTCAATGTAAAATCCGGAGCTGTAAATAACCATTCCTCAGGTTAATCATAATTTTCTTACTGTATTACACATTAATACAGTCTATTTTCCCTTAATGGGCCTTAATAATCTTTAATGGGCCTTAATCCGTATTAAGCCCGTTTTCCACTTATTATTTCCCTTCATTAGGGTCTATCGACTCATTGGGCCTATCAATACCCATTGGGCTTTATTCCAAGCTCTTTGGAAAGCCCGTATATCATTTACGACATTTAATTCAAAATTCCAATTAAAATTCACTAAATACGGAATTTAATCCGAAATGCGTAAAATAAATCTTAAATACGCAATAATAACATAATTTATCGTAAATGAACTTTACTTACCCGAGAATATGCGATGGTACGTAAATCGAAGTTCGATCGGGCTTTCGTTCGGAATTTATCGTCAAACTGCACAATTTATTATATTTAACTCTGGGTCAATTTCCGATTAAATATAATTTAAATAAATTCATCGAAAATCAAATCGGTCACTTTTGACCTCGTATCGACTTACCCGAAGTCCGGTGAAATCCTAAAAATTTTCCTTTTCCTTTTCCTTTTTCTTTCTTTTTCCTCTTTTTCCCCTTTTCTCCTTGGCTGAACAGGTCCGGTCCGGTTCAGCACAGAACCTTCTCCCCTGAACCGCCGACCGGTTCAGGCATCCTTTGGTCGTGCCGGCGTATTCTGACCGGTTCCCGACGCATCACCACCGCAGTTCGACGCGCCTAAGCCTGGGCAACACTCGGCTGGGCTCGATCGGGACCAAGCACCGCCGGTGGCCGCCGGATCTCTTCTTTTCCTCCGCGGCTTCTCCTCTTCGATTCACCGGCGTCCGGCGTCGGTGGAGGGCGTGACCGGTACCGATGGGTGCGCACGGTGTCGGGCTTCCTTTTTCGACCGCTTACCTACCCGTGGGGTGGTCGGTGCTCGCCGTCCGGTGGTCTTCTCCCTCGGGTCGTCTTCCACGCAGTTTCTCTCCATTTTTTCTCTCTCCCCGCGTCCCAATTTCAGATTTCCCTCTTTTTGTTTTTTATAATATATTTTTATTATTATTTTATTATAAAATAATAATAAAAATCCCATAAATATCTCATAAATATCTAAAAATATCTCAAAAAATTATATTAAATTCATTTAATCCGTAAATGAATTTATCAGTCCGATTTTACCTTTTCGATATATTTTTTCACTATTTTTGGGCTCATTTTTTGAGGCAAAAATTTCGATAAATTCTAATAAATTTATATCTTGATCAATTGGGCTCGAAATTAAATATTTTCCTCGATTTTGATCAAGATTCCTCAATTTCATATTTTTAATGAAATTCTCTTATCGAAATTACACCGAATGTCAATCATTTGACCGTTTTACCCCTGCACTCGTTCGGGAATTAACTTAACCCTTATCTCGTTGTTATGTAGCTTACATGCATTTTTAATTTCTCAAATTGTCGATTGCATGTTAGTAAATATTCTTCTTATGATTCAACTATGTAATAAAGTGTTCATACACATAGGAATCATAAGGTACAAGCTACAAAGATCCGGGTATGACATCAGTTGTGTGAGCAGGATTATGAGTGGAATGTCTGAGTCAGGAAATATCAGTAGGGGTAGAGATAGAGATCGGAAGAGAACCAGGAGAGATAGATTTATCAGGAGAGGGGGACAGCTCTTTGATAAAAGGTCGAAGATTGAGGAGATTCAAGAGAGGATAGCTAGACCACCTATTCATCCTGCTTTACCACCAGCTAGAAGCATTCTCATTGGAGGACCACGCCCTACTACTGATCGATGTAGCCGATGTGGCAGATATCATGGTACCAGACCTTATCCAGTGCCTATAGCTACAGTAATATGTTACCATTGTGGGAGGCTAGGGCATGTGGTGAGAGATTGCCCAGAGAGACCGGACACTGCCCCTACAGAAGGCCAAGGAGCCGGAGAGAGCTCTAATGCAGGTTCCTGCTTAGAGGAGGAGAGCTACCGCTGAGGAGAAAGGGAAGTAACTGATGGGTACTGGGCGAGTTCATGCTTTGGACCAGGATACGGCAGACCAGTCGTTGGATGTAGTGAAAGGTACCATCCTGATCATTGATTTAGAAGCATATGTTTTGATTGATCCTGGTGCCACGCATTCATTCGTATCGCCTTCATTTGCATATAAATTGTTTAAGTATGTAAAGCTTACCCCTCTGAGTAGTAAATTATTAATAACTACCCCCATAAACACTCGTCAACTAGTAGAGTATGTAGTAAGGGACTGTAAATTGAAAGTCGAGGAAAAAGAAATGTCAGCCGACCTTATTTTGATGTATATAAGGGACTTCGATGTCATACTAGGAATGGATTGGTTGGCTGCCAATCGTGTTGTGTTAGATTGATTTTCTAAGACATTAACGTTTAATACCCTCGGAAGATGTATTGTAAAATTTTCCTGAAAAGTAATAAAATTAATGGTTGTTCTAAATGGAGCAATGAATTTTTGCTGATTTTATGATTTATATTTTGAATGATTCATCGCATATGTGGTTGATACGGACTAGGTATGACCGGCTTTGAGAGACATTCCTGTGGATAGGGATTTTCCTGATGTCTTTCCAGACGATTTACCAAGATTACCACCAGCCAGAGAAATAGAGTTTGGGATAGATTTGGTACCTGGTACAGAATCGATTTCTAGACCACCGTATATGATGGCTCCGATTGAGTTGGAGGAGCTGAGAAAGTAGTTACAGGATCTGCTTGAGAAGGGGTTCGTTAGACCGAGCGTATCGCCTTGGGGAGCTCCGATCTTGTTTGTGAGAAAGAAATATGGTAGCCTCCGATTGTGTATAGATTACAGATTGTTGAATAAGGCTACCATTAAGAACAAGTATCCCCTTCCACGCATTGACGATTTGTTTGATCAGCTTTAGGGAGCGCAGGTTTTTCTAAGATTGATCTGAGATTTGGGTATCATCAGCTGAGGATACTGGTACGAACTAAACGTATTTCTACAAGTGCACGGGTCGTACAAGTAATAATGGGATTTGAGTCCCGAGTTATCGTCCCACAGAGAAATTGATTAGCCTAATTAACTACCGGTTAATCTTACCCTAAGTATATCCTAGCAAATTATGAATTGAAGATGGGTGGTCTACTAAGTTTGAAATTAAAAATACTGAAAATAATAAAAGCTATAAACTAAAGAAAATAAAACCGAGCTAAAAGTACTTACAATGCTCCAAGCAATTAAAAACAACAACCTATAAAAGAAAATTAAAACAGTTAAAATTAATTAACGTAATTAAAATAAAATGCAAATATGAAAATAAATAAAGAAACAATATTAATTAAACTAAAATTAAACAAACCTAAAATCAAATATGCATGCAATTTAATCTAATTATGAAAATGCAATTTAAACTAACCTAAAATAAAAATGAAGACTAAATTAAAAATGCATAAAATGAGTTTAATCTAAATTAATTCTAATTGGAAAACCTATAAAAAAAATTAAAAATTAACTAATGACATAATTAAATCTAAATTCTAGACTAACCAATCAATTGAACTATAGCTAATCATCCAAATAAAATTAAAATCTTAACTTCTTATGCTAACAAATTAAATTGGAATTAAACTATTCTAAAAGTGCATGGAAATGGATAAAAGCTACAATGTAAATGTGCCAAACATGGCCTTGACAACATAAAACACCAAGTGGTCCCGATTTTTGCACTGTTCCCTTTTCTTCTTGGTTGCTCCAGGTGTTCCCTACTATTCTCGGTTCTGTGAGTGATGCACTGCTCTCGTCTGTGGCTTCTGCTCCAGGTCTGTCCACGCCTGCTGTCTGCAAACTTCTACTCCAGGTCAGTGCACGCTTGCTGTCTGCTTGCAAAGCATATCCCTACCGAGCATCACCCATATTCAGGGCCTGCTCCAAGTGCTCCAAGTTGCTCTCGGTTTTATCCAGGTCCCCTCGGTCCAGACCAAAAACAGCTCCAGACGAGGTCCGCTTCTGTTGTCTGATGCACGTCTGTAACCTCTGCTACTTAGGTGCTGTCCTGTGACGCCTACAATGGCAGTGCACTTCCTATGCTGTCTGCTTTAGGTGCTGGTGTGCAGCTTTGTCCAAGTACTGTCCTCGACATGCCATATATGTTGCACTGTCCTGCAACATTACACCATCCCCGCGCCTATCCTCTGCTCTATGGCTATTGTCTTCAAACTGGTGGTGATTGTAGCAGAACGGGATGCACCCGAAACATAAGCAGCAAATAAAACAAACCAAAGGATAAAATCCACAATGAGCAGTAATAAAAATCGAAAACATAGCACAATAGAGGCTGAAAATGAAGTTAAACTTGCTGCTAAGAATGAAACCATGCCCCACGAACTACCTCTTGAAACTCTACACTGAACAGTCTACCATATCCTTGTCACTAACCATCAGTAAGCAAAAATGAATAAACAATAATAATGCTGAAATAAATTGCAATAAATGAAATGGATTTAATGAACGTAAGAAAATGCAGTAAAAAATGGAAGCTATATTCTAAATGCAGTCAAGAACCGAATCATGAAATGCATGCAAATAGAAATGAAACAAGGAAAGAAAAGGACAATGATGCATATCAGAAAATGAATTTAAACCCAACAGGAAATATGTAAAAACCACACTGAAAACATCAACGTGAGCTTCATCAACGTGACTAATCAGATTGCTCTAATTCCATCTCCTTAATGCCATGGTTCCACATTGCCTTTGATGTGGAACAATGCTAGCATCAACCCACATCAAAGCACCAAAACCAAAAAGCATAGAGGAAGGAAGAATTATGTCACCCGAATGCACAAAGGGAGCAAACTGAGAGCTAAAAACTAGGAAATATAAGCTATGTAGTAGAGCTGAAATAAAAGAAGAAATGACTTAAACAAAATTGAGAATAAGGAAAGGAAATCGATTGCCATTAATGAAATTATCAAAGACTAGAAAATGATGAAGCTTTTCATAAAATGAAGATTGAATGAACAATGAAATAAAATGGTGGCTAAAAACAAACTAACGGGAAATGCTTGGAAATTAAACTAAAAAAAAAAAAAAACTTAAAAACTAAAGCTACCATAGAATTACCACTACTCCTAATTTACTCTACACTACTCCTAACCTAGACTACTTACCCTACTCCTACTTCTTACTTTTTTCAATTGCCATCATATTCTATTTATATACACACTTAGGGGTACAATGGTAATTTTTCCATCCTAGATGAGTTGGCATTGTTTGGCCACTTGTCTTCATTTGATTTGCTGCAGAGTAGATATTTCCACGTCATCAATCTTTTTGTCCAATTGAATGTGTGATGTGGCCTGGCGTGTGTCTTCCAGAAGGTTAGCATGCTGTCTGTCGATCTTATCATTTCGGAGCGAATAAAATACAGACACCTGGCATCACGCGTGTCCAGACGACTGGTGACTTGGTATGTAAAATTTGAAGTGGTCCAGTCTCCTTTAACTCGTTTTCAACCCAATTTTGACTAAAACGACTGAGTTTCATCCAAATTTAATTTATCTGCACATCAAAAAAATTTAATTAAATAAAGAGGATTATTAATAAAATAATATGGGGATTAAATATATAATTAGGAAATTAAGCACAAATAATTCTATTAAAAATAAAATTATCACACCCCAAAACTTGAGCTTTTGCTTGTCCTCAAGCAAAACAAAATAATAGTAGGAATGACAAGTACTAAACACAATAATTTCCCCAATATTATCCTTAAAGAAAAAGTGCAGACTATGAAATCAAAGACTCACAATTACAAGTCCAACACTTAGAATTATTCCATCATAAGTCCTAACCCACATTGGACCCCTCGAGTGTGTGCGAAAAATGTCAAAGCCACTTCAAAGTACATTATCCGGATCAGATTATGCAAACACAATGAATGCAAAGTCAATGACATGTGATCATTACCATAAGTTTTATTTTCACTTCTCTCTCCAATAATGTAGTCACACTTAACCAAAGATCAATAGGACTTTATTAAACTTGTAATGTAAGGCTGGGGCAAAGGTATGATAAAGTCGATTTAGGTTTAATTACCCCTTAAGATGCATTACTTCTAGGATCTTTAATGTAAGAGCTCAAATTATTTCCCCCAAACTTATTTATTTCACTAGGCATTTTATTATATTTTTGTTTTTTTCTTTTTTTCTTCTTTTCTTTTTCTTTCATTTTTTTCTTTTCTTTTTTTTTTCATTTTTTTCATTTTTTTCATCATTTTTTTTCGAATTTTCACTATCACCAGATACCCATATGTACAAAGCTCACAATATATCCCTATGACTTTCATGCTTTCTGGGTAAGGGATAGGAACAAAGTATTTAAGCTAAGGAAAATTATGCAAGTGTATTTACAGAGAAAAGCTTATTTAGCCCAGATGGGTGACTAGGGGTAAAATATGTACAAGGATGGCTCGAAAGGCTTAAACGATCCAAAGATGGCCTAAATCATCTCCCTAATTAAGTGTGATCTAATATTTCACCTTGAAATCAGATCAAACAAATTCTAGAATATGATACACAAAATCAATTGAACAAATGCAATCCTATGTCCACATAAGCTTTCTCTAAATAAATATACCGATTCATGACATGACATGTGCATAAAATAAGGAAATCACAATCAGAATCAAGACAAACTCAAGAATTCAACTTCATGCTTTTCCTATAATCATGCTTCTCAGACAATCAAAATTAGACTTAATCATGGGGTCATATCATCGAAATATGGGAAAACTACATGCTAAGCAGTAAATCATCCTAAAATCAAACAATGTAAGCTTAAATTTTTTAAAAAAATTTCAAAATTTTTTCAATTTTGCCCAAATTTTTGAAAAAATGCTCAAATAATATCCCCTCCCCCAAACTTGAGGTGCACAGTATCCTCAGTGTGCAGATAATATAAACATTTAAACTCAAGAACAGAGTACTCCCCTATCTGATGATGATGACAAACACCTGAAGCTTTATTGAAAACGTAAAACTAGAAAAGCAGTCTGCAAAATAAACAAAGAAAGAAACAACGGAAAAGAAAAAGAACTATATACAAAGTGAAAATAAAAATTAGGGCACTTCAAATGCAGCTAAAGAACACAACACTCAACAATAGGGCAAAGAGTAGGAGGATCAGCCAGAGTGGTAACAAAATATTAACAGTTAAATCCTCTTGAGCTCTATCTACTTCCCTCATTCTTTCAAATTTCTTATGCTCAAGCCTTATATGTTCTTCAATCTCCATTTTAAAACACTCTTGAGAGTCATCAGGGAGCTTCAAAGGTTTGAAAACATGAAATGTCACCTCCTGATATAGGACTCTCATAGTCAATTCCCCCATCGTACATCAATTAAAGTTCTACCCGTCGCTAGGAAAGGTCTGCCTAGTATAATGGGGACGTCTCTGTCTTCCTCCATGTCTAAAACAATAAAATCCACAGGGAAAAGAAATTTGTTCACCTTTACTAACACATCCTCAATGGCCCCTTTCGATATTTAATGGACCGATCTGCTAGCTGAAGGGTCACTGTAGTGGGCTTGACATCCCTTATTCCTAACTTTTGGTAGATAGACAAAGGCATTAGATTTATATTGACTCCTAAATCACACAAGGCTCTACCAAAGAATAGATTTCCCATTGTGCAAGGTATGGTAAAACTCCCGGGATGTTTGAGCTTGGGGTTAATTTCCTTTGGATATTTGCACTGCATTCCCCAGTTAAGGCCACTGTCTCATAATCTTCTAATCTTTTCTTCCTCGAGAGGATATCCTTTAGAAACTTCACATAACTTGGCATTTACTCTAAAGCATCTATGAAAGGAATGTTGATGTGAAGTTTCTTAAAAACCTCAAGAAATTTAGAGAATTGTTAGTCAAGCTTTTGGTTTTGAAACCTCTGAGGAAAAGGTACTGGTGGTCTAACTGGATGGGATGTAGTGGGAACTTATGTAGAATCAGAGGACGAGAAAGGCAGTGAAGAAAAAGAAGGTATAGATGAAGAAGCACCTAGCTTTGTTTCTATTGCAGCCTGATTTTTAGGTTCCTGCTCTTTCTGAGCTGCTTCGTTAGAACTTAAGGATTCTTCAACTAAGGGCTGTTCAAGTCTGGACTTAACTTGTGGTTCATCTAGCTCTCTGCCACTCCTAAGGGTGATATATTTAACATGTTCCTTACCCTTCCTTTGCCTAATAGGATTGGCTTCAGTGTTATTAGGGAGGGTCCCTTATGGACGCTGGCTAAGAGCACTAGCTATTTGTCCAACCTGAACCTCTAAGTTCTTAATTGAGATAGCTTGATTTTTCAGGATAGTCATGAACATTTCCTCAAGCGAGGGCTTCTTCTCAGCTGCTGGTGCATGGTAAAGTTGGGGCTGCATAAGTGGTGGTGGTGGTGCTGATGAATGATGTTGAAATTGAGGTGGATGGGGATGATTAGGTGGATGGTATGGAAATTGTGACTGTGGTGGTACATGAACCAGTGGAGCTTGAAAACTAGGGGGTCCTACAGGTCTAGAGCTAGAAGTTTGCCCTTGGTTTTGGCTCTAGGAGAAGTTAGGATGGTTCCTTCACCCTAGATTATAGGTGTTTGAAAAAGGGTTATTCTGTTGCTTAGGGGAGGCAACATACTGAACCGATTCTAGGTTAAGCGGACACCTATCCACAGAGTGTGTACCACTACACAGATCGCATGAAATGAAAGGACTTTGGACAAAATAAATCAGATTAGGACACGTAGAAGGATTATGTTGGGTACTGAGCGACTCTACCTTCTTCGTAAGGTTAGCGATTTGAGAGGTCAAGGTAGACAGTGTGTCGAGCTCAAAAATACCCGCCAACTTCTTAGGTAATTGCCTCTCCGAGGATCATAGATAGTTGTTAGTAGCCATCTTTTCTAACAACTCGTAAGCTTCTTCCTCTGTTTTACACATTAGCGTTCCACCCGCAACAGCGTCAACAATGGTCCTATTTTGGCTTGTAAGTCCGTTGTAGAAGGTCTGGACTTGCAACCACAAAGGTAGGCCATGGTGAGGGCACTTCCTTAGAAGCTCCTTATATCGTTCCCATGCTTCATAAAGAGATTCAGAGTCGAACTGAGCAAAGGAAGATATGTCACTATGGAGTCTGGCCATTTTAGAGGGAGGGAAAAACTTGGCTAGAAATTGATGGGCTAACTCGTCCCATGTAGAAATGGATCCTGGAGGCAAGGAGGTTAACCAGTGTCACGCCCTATCCCTAAGCGAGAAAGGGAATAGTCTAAGTCTAAGCGCATCATCAGATAATCCATTGTGCTTGAACGTGTTGCACAAGTCCAGGAATTGCCCAAGGTGAGCATGTGGGTTGTCATGAGAGAACCCACTGAACTGTAAAGAGGTCTGGATCATCTGGAGGATGGAAGGCTTAATTTCGAAGTTGTTTACAGGGACAACTAGTGGCCTAATTGGTACGATCTAAACGTATTGTCCGCAAGTGCATGGGTCGTACAAGTAATAATGAGATTTGAGTCCTGGATTATCGTCCCACAGAGAAGTTGACTAGCCTAATTAACTACCGGTTAATCTTACCCTAAGTATATCCTAGTAAATTATAAAGTTTAGTGTGGGTGTTCTACTAAGTCTGAAAATTAAAAGTACTGAAAATAATAAAACTATAAAATAAAGAAAATTAAACAGAGCTAAAATTACTTACAAAGCTCCAAGCAATTAAAAACAAATAACCTACAAAAGAAAATTAAAACAGTTAAAATTAACGCAATTAAAAATGCAAATATGAAAATAAAGAAACAAAATTAATTAAACTAAAATTAAACAATCTTAGAATAAAATATGTATGTAATTAAACTAATTAATAAAAATGCAAATTAAACTAACCTAAAATTTAATAACAATGAAGACGAAATTAAATTAACTAATGACATAATTAAATCTAAATTCTAGACTAATCAATCAATTGAACTATAGCTAATCATGCAAATAAAATTAAAATTCTAACTTCTTATGCTAACAAATTAAATTGGAATTAAACTATTCTAAAAATGCATGAAAATGAAGTAACTATCTTCAATGCAAATTTGCCAAACATGGCCTTAATCAAATGCTAAATCAAATAGTCCCTACATGCATGCATTGTACACGTCTTCTTCAGTTTTTGGTTCTGCCTCCTTCCGTGTCCTGCTGCCCTCAGTTTTGGCTATCTCCAGGTGCTTACTTCAGACGTGGTCCTCGACACCAACCTTCCACAACATGCGCTGGCTAGGTGCTGCTCCTACTCCTGCTGTTATCTAACTGCAGCCAACAAC
Source organism: Firmiana major (assembly GCA_033439115.1). Taxonomy (NCBI): domain Eukaryota; kingdom Viridiplantae; phylum Streptophyta; class Magnoliopsida; order Malvales; family Malvaceae; genus Firmiana; species Firmiana major. The sequence continues at coordinate 60,037,953 of CM065896.1, read as the reverse complement.
AACCTGGAAACAATAAAACTGATAAAAACCGAAGAATGAAGATAATCAAAGGAAACCAGAACAATGAATTTAAAAGAGAAAAAGAAAAGAGCAAATAGATCAATGGATTAAAGTTAAATCACTGCTGAACAAGGGAAAATTGTTGGATGACATGAAAACAAACAAATGAAACGGGAAACAAAGATAGACAAATGGATCTTATCTGCTGTAACCATGCCCTCTAACATTGTTTCTGGCTAAGGAAGCAGCAGCAGTGCTATCCCGTTCCGCTCGTCATCCAGCTGTACCACGAGTCTGTTGATGGCTTCATTCTCGATCTTCCTTGGTCTTCAACCTACATCCAATCAACCTCAACCCGTGAAAAGGAATGAGAATAGAGAACATAATTGATTAAAACCAAAAGTTAAACAGAAAATGAAAATGAATAGTAAATAAAAGTTAAGACAGGGGAGAACAGAGGAGAAACATTCATCCATTCACTGCAACATTCATGGTTTAAGAGACAAAAACTGAACATGAAGCAAAGCCAAATTACTGGTAATGTAACTGAGAAGAGAGGATGCTAACATTTGAAGAAAATAAAAATTACACTAAGAGAACAAACAATCCAAACCGAAGAAATAAAACTAAGAACATGATGAAGAACAGATGAGAGAAGAGCAGGATTCATTCATGATCAGCAGACCACACAAAGAAAAAAAAATCAAAAGAAGCTCACTCGACATTAGACAAAATATAATCAAATAAGATAAGAAGAATAGACAATCTGAAAATTAATACGTGAAACTAAGCCATACGTGAAGAAAATTTATTAAACATCACATAATAATTTCCAGCAGCCATGGTTTCCTTCACTTCTTAATCAAGCCAATATTGTTCAACCATTTCAGTATTGCAAGTCAATACCCAGATTAATCCCAACATATTAGACCAACAATATTGAATCAGAACATAAAGATCGACTTTGATGATCAAAGCATTGCAATTGCTTTAGACTACAACTAAAAATGGATTAAAACTTATAGCAAGAATAAGATGGTAACGGGTAAGTTAACTGAATTGATAAAGAACAAAGTCTAAGCAACGATACTCATCAACTTAAAAACAAGAGCTTTTCATCATAAAACTAAATTGAATAGAACAATAGCTATAAAAAAAATATGGAGGCTAAAAAAAGGAAGTTATTCGGAAAAAAATAACAAGGAATGTAAAACTTTTAATGTAAAGTTACCCTAAAAAAAACTATTCTACCCTAACTTACACTACTCCTACTTGATTTTTTCAATTGCCATCATATTCGATTTATACACACACTTAGGGGTACAATGGTAATTTTTTCATCCTAGATGAGTTGGCATTGTTTGGCCACTTGTCTTCCTTTGATTTGTTGCAGAGTAGATATTTCCACGTCATCAGTCTTTTTGTCCAATTGGTTATGCGATGTGGCCCAGCGTGTGTCTTCCAGAGGGTTGCCACGGTGTCCTTCGATCTTATCGTTTCGGAGCAAATAAAATACGGACACCTGGCATCACGCGTGTCCAGATGACTTGATGACTCGGTCTACAATTTGGAAGTGGTCCAGTCTCCTTTAGCCTGTTTTCAGCCAAATTTCGACTGAAACAATTGAGTTTCATCCGGATTTAATTTACCGAAACATTAGAGAATTTTAATTAAATAAGGGGAATAATTAATAAAATAATATGGGGATTAAATAAATAATTAGAAAATTAAGCACCAATAATTCTATTAAAAATAGAATTATCACTAATGACGGTGTAATAACCTCTAACAGTCGGCATTGCATAATCTCCAACTGTACTAATTTCTCTATTTTCTGCCATGATATTTTGTAGCGGAGCTATAAATGTCAGGACCCCATTCTCAATCCATGACTTAACCAAAAACCCCTACAAATTTTTCGCATTTTTAACTTACCTTTCCTTTCATCAATGGTTGGGCTGTGATTCGATGTCAGACTCCTCGCTTACCATAATATCCACTATCATACATACATGTCAATATACTGTTACTGACTGTAATTGCTTTTATAATACATGTGAGATTATATAAAATCTAACACAAATACATTCCCCATTTTATATATCGTATACATCACTGTGCTGTTTCTATGATTAGATACATAACCGTACAAAGTCTGTATACCCGGCGATCGATAGGAACTAGCAGTGGACTCAGGAACACTATCCCTCGATAACTCTCGCTCTACTACTGATGCTCTGTAGAGAGATGTAAAGAAAAGAGGGGTGAGCATACAACGCGCTCAGTAAGGAAATCAGGCAAGCAAGTAGATATCTACACTATCTACTCAAAATAATGCTATACCTTGAAAACCTTATTTCCTTAACTCAATTTAAAAGCATGTCTTTAAATATATATATGTATACTTGTACAGATTAAATCCCATGTACAGAAATCATGCTTTCTTTCTCAAATATAGGCATGTAGTGCAAAACAATGCATCATTTATATAAATCATGCCTTTGTATAAATCATGCCATGTATATTTCAATCACAATAAATATGGCATTAAATAATTCACATCACAAAATCAGAGTCTGACCCATCCCTCAGGTCTGTCCGCAGTTTAAATCAGTTAATGAATGTGATATATCTTGTGAGACTCTATGGTGAAATGTAAATAGTATCCTGGACTATGATCATATCCGACATGTGATCCCAAGCAACACAGTACTCGATGTGCGGGGCATCACTGCTGTAACGGGAGGGTGGTCAGTCCATTAAAACCTTCAGCTATACAACAACACACGGTACAGCGTACTTCGATGCCCCGGGCACGGTACAAAGTACACCCATGGACCCTACATCACAGTCTGGGTGCCTGCCATAGGTCTTAGCCCTCAAACCATGGAATATCATACCACGTCTATATTACCCTCATGCGGATATCCTCTCACAAGATGTGACACATAGTCACACAAGAACTCTGGCATGGGTTTTAACATGTATTATATATCACATATAGTGCGCGCCTTGAGTGCGACTCACAGTCGACACTCCGCTCAAACACTGTTTCACATCACAAAATCAACTCTAGTGCGAGTAAACCTCCAGCAACTAGGTCAATGCATAGTTCATGTATTAAATCAAGTACGAGCAATAGCTCAAGTACCATGCTATGCATAATATAATCAAATCAAGTACGAGCAATAGCTCCGGTACTATGTCATGTATAAGCCATGAAGAATCGAGTACGAACAACGCTCCAGTACTCTGTCATGTATCTCATGTAAAACTCGAGTACGAGCTAATCGCTCTAGCACTCTGTCATGCATATATCATATAAAACTGAGTACGAGAAATAACTCCAGTACTCTATCATGCATGTCATGGAAATCTAGTGCGAATCAAAATCCAGCACTAATGTATGTGGAAAATATATGAAATCCCGTGCGAGCTGTGCTCTAGCACGATTCATTCTCACATAATATGATAGATGGCTCTTTAAAAAGGGATGATTTACAAAACATCAAAATCAGCACTATAAAGTGTGATTAATTCACATCAACCTTAAAATCATTAGCCCATCTATTTATTCTCCTGCTAAACAGCAGTTAAACACTCAAAATAGTGGTTTCCATGCTTTTTACAACTTTTCACAAAAGTTGACTTTTTGACTAACTAGGGGTAAAATCGTAATTTGCCACTATTGGGTCGCAATAATTATTATTCACTTTCTCTGACCCTCAGAGTTTTTAAGTGAATGTAAAAGCAGACGAAAATACGTGCAGGTATCTCTAACTACTCACAAAAGTCCCTTACCTGCAATCACTCGAGAAATTTCACTTTGTCTGCGCTGCTCGTTTCAGCAGTCCGATTTGCTCCTCCAATACTCTCTGGAGCTGCATATAACCATTTATCAGGTTAATTACACTTTTCCTACCGTATTTCACATTAAATACAGTCTATTTTCCTTAATGGGCTTTAATAATCCTTAAGCCCATTAAGGATTATTAAAGCCCATTAAGGGAAATAGACTGTATTTAATGTGAAATACGGTAGGAAAAGTGTAATTAACCTGATAAATGGTTATATGCAGCTCCAGAGAGTATTGGAGGAGCAAATCGAACTGCTGAAACGAGCAGCGCAGACAAAGTGAAATTTCTCGAGTGATTGCAGGTAAGGGACTTTTGTGAGTAGTTAGAGATACCTGCACGTATTTTCCCTTAAGCCCATTTTCATTTTACTATTCATTTTTGTTAGGCCTATTGGGCTTGTGGGGCCCATCAACTCTTATTGGGCGTGTCCTAGGCCCATTACATCACATTGGGCCTAAAATATTTGGGCTTGGCCCATTGGGCCTCTCGGCCACATGCCATGGCTGAGAGTTACCCATGCCATCGGTTTTGCCATGGCATGTCATCCATGCCTATTTCTTAGCCAATTCACTTAGGCATTTTCACAAACACTTGGTAGACAACATTCCTAAGCCTTACATAGTTCATTTAGGCATTTTATCAAACACCTTGATTGCCAACTAATTACATGTATTAATTAATCAAATTGATTAATTCTAATTACACCGTAATTATTAACACATGTACATTAATCCATTTATGCCTTAAAATCATATGGACATAAATCAATATCCCCTTTGTTCACTCTCGGCCTAACCAACATCATGGTGATTTAATATGTTTCAATGCTTAAAACATTCACCAATATACTTAAAATCATTCATACATTAACATATATGATTTTGAAAATTAGAAAATATACCAATTGTTGTGTTCACCCTTTGGCTGAATCTTTGAAGGCTCTCGGTTTGCACTCTATGGCTCCTTGATAGCCAATTCCAACATATGTCACTCTCCTTTCAATTTGGAAAAACTTCTATGAAGGATGCAAGTCCCAAATATGCCTAATTCCTAGTGATTTCTACTGAGAGAAAACTTGGATAATATGTTTCAATGGTTTCTTCTTCTAGCCAAATTTTATGTGATGAAGATGACAATGGTGTGGCTGAATTCATAAGCCATATACATAGCCATTAAGCTTTACTTTTCAGCCATTAAGCTTGACTTTCCAAGCCTTAGCCATGAGTCACCTAATGAGTCACCTTATGAGTCATGGTTAGCTTTAACTATGGTTAGATATTTATCTCATGGGCTTTTCCATTTGGGCTTTTCGGTTTGGGCTTTCTTAATGGGCTTTCGGGCTGAAATTTTTACTATGTCTCGGACCTTTAATTGTCTCAAAATTTGGCCAATCAATTGGTCCAACAATTCGGTCTAAAGGACCTAAGAATTTCGATATATATTTAGTATACCTTAATGGGCTTTAAAATTTTCACCTTAGGCCCATTACGTTTTTAACACATTAATTTTATTCTGGAATCCTTTCGAATAAATTTTTCCTTACTCTTGTATTTCTGGCCAAGAATATTTTTTTCCAAATTTTTCTCCACACTTAGGTTAATTTTTAACCATGATTAGTCAACTATGGTAAAAATCCACTTTCTCAACTATAGTTGACTTTTTCCTTAACCATTGACCAAGTTGACTTTTTCTCAAAATTTCGAAAGTGTCATATCATATGTCTTACACTCTCGTCTTTATGTTTCAACCGTTCCCGGTGGATAATTATACCTGAAACACCTTTTCTTGCCAAAAAGGTCCATTTTACCCTTTTTAGCTTTTACTCTTGTTTTCTATGTTCGGGACTAAATCAAGCTGACTTTCCTTCATGAGCTCTCTATGCTCTCTCATTTTAAGTTCTTATTTTCAGTCAGGATGATTTAGATTCACTCGGTTTAGCCTGTGACGCTTATAGTCCACATTAGGCTTTTTATGTAGCTTTTGAGTGGTAAATCATTTCACTAACACTTTAAGTTTAGTAAATACTCTTCTTATGATTCAACTATAATTACATAGTGTTCATACACATAGGAATCATAAGGAATAAGCTACAAAAAATTTGAGTTTGACAATCCTCCCCCACTCAAAAAATTTGGTCCTCCAAATTAGAACCAAGTCAGTCATCAAATAGGTGAGGGTACTTCTCTCGCATCAGACTCTCTAGCTCTCAAGTAGCTTCCTTTGAAGTATGATGCTGCCAGAGAATCTTCACTAACTCGATGGTCTTCCATCTCAACACCTTCTCCTTCCTATCCAATATCCGAATCGGTCTCTCAACATATGACAAGTCCTCTCGGAGCTCTAAAGGCTCGTGATTACATGTGTTGGATCCGGGTGACACTTCTGAAGCATTGATATGTGGAAGACGTTATGGACACCTGATAATTCCGGTGGCAATGCCAACCTATACGCTTTGTCTCCCACTCGATCAAGAATCTCAAAGGGTCCAATATAACAAGGATTTAGTTTCCCTCTCTTCCCAAATCTCGCTATGCCCTTGAAAGGAGAAACTCTCAAAAACACGGATTCACCAACTGCAAAACTCTAGTGGCCTACATCTCCTGTCAGCGTAACTCTTCTGTCTACTCTGAGCCATCCTCAGTCTCTCTACTATCAAGTGGACATCCTCAGATGCCTGTGTAACCATGTCAGGAGCAAAAATCTTATGGTCACCCACTTCTTCCCATCCAATAGAGGAACGACATCTACGGCCATATAAGGCCTCATACGGTGCCATCCTGATACTCGAATGATAACTGTTGTTGTAGGCGAACTCGGCTAGTGGCAAGTGGTCATCCCAGGAGCCTCTAAAATCTAGCACTCATGCTCTCAACATATCCTCCAGAGTCTGTATAGTCCTCTTTGACTGACCATCTGTTTGAGGATGGAAAGCGGTGCTCAAACTCAACTGGGCTCCTATGGCTTCCTGAAAATGTCCCCAAAAGTAGGAAGTGAAGCGGGAATCCCTATCAGAGACTATGCTCACTGGTACACCATGTAACCTCACTACCCGCGTACATACAGTTCTGCTAATGAACTTAGAGTATCGGTCTCTCTCATAGCTAGGAAGTAGGCTGACTTCTTCAGTCTGTCAACGATCAACCATATAGCATTGTGATTCCTATGGGTTCTCGGTAAACCCATCATGAAATCCATGGTGATATGCTCCCATTTTCATGTCGGTATAGGTAGAGGCTGCAATAACCCTGCGGGTTTCTGATGCTCTACCTTCACCTGCTGACATACGAGACACTTTACCATAAAGTCTGCCACATCTCTCTTCATACCCGACCACGAGTATACCTTTCGGAGGTTCTGATACATCTTGTTACTCCCCAGATGTAATGTATACCTCGTCGAATGAGCTTCTGCCAATATCAATCTCCTGAGTCCCGGGTCTTCGAGAACACACAATCTGCCTCTGAACCTCAGTAGTTCGTCAGAACTCAACTCAAAATCAGTCACTGTGCCCTTCTGCGTCTGACTACTCACATTCATACAAAATGGATCAGTCTGCTGAGCCACTCTAATCCTATCCAACAGGTCCGGCTCCAAGTGTAGACTAGCTATCACATAGCCTGTATCCATGTCAGAAGGTATGACTCCCAAACTGAGGCTAGCACACTACTCTAGCAAATCATGTTCCTTAACCATCATATACGATACCATCCCTAGGCTCTTCCTACTCAAAGCATCGGCTACAACGTTAGCCTTACCCGGATGATAAAGTATCTCACAATCGCACGAAATGTTTGGATGAAATTGAGCCACCTCCTAGTTTTATATGAGTTTTAATCATGATGGAGCATTACTCGCACTGGATTTCATATTTTAATTCATACATAGAGTGCTGGAGTCTTACTTGTATGATTTTACAGACTTATTTCACATGACTATCGTACTGGAGTTTTTTCTCGTACGAGGTTTTCACTAAATTTTTTTCTACGTATCCGTGCTAGAGCATTGCTCGTACGTGGATTTTAATTGAATTTATAATTATGTTAAGTCGTACTGGAGTGCTACTCGTATGCAGATTTCATTGATTTCTATGAAACCATGCTGTAGCTTCACTCGCACGAGATTTTTAGATATCATGTATATGCATGAAGTCGTGCTGGAGTTTTCTCCTGTAGACTGTGTGTCACAGTGAGATGATATGCTCACACGTGCATACTGGAACATAATTGGCATGGGTGGGTAAGACCTATTGCAGGCACCCCCTGACTGAGATTAGGTTCATGGAGTACGTTGTAAACAGTATATCACATGGAGTACATTGTACCGTGGCGATTGTTGGAGTGGAGTGACATTAGCCACGAGGCAGCAAGCCTTACCCTCGCAATCCTGATGTTATGTTGTTCTGGCGGGTAGGACTGACCCACCTCCCGTTTCAGGTGATATACCCCACACACTAGGATCCGTGCAGCTAAGGATCATGAGGTTATGGCCATAGTCGTAGATATTATCGATATAGTCACCTACATGTCTCACATGATAAATCCTTTGGTTTTGATAGATCAGGATAGACCCGAAGGAGGGGTCAGGCCTCGATCTTCTTATGAATTTTGATTGAGAGTTGATTTTCCCACAGAGGAAATTTATGAAACTTTCATGACTTGTGACCTTGTGAGAATGGTGATTTTATAATGGAAATTTTATAATAAATTATTTTGTTGAATTGGATTAGATTCATTGAGTTTATCACATTTTAACCCAGATAGGGTGTTTTAAAACTTATTGATGGGGTGTTTTAAAACTTATTGATGGGGTGTTTTAAAACTTATTGATAGGGTGTTTTTAAAACTTATTGATTCAATTGAGCATGAGATGTTTTCACATGAGAATCATTCCATGTTTTATTTGTTGATTTTCTATTTTAGAACAGATGAATACTATATGTATGGCATATCATTGTTTTTACCTCATGCTCACATATATCCTGGTTTTCTATCAGCATGTGGATAGTATAGCTATCTACCTATTTATATTATTGCCTTACTAAGCATGTGGAGCTCACCCTTTCATTTTCCACCCCTTTCAGAGTTTCCACCTTAAAGATAGCGGGTGTTGAGAGTAGACAGCATAGCTGATTATCTGTGGTTCCCATCGACTGTCAGGGATACACCAAGTATAGAATTTTGTATTAGTATGCTTACAACACAGTAGTGTATATGAAGGAATATTTGGGGATGTAAATATAAATCGATAAATTGCCAATGTATGAGAATTATGTGACTTATAAAACATACCGACCACCTATTATATTATAAATGATATCAGTATGCATGTATACGTGTGATATTTCTTAATGTTTAAGATGGTATATCGATATTGATTCCAGCCCGACCTGATGAGAGAGATCTGTCATAAGGTGGTAAGAAAGATCTTCCAAAAGCGAAAAATTTATACTGATTTTTGAGTAAATATTGGGTCATGACATTAAAAGTGTGTGAAAAGTTATTTTTGGTTAGAACACTCAATTTTCAACCTATTATTTAAGGAAAATAAATTAAATCAATTTTAGAACAAATTGAGTAGGCTAAAAATGAAGAAATAATGTTGGGCCAAGGATTGAAATTCTTAAAGCCTATTAAGCATGAAAACAAATGGGCCAAATGTGTAAGCTGATTGGGCCAAATCGTGGGCCCAATTTATGGGTTGAAATTATGGGTAGTTGAATGCCTAAACAACAATGAAAATCCAGCCCAATAAATTGAATAAGAAGGCCCAAACCAAGAAGCCCAAAGTTAAAGCCAGTAGTATAAGTTAAAACTCATTAATAAAAGGTAGCAAAATCCAATTTGGTAACCATCATTTAAACCTTTTAAAAGTCAGTTATGGTGGCTAAATTCATGACGTAATGATTAAGTCTTTGGCTTATAAAATCAGCCAATGCAACATCACCTTCTTCCTTAAGCATTCGACTAAGTGAAGAAACCATAACCAAAAAGCTTTAAAGCTTTCTCTCTCTAGTTTTCACCTATTTGCAATCAGAATTAGAACAAGCTGTCTTCAGTAAAGTTGTTACCCATGATGAGGAGAATAACATAGTCCAAAACCAATAGCCACGGAGTTGATTTAGAGAAGTCAATCCCTCCCATAAATTTCGGCTAAACTGGAGTTTTCATTTTAGGTGAGTTTTCAAAACAACAAGCTTATATATGCTTATCTAGGATAAATATGGGGTTGATTGGTGTAAGAATCATGGATCAAAACAACGTAAAACACCATGAATGAAGCATGGCTGAAAATGGGTATTTTGCTTGATAAGGATGTGTTGGTTTTTGGTTGGTATATATGTGATAATTAGCAAGTATAGATGATTATGGAAAGGTTTTGTGAAATCAATTTCTTGGATTTGATGAGCCTTACATGCATGCATCAAAGGTGTTTGTTGAAATGCAATAAAGAACAAAGTTAAGAACATAAGAATGCATGATAAGTGTTTAACAAAATGCCTAAGAGAATGTAAGACCCGATTTTTATCGTAAGAGCAAATGGAGTGAATAGAAATTTTTGAGTGCATTGAAAAATGCAAAAGGATTGAAATGGTATTCCCGAACATGTGCATGGGTAAAATAGTCAAAAGACCAAAATTCGGTAGTAATCGGGATAAGAAAATTTATTTAAAAATAATGGCTTGAGAAATCTTAATCAATAACGAAGAAATTATTAAATTTCGGGTCAAATTGATCAAGATAAGAATTTATTGGAGTAAATCGAAATTTTCACTTCGAAAAATAATCACGAAAATATTCAAAAATATACCGAAAAGATGAAATAATACCGAGAAATTCATTTATTGAATAAATGAATAAAATAATAATTTTTAGATATTTTGGATTTTTAATAATAAAATATTGATTAAAATAATAATAAAAATAAATAATAAATAAAATAATAAAATAATAAAAAAAACGAAAGAAACGAAAAAAGCAGAATCGCGAAATTGCGATTCTGCCAAAGAAAAGCCGAACCCGTTCGATGAAGCACCAGCCAGGGGCAGCCTAGGCAAAGAAAGTCCAGCCGAGCCACCACCGGCACTAACAGACCCACGAACGGAGGCTACCGGCGGTGAAAGAGAGGAGAAAGAGAGCCGCGAGAGGGAGAAAGGGAAAACAGGTGATCGGCGCCGATTTAAGCTCGGCCACCGACAGCCGAGGGAAGGCCGACCCCTTGGGAACCTCCAGCCACCGGAACATGGGCCCCCAGCCACCGAAAAAGCTACAAACGACGAGGAAAGAGATTAGTACCGACAGCGGAAAGGAGAACAGGTCGGACCGACCACTTTTCGACGTCTTTGGGCGAAACCGACCCCAGATCCGAGCTGCGGACGACCCCGTGGAGTTACTGGCGTGAAAGCCGATGGAGAATCGATCAGTGAGGCCTTAAACCGGTCGAATCAGAGTGAACCGGCTAGATCGAACCGGTCCGAACCGGGTTGAACCGGACCGAACCGATTCAGCCAAGGAGAAAAGAGGAAAAAAAAGAGAAAAAGGGAAAAAGAAAAGAGGAAAAATTGGGGAAAAATCCCAGTCATGCAATCGAGCTACGACTAAGTAGGTAAGCGATCGAATTGACTGATTTAAATTTCAAAATATTTAATTTATTAATATCCGACTGGAAATTTACCCGAAAAAATATTAAATTGTGTAGCTCAACAATTGACGTCAAACGAGAGCTCGAGACAACCTTGAATTGCGTATTATCATGGAATCTCGGGTAAGTAACCCTTATTTACGACAATATTGCATTGTTATGCGTGTTAGAATTTACCGCATAAATTACGAATTTAATTTCCGCATTAAATGAATTAAATTCTCAAAATTTGGATAAATTGTCATAAATACTAAATTCAGCTATTTGAGAGTTTAGAACGAGGCTCAATAAATATTGATGGGCCCAATGAGCCCAATAGGCCTCAAAAATATGAATAGTAAGTGGGAAAACGGGCTTAAGGCCTATTATGGTGCAATCGGGCCCAATATGGGTAAACGGGCCTAATGATTTAAATTAAGCCCAAAAAATATGAAATACAATTAATTGTATTGTATTTGACTTGATGAATATTTATCCGCAGTTTCGAAGATTGGATTGGGAGCAAATCGGACTGCGTGATGAGTCATCAGTGGAAAGGTCAGACTGTACAGAAAATGAGGTAAGGGAATTGTGTGAGTAGCTAGAGGTAGCTACGCGTATTTTAATAGCTTTTGTATACACTGATCATGTATAAAGGTCCTAGAAAATGGTTTAAAGATTTTAAGGACTCGAAATAGGTAAAGACTATTTTACCCTTATTGAGGGAAGTTCACCTAAGGATGGTGAAAACATGACATGCACGAAATGCATGATTTAAGGAATTTTCTGAATTAAAGAAATTTCTTGGTTTTTAAGCAAAGCAAATCGGTAGATTGGCCAGTAATTGTATAAATTTCACAAGATAACACTATGTAAGTGTTATTCATATTTAAATGGAATTTCTTGGGAAAATGGGCCAACTATCAAGTTTATATGGAAACAGATAGTGCCAACACAGAGCTCACACTATATCTACGTTTGTGAGTGTGCATAAATGTGCTTGAGCGGTTGCTCGCACTGACTTGTGTGACATCATATACATGAAATGTGCTAGAGCGGTTGCTCGCATTGATTTTTATTCTTGTGAAATGCATGAGAAGTGTTGGAGCCTAGCTCTGTCAGACCCGGATTTTTGTAGCTTAATTCCTTATGATTCCTATGTGTATGAACACTAAATAATTATGGTTGAATCATAAGAAGAGTATTTACTAGATTTAAAGTGTTAATGAAATGAATTAACACGCAAAAGCTACATAAAATGCCTAATGTGGATGATGAGTATCACAGGCTAAACCGAGTCATTCTAAATCATTCTGACTGAAAATAAGAACTTAAAATAAGTGAGCGTAGAGAACTCATGAAGGAAAGTCAGCTTGATTTAGACCCGAACATACAAAACGAGTGTAAAAGCTAAAAAGGGTAAAATGGACCTTTTCGACGAGAAAAGGAGTTTCGGGTGAAATTATCCACCGGGAACGGTTGAAATATAAATACGAGAGTGTAAGACATGATATATAACACTTTCGAAAATTTAAGAAAAAGTCAACTTAGTCAAGGGTTAAAGAAAAAGTCAACTATAGTTAAAAAAAGTGGACTTTTACCATAGTTGACTAATCAAGGTTTGAAATTAACCTAAGTGTGGAGAAAAATTTGGGGAAAAATATTCTTGGCCAGAATACAAGATAATCATCCCCGAAAGTAAGGAAAATTTATTCGGAAGGATTCCGGAATAAATTTAATGGTTAAAAACGTAATGGGCCTAAGGTGAAAATTTTAAAGCCCATTAAGGTATACTAAACGTATATCGAAATTCTAAGGTCCTTTAGACCGAATTGTTGGACCAATTGATCCGCCAAATTTTGAGACAATAAAAGGCCCGAGGTATAGTAAAAATTTCAGCCCGAAAGCCCATTAGGAAAGCCCAAACCGAGAAGCCCAATTGGAAAAGCCCATGAGATAAATATCTAACTATAGTTAATGTTAACTATGACTCATAAGGTGACTCATAAGGTGACTCATGGTTCAGATTTGGAAAGTCAAGCATAGTGGCTGAAAAGTAAGGCTTAATGGCTAAGTAAGTGGCTTATAAATGCAGCCACACCATTGTCTTCTTCATCACTCATTTCCGGCTAGAGAAGAACACCATTGAAACATAACCATTCAAGCTTTCTCTCACTAGAAATCACTAGGAATTAGTCATATTTGGAACTTGAATCCTTCATGAAAGTTGTTCCAAATTGAAAAGAGATTAACATATGTTGGAATTGGCTATCAAGGAGCCATAGAGAGCAAACCGAGAGCCTCCAAAGTTTCGGCCAAAAGGAGAACACTACAATTGGTATATTTTCTAATTTCCAATTTCATATATGTTAATGTATGAATGATTTCAAGTATGTTGATATATGTTTTAAGCATTGAAACATATTAAATCACCATGAAGAGGGTTAGGCCGAGAGTGATCAATGGGATATTGAAATATGTCAATTTGATTTTAAGACATAAATGGATTAGTACACATGTATTAATGTTAATGGTATAATTAGAATTAATCAAATTGATTAATTAATACATGTAAATTGTTGGCAACCAAGGTGTTTGATAAAATGCCTAAATGAACTATAGGATGATTGGTAATGTTGCCTACCAAGTGTTTGTGAAAATGCCTAAGTGGAAATGGCTAGAAAATAGGCATGTATGGCATGCCATGGTGGAAACCGAGAATGGGTAGCTCTCGGCCAAGGCATGTGGCCGAAAGGCCCAATGGGCCAAGCCCAATATTTTTAGGCCCAATAGGGTGTAATGGGCCTAAGACAAGCCCAATAAGAGTTGGTGGGCCCCACAAGCCCAATAGGCCCAACAAAAGTGAATAGTAAAATGAAAATGGACTTAAGGCCTAGTTAAGCCCATTTAGGATTTTTAAGGCCCATTAAGGGAAATTAAACTGTATTAATGTGTAATACAGTAGGAAAATGATAATTAACCTGAGGAATGGTTATTTACAGCTCCGAAGTTTACATCGAGAGCTTATCGGACTGCGGGATTTAGCAGCACCGAGGAAGTGAGGTCACGAGACGTGATCCGAGGTAAGGGACTTTTGCGAGTAGTTAGAGATACCTGCACGTATTTTCAACTGCTTCTGCATTCACTTAAAAACTCTGAGGGTCAGAGAAAGTGAATAATAATTATTGCGACCCGATAGTGGCAAATTACGATTTTGCCCCTAGTAGTCAAAAAGTCAACTTTTGTGAGAAGTTGCAAAAAGCATGGAAAATGCTATTGTGAGTGTTTAATTGTTATTAGCATGAAAATAAATAGATGGGCTAATGATTTTAAGGTTGATATGACTTAAGCACACTTTGAGTGCTGATTTTGATGTTTTATAAACAATCCCTTTTTAAATAGCCATCTATTATATTATGTGAGAATGAATCGTGCTAGAGCACAGCTCGCACTGGGATTCATGTGTTTTTCCACATAATATTAGTGCTGGATTTGATACGCACTAGATTTTCATGACATGCATGATAGAGTACTGGAGTTTTACTCGTACTCAGCTTTGAATAATATATGCATGACAGAGTGCTAGAGCGTGGCTCGTACTCGATTCTTCATGGTTTATACATGACATAGTACTGGGAGCTATTGCTCGTACTTGATTTTGATATTGTGCATAGCATAGTACTGGGAGCTATTGCTCGTACTTGATTTGATACATAAACTATGCATTGACCTAGTTGCTTGAGAGTGCTCGCACTAGAGTTGAGTTTTATGATATGAAACAGTGTTGAGCGGAGTGACGACTGTGAGTCGCACTCAAGACGCACATTGTATGTGATATGTAATACATGTTGAAACCCATGCCTGAGACCTTGCGTGACTGTGTGTCATAGCTAGAGAGGATATCCGCATGAGGTTGGTATAGACGTGGTATGATATTTCCACAGGCGCGAGGGCTAAGACCTTTGTTAGGCACCCTGACTGTGATGTTGATATGTTCCACGGGAGTGAGAGCTAAGTCCTATAGTAGGCACTCTGGCCGTGAGAACGGTCCACGGGTGTACTTTGTACCGTGTCTGAGTGGCACGAGGTGTACGCTGTACCGTGTGTTGTTATGGAGTTGAGGAGGATATAGCTGGCGGTTGTGATGGACTGACCCCCCTCCCGTTACAGCGGTGATGCCCCGCACACCTAGTACTGTGTTGCTTGGGATCACATCGGATATGATCATAATCCAGGATACTATTTACATGTACCACAGAGTCTTACATGATATATCACATTGATTGATTTACTGATTTAAACTGCAGACAGACCTGAGGGATGGGTCGGACTCCGATTTATGTTGTGAATCATTTGATGCCATATTTATATGTGATTTAAATATACATGGCATGATTTACATAAAGGCATGATTTATATATAAATGCATTGTGTTGCACTACATGCCTACTTTTGAGAAATAAAGCATGATTTCTGTACATGGGATTTATTCTGTACAAGTACATATATATTATATTTCAAGACATGCTTTCAAAGTGAGTTAAGGAAATAATGTTTTCAAGGCATAGCACTATTTTGAGTAGATAGTGTGGATATCTACTTGCTTGCCTGATTTCCTTACTGAGCGCGTTATGCTCACCCCCTTTTCTTTACATCTCTCTACAGAGCGTCAGTAGATCGAGAGTTATCGTGGGAGAGTGTCCCAGAGTCCACTGCTAGTTCCTATCGATTCATCAGGTATACTTATTATGTACAGTTGTGTATCTAAACATAGAAACAGCACAGTGATGTATACGTTATATATTATGGGGAATGTAATAGTATTAGATTTTATAAAATCTTACATGTATAATAAAAGCACCTACAGTCAGAATTAATATATTGACATGTATGTATGAGAATGGATATTTTGGTAAGTGAAGACTCTGACATCGAATCACAGCCCAACCAGTGAAGAGAGGAAAGGTAAGCTAAAATGCGAAAAATTTATGGTGATTTTTGGTTAAAGTCAAGGATTGAAACTGGGGTCCTGACAAGCTCGCACTCTGTTTTGACATGTTTTGATTTGTTTTGACTTAATTTGCATAAAATGGTGCTGGAACGATTGCTCGCGCTAGTTTTTATGATTTGACATGCATGCGAGATGCTGGAGCTTAGCTCGCATCCTGTTTTGATATGATAATTGCATAAAAGCTGTGTTGGAGTGTAACTCGCATGAGATTTGATTTATTTATGCATGAAACCGTACTGGAGTGTAACTCGCACGAAGTTTTGATTTACTTGAGCATTTATTCATGCTGAAGCATTGCTCGCATGAAGTTTTGAATGATTTAAGTTTTATATGGATTTATAACTCATTCATTTTTAAGTCGTACTGGAGTGCTACTCGTACGCAGATTTTACTGATTTTTATGAAACCGTGCTAGAGCTTCGCTCACACGAGATTTTTTGATATCATGAATATGCATGGAGCCGTGCTTGACCTTCGCTCGCACAGGGATTTATATGACATGCATATAGCCGTGTTGGAGCCTCCCGTAGACTGTGTGTCACAGTGAGATGATATGTTCACACGTGCATACTGAGACAGTGATGATATGGGTGGATAAGACCTATTGCAGGCACCCTTGACTGAGCTTCGGTTCACGGAGTACATTGTACCGTGTATGTCACGCGGAGTACGTTGTACCGTGGGGATTGTTGGAGAGGAGTGACATTAGCCACGAGGCAGTAAGCCTTGCCCTCACAATCCTGATGTTATGCTATTCTGGCGGGTAGGATCGGCCTACCTCCCGTTTTAGGTGTGATACCCTGCACACTAGGTACCGTGTTGCCAGGGATCACTAGGTTATGGCCATAGTCCTATGTTGTTACTGATAGTCACCTACATGTCTCACATGATATGCCTAACCCGGGTGGTATAGGATCTCATAATCGTAATCTTTCAGAAGCTCAAGCCACCTTATCAGTCTCATGTTTAATTCATTTGGTGAGAATAGATACTTAGGCTTTTGTGATCGGTAAATACCTGGAATTTCTCACCATACAGATAGTGGCATAACCAAAAACTCAAATGGAGCGTTCGTCAACCCGAATGGCATAACCAAAAACTCAAATTGACCATAACGGGTGCGAAAAGCTCTTTTGGGTATGTCTCCATCCCGTACTTTCAATTGATAGTACCCAGATCTCAAATCAATCTTAGAAAAGACCTGTACTCCCTATAGCTGATCCAGTAAATCATCAATCCTCGAAAGGGGATACTTATTCTTGATGGTAGCCTTATTCAACTATCGATAATCGATACACAATCAAAGGCTCTAATCCTTCTTCCTCAAAAATAGCATCGGTGCTCCCTACAGGGATACACTCGATCTGATAAACCCCTTCTCTAACAATTCGTGTAACTGTTTTCTTAGCTCTTCCAACTCAACTAGAGCCATCCTGTACGGTGGTCTAGATATCAGCTCTGTACCATGTGTCAAATCAATATTGAACTCTGTCTCTCTCACTGGCGGTAACCTTAGTAAAGCATCCGAAAAGACATCAAAAAATTCTCTAACTACTGGAATGTCTTTTAGTTTCGGGTGTACCTCAGCCGTATCTACCACGTACGCAATATAACCTTCAAACATAATTAATCCAATTAGTATATCATTCATTCATACACTTACAAAATTCTTATTCTCATTAACTTCAAGGAAATTGTACTATACATTTTTCTGGAGTATGAAATGTGACTCTCTTAGCAAAACAATCTAAAACAGCTCAACAGCTCGATTAGTAGCTAACCTATCCATTCTTAGGATTACATCAAAATCTCTCATGTGCATCAAGATTAGATCGCCTGTCATCACTCTTCCACATATTCTCAACTCACAGTCCCTAAACACATACTCTACTAACTGATTGGTGTTCATGAGACTGCTTATTAACAACTTACTCCTCAAAGGGGTGAGTTTCGTATACTTAAATAGTTTAAATGTAAATGAAGGTGATATAAATGAATGCGTAGAACCAGGATCTATTAACACATATGCTTCTAACTCAAGTATCAGAATAGTACCTTTCACCACATCCGATGACTAATCTGTCGTATCCTAGTCTAGAGCATGCACTCGCCCTGTACCAATCACTTGCTTCCCCGTCTTTGCTACTGTCATTTTCCTTCACGACTTAGAAGTCTCACCGGGAGCCCTCTCTGAACCCTTGCCTTTCTGATGGGCACTCTTAACTATCTTTAGGCAGTCTCTGATCATGTGTCTAGGCTTCCCGCATCTGAAGCATACTACTGTGGTACCATAACAAGGTCTATCTCCATGATATCTACCACACCTACTGCATCTCTCAGTCATAGGTCGTGGTCCCCCTATCATAATCTCTTTCTGTAAAGTAGAAGAAATGGTCGGATAAACAAGAGGTCTAGCTGGCCTCTCTCGAATCTCTTCTATCCTCAACCTCTTTCCAGTCAACCATTTACCCCCTCTATAACAGACCTTCTGTCCCACACTGGTTTCTTCCTCTCTCTATCTCTAACTTAGCCAACCTTCCCGAACTCTAAGGCATTCCTCTAAAAATCCTACTCTATCAAGTACACCCTGCGCACTGTCTCCTCGTAAGTCGGGACATCTAAAGGGATCAATCTAGATCTGATTACTGGCCGTAATCCATCAATATATCTCTAGACATTCTTAACCTCACTACCCATAGTGTCCAGATCATATCTGCCCAAGGAGATGTACCTCATCTCATACTCATCTACTGATCTACTCCCATAGGTCAAACTCAAAAACGCAATTTGTAGCTTTCGCTGTGCTGTATCCGAGATGTACTGCCTCTGAAAGGCCTCCAAAAATACCTCTCAGCTAATTTCTGTATGTCTGGCTTTAAGAATTTGTCTGGTGGACTTCCACCAATGTTTCACCAATCCGCTAAGCATAAATGCAGCGAACGCTACTATCTCAGTAGGGCTACACTCAAAGAACCCGTATAGCTTTTCCATCTCACTAAACTAATTGCCAGTTATTACTGGGTCCTTCGCCCGCTAAATACTAGCGATCTGAACTTTTGAAACTGTCGCAGTTTGTCAATGTCACAACTATAACCCCAACCTCTAGTACTCTGCTGTGGGGCAACAAGAGAATATGTGTCCTGGACTTGTGGGGGTGTAGGAGTATCCATATCCTGAACTTACTGAGCAGGCATATCAGGATCAGTTACCTATCCAGCATCACCCTGTCCACCTCTAGCTCCCGGCATTGACTGCGTAAATAACTTCATAATCATCTCTAGGCTCCGTTCTATCGTAAAGAAATGCGCATCGATCGTCTTAACAAGTCTCTCTTCGGTACCCCTCTCTGTAGGACCCTGTGGGGCATGCTTAACCTCGGTCTCTACCTCAGCCTCATCCTGAGTCTCATGAGGAAACTTAGCACGTCTAGTAGGCGCAGGCCTATCCTACAGCCTTTGCTTCATGGCTGACCTCCTCAACCACGACTGGTAATAGGCATAATGCCTATATTCCTGTAGTCACAACCATTTCTTAGTTGAAACCCTTCTCAATATACACGATTGTATCTAACCAAGCACAGTAACACGAGGATGTAATTTCTTAATTACTGACACTGACATTGTGATGAAATAGCTAGGAAAGGATTAGAGATTGATGAAATTGTAATTTTTTGTGGGAGTAAAGATGATATTATGCAATTGTGGTAATTTTGGGATTTATGTCTATAATTTTGGAATTGAGGCAATGAGGTGAATTGGGCATGGAGATTGTACATGAAAGATGTAAGATTTGAGATGTAATGAATGAGAGTGTGGGTTGTGATAGAATTATGAGAATTGGGTTATTTGAGTATTTAATGAGAATGTGAGCAAATATGTGCTCGATGATGTGATTGAGGTGAATTTTGATGTTTTTACATCGTTTGGACAGCCCGAGAGTTCCAGAGAGAAATGCGAGGCTAGTCCGTCGTTTGGGGGAAAAGATTGCACTATACAAGGTGCAATGAGGTAAGGGAAACTTAAACTCATTTATATGTCTGTGATTTTGTGATGAATATTATAGCATAAAATGTGATTTGGGAAAATAAGCATGTTTTTATGAGTTGAGAATGAGTTATTGCACATGATTTTATAGCCGGTTGGGGCCTAATTTTTATGAGTTGTAAACTAAATGTGAAATTGTTTTACAACCGTTTTGAGTTTAAAAAGTGAAAATGTGATTTGGGCTCTACGTTAAGGCATATTGAGATTTGAGAAATGTGTGCGTTGTTTTACCGATTTGAACTCAGTTTTTTACATGTTTTGTGTTGAGTACAAAACGATTTTTGAGATGAGTTTTATGAGAAAACCATTATGAGTGCTACATGAAGGCAAAACGGTTTTGTTTGATAATGGCTATTACTGAGACTTAGGTGTGTCATGTTGAATACATATCGGGCTTTGCTCTTGTAGCATGTAAGACCGAGCTGTGCTCTAGCAGCACGTAAGATCGACTACTCCGTTCTGGTAATGTGAGATGACCCCGCTCCGCGACAGCATTGGGTGGCATTGCTCTGATAGCATGTAAGACCGGGTCGTGCTTTGATAGCATGTACAACTCTGGTCAAGTCTACAGCGAACCATGGCCATAGGTGTATTATTATCGACGAAATCCCTTGATTGGGGATGTTCGCCTATGGGATGAGTTCAATCGTTTTGATGTTCTATGTCGAGTTTTTATATGAGTTTTATTGCCTAGTTTCGTTTTACACATGAGTTTGTGTTTGGTGGCTGCGCCACGTGCATTACTAATGCAGTGATTTTTATTACGTTTTATGAGAAAATGCCATTATCGCGTCCTGTTTTATACATTCTTATTCCACATGCTTGTAACTACTTGTAATCATGGTTTTTATTATCATTTTCTACATGAGCTTTGAGAAATGAGTTGAGATGATGTTTTAATAATTCATGCTACATTTTCCACTGAGTTCATTCAGCAAAATAAAATGATTGTGCTATGCAAATCATTCTCTTATTAATGAGTCCCTTACCCCCTTACTGAGTGATTTCAAAACTCACCCTGTTTTATCTCCCCTCAGATTCTTCAAGTGAAGAGGGTTTCCCTGCGACGTACGGAGTAGTGGCTAGTGGAGGACTTGAGCTCCAGGCCATATATTGTACTTTGAGGTATAATTTATCATTTCATGTACCCAGACTAATGTTGTAATTACAAACACTTGATGTACATTGATGTATGGGATGTATTAGGATTAATTAACCTTGAATTGAGTAATGGATATGGTATGATATATAATTATGAGATGATGAGATCCTGAGCTGAAAATTACAAATTATATATGATGATGCATGAAACTGTACAGGAATGCACCCTTAATTGTGAATGGATGAATAAAAAGTTTTAAATTTACCCTATTTTTAGCGCTTCCAGGGCGTCATAGAGTTTTCTTGGTATCAGAGCTCAGGGTGTTTAGTACTATCAGTGTCAGTTAAGTGAAATAGAATACATCCCAAGTGTCTGTATAAGTCTGGTCATGAATTGAAATTGAGGATTGAGATTTCAATCGAAGTTAATGTGTATGCACAGGAAACGTTTTGAGATTGAGGATGAGTGAACGACGAGATTGTTCAAGGAGGCAGGTAGAGCCACCTCCGCCATCTACCCCATAACCAGAGAGTCCTAACTCTCGATTTAATTTGATTGAGCATGATGTACGATAAGGTTTTGAGCAAATGGCAGCGCTATTCGCATAACATTTTAGAGTTAATGCCTTGGGTACTACTCCTACACTACCACAAGGACCTCCCGTGCGCCCAGTACAGATAGACCTAGTGTCTCCCATCACTCAGCCTGATGACAGAAGTATGGTTCGATTGAATGTCTTTTTTAAAATGAATCTACCCGCATTCAAAGGGAAAAAGGATCTCGCAGAGGTTGAGGAGTGGCTGACTAAGTTGAGACTTATATTTTACTATTTAGGATGCACGGATGCTGAGAGGGTCAATATAGGCGGTTAAAAGGGAGAGCTCGAGATTGGTGGGATACTACCCAGGGTATTTTGATGTCTAGCCAGGATGTGATTGGTTGGGAAGAGTTTCTAATGGCATTTAGAGCCCAATATGTACCATGAGCTGCTCAGAGAAGGAAGCTGGCAAAGTTTTTAAATCTGGTCTAGGGCGATATGTCTGTGGACGATTATGAGAGCCGATTTACTGCTCTATTGAGATATGATCCAAAGACCATAAAAAATGAAGAGCTCCGCACTGAGACATTTGTGTATGGATTGAGGTACAGAAGGGCAAGAGGACAGCGATTTCCTAGGCAGATGTTCAGAGAGGTTCCTTCAGAAGAGGAAGGATTGAGGTACAAAAGGGCAAATTAGAGAGACCCAGAGCTTATCCTATCATCAGAGAGACCCCTCGAGATGTTAGGCCTTAGATGAGAGTTTGTAAAAATTGTGGTCGATCGCATGAGGGAAGTTGTACTGGGTTGATCCACGAATGTCTTACATGTGGAGACATGGGTCACAGAGTAAACGACTGCCCTCAACCTCAGAGACCACATGCTCCGGAGCCTATTAGACGGCAGCCTTAGAGAGTGAATCCCCCGAGATGGGCCACTGCTGCAAAGAAAGAAAAGAAGCCTGTCACAATGGGATGTACGTTTGGTATGGACAAGGAAACAGTAGACACTTCTGCAGAAACTATAAGAGGTACACTCTCTGTCTGTAATCATAAGGCTCATGTGTTAATTGATTCAGGATCCACGCATTCATTTATTTCTGAGCATTTTACGTGTAGATTAAATTTGAAGTTTAGACTTTTAGACTATGTACTACATGTAAATACCCATATGCGTGAGTCCCAGAGAACAGATTTAATCTATAGAGGGTGTGAAATAAAGATGGGAGACTGAGTGATGTTACCAGCTCTAATGGTGCTAAATATACATGGATTTGATGTAATTTTTGAAATGGATTGGCTGGCAACCAATCGAGTGAGTTTAGACTGCTGCACTAAGATTGTAACTTTCTCCCTACCTGAACCTTCCAGTGTACGTTTGAAATATTGAGGAAATAAATGTGTGGAATTTTTGTAAGTAAAGTTAAATTTTGATGTTGCTTTTGAGAGTACTTAATATGATTGTTCATGTGAAGGTTATGAAACACTCATCTCAGATGATAAGCGAGAACATTCGAGGATTGAGGTTATACCTGTGTTATGTGAATTTTTTGATGTCTTCCCAGATGAGTTACTAGGTTTACCGCCAGAAAGAGAGCTGGAGTTTACCATTGATTTCGTACCAGATACTCAGTCTATCTCTAGACCTCCGTATAGGATGGCATTAGTGGAACTTAAGGAATTAAAGAAACAACTATAGGAGTTATTGGATCAAGGGTTTATTAGACCCAATGTCTCACCGTGGGGAGCATCGATGTTGTTTGTAAAGAAGAAGGATGGTAGTCTCAGATTATGCATAGACTACCGACTATTGAATAAAGCCACGGTGAAGAATAAATATCCATTACCGAGGATTGATGATCTACTCGATCAGCTGAGAGGGGCTTTAGTCTTCTCTAAGATTGATTTGAGATCGGGCTATCACCAATTGATGATTAAGGAAGAAGATATTTCGAAGACAGCCTTCAGGACAAGGTATGGCCATTATGAATTTCTAGTGATGCAGTTTGGATTAACGAACGCCCCTGCAGCCTTTATGAGGTTAATGAATGAAGTGTTCAGAGACTATCTGGATAAGTTTATGATAGTCTTTATTGATGATATCTTGGTTTACTCTCGGTCTTAATAGTAGCACGCGTAACATTTGTGGTTAGTACTTCAGATACTACAAGATAAGCAATTTTATGGAAAGCTTGGTAGGTGTGAGTTTTGGCTAGATTGGATAGCTTTCATTGGTCATATAGTTTCAGAGGAATGAGTATCAGTTGATCCAATTAAAGTGGACGCTGTGCTTAATTGGGAAAGACCGAGGACAGTTACCAAGGTACAAAGTTTCCTTGGTTTGGTAGGGTATTACAAAATATTTATTAAAGGGTTTTCCAGGATTACAGCTCCTTTGACCAAGCTCATGTGCAAGGAGACTCCATTCATATGGACTAATCAATGTGAGCTCAATTTTCAAGAGTTAAAGAAGAGATTAACAATGGCACCTGTGTTGACTATCCCCAAGGGATCAAGAGGATTTTCAATATATAGTGATGCTTCTCATCAAGGATTGGGGTGTGTGCTCATGCAGCAAGGAAGAGTGGTCGCCTATGGATCGTGACAATTGAAAGATCATGAGCAGAATTACCTCATGCATGATTTGGAGTTGGCCGTTGTGGTATTTTCCTTGAAGATTTGGCGGTATTACTTATATGGGAAAAGATTTTAGATCTTCACTGATCACAAGAGTTTGAGGTACCTGTTTGATCAGAAAGAGTTAAACATGAGACAAATGAGATAGATGGAACTCTTTAATGATTATGACTGCGAGATTTTGTACCATCCGAGAAAGGCGAACATAATTGCTGATACCCTGAGCAGGAAGAGTATGATATCTACTATGATGATCAGAGAATGGGATTTGTTGGAGCAGTTCACCGAACTTCGGATCAAAGTTAAAGAGGAAGAGGCTGGATTTTTAGCGAGCCTGTGATTAGAGCCTAGGATCATGAATCAAATTAGAACTGGGCAGCGTGATGATCAGAGGTTGATTGATATGGTTAGCCAAGCTGAGCAGACTTTGCAGTCGAATTTCATAATCAGTGAGGATGGATTGTTGAGATTCAGAGGATGAATTTGTGTACCGGATAATGATGCCCTAAGGAGACAAATATTAAGAGAATCCCATTGCTCGCAATACACCACGCACCTAAGGAGTACTAAGATGTATCGAGATTTGAGAAAGGTATATTGGTGGAGTGATATGAAGCGAGACGTGGCAGAATTTGTGGCCAGATGTTTAGTGTGCCAGCAAGTCAAAGCTGAGCATCGTAAGCTTAGAGGACTATTGCAGCCTTTACCTATGCCTACATGGAAATGGGAGCATGTCACTATGGATTTTTTATTATGGGTTTACTGAGGACCCGAAGGGGTCGTGATGCGATATGGGTCATAGTGGATAGATTGACGAAAAGTGCCCACTTCTTTGCCATCAAGAGCACGGATACTGTAGATGCCTTAGCTGAGTTATATGTTAGCGAGATAACTCGACACGGGGCTCCAGTGACTATTACTTCTGACAAAGATTCCTGATTTACTTTAAGATTTTGGACCCAATTTCAGGAGTCCATAGGATCTCATTGAGCTTTAGTACCGCCTATCATCCTCAGATATATGGTCAGTCAAAGAGGACTATTTAGACCCTGAAAGATATGTTGAGGGCGTGTATGATGGATTTTAAGGGATCATGGGATAATCACCTACCCCTAGTAAAGTTTGCGTACAATAATAGCTATCATGCGAGTATTGGAATGGCACCTTTTGAGGCTCTATATGGTAGGAGGTGTAGATCCCCTATAGTGTGGGAAGAAGTGGGTGATAGAAAGATAAATGCCCCCAAACTTGTTGAACAGGTTGTACAGAGTGTGAAACTCATATGTGAGAGATAACGGGCTGCACAGAGTAGACAAAAAAGCTACGCGGATGTGAGTAGATGGCCACTTGAGTTTTATGTTGGTAATGCAGTATTTCTGAAGATATCACCTAGTAAGGGTATCATGAGATTTGGAAAGAAAGGAAACTTGAGTACTCAATACATCGGACCATTCGAGATTCTTGAGAGAGTGGGAGAGGTAGTCTACAGGTTGGCATTACGCCCACGGATGTCTGAAATACACAATGTCTTTCATGTATCTATGTTGAGGAAGTACCAATCGAACCCTTCTCATGTCATAGAGTATGAAGAGATGGACATACAAGAGGACATTAGCTACACTGAGGAATCCGTCTGGATCCTTGATAGGAAAGAGAAGGTACTTAGAACCAAAAGCATCCCATTAGTGAAAGTTTTGTGGAAACATCACTGAATGGAAGAAGCAACTTGGGAATTGGAAAATCTCATGAAGGAGAAATATCCCTATCTGTTTGATGAGTCGAGTTGAATTTGGAGGACCAAATTCTTTAAAGGTGGGGAGGATGTGAGAACTGGGAATTTTGTATACCCTATTTATGAGAATTGTAATTTTATGTATGTAATTATGATATGTATATGTACACACAAGTTTTAAATATGATGAAGTATAAGAAGATGAGGTCTTTAAGTCTTCAATGTGTATGGATTAAAATATGGACTATGGGATAGATTTTGAGAAGTTTTACATTGAGTTTTCTGCAAATTGATGCAGCAGCAGTATAATCTGTGAAGGCCAGATCGATCTCCAAGGATGAGAGATCGATCTCATGGCTCCAGAATGCAGGAAATGTGCAAGAACTGATAAATAGATCGATCCCATAGGCAAGAAGATCAATCTCATAAAGTATTCTGTAAATAGAAGATCGATCTCATCAAGGAGCAGATCGATCTCATGAAGCATTCTGTAAACAGAAGATCGATCTCCTCAAGGAGCAGATCGACCTCATGAAGCAGTTAAGAGATCGATCTCACCCCACGACAGATCGATCTCCTAATCATAAAATTGCCCTAAAATGCTCACAAATTCGAAAAGAGATCAATCTCATTAAGGACCGGATCGATCTCCTACCCTCCGTCTATAAAAGAACCCCTGCATTTTCATGCATTTCATCTTTTCCCTCTCTAAGAAACTGAATCCCTAGCTTTCTCTCACTTCCAAAGCCCCCATTTTCGTCCGAATCAAAGGTTGCGACAAGAGGGAAAGTTGTTCCTCATCCAAAGGAGAGCAACATACTTGGAAATCGTAGGATGAATCAAATTGAGGTGTGAATAGAGCACTCCATGAGTTTTGGGTAAATTTCTAAACTTCGATCTTGGATTTTTAAAGTGATTTTGGTGATTATGGTTGTAGGTATTGAGATGAAATAGCTAGGAAAGGATTAGAGATTGATGAAATTGTAATTTTTTGTGGGAGTAAAGATGATATTATGCAATTGTGGTAATTTTGGAATTTATGACTAGAAGTTTGGAATTGAGGCAATGAGGTGAATTGGGCATGGAGATTTTACATGAAAAATGTAAGATTTGAGATGTAATGAATAAGAGTTTGGGTTGTGATAGAATTATGAGAATTAGGTTATTTGAGTATTTAATGAGAATGTGAGCAAATATGTGCTCGATGATGTGATTGAGGTGAATTTTGATGTTTTTACATCTTTTGGACACCCGGGAGTTCCAGAGAGGAATGCGAGGCTAGTCCATCGTTTGGGGGAAACGATTGCACTATACGAGGTGCAACAAGGTAAAGGAAAACTTAAACTCATTTGTGTGTGTGTGATTTTGTGATGAATATTGTAGCATGAATTGTGATTTGAGAAAACAAGCATGTTCTTATGATTTTATTGCACACGATTTTATAGCAGGTTGGGGCCCAGTTTTTATGAGTTGTAAACTAAATGTGAAATTGTTTTACAACTGTTTTGAGTTTAAGAATTGAAAATGTGATTTGGGCTCTACGTTATGGCGTATTGAGATTTGAGAAATGAGTACGTTGTTTTGCCGGTTTGAGCTCAGTTTTTTTACATGTTTTGTGTTAAGTACAAAACGATTTTTTAGACGAGTTTTATGAGAAAACCATTATGAGCGCTACGTGAAGGCAAAACGATTTTATTTGATAATGGCTATTACTGAGACTTAGGCATGTCATGTTGAATACACATCGGGCTTTGATCTTGTAGCATGTAAGACCGGGCAGTGCTCTAGCAGCACATAAGACCGACTACTCCGTTCTGGTAACGTGAGATGACCCCGCTCAACGACAGCATTGGGTGGCATTGCTCTGATAGCATGTAAGACTGGGTTGTGCTTTGATAGCATGTAAGACCGTCAGCTATACGACTCTGATCAAGTCTACAGCGAACCATGGCCATGGGTGTATTATTGTCGACGAAATCGCTTGATTGGGATGTCTGCCTAGGGAACTCAATCGTTTTGTTGTGCCATGACAAGTTTTTATATGAGTTTTATTGCCTAGTTTCATTTTACACATGAGTTTGTGTTTGGTGGTTGCGCTACGTGCATTACTAATATGGTGATTTTTATGTTTTATGAGAAAATAGCATTATTGCATCATGTTTTATACATGCTTGTTTCACATGCTTGTAACTACTTGTAATCATGGTTTGAGCCATTTATTATCATTTTCTACATGAGCTTTGAGAAATGAGTTGAGATGATGTTTTAATTATTCATGCTACATTTTCTACAGAGTTTATTCTACAAAATAAAATGAATGTGCTGTGCAAATCATTCTTTTATTAATGAGTCCCTTACCCCTTACTGAGCGATTTCGAAGCTCACCCTGTTTTACCTCCCCCCAGATTTCTTCAAGTGAAGAGGGTTTCCCTGCGACGTACGGAGTAGTGGCTAGTGGAGAACTTGAGCTCTAGGCCATATATTGTACTTTAAGGTATAATTTATCATTTCATGTACCCAGACTAATATTGTAATTACAGA
Source organism: Firmiana major (assembly GCA_033439115.1). NCBI lineage: Eukaryota > Viridiplantae > Streptophyta > Magnoliopsida > Malvales > Malvaceae > Firmiana > Firmiana major. Next base: position 60,008,877 of record CM065896.1, on the reverse strand, counting down.
CGCTTGATGTACAATGATGTATGGGATGTATTAGGATTAATTAGCCTTGAATTGAGTAATGGATATGGTATAATATATAATTATGAGATGATGAGATCCTGAGGTGAAAATTATAAATTATGTATGATGATGCATGACACTGTACATGAATGCACTCTTAATTGTGAATGGATGAATAAAAAGTTTTAAATTTGCCCTGTTACGAGGAGAGCGTCAACTAGGACTATGTCCTGAGTTCGAGTCTCTGAGGACGCGAATTGGGGTATTTACCTAGATAAAACCGTGAAGGGTCTGTGGGGCTTTCAAAGCGGACAATACGGATGAGTAATGATGTCAACAGCATTCAATGTCACAACAGTCGATGTTGTGGGCCTGAGAGGGGTGGCCATGGCCGACTGGGCTGGTCTGACTGGGCTGGGCCGTTACAAGACCCTTCAGACAATTTTAGGGAATGTAAATGAGGTCGAAATTGCGTAAAGTTACCTCTAGCAGTCAGTAAAATTCCTTTACCTGGAATCACGCGCGAGCCTATCCTGCTCGACCGTACCAGGTCTCTCAGTCCAATTCGCTCCAAACCAAGTCTACGGAGCTGCATATAACCACGTATTTGGGTCAGTTCTAATATAGTTATCAATATTTCACTTTTACTGATCAAATCTAAAACACTGGGCCCATTTTACTTTTTGGGCCCGATTGCACCTTAATGGGCCTCGACCCCTTTTTCAGCTCGTTTCCACCTACTAAATCCCTTCTTCGAGTTTATTGGGCTTATTTGACTCATCGGGATTCGTTCAAAACTCATTGGATAGCCAATATACTATTTACAATAATTACTTTAAAATTTCGAATACAATTCATTTGATGCAGAATTAATCCGTAAAATTTGTAAAATAATCTTAACTCTGCATTAAGGACTCAAATTGTCATAATTAAAGTGTACTTACCCAATCCTATGCGGGGTACAAAAATTGGAGCTAAATCGGCTATCTTTCGGGCTCTGTCATAGAACTGTACAATTAGATTAATCCGGGTTATTTTTTGTTAAATATAATATTAAATTAATTTTTGGAATTTACCCGTAGGTCAATCTTGACTATCGATCAACTTACCCGAATCTCGAGACATCCCCGGTAAAACGGTGCTGATGTTCCAGGCCGTTTTCCTTCCCTTTTCCTCCTCTTTCCTCTCTGCCAAAACGGTGCCATTTCAGGGCCCTCACAGTGCCGATGTTCCAGGCCGTTTCACCGGCTACTACCGGTACCAATAGAACTGGCTTGTCCTCCCGATCACGTCGGTACCCTCCGATCACACCCAGTTGTCGTCGATCGTTGAAATCGAGCCCCTTTTTCCAGTCAGCATTTCCTCCTCCGTTGTCGGACTTCGGTGTTGATACGGTGCGTTGCTAGTGCCAGCAAAGTCGCCTGAAGCTCCCCTTCCTTCTCCGGCCCTCACTTGGCCTCGTCGGTCGCCGGTGGTTCATCGGGGTTCGGTCACGCGTAATCTTCGTTTCGGTTTCACTGTTTCCAGATTTCGGGACTTTTTTGATTTTCTATCTTTTTTATAATTTATTTTATTATTATTATTATATTCATTAAAATACTATATTTTTACCAAAATATCTAATAAACTATATATTTTATTAAATAATTAATTTATTCAATTTATTTAATTTATTTTTCCCTTTTTCGGTATATTTTCTCTGTTTATTTATTTATTTATTTTGGGATATTGTCCCGAGTGAATTTTCGGTAAATCTTAATAATTTCGGATCTTCATCAATTGGATTCGAAATTCGATAATTTCTCCTTCATTGATCAAGATGTCCTGAATCCCTATTTTTAATTAAAATTTTCTTATCGAATTTACATCGAATTTTTTGATCTTGTGACCTTTTTACCACTGCACTTGTTCGGAACCAATTTAACATGACTTTCTTTCAAAAACCCACTATCTTTTCTTATTTTAAATTCTTATTTTTCGTCAACTTTATTTCGATCCCTTTCGCTTGGCCTATGGCCATCTCGGCCCTTATTTGGGTACTACATACATTCACCGATATTTCGTTTTATTCCATTTGCAAATTTAATTTAGTCAAATCTCTTCTTATGATTCAATCAATATGTGGAAGTGTACATCACATGAAACATAAGGAAATGCATTAACAAGTACTTAAAAAGTGGGTCTTACACAAGCACCCCCTGACTATGATTTGGGTTTAAGGAGTACGTTGTACCATGTATGTCACGCGGAGTACGCTGTACCGTGAGGATTTTTGGAGTGGAGTGGCATTAGCCATGAGGCTGTAAGCCTTACCCTCACAATCCTGGTATTTATGTTGTTCTGGCGGCAGAACTGAGCCACCTCCCATTTCAGGTGTGATGCCCCGCACACTATGTACCGTGTAGCTAGGTATTACTAGGATATGGCCATAGTCCTCAATGTTACTGATATAGTCACTGACATGTCTCACATGATATAAGTTTTGGTCTCGATAGACCAGGGTAGACCCGAGGGAGGGGTGAGGCCCCCTATTTTGTGATTTTCACTGAGATGTGATTTTCTACTATAATGCTAGATTTTTCAGAAGATTTTATTACATGTGACCCTAAAAGAAGGGTGATTTTATAACAGAATTTTTTATAATGAATTTTTATGAGTTTGAGATTGATTTATAAGATGATTGACCCGGAGGGGGGGTTTTTTTTATACTGGGCTTTAATGAAGTGATTTAAATGCAGTAACATGAGGAGTTTTCCATGCTTTAATTACAAATTCATGAAAAAAATTGTCTCTCATGATTTGTTTTACATGGCATGAAATGATGCATGATCTTGATTTACTTCATGCGAATTATGATTTTATATAAAATGCCATTGATGCATGAGTTGTATGATTTCTATATGCACGAATAGTTTTTATAAACTATGGCATTAATGTATTCATGATTTCGTGCGTGAGATTTAAACGAAAAGAAATGGATTTAAAGGTATGGCATTATGAACTTGTAGATAGTGGAGCTATCTACTCACTTGCATAATTGGCTTACTGAGCGTGTGGTTGCTCACCCCCCTTATTTTCCTCATCTACAAAGTACTTTCAGTAGTTTAAGCGCGGCTGAGGACTTGCATCTTTGGTATCTGCTGCATCCTATCGAGAGGCAGGTATACACATTTGTATACTTTTGTATCTGAACATGTAAATGCACAGTACTGTAAACAGATATGATGTTGGGGATGTAAGGTTATGTAAATACCATTATGAATGTATTTAGTTAAAGTCAAATGATAGTAAATCCTGATGTGTGAATGTGAATATGGAAATGAGATGGTAAATAGGTGAGAGGGGACTAACACCGAATCATAGCCCAACTGTTGGTAGGATGGTCACGATCAGAGAAAGGTAAGAATTAAATAATAAAGAAAAAATATTTGTAGTGATTTTTAGGTAATTTGGGTCGTGACAGGTGTAATTCTAGCTTGTAAATATTTAGGTTGTAAATATTTAGAGCCTTAGTTTAGGTTAGTTAAATTTTCTCTATCTAATAAAAAAATTTTGAAAAATTAAAAATTAAAAAAAAAATTTTGAGGACTTTGTGATGTTTGCATGCGTAGAGCCAGGAGTTATGATTGTTTTCCTTTAGATCTTGAAATTGAAAGAACCCTTAGGAAAATTCGAAAGGATTCTGGGAAATTAATAGCTCCGCTGCAAAACACCATGGCAGAAAATAGAGAAATTAGGACCGTTGGAGATTATCCGTTACCGACCATTAGAGTGTATTATATTGGCATTAGGCCACCAACTGTCCATGCAAACAATTTCAAAATCAAGCCTTCAATCCTTCAGATGATTCAAACCTCGCTACAGTTCAGTGGGCTTCCTTATCACGACCCACATGTTCACATCGGGTAATTCCTAGACTTGTGCAACACCTTCAAGCACAATGGATTATCGGACGACGCATTGAGGCTTAGATTATTTCCCTTCTCGCTTAAGGATAGGGCGCGACACTGGTTAACCTCCTTACCTCCAGTATCCATTTCTACTTAGGACGAGTTAGCCCATCAATTTCTAGCTAAGCTTTTCCCTCCCTCTAAAATGGCCAAACTCCATAGTGACATATCTTCCTTTGCCCAATTCGATTCTGAATCTCTTTACGAAGCATGGGAACGATATAAAGAGCTTCTTAGGAAGTGCCATCATTATAACCTACCTTTATGGCTACAAGTCCAGACCTTCTACAACAGACTTACAAGCCAAAATAGGACCATCGTTGATGCTGCTGCGGGTGGAGCTCTAATGTGCAAAATAGAGGAGGAAGCTTATGAGTTGTTAGATAAGATGGCAGCTGACAATTATTTATGGTCCTCAGAGAGGCAACTGCCTAAGAAGTTGGTCGGTGTCTATGAGCTCGACACGCTGTCTACCTTGACCTCTCAAATTGCTAACCTTACAAAAAAGGTAGACTCGTTCAGTACCCAGCATAATCCTTCCACCAGTCCTAATCCTATTTTTTTTGTACAAAGTCCTTTTTTTTCCTGCAATCTGTGTGGTGGTACACACTCAATAGATAGGTGTTCGCTTAACTTAGAATCGGTTCAGTACGTTGTCCCATCTCAAAAGCAACAAAATAACCCTTTTTGAAATACGTACAACCCAAGGTGGAGGAACCATCCTAAATTTTCCTAGAGCCAAAACCAAGGGCAATCTTCTAATTCTAGACCTGTAGAACCCCCTAGTTTTCAAGCTCCACTGGTTCATGTACCACCACAGCCGTAATTTTCATATTATCCGCCTCATCAACCATCCCCACCTCAATTTTAGCATCATCCACCTTACTTCCATCAACCACCACCACTACCACAACCTATGCAGCCACAACATTTACATGCATCAGCAATTGAGAAGAAGCCCTCGCTTGAGGAAATATTCATAACGATCCTGCAAAATCAAGCTGCCTCAATCAAGAATTTAGAAGTTCAGGTTGGATAAATAGCTAGTACTCTTAGCCAACGTCCACAAGGGACCCTTCCTAGTAACATTGAAGCTAATCTTGTTAGGCAAAAGGAGGGTAAAGAACGTGTGAAATTCATCACCCTTAGGAGTGGCAGAGAGCTAGATGATCCACAAGTTGAGTCCAGACTTGAAAAGCCCATAGTTGAAGAGCCCATAAGTTCTAATGAGGCAGCTAAAAAAGAATAGCAACATTAGGATCAGGCTACAAAGGGATCCAAGTTAGGCACTTCTTCATCTTTACCTTCTTCTTCTTCACAACCTTCCTTATCCTCTGATGCTATTGTAAGACCCGTATTTCATGTGTAACTTTATGGATTCATAAGTGTAGTAATGTACTTGTAATGTGAAGTACAATTGATGTAAAGTCCATAAATGTAATGTACTTACGTGTAATACGAGTTTGTAATGTACATACAAGTTTTATTGGATATGATATGAAGAAATGAGCTTTTATAAGTGATGAATGTGATTGGAACTCAAAATGGGTAGTGTGTTGAAAAGGAATGAAGTTGAACTTCCATTGAGCTTGGTATGGTATACCTTTAGCTATACAATGGATACACACAAGTTCTAATGCATATAAGGTATGAATGGATACCATGTACAAGTCTTAAAGGTAGTTGGATGAGAAAATGACCATGGCAACAAATTAAGAATGTTTGGGTGTGAGTTGTTGCAAAAAAACTGTAAAAACTTTGAAAAATATGAAGGCCAAATCGGTCTCATAGGATGAGAGATCGATCTAAAAGTGCCAAAATGCTCTTATTTGAGCAATGGAATAGAGCCGATCGATATCCAATGGGGCCAGATCATCTCCTAAACATTCTATAATGAAAAGATCGATCTCTTTAGCTCTTTGTTTGGAGCAGATCCATCTCAAGCTTCGACAGATCAATCTCATGCTTAAAATGCCATGAAAAGAGGGAATTAAGGGGACCAGATCGATCTCCTCCTTTTGCTGATCAATCTCCTCAAGCTATTTCAATACAAGGAGCACTAAAATCTAAAAGTTTTGGGAAAACAACATCACCCTTCCATTTTTCACCCAAAACCTAAGTTTATCTCTCTAAAATCAGTCCATTTCCAGTAAGAATTGAGGGGAAGCTATTAGATACAAAGTTGTTTATCTTGAGGAAGAGAACAACATAGTTGAAGCACAAAACCTCATTGTTGGTATTGAAGGAGTAAGGAACATTTTCCTTTGGAGCAAGAAGAGAAATTTGATTAGTAAGTTTCTAATACCCCAAATCAAGTACATTGTTTATTTAAGTGATTTTAGAGTTGATTTGCATGTGTATGGATGATAGCAAACACCTAGGATGAGATGGAATTAGCATGTGACCTAGAAATAAAATGAGTCTAGTGTGAGAAAGTGTAGATTGGGTGAGTTGGTGGCTTATGGATGTTGATAAGCTGTTATTGGAGTAATATGGATGATTTGAAATGGGTAAATGAAACTACATTGTGGATTGAGTGGAATTAGGAAAATGAGCACATGTAGTGTTGATGGGAAAGCCATAGTGAGAAAATATATGGGATATGAACACTATAAGCTTAATATCGATTTAATATCGATTTAGAATGAGTTAATATGCCTTATGAGCGTTAATAGAAACTATAGGTCGAATCAACTATAGTAAACGCGAGAGTTGTGATATAATGGACTATAATGATGCAAAATACAATTATGTGCAGTTCCAGAGAGTTCGTTCGAGACGAATCAAACGACACGAGTAAGTAGCTTTAAGGAAGTGGAATCACGCGTCACGATTCCAGGTAAGGGAATTCTGTAAGTATATAGAGGTAGCTGCTAATATTTTGTAGGTATGTACAAGGCTTTGGAAATGTGCATGAGTTTATGGGAATGAGTTTGACGATGTATGGAAATAACTACGAGTATTTGTATGAGAATTGATTTTAAAATGGTTATTGAAAAGGGATAGTAAGGCTAATAATTGCAGAAATCTTGTGTTTTGAATTTTTTCACAAAACACAATGCTTTATTTTGAGCAAATGAATAGATAGGTTGACTAGTGTTTTAATGATGTTGTGGAAAAGCATTTGTGAGGTGCTAAACTCGATTTTTGGTATTGTGTTGATTGTGTATGAGCCACCTATCGTAATTATGTGACATAAATCGCGTTGGAGCCTCGTTCGCGCTAGATTTCAATGTTTTCACTTGTATGAAACATGCTAGAGCTTAGCTTGCACCTTGATTTGGAAACTATGATGATGTTTATAAACTGTACTGGAGCTTTTGCTCCTACGTGGATTTCGATATGGTTTATTATGCATATAACCATACTGGAGCTGTGTTCATACGTAGTTTCTTCATGAGTTGATGCATAAATGTCGTATTAAAGCGTTGCTCGTACAATGTGTTTTATTTATGATACGTGAGTCGTGCTAGAGCTTTGCTCGCACAAGTTTTCATAATGTGATACGTCTGAGGCCATGGAAGTGGTAAGATCCTCAAGCCCTACATCCTTAAGCCAACATCCTTAAGCCTGAGGAGGTGGGGAGGCTCTATTAGGCAGGGAGGCTTTGTTCGGTGGGGAGGCTCTCTTACAGTAAGATCCTTAAGCCCTACATCCTTAATCCAACATCCTTAAGCCCGAGGAGGTGGGGAGGCTCTGTTAGGCAGGGAGGCTCTGTTCGATGGGGAGGCTCTCTTACAGTAAGATCCTTAAGCCCTACATCCTTAATCCAACATCCTTAAGCCCGAGGAGGCGGGGAGGCTCTATTAGGCAGGGATGCTCTGTTCGATGGGGAGGCTCTCTTACGAAAGGATCCTTAAGCCCTGGAGGGGCGGGGAGGCTCTGTTCAGCAGGGAGGCTCTCCTACGTGGGTATGAAAAGTTCTTGGTGTGGGGTAGATAAGACCTAGGACTGGCACCCCCAACCACGATATGGGTCCGCGAAGTACGCTGTACAGTGTATATCACATGGAGTACGATGTACCGTGTGGTGGTTATGTGATAAGAAAGTCTGGCGAGGGATAATCCACCTTCGTGCCAACATGATACCTCGCACACCTAGATGTGTGTAGTCTGGGATGATTATGATATAGTTGGCACTCATAGGCACTTATGATATAGTGACCTAGTTTTTGTTACATATGTGTGATTGTGATTGTCCAAGGTAGACCCGAGGGAAGGGTCGAGCCTTGTGGGATGTGATTTGTGAAATGGTAATGATGTTTGTAATTGAGAAAATGGTTTGTGAAGGGAATGTATGTGTTTGACAAAGAGCTTTGTGATGTGATTTAAAAAAGGAGGTTTCTTAAATGAATTGTCCTTTTTATGAGATTAAATGAGACTGAGCATGAGACGATTTTACATGTTGATGTTTCCATGTTTTATATGCCAATTTTACATGATTTTGATACATGATATATGTATATTCATATGACATAGTTTTAATTCCTCATGCTCCTATTATAAATGATTTATGCATAACACTATCAGCATGTAGATAGAGTAGTTATCTACCATGCTTGCATTATTGCCTCACTGAGCATGTGGTTTCTCATCCCTCTCTATTTTCCCCTCCTATAGAGCGTACATAGTAGCCTAGTGAGGATTGAGGTGTGTATTTTGGATATCCGCTGCCATCCATCACTAAGAGGTATACACATGAAGATTCTTTTTGTATCTAAACAGTTGTAAAAGCACAGTAGTCTTTTGAGTTATAATTATGGGGGATGTAGATGTCAGTAATCATATTTTGTATAAATGAATGATTGACGATCAAATGTATGACATCACTTTAATTAACTGAGAACGGATACTGCGAGTGGATTATTATTGACTCACAGCCCAACAGTGTAGTGGTAAGTTTGTTTACGACCGAGTAGGGAAAGGAATAAATGTAAAAGTTTTATCGTGACTTTCAATTAAAGTGAGTGAAATGGGTCTTGACAAAGATTGGTATCAGAGCTATATTGGCCTGATGTGAGTCAGTAATAAAATGTAGGAAAATTTACATCCCCATATTACTATGCTTTTGATTAGATAAAACTGTGTATACCGTGATTGATTGAGCTTAATAAATGATTTTAAATACAAGAAGTTAGGCATTATGCCAATTACGTGCCAAGGTAAAGGGCGAGGGCACGTGCTGGAGGCCGTAGAGGTAGGCCTGAGAGCTGTACGAAGCCACAGACTGAACAGGCTCCACAGGACCCTACTGGGATAGCAGAAGATACATAGGCACGCTTCGCTAGGATAGAGCGGAGTATCGAGAACTTGGTGGAGATAGTCACGCAGGCATTGGGTGCCAGTGATAGACGAGGTCTCGCAGCACAGCCTACGACTGGATAGGCAGCTGCAGAGGCAGAGAGACCTTAGGCTACTGAGACGGTGACACCCCCAGTCCAAGATATAGATTCTCCTATCACTCCATAACATAGCGGTAGTGAATTGGGTTATGACTGCGAGTTGAGCAGATTGCAAGAGTTCCAAGGGTTGAAACCCCCAGTGTTCAGAGGGGTAAAGGACCTAGTAATTACAGAGGATTAGGTTTATGAGATGGAGAACTATACATATTCTTCAGGTGCACTTCAGCTGAGAAGGTAGCTTTTACCATGTTTATTCTGAAAGGCGAGGCAGAGCACTGGTGGAGATCCACCGAAACCATATTGAGGGCCCGACACTCTGAGATCACGTGAGAGATATTTTTAGAGGACTTGAGGAGACAGTACATCCTAACCACTGCATAGAGGAAACTGCAGATGAAAGTTATGAATTTGGTTCAGGGGAACCATACTGTGGATGAGTATGAGTCCAAGTTTATGTCATTGGGGAGATATGACTCGGACACGATGGGTAGTGAGACCCGAAAGGTTCAAAAGTTCATTGATGGACTGAGATTGGCCATCCGAACTAAGCTAGCCCCATTTGATATACAGACTTATGAGGAGGCAGTACACAAGGCTCAGTTATGTGAGCAAGATTTTTAGCAGACTACCTCCGAGCGTGGGAGGATTAGTGTTAGGAAGGACAGAGAACGAAAGAGATTCGAGTTTGATAGAGTGGCCAAGAGTGAAGGCCAAAGGTTTTTTGAGAAGAGGCCTAGATCAAGGAGGTGCAGGAGAGAGCTACTAGACCTCCCGTATACCCGGCTTTGACTGCACCAAAGGGTATGGTTATTGGAGGACCACGGCCTACTACTAAGAGGTGCAGGAGATGTGATAGATTTCATGGGACTAGGCCTTGTCCGATGACCCCTACAGTGTGTTTCATATGCGAGAGACCAGGACATATAGCTAAGTATTATCCCAAGAAGATGGAGATTACCCCACAGAAGGGCAAGGAGCCAGAGAGAGCTCCAGTTGAGACAGTTGCCCCAAGGAGGAGGGTCACTGCTGAGGAAAAAGGGAAGCAAGTAGCAGGTGTAAGCATAGGAAGAGTACATACATTGGATCAGGACATCGCAGATGCTTCGACGGATGTGATTAAAGGTACCATCCTAATCTTTAGTTTATAAGTATTGGTATTATTTGATCCTGGTGCCACACACTCCTTCATATCACATTCCTTTGCACATAAATTGTTGAAACATGTGAAGCCTACATTGATGGATAAAATATTGATGATTTCCACTCTCATGAATGATAGTTAGTTGACTGAACATGTATGTAGGGATTGTGAGTTGATGATAGAGGGAAAAGAAATGAAAGCCGATTTAATTTTGTTAAATATGAATGATTTTGATGTAATATTGGGAATAGATCGGTTGGCTACCAATCGTGTTGTCATGGATTGCCATGCTAAAACATTGATGTTTTCAGGATTAGGTAATCTTATTGTAAACTTTGATGAAAAGAAATGAATATAACCATGATAGATGAAAAGAGTATGATTTTGTTTAATCTGTGTGAGAGATGAATTTATTTAATTATGATGAATATTGATGTGATGGTTTATGTTACTAACGGTAGAAAGAATAATGTGAAGGGTTCATTGCCTACGTGGTCGATATAGATGAGGCACACCCGAAATTGAGGGACATCCCAGTGAATGCGGATTATCTTGATGTCTTTTCGGACGAATTACTAGGACTACCACCTGAAAGGGAAATGGAATTTTTCCTAGAGTTAGTGCCTGGTACAGAGCCGATATCGAAACCACCCTATAGAATGGCTCTGATAGAGTTGGAAGAGCTAAAGAAGCAGTTGCAAGAGTTGCTGGAGAAGGGATTTATTAGACCGAGTGTCTCACCTAAGGGAGCACTGGTACTATTCGTAAGGAAGAAGGATGGAAGCCTTCGACTGTGTATAGATTACCAGTTATTGAATAAGGCCACCATTAAGAACAAATACCCCTTTCCACGCATAGATGATTTACTGGATCAGCTTCAGGGAGCCCAACTATTTTCTAAGATAGATTTACGGTCAGGGTACCATCAGTTGAGGATAAGGAGTGAAGATGTACCCAAGATAGCATTTCGTACCCGTTATGGCCACTACGAGCTCTTGGTGATGCCATTCGGATTGACAAATGCCCCCCAGCATTTATGGCATTGATAAATGATGTATTCAAGCCATACTTGGACAAGTTTGTGATTATGTTCATTGATGACATTTTAGTTTATTCCAAGTCCAGGGAAGATCATGAGGAACACTTGAGGATAGTTCTGCAGACCCTCTAAGAGAAAGAGTTATATGCCAAACTCAGCAAGTGTAACTTTTGGTTAGAGAAGATCTCATTTCTGGGCCATATTGTGTCGAAGGATGGTGTATCAGTAGATCCATCCAAGATAGAGGCAGTTGTACACTGGGTACAACCCATGACAGTTATTGAAATCAGAAGTTTTTTGGGATTTGTAGGTTATTGCTGGAGATTTGTAGAGGGTTTCTCCAAACTAGATACCCCGTTGACACGTCCACACAGAAGGATGTTAAGCTTGTGTGGGAAGAGGCATGTGAGAGGAATTTTGAGGAGCTTAAGCATCGATTGACCACTGCTCCAGTTCTCACCATTTTTACCAGCTCAGGAGGATTCTCGGTGTATACGGATGCATCACACTAGAGACTGGATTGTGTGCTTATGCAGGATGGGAAGGTAGTTGGCTATGGATCTAGACATTTAAAGATCATAAGAGGAACTACCCGACACATGATTTAGAGTTGGCGACTGTGGTGTTTGCTTTGAAAATATGGCGCCACTATCTCTATGGTGAGAAATTTCAGGTGTTCACAGATCATAAGAGCCTTATGTACCTGTTCTCGTAAAAGGAGCCAAATATGAGTCAGAGGAGATGGCTCGAACTCCTGAAGGACTATAATTGTGAAATCATGTACCACCCGGGTAAGGCAAATGTAGTTGCTGACGCTTTGAGTAGAAAGAACCTTGTGTTAGTGTCTTATATGATGGTACGAGAGCATGAATTGTTAGAACACTTTGAAAACCTCAGTTTGGATGTAACCCCACCTGGGTCGGAGAGATTCAATATCATGGCTAGTATGAGATTAGAGCCAAAGTTGATTGACAGTATTCGGCAAGCCCAACAGAGCAATCGACAGTGCATCGATTGGCTGAGGCAGATATAGACAGGTATATGTATAGATTTTGAGCTGAGTGCTGATGGGTTATTGAGGTTCAGGGGCAAAGTATGTGTTCCCGAGGATCTTGAGATCAGAAGGTTGACTTTATAAAAGGCTCACTCATCGAGGTACATGATACATCCAGGGAGTACTAAGATGTATCAAAACATTCGAAAGATTTATTGGTGGTTTGGAATGAAATGAGACATTACTGAATATGTCGCTAAGTGTCTCGTTTGTCAGCAGGTGAAGGTAGAGCATCAGAAGACTGCAAGGTTATTGCAGCCTCTATCGATATCGACGTAGAAGTGGGAGTATGTCACCATGAATTTTATGATGGGGTTGCCGAAGACCCACAAAGGTTGTGATGCCATATGGGTTATTATGGACTGGTTGACTAAGTACGCCTATTTCTTGGCTATGAGAGCTACTGATACACTGAGTCAGTTAGCGAACCTGTATATTTGAGAGATAATACGACTACATGGTGTTCCAGTGAGCATTATTTTTGATAGGCCTGCTTCACTTCCTATTTCTTGGAACATTTTCAGGAACCGCTGGGGACCAAATTGAGTTTTAGCACCACTTTTCATCCTCAACAGATAGGCAGTCAGAGAGGACTATACAAACCCTCGAGGATATGTTGAGAGCGTGTGTGCTAGATTTTGGAGGCTCCTGGTATGATCACCTATAGTTAGCCGAGTTCGCCCATAATAACAGTTTTCATAAGAGTATCAGAATGGCACCCTATGAGGCACTGTATGGACGCAGATGTCGATCCCCCGTTGGATGGGAAGAGGTTGGTGACAGACAGATTTTTACTCCTGACTTAGTACAGCAAGAATCTGAGGATGTCCAATTGATATGTGAGAGATTACAGACAGCTCAAAGTCGATAGAAGAGTTATGCTGACAAGATATGAAGACCACTAGAGTTTGATGTGGGTGAGTCGGTATTTCTGAGAGTTTCACCTTCGAAGGGTATTATGAGATTTGGTAAGAAGGGCAAGCTGAGCCCTAGATATATTGGACCCTTCGAGATTTTGGAGAGGGTGGGAGATAAGATGTATAGGTTGGCGTTGCCAAAAGACATGGCTAATGTTTATAACGTCTTCCACGCCTTTATGCTTCGAAAGTATCACCCGAACCTGGCACATGTGATAAGATATGAGCCGTTAGAGCTCAATGAGAGTATGACATATGTTGAGAAGCCGGTTCGGATACTGGACAGAAAAGAGAAAGTGTTACGGAATAAGACAATTCCCTTAGTGAAAGTTCTTTGGCAACATCACACGGTGGAAGAGGCTACATGGGAATTGGAGAATTAGATACGGGAGAAGCACCCCCAACTTTTTGAAGAGTAACTTGGTTTTAATTTGGAGGACCAAATTTCTTGAAGGAGGGGAGGATTGTAAGACCCGTATTTCATGTGTAACTTTATGAATTCATAAGTGTGGTAATGTACTTGTAATGTGAAGTACAATTGATGTAAAGTCCATAAATGTAATGTACATACGTGTAATATGAGTTTGTAATGTACATGCAAGTTTTATTGGGTATGAATATGAAGAAATGAGCTTTTATAAGTGATGAATGTGATTGGAACTCAAAATGGGTAGTGTGTTAAAAGGGAATGAAGTTGAACTTCCATTTTCCTTGGTATGGTATACCTTTGGCTATACAATGGATACGCACAAGTTCTAATGCGTATAAGATATGAATGGATACCATTTTCAAGTCTTAAAGGTGGTTGGATGAGAAAATGACCATGGCAGCAAATTAAGAATGTTTGGGTGTGAGTTGTTGCAGAAGAACTATAGAAAATTTGGAAAATATGAAGGCTAGATCGATCTATAGGATGAGAGATCGATCTGGAAGAGCCAGAATACTCTTATTTGAGCAATGGAATAGAGCATATCAATCTCCAATGGGGCCAGATCGATCTCCTAAACATTCTGTAATAAAAAGATCGATCCTTAAGCATACAGATCGATCTCCTTAGCTCTCTGTTTGGAGCAAATCCTTCTCAAGCTTCGCCCGATCGATCTCATGCTTAAAATGCCGTGCAAAATAAGGAATTAAGGGGACCAAATCAATCTCCTTGTGCAAATCGATCTCCTCAAGCTATTTCTATAAAAAGAGCACTAAAATCTAAAATTTTCGAGAAAACAACATCACCTTTCCATTTTTCATCCAAAACCTAAGTTCATCTCTCTAAAATCAGTCCATTTCTAGTAAGAATTGAGGGGAAGCTATTAGATACAAAGTTGTTCATCTTGAGGAATAGAATAACATAGTTGAAACGTAAAACCTCATTGTTGGTATTGAATGAGCAAGGAACATTTCCCTCTAGAGCAAGAAGAGAAATTCAATTGGTAAGTTTCTAATACCCCAATCCAAGTATATTGTTTATTTAAGTGATTTTGGAGTTGATTTGCATGTGTATGGATGATAGGAAACACTTAGGATGAGATGGAATTAGTATGTGACCTAAAAATGGAATGAGTCTAGTGTGAGAAAGTGTAAATTGGGTGAGTTGGTGGTTTATGGATGTTGATAAGTTGTTATTGGAGTAATGTGGATGATTTGAAATGGGTAAATGAAACTACATTGTGGGTTGAGTGGAATTAGGAAAATGAGCACATGTAGTGTTGATAGGAAAGCCATAATGAGGAAATATATAGGATATGAACACTATGAGCTTAATATCGATTTAATATCGATTTGGAATGACTTAATAGGCCTTATGAGCGTTAATACAAACTATAGGTCGAATGAACTATAGTAAATGTGAGAGTTGTGATATAATGGACTATAATGATGCAAAATACAATTATTTGTAGTTTCGGAGAGTTCGTTGGAGACGAATCGAATCACACAAGTAAGCAGCTTTAAGGAAATGGAATCACTCATCGCGATTCCAGGTAAGGGAATTTTGTAAGTATATAGAGGTAGCTACTCATAGTTTGTGGGTATGTATAAGGCTTTGGAAATTTGCATGAGTTTATGGGAATGGGTTTGACGATGTATGGAAGTAACTACGAGTATTTGTATGAGAATTGATTTTGAAATGGTTATTAAAAAGGGATAGTAAGGCTAATAATTGCATAAATAACGTGTTTTGAATGTTTTCACAAAACACAATGCTTTGTTTTGAGCAAATGAATAGAAGGGTTGGCTAGTGTCTTAATGATGTTGTGGAAAAGCATTTGTAAGGTGCTAAACCCGGTTTTTGGGATTGTGTTGATTGTGTATGACCCACCTATCATAATTGTGTGACATAAATCGTGTTGGAGACTCACTCGCGCTAGATTTCAATGTTTTCACTTGTATGAAACGTGCTAGAGCTTAGCTTGCACCTTGATTTGGAAACAATGATGATGTTAATAAACTGTACTGGAGCTTCTGCTCGTACGTGGATTTTGATTTGGTTTCTTATGCATATAATCGTACTGGAGCTGTACTCGTACGTAGTTTCTTCATGACAAGATGCATAAATGCAGTATTAAAGCGTTGCTCGTACAATGTGTTTTATTTATGATGTGTGAGTCGCTCTAGAGCTTTGCTCGCACAAGTTTTCATAATGTGGTACGCATGAAGCCGTGGAAGTGGTAAGATCCTCAAGCCCTACATCCTTAAGCTAACATCCTTAAGCCTGAGGAGGCGGGGAGGCTCTGTTCGGTGGGGAGGTTCTCTTACAGTAAGATCCTTAAGTCATACATCCTTAAGCCAACATCCTTCAGCCCGAGGAGGTGGGGAGGCTCTATTAGATAGGGAGGTTCTGTTCGGTGGGGAGGCTCTCTTACGGAAGGATCCTTAAGCCAACATCTTTAAGCCTTGGAGGGGTGGGGAGGCTCTGTTCGTCAGGGAGGCTCTCCTACGTGGGTATGGAAAGTTCTTGGTGTGGGTAGATAAGACCTAGGACTAGCACCCCCAACCATGATATGGGCCCGTGGAGTACCTTGTACCATGTATATCACATGGAGTACGATGTATCGCGTGGTAGTTATGTGATAAGAAAGTTTAGCGAGGGACAAGCCACCTTTGAGCCAGCATGATACCCCGAACACCTAGATGCGTGATGTCTGGGATGATTATGATATAGTTGGCCCACATAGGAACTTATGATATAGTTACCTGGTTTTTATTACATATGTGTGATTGTGATTGTCCAAGGTAGACCCGAGGGAAGGGTCTAGATTTGTGGGATGTGATTTGTGAAATGGTAATGATGTTTGTGATTGAGAAAATGGTTTGTGATGGGAATGTATGTGTTTGAGAAAGAGCTTTGTGATGTGATTTAAAAAAGGAGGTTTCTTAAATGAATTGCACTTTTTATTAGATTAAATGAGACTGAGCATGTGACGATTTTACATGTTGATGTTTCCATGTTTTATATGCCAATTTTACATGATTTTGATACATGATATATGTATATTCATATGGCATAGTTTTAATTCCTCATTCTACTATTATAAATGATTTATGCATAACACTATCAGCATGTAGATAGAGTAGTTATCTACCATGCTTGCATTATTGCCTTACTGAGCGTGTGGTTGCTCATCCCTCTCTATTTTCCCCTCCTACAAAGCTTGCATAGTAGCCCAGTGAGGACTGAGGCGTGTATTTTGGATATCTGCTGCCATCCATCACTAAGAGGTATACACATGAAGATTATTTTTGTATCTAAACAGTTGTAAAAGCAGAGTAGTCTTTTGAGTTATAATTTTGGGGGATATAGATGTCAGTAATCATATTTTGTATGAATGAATGATTGACGTTCAAATGTATGACATCACTTTAATTAACTGAGAATGGATATTGCGAGTGGATTATTATTGACTCACAGCCCAATAGCGTAGTGGTAAGTTTGTTCACGACTGAGTGGGAAAAGGAATAAATGCAAAAAATTTATCATGATTTTCAGTTAAAAAGAGTGAAATGGGTTGTGACAGCTACACATGTTACCACTGCATCCCTTCCAGTTAGACCACCAGTACCTTTTCCTCAAAGGTTTCAAAACCAAAAGCTTGACCGACAATTCATCAAATCTCTTGAGGTTTTTAAGAAACTTCACATCAACATTCCTTTCGCAGATGCTTTAGAACAAATTCGAAGTTATGTGAAGTTTTTGAAGGATATCCTCTCTAGGAAAAGAAGATTGGAAGATTATGAGACGGTGACCTTAACTAAGGAATGTAGTGCAATTATTCAGAGGAAATTACCCACAAAGCTCAAAGATCCCGGGAGTTTTACCATACCCTGAGCGATTGGAAATCAGTTCTTTGGTAGAGCACTGTGTGATTTAGGAGGTAGTATCAATCTGATGCCTTTGTTTATTTATCAAAAGTTAGGAATAGGGGATGCCAAGCCCACTACAGTGACCATTCAGCTGGCTGATCGATCCATTAAATATCTGAAGGGGGTTATTGAGGATGTGTTGGTAAAGGTGGACAAATTTATTTTTCCCATGGATTTTATCGTGTTGGATATGGAAGAAGACAGGGAAGTCCCCATTATACTAGGCAGACCTTTCCTAGCAACTAGTAGAACTTCAATTGATGTACAAAAGGGGGAGTTAACAATGAGAGTTCAGGATCAGGAACTGAAGTTTAATGTTTTCAAACCTTTGAAGCTCCCTGATGACTCTCAATAGTGTTTTAAGATGGAGGTTAAGGAAGATATAAGGCTTGAGCTTAAGTTATCTGATAGAAAGAGGGAAGTAGATAGAGCTAAGGAGGATTTAACTGTCAACACTCTGTCACCACTTTGGCTGACCCTCCTACTCTTCGCCCTGCTGCTGAGTGTTGTTTTCTTTAGCTGCATTTGAAGTGGATTTTTTTTTTCACTTTTTTGTACAGTTCTTCTCTTTTTTTTTTTTTTTTGCTCTTTCTATCTTTGTTTACTTTGCAGATCTCTTTTCGAGTATTACGTTTTCAATCAAGCTTCAGTTGTTCCTCATCATCATCAGATAGGCGAGTACTCTGTTCTTGAGCTTAAATTTTTATATTATCTGCACACTGAGGATATTGTGCACTTTAAGTTTGGGGGAGGGGATATCACTTGAGCATTTTTGAAAATTTTGGGAAAAATTGAAAAAACAATTTCAAAATTTTTCAAAAATCTGAGCTTACATGTTTGATTTTGGGATGATTCAGTGCTTAGCATGTAGTTTTCCCATATTCTGATGATATAACCCATGATTTAGTCTGACTGTGATTGAATAAGAAGCATGATTATAGGAACAACATAAAGTTGAATTCTTGAATTTGTCTTGATTCTGATTGTGATTTCCTTATTCTATGCACATGTCATGTCATGAACCTGTATATTTATTTAGAGAAAGCTTAGGTGGACATAGGATTGCATTTATTCGGTTGATTTTCTGCATCATATTCTAGAATTTGTTAGATCTGATCTCGAGGTAAAATATTAGATCACACTTAGTTAGGGAAATTATTTAGGCCATCTTTGGATC
Source organism: Firmiana major (assembly GCA_033439115.1). Taxonomy (NCBI): domain Eukaryota; kingdom Viridiplantae; phylum Streptophyta; class Magnoliopsida; order Malvales; family Malvaceae; genus Firmiana; species Firmiana major. The sequence continues at coordinate 59,989,839 of CM065896.1, read as the reverse complement.
GTTTGAGCCGTTCTAGCCATCGTTGTACATATTTTACCCCTAGTCACCCATCTAAGCCAAATAAGCTTTTCTACGTAAATACATCTGAATAATTTTCCTTTGTTTAAATACCATGTTCCTATCCTGTACCCCAAAAGCATGAAAAGTCACTAGGATATATTGTGAGCTATGTACATATCGGATATAAGTGATAGTGAAATTGAAGAGTAAAAAAAAAAAAAAATTGATGAAAAAAAAAGAAAGAAGAAAAATACAAAAATAGAATAAAAAGATTTTGCAAAATAAATAAGTTTGGGGGAATAAATTTGAGCTCTTACATTAAATATCCTAGAAAATAATGCATGTTAAGGGGTAATTAAACCTAAATCGACTTTATCATACCTTAGCCCTAGCCTTACATTACAACCTGAATGAAGTCATATTGATCTTTGGTTAAGTGTGACTACATTAGTTGAGAGATAAGTGAAAAGAAAACTTATGGGAATGATCACATGTCAATAACTTTGAATTCATTGTGTTTGCATAATCTGATCCGGATAATGTACTGTGAAGTGGCATTAACACATTCACACACACACGAGGAGTCCAATTTGTGTTAGGACTTATGATTGAATGATTCGGAATGTTGGACTTATAATCGTGAATCTGTGAGACCATAGTGTTTGTACTTTTTCTTTGAGGATAATATTGGAAAAATTATTATGTTTAGTACTTGTCATTCTTACATTTGTTTTGTTTTGCTTAAGGACAAGCAAAAGCTCAAGTGTAAGGGTGTGATAATTCTATTAAAATAGAATTATTTGTGCTTAATTTCTTAATTAATTATTTTAATCCCCATATTATTTTATTAATTATCCCCTTAATTTAATTAAAATTATCTTGTGTGCAGGTAAATTAAATATGGATGAATTTCAGTCATTTCGGTAGAAAATGGGCTGAAAATGGGCTAAAAGAGACTGGACCACTACCGTTTCGCAGTCTGAGACACCATTCGTTGTAAAGACGTGTGATGTCGGGTGTTCATATTTTATTCGCCTCGAAAATATAAGATCGATGGATATCATGCCCACTTTCTGGAAGACACACGTCAGGCCACATCGCACATCTAAGTGGACAAAAAGACAAGTGACGTGGAAATATCTTCTCTGAAGCGAATGGAATAAAGACAAGTGGTCAGACAATGCCAACTCATCTAGGATTAAAATAAAAAAATTACAATTGCACCCCCAATTTTGTTTATAAATAGAATATGATGAGCAATTGAAGAGGAGTTTCTTTTAGGTTAAGATTTTATTGCTAGGTTTTATATTTTTCTTTAGGTTTTCTTTTAAGGTTTCACGGTGGCTGGTGACAGCAGCCACCAAATTTCTTTTCGGTTTTGCTAAACTACCATTCCCTTATTGTTTTAATGTTTAAGTTTTAATGAAAAGCATTCAATTTTCCATTGTTGCTCTCGGTCTGCTTCCTGTTTTGGTTTATTTCTTGTTTTTCTAATGTTCAAACGAGCTCCATTTTTTGGTGTAGCCGAGTAGTGTGAGAGGCTATATAAGCTGGTGACAGTGGCTAAACATCCTCTCTTTGCTCCGTTGCACCCATCAGTACGCTGGTGAAACATTTATATTGTTATATAAAGTTTTTATCGGTTTCCCGTATGTTCATCCTTAACCATTTTAGTTTTTCTTTTCTCTAATGATATATAATTTTTCTATTGTTTCCAAGTACTTCTTTAATTTTAGCTTTTAGCTGTAAGAATCACCGAAGCACAGTAACGGAAGCAGAGGCTGGTTTGCTCAGCTTTGTCTCTCTTTGGAAGGCTACGGTTGATGCTGTTGTCGAGGGGAAGAGCTAGAGCGATGCAGAACACAAGCAGCTTGCTTATGGTATGTCAGATGATCGTGGGTAATTTAGGCAGCAGCAGGTGACAGTGTAGGACCAAGCTAGGAAGAGCTGTGGCAGTCGACAGGATCAGCAGCCAATTCTCCTCTGTTCTCCCCTGTTGTCTAAATCATTTACTGTCCATTTTTTTTGTTCGTTTGTTTTAGCCTCTAGTTTCAATTTGTTTAAGTTGTTGTGCTCCATTTAGCTTCTAGTTTCATTTTATATATTTTCTCTGCTTGTGTTTTCTGTTGTTTTGCATTATTTTTGTTTGTTCATGATGTACAGAATCGGGAGCAGGACAACAGCCTGGATTCAGAACACCTGCTATGTGTGCAGTACTGTTGCACTATCGGGACCGCATGGCTGGTGATGTGCTTCAGGATGTGGAGCTGAACCAGGACACCACTTGAGCAAAATAGATAAAGACGTGCAGCAGACGACAAGAACGGACAGACCAGGAGGTAGAGCTGTTGACAACACCTAGAGCTGCACCTAGAGAAGAAAAGTGAACAGTACATACACGGGACCGCAAGCCAGCTGGGAGTTTTGGTTAAGGCCATGTTTGGCCATTCCACTTTGGTTTATGATCCATTTTCATGCATTTTAGATATCTTAATTTCAATTTCTTTTGTTATATTAGAGTTTTAAATTAATTTACATGATTAGTTATAGTTCCTTTGCTTGGTTAGTTCAAAACTTAGATTTAATTATGTCATTAGTTAATTTTTATTTTAGTGTTAGGTGTTACATTTAAAATTAAATTAGATTAAAATTATTTTTTGCATTTATTTTTTTGCTTCCATTTTAAATTGAAAAATCCAATTATTTATCATGCATTATTTATAATTTGTTTTAGTGATTAGTTAGAGTTAGATTTATTTTAGGATCATTTTGTAGGTAATTAATTTCTTAGTTAGATTTATGAATTTCTTTAGGTTAATTGAATTTTATTTTATTAGACATTAGGTTAGTTTAATTTTCTTTTTATTAATTAGTTTAATTACATGCATATTTTATTCTAAGATGGTTTAATTTTAGTTTAATTAATTTGTTTCTTTATTTTCATATTTGCATTAATTAATTTTAACTATTTTAATTATCTTTTGTAGGTTATTGCTTTTCATTTCTTGGAGTTCTGTAAGTAATTTTTTCTCTATTTTATTTTATTTAATTTATAATTTTTATTGTTTTCAGTCCTTTTAATTCTAGCCTTGTGAATCACTCCCTAAAAATTCATAATTTGCTAGGATATACTTAGGGTAAGATTAACCGGTACTTAGTTAGGCTAATCAGCTTCTCTGTGGGATGATAATCTGGGACTCAAATCCCATTATTACTTGTACGACCTATGCACTTGCGGATACACGTCTAGGTCACTTAGAGTGGGTGTAGTCGAGACATCAAACACACACTCTACCTCTGAACCTCAATAAACCGTCAACATTCATTTTAAAATCAGTAACTATACCCATCTGGATCTAACTATTCATATTAGTACAATACCAATCACTATGCTAAGCTTGTCAGAGCTTATTCATCAGATTTGGTTCGATTTCAATCAGAAGCTAGCAATAATACAATAAGTGTCAGTATCATAAGGGATCAAATTAAAACTGAGGTTCACGAAGCGCTATAACAGTTCATGTTCATGAACCATTATACATGATACCATCCCGTGTGAGACCTCGTATATGTATGGTTGTAACATGTGTAATTGGATCAATGAATGCTAATGGACTTGTAATGTAAAGTATAATTGATGTAAGTCCATGAATTCAATGTACACACGTGTAATATGATTTGTAATGTACATACAAGTTTTATTGTGTATGAATATGAAAAAATGAGTTCTTATAAGTGATGAGTGTGATTGAAACTCAAAATGAGTAGTCTGGTAAATAGAAGGAAGTTGCATGAATATAAAGGCTTCCATTTGGTTTTATATAGTATACTTTTGGATATACAAGGAATGAACACAAGTTTCAATGTGAATAAGGTATGAATGGATGCCATTTTCAAGTCATAAAGGTGGATGGATGAGAAAATGGCCATGGCAGTAGATTAAGGATGTTTTCGTGTAAGTTGCAGTAGAAAAACTGCAGAAAATTTGGAAAATATGAAGGCTAGATCGATCTCATAGGATCAGAGGTCGATCTGGAATAGCCAGAATGCTCTTATTTGGGAAATGAAATAGAGCAGATCGATCTCCAATAGGGCCGAATTGATCTCCTAACCATTCTGTAATGAAAAGATTGATCCTCAAGCATACAGATCGATCTCCTTAGCTCTCTGTTTGGGAGCAGATCGATCTCAAGCTTCGACAAATCGATATCATGGTTAAAATACCATGAAAAAGAGGGATTTAAGGGGACTAGATTGATCTCCTCCTAGTGCAGATCGATCTCCTCAAGCTATTTCTAAAAAAGGAGTGCTGAAAATCTAAGAATTTCGAGAAAAACATCACCCTTTCCATTTTCAACCCAAAACCTAGATTTTTCTCTCTAAAATCAGTCATTTCCAGTAAGAATTAAGGGGAGGCCATTAGACACTAAGTTGTTCATCTTGAGGAAGAGAACAACATAGTTGGAATCCAAAATCCCATTGTTGGTATTGAAGGAGCTAAGGGTATTGTCATTTGGAGTAATAAGAGAAATCAGATTTGGTATGCGTCTAATACTCCAGCCTAAGTACATTGTGTATTTAATTGATTTTGGAGTTGATTGGCATGTATATGGATGATAGAAATCATCTAGAAAGTAATGGAACACATATAACCTAGAAAATGGATATAGTCTAGTATGAGAAAGTGTGAATTGGGTATGTTGATGACTTATGGGTTATGATAAGTTGTTGTTGAAGTAGTATGGATGATTTGAGATGGGTAAATGAAGCCACATTGTGAGCATAGGGAATTTATGGAAATGGGTATGTAAAATGCTTCGTAAATGTCATAGTGAAGAAGTCAATGAAATATGAACACTATGGACTTAGTATCGATCTAATATCAATTTGGAATGAGTTAATAGGCCTAAAAGAATCCATAGACTCGAAATATGAGTAGAGTAATGAAACGAGGCATTAAGAGCGTCACTAGAAACTATAGGTCGAATTAACTATAGTGAACGCACGATGTCCTATTATATCGATCGAATATAATGCGAAATACGATTTTGTGCAGTTTCGAAGAGTCGTTGGAGATGTAATCAAACTACGCACACGTAAACAACTTTAAGGAAGTGGAATCACACGTCGCGATTCCAGGTAAGGGAATTTTGTAAGTATATAGAGATAGCTGCTCGTATTTTGAACTCATGGGTATATCGGGCTTTGGAAATGTGCATGAGTTTGTGAAAATGAGGTTGACAATGTATGGAAATTATTACGAATAATTGTATAAGATTTGGTTGTTGAAATGGTATTGCAAAGAAATGGGATAGTAAGGCTAATAATTGCATAAATCACTTGTTTGAATGTTTTCACAAAACCCAGTGTTTTGCCTTAAGCAAATAGTTGGATAGGCTGGCCATTGTTTGAATTATGTTGTGTCATAGCACATGTGAAGTGCTAAATGTGTTTTGAGATTGGTTTTGAATGTTCATGAGCCGCCTATCATGTCTATGTGAATTAAACTGTGCTGGAGCCTAGCTCGCACCGGGTATTGATGTCTTTATATGTTTGAAACGTGCTGGAGCTTAGCTCGCACTTTGTTTTGGAACTATGACGATGTTTTATAAACCGTATTGGAGCTTTTACTCATACGCGGATTTTGAGTGGTTTTCTTATGCATATAACCATACTGGAGCGATGCTCGTACATGGTTTCTTTATATTTTTATGCATAAATACCGTACTAGAGCGTTGCTCGTACAAGGTGATTTATTATGATGCATGAATTCGCGCTAGAGCGTAGCTCGCGCTGGTTTTCACACTGTGGTATGATGAGGCCGTGGCAAGGACAATACGGATTGGTGTTTAGGGAACCCAACAGGTCTAACAAACCTCTTGAGTGGGGTGAGGGTGAGGGGCTAGGACTTGACATAATCCATTTAGGGAACCCAACAGGCCTAATAGACCTCTTGAGTGGGGTGAGGGTGAGGGGTTAAGACCTGAATCAGGGAACCCAACAGGGGCGAGCAAGGCCATGAGGGGCTAGGACCTGGTATTAAGAGTACTCCCATGTGCACTTGAGACTAGAGGTTTCACTCGGTATGGGGTAGATAAGACCTACCGCAGGCACCCCCAATCCCTATTATGGGTCCGCAGAGTATGATATATCATGCATATCACATGGAGTACGATGTACAGCGTGGTGGTTACTTGATTTGAGAAAGTCTGGTGGAGAACTAACCCACCTTCGTGCCAGCATGATACCCCGCACACCGGGATCCATGTGGTCTGGGATGATTTGTGACATAGTTGACCAACATAGTCAGTTGAGATATAGTGACCTGTCTCCTTGCTTGATTTATAAAATACCACACAGTTTTGAATACTTGAGTGTGATTTTGACTGTCCAGGGTAGACCCAAGGGAGGGGTCGAGCCTTGTGGGATTTATTTGTGAAATGGTTATGATGTTGTGATTGTGAAATGATTTGATGGGATTTTATTGTATTGAGAATGAGATAATCAAAAAGGATATTTCTTAAATGAATTGCCCTTTTTATGAGATTTGATAATTGATGAGTATGAGACGATTTTTACATGTTGATGTTACCATGTTTTATATGCCAATTTCCATGATTTTAAATACATGATATATGTATACTCATATGGCATAGTTTTAATTCCTCATGCTCCTGTTATAAAAGATTTATGCATAACATTACCAGCATGTAGATAGAGTAGTTATCTACCATGCTTGCATTATTGCCTTACTGAGCGTGTGGTTGCTCATCCATCTCTGTTTTACCGCTACTACAGAGCGTGCGTAGTAGCCCAGTGAGGACTGAGGCATTGTGTTTTTGGACATCCACTGCTTCGATCGCCGAAAGGTATATACACAGGATTCTTTTTATATCTAAACAATGTAATGGCACAGTAATGATTGAGTTGTAATTATGGGGGATGTAGATGTCAGTAAACATGTTCTGTATGAGTAAATGATTTAATTTCGAATATATGACATAGTTTTTATTAATTGTGGATGAATGGTAAGTTGTGATTATTATTGACTCACAGCCCAACTGTATGTGGTGAGTTTGTTCACGATCAGGTAAGGTAACAATAAAATACGAAAAATTTATAGTGATTTTCGGTTAAAGGGAATGAAAATGGGTCGTGACATCCCGAGACTCTTTCTGCTAAAGGCATCAGTTACAACATTCGCCTTGCTCGGGTGGTATAGGATCCCACTATCATAGTTGTTTAAAAACTCTTGCCATTTTCTCTGTCTCATATTTAATTCCTTTTACGAGAACAGATACTTGAAACTTTTGTGATTAGAAAAAATTCTAAAATTTCTCACCATATACATTATGGCGCCTTAACTTCAGTGTAATTACTATGGCTGCCAATTTTAAATCATGGGTTGGGTAGTTCGTTTCATGGTCCCTAAGCTGTCTAGATTCATAAGTAACTACCTTTCCATTCTACATCAATACATAGATTAGTCCCTATCTCTGCCTTCACCCTTAAAAACAAAGGCAATGGATACGACTTTCTCTATCAGCAAAAATCTGAAAGAAACCAAACAATTTCTTAATTTCGTTGATCTAATCCTCGGCTACTACCGGATCCTTCACCACACTAAAAGACGGAGGCTTAAAGTCCTGGAACTACCTCAATCTATCATGTTCACAATCATACCTCAATTTTGCCTTGAGTTTCTTGCAAATTTATGCAGCAACAGTGGAAATTATAAAGGCCAGATCGATCTCATGGGGAAGGAAGATCGATCCCATGACTCCAAATTGCAATGAGTATACAATAGCAGACAGGCAGATTGATCTCATAAGGGAGCAGATCGATCTCATACTGCCTCTGCCTAGCAAGAATCGATACTGTCACAAGGGCAAATCAATCTCCATTGTCTCAGCCTGGAAGAGATCGATCCCCCTTGGAAAATATATCAATCTCCATTTGGTTTTGTGAAGAACAGATTGATCTCCACCCTCTACCAGATCGATCTTGTAGTTGGTAATTGAGCAGTTGGAGTAGTTGAAACCAAGCTGAGATCGATCTCCCCATGATACCAGATCGATCTCACACGCTCTGTCTATATAAGAATCACGAGATTTTTGCCTGAAACTGAGTCTTTCTCACTTGTAAACACCCATACTCACCATTTTTACCCAAAACAAAGCTTTCACTCTCTAATATTCACCACATTCTGGACAGAGTAAGATAAAGAGGTAAGAGGCAAAGTTGTTCCTCTTGGTAAAGAGAACAACGTACTAGAAAATCAAAGGGTGGTTTTAACAATAAGTGAAGAGACAAGCATTCTGCAAGTTGCTCAAGAGAAGACAAGCTAAGTGCGCTCACAAGGCCTGTGTTTTTAAGTATTATCATTTTATATACATATTAGTGAATAAATAAATAAATAAATATATATATATATATTTAGTTGTAAATGTTTAAGTCAAGAAGGGATCATGAGCTAGCTAAGGTGTCGATAAAGATGTAAGAAGAGTTTTGAGACAATGTATGTTTGTAAGATTGTGTAGCTTGGATGTAGTTTAGGGTGTATGGGTATAAATAGGATGAAAAGGGAAATGTTGAGTTAGATTAAGTAAGAGAATGAAATCGACAATGAGAATGATGTATATCAATGATTTGATGACGTTTGGACAGCTCAAGAATTCGACACGAGAAACGAGGTTGATCCGAGACCCTGAGGTCATTGTACCACTCAGACTGCAAGAGGTAAGGGAAATAAAATGTTTGTGCAAGTGAGCTTCTAAACGATGAAAATACCTTTTTAGTGTGAAAAAGGTTTGATGAATGAGCATGTTGATGAGAAATGAGTTGATCTGATCTTTTAATGAATGTGTGAGTGTTTTGTCGGTTTAAGCTCGGTTTTGATGAATTTTATGTAATTGTGAACACAATGTTTTATAACGAAAATGAGTTTTTTAGATAACCACTATGAGCTCTACGTGAAGGTAAAATGGTTTTAATACAATAATGGCATATTTTATTGAGACTATGGCTTGTCATGAGATGTACATCGATACTCCGCTTGATAGCGTTGAGTGGCCTTGCTCGGGTAGCATGTAAGACCGGGCTTTGCTCTAGTAGCACGTAAGAACGATGCCTTCGTTCTGGTAACGTGAGATGGCCCCACTTTGTTAGCAATGAGTGGCCTTGCTTTGATAACATGTAAGACCAAGGCTGTACAATTCTGATCAAGTCTACAGTGATATCATGGCCATCGATAGATGTCGACGTTTTCCATCTTCCAAAGATACCCTCTTTGAGGATGATTTGATGTGACGTGATGTGTTATGACGTTGTTTTTATTTGAGTTTTATTAAATGCCTAGTCTCGACTATTTTGATGAATGACATATTTTATGATTATGATTTCTATCACGTATTGAGATTTGATGTTATGAAGAATTTTTATTTTTATCACGCAATTTATGCTGATGTAAACAGATGCCATTATTATTATCATTATTCCCATAAAAGTTTTACATGCTAGAATACTTCAATCATGTTTTTACGTGCCCAAATAATGAGTTTGTGATGTGATGATGATTTTATAAGTCTCCTTTATCCTCCTTACTGAGCGTTTTGAGAGCTCCCCCTTTTTCCTTCCCCCTCCAGATCACTTGCAGTGATCGAGCTAGTACCTTCCGCGTACGTGATATAGGCTGTGGACGAGGTCTCCCCAAGCTATCGTTTATACACACACAAGGTATAACTTCAGTTCATTTTGTATCCAGACAATTATGTAATACAGACATTTGTGTTAAGTATTTTCGGGATGTAATTAGGATGATATGAATAAAGAGAATTGAGTTTTCTGGGCTAACACCTTTGGGATATTATGTATTTGATTTTATGAAATAGAAATTGTGTGATCTTGGCGTTAATGATTTATTATAAACACAAGTGATTAAATGACATTGTACAAGAATGCAACCCAAATAAAAGGATTTAATTTAAGAAAATTTTACATTAGCCCTATTTTTTGCCCTTCTGGGCTGTCACATATTTGTTTGGTATCAAAGAAAAGGTTGCCTAGTACTGTCAGTATGGAGTAATTGGAAATAGATTACATCCCAATAGTCTGTATTGTCTGGTAATGAATTGAATTTAACGGGTAAAATTATGATCGTTGCTTAACGCATACAGCAGATACGAAAGAGATAAGAGATGAGTAGGAGACGAGGTCATCTTGGGAGGCCGGTATAGCCACCTTCGCCACCTGAACCATAGCCGGAGAGTCCTAATTCTCGAATTATCAACTTGAGCAGGATGGGCGATAGGGGTTTGAGCAGACGACGAGGCTATTTGCGCAACATTTCGAGGCTAATGTCTTGGGTACCGCACCTACCCCGGCTCCTATACCCCCATCGGATCCTCCCCTGTCTCCTATACAGACTAACCCAGTACCACCAGTCGCTCAACCTCTGGTACAAACTGGGCTTAATGATGGAAGTAAGGGCCGATTGAAGGACTTACTTAAGATGAATATGTCAGCATTTAAAGGGGTGAAGGGTCCAGTAGAGGCAGAGGAGTGCTTAACTGAGATAAGGGTCATTTTTACATTTTATGATGCACCGATACAGAGAGGGTTAATATGGGTACCTATATGCTTAAGGAACAAGCTCGATGTTTGTGGAATACCACCCAGAGTGTATTGGCTACCATTCATCCAATGATCAGCTGAGAGACTTTTTAGTCGGCTTTTAGGATCCAGTATATCAGTCGCGCTGCCCAGAGAAAGATGCAAGCAGAATTTTTGAATCTAGTACAGGGCAGCATGAATGTCGATGATTATGAGAACCGGTTCACTGCCTTGTTGAGATATGATCCGAAACTGTCAAGGATGAGGAGAGCTGAATAGAATGATTTGTTTATGAGTTGAGACCAATCATTCGAGATAGACTGATAGGCTTCTACATTACTGAGTTTAATGATGCTCGGAGATGGGCACAAGAGGTTGAGAGGGGACTAGAGTTGATATAGTCCCAGTCTGAGTCCCGAGTCATAACTAGGGACAAAGGTAAGAGACCCGCAGCTTCCCACACTGACTTTAGAAGGGGTTCTTTTAAGAGACATATGGACGAGGGACCTAATAAGAGAGTTGATAGACCAAGGTTTCCTCCCATTACTATATAGATCCCTTGAGGTGCCAGGCTAAGGGTTAAAGTTTGCAGAGATTGTGGTCAACCGCATGAGGGAAGTTGTTCTAGAACCATATAAGGATGTTTTAGATGCAGGGACATGGGTCATGGAGCGAGAAATTACCCCCAGCCAAAAAAGCCACACTCTCAAGAGCCTCTTAGACCGCAGCCTCAGAGGATGATTCCTCAGAGACATGTTACGGTTGCTGATAAGGGTAAGAAGCCAGTCATAGAAAGACGTGTGTTTGCTTTGGATAAGGAGACCGAAGACACTTTGTCTGAGACCATACGAGGTACGATTCTTGTCTGTAATCATGACGCTCATGTGTTGTTTGACTCATGATCCACACATTCTTTTATTGATGTACACTTTGCATGTAAACTGAGTTTAAAGCATGATTCCCTAGATTATATTTTACATGTAAATACCACTATGAATGAGTCCGAAAGGACTGATACGGTATGTATAAAGTGTGAGATCAAGGTAAGAGATAGGGTAATGTTAGCAGATCCAATTTTGTTAAGTATGTGTGATTTTGATGTGATTCTAAGGATGAATTGGTTAGCGGCCAATTGTGTGAGTCTAGACTGCTATACTAAGACTATAACCTTCTCCCTACTTGAAAAATTTAGTGTATGTTTGAATGTTGAGGAATGAAAATGCATGAAGTTTATTGTGAGAAGATTTTTGGATATAATAATGTTACCATAAAAACACTGATTAAATTATTAATGTGAAGGTTACATCGCAGTCATCTCTGACATGAGTCAGAAACATCTAAGGATAGAGGACATACCAGTAGTATGTGAGTTTCAGGATGTATTCCCAGATGAATTGCCTGGCTTACCATCGGAAAGAGAGATGGAATTCACTATCGATTTAGTACTAGATACCTAACCAATCTCTAAACCTCCTTATAGGATGGCATTGGTTGAATTGGAAAAGTTAAAGAAATAGTTGCAAGAACTGCTTGCCCAGGGTTTTATTAACCCAGTGTGTCACCATGGGGAGCTCCGATTTTGTTTGTAAAGAAAAATGATGGTAGCCTTAGATTATGCATAGATTATCGATTGCTGAACAAGGCTACGGTGAAGAATAAATACCCTCTGTCACGAATAGATGACTTGTTTAATTAGCTGAAAAGGGCTTCTATCTTTTCCAAGATTGACTTGAGATCGGGCTATCACCAATTAAGAATTAGAAAAGAGGATATTTTAAAGACGACCTTCAGAACTAGATATGGCCACTACGAGTTTTTAGTGATGCCCTTTGGTTTGACGAATGCCCCTGCTGCTTTCATGAGTCATATGAATGAGGTATTTCGGGACCACCTAGATCAGTAAGAGTGAGTTTTGGTTGGATCAAATAGCTTTCCTTGGTCATATTGTATCTAAAGACGGGGTAACAGTTGATCCGTCTAAGATAGAGGTTGTACTTAATTGGGAGAGACTAAGGACAGTTACATAGATACAGAGTTTTTTGGGGCTTGTAGGGTATTATAGAAGGTTTGTTGAAGGATTTTCCAGGATTGCCGCTCCTTTGACGAAGTTCACACGTAAAGAGATTCCTTTTGTATGGTCTGAGTAGTGTGAGCAGAGTTTCCAAGAATTAAAAAAGAGATTAACGACGACACCTGTGTTGACTATTCCAAATGGACCTGGAGTCTTCGCAGTGTACAGTGATGCCTCTCAACAAGGGTTGGGGTGTGTGCCATGCAGCATGGGAGAGTGGTCGCCTATGGCTTGCGACAGTTGAAGGATCATGAGCGAAACTACCCCACACATGATTTGGAATTGGCTGTAGTTATGTCTGCATTAAAGATCTTGTGGTATTATTTATATTAGGAAAGGTTCCTGATATTTATTGACCATAAGAGCCTCAGATATATATTCGACCAAAAGGAGTTAAACATGAGACAAAGGAGATGGATGGAACTCCTTAAAGACTATAATTGCGAGATACTCTATCATCTTGGGAGGCCGAAAGTAGTTGCTGATGCCCTAAGCAATAAGAGTATGGTATCTGCTATGATGATCAAGGAATGAGACTTGTTAAAATAGTTCGTCGGACTCAGGGTTAGAGTTGAGGAAGTAGAGGTTGGGTTTATAGCTAGCCTACGGATAGAGCCCAGTATTATGGATCATATTAGAACCGGGCAGCGAAATGATCAGAGGCTATTGGATATGGTTAGCCAAGCTAAACAGATCGCGCAGTCAGATTTCATGGTCAGTGACGATGGGTTATTAAGGTTTAAAGGTCGAATTTATTTTCCAAACGATGATACCTTGAAGCAATAAATACTGAGAGAGTCTCATTGCCCGCAATACACCATGCACCGGGAAGTACCAAGATGTACCAGGATTCGAGAAGGGTATATTAGTGGAGTAGTATGAAGCAAGATGTGGTAGAATATGTGGCCAAATGTTTGGTGTGCCAACAAGTGAAAGCTGAACACCAGAAGCTAGAAGGATTGCTTAAACCTTTGCCTGTGCCTACATGGAAATGAGAGCATATCACCATGGACTTTATCATGGGATTACCGAGGACCCAAAGAGGTCATGATGCTATATGGGTGATAATGGATAGAAGAACAAAGAGTGCCGACTTCCTTGCCATCAAGAGCACGGATACATTAACTACCTTAGCTGAGTCATATGTTAGAGAGATAGCTAGAGTGAATGGGGCTCTAGTGAGTATTACATCTGATAGAGATTCTCGGTTCACCTCCAGGTTTTGGACTAATTTTCATGAGGCCAAGAGATCTCGGTTGAGTTTTAGTACCGCCTATCATCCTCAGACTGATGGTCAATCCGAGCGGACTATACAAACCTTAGAGGACAGTTTGAGGGCCTGTACGATGGATTTTAAGGGATCATGGGATGACCACTGCCCCTTGCGGAGTTTACATATAATAATAGCTATCATACGAGATCGGTATGGCGCCTTATGAGGCTCTGTATGGTAGGAGGTGCAGATCCCCCATAGCATGGGAAGAAGTGGTTGACAGGAAAATAAATACTCCCGAACTCGTTGAACAGGATGTGAAGATCATTTGTGATAGATTACGGGCTGCTCAGAGTAGACAGACTAGTTACGCAGATATGCGTAGACGGCCACTCGAGTTTTGAGTTGGAGATTTTGTATTCCTAAAGATTTCTCTAAGTAAGGGTATCATGTGTTTCAGAAAAAAAAAAGGGGAAATTAAGTCCTCGATATATAAGACCATTTGAGATTTTGGAGAGAGTGGGAGACGCTGCTTATCGGTTGGCTTTACCTCCGCAGTTTTCCAGGATACACAATTTTTGTCACATATCCATATTGAGGAAATATAATCCGGATCCCTCCCATGTCATCGATTTTGAAGTATTAGATATTCATGGAGATATGAGTTATGTAGAAGGACCCATCCAGATACTCGACAGGAAGGAAAAGGTACTTCAGACAAAGAGAATCCCTTTGGTTAAGGTCCTCTGGAAGCACCACTCAATGGAGGAGGTAACTTAGGAACTAGAGAGTCTTACGAAGGAGAAGTACCCTCAACTATTCAATAGATCGAATTAAATTTGGAGGATCAAATTCTCCAAAGGTGGGGAGGATGTGAAACCTGAGAAATTCTATGTACTTTAGCTAGGAGGTCATAATGTGAGATTTATAATTTGGTGAATATAGTTATGATATTTCGATGTACACGCAAGTTCTAAATTAAATGAAGTATAAGAGGATAAAGTTTTTAAGTCTTATATGTGTATGGATTGAAATATGGTCTATGAAGTAGATTGTATTAAGTTTTACCTTGAGTTTCTTGCAAATTTATACAGCAATAGTGGAAATTATGAAGGCCAGATCGATCTCATGGGGAAGGAAGATCAATCCCATGACTCCAGAATGCAATGAGTATACAGTAGCAGACAAGTAGATCGATCTCATAAGGGAGAGATCAATTTCATAATGCCTCTGCCTAGCAAGAATTGATACTGTCACATGGGCAGATCGATCTCTATTTGTCTCGGCCTGGAAGAGATCGATCCCCCTTGGAAAACAAATCGATCTCCACTTGGTTCTGTGAAGAACATATCGATCTCTACCCTCTACCAGATCGATTTTGTAGTTGGTAATTAAGTAGTTGGAGTAGTTAAAACCAGGCAGAGATCGATCTCCCTATGATAGCAGATCGATCTCACATGCTCTGTCTATATACGAATCACGAGATTTTTGCCTAAAAACGAGTCACTCTCAACTGCAAACACCCACACTCACCTTTTTTACCCAAACCTAGCTTTCTCTCTTCAAGATTCACTACATTTTAGACAGAGTAAGAAAAAGAGGTAAGAGGCAAAGTTGTTCCTCTTGGTAAAGAGAACAACATACTATCAAATCAAAGGGTGGTTTTAACAAAAAAGGAAGAGACAAGCATTCTATAAGTTTCTCAAGAGAAGACAAGCTAGGTGAGCTCACAAGGCCCTTGTTTTGAAGTATTATCATTTTATATAAATATTGGTGAATATCTAGTTGGAAATGTTAAGTCAAGAAGGGATCATGAGCTAGCTAAGGTGTCGATAAAGATGTAGGAAGAGTTTTGAGACAATATATGTATGTAAGATTGTGTAGCTTGTTAGGGTGTATGGGTATAAATAGGATGAAAAGGGAAATGTTGAGTTAGAATAAGTACGAGAATGAAATCGACAATAAGAATGACGTATATTAATGATTTGATGATGTTTGGACAGCTTGAGAATCTGACATGGGAAACGAGGCTGATCCAAGACCCAGGGGTCATTACACCACTCAGAGTACAAGAGGTAAGGGAAATAAAATGTTTGTGCATGTGAGCTTCTAAACGATGAAAATACCTTTTTAGTGTGAAAAATGTTTGATGAATGAGCATGTTTATGAGAAATGAGTTGATTTGATCCTTTGATGAATGTGTGAGTGTTTTGTCGATTTGAGCTCGATTTTGATGAATTTTGTATAATTGTGAACACAATGTTTTATAACGGAAATGAGTTTTCAAGATAACCGCTATGAGATCTACGTGAAGGCAAAACAATTTTAATACAATAATGGCACATTTTACTGAGACTATAGCTTGTCAGGAGATGCACATCGATACTCCACTTGATGGCGTTGAGTGGCCTTGCTCTGTAGCATGTAAGATCGGGCCTTGCTTTAGTAGCATGTAAGACCGATGCCTCTATTCTGGTAATGCGAGATGACCTTGCTTTGGTAGCAATGGGTGGCCCTGCTTTGATAACATGTAAGATCGAGGCTGTACGACTCTGATCTTGTCTAGAGCGATATCATGGCCATGGATAGTTGTCGACGTTTTCCCCTGCTGAGGATGCCCTCCTTGAGGATGATTTGATGTGACGTGATGTGTTATGACGTTCTTTTTATTTGAGTTTTCTTAAATGCCTAGTCTCGACTATTTCGATGAATGACATATTTTATGACTGTGGTTTCTATCACGTATTGTCACGACCCAAATTACCTAAAAATCAGAGTAAACTTTTTTTTCTTTTTTCATTTATTATTTAATTCTTACATTTCTCTCATCGTGACCATCCTACAACACAGTTGGACTATGATTCAGTGTTAGTCACCTCACACTATTACCATTCCATTCCCATAATCACATTCACATATCATAGTTTACTATCTTTTGACTTTAACTTAATAAATACACAATGGTATTTACTTAACCTTACATCCCCGACATCATATACGTGTACAGTACTATGCATTACATATTTAGATACAAAACTATACAAATGTGTATACCTGACTCTCGATGGGAAGCAGCGGATACCAAGCATGCAAGCCCTCAACCGCTTACTAATTACTGTGAGTTCGCTGAAAAGATAGGAAAATAAGGGGGTGAGCAAACCACACGCTCAGTAAGGCAATTATGCAAGTAAGTAGATAGCTCCACTATCTACATGCTCATAATGCCATGCCCTTAAAATCCATTTCTTCTCATTAAAATCATCAAGCACAAAGTCATGCAAACATCAATGACTTAGTTTATCAAAACTATTTGTGCATATAGAAATCATGTAATTCATGCATCAAAGGCATTTTATGTCACATCATTAAATCAAAATGAGCCTGAAGTCAATCCAGATCATGCATTCTTTCATGTCATGTGAGACAAATCATAAATTTGAAATGAAAGCATGGAAAACATCGTCATGCTACTGCATTCAAATCATTTCATTAAAACGCGTAATAAAATAACCCCATCTGGGTCAATTATCTCATAAGTAAATCTCAATTTCATAAAACAATTCATTAAACTTCTTTATAAAACTTCGATTATAAAACCACCCTTCTTTCAGGGTCACATATCATAAAATCATAAAATCGGGGGCCTGACCCCTCCCTCAGGTCTACCCTGGTCTATCGACCAATAGTTATATCATGTGAGACATGTAATTGATTACATCAGTAACATCAAGGACTATGGTCATATCCTAGTGATCCTTAGCAACACGGTACCTAGTGCGCGGGGTATCACACCTGAAACTAGAGGTGGGTCGTCCTACCCGCCAGAACAGCATAACACCAGGATTGCGAGGGCAAGGCTTACTGCTTTGTGGCTAATGCCACTCCACTCCAACAATCTCCACGGTACAGCGTACTCCACGTGATATACACAGTACAATGTACTCCGTGAACCCAAGCTCAGTCAGGGGTGCCTGCAATAGGTCTTATCCACCCATATCATCTCTGTCTCAGTATGCACGTGTGAGTACATCATCTCACTGTGACACACAGTCTACAAGATGCTCTAACACGGCTATATACATGTAATATAAATCCCTGTGCGAGCAAAGCTCTAGCACGGCTCCATGCATATTCATGATATCAAAAAATCTCGTGCGAGTGAAGCTCTCGCATGGTTTCATAAAAATTAATAAAATCTGCGTACGAGCAGCGCTCTAGTACAACTTAAACTGATTATAAATTCAAGTAAAATCCACGTACGAGCAATGCTCTAGTACGGATATGTATAAAAACTCCGTGAAAACCTAGTACGAGAAAAACTCCAGTACGACATTTAAGCGAATTATAAAAACCATATAAAACTTTGTGCAAGCAACGCTCCAGCACGATTTTATGCTCAAGTAAATCAAATCTCGTGCGAGTTACACTCCAGCACGATTTTATGCATAAATAAATCAAATCTCGTGCGAGTTACACTCCAGCACGACTTTTATGTAATAGAATATCAATACAGGATGCGAGCTAAGCTCCAACACCTCGCATGCATATCAAATCAATAAAACTAGTTCGAACAATCGCTCCACCATCTTTTTATGCATATTAGGTCAAAACATTTCAAAACCGTCAAAACAGTCAAAACAGAGTGCGAGCTAAGCTCCAGCAGCTCTCATGCATATCAAATCATAAAATCAGTGCGAGCAACCGCTCTAGCACATTTCATGCATATGATGTCACACAAATCGGTGTGAGCAACCACTCAAGCACATTTATGAACATTCACAAACGCAGATATAGTGTGAACTACGTGTCGGCACTATCTGTTTCCATATAAACTTGATAGTTGGCCTATTTTCCAAAGAAATTTCCATTTAAATATAAATAACACTTACGTAGTGTTATCATGTGAAATTCATGCAATTACTGGCCAATCTACCCATTTGCTTTGATTAAAACCAATAAAATTCCTTAATTTGGAAAATTCCTTAAATCATGCATTTCATGCATGTCATGCTTTCACCATCCTTAGGTGAACTTCCCTTAATAGGGGTAAAATAGTCTTTTCACCTATTTCGATCCTTAAAATCATTTAAACCATTTTTTAGAACCTCTGTACAATATCAATGTATACATACATATTCAGTGTATACAAAAACTATTAAAATACGTGTAGCTACCTCTAGCTACTCACATAATTCCCTTACCTCATTTTTCTGTACAGTCTAACCTTTCCACTAATGACTCGTCGCACAGTCCGATTTGCTTCCAATCCAATCCCCGGAACTGCGGATACATATTCATCAAGTCAAATACAATACAATTTAATTGTATTTCATATTTTCTGCGCTTAAAATTAAATCATTGGGCCCGTTTACCCATATTGGGCCCGATTATACCATAATGGGCCTTAATCGGCCTTAAGCCCATTTACCACACTTTATCGAGGACTATTGGGCTCATTGGGCCCATTAGTATTTATTTAGCCTCGTTCTAAATTCTTTGATATCGCAATTTATTATTTATGACAATTTATCCAATTTTCCAGGATTTAATCCATTTAATGCGGAAATTAAATCTGTAATTCATCAATACGCATAACAATGCAAATTATCATAAATAATGGTTACTTACCCGATATTCCATGATCGTACACAAATCGAGGTTGTCTCGAGATCGGTTGATGCCAGTTGTCGAGCTACACAATTTAAATATTTTTTCGGGTAAACGTTCAGTCGATTATTTATCAAAATTAAATATTCTAAAATTTAAATCGGTTAATTCGACTACTTACCGACATACCCGTAGCTCGATTGCATCACTGGAATTTTTCTCAATTTTTTCTCTTTTTTCTTTTTCCCTTTTCTCCCTTTTTTCCTTTTCTTTTTGGCTGAACCGGTTCGGTCACGTTCAACTCGGTTCAGAAAGCCGATTCAGTTCGGTTCGAACGGTTCAGTGCCTTGCCGACTAATTCTCCACCGATTTTCATCACCAGTGGCTCCACTGGGTTGTCCGATGCACGGATCTGGGGTTGGTTTCGTTCAATGCCACCAGAAAGTGGCCGGTTCGGCTCTTCTCTCCTCCGCCGGCGGTTGCCTTTCTTTTCTTCTCGTTCTCCAGTGCTAGCCACCGCCCCACCGGCCGATTCAGCGACTGATCAGCCGATCTTTGCTCGGGCTTCCTTCGACTGGTGGTGGCCGGGCAAGAATCGACGTCGATCACCAGTTTCCTCATTTTGCCCCTCGGTTCTCTCTCTTCCTCTCTCTCACCTTTCGCCGTTCGTCGTTCTTCCGAGCTGGTGGTGCTGACAGTGGCTCGCTGTCACCCTCTTTCGACCAGCTCGCCTGGGCCCGACGCCAACCGCCTCCATCGGTGAGGCAGAGGTCGGCTTCTACTTTCTTCTTCAGAAAATCGCGTTTTCGTGATTTTTTTATTATTATTTATTTATTATTATTATATTCAGTTAAATATTATTATTTGGCAAAAATATCTAAAAATTTATTATTTTATTCATTTATTTCGTAAATTAATTTATCAGTCCGATTCTACCTTTTCGATATATTTTTCGATTATTTTCGGGATTATTTTTCAATACGAAAATTTCGGTTTATTCGAATAAATTCATATCTTGATCAATTTAACCCGAAATTTAATTATTTCTTCGTTATTGATCTAGATTTCCCAATCCTTTATTTTAAATTAAATTTTCTTATCCCGATTAATACAAAATTTTGATCTTTTGACTTTTTGCCCTTGCATGTTTTCGAGAATACCATTTCAATCCTTTAGCATTTTTAAATGCATTCAAAAATTTATATTCATTCCCTTTTTGCTCATACGATAAAATCGGGTCTTATAATCTCCCCCACTTAAGAAATTTGGTCCTCCAAATTACAACCAAGTCAAATGAGTCCATAAATAACTCTAGGTACATCTATCGTATCATATACTGTCATCCTCAAGTGATTTTCTCCGAAGTGTAATACTACCAACATACTTGACTAGGGAGATCATCTTAAACCTCAACACTTTCTCCTTCCTATTTAACATCTGGATCGATTTTCCAATCATACGTTATACTTTCATTAAGCTAAAGTGTTGGAGCTCATATCCAATCACATATGCTGGGTCCGGATATTATTTGCGAAGCATCATAAGATAGGACAAATAGTGGATGCCTGCTAATTCAAGTGGTAACGCCAACCTACAGGCCTTATCTCTCACTTTGTCCAATCTCAAAGGAATCAATCTAATGAACTCAATACTGATTCACCCTCAGTGAATTCCAATGATTTCCTGTCTCTTGTCAGCATAGCTTTTCTATCTGCTCTGAGGTGTTCTGAATCTCTCACAATCTAACTGAACATCCTCAGAGGTTTGTCTTACCACTTCGGGAACAATTCTCTATCTGTCACCCACTCCTTCTTATCCAAGTCGGGGAAAACAATTCTCTATAGCCATACAATGCCTCATATAAAATGTTATCCCGATACTCAAGTGACAACTATCATTATTGGTGAGTTAGATTGGTAACAACTGATCATCCCAAGAGCTCATAAAATCAATGGCACACGCTCTCGTCACATCCTCCAAAAGCCTGTACAGTCCTCTTTGACTAAACATTTGTCTGAGGATGGAAAGCTATGCTAACTCACAATCAAGTTCCCATAGCTTCCTAAAAATTATTCCCAGAAGCGGGAAGTGAAGCAGGAATGCCTATCTGATATCATGCTCACTGGAACGTTACATAATGTTTCATAATTTTTTCCATACACATAGATCAGCCAACACACTTAGAGTATCTGGGGATTTCCATAGCCAGAAGGTGGGTAACTAAATTAATCTATCGACTATTACTCAGATAGTCTCATGATTCATTCAGGTCCTCTGTAACCCATCACGAAATTCATGATAACTCGTTCCTATTTTCGTGTCAATATAGGTAGAGGCTGCAATAACTCTGCAGACTTCTAGTACTCTACCTTAATCTGCTAACATACGAGACACTTCTCCATAACTCTACAATGTCTCTTTCAATATCTGACCACCAATACCCTTTTCAAAGATTCTGATATATTTATTACTTCCCAGATGCACTGTATATCCCGAAGAGTGAGCTTCTGACAATAGCACTATCATCATCATTGTGCTCCTAGGGAGCACTTACACCGTCTCTGAACCTCTGTAAGTCATCATCACTCACTGTGAACTCTGTTACTATACCCATCTGAATCTGACCCACATTATCGACACCATACCGATCATCACATTAAGCCTGACAAATTCGGTCACTCAAATCTATTTCTAACCTCAAGCTAGTTGTCACAAAATCACCGTCATCATCAGAAGGGATTCATATCACTACTGAGGCTTACAACTGCTCTAGCAGCTCACGCTCCCTAACCATCATATGTGATACCATCCCGAGGCTCTTTTTGCTCAAGGCATCAACCATTACATTAGCCTTTCCTGGGTGGTACAATGTTCACTATCATAATCCTTAGAAGCTATAACCCTCTTGGTTATCTTATATTCTACTCTTTCTGTGAAAACAGATACTCGGGGCTTTTATAATCAGTGCATACCCAAAATTTCTTACCATTTAAGTGGTGGCGCCATACTTTAAGTGTAAATGCTACGGCTGCCAACTCTAAATCATGGGTCGGATAGTTTCTCTCATGGTCCTTGAACAATCTGGATCCATAAACGACTATCTTCCCATTTTACATCAATACACAGCCTAATCCTTATTTTGAGCTATCCATACACACCGAAACCTCTTGAGCTGTTGGTTATGGTGAGAATACTTACGGTGGTTAGTTCATTAATTCAATATACAAAAACTCACTGAAGCTACTTTCATACTTATCATCCCACTTGTATACAATCTTTTTTCGAATAAGATGTGTCAACTGAGTAGTCCATTTAGAAACTCACAACACCTCGTCTGTAAGACAATTTCCTGTTGCTACTCATGCTCTTCCCTAGACTTCGAATACATCAAAATATCATCGCTAAAGATGACAACCAATCGGTCCAGGTAAGGTCTAAATACCTCATCGTAGTTAATTTCCACTAACTATTTCAATAATCAAATCCTTGACCTATGTACGCATAAACGTATAATGTCATTTCGAAATCGCTTCCGTTCAAAATACTAACCCACATCATTTCCTTTTTCTTATATTAACGGCTTTTAGAAAATGTTAATTTTTTTAAAACCTTCATGATTAATCAAATTTTACCAGTAAAGGTACCCGAATTTTAAATGTATATATTACGACTGTTGATTTCAATTTATAGGTTATAGTGCGCTTATCGACACTGTCAAATCTTCAGGCGAGGAAGTATTTTGAAATACCTTTATTAACCCTCAGACTTGACCACATAGACTGGTTATGGATATATTCTCCTCTTATCCTTGGTCACAATTCATAGTTACTACATATCACTTAATCCAATTTTACTTTACATATCAAAGATATCCTTACCTTGCATATGCCTCTTATTCCAATATATTTCGTATTCAGGATCTATCACATCTCAAAGCTTAACTCATTTCATATATCACTTATGACAAACTCTTTCCTTACTTGTTTCAACTTATAATCCCTATACTCATATTCAGTTAGTGAAAATTAGCTAACTGTCATCATCTTGCCTAAGGGTACAGGCTTCACATCTTTCACTCGCTTATAAGCAACTGAAGGCATTATGAATAAATACATGGTACCAGGATCAATTAAAATAATTACTTCTTTATTCTTAACCAGTGTGGTATCTTCCACCACATCAGATGAAGCATTAATAGTGTCCTGGTCCAAGGCATATACTCACCATCGTCCAACGTCTTATTTCCGTGGTAACTACCACACATCCTACACTGTTCACACTGCTACTCTGTTACACTACTTACACTGCTACACTGCTTACGGAGCAGGTCGGGGTCCTCAAATCACAATACCCCTCATAAGTGTTGAAATTAGATACACTAGGGCTTTACCAATCATCTTGCCCCGTGAATCATCAGCTCAATTCTTTTACCAAACTATCTTTTTCTCGTTCTGACATCTTCGTCGTTTTCTATTCTCTTTTTGTCTCAATTTCAACCCTTACTACCTTTCTCAATCTAAGAGGCGTGTAAGTCATGATCTTGTTCACACAACTGTAGTGTGCGCACTGCCTCGGCATAGGTAGTGATATCTAACGGGCTAATCGGACTCTAATTGACAACCTGAGTTCTTCCATGAACTTTCAGACATTCTGACTCTCACTGTTCACAGTGTCCGAGTCATATCTGCCCATGAATATAAACTGAGTTTCATACCCATAAATTAATCAGTTCCTCTCGGTCAGAATACTGAATGTTATCTGTAATTTCCTTTCAATGATATCCAGAATATTCTGTCATCGGAATACATCTAGAAATATTTCTCTATGTCCATTCTGGATCTCTAACTCTTAAGGTGGGTTGAGCGGACTTCAACCAATGCTCCAACTCGCCCTCAAATCTCATATATACTCTGAGCAATTAGCTCTCAAAATATTCTTCACACTTCGCTCCAACCTCGCGAAGCGTGTCTCAATACTGTCTGATCTCTCTGTCAGACTCTGTCCGATCTCTCTGTCAGACTCTGTCCGATCTCTCTATCGAACTCTGTGGGGCATGCTCAACATCAGTCTCCACTTCAATCTCATCTCGAGTCTCATGTGGTGACTCAGTACGACTCTCAGGCCTACCTCTATGGCCTTGAGTTCGTGTACTCGCCTCTCTACCATAGCGGCTATCAGTTAATGAGTCTATATTCTTGCATTCAAGCCAAATTCTTAGCTGCACTTCCATCTTGATATACACAATTGTATCTAAACAATGCACAGTACATGAGGATGTAATCTTCCTTAACTACTAACACTGACTCATATCAGGCCAACTCAGCTCTGATACCAAAAATTGTCACGACCCAAATTACCTAAAAATCAGAGTAAATTTTTTTTTTCATTTTTCATTTATTATTTAATTCTTACCTTTCTCTCATCGTGACCATCCTACAACACAGTTGGGCTATGATTCGGTGTTAGTCACCTCACACTATTACCATTCCATTCCCATAATCACATTCACATATCAGAGTTTACTATCTTTTGACTTTAACATAATACATACACAATGGTATTTACTTAACCTTACATCCCTGACATCATATACGTTTACAATACTGTGCATTACATATTTAGATACAAAACTATACAAATGTGTATACCTGACTCTCGATGGGAAGCAGCGGATACCAAGCTTGCAAGTCCTCAACCGCTTACTAATTACTGTGAGTGCTCTGAAAAGATGGAAAAATAAGGGGGTGAGCAAACCACACGCTTAGTAAGGCAATTATGCAAGTAAGTACATAGTTCCACTATCTACATGCTCATAATGCCATGCCCTTAAAATCCATTTCTTTTCATTAAAATCATCAAGTACAAAGTCAGGCAAACATCAATGACTTAATTTATCAGAACTATTTGTGCATATAGAAATCATGTAATTCATGCATCAAAGGCATTTTATGTGACATCATTAAATCATAATAAGCATGAAGTAAATCCAGATCATGCATTCTTTCATGTCATGTAAGACAAATCATAAATTTGAAATGAAAACATGGAAAACATCGTCATGCTACTGCATTCAAATCATTTCATTAAAACGCGGAATAAAATAACCCCATCCGGGTCAATTATCTCATAAGTAAATCTCAATTTCATAAAACAATTCATTAAACTTCTTTATAAAACTTCGATTATAAAACCACCCTTCTTTCAGGGTCACATATCATAAAATCATAAAATCAGGGGCCTGACCCATCCCTCGGGTCTACCCTGGTCTATCGACCAATAGTTATATCATGTGAGACATGTAATTGATTATATCAGTAACATCGAGGAGTATGGCCATATCCTAGTGATCCCTGGCAACATGGTACCTAGTGTGCGGGTATCAGACCTGAAACGGGAGGTGGGTCGTCCTACCTGCCAGAACAGCATAACACCAGGATTGCAAGGGCAAGGCTTGCTGCCTCGTGGCTAATGCCACTCCACTCCAACAATCCCCATGGTACAACGTACTCCGTGTGATATACACAGTACAACATACTCCGTGAACCCAAGCTCAGTCAGGGGTGCCTGCAATAGGTCTTATCCACCCATATCATCTCTGTCTTAGTATACACGTGTAAGCATATCATCTCACTGTGACACACAGTCTACATAAGACTCCAACACGGCTATATGCATGTAATATAAATCCCTGTGCGAGCGAAGCTCTAGCACGGCTCCATGCATATTCATGATGTCAAAAAATCTCATGCGATCGAAACTCTAGCACGGTTTCATAAAAATCAATAAAATCTGCGTATGAGCAGCGCTCCTGTATGACTTAAACTGATTATAAATTCAAGTAAAATCCATGTACGAGCAATGCTCTAGTATGGATATATATAAAAACTCAGTGAAAACCTCGTACGAGAAAAACTCCAGTATGACATTCAAATGAATTATAAAAACCATATAAAACTTTGTGCGAGCAACGCTCCAGCACAAATGAATGCTCAAGTAAATCAAATCTCGTGCGAGTTACACTCCAGCACGATTTTATGCATAAATAAATCAAATCTCGTGCGAGTTACACTCCAGCACAGCTTTTATGCAATATAATATCAAAACAGGATGCGAGCTAAGCTCCAGCACCTCTCATGCATAACAAATCAGTAAAACTAGTGCAAGCAATCGCTCCAGCACCTTTTAATGTATATTAGGTCAAAACAGTTCAAAACCGTCAAAACAGTCAAAACAGAGTGTGAACTAAGTTCCAGCAGCTCTCATGTATATCAAATCATAAAATCAGTGTGAGCAACCGCTCTAGCACATTTCATGCATATGATGTCACACAAATCGGTACGAGCAACCGCTCAAGCACATTTATGCACATTCACAAACACAGATATAGTGCGAACTACGTGTCAGCACTATTTGTTTCCATATAAACTTGATAGTTGGCCTATTTTCCAAAGAAATTTTCATTTAAATATAAATAACACTTACGTAGTGTTATCATGTGAAATTCATGCAATTACTGGCCAATCTACCGATTTGCTTTGATTAAAACCAATAAAATTCCTTAATTCAGAAAATTCCTTAAATCATGCATTTCATGCATGTCATGCTTTCACCATCCTTAGGTGAACTTCCCTCAATAGGGGTAAAATAGTCTTTTCACCTATTTCGATCCTTAAAATCATTTAAACCATTTTTAGAACCTCTGTACAATATCAATGTATACATACATATTCAGTGTATACAAAAACTATTAAAATACATGTAGCTACTTCTAGCTACTCACACAATTCTCTTACCTCATTTTTCTGTATAGTCTGACCTTTCCACTGATGACTCGTTGCGCAGTCCGATTTGCTTCCAATCCAATCCCCAAAACTGCGGATACATATTCATCAGGTCAAATACAATACAAATTAATTGTATTTCATATTTTGTGGGCTTAAAATTAAATAATTGGGCCCGTTTACCCATATTGGGCCCTATTATACCATAATGGGCATTAATTGACCTTAAGCCCATTTACCACACTTTATCGAGGCCTATTGGGCTCATTGGACCCATTAGTATTTATTTAGCCTCGTTCTAAATTCTCTGATATCTCAATTTATTATTTACGACAATTTATCCAATTTTCCATAATTTAATCCATTTAATGTGAAAATTAAATCCATAATTCATCAATACGCATAACGATGCAAATTGTCATAAATAAGGGTTACTTACCCAATATTCCATGATCATACACAAATCGAGGCTGTCTCAAGCTCTCGGTTGATGCCAGTTGTCGAGCTACACAATTTAAATATTTTTTTGGGTAAACATTCAGTCGATTATTTATCAAATTAAATATTTCAAAATTAAAATCGATCAATTCGATCGCTTACCGACTTACCCGTAGCTCGATTACATCACTGGAATTTTTCCCAATTTTTCCTCTTTTTTCTTTTTTCTTTTTTCCTTTTTTCTCCCTTTTTCCTTTTCTTTTTGGCTGAATCTGTTCGGCCTAGTTCAACCCAGTCAGACCGCCGGATCAGTCCGGTTCGACCGGTTCAGTGCCTTGATGATCGGTTCTCCATCGGTTTTCACCGCCAGTGGCTCCGCTGGGTCGTCCGATGCACGGATCTGGGGTTGGTTTCGTTCAAGGCCGCCGAAAAATGGTCGGTGCGGCTCTGCTATCCTCCGTCGACGGTGGCCTTTCTTTTCTTCTCGTTCTTCGGCGCTAGCCGCCGCCCCACAGACCAATTCAATCGCTGATCGATCGGTCTTCGCTCGGGCTTCCTTCTGCTGGTGGTGGCCTGGCCTGAATCGGCGCCGGTCACCAATTTCCTCATTTTGCCCCTCGGTTCCCTCTCTTCCTCTCTCTCACCTTTCGTCGTTTACCGATTTCATCATTTTGCCCCTCGAAAAATCTCATGTGAGCTAAGCTCCAGCACTCTGTCAAAATCATGTAAAACTAGTACGAGCTAGGCTCTAGCACTGTGTCATAAAAATCAAGTGAAAATCTGGTGGGAGTTAGACTCCAGCACCCTGTCACGAAAATCATATGAAAATCTGGTGCGAGTTAGACTCCAGCACCTATGCATGTAAAACCCTAGTGTGAGCCCTTGCTCCAGCACTAATGCATGCATCACACAAATCAAAACTCGGGCGAGCTGAGCTCTAGTACGTCACACTTTCATAAAATCACGTAGGCAGCTCTGTTATCTCAAAACAATTTTCACAAGAAATCAGATTGTTGAAAATATAAAATGTTGTGCATTTTTATTTAAAAGTTAGCCAGCCTACTCATGCACGTGTCAAAACACAAAAAAAAAACAAGCAGGAACCTCTTGTTCTTGCTTCTCCCAACTTTTCATAAATTTGGAAATTTTACCCTTCACAAGGTTATTTTGGTCATTTGCCCATCTAGGGCACTAAAATTCTTAATTTAAATCTAGACCCTTCAGACAATTTTAGGGAATGTAAATGATGTCGAAATTGCGTAAAGTTACCTCTAGCAATCCGTAAAATTCCCTTACCTGGAATCACGCGAAAGCTTATCCCGTCTCGCCAATACCAGGTCTTTTAGTCCAAATTTGCTCCAACCAAGTCTACAGAGCTGCATATAACCACGTATTTGGGTCAATTCTAATATACTTATCAGTATTTCACTTTTATTGATCGAATCTAAAGTACTGGGCCCGTTTTACTTTATTGGGCCCGATTGCACCTTAATGGGCCTCAACCCATTTTCAACCCATTTCCACTTATTAAATCCCTTCTTTGGGTCTACTGGGCTCATTTGACTTACCAATACTCATCGGGCTTTGGTCCAAACTCATTGGATAGCCCGTATATCATTTACGATAATTACGCTAAAATTTCGAATACAATGCCTTTTATGTAGAATTAATCCGTAAAATAATCTTAACTCTGCATTAAAGACTCAAATTGTCGTAATTAAAATGTACTTACCCAATACTATGCGGGGTACAAAAATTGGAGCTCAATCGGCTCTCGTTCGGGCTCTGTCATAAACTGCACAATTTGATAAATTTGGGTTATTTTCCATTAATATAATATTACATTAATTCTTGAAATTTATCCGCAGGTCAATCTCGACCCTTGGTCAACTTAACTGAATCTTGAGTCGTCCCCGATAAATTTTCTTTCCGTTTTTTTCTTTTCATTCTTTTTCTTTTCTTGTCATTTCCTCCATTTTCCTTCCCTTTTCCTTCCTTTTCCTTCCCGTTTCCTCTCGGCCAAACGGTGCCGTTTTTGGTTCCTCGCTGTTGTTGGCATTCTCGGCCATTTCATCGGCCACTACCGGTACCAAAAGGATCGATTTCTCCTCCTGATCACATCGGTGGCCACAGATCACGCCCAGCTACCGTGGATCGTTGAAATCAACTCGGTTTCTTCCTCTAATTTTCATTCGTCGATTCACTAGAATCCAGTGTTGTTGGCGTGCGTTACCGATACTGATGGGTTCATCGGGCTATCCTTTATCTTCTCGGGCCCTCGTCTGGGCTCGTCGGGGTGTGCGGGTTTCCTCTTGGGTTTCAGCATTGATTTTTCTATTTCTCTCTCCTCGTGATTTCTCAGATTTTCCATTTTTTATTAATTTATTTATTATTATTTTAATCATTAAAATCCATTAAAAAAATCAAAATATCCAAAAAAAATTCTTAATTTATTCATTTATTCAATAAATGAATTTATCTATTTTATTTCGTCTTTCCCGTATATATTTCCATTATTTTCGGGATAATTTTCGAAGTAAAAATTCTGATTAATTCCAATAAATTCATATCTTGATCAATTGGACTTGAAATTAAATATTTTTCTCGTTATTGAATAAGATTTCTCAATTCCATATTTTTAATGAAATTTTTCTTATCGAATTTATACTGGATTTCGATCTTTTGACCGATTTACCCTTCTACACGTTCGGGACCCATTTAGGCCGACTTTCCTTCTTGGACCCACTATAATTTCTCATTTAAAATTTGTATCTCTGTCTGGAGAATTCAAATCTCATAAATTTAATTTAAAATTTATTAACTGTCTATTTTCAAATTTTACGTACATTCGACTACTTCATTCATATTTATATGATCAAAATCATCTGTCTTATGATTCCATTAATATATAACAATATCCATACAATGTGTGAATCATAAGGAAATATAATAAAAATTGGGTCTTGCATATATATATATATATATATTAGGTATATTTAATTAGACGATAAAATGTGATTAAAGTTGTTAATTAAATAATTTAAGCAATATATATATATAATTTTTAACTAGGTAAAAAAATGGAAGGGATCGCGCTACACTCCAGTGTCGCGCGACCCTAATCTCTCCCCACCCTTCCCGGTTCCTCTCTCCCTCATTTCCGTTCCCTCTGTCGACCTCCCTGCTACCGTCGATGACCAAAGTCCCCACCCACCCAAGCAACCAGCGATACCCCCATCACCCCACCAGTTCTTCTTTCCTTTTTGCTTCGCCGAGCCCGACCCACTTTCCCTTCACTACGCCTGTCGACCTTCCCCTTCATCAACGGTGACCCAACCCTATCGAAATATCGAGCGACGACCTTACCCTTTCCTCCCTCCCTTCTCCCTAACGGCCTGGAAAATCGAAACCCAAGGCCCCGAAGCCTTTCCCCTCTGTTTCGCACCAGCCACCGGTGAGACATCGGCTCTCCCTTCTGACCCTGTCAGACCCGGATTTTTTGTAGCTTATTTCCTTATGATTCCTATGTGTATGAACACTATGTAATTATAGTTGAATCATAAGAAGAGTATTGTAATTATAGTTGAATCATAAGAAGAGTATTTACTATCATGCAATCGACTATTTGAGAAATTAAAAATGCATGTAAGCTACATAACAGCGAGATAAGGGTTAAGTTGATTCCCGAACGAGTGCAGGGGTAAAACGGTCAAATGACTGAAATTCAGTATAATTTCGATAAGACAATTTCATTAAAAATATGAAATTGAGGAATCTTGATCAAAATCGAGGAAAATATTTAATTTCGAGCCCAATTGATCA
Organism: Firmiana major; assembly: GCA_033439115.1. Taxonomy (NCBI): domain Eukaryota; kingdom Viridiplantae; phylum Streptophyta; class Magnoliopsida; order Malvales; family Malvaceae; genus Firmiana; species Firmiana major. The sequence goes on along the minus strand of CM065896.1, from coordinate 59,958,296 downwards.
AGATATAAATTATTAGAATTTATCGAAATTTTTGCCTCGAAAAATGAGCCCAAAAATAGTGAAAAAATATACCGAAAAGGTAAAAGCGGACTGATAAATTCATTTACGGATTAAATGAATTTAATATGATTTTTTAAGATATTTCTAGATATTTTTGGGATATTTATGGGATATTTATGGGATTTTTATTATTATTTTATAGTAAAATAATAATAAAAATAAATTATAAAAAAAAGAGAGAAACGAAATCTGAAGAGAAAACACGGGGAGAGAGAAGAGAGAAATCGCGTGAAGCCGACCGAGGGAGAAGGCCACCGGACGGCGAGCACGGCCACCCCACGGCCAGCCAAGCGGCCGAAAAGGAAGAGCAGGACCGTGCGCACCCATCGGCACCGATCACGACCTCCACCGACGCCGGACGCCGGCGAATCGAAGAGGAGAAGCCGCGGCGGAAAAGAAGAGATTCGGCGGCCACCGGCAGTGCTTGGTCCCGATCGAGCCCAGCCGAGTGTTGCCCAGGCTTAGGCGCGCCGAACTGCGGTGGTGATGCGTCGTGAACCGGCCGGAATAGGCCGACCCGGCCAAAGGATGCCTGAACCGGTCGGCGGTTCAGGGGAGAAGGTTCTGTGCTGAACCAGACCGGATCGGTTCAGCCAAGGAGAAAAAGGGAAAAAGAGGAAAAAAGAAAGAAAAAGGAAAAGGAAAATTTTCGGGATTTCACCGGACTTCGGGTAAGTCGATACGAGGTCAAAAGTGACCGATTTGATTTCCGATGAATTTATTTAAATTATATTTAATCGGAAATTGATCCGGAGTTAAATATAATAAATTGTGCAGTTCGACGATAAATTCCGAACGGAAGCCCGATCGAACTTCGATTTGCGTACCATCGCATATTCTCGGGTAAGTAAAGCTCATTTACGACAATTTATGTGATTTATGCGTATTTAAGATTTATTTTACGCATTTCAGATTAAATTTCGTAATTAGTGAATTATATTCGGAATTTTGAATTAAATGTCGTAAATGATATACGGGCTATCCAAAGAGCTTGGAATAAAGCCCAATGGGTATTGATAGGCCCAATAAGTCGATAGACCCTGATGAAGAGAAATAATAAGTGGAAAACGGGCTTAATACGGTTAAGGCCCATTAAGGATTTTAAGGCCCATTAAGGGAAATTAAACTGTATTAATGTGTAATACAGTAGGAAAATGATAATTAACCTGAGGAATGGTTATTTACAGCTCCGGAGTTTACATCGAGAGCTGATCGGACTGCGGGATTGAGCAGCACCGAGGAAGTGAGGTCACTTGACGTGATCCGAGGTAAGGGACTTTTGCGAGTAGTTAGAGATACCTGCACGTATTTTCAACTGCTTCTGCATTCACTTAAAAACTCTGAGGGTCAGAGAAAGTGAATAATAATTATTACGACCCGATAGTGGCAAATTACGATTTTGCCCCTAGTTAGTCAAAAAGTCAACTTTTGTGAGAAGTTGCAAAAAGCATGGAAAATGCTATTGTGAGTGTTTAATTGTTATTAGCATGAAAATAAATAGATGGGCTAATGATTTTAAGGTTGATATGACTTAAGCACACTTTGAGTGCTGATTTTGATGTTTTATAAACAATCCCTTTTTAAATAGCCATCTATCATATTATGTGAGAATGAATCGTGCTAGAGCACAGCTCGCACTGGGATTCATGTGTTTTTCCACATAATATTAGTGCTGGATTTGATACGCACTAGATTTTCATGACATGCATGATAGAGTACTGGAGTTTTACTCGTACTCAGCTTTGAATAATATATGCATGACAGAGTGCTAGAGCGTTGCTCGTACTCGATTTTTCATGGTTTATACATGACATAGTACTGGGAGCTATTGCTCGTACTTGATTTTGATATTGTGCATAGCATAGTACTGGGAGCTATTGCTCGTACTTGATTTAATACATAAACTATGCATTGACCTAGTTGCTAGAGAGTGCTCGCACTAGAGTCGAGTTTTATGATGTGAAACAGTGTTGAACGGAGTGACGACTGTGAGTCGCACTCAAGACGCACACTGTATGTGATATGTAATACATGTTGAAACCCATGCTTGAGACCTTGCGTGACTGTGTGTCATAGCTAGAGAGGATATCCGCATGAGGTTGGTATAGACGTGGTATGATATTTCCACAGGCACGAGGGCTAAGACCTATGTTAGGCACCCTGACTGTGATGTTGATGAGTTCCACGGGAGTGAGAGCTAAGTCCTATGGTAGGCACTCTGGCCGTGAGAACGGGTCCACGGGGGTACTTTGTATCGTGTCTGAGTGGCACGAGGTACGCTGTACCGTGTGTTACGTAGCTGGCAGTTGACATTGGACTGACCATCCTCCCGTTACAGCAGTGAGGCCCCGCACATCTAGATCTATGTGGCTTGGGATCACTTTCTTTTCGGATATGATCATAATCCAGGATACTATTTGCATAAACCACAGAGTCTCACATGTTATATCACATTGATTAACTTCTTTAAACTGCGGACAGACCTGAGGGATGGGTCGGACTCCGATTTGTGTTTGTGAATCATTTGATGCCATATTTATATGTGATTTAAATATACATGGCATGATTTACATAAAGGCATGATTTATATATAAATGCATTGTGTTGCACTACATGCCTACTTTTGAGAAATAAAGCATGATTTCTGTACATGAGATTTATTATGTACAAGTATATATATTATATTTCAAGACATGCTTTTAAAGTGAGTTAAGGAAATAATGTTTTCAAGGCATAGCACTATTTTGAGTAGATAGTGTGGATATCTACTTGCTTGCCTGATTTCCTTACTGAGCGCATTATGCTCACCCCCTTTCTTTACATCTCTCTACAGAGCGTCAGTAGAGCGAGAATTATCGTGGGAGAGTGTCCCAGAGTCCACTGCTAGTTCCTATCGATTCATCAGGTATACTTATTATGTACAGTTGTATATCTAAACATAGAAACAGCACAGTGATGTATACGTTATATATTATGGGGAATGTAATCGTATAATAAAAGCAACTACAGTCAGACTTAATATATTGACATGTATGTATGAGAATGGATATTATGGTAAGTGAAGACTCTGACATCGAATCACAGCCCAACCAGTGAAGAGAGGAAAGGTAAGTTAAAAATGCGAAAAATTTATTGTGGTTTTTGGTTAAAGTCAAGGATTGAAACTGGGGTCCTGACAGACCCGAACCCCAGCGACCCCATTTTCCCTCCGGCATGTTTCCTCTCCCCCTTCGACACCAACAGTGCAAAAATCAACAAAAATACCCATTTTTCTAGTTTCTCCATTGTTGTACCAGTAAGCTCCTAGGTAAAAACCAAATGTTAAATTAGTTTAATTTTATACAAATTGTACTATAGAATTTTTATTTTTTTAGAAATAAATTTAATTCCTGTTTTGAGGAAACTAAGAAATTAGGGTTTGTAATTTGACAAATTTTGGGGTTTCTGGATAATTAAATTATAGACTGAATTTTAATATAAATTTATGAGGAGTATAAAAATTTAATTTGTTGAAATCATGAATTGGGTATAAAGAGTTAGATTCGACCAATTAGGAAACTTATGGAAAAATAATTAAATTTGAGAATTTGAGGTTTGAGGTAATTAAATTAGTATTGTATGAGTAGATTTATGATGGATTAACTAATTGGCGAGATGAGTTTAATAAATTGTTCGAAATTGTATTGTGAACATGAATGTTAGATGTAGTACATAAATTGGCTTGTATGAAGTGTGATGGATGAAGAGTTGGGATTAGATGTTGAAGAAGTTGATTTCGGTCTTAAGAAGGAAGATTAGAGTACTCTTTTTTTAGTTAATTTTGTTTTTGTAAGAAGAAAACTAATAGTTATATATAACAGAAAATGAGTTTAGGATTACTTGTAAAACATGATATAAACGGAAAATAAGTAATGAAAATCGGGTTAGAGGAATTCGATCAACTAATGGACGACGTAGAGTTGAAGTCTAAGGGCTCAAATGCATGATTTAATCCTGATAGAGAGATTATGGTAGACTGGTCGAATCTAAATGCATGTACAGAATTAGTTTTAAGCGAGAGACCTTAAGAAATCAATATGAAGATTGACCATCGAATGTTTTACTTGTGGAATTACAATTAGCGTACCCCCAGTTACCGAGGAAGCTTAGGCACATATATGTGTGCCAAAGGCGATAAGGGTAATTAGTGCGCGTCACTTTCCTTGTAAGGGATTTATATAACACGTAGCTAGTAGGATATCTCTGGTTAAGCTAAAACTTTACTAGGAACCATAGGTTGTTAGTTTAGTTAGGATTTATTTTAAAACTTATTACCTAATTTACCTGATTTTATCAAAATTGAAAATTTGTTTGTAGTACTAACCTTAGTCAAAATGAAGTTATAATTATAAGTGTACTGATTTTAGTGTTAAACAAAAATAGTTAAATCCAAATGAGTACAACGTTTTATTATCCGACTTTATTGTTTTGCGTATCTATTCATGATGTTTACAAAGTGGTTGCAAGACTGTTTTGAATGTGATTCAAAAAAGTGCAATGTTTTAAACCAAAGGTGGTTGTCTGTTTGTAATGATATTGCATGTTTTAACGTCAAAGGGTTACTTTCTCGAACCGTGGTTTTGAATTGAAATGATTTTTAGTTATACTGTACACCCATCGTGGTGGATTGGTTTTTGAGAATGGTGGCGATCCCCAAAAATGCCTGTGTGGCAGTCATGTTCTGGGAGAGCCATATCTAGCATCGGTAGGAGGGTTTGTGTGATTGCCCTACGGTGCCAAGTTCTTCACAAGGGTGCCTGGGTGGCATCGAGTTTATGAGACGTGAGAGCCATCTCTAGCACCGGACAGTGCCAAGTGCTTCACGAAAATGCCTTTGTGACATTGAGATTTTCTAAGTAGCACCGGTAGGAGGTTCTGCATGATTTCCCTACGATGCTAGCTACCTACTACTTAGACCTTGATCCCGTCTTCAGTACCTTAGTCTAGACTTGATCAGTCTAGGATATGACGGTAGTTACTATGGCCATAGGTGTATTTACATTGTGTAACTAGTTTCATGGCAAACTTAAGGGTTATGCCACATCTCTCCTATTTGTATTGAATATTTACTTGAGCTCATGTATGTGTTTGTTAGACTGTACTTGTTTTCAGTAACGATGTAATGTTACCGAATTTTCAGGTTTTCTGTGATTTGATTTTGCACTGATGATTTATAAACTATGGATTTTTAGCAAGCTTTGTGAAATCTTCAATATTGAAAAGTATGCTGATTTAAATCATCCATTTTTAACGTATTTTCACGTTTAAAGACGAAAACAAAGCTTGTACATTTTCTACAAAGTGCATGATTTTATAAAAACAAAACATATTTATACAACCCCTTACTTGGCATGTTATTAGCTTCAGTTATATGATTTTCTTACTGAGCGTGTGGTTGCTCACCCCTTCCTTTAAAACATTACAGATTTATTCGTAGGTGAATCGCTCGAAAATCACTGATTTCTCGTGTTGAGAGCACGGTTTTTGTGCTAAGGTATACGCAACAATTGTAAAAATTTTATTTCAGACTTTATGTATGTACTGATATATATGTTTATTATTATTATAAGGTCGGGATGTATTAGCTGTTTCATTATAGGTAGGAATATTAAGCATGTCAATGATACCTTTCCCAGATAATGCACCTATTTAATCGGGTTAGTATGAATTAGGATGAATCTGGAAGTTAATGAAAGAATGTAAATGGAAAGTATGATTGTTAGTTATGGATAGCTAAGGTTGTTGAGATGATTTGATTTGCATAAATGGTATTGAGGATATGGGCTGTTATATTGTTTTGTTTGCAGTTTGGGTAGAGTCAAATTGCAGACGATATGCTGCCGAAATTTCTAGAAATATTAGGACCTTAATAAAATCCTTCACATATTAGTATAAAAGATTTAAACCTATATCGGATACAGAACTATAAGAAATGATCCGAAAGAAATTATAACAAACACTAGCCTAGGATTAGATCACATTAAAATGTTTCCGCATTAATTTAGGTGCTTAGGGATAGAGGTGAGGTCACGAGTTGTGACAGCCTTTTTGGTGTCATAGCCAGGTTTGTAGTTAGACCGTGTTGGTGTAGGTTAACTAGTATAGCAATACATCTCAATTACCTTGCATGTCTGGAATATATATGTTAGAACCCTATTTTATGTAGCTTGATCCTTATGATTCCTATGTGTATGAACACTCTATTATTATAGATGAATCATAAGAAGAATATTTACTAGATTTAAAGTGTATGTGAAATGATTTAACACTTATAAGCTACATAAAAGCCTAATGTGAGCTACAAGAGCCACAGGTTAAACCGAGTAGATTTAAATCATTCTGACTGAAGATGAGAACTTATAAAATGAATATATAGAGAGCTCATGAAGGAAAGTCAGTTTGATTTAGGCCCGAACACAGAGAACAAGAGTAAAAGCTAAAAAGGCTAAAACAGACCTTTTTAACGAGTTAAGATATTTAAGGTATTTCGGGTGTATTCACCTACCGAAAATTGCCAAAACGTAAAGATGAGAGTGTAAAACATAAGATATGACAATTTCTAAATTTTGAAAAAAAGTCAACTTGGTCAATGATTAAGGAAAAAGTCAACTGTAGTTAAGGAAAGTGGACTTTTACCATAGTTGACTAACCATGGTTAAAAATTAAACCAAGTATGGAGAAAAATTTGGAAAAAAATATTTTTGGTCAGAAAACAAGATAACCATCCCCAGAAGTAGGGAAAATTTATTTGGATGGATTCCGGATTAAATTTAATGGTTAAAAACATAATGGGTCAAAGTGAAGATTTTAAAGCCCATTAAGGTATACTAAGTGTAAATCGAATTTCTTAGGTCCCTTAGACCGAATTATTGGACTGATTGATAGGCCAAATATTTAATGAATTAAAGGCTTGAGGTATAGTAAAAATTTCAGCTCGAAAGCCTATTAGGAAGGCCCAAACCGAGAGGCCCAATTGTAAGGCCCAAATGGATTAAATATCTAGCCCATTAGTATAAGTTAAAAGCCATTAATGAAAGGTAACAAAGTCCAAAATGATAACTATTACCTAAAATTTTTGAAAGTCAATTTTGATGGCTGGAAAGTAAGGCTTAATGGCTAAGTAAGTGGCTTATAAAATCAGCCACCACATGGTCTTCTTCAACATATTATTCTCGGCTAGAAGAAGAAACCGTTAAAACACATTTATCCAAGCTTGCTCTCACTAGAAATCACTAGGATTTAAGCATATTTGGAACTTGTAATCTTCATGAAAGTGGTTCCAAATTGAGAGGAGAGTGACATATGTTGGAATTGGCTCTCAAGGAGCCATAGTGTCGAAACCGTGAGGCTTCAAAGTTTCGGCCAAGTGTGAACACAAATACTAGGTATAATTTCAAGCTTTCAAATTCATAGACGGTAATGTATGAATGATTTTAAGTATATTGGTATATGCTTTAAGCATTGAAACATATGAAATCACTATGAACATGGTTTGACTTAGAGTGAGTAGTGATAAATTGATGAATACCCATATGATTTTAAGGCATAAATGAGTTGATGTACATGTGTTCATGATTATGGTATAGTTAGAATTAATCAATTTGATTAATTGATACATGAATTTAGTTGGCAATCAAGGTGTTTGATAAAATTCCTAAATGAACTAAGTGAAGCTTAAGAACATTGCCATCCAAGTGTTTGTGAAAATGCCTGCCATCCAAGTGTTTGTGAAAATGCCTAAGTGAATTGGTTAAATAAAGGGACATGGATGGCATGCCATGGTGTGACCGACAACATGGGATGCTCTCGACCATGGCATGTGGCCAAGAGGTCCAATGGGATAAGCCCAATTGGTTTCTGCCTAATGTGATGTAATGGGTCTCGGATAAGCCCAATAAGAGTTGGTAGGCCCCACAAGCCTAATAAGCCCAACGAAAATGAATAGTAAAATGAAAATGGGCTTAAGGCATGGTTAGGCCCATTAGGGTTTATTAAAGCCCATTAAGTGAAATAGACTGTATTTAATATGAAATACGGTAGGAAAAATATAATTAACCTGTTAAATGGTTATATACAGCTCTAGAGATTAGTGAAGGAGCAAATCAGACTGCCAGATCGAGCATTGTTGAGAAAGTAAAATTTCTCAAGTGATTGCAGGTAAGGGACTTTTGTGAGTAGTTAGAGATACTTGTCCGTATTTTCATATGCTTTTACATTCATTTAAAAACTCTGAGGGTCAGAGAAAGTGAATAATAATTATAGTGACCTGATAGTGGCAAATTACGATTTTACCCTTAGTTAGAAAAAAAGTCAACTTTTGGAAAAAGTTATAAAAAGCATGGAAACCACCATTTTGAGTGTTTTGCTACTGTTTAGCAGAAGAGTAGGTAGATGGGCTAATGATTTCATGGTTGATGAGAAATAGCACGCTTATAGTGTTGATTTTGATATTTTAAAAATCATCCCTTTTTAAAGAGCCATCTATCTTATTATGTGAGAATAAATCGTGCTAGAGCACAGCTCGCACTTGATTTAATATATTTTCCACATATATTAGTGTTGATGTATGATTTGCACTAGATTTCCATGACATACATGATAGAGTGCTGGAGTTATTACTCGTACTCAATTTTTTACGATTTATGCATGATAGAGTGCTAGAGTTATTGCTCGTACTCGAATTTTACATAAGATGCATGGCAGAGTGCTAGAGCATTACTCATACTCGATTCTTCATGATTTATACATGTCATAGTACTTGAGCGATTGCTTGTACTTGATTTGATGAGTTTTGTGCATAGCATGGTACTGGAGCTATTGATAGTACTTGATTTGAAACATTAACTATGCATGGCCTAGTTGCTGGAGGTTTACTTGCACTAGAGTTTGAGTTTGTGATGTGAAACATTGTTTGAGTGGAGTGTCGACTGTGAGTCGTGCTCAAAGGTGCGCACTGTATTTTATGTGATATATAAGACATGTTGAAAAACCATACTTGATTTCCTCGTGTAGACTGAGTGTCACACTATGAGATGTTCACATGTGGAATTGGAGACGTGGTATTTATTTTCCGTGGTATGAGGGCTAAGACCTATGGCAGACACCTCGACTATGATGTAGGGTCCACGTAGTATGTTATACCGTGCAAGTGGCATGGAGTACACTGTACCGTGTGGTGTTGTGGAGTTGAGGAGTTGATAGCTAGCTGTTGTGATGGACTGACCCCCCTCCCATTGCAGTAGTGATTGCCCAGCACACCGAGTATTGTGTTGCCTGGGATCACCATTATAGGATATGGCCATAGTCCAGGATATTATTGCATTTCACCACAGAGTCTCACATGATATATCACCTAACTGATCGACTTGTTTATGATATGGATAGACTTGAAGGATGGGTCGGAATTCGATTGTTGTGTTGTGAATGATTAAATGCCATATTTACTGTGATTTAAATATAAATGACATGATTTATCTAAAGGCATTGTGATATTATAAAGATGCATTATTTTGCACTACATGCCTACATTTGAGAACGAAAGCATGATTTTCGTACATGGGATTTAATCTGTACAAGTATATATATATATTAAAGACATTCTTTTAAAGTGAGTTAAGGAATGATATTTTTGAGGCATAGCATTATTTTGAGTAGATAGTGTAGATTGTTGAGTTAATGTATTTTGAAATGACAAAACATGTTAAAACAATAATGTTAAGATGGTATACAAACATGTTTAGAAGATATCAGGACCAGAACTTAGAGTTATGCTGATGAGAGATCGATCTGGGGTATGAGAGATCGATCTCCTGGGATTATACTTGATGAGAGATCGATCTCATGATGGAAGAGATCGATCTGGCAAGCCTTAAAACGGTGTAAAGGGTTTAAGGTAAAAAGAGATCGATCTGCAAGGGTTAAGAGATCGATCTGCTCAAAGTCAGTGAGCTTTAGAGATCGATCTGGTGTATTGAGAGATCGATCTTGCCTCAAACAGAGAGGATAGGAGATCGATCTGCCTATTCGACAGATCGATCTGCCTCTGCCTATTTAAACTAACAGATCGATCTGGTAATGTATAAGATCGATCTCCCTGTGTATTTGTGCTTTGTCATTGCAGGATTTAAAACTAGGAGATCGATCTGGCCAAGATAGGAGATCGATCTGTCTGACCACTGGAGGTTCCCAACGGCTATTTTCTTCAAATCTCAACGGGAAAAACTGCATTTAATGCTCCAACTACCCAACCTTCAGTATATAACCAAGCATTGAAGACAAAGCAAAGAGAGAGACTATCACTGAATATTCCAAACATTCTCAAGCTTTAATTCTTTCATTCATTGTATCTCTATTGCTCATTTTATTGAGATTAATTGTACAAGCTTATGTACTACAAGCTTTGTTAGTCCTACCCACTAAAAAGCCTTATTCTGTATTCATCCACACCTTAAAAGAAAAGAGGATTGTTCCTCAGTGAGTGTTATTGTAAAAGGGTGAATACATTTTCTGTATTGCTAAGGGTAGAGAGGTTATTCCTTAACCTGTAAAAGGAACTTTGTAAACTCTATTGAAAGAGAGAAAGAAACCACTTGACAAGAAGGTCAAGGAGAGAGGACGTAGGCAAGAGTTGGCCGAACCTCTATAAGTCGCTGTGTTTGTTTTTCTTTCCCTCTCTTTGCATTAAATTGTTATATTGCACTGTTTTATTCATTATCACTTGTGTTTAAATTGTGATTGTTTTAAAATCTCCCATAATTGTTAGAAAACCGATTCACCCCCCCTCTCGGTAGAGCCAACAATTGGTATCAGAGCTAGGACTCTCTAATCACATAGGAACAACTTCCTAAGAGTAGAAACGATCAAATGGCTCATAACAATGTAGCAACTAATTTGATAGGAGAGGGGCACTCCACTGTTAGACCTCCCATGTTCAATGGTGAACATTATTCTTATTGGAGGACTAGGATGATGCTATTTATTCAAGCAAACGATTATGAAGTATGGAGAATTATAGTTAAGGGACCTCAAATCCCTACGAAGAAAATAGAGGGAAGAGATATTCCCAAAGAAGAAGATGAATGGGACTCTAATGACATTAAATGTGCACAACTAAATGCTAAAGCTATGCACACATTATTTTGTGCTTTAGGTCCTAATGAATATAATAGAGTATCCGGGTGTGATAATGCCAAGCAAATATGGGATAAATTGGCAATAACTCATGAGGGTACAACCCAAGTGAAGGAGACAAAAGTAGGTATGCTCACACATGATTATGAGCTCTTTAGGATGAAGGAAGAAGAATCCATTAGTGATATGTTCACTAGGTTTACCGATATAATCAATGGATTAAAATCTTTAGGAAAAATATATTCTAATATTGAAATGGTAAAGAAGATTTTAAATAGCTTACCTAAGTCATGGGAAGCTAAAGTGACAGCAATAGAGGAATCTAAGGATCCACACACATTATCCTTAGATGAATTAATAGGTTCCTTGCTAACTTATGAGATGAAGCTTAAAAGAAATGAAGAGCCACCCAAGAAAGTGGGTGTTGCTCTAAAATCCACTACTGAAAAAGAAATTAAAAATGAGAGTGGCAGTGAGGAGGATATTGAAATGGCAATGTTTGCCAAAAGATTCAATAAATTCATGAGGATGAGAGCTGGTAATAGCTATAGGAGAAACAATAGGAGAGAACAAGAGGAATTAGGTAGAAAAGACTCTATTGTATGTTTTGAATGTAAAAAACCTGGACACATAAAGTTTAACTGCCCTCTTCTCAAAAGATCTAATGATAGGTTTCATAAAAAGAAGGCGATGGTAGCAACATGGAGTGACAGTGATTGCTCCGATGATGAATCAAATGAAGACATTGCCAACCTATGCTTCATGGCAATTGATGAGGATGAGAAGGTAACATCTAATATCAATGAATACTCTTTTGACGAACTGCAAGATGCATTTGATGATTTAGCATTAGAGTATGAATCTATGAGCATGAAGTATAAAAAGTTAATATCTAAATTAAAAAGGGAAAATGAGATAATGTTACAAGATAATTTGGAATGTGAGAAGAAACTAGAGATTGCAAATCTAGAAATTTCTGACCTTAAGGAGAAAAATAGGAATTTACATAACTCCTTTAATAGGTTTCACATGGGGCAACAAAAGCTAGATAGCATGTTAGAAACCCAAAGAGCATTTTTTGACAAAAATGGCTTAGGGTATAATGCACAAAGTAGGGAGACCCATCTTAAGAGTTTCATTGCTAGGAAGAGCATGAATAAACCTGAAATTACTTGTTCATATTGTAATAAGAAGGGACATAAGTCACATTATTGCAATATAAAGATAAGGAATCTTAAAAGAAAAATTGTAAAAAGAATATGGATTCCAAAAGAGGTAATTCATTCCAAGGACTGCAATGCATTAGCAAAATGGATCCCAATGGGATCAAGAATTGCATTTACTAACCTTCAAGGACCCAAGAGAATTTGGGTACCTAAGACTTGAGTGTGTTTATTTTTGTTTGTTGTAGGTGATTGAGCATAGCCACAAAGCTAAAACAAAAGAAGCTTGGTACTTAGATAGTGGATGCTCAAGGCACATGACGGGTGATAAAAGCCATTTCAATTCCTTCAAATCGAAAATTGGTGGAGAAGTCACTTTTGGGGACAACTCCAAAGGCCAAGTGGAAGGGAGTGGCTCAATAGGTAATGATCATTTCTCCTTAGAAAAAGTATTACTTGTTAGGGGTCTAAAGCATAACTTGCTAAGCATTAGTCAACTTTGTGACAAAGGTTACAAAGTAATTTTTGATTGCATGAAATGTAATGTTATAGATCCTAAGTCAAATAAAATTCTTCTTCTAGGTCATAGGCAAGGTAACATATATATAGTCTACCTTAATGAACTCAAAAATGAAAACATATGCTTAATGGTAGATAATAAAAAGGAATCTTGGTTATGGCATAGAAGACTAGGCCATGCAAGCATGAGTGTGCTATCTAAGTTAGCTAGAAAGGATCTAGTTGTAGGCTTACCCAAAATACCCTTTGAGCATGAAGAAATATGTGAAGCTTGTGTTAAAGGAAAACACAAGAGGACAACCTTTAAGCCTAAGAATAGTGTATCCACCTCTAGGCCTCTTCAATTACTACATTTAGACTTATTTGGACCCACTAGAACCACTAGCCTAGGTGGAAAACACTATGGATTTGTAATAGTTGATGATTACACTAGGTACACTTGGGTGTTCTTTTTGAGAGTAAAGAATGAAGCCTTAGAGAAATTCATAACTTACTCAAAGGTGACTCAAAATGAAAAAGGATATACAATAACAAGCATTAGAAGTGATCATGGCAAAGAATTCGAAAATATAGGATTTGATGAGTATTGCAATGATCAAGGAATTAGTCATAACTTTTCAGCCCCTAGGACACCACAACAAAATGGTGTAGTTGAGAGAAGAAATAGAACTTTGGAAGAGATGGCTAGGACCATGTTATGTGAAAATAACTTGCCAAAGTACTTTTGGGCTGAAGCAATAAACACATCATGTTATATAATCAATAGAGCTATGATAAGACCCATGCTAAAGAAAACTCCTTATGAGCTCTACAAAGGTAAGAAGCCTAACATTAGTTACTTCCATCCTTTTGGCTGCAAATGCTTTGTTCTAAATAATGGAAAAGATAATTTAGGAAAATTTGATGCCAAAAGTGATGAGGGAATATTTCTAGGATATTCATTGAATTCAAAGGCTTATAGAATTTATAACAAAAGAACATTAATGGTTGAAGAATCTATTCATGTTGTATTTGATGAATCAAATAATATATCTAAAGATTCAACCAACAATGATGAAAATGTTGAGATATTTGATGAAGGCTTAGAAGATGACTTTCTAGAAAAGCTTGATTTGAATAAAGAAGATGAAGAAGAAATAGAAGTTTTAGAAAGAGAACCTAGAGCACCAAGAGAGTTAGGATATGTAAAAGATTGTGAAATAGTAGGAGATCCAACTCTTGGAGTTAGAACTAGGTCATCCTTAAGGAATATGTGCCAATATATAGCCTTTGTATCTCAAATAGAGCCTAGGAATGTCAATGAAGCCTTAGAGGATAATAATTGGTTCCTAGCAATGCAAGAAGAGTTAAATCAATTTGAGAGAAGCAAAGTATGGAAACTAGTTCCAAGGCCTAGTGATCACTCTATAATTGGAACTAAATGGATATTCAAGAACAAAATGGATGAAAATAGTGTGATCATAAGGAATAAGGCTAGGCTAGTTGCTCAAGGCTATAGACAAGAGGAAGGCATAGACTATGATGAAACATATGCACCGGTAGCTAGATTAGAGGCAATAAGAATGTTACTTGCCTTTGCATGTTATAAAGATTTCAAGTTATATCAAATGGATGTAAAGAGTGCATTCTTAAATGGTTTCATTAATGAATAAGTCTATGTAGAGCAACCTCCCGGATTTGAAAATCATGAATTTCCTGAACATGTTTTCAAATTGTCTAAGGCACTTTATGGGTTAAAACAAGCTCCTAGAGCTTGGTATGAAAGGTTGTCAAAGTTCTTAATAGAAAAAGGATTCTCAAGAGGAAAGGTAGACACCACATTATTCATCAAAAATAAAAATAAGGACTTACTAGTTGTACAAGTATATGTAGATGATATTATTTTTGGTTCAACTAATGAGTCTTTATGTCAAGAGTTTGCTAAGATCATGCAAGGGGAATTTGAGATGAGCATGATGGGAGAACTCACATTCTTCTTGGGACTTCAAGTGAAGCAAACAAAGGATGGAACATTCATCAATCAAGCAAAGTACACTAAGGACTTGCTCAAGAGATTTGGGATGGACAATTGCAAACCTCAAACCACTCCAATGGGCACCAACATCAAGCTTGACAAAGATGAAAGTGGTAAGTGTGTAGACACTAAACTCTATAGGTCTATGATTGGCTCTTTGCTTTATTTAACTGCTAGTAGACCAGATATATTGTTTAGTGTGTGCCTTTGTGCTAGATTTCAATCCTCTCCTAGGGAATCACATCTATTGGCAACTAAGAGAATTTTTAGATACCTCAAAGATACTCCCTCACTAGGACTTTGGTATCCCAAAGACTCCACTTTTGCCCTTCATGCATTTTCAGATGCTGATTTTGGAGGCTGTAAAATAGATAGGAAAAGTACTTCAGGTACTTGCCAATTCTTAGGAAATAGGTTAATTTCTTGGTTCTCCAAGAAGCAGAACAGTGTTGCTCAGTCCACAACTGAAGCTGAGTATATAGCAGCTGGTAGTTGTAGTGCTCAAGTGTTGTGGATTAAACAACAAATGAGAGATTATGGCATTGACATGAAACAAGTGTCTATTAAATGTGATAATACCAGTGCCATTAATCTGTCTAAGAATCCTATACAGCACTCCAGAACCAAGCACATAGAAATTAGACATCACTTCCTTAGAGATCATGTACAAAAAGGGGATATAATCTTAGAGTATATTGATACTACACATCAAATAGCTGATATATTCACCAAACCCCTTGATAGAGATAGGTTCTGTATCCTTAGAGGTGAATTAGGACTCATGAGTATGCCTTAGGACTTTCATGTTGTAAAAATCTTGATTTCAAGTTGATTTTTAAAGAGTTTTTGCAAAAATTTTCTGGCAAAGAGGATGAGAGATCGATCTCCTTGTGATATAGATCGATCTCCATGCTTCTATCAAGCCTAAATTATCAAGGTTAAGCTAAGCAGATCGATCTTCTAACCATAAGATCGATCTCCTTTCGTCTCTGTTTAGAGGCAGATCGATCTGTCCACACGACAGATCGATCTCATCAAGCTTCCGCATTCTACAGATCGATCTGTGCATGTACCAGATCGATCTCCTTAAGCCTCTGTTTGCGACCAGATCGATCTGTCCCTACGACAGATCGATCTCTCTTCGCTTCTGGGAGTACCAGATCGATCTGTCGCCTCGACAGATCGATCTCCTATGCCTTGGAGTATAAATACCCGCGAAAAATCCCCAAATCTCCCAAAACCTAAAATTCAAATTCTCCAATTCCCTCGCATCCTCTTCTTCAATTCCTCCTCAGATCGATCCTCGTACAGTCTTCCTTGCGTCTCGGTGTCAAAATTTCGGTATAGTAACCTACATTTCTCACGAATTTCTCAAAAATTTTCTCTGATTTGTGTTGTTATTCATTCTAGGGCAACTTAGGTACTGTTTCATTGCTTCTCTCTTTGTTGAATTCATTTAGCAAATCTTTAAGGTCTAAGATAATGCCTAGGAAGTCAGTAGCAAACAAACCCCCTAGAACCACAGGAGAGGCAGGTTCCTCATCCCAACCCACTTCCATCGCTTCTTTCAATAGGTGTTTTAGAACACCAGCCAAAAGAAAGCGGTATGAGGAATTTTTCTCAACCATGCCAATCAAGCATTGGCGGACTATAGATTTTTCCTTCCTCAATCACATAGACTTTCCATACCTCACAAAATTTGAGGAATTTGGTTGGGTAAAATTCTTGAGAATCAACACTCCTGTCCCTCCAAATCTCGTTCGTGCATTCTTTTCAAATGCCGAACTCGTTAATGACCCCGATGACACCTGCAAAACCCTTGCCTTCAGAACCTTCGTCATGGGTCAATCAATAATAATTGATTCTGAAGTTATAGCCAAAGTATTTGATATACGCGATGAAGGCTTAACTAATGAGGATGAGGAAGTCCCCTTTGCGTTTGAACTCCCCGGGGACAAGGCGAGCAACCTCCCAATGCACCTTCGGTTACTCCACCTCATAATCTCATGGAATCTCCGCCCTTACGGTACCCGTCACTCTACCGTTAGGCGTCTAGACCGTTTTTGGCTCCATCACATTCACACCACCAGCCAAAAGCCTAACCTCCCTCACTTCATATATGAAGACTGGCTGAAGATTGTGCGTGGACAAGCTACCACAATCGTTTTTCCACAACCGGTAGCCTATCTTCTCCGTCGCCTTGGCATCGACTGCAGCGGCGAAACTGGCGAACTTCCATCTCCTAAAAGCGAGCTTAATATTGGGACCCTACATCATATGGGGTACTACAAAGATTTCCGGGGAGAGTGGACGAAAAAGCAAGAACAGCAACCTGCTGAGGCTGAGGATGACCACACTGCTGAACCAGCACCTGCAGCACCCGCTCCAAAACCGTCGTCCTCCACGGCTGCGCCAACTGCACAAACATCATCTCCTGCTGACTTGGCGCTGATCGTGAAGATGATAAGCGACCTCAGTCAGAGGATCGATGAAGGACATACCACTCAGCAGCGTATGATTACCGAATTGACTCAACGAGTGGATAGGATTCAAGACACTCAAAAGGCGATGTTCGATAGATTTCAAGACACTCAAGAGGCAATGTTCGATGAACTCCAAGTGACGCGCACGCATGTTGAGGAGCTTTTGGATCGTGATCCTCCCTCACATTAGGCATTAGGTGCTTAGATTTAGTGTAGTTGCAACATTGTTAAGCTACTTAATGTTCTTTGTGAAAAATTTGCTTGAATGAAATGTTGATTGACTTGTGTTAATGAAATGTCATTCTTGTGTTAATGCAAAATATTATTTTGAAATGATGAGTATTCCATTCTTGTCTTATTGATATGACAAAAAGGGGGAGAAGTCACATAAGAAACAAACATGCATGTTGTTATGTTTGTGTTCATAGCTTACAAGAATGATTTAATTGAGGGGGAGTTAAGACATGTGTAAGGATGATAGGATGATTTAATTGAGGGGGAGTTAAGAGCTAGAGCTGACTAAGGGGGAGTTAAGATTTAACTAAGGATGAGTTAAATCTTTAACAAAGTCAAAAGCTCACAAAAAGGGGGAATTTTGAAAATTCACTAAACATGTTTATTGGATGAGTTTTGTCATATCAAAAAGGGGGAGATTGTTGAGTTAATGTATTTTGAAATGACAAAACATGTTAAAACAATAATGTTAAGATGGTATACAAACATGTTTAGAAGATATCAGGACCAGAACTTAGAGTTCTGCTGATGAGAGATCGATCTGGGGTATGAGAGATCGATCTCCTGGGATTATACTTGATGAGAGATCGATCTCATGATGGAAGAGATCGATCTGGCAAGCCTTAAAACGGTGTAAAGGGTTTAAGGTAAAAAGAGATCGATCTGCAAGGGTTAAGAGATCGATCTGCTCAAAGTCAGTGAGCTTTAGAGATCGATCTGGTGTATTGAGAGATCGATCTTGCCTCAAACAGAGAGGATAGGAGATCGATCTGCCTATTCGACAGATCGATCTGCCTCTGCCTATTTAAACTAACAGATCGATCTGGTAATGTATAAGATCGATCTCCCTGTGTATTTGTGCTTTGTCATTGCAGGATTTAAAACTAGGAGATCGATCTGGCCAAGATAGGAGATCGATCTGTCTGACCACTGGAGGTTCCCAACGGCTATTTTCTTCAAATCTCAACGGGAAAAACTGCATTTAATGCTCCAACTACCCAACCTTCAGTATATAACCAAGCATTGAAGACAAAGCAAAGAGAGAGACTATCACTGAATATTCCAAACATTCTCAAGCTTTAATTCTTTCATTCATTGTATCTCTATTGCTCATTTTATTGAGATTAATTGTACAAGCTTATGTACTACAAGCTTTGTTAGTCCTACCCACTAAAAAGCCTTATTCTGTATTCATCCACACCTTAAAAGAAAAGAGGATTGTTCCTCAGTGAGTGTTATTGTAAAAGGGTGAATACATTTTCTGTATTGCTAAGGGTAGAGAGGTTATTCCTTAACCTGTAAAAGGAACTTTGTAAACTCTTTTGAAAGAGAGAAAGAAACCACTTGACAAGAAGGTCAAGGAGAGAGGACGTAGGCAAGAGTTGGCCGAACCTCTATAAGTCGCTGTGTTTGTTTTTCTTTCCCTCTCTTTGCATTAAATTGTTATATTGCACTGTTTTATTCATTATCACTTGCGTTTAAATTGTGATTGTTTTAAAATCTCCCATAATTGTTAGAAAACCGATTCACCCCCCCTCTCGGTAGAGCCAACAATTGGTAGGAGAGAGCCAACATAGGAACAACTTCCTAAGAGTAGAAACGATCAAATGGCTCATAACAATGTAGCAACTAATTTGATAGGAGAGGGGCACTCCACTGTTAGACCTCCCATGTTCAATGGTGAACATTATTCTTATTGGAGGACTAGGATGATGCTATTTATTCAAGCAAACGATTATGAAGTATGGAGAATTATAGTTAAGGGACCTCAAATCCCTACGAAGAAAATAGAGGGAAGAGATATTCCCAAAGAAGAAGATGAATGGGACTCTAATGACATTAAATGTGCACAACTAAATGCTAAAGCTATGCACACATTATTTTGTGCTTTAGGTCCTAATGAATATAATAGAGTATCCGGTGTGATAATGCCAAGCAAATATGGGATAAATTGGCAATAACTCATGAGGGTACAACCCAAGTGAAGGAGACAAAAGTAGGTATGCTCACACATGATTATGAGCTCTTTAGGATGAAGGAAGAAGAATCCATTAGTGATATGTTCACTAGGTTTACCGATATAATCAATGGATTAAAATCTTTAGGAAAAATATATTCTAATATTGAAATGGTAAAGAAGATTTTAAATAGCTTACCTAAGTCATGGGAAGCTAAAGTGACAGCAATAGAGGAATCTAAGGATCCACACACATTATCCTTAGATGAATTAATAGGTTCCTTGCTAACTTATGAGATGAAGCTTAAAAGAAATGAAGAGCCACCCAAGAAAGTGGGTGTTGCTCTAAAATCCACTACTGAAAAAGAAATTAAAAATGAGAGTGGCAGTGAGGAGGATATTGAAATGGCAATGTTTGCCAAAAGATTCAATAAATTCATGAGGATGAGAGCTGGTAATAGCTATAGGAGAAACAATAGGAGAGAACAAGAGGAATTAGGTAGAAAAGACTCTATTGTATGTTTTGAATGTAAAAAACCTGGACACATAAAGTTTAACTGCCCTCTTCTCAAAAGATCTAATGATAGGTTTCATAAAAAGAAGGCGATGGTAGCAACATGGAGTGACAGTGATTGCTCCGATGATGAATCAAATGAAGACATTGCCAACCTATGCTTCATGGCAATTGATGAGGATGAGAAGGTAACATCTAATATCAATGAATACTCTTTTGACGAACTGCAAGATGCATTTGATGATTTAGCATTAGAGTATGAATCTATGAGCATGAAGTATAAAAAGTTAATATCTAAATTAAAAAGGGAAAATGAGATAATGTTACAAGATAATTTGGAATGTGAGAAGAAACTAGAGATTGCAAATCTAGAAATTTCTGACCTTAAGGAGAAAAATAGGAATTTACATAACTCCTTTAATAGGTTTCACATGGGGCAACAAAAGCTAGATAGCATGTTAGAAACCCAAAGAGCATTTTTTGACAAAAATGGCTTAGGGTATAATGCACAAAGTAGGGAGACCCATCTTAAGAGTTTCATTGCTAGGAAGAGCATGAATAAACCTGAAATTACTTGTTCATATTGTAATAAGAAGGGACATAAGTCACATTATTGCAATATAAAGATAAGGAATCTTAAAAGAAAAATTGTAAAAAGAATATGGATTCCAAAAGAGGTAATTCATTCCAAGGACTGCAATGCATTAGCAAAATGGATCCCAATGGGATCAAGAATTGCATTTACTAACCTTCAAGGACCCAAGAGAATTCGGGTACCTAAGACTTGAGTGTGTTTATTTTTGTTTGTTGTAGGTGATTGAGCATAGCCACAAAGCTAAAACAAAAGAAGCTTGGTACTTAGATAGTGGATGCTCAAGGCACATGACGGGTGATAAAAGCCATTTCAATTCCTTCAAATCGAAAATTGGTGGAGAAGTCACTTTTGGGGACAACTCCAAAGGCCAAGTGGAAGGGAGTGGCTCAATAGGTAATGATCATTTCTCCTTAGAAAAAGTATTACTTGTTAGGGGTCTAAAGCATAACTTGCTAAGCATTAGTCAACTTTGTGACAAAGGTTACAAAGTAATTTTTGATTGCATGAAATGTAATGTTATAGATCCTAAGTCAAATAAAATTCTTCTTCTAGGTCATAGGCAAGGTAACATATATATAGTCTACCTTAATGAACTCAAAAATGAAAACATATGCTTAATGGTAGATAATAAAAAGGAATCTTGGTTATGGCATAGAAGACTAGGCCATGCAAGCATGAGTGTGCTATCTAAGTTAGCTAGAAAGGATCTAGTTGTAGGCTTACCCAAAATACCCTTTGAGCATGAAGAAATATGTGAAGCTTGTGTTAAAGGAAAACACAAGAGGACAACCTTTAAGCCTAAGAATAGTGTATCCACCTCTAGGCCTCTTCAATTACTACATTTAGACTTATTTGGACCCACTAGAACCACTAGCCTAGGTGGAAAACACTATGGATTTGTAATAGTTGATGATTACACTAGGTACACTTGGGTGTTCTTTTTGAGAGTAAAGAATGAAGCCTTAGAGAAATTCATAACTTACTCAAAGGTGACTCAAAATGAAAAAGGATATACAATAACAAGCATTAGAAGTGATCATGGCAAAGAATTCGAAAATATAGGATTTGATGAGTATTGCAATGATCAAGGAATTAGTCATAACTTTTCAGCCCCTAGGACACCACAACAAAATGGTGTAGTTGAGAGAAGAAATAGAACTTTGGAAGAGATGGCTAGGACCATGTTATGTGAAAATAACTTGCCAAAGTACTTTTGGGCTGAAGCAATAAACACATCATGTTATATAATCAATAGAGCTATGATAAGACCCATGCTAAAGAAAACTCCTTATGAGCTCTACAAAGGTAAGAAGCCTAACATTAGTTACTTCCATCCTTTTGGCTGCAAATGCTTTGTTCTAAATAATGGAAAAGATAATTTAGGAAAATTTGATGCCAAAAGTGATGAGGGAATATTTCTAGGATATTCATTGAATTCAAAGGCTTATAGAATTTATAACAAAAGAACATTAATGGTTGAAGAATCTATTCATGTTGTATTTGATGAATCAAATAATATATCTAAAGATTCAACCAACAATGATGAAAATGTTGAGATATTTGATGAAGGCTTAGAAGATGACTTTCTAGAAAAGCTTGATTTGAATAAAGAAGATGAAGAAGAAATAGAAGTTTTAGAAAGAGAACCTAGAGCACCAAGAGAGTTAGGATATGTAAAAGATTGTGAAATAGTAGGAGATCCAACTCTTGGAGTTAGAACTAGGTCATCCTTAAGGAATATGTGCCAATATATAGCCTTTGTATCTCAAATAGAGCCTAGGAATGTCAATGAAGCCTTAGAGGATAATAATTGGTTCCTAGCAATGCAAGAAGAGTTAAATCAATTTGAGAGAAGCAAAGTATGGAAACTAGTTCCAAGGACTAGTGATCACTCTATAATTGGAACTAAATGGATATTCAAGAACAAAATGGATGAAAATAGTGTGATCATAAGGAATAAGGCTAGGCTAGTTGCTCAAGGCTATAGACAAGAGGAAGGCATAGACTATGATGAAACATATGCACCGGTAGCTAGATTAGAGGCAATAAGAATGTTACTTGCCTTTGCATGTTATAAAGATTTCAAGTTATATCAAATGGATGTAAAGAGTGCATTCTTAAATGGTTTCATTAATGAATAAGTCTATGTAGAGCAACCTCCCGGATTTGAAAATCATGAATTTCCTGAACATGTTTTCAAATTGTCTAAGGCACTTTATGGGTTAAAACAAGCTCCTAGAGCTTGGTATGAAAGGTTGTCAAAGTTCTTAATAGAAAAAGGATTCTCAAGAGGAAAGGTAGACACCACATTATTCATCAAAAATAAAAATAAGGACTTACTAGTTGTACAAGTATATGTAGATGATATTATTTTTGGTTCAACTAATGAGTCTTTATGTCAAGAGTTTGCTAAGATCATGCAAGGGGAATTTGAGATGAGCATGATGGGAGAACTCACA
Organism: Firmiana major; assembly: GCA_033439115.1. NCBI lineage: Eukaryota > Viridiplantae > Streptophyta > Magnoliopsida > Malvales > Malvaceae > Firmiana > Firmiana major. The sequence continues at coordinate 59,935,129 of CM065896.1, read as the reverse complement.
TTCTTCTTGGGACTTCAAGTGAAGCAAACAAAGGATGGAACCATTCATCAATCAAGCAAAGTACACCAAGGACTTGCTCAAGAGATTTGGGATGGACAATTGCAAACCTCAAACCACTCCAATGGGCACCAACATCAAGCTTGACAAAGATGAAAGTGGTAAGTGTGTAGACACTAAACTCTATAGGTCTATGATTGGCTCTTTGCTTTATTTAACTGCTAGTAGACCAGATATATTGTTTAGTGTGTGCCTTTGTGCTAGATTTCAATCCTCTCCTAGGGAATCACATCTATTGGCAACTAAGAGAATTTTTAGATACCTCAAAGATACTCCCTCACTAGGACTTTGGTATCCCAAAGACTCCACTTTTGCCCTTCATGCATTTTCAGATGCTGATTTTGGAGGCTGCAAAATAGATAGGAAAAGTACTTCAGGTACTTGCCAATTCTTAGGAAATAGGTTAATTTCTTGGTTCTCCAAGAAGCAGAACAGTGTTGCTCAGTCCACAACTGAAGCTGAGTATATAGCAGCTGGTAGTTGTAGTGCTCAAGTGTTGTGGATTAAACAACAAATGAGAGATTATGGCATTGACATGAAACAAGTGTCTATTAAATGTGATAATACCAGTGCCATTAATCTGTCTAAGAATCCTATACAGCACTCCAGAACCAAGCACATAGAAATTAGACATCACTTCCTTAGAGATCATGTACAAAAAGGGGATATAATCTTAGAGTATATTGATACTACACATCAAATAGCTGATATATTCACCAAACCCCTTGATAGAGATAGGTTCTGTATCCTTAGAGGTGAATTAGGACTCATGAGTATGCCTTAGGACTTTCATGTTGTAAAAATCTTGATTTCAAGTTGATTTTTAAAGAGTTTTTGCAAAAATTTTCTGGCAAAGAGGATGAGAGATCGATCTCCTTGTGATATAGATCGATCTCCATGCTTCTATCAAGCCTAAATTATCAAGGTTAAGCTAAGCAGATCGATCTTCTAACCATAAGATCGATCTCCTTTCGTCTCTGTTTAGAGGCAGATCGATCTGTCCACACGACAGATCGATCTCATCAAGCTTCCGCATTCTACAGATCGATCTGTGCATGTACCAGATCGATCTCCTTAAGCCTCTGTTTGCGACCAGATCGATCTGTCCCTACGACAGATCGATCTCTCTTCGCTTCTGGGAGTACCAGATCGATCTGTCGCCTCGACAGATCGATCTCCTATGCCTTGGAGTATAAATACCCGCGAAAAATCCCCAAATCTCCCAAAACCTAAAATTCAAATTCTCCAATTCCCTCGCATCCTCTTCTTCAATTCCTCCTCAGATCGATCCTCGTACAGTCTTCCTTGCGTCTCGGTGTCAAAATTTCGGTATAGTAACCTACATTTCTCACGAATTTCTCAAAAATTTTCTCTGATTTGTGTTGTTATTCATTCTAGGGCAACTTAGGTACTGTTTCATTGCTTCTCTCTTTGTTGAATTCATTTAGCAAATCTTTAAGGTCTAAGATAATGCCTAGGAAGTCAGTAGCAAACAAACCCCCTAGAACCACAGGAGAGGCAGGTTCCTCATCCCAACCCACTTCCATCGCTTCTTTCAATAGGTGTTTTAGAACACCAGCCAAAAGAAAGCGGTATGAGGAATTTTTCTCAACCATGCCAATCAAGCATTGGCGGACTATAGATTTTTCCTTCCTCAATCACATAGACTTTCCATACCTCACAAAATTTGAGGAATTTGGTTGGGTAAAATTCTTGAGAATCAACACTCCTGTCCCTCCAAATCTCGTTCGTGCATTCTTTTCAAATGCCGAACTCGTTAATGACCCCGATGACACCTACAAAACCCTTGCCTTCAGAACCTTCGTCATGGGTCAATCAATAATAATTGATTCTGAAGTTATAGCCAAAGTATTTGATATACGCGATGAAGGCTTAACTAATGAGGATGAGGAAGTCCCCTTTGCGTTTGAACTCCCCGGGGACAAGGCGAGCAACCTCCCAATGCACCTTCGGTTACTCCACCTCATAATCTCATGGAATCTCCGCCCTTACGGTACCCGTCACTCTACCGTTAGGCGTCTAGACCGTTTTTGGCTCCATCACATTCACACCACCAGCCAAAAGCCTAACCTCCCTCACTTCATATATGAAGACTGGCTGAAGATTGTGCGTGGACAAGCTACCACAATCGTTTTTCCACAACCGGTAGCCTATCTTCTCCGTCGCCTTGGCATCGACTGCAGCGGCGAAACTGGCGAACTTCCATCTCCTAAAAGCGAGCTTAATATTGGGACCCTACATCATATGGGGTACTACAAAGATTTCCGGGGAGAGTGGACGAAAAAGCAAGAACAGCAACCTGCTGAGGCTGAGGATGACCACACTGCTGAACCAGCACCTGCAGCACCCGCTCCAAAACCGTCGTCCTCCACGGCTGCGCCAACTGCACAAACATCATCTCCTGCTGACTTGGCGCTGATCGTGAAGATGATAAGCGACCTCAGTCAGAGGATCGATGAAGGACATACCACTCAGCAGCGTATGATTGCCGAATTGACTCAACGAGTGGATAGGATTCAAGACACTCAAAAGGCGATGTTCGATAGATTTCAAGACACTCAAGAGGCAATGTTCGATGAACTCCAAGTGACGCGCACGCATGTTGAGGAGCTTTTGGATCGTGATCCTCCCTCACATTAGGCATTAGGTGCTTAGATTTAGTGTAGTTGCAACATTGTTAAGCTACTTAATGTTCTTTGTGAAAAATTTGCTTGAATGAAATGTTGATTGACTTGTGTTAATGAAATGTCATTCTTGTGTTAATGCAAAATATTATTTTGAAATGATGAGTATTCCATTCTTGTCTTATTGATATGACAAAAAGGGGGAGAAGTCACATAAGAAACAAACATGCATGTTGTTATGTTTGTGTTCATAGCTTACAAGAATGATTTAATTGAGGGGGAGTTAAGACATGTGTAAGGATGATAGGATGATTTAATTGAGGGGGAGTTAAGAGCTAGAGCTGACTAAGGGGGAGTTAAGATTTAACTAAGGATGAGTTAAATCTTTAACAAAGTCAAAAGCTCACAAAAAGGGGGAATTTTGAAAATTCACTAAACATGTTTATTGGATGAGTTTTGTCATATCAAAAAGGGGGAGATTGTTGAGTTAATGTATTTTGAAATGACAAAACATGTTAAAACAATAATGTTAAGATGGTATACAAACATGTTTAGAAGATATCAGGACCAGAACTTAGAGTTCTGCTGATGATAGATCGATCTGGGGTATGAGAGATCGATCTCCTGGGATTATACTTGATGAGAGATCGATCTCATGATGGAAGAGATCGATCTGGCAAGCCTTAAAACGGTGTAAAGGGTTTAAGGTAAAAAGAGATCGATCTGCAAGGGTTAAGAGATCGATCTGCTCAAAGTCAGTGAGCTTTAGAGATCGATCTGGTGTATTGAGAGATCGATCTTGCCTCAAACAGAGAGGATAGGAGATCGATCTGCCTATTCGACAGATCGATCTGCCTCTGCCTATTTAAACTAACAGATCGATCTGGTAATGTATAAGATCGATCTCCCTGTGTATTTGTGCTTTGTCATTGCAGGATTTAAAACTAGGAGATCGATCTGGCCAAGATAGGAGATCGATCTGTCTGACCACTGGAGGTTCCTAACGGCTATTTTCTTCAAATCTCAACGGGAAAAACTGCATTTAATGCTCCAACTACCCAACCTTCAGTATATAACCAAGCATTGAAGACAAAGCAAAGAGAGAGACTATCACTGAATATTCCAAACATTCTCAAGCTTTAATTCTTTCATTCATTGTATCTCTATTGCTCATTTTATTGAGATTAATTGTACAAGCTTATGTACTACAAGCTTTGTTAGTCCTACCCACTAAAAAGCCTTATTCTGTATTCATCCACACCTTAAAAGAAAAGAGGATTGTTCCTCAGTGAGTGTTATTGTAAAAGGGTGAATACATTTTCTGTATTGCTAAGGGTAGAGAGGTTATTCCTTAACCTGTAAAAGGAACTTTGTAAACTCTGTTGAAAGAGAGAAAGAAACCACTTGACAAGAAGGTCAAGGAGAGAGGACGTAGGCAAGAGTTGGCCGAACCTCTATAAGTCGCTGTGTTTGTTTTTCTTTCCCTCTCTTTGCATTAAATTGTTATATTGCATTGTTTTATTCATTATCACTTGTGTTTAAATTGTGATTGTTTTAAAATCTCCCATAATTGTTAGAAAACCGATTCACCCCCCCTCTCGGTAGAGCCAACATAGATGTCTACTTGCTTGCCTGATTTCCTTACGAGTTGTGAGCTCACCCTTTTTTTAAACCTCTCTATAGAGCATCCGTAGTAGAGTGATTACAAGAGAGGGATAGTATTTCCTGTTGTCTGCTACCTTTTCCTATCGTTCGATAGGTATACATATTTTGTATGGTTCTGTATCTAAACATATAAGCAGCACAGTGATGTATATGATATATATTATGGAAGAATGTAATTGTATTAGATTTATATGAGTTTACATACATCATAAAAGAAGTTACAATTAGTAATAGTATATTGACATGTATGTGTGATAATGGATGATCTGGTAAGCGAGGATGCTGACATCGAATCACAGCCCAACCGTTGATAAGGAGAAAGGTAAGTTAAAATGCAAAAAATTTGTAGTGGGTTGGTTAAGTCATGGAGGGTCGTGATAATATATTTATATGTTTTGTATACTTTTGATGGTTAATAAATGTGGATGGGCCTTTAGTATGTGAATCGTAAATAAATATGTGCAGGAGACGAGGCCGAGGTAGAGGTAGAGCGAGACAGACTCCACCACCTCCAGTACCCCCTCCTCCCCAACCGAATAGTCTGAACACTCGGATGGTTATACTAGAGCAGACCATGGAGTAAATATTTTCTACTTTTACATAGTTCATGACTAACTTCACTCAGTTTACGAATGCATCACAAGCTCCCCCACAACCACCCGAGCCACAACCAGCTCCCTAAGATCCTCTCCCAACAGTTCAACAAGTACCTAAATCACCACCTCCACCACCTGTTGCACCACAACCTCAGGAGGTGCAATATCCAGCCTAAGACCTGGTGGATAGGAACATGACCCGATTGGAATAGTTTCAAAAAATGAATTCACGAGTCTTCAAAGGAGTTAAGGACCCTGATACAGCTGAAGAGTGGATTTTGAAATTGGAAAAAACATGTTTAAGTACATGCAGTGCAGTAATGTCAAGAAAGTGGAGTTATCTACCTATATGCTAAAGAGGGAGGCAGATAGATGGAGGGACGTCTGTCGAAACTGTTTTGTTGGCTAAGCACTTAGATTACTTGGGAGATTTTCCTTGAGGGATTTAATGAACAATACATCCCAGAATATGCTCCAAGGAAGAAGGAAGAAGGAAGCAGAGTTTCTGAGTGTGGTCTAAGGTAAAATGATGGTAGACCAATATGAGTCGAAGTTCTTTGTACTCCTCCGATATGATCCTGACATAGACTTGAATAAGTTGAAGAAGATAATTAAGTTTATTCATGGGCTAAAACCGGTGATCCAAAGTAGGTTAGCACATCTGAACATACGGACTTATGCAGAAGCCATTTAGAGGGCACAATTCATAGAGCAAGACATGAAGTTGTCCCAAGCTGAATTTCAATCTAGATTGAGGAGTCAGGGCAGGAGATATGATGACAAAGGGTCTTTTTAGAATAGGGGCAGAATAAGAAGTCGAGGGTCAGTGCATCTAGAGCTTTGACCCCTAGACCAAGGGTTTTCTCCTCACTCCAAATGCTCTTGTACCCTACCATGCTCCTATACCCACTTTTGCTAGGAATTTGAAGAGAAAACCTGAGACTTTAGGTTATATACTTAAGGTTAAGACACCAAGGAAAGAGTTACCAACAACAGGGGTAGGGTATAGAAACTGTGAAATTAAGATAAGTGATAAGGTGGTATTAGCTAACCTAATTTTACTAAGCATGTTAGATTTTGATTCTTGATGCTTTAAGAACAAATGAGTTGGGGGATTGTTGCATCTTTGGTATGTCAATCTTGTTACTAAGAGTCATTTGAATAAAATCAGAATCGCCTTGAATAAAATCTTGTTTTGTATGTTTTGGAGTCTATGGGATTTGGTATCTTACTACGAAAAAAAATTGGGACTGAAGATCTGGAATGTTTATTATATAGGATTTGGATCATATTCATTTTGATTTGATTATTGGATAATTGATTATGAGGAGTTTTGATAGAAGCTTATCACATTACACATAGTGGATCGTTCTAAGAGGAGAATTGTATGTTGTCCTTGTTGAGATATAAACAAGACATTTAATTCACGAGTTGTTGAATTTGGAAGATAAAATTAAATACCTGAGTCAAGTGTCATCTTGTGCATATGGAGAATTGACTTTCATTCTATTGAAATTATATGAACTATGGAAAATGGATAAATGGGGCCCGATCAGTCTTGAGTACCCTAGCCAAGACCTGATCAGTCTAGGATAGTGCAGTAGTCACTATGGCCATAGGTGTATTTACATTGTGTAACTGCTCCATAACAAACTTAAGGGTTATGCCACATCTCTGCTATTTGTATTAAATATTTATTTGAGCCTATGTATGCGTTTGCTAGACCGTACTTGTTTTCGATAAAGATGTAATGTTACCAAATTTTCAGGTTTTCTGTGATTTGATTTTGTACCGATGATTTCGAATATACCAATATGCCATTCGGATTGACGAAGGCTCCTGCAGCATTCATGGCTTTGATGAACTATGTGTTCAAGCCATATTTGGATTAGTTCGTTATCGTCTTCATCGATGACATATTGGTATATTCAAAATCTGAGGAAGAGCATAAGAAACACCTCAAGATTGTATTGTACAACCTACATGTACAGAAGTTGTATGCTAAACTCAGTAAGTGTGATTTTTAGTTGTCACAGATCTCATTTTTGGGACACGTTGTGTCGAAGGATGGTGTATCAATGGATCCATCCAAAATCGGGGTTGTAGTTCAGTGGGAACAACCGAGGATAGTCACCGAGAACAAAAGTTTCCTGGGTTTAGCAAGGTATTATCGAAGATTCGTTAAGGGATTTTTGAAGTTAGCTGCTCCATTGACACGTCTCACTCAAAAGGGTGTAGCCTTCATGTGGGATGATGATTGTGAGAAGAGTTTTCAGGAGTTGAAGAGTTGATTGACCATCGCTCTGATTCTCACTATCCCTACCAGTTTCGGAGGATTTTCAGTGTATACCGATGCTTCGCATCAGGGACTGGGTTGTGTATTAATGCAGGATGGGAGGGTAGTTGCTTATGGATCCAAACAGTTGAAGGACCATGAGAAGAACTATCCGACCCACGATTTGGAGTTAGTAGTAGTAGTGGTTGCATTGAAGGTATGGCGCCACTACTTGTATGGTGAAAAATTTTAGATTTTTACCGACCACAAGAGCATCAAGTATCTGTTCTCGCAGAAAGAATTAAAAATGAGACAAAGAAGATGGCTAGAGCTTCTGAAGGATTATGATTGTGAAATACTTTATCATCTGGGTAAGGCTAACATTGTAGCTGATGCTTTGTGCAGGAACAGCCTTGGGATGGTATCGTATATGATGGTTAGGAAACATAAGTTGCTAGAGCAGTTTGCTAGCCTTAGTTTAGGAGTTGTGCCTTTTGACATGGATATAGACTGTATGATTGCTAGTCTACGCTTGGAGCTGGATCTGTTGGAGAGGATCAGACAAGCTCAGCAAACTGATCCGTATTGCATTGATATGAGTTGTCAGCTATAGAAAGGCACAGTGACTGATTTTGAGATAAGTTCTGATGGACTTCTAAGGTTCAGAGGTAGATTGTATGTTCCCGAGGATCCAAAGCTCAGGAGATTGATATTGACAGAAGCTCATTCTTCGAGGTACACGCTACATACGGGGAGTGATAAGATGTATCAAAATATCCAGAAGGTGTACTGGTGGTTAAGTATGAAGAGAGATGTGGTAAATTTTCTGACGAGATGTCTCGTATGTCAGCAAGTGAAGGTAGAGCATTAGAAACCTGCAGGGTTATTGCAGCCTCTACCATATCGACATGGAAATAGGAGCATATCACCATAGATTTCGTGATGGGTTTACCGAGGACCCAGAGGAGTCACGATGTGATATGGGTGATTGTTGATGATTGACGAAGTCAGCCCACTTTCTATCTATGAGAGCTACCAATACTCTGAGTTCATTGGCAGAGTTGTATGTACGTGAGGTAGTGAGGTTACATGGTATTCCAGTGAGCATTATTTCAGATAGGGATTCCTGCTTAACTTTCCATTTTTAGGAACATTTTCAAGAAGCCATGAGAACCTAGTTGAGTTTGAGCACCACTTTTCATCCTCAGATAGATGGTCAGTCAGAGAGGACAATACAAACTCTAGAGGATATGTTGAGAGCGTGTGTGCTGGATTTTAGAAGCTCTTGGGATGATCATCTGCCACTAGTCGAATTTGCTTATAACAACAATTATCATGTGAGTATCGAGATGGTACCGTATGAGGCTTTATATAGCTGTAGATGTCATTCCCCTATCGGTTGGAAAGAAGTGGGTGAAAGAAAGATTTTTGCTCCTGACTTGGTTACACAAGCCTCTGAGGATGTCCGATTGATTGTTGAGAGATTGGAGACAACCTATAGTAGACAAAAAAGTTATGCTGACAAGAGATGAAGATCACTTAAGTTCGTAGTTGGTGAGTCATTATTTATGAAGGTTTCTCCTTCTAAGGGTATAGCGAGAATTGGGAAGAGAGGTAAGTTAAGTCTTTGCTACATTGGACCCTTTGAGATACATGTCAGAGTGGGAGATAAGGCATACAGATTAGCTTTGCTATCGAATCTATCGGGAGTGCATAATGTCTTCCACATTTCGATGCTAAAGAAGTATTATCCATATCCAAATCATGTGATTCAGTATGAGCCGTTAGAGCTCAAAGATGAATTGACATATGTAGACAAAATCGATACAAATAATGGACAGAAAGGAGAAATTCTTGAGAAGTAAGACTATCAGGTTAGTGAAGATTCTCTGGCAGCATCACACTTCAGAGGAAGCTACATGGGAGCTAGAGAGTCTGATACGAGAGAGATACCCCCAGTTGTTTGAAGAGTAACTTGGTTCTAATTTGGAGGACCAAATTTCTTAAGGTGGGGAGGATTGTAAAGCCCGTAACATAAAATGTAAGCTTTATTATTTTGTGATGTATAGACAAGTCACAATTGATAAAAATCATGAGGAATGAATGTTTTGAAGTTGTAAATGTGTATGAAATGTAAAATGGATGGTTAAGTAAACCAAACATCAATGTAACAGTGATTTTGAGGTGGAAATTACAGCAGAATTGCTTATGGAGAGGAGCAGATCGATCTCATTGGCAATACAGATCGATCTCATAGGTTGAATATGTAATATCACAACAACTATAAGGGACAGATCAATCCCTCATTCAATGCAGATCGATCTCTATAATGCTCAGGTTGCAACAGATCGATCTCATTGCAAGGCCAAATCGATCTCTTTAAGGTTCTGAGTAATGCAGATCGATCTCATGCTTAGGGGCAGGTCGATCTCACTAGGCCTAAAAGGTCATTCTAAGGAGAAAAGTGCAGGGAAGATCTATCTCATGTAGTTAGTAGATCGATCTCTATGAGCCAATTCTATAAATACAGGGCTCTGCACTTCAGTTTTTCTCGAGAAACACTATTCCATCCAAAAAGCAAAGTTTAAACCTAACTTTCAACACTAGGAAACTTCAGTTTGCAATCAGTTTTGAGTGAGACATAGCTAAGAAAAGTTATTCTTAGTGAAAAGGAGAACAACATACTTGGAAACAAGAAGTTGGAATCAAAGATTGAAAGAGCAAAGAGGATTTTACCAATTTTGGAGAAAAATAGGAAAATTTTAGCTAGGTAAGATTCAATGCACTAAGTTCATATATGTTAATCTACATGTATTGGTAACTTAATTGGTATATGTATAAATTGTTGAAAACAAAAGGATCATGAAAAATATACATGACCTAGATATTAACATGGAAGTCAGAAAATAATGAGAAAGTTGTATTAGCATGAAGTAAGTGATAGAATATGCATAGATGGAAGATTGTAAGATGGTTTTATGAAATGCATAAATTAGAAATGAGGAGAAATGAAGATAGATATATGAGAAATATGGTATCATACTAAAATGGAAGAAAGTGATGAGATTGATGTATTGAATTGAGAGTTTTCAAATGAAACAAGTATATTTCGGTGTACCAATGTAGATAATTATAACAGTTTTGAAAATCATCGTAGAAGCTGATCGGACAGTGAGAGTGAGCAGCACTAAGGAAGTGAGGTCACGTGACGTGATCCGAGGTGAGGGAATTTCGTGAGTAGCTAGAGATAGCTACACGTATATTAGAATAGAATTTTGGTACTATATTCTATATAAATTCTTGTGAATAGACATGTTGTGATAGGAGTTGATGAGATAATGTGTGTTTTTATCCAAAAATAGGTTGAAAAGGCTTTAGAAGCATGTTGTGACTAAAATTCATAGTTGCACGATAGAATGGGTAATGTTTCCATATATTTGTGAAAACAACACATTTGAGTGCCTATTTGATTTACTTGGGTGAATTATGATTTGAATAAACCATCTATCAGGGTTTGTGTGAAAACCATAAGTGTTAGAGCATACTCGCACTTGATTTTGAGATATGCATCATATAGTACTTGAGTATATTCTTGTACTAAATTTTAAATACGATTTATGCATGATAGAGTATTGGGAGCATTGCTCATACTCAGTTTTATGATTGATGCATTATAGAGTATTGGGAGCTTTACTCATACTCAGTTTTACATGACATAGTGTTGGGACCATTGCTCGCACTAGAGTTATATTATTGTGATATAGTCATGTTGGGAGTTTACTCGCACGTACCAGATTTGAAAAGAGCATTAAACAACCGTGTTGGGAGCTTGTGCTGACTGTGTGTCGCACTGATATTATATGCTCACACGTGCATTATTTTAAGATATAGTCGAGGGCTATCGAAAAAAGAACCCATAATATGAGGACTAAGACTTATGGCAAGCATCCCGACTATGAGGTATATCGAAGGTATGAGGACTAAGACTCATGGCGAGCATCCCACCTTAAGATAAGGTCTATGGAGTACTGTGTACCGTGTATGTCACATGGAGTATGTTGTACCGTGAGTACACGATGAGAGTGAGTTGTGAGCTGACGGTAAGGATTTGACCCACCTCCCATTATAGCAATTGTAAGACCCCGCACATCGAGTACTGTGTAGCCTGGGATCACAAAAAATGAGTTATGATCATAATCTCGGAACATGTAGTCGCCTATCTCATTTTCTTTTCATGCAATGTAAATTGAGCTTCTTGAATGAACTATCACATGGTTTTATAATCTGAACATGTGAGTTTGTATGTTGTGAAAAAGGGTAACCCGAGGAATGGGTGAGGCCCAGATTTCCATGTTTTTAAACATGATGATATGCCATATTATTTTGATTTAATTGAATGACATGATAAATGTGAGATTTCTAAAACTAAATGAGAAATGTAATATTTTGCATAAACTGCTGAGGTTGTTAAACCAGCATATTTCTAATTTTACAACTGATGATTTGTATATATATATATATATAATGTATAAAAGCTTTAAGAAGATGAATGCTTTAGATACGAATAAATAAGGAAATGATTTCAAGGTATGAGCATAGTATTTTGTACATAGTGTGGTTATCTACTTACTTGCCTGATTTCCTTACTGAGCTGTGAGCTCACCCCCTTTTTATTTCCCCTCTTTACAGAGCTTTCACAGTAGGTGGACACGGCTGAGGACAGGTAGACTTTGATCCGCTGCATATCCATCTTACATAAGGTATACACAAGTGGAAACATTTTGTACTGAACAATGTAAAAGCAGAGTTATGTAAATGTTTGTACGGTCGAGGATGTATATGTACAAGTATTTGTATTAATGTATAAAAGCTTACATTATAGAAAAGAATATTAAATTGTATGCCTGTTATGAATGAATGTGAGTGGGAGACTAATATTGAATCACAGCCCAACTATTTGGTGTGGAGTGATGACAGAAGAAGAGGGAAGTTAAATGCAAAAATTTTGTGGTGATTTTGGTAGGTCACGGGAAGGGAGGTCGTGAAAGTATGTTATTAGCTTCTGTTATATGATTTCCTTACTGAGCGTGTGGTTGCTTACTCATTCCTTTAAAACATTACAGATTTATTAGTGGGTGAGCCACTCGAAAATCACTGATTTCTCTTGCTGAGAGCACAGTTTTTGTGCTAAGGTATACACAACAATTGTAAAATTTTTATTTCACTTTATGTATGCACGGATATATATGTTTATTATTATAAGGTCAAGATGTATTAGCTGTTTCATTAATAATACCTTTCCCAGATAATACACCTATTTAATCGGGTTAGTATGAATTAGGATGAATCTGGAAGTTAATGAAAGAATGTAAATGGAAAACATGATTGTTAGTTGTGGATAGCTAGGGTTGTTGAGATGATTTGATTTGCATAAATGGTATTGAGGATATGGGATGCTATATTGTTTTGTTTACAAGTTGGGTAGAGTCAAATTGCAGCCGTTATGCTGCCGATATTTCTAGAAATGTTAGGACCTTAATAAAATCATTCACATATTAATCTAAAAGATTTAAACCTATATCGGATATGGAACTACAAGAAAAGATCTGAAATAAATTATAATAAACACTACCCCAGGATTAGATCACATTAAAATGTTTTCGCATTAATTTGGTGCTTAGGGATAGAAGTAGAGGTCGCGGGTCGTGAGACTGAGAAACATATTGTAAAGTTTTTCTGAGAATATATATAAAAGAAATAGTTATGGCTATCGAAAGAATATATTACTGTGATGGGAAGAATGAAATATTAAATTGATTGCATGATATTGTTTTGAATGTTTTATTGCGTGCGTGGTTGACAAAGATAAGGCACAACCCAAATTGACTAACATTCTTGTGATCTAAGAGTTTTCAGATGTCTTACAAAGATTGCCACCAGATAAAAAGATGAAATTTTGTATTGATTTGGTGTTTGGTATTGAGCCAATATACAAACCACCGTACATAATGGCTCCAGTTGAGTTGCTGGAACTAAAGAAGCAATTACAGGAGCTTTTGGATAAGGGATTTATTAGACCGAGCATCTCACCTTGGGGAGTTCCAATCTTGTTTGTTAAGAAGAAGGATGGAAGCCTCTGACTGTGCATAGATTACAGGTTGTTAAATAAGGCTACCATTAAGAACAAGTACCCCCTTCTACTTATTGATGATCTATTGGATTGGCTTCAAGGAGCACAGATCTTTTCCAAGATCGATATGAGGTTTGGGTACCATTAGTTGAGAATCCGAAGTGGAGATGTACCCAAGACAGCCATTCATACCCGTTATGGTCATTATGAGTTATTGGTTATACCTTTCGGGATAACGAATGCTCCTACAACTATTATGGCTTTGATAAATGATGTGTTTAAGCCATATTGATAATTCTATGAAAATAGAGTTATTTATACTTAATTTCTTAATTAACTATTTTAATCCCCAAATTATTTTATTAATTATCCCCTCATTTTAATTAAAATTCTCATGTTTGCAGATAAATTAAATCCAGATGAATTTCAGTCATTTCAGTAGAAAATGGATTGAAAACGAGCTAAAAAGGAGATGGGACCACCACCATTTCGTCTTGTAGCATGAGTCACCATTTTTCTTGAAACATGTGATGCCAAGTGTCCATATTTTATTCACCTTTTAAGGATAAGATCAAAGGACACCTTGGCCACCTCATGGAAGACACAAGCCAATGCCACCTTGGACATCCAAGTGGACAAGAAGACAAATGACATGGAAATATCTTCTCTAGAAGCTAATGGTGTGAAGACAAGTGGCCAAACAATGCTAACTCATCTAAGTTAAAATTTTCCTTTGTACCCCCATTTTGATGTGTATAAAAAGAAAAAGATCAAACAATTTTACCAAGTAGTTTTGAGAGTTTTTTTAGTCTAGTTTTTTTAAGCAAGCTACTAGGATTTAGGTGGTTATATATTTCTTTTAGGTAGGTTATTTATTTTTTTAAATGTTCTCACGTAGAGGTAGGAGCCACCATTGTTCTTGGATTGACAAGTTTTCATTTCCTGTATTTGGCACATTTAAATTCTTTAATGAATAGTTTTATTTCATTTCTTTAGTTTCACTATCTATGATCATTTTCCAGCTCTTACAATATTTTTTTATTCTCTTTTCTGAATCTTTTAGTTTTTCTTAAGCTTAATCTATATTTATTTTGGTAAAACACACGACATTGAATACAGGGGCATGGAAGCGAGGTTAGCAATAGTAGCTCCATCTTCTCCATTTTGTTCTTGCTTTTCTACTGTTATCCTTAACTTAGATAGTAGATTAGCTTGTTGTTACTTGCGCAGCTTTAGATTAAGAGGAGAGCATGAGGCTAGTTGGTGATAGTAGCTTAAACTCTCTCCTGTATTTCCATTTTTTTAACCTGTTTCATTATTTCATAACTGTTTTATGCATTTCTAATTTATAATATGTTCTGGTTTTAATTCAACAACTTCAAGTTTCATTTCTCGGTTAGCTTTCTTGTTGTTCCATGGTCTTATGTTATTGTTTAGTCGTAATTTCTTATTTTAAAGTAAGCTTTTCTTTTACTGTGTTATTTTTATTTTTTTTCTCCTCGATTCTGCACTGCTAGAGTTGATTGGTAGTTGCTGCAAAAGGTAGTCTTGACTGCTACCGGTCACGGATTTTCACTGCATTGAAACACTAAACACATTTTTTTCTATTGCATTTTCTTTTAATTTTCTTGTTAGTTTTACCTCAAGTTTTCACTAAGTTTCTGTTAGTATCCATTTTAGAGGAAGAACATGGACTGCTGCTGCTCCAATTTGCTACCCCGCACTTGGTATTAGTGGCGTGAGCGGCTGGATTGCGAGATCGTCCCTACTGTGCTCTGTTTACCATTGGGCTGTGCTGAAGCGGTGCAGAGATGGCTGGTGTAAAACCCGTAATTTAATATGTACTCTTTATGATTTTGTGATGTATGGATAAGTCACATTTGATATAAATCATAAGGAATGAATGTTTTTATGTGCATGAAATGTAAAATGGCTAGTTAAGCAAAGTTAATATCAATATAACAGTGAAAATTCGAAAACAATTACAGCAAAACTACTTCAAAAGAGGAGCAGACCAATCTCTCATTCAATGCAGATCGATCTTGGATAGGTTCTTGGTAGAACAAATCGATTTCATAACAAGGCCAGATCGATCTCCTTAAGGTTCTGTGTAAAGCAGATCGATCTTATGCTTAATAGCAGATCGATCCCTTAAGCTTAAAAGGTCGGTTCTGAAGAGAAAAAGGCAGGACAGATCGATCCCTCACCGTTAGCAGATCGATCCCTTAGATCAATTCTATAAATACACGACTCTGCAACTTGAGTTTTCCCAAGAAACATCAAACCCTTCCTGAAAAAACATGAAAACCTTACCTTTCTACTCCAAAAATCTTCATCTTTTAAGTAGTTTTGAGAGAGATTCATTTCAGCAAAGTTGTTCTTAATAAACAGTAGAACAACATAGTTGGAAATAAGAAGTTGGAATCAAAGATTGAAGGAACAAGGTGGATTTTGTGAATTTTGGTGAAAAGAGGAAAAGTTCAAGCTATGTAAGATTCAATACACCAAGTTCATATATGTTGATATAGGTGTCTTGATGAGTTGATTGGTATATGTTTAAATTGCTGAAAACAAATGGATCATGAAAAATATCCAAGACCTAGATATTGGTATGAGGTTGAGAAAATGATGAGGAAATTGAATAAACATGGATTAAATGATGAAATGAGCATGTATGAAAGATTGTAAGGTAGTTTTATGAAATACATAAATTGGAATAGATGAGAAATGAAGATAGGTATATGAGAATTATGGTGAAATGCCATAATGGGAATAAAGTGATGAGATTGAGGCATTGAGAGGAGTTAAATGCATTGATTTAGAGTCATGCAAGTGAAAATAAAGTATATTAAGGTATAGTGATGTGAATGACTATTTACAGCTTGAAAGTAGATAGTGGAAGCTGATCGGAGTGCGTGGTTTAGCAGCACCAAGGAAGTGAGGTCACGCGACGTGATCCTAGGTAAGAAAATTTTATGAGTAGCTAGAGATAGCTACACGCATTTCGAGTAGAATTTTAATAACTATATTCTATATGAAACTCCATGTATAGAAACGTTTGGTAGAATCCAATAAGTTAAAAAACTTAGGAAGCATATGGGTGATTAAATTCAACATGTTTTAAATATGTATGGATAGAATGGCTAATGGTATCACGTGTATGCGAAAATAGCACATTTGAGTGCTAATTTGATTTGATTGGGTGAAATTCAGTTTAAATATGCCATCTATCGGGTTTGTGTGTAAACCATTAGTGCTAGAGAACACTCGCACTATATTGTATGAGATATGCATCACATAGTACTTGAGTGTATTCTTGTACTAAATTTTAAATGCGATTTATGCATGATAGAGTACTGGGAGCATTACTCGTACTCAGTTTTATTGATTGATGCATTATAGAGTATTAGGAGCATTTCTTATACTCAGGTTTTACATGACAAGGTGTTGGGAGCATTGCTTGCACTAGATTTATATCACTTGTGTTGTGGTCATGTTGAGAGGTTACTCACACGTACCAATTTTAAAAGAGAAAGCATGAAATAGCTGTGTTGGGAGCTTGTGCTGACTGTGTGTTGCACCGATTATATGCTCACACGTGCGATAATTTTGAGATATGGCCGAAGGCTATCGAAAATATTATCCATAGTATGAGGGCTAAGATATATTGCAAGCACCCCGACTATGAGGTATATCCAAGGTATGAGGGCAAAGACTTATGGCAAGCACCCTGACCTTGAGATTGGGTCCATGGTGTACCTTGTACCGTGTATGTCACATGAAGTATGTTATACCATGAGTACACGATGTTGTTGAGTTGTGAGTTGATGGTCCTCCAGTTATAGTAAATGTGAGACCCCGCACACCGAGTACTGTGTAGCCTGGGATCACGAAAAATGAGTTATGGTCATAATCTCGGAACATGTAGTCGCCTATCTCGTTTCATCACTTGAGATTTCTTGAATGACTCATCACATGGCTTTATAATCTGAACATGTGAATTTGTATGTGATAAAGGGTAACCCGAGGGATGGGTGAGGCCCAGTTTTCCATGTTTTTAACATGATGAAATGTCATATTATTTTGATTTAATTGAATGGCATGATAAATGTGATTTATATGAAAGTACATGAGAAATGCAATGATTTGCATAAGCTGCTAAGATTTATTAAACCAGCATGAATTCAGTTACATATCATGACAATTTATATCTATATGTATATATTACATAAAAGTTTCAAGCAAGATGCATGCTTTAGATATGAGTCAATAAGGAAATGATTTCAAGGCATGAGTATTGTATTTTATAGATATTGTGGTTATCTACTTGCTTGATTGATTTCCTTACTGAGCTATGAGCTCACCCCCTTTTTATTTCCCCTCTCCACAGAGCCCTCACAATAGTCGAGCACGACTGAGGATTAGTATTCCTTAATCCGTTGCATATCCATCTTACGAGAGGTATACACATTTGAAATGTTTGTACTAAACAATGTAGAAGCATAGTTATGTAAATTAATGTACAGTCGGGGATGTATATATACAAGTATTTGTATTTATGTATTTGAGTTTACTTTTAAGAAAAGAGTATTTACAGTCAATGGATAATTATCTTAATGTGTATGCTTGTTATGAAATATATATGGTTGAGCTGACTAATATCAAATCACAGCCCAACGATTTGGTGTTGAGTGATGACAGAAGGAGAGGCAAGTAAAATGCGAAAAATTATGGTGATTTTGGTAGGTCATGAGAAGGGAGGTCGTGACAGCTGGCTAGGATGTGTGTGCTACTGCTGAACATGACTGAGTAGCTATGCTGCATTGGCGTGGTGCTGGGACAAAAGCTAGTTCGTGGCAGGGGAGTATTGCTGTTGATGAGGTTGCAGCTAGAGTCGTGGTTTGCTGTGCAAAGCATGGAATCGTGGCTTTGGTTTTCGGTTTCATTCCAATTTTCATGTTTTTCTTTATATTTACTGCTTTAGTTTCTATTACTTTAACTTCTTCTTCTTCTTAATGTTGTTGTTGTTCGGTTTTGTTTTTCTTCAAGTCTCATACTTACAACCATTATCTGCCTCTGTTCTACTTTGGTTCTTGTCTCCTGTATTGTTCTGTAAGCTTTTTGCTGGAGTCGAAGTTGCTGCATGAAAGTGGATGGCGAGAGATTGGCTGGTGATAGTAGCCATAGTATTTCTTCACGTTTTTGCATTTTTATTTTTGTTAGGTTTCTTTAGTTTTAGCTTCTTTTTCTTCTAAGCTTTAGCTTTATCTCAAGTATTTTATTTTTCAAGTTTTATAGAATAGTTACAAAGTTAAATTCAAGTTTGAAATTTTTCTTTCTTTACCGTAGTAGTTAATTTAAGTTTCTCATCTTTATTGCTTCAGTTCACATTATTGTTTTATGAGTTAGAATCAGTTTTGGTGTTATCTTTTTAGATTTTTATGGTTTCTTTAATTTGGATCAGTTTTAAGTTAATTTCAATATAACAAACTTTTGCCCCTGTTTCATTTAGTTTCCCGCATTAGTTTTTTATTTTACATTTTCTTATTCTTTTGTTTCATCATTATATCCATGGATTTAGGTAAATGTTTATACCTTTCTTTGTTTTAAATCTTTCCTTAGCCTAGGTATAGGTTAAATATAAGTTTAAGTAGATCAGTAGGTTTATTGCATTAGTTCTACTTGGTTTCTTTTTGTTTTCTATCTCGATTTCTACTTATCATCTATAGTTCAATTTCTGCTTGGAGTTTCTTCTTGTTTTGGAAGTTTCAGTGCTGCTGGTTCTCGGGGCAGTGTGCAAGAAGCAACTACAGATGTTACATGCTGGGAAGGTTTCAACGCAGCTGGCAACTCGATTCATAGCTGGGACCAGGTGCTGAGCAGGTGCTGTGCGAACGTGGTTGTACTGGACTAAAGCAGCAGCTGGTGGTAAAGCTATAGGTGATTGGCGGCAGGATTGCTATGCGTGGCATGGCAGAAAGGTGTAAGACGTTGCTGAAGCAAAAGTACAAGCACAAAAACGTAAGGCTGGTCCGTGCTGAAGCAGCTGCAGGGTATTGTGCAGGAATGTTGGCCTTGGAGGCAGAGACTCATGGCAGCTGTTGTTTTTTAGTGATTTTAGTTGCAATAGTACAATAGTTTAATACTAGTAGTTTAGTATTATTTTAATTTGGTACATCTTTTAATTAATTTAGATAATATTTTAATAGTTTAATTAATTTGTATATGTTTAAGATTATTAGATTTAATTTTTGTAGGTGTTAGTTTAGATTAAATTTTAGTTTTTATGCAATTGAAATTTTAATTTTATTATTTTCATGAATACATTTAGGATTTAGTTGATTTTCATTTTAGGAAACTGTTTATTGTTTTGAGTATATACTAGTATAATTTTAATGTTAATAGTATATTAGTGTAGTGCTTATGTATTGCATTTAGAGTTAGTTTAGGTGTAGAATCATTTTATGCATCTTTAGAATAGTTTTAATTTTTAATTTTAAAAGCCTAAAAATATTTTATTTCTCATGCATTATTTAGAATAGATTTTATTATTTATTTATGTATTTTATTAATTTAGTAATTATCTAAAGCTAAATATAATTTAGGGTTATCAATTAAGGCATTTAGGATTAAAGTTATACTTAGGGATTTTTTTGAATTTTTATTGGAATTTCATTTCATTAGGTTTTAGGTTGATTATTTTGCATTTTTTATTTTTTTTCATTAATTAGATTAAACATATGCAAATTTTATTTTCATATTAGGATTTTCTAGTTTTAATCTATTTATTTTGAATATATATTTTCTTATATTTGCATATTTAGTCAATTTACACTAATTAATTCGAGTTTTATTATTTTCTTTCTTTTGAAGATTCTCGGTTTTATTTTGTTTGGAGCTCTGTTAGTAATTTTTGCTTTATTTTAGTGTTTTTATTATTTTCCTTGCTTTCCAGTATTTTCAAATTAAACTTTGTAGATCACTCTTTTAATATTCATAATTTTCTAGGATATACTTAGGGTAAAATTAACTCGTACTTAGTTAGGCTGACTGTGTTTCTCTATGGGACGATAATCTGGGACTCAGTTTCCCTTATTACTTGTGTAACCCATGCACTTGCGGTATACATGTCTAGGAAGGACGCATCAAGTTTTTGGCACCGTTGCTAGGGAATCATGCTTAGCTATTTACTAATATCGGTGAAATTATGCTTAGGTATACTTATAGTTTTGTACATACTTAGGTTATAAATATTTATAGCCTTAATTTAGATTAGTTAATTTCCTTTCTTTAAAAAAAATCAAAATATAAAAAAATCATTCCTTAGGGCTTCTGAATGTCTGCATGCATAAAGTCAAGAGCTTTGACTGCTTTCCTTTAAATCCGGAAATAGAAAGAACACTTAGGAAAATTAGGAAGGACTCTAGGAAAATAGTAGATCCGTTGCAAGATAAGATGGCTGAGCACAGGGAGATCAGGACTCTGGGAGACTTTGTTGTCTCGACCATAGGAGGTTACTACACTGGCATTAGGCCACTAGCTGTCCAAGCAAACAACTGAGATTAAGCTTTCGATCCTCCAAATGATCCAAACTTCGCTTTAGTTTAGTGGGCTTCCCCATGTTGACCCACATGCTCATTTAGGGCAATCTCTAGATCTGTGCAACACTTTAAAGCATAATGGACTCTCGAACGATGCACTTATGCTTAGGCTATTTCCTTTCTCTCTTAGAGACAAAGCCAGACACTGGTTGACCTCTTTACCTCCTGGATCAATCTCCACCTGGGATGAGTTAGCCCATCAGTTCTTAGCCAAGTTCTTCCCTCCTTCCAAAATGGCTACACTACGCAGTGATATCTTCCTTTGCTCAATTCGACTCTGAGTCCTTTTATGAGGCATGGGAACGATATAAAGACCTTCTTAGGAAGTGTCCCCATCATGGCTTGCCCTTATGGCTTCAAATCCAAACCTTCTATAACGGACTCACTAGCCAGAATAGGACCATAGTCGATGCTACTGCGGAAGGAGATTTGATATGTAAGACGGAGGAAGAAGCTTATAGTCTGTTGGATAAGATGGCAGCTAACAATTATCAGTGGTCAT
Organism: Firmiana major; assembly: GCA_033439115.1. NCBI lineage: Eukaryota > Viridiplantae > Streptophyta > Magnoliopsida > Malvales > Malvaceae > Firmiana > Firmiana major. Next base: position 59,913,658 of record CM065896.1, on the reverse strand, counting down.
CAGAAAGGCATATACCTAAGAAAGTTACGGGTATTTATGAGTTGGACACACTTTCTACCTTAACTTCTCAAATTGCCAATCTCACAAGGAAGGTGGAGTCTCTTAGTACCCAGAATAGTTCTGGTAATAATCCCAGTCCTATTTTAGTTGTCCAAAGTCCTTTCATCTCATGCACTTTGTGTGGTGGTACATACTCGATTGATAGGTGCCCATTAAACTTAGAGTCTGTTCAGTACATTGTCCCGCCTCAAAGGCAGCAGAACAATCCATTTTCGAGCACCTACAATCCAGGGTGGAGGAATCACCATAATCTTTCTTGGAACCAAAATCAGGGGTAATCTTCCAATCCCAGACATATGGGACCCTCTGGTTTTCAGGTTCCACTTGTTCATATACCACCACCTCAACAACTTCCACATCATCAGTCTAACATTCTCCTCACCCATATTAGTTTCAACATCATCCACCACCACCGTCACTTGAGCAGCCCTAGTACTCATCTGCACCAGCAGCTGCAGCTGAGAAGAAGGCTTCACTCGAGGAGATGTTCATGACAATCTTGCAGAATCAAGTTGCCTCTATTAAAAACCTGAAAGTCTAGGTTGGACAGATAGCTAGTGCTCTCAACTAGCGTCTACAAGGGACCCTCCCTAGTAATACCGAAGCTAACATTGTTAGACAGAGGGAAGGAAATGAGCATGTTAAGGCCAAAACCTTAGGAGTGGTAGAGAGTTAGATGATCCACATGATAGGTCCAGTCCTATTTAGCCCAAAGTGGCAGAGCCACTAGGTTCTAAAGAGGCAGTTCAAAAAGAGCAGGAACAAGATGATCAGGCTACAAAGAAAACTAAGTTAGACGCTTCTTCATCTTCTTCTTCACAGCCTTCCTCTTCATCTGATACTACACCTCCTACCACTGCACTTCCTCCAGCTACACCCCCATTACCTTTTCCTCAAAGGTTCCAAAGCCAGAAACTTGATCAGCAATTTGCTAAATTTATTGAGGTGTTTAAGAAGCTTCACATTAACATTCCTTTTGCGGATGCTTTAGAGCAAATGCCTAGTTATGTGAAGTTCATGAAGGATATCCTCTCAAGGAAGAGAAGACTAGAGGATTATGATATAGTGGCACTGACTGAGGAGTGTAGTGCCATCATTCAAAGGATATTTGTCACGACCTCCATCCGTGACTTACCAAACACTACTACAAATTTATTTATTTTTTTCACTTTTTACTTACTTTTCTTTTCACCAACAGTTGGGCTGTGATTCAGCATTAGTCATCTTATTCATACTCACCTTATCACATTATACATACATGTCATCATAAATATATTTTGACAGTACATATATATTTCTTATAAGTACAGTTATTTACATTAACATAATTACATCCCAAATTATTACAAACGTATTCATCACTGTGTTAATGCATTGTTCAGATACAAAATAGTACTCGCTGTGTATACCTTTAGCTCTATGGGAAATGGCAGCAGACACAAGGATTGCTATACCTCAGTCGGGCTCACTCTACTATGTATGATCTGTAGAAAGGGAAAATAAAGGGGGATGAGCTCACAACTCAGTAAGAAAATCAAGCAAGCAAGTAGACGTCCACACTATCTACTGAAAATAATGCTTAGCCTTTCCTTCTCTCATCTCAAAAGCATGAATCAAAACTATATAATAGTACTACATAATAAAATCCCATGTACTTTAAATCATGCTTTGTTATCAAATGTAGGCATTAATGCAAAACAGTGCATCTTTATGATTTTTGGAATGCCTTTATATAAATCATGCCATTTATATATAAATCACAGTAAATATGGCAGTTCACAACACAACACAATAATTGGTTTTTGACCCATCTCTCTCAGGTTTAACAGTCTCATGAAAACAAGTGATATATCATGCGAGACTTAGTGGCTAAATACAATACTCTCCTGGACTATGGCCAAATCCTAAAACGATGAAATCCTAGGCAACACAAATCTCGGTGTGCGGGTATCACTACTGTAACGGGAGAGGGGTTAATCCATCACCACCGCCAGATATACACTCCTCAACTCCACAACTCCACCACACGGTACAGTGTACTCCATGCCACTCCTACGGTACAACGTACACCCATGGGCCCTCTCCTCATGGTCGGGGTGCCTGTCATAGGTCTTAGCCCTCACACCATTGATATACATCATAGTTGGAGTGCTTTCCATAAGTCTTAGCCCTCACACTATGGAATAAATGCCACGTCTCTAAATCCACGTGTGAACATCTCAACAGTATGACACTCAGTCTACATGGAGGAAATCGTCACAGTTTTTCTAACATGTCTTATATATCACGTAAAAACTACAGTGCGCGTCTTGAGTATGACTCACAATTAATACTTTGCCTCTTAAACACTATATATGCATCTCAAAATAGCAAACACTAGTGCGAGTAACCTCTAGCACTAGGTTAATGCATAATTCTCATTTCAAGTCAAGTACAAGCTATCGCTCCAGTACTATATCATGTATAAATTATGAAAAGTCGAGTATGGGCAATGCTCCCAATACTCTATCATGTAAAACTGAGTATGCGCAATGCTCCCAATACTCTATATGCATCAATCACAAAACTGAGTATGAGGTATGCTCTCAGCACTCTTACATGCATAAATCTCATTTAAAATCAAAAACGAGTATATACTCAAGTACTTTATGATGCATCTCTCAAAATATTGTGCGAGTATTCTCTAGCACTTATGGTTTTCACATAAAACCAAATAGATGGCTATTCAAATCACATTTCACACAATAAATCAAATAAGCACTCAAATGTGCTGTTTTAGCATAATTAGGAAAACATTAGCCATTCTATCATGCAACTCATGCATTTTGGGTCACCACATGCTTCTTAGGTATTTTCACCCTATTTTTTGATAAAATACACTGATTCTCATTTATCTCTATCACAACAATAAGTCTCTTTAAGGGAATTCATATAGAATATAATATCGAAATTCTATTCGTAATATGCGTAGCCATCTCTAGCTACTCATGAAATTTCCTTACCTTGGATCATGTCTAGTGACCTCTCTTCCTCGATTCTGCTCACTCTTGCAGTCCGATCAGCTTCCACTGGTGTTTTTTGAAGCTGTTATAAATATTGACGTTAGTATATTACTATATACTCATTTCATTTGCCAAACCTCAATTTAATACATAGTTGCCATCACTTTCTCCAATTATAGTATAAAACCACATTTTCAATACAACTACAATCATTTCTCCTTATTTAAAATTTATGCATTACATAAGATTACCTTAGAATCTTCCATACATGCATATTTCACCATTTAATCCATGTTAACATCATGTCTGTGAGACCCCGTATATGTAAAGTTGTAATGTGTAATAAATATGAACGGACTTGTAATGTAAAGTATGATTGATGTAAGTCCATGGATTCAATGTACGTATATGTAATATGATTTGTAACGTACATACAAGTCCATTCATCTTTATTACACATTACAACTTTACATGGAAGAGCCAGAATGCTCTTATTTGGGCAATGGAATAGAGCAGATCGATCTCCTAAGCATTCTGTGATGAAAAGATCGATCCTCTAGCACCCAGATCGATCTCCTTAGCTCTCTGTTTGGGACCAGATCGATCTCAAGCTTCGACAGATCGATCTCATGCTTCAACAGATCGATCTCATGCTTCGACAGATCGATCTCATGCTTAAAAATGTCGTGAAAAGAAGGGATTTAAGGGGACCAGATCGATCTCCTCTTGGACCAGATCGATCTCCTCAAGCTATTTCTATAAAAGGAAGGCTAAAAATCTGAAAATTTCGAGAAAAACACCAATCTTCCATTTCTAACCTAAAAACCTAACTTTCCCTCTCTAAAATCAGCCATTTTCAGTGAGATTTGAAGAGAGACCATTAGAGGCAAAGTTGTTCCTATCAAAGAGAAGAACAACATAGTGGGTAGGCATTTTCCCATTGTTGGTATTGAAGGAGAAAAGGGCATTGACATTTGGAGCAAGAAGAAAAATCATATTTGGTAAGATTCTAACACTCCAATCCAAGTGCATTGGCTATTTAATTGATTTTGGAGTTGTTTGGCATGAGTATTGATGGATAAATTATCTAGGGATGTGGTGGAATTGGTGTGACCTAGAAAACCTAGAATGGGTATAATGTGAGAATATATGGGTTGAATGAGTTTATGATTTTAGATGGTTAAATGAAATTTCATTGTGAGTTTGGAGGAATTGTGAAAATGGGTATGTATATGCTTGATAAATGCCATAGTGAGGGAATTCATGAAATATGAACACTATGAGCTTAATGTCTATTTAATATCGATTTTGAATAAGTTAATAGGCCTAAGAAGAATCCATAGACTCGAGTTTTGGGTAAAGTAATGAAACGAGGCCTCACAAGCGTTAATAGAAAACTATAGGTCGAATTGACCATAGTGAATGCACGATATCATATTATACGGATCGAGTATAATGCGGGATACGATTTTGTTCAGTCCCGAAGAGTTCGTTGGAAACGAATCGAGTGGTACGAGTAGCAACTTTAAGGAAGTGGAATCACGCATCGCGATTCCAAGTAAGGGAATTCTGTAAGTATATAGAGGTAGCTGCTCGTAATTTGTGGGATTATAGGGTGTTTATGAAATGCATGAACGTTTGAGAAATGGGTTGTTTGGTATGCGAAAATGGTTGTGAATATTGGATGATTTGGTTTACATGGATGTATAAAAAGGGATAGTAAGGCTAATAATTGCATAAATCAAGTGTTTTGAATCCTTTCACAAAAACATGTGTTTCGTTTTAAACGAATTGATAGATAGGATGGCTATTGTGGTTTGATGTTTGTGATAGCACATGTGAAGTGCCAAATATGTTTTGAGATAGCTTTAAAAGCTTATGAGCCGCCTATCATGTTTATGTGAATTAAACCGTGCTAGAGCCTAGCTCGCACCGGGTATTGATGTATTCATTTGTATGAAACGTGCTGGAGCTTAGCTCGCACCTTGATTTGGAAACTATGATGATGTTTATAAACGGTACTGGAGCTTCTGCTCGTACGTGGCTTTTGAGTGGTTTGTCTTATGAGTATAACCGTACTAGAGCTATGCTCGTACGAGTCTCTTTATGAGAGGATGCATGAGTCGTGCTAGAGCTTTGCTCGCACAAGTTTGCACATTGTGATACGTATAAGGTTGTGAAAGTTGGTAAGATCCTTAAGCCCTACATCCTTAAGCTAACATCCTTAAGCCCAAAGAGGCGGGGAGGCTCTGTTAGGCGGGGAGGCTCTGTTCGGTGGGGAGGCTCTCTTACGGTGGGATCCTTAAGCCAACATCCTTAAGCCCTGGAGGGGCAGGGAGGCTCTGTTAGGCAGGGAGGCTCTCCTACATGGGTACGGTAAGATCCTTAAGCCCTACATCCTGCAGCCAACATCCTTAAGCCCAAAGAGGCGGGGAGGCTCTGTTAGGCGGGGAGGCTCTGTTCGGTGGGGAGGCTCTCTTACGGAAGGATCCTTAAGCCCTACATCCTTAAGCTAACATCCTTAAGCCCGAGGAGGCAAGGAGGCTCTGTTAGGCGGGGAGGCTCTGTTAGGCAGGGAGGCTCTTCTTCACGGATATGGAAAACTCTTGGTATGGGGTAGGTAAGACCTAGGAATGGCGCCCCAATCACGATATGAGTCTGCAGAGTACACTGTACCGTGTATATCACATGGAGTACGATGTATCGCATGATGGTTATGATGAGAAAGTCTGGCGAGGGATAATCCATCTTCGTGCCAGCATGATACCCCGCACACCTGGATGCGTGTGGTCTGGGATGATTTATGATGTAGTGGTCCACATAGGCACTTTTGATATAGTGACCTAGTTTTTATACACATGCGTGAATTGTGAAATGAAAATGTGGTTGTGATTGTGAGTTGATTTGGTGGTATTTATGTGTTGAGAAAGAGGTTTATGATGTTGGTTTAAAAAGGAGGTTTCTTAATGAATTGCCCTTTTTATGAATTTAAATGAGATTGAGCATGAAATGATTTATACATGATGTTTTTACCATGTTTTATATGCCAATGTACATGATTTTGATACATGTTATATATGTATACTCATATGGCATAATTTTATTCCTCATGCTCCTACCATAAATGATTTATGCATAACACTATCAGCATGTAGATAGAGTAGTTATCTACCATGCTTGCATTATTGCCTTACTGAGCGTGTGGTTGCTCATCCCTCTCTATTTTTCCCCCTACAGAGCGTGCATAGTAGCCCAGTGAGGACTGAGGCATGGTATTTTGGACTCCGCTGCATCTCCATCGCGTAGAGGTATATACACAATGATTCTTTTTGTATCTAAACAATGTAAAAGCACAGTATTCTTTTGAGTTGTAATTATGGGGGATGTAGATGTCAGTAAAACATGCTTTTGTATAAGTACAAGATTTAAATGCAAATGCATGACATCGTTTTATTTCACTGAGAATGAATGAGATGTGGAGTTTATTATTGACTCACAGCCCAACAGTGTGTGGTGAGTTAGTTCACGACCGAGTAAGGTAACAGTAAAACGCGAAAATTTTTTAGTGATTTTCGGTTAAAGAGAATGGAATTGGGTCGTGATAAGTGATCCTCTAGCATTAGACCTCACACCTTTACCCTCACACCTTAGGTATGCTTACTTAGGTAAATCCTCCACTCGACCGGTAATAGTGTCTGCTGCTCTCTCCAGTGATCAGGAAGAGAAATTACTACAAGTTTTAAGAGAGCATCAGAAGGCTATAGGCTAGTCTATCTCTAATCTTAAAGGTATTACTCCCTCTATCTGTATGCATAAGATACTACTGGAGGAGGGGTATAGGTTATCCATAGAGTACTAGCATCGATTGAACCCTGTAATGAAAGAAGTTGTCAAGAAGGAGGTCATTAAGTGGTTAGATGCAGGGATCATCTATCCCATTTCTAACAGTGCTTGGGTGAACCCAGTACAATGTGTCCTTAAAAAGGGAGGGATGACAGTGATCGAGAATGAGAATAATGAGCTCATCCCCACTAAGACTGTCACTAGTTGGCGAATATGCATGGATTATAGGAAACTCAACAAGGCCACTAGGAAAGACCACTTCCCTTTGCCATTCACTGACAAAATGTTAGATCGATTAGCTGGTCATGAATCTTATTGCTTGCTGGACAGATATTCTATGTACAATCAGATAGCTATAGCCCCGAAAGACCAAGAAAAGACTACCTTCACCTATCCCTATGGGACTTTTACTTTTAGAAGAATGCCTTTTTGCCTATGCAATGCACCTGCTACTTTCCAGCGTTGCATGATGGCCATATTCCATGATATGGTAGAGGATTTTCTTGAGGTTTTCATGGACGATTTCTCAGTACTGAAGAGGTGTGAAGAAATAAATTTAGTACTTAATTGGGAGAAATGCCACTTTATGGTGAAAGAAGGTAAAGTGCTTGGGCACAAAATTTCTGCTAGGGGGATAGAAGTGCATATAGCTAAGGTGGAAATTATTGAGAAGTTACCTCCCCCTACCTCTATTAAAGGAATCAGAAGTTTCCTAGGCCATGTAGGATTTTACAGAAGGCTCATTAAGGATTTTTCTCAAATATCTAAGCCTTTATGTAATCTCCTGGAAAAAGACACTACATTTTGCTTTGATGAACGATGCTTAGGATCATTTAAGACTTTGAAGGAAAAATTAGTTATAACCACGGTAATCATAGCTCCGGATTGGAGTTTACCCTTTGAGCTTATGTGTGATGCAAGTGATTATGTTGTTGGGGCTGTACTAGGACAAAGAAAATGAAGAGTCTTTTATGCTATCTACTATGCAAGCAAAACTTTGAATGAAGCCCAGTTGAACTATGCTACTACCGAGAAGGAGTTGTTAGCTGTAGTATTTACTTTTGATAAGTTTTGCTCCTATCTCATTGGTACTAAGGTAATAGTTTATATTGATCGTGCTGCCATTAAGTACTTAGTCTCCAAGAAGGATGTAAAGCCTCGACTGATTAGATGGATCCTCCTACTACAGGAGTTTGACTTGGAGATTAGGGACAGGAAAGGAATGGAGAATCAGGTTGCTGACCATCTATCTAGATTGGAGAGTGGACTCAAAGAAGATGGTACAACTATTAATGAGTCCTTTCCTGATGAGCAACTATTTACTTTCGGGCACTCTAGATTGCCCTGGTACGCTAATTTTGTGAATTATCTGGTCAGCAATGTGATGCCACCTGATTTGACTACCCAACAAAGGAAAAAGTTTTTGAGTGATGTTAAGTATTATATTTGGGATGAACCTTTCTTGTACAAGCAATGTAATGACCAGATTTTGAGAAGTTGTGTTCCCATGGAAGAAGTAAAGGATATACTTAGACATTGCCATTCTTCTGATTATGGAAGGCACTTTGGAGGAGAGAAGACAGCGGCCAAGTTTTTACAATCTAGATATTACTGGCCCATGTTATTTAATAATGCCCACTACTTTGTGCTGAAATTTGATAGATGTCATAGGGTAGGTAATATTTCCAAAAGAAATGAGATGCCTCTGACTAATATTTTAGAAGTAGAACTCTTTGATGTCTGGGGTTTTGATTTCATGGGACCATTTGTTCCTTCATATGGAAATCTTTATATTCTTGTGGCTGTAGACTATGTGTCAAAATGGGTTGAAGCGATGGCTTTACCGACTAATGATGCCAAGGTGGTGATAAGGTTTTTGAAGAAGAATATTTTCACAAGATTTGGCACACCTAGGTCTATCATTAGTGATGGAGGACCCCACTTTTGTAATCGGAGTTTTGATGGGCTTTTAAAGAAATATGGGGTCAAACATAAGGTAGCCACTGCTTATCACCCACAGATGAGTGGCTAAGTAGAGTTGTCCAATAGGGAAATTAAGGGGATATTGGAGAAGACAGTGAACCCAAGTAGGAAGGAGTGGTCCATTAGGTTAGATGATGCACTTTGGGCCTATAGGACAGCCTTCAAAACATCTTTAAGAATGTCCCCTTATCAGCTTGTTTATGGTAAGGCCTATCATTTACCAGTGGAGCTTGAGCACAAGGCCTACTGGGCCCTTAAGAACCTGAATTTCAACTTAGAGGCAGCAGGGGAGAAGAGGCTGCTACAGCTCAATCAGTTAGCTAAGTTCAGGTTGCAGGCTTATGAGAATGCCAAGCTCTAGAAGGAAAAGACTAAGTGATGGCATGATAGGAAAATCAAGGAGAGACACTTTGAGCCAGGTCAACAAGTTCTTTTATTTAATTCATGCTTGAAGTTGTTTCCAGGAAAGCTTAAGTCTAGATGGTCAGGACCCTTTACCATTACACAAGTATTCCCTCATGAAGCCATTGAAATTATGGATGAGACTCTGAAGCAACCCTTTAAGGTTAATGGGGGTAGACTGAAACATTATTTCGGGAGAGGATTTGATCATCAACACTCTGTGACCACTTTAGTTGACCCTCCTACTTCTGATCCTGTTACTTAGCTTCATTTTTCTTTGCACTTTTTATACAATTCTTTTCTCTTTTCTGTTGCTTCTTCTTTATTTATTTTGCAAATTGCTTTTACAGTATTATGTCCTCAATCAGGCTTCAATTGTTCATCATCATCAGATAAGGGAGTACTCTGTTCTTGAGCTTAAATTCTTATATTATCTGCACACTGAGGACACTGTGCACTTTAAGTTTGGGGGAGGAGATATCACTTGAGCAATTTTGTGAAAAATTTTCAAAATTTTCAAAATTTTTTTAAAAATCTGAGAAAGAATTTTCAATTTTTTTTTCGAATTTATGAGCTTAAATTGTTTGATTTTGGGATGATTTAGTGCTTAGCATGTAGTTTTCCCATATTCCGATGATATGACCCCATGATTTATTCTGACTTCGATTGAATACGAAGCATGATTATAGGAAAAGCATGAAGTTGAATTCTTGAATTTATCTTAATTTTGATTGTGATTGTCTCATCTTATGCACATGTCATGTCATGAATCAGTATATGTATTAGAGAAAGCTTATGTGTACATAGGATTGCATTTGTTCAGTTCATTTTGTGCATCATATTCTAGAATTTGTTTGATCTGATCTCGAGGTGAAATATTAGATCACATTTAATTAGGGAGATGATTTTGGCCATCTTTGGATCGTTTGAGCCTTTCTAGCCATCCTTGTACATATTCTACCCCTAATCACCCATTTGGTCCAAATAAGCTTTTCTCTGTAAATATTCCGACAAAATTTTTTCGTAGGTTAAATACTCTGTTCCTATCCCTTACCCCAAAAGCATGAAAAGTCATTGGGATATATGTGAGCTATATGGGTATTAAGTGATAGTGAATAAGTATATAAAAAAATGAAAAAGAAAAAGAAAAAGAAAAGAAGAAAAAATAAAAAAATAGAATAAAAAGTTTAGTGAAATAAATAAGTTTGGGGGAAATAAATTTGAGCTCTTACATAAAGATTCTAGAAGTAATGCATGTTAAGGGGTAATTAAACCTAAATCGACTTTATCATACCTTAGCCCCAGCCTTACATTACAAGCTTAATGAAGTCCTATTGATCTTTGATTAAGTGTGACTACATTAGTGGAGAGAGAAGTGAAAAGCAAACTTATGGGAATGATCACATATCATTGACTTTGCATTCACTATGTTTGCATAATCTGATCCGGATAATATACTGTGAAGTGAATTTGACATTTTTCACACACTCACGAGAGTCCAATTTGGGTTATGACTTATGATTAAATGATTCTGAATGTTGGACTTGTAATTGTGAGTCTTTGAGATCAGAGTTTGTACTTTTTCTTTGAGGATGATCTTGGGGAAATTATTGTGTTTAGTACTTGTCATTCCTACAATTATTTTGTTTTGCTTGAGGACAAGCAAAAGTGACATGCCCTAAGGGTATTACCGCAAGTGCACGGGTCGTACAAGTAATAATGGGATTTGAGTCCCGAGTTATCATCCCATAGAGAACTTGACTAGCGTAATTAACTACCGGTTAATCTTACCTTAACTATATTCTAGCAAATTATGAAATTAAGATGGGTGATTTACTAAGTCTAGAATTAGAAATATTGAAAGCAATAAAATAATAAAACTATAAAATAAAGAAAATAAAACTGAGCAAAATTATTTACAGTGTTCAACGCAATTAAAATAAAAAACCTACAAAAGAAATTAAAACAGTTAAAACTAATTAACGCAATTAAAATAAAATGCAATTATGAAAAAAACAAAGCAAGATAAATTAAACTAAATTTAACAAACCTAAAATGTAATTAAACTACTTAATCAAAATGCAATTTAAACTAACCTAAGATTTAATGAAATAAATTTACCCCTAATCTAATTCTAAATGAACACTTAATTAGCTATCGGATCACTTAAAACTAAGTTTTATACTACTATGCAAGATTACTAACATGCAATTTAATTAAAGACTCTAAACTAAGCTTAACAAATTAAATTGAAATTAAACTAAACTAACAATGCATGAAAATGAATTAATTGCAATAGTTGAATGACAAACAAAGCTTTAACAATTTTAAACCATCAAATTATCCCTCCATTCACTGTTCATCCTTCATTTCTTCATTTTCTGGTTTCCAGGTGGTCTCGATTTTTCCCTCTAGTCCAGGCTTTTGCTTGCTGTTCAGCCAGCTGTTCTTTGCTGCTCACGGGTTGCTCGATTCTGCCATCTGCTCCAGGCTTGACCAGACACTGCTCCAACTACTGCTAGGTGCTCCAAGCCTGTCTCGGTTCCAGCTACTCTCATTCTACTTTTTGGTTCTGCAACCTGCTACTGCTCCAGGAAGGGTTCGCTTCTGCTGTTTCTGTTCTGGTGCGTCTCGTATCCAAGGGCTCTCGGGTTCATGCATTTCTTCTCTGCCCATGCTTCTGGCAGCACTGGTTGCTCCTGCTCCAACGAACTACCACCTTCCTCAGCTACACAACACATGTCCCTGCTCATGCTTCAATCACCAGTCTTCTACACCATGCTCCTGATTCCCTGCCTAACTCAATTCCAGTAATGTTATGCAGCAGTGATGACACAGTCCTGTATTACCATCATCCTCATCGCGTGCTCAGAAAATAAATGAACCGAGATACGAAACAGAGTGAACGAGGGTTGATAGCTGTAAAGAAAGTGTTAAAAGCTTGAAGACCGAACAGTATTGACACCTACTCTCCTTGCAACATACACTACCAAGAAACACAAAGCAATAGAAACAGAAGTACAAAAATAATTGAACAAAACTAGCACAGTAAAATGACTAAGAAACAGAGCAAAGCAGAGTATGATTTTTAGCTACTGTTGCTGTCGAGTCTAGCAAGTCTGCATCCTCTTTCGGTGCTGCTACTACATTGTATTGTGAAGAAATTCTGCACCACACCGAAGGGAAGCAGCCCACCAGCTTTCCTCAGGACAGGAAACTACCGTGACCAACACCAGCAATGAGCAACTCCGGCTCCAATCCTGGACTTCTCAAACCAACTCGTGCCACTGTCTACTTCTCTCTCGGGTAGGATGAACAACATGTGACAGCAAATACACTAGATAAGATTTAACTTAAATGTAGAAAGGTGAAACTACTAGAAAATAAAATGAGCAAGTAAAAAAATGATGCTTTGTTTTCCATCAATAGAAAATATCCAAGTAGATGAAGAGCATAAACATGGAATGAAATGGAAGCTAACAGAAATTGCAAAGTAAAACAAATGGGAAAATAAAAAATACTAGAAAGGAAATAACTCTAAAAACTACTCTACCTACATTACTTCTACTCCTAAAATTACATTACATCTACTTCTACTCCTACAAATTACATCCTCTCTCAATTGCCATACTTTCCTATTTATAAACACACTAGGGGTAAAATGGTAATTTCCACATCCTTGATGAGTTGGCATTTTTTTGGTCACTTGTCTTCACACCATTGGCTCCTTGAAAAGATATTTCCATGTCATCGGTCTTCTTGTCCTATTGGATGTGGTAGGTGGCATGACTCGTATTGTCCGCTGGCTCAATCTCGATTTTAGCTCCGGTCCATTTTCTACCAAAATATTCAAAATTCATCCGGATTTAATTTATCTGCAAACATGAGAATTTTAATTAAATAAAGGGGATAATTAAGAAAATAAATTGGGGATTTCAATAATTAATGAGGAAATTAAGCACAAATAATTCTAAAAATATAGAATTATCACACCCCCAAACTTGAGCTTTTGCTTGTCCTCAAGCAAAACAAAATGATTGTAGGAATGACAAGTACAAAACACAATAATTTTCCCAATATTATCCTCAAAGAAAAAGTACAGACTATGAAATCAAAGAATCACAATTATAAGTCTTAACACTCAGAATCATTCAATCATAAGTCCTAACCCAAATTGGACTCCTCGTGAGTGTGTGAAAAATGTCAAAGTCACTTCACAATACATTATCCGGATTAGATTATGCAAACACAGTGAATGCGAATTCAATGACATGTGATCATTCCCATAAGTTTGCTTTTCACTTCTCTCTCCACTAATGTAGTCACACTTAACTAAAGATCAATAGGACTTCATTAAGCTTGTAATGTAAGGCTGGGGCTAAGGTATGATAAAGTCGATTTAGGTTTAATTACCCCTTAACATGCATTACTTCGAGGCTCTTAATGTAAGAGCTCAAATTTATTTCCCCCAAACTTTTTTCTTTTGCTAAACATTTTTTTTTTAATTTTTCTTCTTTCTTCTTTTCTTTTTCTTTTTCTTTCTCTTTCTTTTTCATCATTTTTTTTATAGATACTCTTTCACTATCACTTAATATCCATATAACTCACAATATATCCCAATGACTTTTCATGCTTTTGGGGGTAAAGGATAGGAACAAAGTAGTTAAGCTAAGGAAAATAACGCAGATATATTTACAGAGAAAAGCTTATTTGGCCCAGATGGGTGACTAGGGGTAGAATATGTACAAGGAAGGCTAGAAAGGCTCAAACGATCCAAAGATGGCCTAAATCATCTCCCTAATCAAGTGTGATCTAATATTTCACCTCAATATTAGATCAAACAAATTCTAGAATATGATGCACAAAATCAACTGAACAAATGCAATCCTATGTACACATAAGCTTTCTCTAAATAAATATACCGATTCATGACATGACATATGCATAAGATGAGGAAATCACAATCAGAATCATGATAAATTAAAAAACTCAACTTCATGCTTTTCCTATAATCATGCTTCTCATTCAATCAAAGTCAGACTAAATCATAGGGTCATATCATCGAAATATGGGAAAACTACATGCTAAGCACTCAATCATCCCAAAATCAAGCAATTTAAGCTCATTTTATCGAAAAAATTTTGAAAATTCTTTCTCAGATTTTCAAAAAAAATTTTCCAAATTTTCCAATTTTTCACAAAAGTGCACATGTGATATCCCCTCCCCCAAACTTAAAGTGCACAGTGTCCTCATTGTGCAGATAATATAAGAATTTAAGCTCAATAATAGAGTACTCCCCTTTCTGATGATGATGAACAACTGAAGCTTGGTTAAAAGCATAATACTAGAAAAGAAACCTGCAACACCAACAAAGAAAGAAACAACAGAAAAGAAAAAGAAAAAGAAAAAGAACTATATACAAAGTGAAAAGAAAAACACAGCCACTTCAAATACAGCTGAAGAAGACAACACTCAGCAGCAGGGCGAAGAGTAGGAGGATCATCCAAAGTGGTGACAGGGTGCTGACAGTTAACTCTTCCTGAGCCCTATCTACTTCCTTCTTTCTCTCAGATATTATATGCTTAAGCCTTATATTCTCCTCAATCTCCATCTTAAAATATTCTTGATAGTCATCAGGGAGCTTCAAAGGTTTGAAAACATTAAGCTTTACTTCTTGATCTAGGACTCCCATAGTTAACTCGCCCTTTTGTACATCAATTATTGTTCTACCAATAGCTAGGAAAGGTCTGCCTAGTATAATGGGGACTTCCCTGTCTTCCTCCATGTCCAAAATAATAAAATCTACAGGGAAAATAAACTTGTCCACCTTTACTAAGACATCCTCAATGACCCCATTCGGATATTTAATTGATCGATCAGCTAACTGGAGGGTCACTGTGGTGGGCTTGGCATCCCTATTCCTAACTTATGATAGATCGAAAATGGCATCAAATTTATACTATCTCTTAAATCGCACAGGGCTCTACCAAAGAATAAATTTTCAATAGTGCATGGTATGGTAAAACTCCCGGGATCCTTGAGCTTTGGGGGTAATTCCCTCTGGATAATGGCACTACATTCCTCAGTTAAGGCCACCATCTCATAATCTTCCAATCTTCTCTTCCTAGAGAGGATATCCTTCAGAAACTTCACATAACTTGGCATTTGCTCTAAGGCATCTGCGAAAGGAATGTTGATGTGAAGTTTCTTAAAAACCTCAAGAAATTTAGCGAATTGTTGTTCTAGTTTTTTATTTTGGAACCTCTAAGGAAAAGGTACTGGTGGTCTAACTAGATTCAATGTAGTGGTAACATCTATATCATCAGAGGATGAGGAAGGTTGTGAAGAAGAAGAAGAAGGTATAGATGAAGAAGTGCCTAGCTTAGATTATTTTGCAACCTGATCCTGATGTTCTTGCTCTTTCTGAGCTGCTTCGTTAGAACTTATGGGTTTCTCAACTATGGGCTCAATGGGATTGGACTTACTTTGTGGCTCATCTAGCTCTTTGCTGCTCCTAAGGGCGATGGATTTGACATATTCCTTACCCTCCCTTTGCTTAACAGGATTAGCTTCAGTGTTACTAGGAAGGGTCCCTCGAGGATGTTGGCTAAGAGCATTTGCTAATTGTCCTACCTGAACCTCTAAGTTCTTAATTGAAGCAGCTTCATTTTGTAGCATAGTCGTTAACATTTCCTCAAGCGAGGGCTTCTTCTCAGTTGCTGGTGCATGGTAAAGTTGTGGCAGCGTAGATTGTGATGGTGGTGGTGGTGGTTGATGTTGAAATTGAGGTGGGGATGGTTGATGAGGCGGATGATATGGATATTGCAACTGTGGTGGTACATGAACCAGTGGAGCTTGGAAACTAGGGGGTTCTGACTCTCTATCTATGATAAGTGTTGTGTAGAGAGGGGATAACAAAGGGATGGGCCAACTTGCTTAGTAAGGCAATTATGCAAGCCAGTAGATAACTACACTATCTACAAGCTCATAATGCCATGTAGTAAATAGTTCAGTTCAGTACAGTAAAATAGTTCAGTTCAGTGCAGTAAATCAGTGCAGTTCAATGTAGTAAAACAATCAGTTCAGTGCAGTAAAACAGTTTAGTTCAGTTTAGTAAAATCAGTTCAGCTTGATTTAGTAAACCGGTTCAGTTCAGTTTAGTAAAATAGTTCAGTTCAATGATTCAGTAGATCAAGGTTCCGACCCATCCCTAGGGTTTACCTTGTCTTAGTATAAAACATGTTCAGTTTTATCATTACAATAATATATAAAACACGAGAGCATAGGCAGGATTCGATAAACTGTAGGGAGTATGATCATATCCAGTGGATTCCAAGCATCACGGATCAGGTGTGCGGGATATCTAATCGCTTAGGGAGGTGGGTCAAATCCTACCCATCAGCCAGTCAGTTTAGTATAGTTCAGTAGTCCAAAGATTTAAGCAGGTACGACGTACTCCATGTTACTTACACGGTACAATGTACTCTGTGGACCCCAGTATTCAGTAGCCAGTGCCATGTCTCAAAATTTAGGGCGAGCAAAGTTAGTGTGTCACACAGTCTACACGAGGGCCCTAGCATGGTTTTACTCATCTCATTATTTCAAAATCCAGTGTGAGTCCTTGAGTGTGACTCTCAGTCAACATCCTGGTCCAACACGGTTTCATTTACAGTTGATTTCATAAACAGCACAGATGGCTCAATTCTAGTGAAAACAGTACTCAAAATCGAGTTTAGTACGTAAAATTGTACAAAATGGTGCAAAGCAGTGCAAAAGGGTTAACTTCCTGTATGGTCAGCCATTATGGAATTTCTCCCACTCAAGCACGCTTAACTTTGAAAAAAACATGTATTTTAATACAGACAGTGAAATCTTGAGCCAGTCTATCATTACACTATTACAAAATAGTGTTTTATGATAAAGACACCGAAATCATGCATTTCATGCATTTTTAAAATCTTGCCATTCCAAATGGCATTTTGGTAATTTTCCTATACTTTGGTTTTCATTTAGATATTTCAATATCTATATACTCTATAATATTTAATTGTATACGGTAGGTAAGAAAATACGTATAGCTATCTCCAATAGCTCGTATAAATTCCCTTACCTGGATTTCAATCGAATACACTTATAACTTCCACTACGGTATTTTTAAACTATTGGGCCTGAATACTCTTACTAGGCCTTATTACTCCTTAATGAGCCTAACTTTGTCTTAAGCCCATTCTCACTTTACTATTCATTCTATGAAAACTCATTGGGCTCACTAGGCCCATTTACACTTATTGGGCTTTATCCGAGGTCTATTGGCCTTATTGGGTCAATTACACCATGTGCTTGGCTCATGAAACCTCTCGGCCATGGATAGTGTGCTGAGCACCATCACGCCTAGCCATGTTGATTGGTCATCACCATGGCCTACCATGCTTGCCTAGCTCACTTAGGCAATTTATCAACACTTGGTAGGCATGTCTTAAGCCTTTCTTATAGTTCATGTTGGCATTTTATCAAAAACCTTATATGCCAACATCATACAACCCTCCTTATGAACAATTTGATTAAAACTAATCCTGTCATAATCATGTATACATGCATATCAACCTATACATGCCTTGAAATCACATGCTTACCTATCAAAGCACAAATACCAACTTTTGGCCAACATGTGTTCATCACCTTAGGTGATGTTTTACCATACTATTCATACACCAATCAACTCCTTATAATTCATAGATCAACATATATGAAAGTTGGAAGATTGAAAACTTACCTAGCTTATACTTCCCACTTTGGACAAAACTTTATGGCTTCTTGGATTGCTCACTTTGGCTCCTTGATAGCCAATTACAACTCATGTTACTCCTCTCTCAATATGGAACAACTTTTGTGAAGATCACTTGTTCCAAATATGTCTCTAGGTAGGTGATTTCTAGAGAGATAAAGCTTGAATATTGTTTGGTAATGGTGTCTCCCTGTTTGCCGAAAATGATGGGATGAGAAAGACAATGTGTTGGCTGTTATTTTTAGCCTAAAAGACTTAGGCATTAAGTCACCAATTTCAGCCACCATAATTGACTTTTTAAAAAGTTTAGGTGATGGTTACCAAATTGGATTTTGCTACCTTTATTTAGTCAACTATGGTTAAAGCCCAAATTTTTTTAACCATTGACCACGTTTGACTTTTTCTCAAAATTTTGAAAGTGTCATATCCTATTGTTTACACTCTCGTCTTTGCGTTCTGCCCATTTTCGAGAGGTGAATATGTCAAAAACACCTCAAACGAAACTTTTCGGACGTTTAGCCTCTTTTTGGTGTTTTCACTTCTTTCAACCTTATCAGGCCTAAACCAAACTAACTTTCCTTCTAGGACCCTCTATATTTTAATGTTCTGAGTCCATTTCTTCAGTCAGAATGGTTGGAATCCCTACGGTTTAACCTGAGCTCACTTTAGCTCAAAATGGGCTCTTTAATGCTTTTAAAGCATTTTCTACTCTTACTTGGACTTGGAGTTGTAATACCCTCCTTCTTATGATTCTTATAACCTCTATCCATATTTAAAATTGTTGAATCATAAGTGGTACAATGCAAAATTACGGGTCTTACAATCCTCTACACCGTAAGAAATTTGGTCATTCAAATTAGGACCAAGTTAATCCTCGAATAGTTGTGGATGTTTTTCTCATAGGTGTGCTAATAAGTAATGCCTTCTCCAAAGGCACAGACTTTACATAGCAGTTTATGTGCAAATTCAAGTGATACGAATGAATACGTGGCACCAAGGTCAATTTAAACAAATGCTTCAAGACATAGATCAAAGTGGTACCTTTCACCACATCAGATGAAGCATCAGCAGTGTCCTGGTCTAAGGCATACACTTGCCCTCTACCGATAGCTTGCTTTCCCTTTTCCTCGGCTGTGGCCTTCCTTCTCTGGGTTGAATGACAAGTGGGAGCTTTCTGTGTCTCTTTTTGCCTCTGTAATATAGGAAATGGAGGTTCAGGGCAATCCCTCACTAAGTGGTTAGTCTTGGCACATCTATAACATGCTCCAAAGGTCACATAGCAAGGCCTGTTACCATGATACCTACCACACACTCTACACTGCTCTGTAGTAGGTCGGGCTTTTCCAGTAACTATACCTTGTCTGGAGTTGGGGTCGGTAACATAGCTGGCTTAATTGTCCTACCCTGAATCTACTTGATCCTTGATCTCTTATCGAAAAATATTCTCCATACTCTGAAACCTCTATCGTCCCCTATTCTCTTTCTATAACTATCTCTACCCCCTCATACTATGTCAAACTCAAAGGCGTGTAGCTCAAAATCCTGTTCACATAGTTGTGCTGTACATACTACCTCCTCATAGGTATAAATGTCTAAAGGGGCTAGTCGGGACCTAATAGATTGTCTCAGTCCATTAGTAAACTTTTGGACCTTTCAGACCTCACTACTCATGGTATCAGGATCATACCGACCCAAGGATATAAATCTCGACTCATATTCATCCACTGATTTGTTCCCTTGGGTTAATCCCATGAACTCTATCTGTAGCTTTCTTCGAGCAGTGTCAAGAACATACTGTCTCCAAAAAGCCTCTAAAAAAATTTCCCAAGTCATGACTCTATGTGGAACTCTCAGTATTGGTTAGGTGGACTTCCACCAATGTTTTGCCTCTCCCTTTAACAAGAAGATGGCAAAGGCGACTCTCTCAGTCGTCGTACACCTGAAAAGGCCATAGAGTTTCTCTATCTCGTTTACCTAGTCCTCAGCAATTGCTCGATTCTTTACTGCACTAAACGACGATGGTTGAAACTTTTGGAACTGCCTCAACCTCTCTAACTCACAATTGTACCCTAAATCATTACCAGACTATTGTAGGGCCACTGGACAAGGTGTAGGCTGAACTGGTGGGGTCTGTGTAGGTCCAGTAGATTTAGGTGTAGACGGTCCTGTTGTCGATGCCAAGGGTGCAAGCTCTGCGGTGCAGGTGTATCAGGTGCAGCTACCTATCTAGTCACAGTCCCTACATCTTGTCCCTGTCTACCTGGCATAGTTTGTACCAACATCTCCATAATCGTCTCTAGGCAACGCTCTAACCTCGTGAAGCGCGTATTGGTACTCTCTGGTACCTCAGTGGGACCTGGAGTCTCATGGGCAGATTAATACTCAGACTCATCTTAGCCCTCAGGTCTATCTCTAGGGCCTCTAGTCCTACCTGTAGCCCCTCTACCACGACTGGTATTAGCCATAGTAATGAATTTATGCATTCACAACTATTATTTAGGCAATTCCCATCTCGGTACACATACTTATAACTGAACATAGCACAGTAATTTGGGGATGTAAACTTTCTTAATCACTAACATTAACTTATATCAGACCAACTCAGCTCTGATACCATTTTGTCACGACCGCTCATGACTTCTATCGAAAACCACTATAAATTTTTCTTCTCTTTTTCGCAACCAGTTCTAGAAAAATAGTTGGGGTATAAGTTAACATCAGTCCAGTCACTTTGCTTTACCTTACCATCCATTGTCTATAGTAGTTTACCAATAGGATCGACAGTCAGTAAACTTTATTCAGAAGCATTTCATAACTATAGATACATATGTTTACATCCCGTAAATATTACATCCATGTACATTAAAGTGTTGTTACATGTTCAGATACAATGGCTAGATAATTATGTATACCTTCTCGCACGATGGGAAACTACGAGCGATAGGAATGCAAAACTGGCGCTAACTCTCTATCTATGACAAGTGCTCTGTAGAGAGGGGAAAATGAAGGGATGAGCACAACTTGCTCAGTAAGGAAATTATGCAAGCCAGTAGATAACTACACTATCTACGTGCTCATAATGCCATGCAACAAATAGTTCAGTTCAGTACAGTAAAACAGTTCAGTTCAGTGCAGTAAATTAGTTCAGTTCAGTGCAGTAAGGCAGTCAGTTAAGTGCAGTAAAATAGTTCAGTTCAATTTAGTAAAATTAGTTCAGTTCGGTTTAGTAAAACAGTTCAGTTCAGCTTAGTAAAACGGTTCAATTCAGTGATTCAGTAGATCAAAGGTCCAACCCATCCTTAAGGTTTACCTTATCTAAGTATAAAACATGTTCAATTTTATCAGTACAGTAATATATGAGAGCATGAGAGCATAGGCAGGATTCGGTAAACAGTAGGGAGTATGATCATATCCAGTGGATTCCATGCATCACAGATCAGGTGTGCGGGATATCCAATCGCTTAGGGTGGTGCGTCAAATCCTACCCGTAAGGCAGTCAGTTTAGTACAATTCAGTAGTCTAAAGACTTAACCACGATACTGCGTACTCCATGTTACTTACATGGTACAACGTACTCCATGGACCCTAGTATTCACTATCCAGTGCCATCTCTCAAAATCTAGTGCGAGCAAAGTCAGTGTGACACAATCTACACAAGGGCTCCAGCACGGTTTTACTCATCTCATTATTTTAAAATCCAGTGCGAGTCTTTGAGTGTGACTCTCAGTCAACACCCCGTTCTAACACGGTTTCATTTATAGTTCATTTCATAAACACGATTGAAGCTCAATTCTAGTGAAAACAATACTCAAAATCGAGTTCAGTACGTAAAATGATGCCAGTCTATCATTACACTATTACAAAATAGTACTTTACGATGAAGACACTGAAATCATGCATTTCATGCTTTTTTAAAATCTTACCATTCCAAGTGGCATTTTGGTAATTTTCCTATACTTTTGGTTTCATTTAGATATTTCAATATCTATATACTCTATAGTATTTAATTCTATACGGTAGGTAAGAAAATACGTATAGCTATCTCTAACAGCTTGTATAAATTCCCTTACCTGGATTTCAGTCGAATACACTTATAACTTCCTCTACGGTATATTTAAACTATTGGGCCCGAATACTCTTACTAGGCCTTATTACTCCTTAATGAGCCTAACTCTGTCTTAAGCTCATTCTCACTTCACTATTCATTCTATCAAAACCTATTGGGCTCACCAGGCCCATTTACACTTATTGGGCTTTATCCTAAGTCCATTAGCCTTATTGGGTCAATTACACCATGTGCTTGGCCCATGAAACCTCTCGGCCATGGATAGTGTGCCGAGCACCATCACACCTAGCCATACTGATTGGTCATCATCATGGCTTACCACGCTTTCCTAGCTCACTTAGGCATTTTATCAACACTTGGTAGGCATGTCTTAAGCCTTTCTTATAGTTAATGTTGGCATTTTATCAAACACCTTGTATGCCAACATCATAGGACCCTCCTTATGAATAATTTTAATAAAACTAATCATGTCATAATCATGTATACATGCATATCAACCTATACATGTCTTAAAATCACATGCTTACCCATCAAAATAGAAATACCAACTTTTGGCCAACATGTGTTCATCACCTTAGGTGATGTTTTACAATACTATTGATACACCAATCAACTCCATATAATTCATAGATCAACATATATGAAGTTGGAAGATTGAAAACTTACTTAGCTTATACTTCCCACATTGGTCAAAACTTTGTAGCTTCCTAGATTGCTCACTTTAGCTCCTTGATAGCCAATTCCAACATATGTTACTCCTCTCTCAATATGAAACAAGTTTCATGCAGATCACTGTTCCAAATATGTCTATAGGTAGGTGATTTCTAGAGAGAGAAAGCTTGAATATGGTTTCGTAATGGTGTTTCCTTGTTTGCTGAAAATGATGGGATGAGAAAGACACTGTGTTGGCTGCTATTTATAGCTTAAAAGACTTATCCATGAAGTCACCAATTTGAGCCACCATAATTGACCTTTTAAAAAGTTTAGGTGATAGTTACTAAATTGGATTTTGCTACCTTTGTTTAGTCAACTATGGTCAAAGCCCACTTTTTCTCAACCATTGACCACGTTTGACTTTTTCTCAATATTTCAAAAGTATCATATCATATAGTTTACACTCTTGTCTTGCGTTCTGGCCATTTTTGAGAGGTGAATATGTCAAAAACACCTCAAACGGACCTTTTAGGACGTTTAGCCCATTTTTAGCGTTTTCACTTCATTCAACCTTATCGGGCCTAAACCAAACTAATTTTCCTTCTTGGACCCTCTATATTTTATTGTTTTGAGTCCATTTCTTTAGTCAGAATGGTTGAAATCCCTACGGTTTAACCTGAGCTCACTTTAGATCAAAATTGGCTCTTTAATGCTTTTAAAGCATTTTCTACTCTTACTTGGACTTGGAGTTGTAATACCCTCTTTCTTATTATTCCTATAACCTCTGTCCATATTTAAAAATGTTGAATCATAAGTGGTACAATGCAAAATTACGGGTCTTCCAAGAAGTTTTTGAGTGATGTTAGGTATTATGTGTGGGATGAGCCATTTCTGTACAAGCAATGTAAAGATCAAGTTTTAAGGAGGTGTGTTCCCATGGAAGAAGTAGAGGATATACTTAGACATTTCTATTCATCTGATTATGGAGGGCATTTTAGAGGAGAAAGGACAGTTGCTAAGGTTTTACAATCTGGATATTATTGGCCCACCTTGTTTAAGGATGCCCACTACTTTATGATGAAATATGATGACAGATGGTAGGTAATATTTCCAAAAGAAATGAGATGCCTCTGACTAATATTTTGGAAGTAGAGTTTTTTTACCTTTTGTTCCTTCATATGGCAATCTCTACATTTTGGTGACCGTAGATTATATGTCAAAATTGGTTAAAGCAATGGCTTTACCAACTAATGATGCCAAGGTGGTGATACATTTTTTGGAGAAGAATATTTTTATGAGATTTGGCACACCCAGAGCCATCATTAGTGATGGGGGATCCCATTTTTGCAACAAGGGTTTTGATGGGCTTTTAACAAAATTTGAGGTCAATCATAAGGTAGCCACTGCTTACACCTACAAACTAGTGGTTAGGTAGAGTTATCCAATAGGGAGATTAAGGGGATATTAGAGAAGACACTGAATCCAAGTAGGAAGGATTGGTCCATTAGGTTAGATGATGCACTTTGGGCCTATAAGACAGCCTTCAAAACACCTATAGGGATGTCCCCTTATTAGCTTGTTTATGGTAAGGCTTGTCATTTGCCAATAGAGCTTGAGCATAAGGCCAACTGGGCCTTTAAGAACTTGAATTTCAATTTAGATGTAGTGGGGGAGAAAATGATGCTACAGTTTAACCAGTTAGATGAGTTTATGTTATAGGCATATGAGAATGCCAATCTCTACAAGGAAAAGACTAAGCGATGACATGATAAGAAAATAAGGGAGAGACACTTTGAGTTAGACCAGCAAGTACTGCTTTTCAATTCTCGCTTGAAGTTGTTTCCATGAAAGCTTAAGTCTAGGTGGACAGGACCCTTCACCATTACACAAGTATTCCCTCATAGAGCAATTGAAATCATGGATGAGACCCTGAAGCAACCCTTTAAAGTTAATGGGTAAAGACTTAAGCACTATTTTGGGGGAGGATTTGATTGTCAACATTCTATTACCATTTTGACTTATCCTCCTACTTTTGATCCTGCTACTTAGCTTCACTTCATTTGAGGTTGTTTTATTTTTCTTTTCACTTTCTGTACAATTCTTTTTCTCTTTTCTGTTGCTTTTTTCTTTGTTTCTTGTATAGATAGACTTTGCAATAAGGGCTCTCATAAAGCTTCACATGTTTTTCATCATCAGATAGGGGAGTATTCTATTCTTGAGCTTCAATTCTTATATTATCTGCACATTGACGACACTGTGCACTTTAAGTTTGAGGGTAGGGATTCACTTAAGCATTTTTGAAAATTTTTGGGTAGAATTGAAAAATTTTACGAAAATATGAGCTTACATTGTTTGATTTAGTACTTAGCATGTGGTTTTTCCCATATTCAGACGATATAACCCCATGATTTAGTCTGACTTTGATTGAATAAGAAGCATGATTGTAGGAAAAGCATGAAGTTGAATTCTTGAATTTATCTTCATTATGATTGTGATTTCCTCATTTTATGCACATGTCATGTCATGAATCTGTATACTTATTTAGAGAAAGCTTATGTGGACATAGGACTGCATTTGTTTCGTTGATTTTGTCCATCATATTCTAGAATTTGTTTGATCTTATCTCGAGGTGAAATATTAGATCACACTTAATTAGGGAAATGATTTAGGTCATCTTTAGATCATTTGAGCCTTTCCAGCAGTCCTTATACATATTTTACCCCTAGTCATCCATCGGGGCCAAGTAAGTTTTTCTCTGTATATACAGCTGCATACTTTTCCTTAGCTCAAACACTCTTTTCCTATCCCATACCCCAAAAGTGTGTAATTTCACTAGGATATATCTTGAGCTATGTACATATGAGTTATTAGTGATAGTGAATTTTTTTTTTTTTTAAAAAAGAAGAAGAAGAAGAAGAAAAATACAAAAATAGAATAAAAATGTTTAGAAAAATAAATAAGTTTGGGGGAGTAATTATGTAAGACCCGATTTTAGTTAAAACACGAAATGCGTATGTTCGTGAAAGAAAGGATTGAAATGAAATTCCCAAACACGTGTAAGGGCAAAACGGTCAAAAGATCAAAATTCGGTATTAGTCGGGACAAGAAAATTTAATTTAAAATATGAGATTGAGAAATCTTGATCAATAACGAAGAAATAATTAAATTTCGAGTCCAATTGATCAAGATCCAGAATTTTTAGAAATACCGAAAAGTCACTCGGGGCAATATCTCGAAAATATAGAGAAATTATAGCGAGAAAAGGATTAAAAGTATAATAAATAAATTAAATAAAATTAAATAAATGAATTTAGAATAAAATAAGAAATTTGTAGATATTTGTATAATATTTGTGAATATTTTAATGATTATTATATTAATAAAATAAATTATAAATAATAATAATAATTAAAAAAAAGAAAAGAAACTGAAATTGAAAATCAGGAAAACCCGAAAATGGAAACCAACTAACGACCTGCGAGAAACCGTGGAGCGATCCAAGCCCACCGGTGATCAACGTCGCCGACGAAGACACGAGGAGGAAGAGGAGAGGCTGGCGAAGCTCTTGGCTCCGGAGACACGCCGTCAGGAGGCCGAAAATCGCCGATCGGAGGAAGAGAAGATCACGAGGAAAACGGGGTCGATTTCGGCGATCCACGATAGCTGGGCTTGAACGGTGGGCACCAGGGTGATCGGGAGGAGGAGGCGGTCCTTTTGAGATCAGTATCGGCCGGCGAAATTGTCGGAATCCTGCAGATCGAGAGGAAGAGTGCCGCGAAGGGAGAAGAGGAATCTGACGACCACCGGCGTGATTTGGCCAACCCCGACCCAGCCGAACACTTCCCTAGTGCAGGCACACCGATTGGCGCTAGAAACGAGCTGAGAACCGATCGAAAAAGCCATGAACGACGATGAAAAGGCCTGAACCGGTACAGACAGGTTCAGCAAGAGGTGAACCGGGTTGAACCGGACTGGTCTGAACCGGGTTGAATCGGACCGAATCGGTTCAGCCAAGAAAGAGAGGAAAAAAGGCGAAAAAGAGAAAAAGGAAAAAAAAGGGAAGAATTTTCGAGGATACACCGGACTTCAGGTAAGTCGATACGAGGTCAAAAGTGACCGATTTGATTTTCGAGAAATTTATTTAAATTATAATTGATCAAAAATTAACCCGAAATTAAATATAAAATTGTGCTGTTTTACGACAAAACCCGAACGAGAGCCGATTGAGCTCCGATTTTTGTACCACGCATAACATTGGGTAAGTACATTTTAATTTTGACAATTAGAGTCCTCAATGCAGAGTTAAGATTATTTTACGGATTAATTCTGTATAACAAGGAATATTAGTCGAAATTTTACAGTAATTACCGTAAATAGTATATGGGCTATCTAATGAGTTTGGAACGAAGCCCGATGATTATTAGTAAGCCGAATGAACCCAGTAAACCCGAAGAAGGGATTTAATAAGTAGAAACGGGCTGAAAATTGGTCGAGGCCCATTAAGGTGTGATCGGGCCGAATAAGAGTAAATTAACCCAATTAGTTAAATCGACTGTCGTAAACGTGAGAATTATATTTATTGGGTTAAATTGACATGGTAAATAATTATCTGCAGCTCCGGAATACATATGGGAGCTAAACGGATCGGGTGATCGGTAGAATTAGAAAAGTCAGACTGTACAGAGAATCGAGGTAAGGAAATTTTGTAGGTGCATAGAGATATCTATACGTATTTTTTAGGGTATTTACAAGCCCTAGAAGTTCTTATAGTATCTAGGAACGAAATAAAAATTTTTGTGAAAATCGAGGCATGGGTGAATAAAGAAAAAAGACGATATTTCCCCTGGAAGTAAAATTTACAAAAAGGTAGTCAAGTAGATAAATTGCATGATTATCATGTTTTAATGTTTTATATGAATGTATTGCTTTGATTTAAACAAATATGCACATAGGTTGGCTGTGGATTTTATGAATTATATGAAAGGGTACCGGTTTGTACCGGTTACGATTTTAAAAGATGTTTTATCAAGATTGAGCCACCTATCATATTTACACGAGTAAAGAGAGTGCTAGAGTCATACTCGCATTAAATTTTACTGATTTATTACTCATACAAAGTCGTACTAGAGCATTGCTCGTACGAGAAATTTGTGTGTGTACAAAAACCGTGCTAGAGCTTCGCTCGCACGAGATTTTAGATATCATGATATGCATAGCGTCGTGCTGGAGCTTCGCTCGCACTAGACGTGAGTTGACATGCATATAGTCATGTGGAAGCCTCTTGTAGACTGTGTGTCGCAGAGAGTTGATATGCTCGCACGTATACTTTGAGACATGGGTTGGTTCTCGACATAGTATTAGGGTGGATAAGACATATGGCAGGCACCCCCAGACTATGATATGGGTCCACGGAGTACGTTGTACCGTGTATGTCACACGGAATACGCTGTACCGTGTAGTCATGATGACTCGATGATGTTACTTAATATTCTGATGGGTAGGATTTGACCCCACCTCCCGTTACAGTTGTGATGCCCCGTACATCGGGATCCATGTAGCCTGGGATCACAAGGACATAATATGGCCATAGTCCTCGATTTTTCATACACTAACCTACATGCCTTACATGATATCATACGGTCTGAATAGACCAGGACAGACCCGAAGGAGGGGTAATGTCATGATTTATGTTTTCAAACGAAATGCGATTTAATGAATCAAGGTATTCCCTGATGGATGAGTTTAGCCTTGATGAGGTTGTTTTATAATGAAACAAATAAGTTTTAACGTGGTTGTTTTATGATGAAATAAATAAGTTTTAATGTGACGAGCATGAGATGTCATACATGATGATTTTTCCATGTTTGTTTTATACGTCGATTTCATGATTTCTCTTATATCATATATACATACATACATGTGGCATCATTTTAGTCATACCTCATGCTCCAAATATAAATGATTTTATATCATGACATTATCAGCACATAGATAGTATAGTTATCTACCTGCTTACATTATTGCCTTACTGAGCAAGTTTTGCTCACCCTTTCATTTTTCACCCCACAGGGTACATTCAGTAGAAGAGAGCGACAGTAGTCTTGCATTTCAATTATCCGCAGCTTCTCATCAAGACCAGGTATACAAATTCGTATAATTTTTGTATCTGAACATATAGAGGCACAGTACTGTACACGGATTGTAATATTGGGGATGTATTTAGTTAAAATAAATTGATATGTAAATGTAATGTGGAAAATAGATGTTAAGGTAAGTAACATGATAGGAGGGACTAACATCGACTCATAGCCCAATTGTTAGTAGTGTAACTATTCACGACAGGTAAGGAAATGAAAAAGCGAAAAAATTTGTAGGGGTTTTTAGGAAAAATGGGTCGTGACAAATTATGTCAGACCCGTACTTTTATGTAGCTTGTTCCTTATGATTCCTACGTGTATGAACACTCTATTATTATAGTTGAATCATAAGAAGAGTATTTACTAGATTTACAGTGTATGTAAAATGATTTAACACTTATAAGCTACATAAAAGCCTAATATGACGTATAAGAGCCACAGGTTAAACCGAGTGGATTTGAATCATTATGACTGAAGAGAAGAACTTAAAATGAGAAAATATAGAGAGCTCATGAAGGAAAATCAGTTTGATTTAGTCCCGAACATAGAGAACAAGAGTAAAAACTAAAAAGGGTAAAACAGACTTTTTAGCAAGTTAAGGTATTTCGGGTATATTTACCTACCAGGAATGGTTAAAACATAAATACAAGAGTGTAAGACATAAGATATGACACTTTCAAAATTTTTAAAAAAAGTCAATGTGGTCAATGAATAAGGAAAGATTCAACTATAGTTAAGTAAAATGTACCTTTACCATAGTTGACTAACCATGGTTAAAAAATTAACCTAAGTATCGAGAAAAATTTGGAGAAAAATATTTTTGGTCAGAATACAAGATAATCATCCCCGAAAATAAGGAAAATTTATTCGAAAGGATTTCAGATTAAATTTAATGGATAAAAATGTAATGGGCCGAAATGAAGATTTTAAAGCCCATTAAGGTATACTAAATGTAGATCGAAATTATTAGGTCCCTTAGACCGAATTGTTGGACCAACTGATATGCCAAATATTTAGACAATTAAAGGCTCAAGGTATAGTAAAAATTTCAGCCCAAAAGCCCATTAAGAAAGCCCAAACCGAGAGGCCCAATTGTAAGGCCCATTATGATTAAATATCTAACCTTTGTTAAAGCTAACTATGACTCATTAGATGACTCATTAGGTGACTTATAACTAAACCTTAGGAAAGTTAATTATAAAGGCTGGAAAGTAAGGCTTAATGGCTAAGTTAATGGCTTATAAAATAAGCCACACTATTGTCATCTCACCATACCATTCTTGGCTAGAAGAAGAAACCATTGAAATACATTTATCCAAGCTTTCTCTCACTAGAAATCACTAGGATTTATGCATATTTGGAACTTGCATTCTTCATGAAAGTTGTTCTAAATTGAGATGAGAGTTACATATGTTGGAATTGGCTATCAAGAAGCCACAGTGTACAAACTGTGAGGCTCCAAAATTTTGACCAAGTGTGAACACAAATACTAGGTATATTTTTAAGCTTTCAAATACATATATGTTAATGTATGAATGATTTTAAGTATTTTGGTATATGTTTTAAGCATTGAAACATATGAAATCACTATGATCATGGATAGGTTGAGAGTGAGTAGTGAAATATTGATGAATGCACATATGATTTTAGGGTACAAATGAGATGATATACATGTGTTAATGATTATGGTATAGTTAGAATTAATCAATCTGATTAATTGATACATGTATTTAGTTGGCAATCAAGGTGTTTGATAAAATACCTAATGAACTATGTGAAGCTTAAGAACATTGCCAACCAAGTGTTTGTGAAGTGAAATTGGCTAAACAAATGGACATGGACGGCATGCCATGGTGTAACTGACGGCATGGGATGCTCTCGACCATGGCATGTGCCCGAGAGGTCCAATGGGCCAAGCCCAATTATTTTAGGCCCAATGTGATGTAATGGGTCTCGGATAAGCCCAATAAGAGTTGGTGGGCCCCACAAGCCCAATTGGCCCAACAAAAATAAATAGTAACATGGTAATGGGCTTAAGGCATAGTTATGCCCATTAAGGTTTATTAAAGCCCATTAAGGGAAATAGATTGTATTTAATGTGAAATACAATAGGAAAAGTATAATTAACCTGATAAATGGTTATATGTAGCTCGAGAGATTATTAGAGGATCGAAACGGACTGCTGGATCGAGCAGCGTTGAGAAAGTAAAATTTCTCGAGTGATTGCAGGTAAGGGACTTTTGTGAGTAGTTAGAGATTCCTGCACATATTTTCGTCTGCTTTTACATTCACTTAAAAATTCTGAGGGTCAGAGAAAGTGAATAATATTTATTATGACCTGATAGTGGTAAATTATGATTTTACCCTTAGTTAGGAAAAAAGTTAACTTTTGTGAAAAGTCGTAAAAAGAATGGAAACCACCATTTTGACTATTTTTTCTATTGTTTAGCAACAGAGTAGGTAGATTGACTAATGATTTTAAAGTTGATGTGAATTAAGCACACTTTATAATGCTGATTTTGATGTTTTGAAAATCATCCCTTTTTAAAGAGCCATCTATCGAATTATGTAGGAATAAATCTTGCTAGAGCACAGCTCGCACTTGAATTCATAGATTTTTCACATATATTAGTGTTGATGTATGATTCGTACTGGATTTTCGTGACATACATTGCTGGAGTTATTACTTGTACTCAGTTTTATATGATATATGCATGAGAGAGTGCTGGAGCGATTAGCTCGTACTTAAATTTTACATGAGATACATGAAAAAGTGCTAGAGCATTGCTCGTACTCGATTCTTCATGATTTATACATGACATAGCACATGAGCTATTGCTCGTACTTAATTTGATGAGTTTTGTACATAGCATGGTACTGGAGCTATTGCTCGTACTTGATTTGAAAATGAACTATGCATTGACCTAGTTTCTGGAGGTTTACTCACACTGGAGTTTGAGTTTGTGATGTGAAATAGTGTTTGAGCAGAGTGTCGACTGTGAGTCGCGCTGAAAGGCGCGCACTGTATTTTATGTGATATATTAGACATGTTGAAAAATCATGCTTGATTTCCTCGTGTAGACTGAGTGTCACACTGTGAGATGTTCGCATGTGGATTTAGAGACGTGGTATGTATTTTCCATGGTTTGAGGGCTAAGACCTATGGCAGGCACCTTGACTGTGATGTAGGGTCCACGAAGTACGTTGTACCGTGCGAGTGTTATGGAGTACACTGTACTGTGTGGTGTTGTGGAGTTGAGAAGTTGATAGCTGGCGGTTGTGATGGACTGACCCCCTTCCCGTTGCAACACTGATGCCCCGAACACTAGGATTCCGTGTAGCCTGGGATGACCATAGTCCAGGATATTATTGCATTTCACCACAGAGTCACACATGATATATCACCTGACTGATTGAATTATTTATGATACGAATAGACTTGAGGGATGGCTCGGAATCTGATTTTTTGTTGTGAATGATTTAAATGCCATATTTACTGTGATTTAAATATACATGGCATGATTTATCTAAAAGGAATTGTGATATTATAAAGATGCATTATTTCGTACTACATGCCTATATTTCAAAAAGAAAGCATGATTTCTGTACATGGGATTTAATCTGTACAAGTATATGTACATATTTTAAAGACATGCTTTTAAAGTGAATTAAGGAAATGATATTTTTGAGGCACAGCATTATTTTGAGTAGATGGTGTAGATATCTACTTGCTTGCCTGATTTCCTTACTAAGCGCGTTGTTTGCTCACCCCCTTTCTTTTACATCTCTCTACAGAGCATCAGCAGTAGAGCAAGTGTGCTTGAGGGATAGTATTCCTGTTGTCCTCAGCTATTTCCTATTGATCAACAGGTATACATATTTTCTACGGTTATGTATCTAAACATAGAAACTGCACAGTGATGTATACGATATATATTATGGGGAATGTATTTGTATTAGATTTTATATGATCTTACATGTATTATAAAAGAAGTTTACAGTCAGAAATAATATATTGACATGTATGTATGGTAATGAATGATATGGTATGCAAGGAAGCTAACATTGAATCACAGCCCAACCATTGATGAAAGGAAAGGTAAGTTAAAATGAGAAAACTTTGTAGTGGTTTTGGTTAAGTCAGGAAGGGTCTTGACCGAATGGTATCTGAGCAGAGGTTGGTATGATGTGAGTTTATGTTAGAAAATAGAAAAGTGTACATCCCCATAGTACTGTGCTATGTTTAGATACAATAGTGTTTACCAGATGGGAGACGGACTAATTCATGATTGTGAATGCAGGAACTTTGCCTATATGGAAAATACTCATAGTGGTAGAGGGACAAGAGGTAAGGCTCGAGGTCGTAGAGATAGGCCTGAGAGACGAGCTGCTACTGAGCCATTTCTTACCCATGAGACTTTAGGTGCTAGTGAGGCACCAGAGTATGTTGAGACGCGTTTTACGAGAGTAGAGCGTAGTCTAGAGACGATAGTAGAGATATTGGCACAGACGATGCCAGGTAGGCAGGGATAGGAGGTCGGAGCTGTGATATGAGAGGCAATTACCCCTGATACACCTAAACAGACAGCTTATGCACCGTAGACTACAGATACTCCTACACCCCCACCAGTTTTGGGTAGTAGTGGATTAGGGTACAGATGTGATCTGGATCGATTGCAACCATTTCAGAAGTTTAGACCTCCATCTTTTAGTAGGGTAAGGACCCAGTAGCTGTTGAGGAGTGGGTTAGTGGGATGGAGAAGCTTTTTGGATTCTTCGAGTGTACGATATCAAAGATGGTCGCATTTGTTGTGTTCCTACTGAAGGGAGCTACAGAGCATTGGTGGAAGTCCACCAGACCCATATTGAGAGCTCGACATACAGATATTAGTTGGGAGATATTTCGGGATGCCGTTAGGAGGTAATTTGTTCCCGATACCACACAGCAGAAAATACAGGCTGAATTTTTAGGACTGAACCAGCGGAGTTTGTCTGTGGATGAGTATGAGATGAGATTCTTATCCTTGGGAAAATATAACTTAGACACCATGTATAGTGAGACCAGAAAGGTCCATAGATTCATCGATAGATTGAGATTGGTTCTGCGGTCCAGATTGGTCCTATTTGATATAGCCACATATGAGGAAGCAGTCCGCAAGGTGTAACTGTGCGAGTAGGATTATGAGAGGAATGCCTCCGAGTTTGGGAAGTTTAGTCGGAGCCGAGATATACAGAGGAAGAGGCCGACGAGAGATAGAGGTTTCAGTTATCGAGGAGGGAAGAGACTCTTCGGTAAGAGATCACAGATTAAGGAGGCACGAGAGAGACCTACCAGACCTCCTACTTATATGGTTGTAGCTCCAGTGAAGGGTATTGTCATTGGAGACAGAGACCCACTACCGATCAGTGCAGTAGATACAGTAGCCAGCATGGAGGTAGACCTTATCCTCTGACTCCTATAGTGTGTTTCCGATGCGAGAAACCAGGACATATTACTAGAGCTTGCCTGAAGATGGTTGAGACTGCTCCACTGAAGGGCAGGGAGCCATAGAGAGCTCTAGTTGATCCTTCTGCTTCGAGGAGGAGAGCGACAGCAGAAGAGAAGGGGAAGCAAGTGATCGGTCGAGGGCGTGTACATGCTTTATACTAGGTCACAACTGATGCTTCATCGGATGTGATACGAGGTAACATCCTGATATATGATATTGAAGCTTATGTTTTAATTGATCCTTGTGCCACGCATTCTTTTGTATCGCCTTTATTTGCATGTAAATTAGCTAGACATGTAGAGCGTACACCGTTATGTATGATGATGTTGATTAGTACACCTATGAATAGTAGTCAGCTTGTAGAGTATGTATTTAATGATTGCTAGTTGAGAGTAGGGAATAAGGATATGACAGCTAATCTATTATTGCTAAGTATGAGCGACTTTGATGTAATCTTAGGAATGGATTGGTTATCTGCAAACCATGCTGTTTTAGATTGTTATGCTAAGACAGTTATGTTTCCTAACCCTACTAGATATGTTGTAAAGTTTAATGAAAATAAATGAAAGGAGTAGTTATGATTATGATATGATTTACTGACTTAGAAAACCTTCAACATATCAAGGTTTCATTGCGTACGTGGTAGATATGGATAAGGCACATCCGGAGTTGTTAGATATTCCTGTGACCAGTGAGTACCCAGATGTTTTTTCTGGATGAGTTGCCAGGGTTACCACTAGACAAAGAGATGGAGTTCTGTATAGATTTGGTGCCTGGTATGGAGCCTATTTCGAGACCACCATATCGCATGGCCTTAGTTGAGCTGGAGGTACTCAAGAGACAGTTACAAGAGCTGTTGGATAGGGGTTTTGGTAGATAGAGTGTTTCATCTTAGGGAGCACCGATTTTATTCGTAAGGAAGAAAGATGGGAGCCATGGTGTATCGATTACCGATTGTTGAATAAGGCCACCATCAAGAATAGGTATCCCCTTCCACGCATTGATGACTTGTTGGATCAACTTCGAGGAGCACAGGTCTTTTCCAAGATTGATCTGTGGTCTGGGTATCATCAGCTGAGAGTTCGGAGTGGAGATGTACCTAAGACAGCGTTTCGTACCCGATATGGCCATTATGAGTTCTTAGTCATGCCATTCGGACTGACGAATGCTCCCGCGACTTTCATGACTTTGATGAACGACGTGTTCATGCCATATTTTGATCAGTTTGTTTTTGTCTTTATCGATGACATATGGTATATTCGAGATCCAAGGAGGAGCATGAGGAGCACCTTAAGATTGTATTGCAGATTATACGAGAGAAGAAGTTATATGCTAATCTCAGTAAGTGTGACTTTTGGTTGTCACAGATCTCGTTTTTGGGACATACTGTATCAAGGGATGGTGTATCAGTCTATCCATCTAAGATAGAGGCTGTAGTTTAGTGGGAACATCCGAGTACAGTCACCAAGATCAAAGTTTATAAGGTTTAGCTGGATACTTTCGAAGATTCGTTGAGGGATTTTTTAAGTTAGCTACTCCATTGACACGTCTCACTCGAAAGCATGTACAGTTCGTATGGAACGAGGATTGTGAAAAGAGTTTTCTGGAGTTGAAGCATCGATTGACCACCACTCCGATTCTCACTATCCCTACCAACTCAGGAGGATTGACGGTATATATCGATGCTTCGCATCAGGGATTGGGCTATGTATTGATGCAAGATGGAAGGGTAGTTACTTATGGATCCAGACAGCTGAAGGATCATGAGAAGAGCCATCCGACCCAAGATTTGGAGTTAGCAGCAATAGTGTTTGCATTGAAGGTATGACGGCACTACTTGTAACCCGAGAAGTTCCAGATATTTATCAACCACAAGAGCCTCAAGTATCTGTTCTCACAGAAAGAATTGAACATGAGATAGAAATGATGGCTAGAGCTTCTGAAAGATTACGATTGTGAGATATTTTATCATCCGGGTAAGACTAATGTTGTAGCTGATACTTTGAGTAGGAAGAGCCTAGGGATAGTATCATACATGATGGTTAGGGAACATGAGTTGCTAGAGCAGTTTGCTAACCTCAGTTTGGGAGTTATGCCTTCTGACATGGATACAAGATATGTGATAGCTAGTCTACGCTTTGAGTCGGATCTGTTAGACAGGATCAGAATGGCTCAGCAGACTAACCCGTTTTGTATTGATGTGAGTGGTCAGATGTAGAGGGGCATAATGATTGATTTTGAGTTGAGTTTGGATGCACTACTGAGGTTCAGATGTAGATTGTGTGTTCCCAAGGATCCAGGACTCAGGAGATTCATATTGGAAAAAGCTCATTCATCGAGGTATATGTTACATCCGGGGAGTAATAAGATGTATCAGAACCTCTGAAAGGTATACTGGTGGTCGGGTATGAAGAGAGATGTCGCAGATTTTATGGCAAAATGTCTCATATGTCAGCAAGTGAAGGTAGAGCATCAGAAACCTATAGGGTTATTGCAGCCTCTACCTATACCGACATGGAAATGGGAGCATATCACCATGGATTTCATGATGGGTTTACCTAGGACCCGTGGGAATCACGATACTATATGTGTGATCGTCGAGAGACTGACGAAGTCAGCCCACTTTCTAGCTATGATAGCTACTGATACTCTGAGCTCATTGCCAGAGCTGTATGTACGCGAGGTAGTGAGGTTACATGGTGTACCAGTGAACATAGTCTCTGATAGGGATTCCCGCTTCACTTCCTACTTTTGGTAACATTTTCAGGAAGTCATGGGAACCCAGTTGAGTTTGAGCACCGCTTTCCATCCTCAGACAGATAGTCAATCAGACAGGACTATACAGTCTTTGGAGGATGTGTTGAGAGCATGTGTGCTAGATTTTAGATGCTCATAGGATGATCACTTGCCACTAGCCGAGTTCACCTACAACAACAGTTATTATTCGAGTATCGAGATGGCACCATATGAGGCTTTATATAGCCGTAGATGTCGGTCCCCTATTGGATGGGAAGAAGTGGGTGACCATAAGATATTCGCTCCTGACTTGGTTACACAAGCATCTGAGGACATCCGTTTGATTGCAAAGAGATTGAGGACAGCTCAAAGTAGACAGAAGAGTTACGCTGATAAGAGACGAATGCCACTAGGGTTTGTAGTTAGTGAATCTGTGTTCCTAAAAGTTTCTCCTTCCGAGGGCATAGCGAGATTTGGGAAGAGAAGAAAGCTGAGTCCTCGCTATATTGGACCCTTTGAGATACTTGATCGAGTGGGAGAGAAGGCCTATAGGTTGGCATTGTCACCGGACTTATGAGGTGTCCGTAATGTCTTCCACATATTGATGCTTCGAAAGTATCACCCGGATCTGGCACATGTGATTAGTTATGAGCCTTTGGAGCTCCGAGAGGATGTGTCATATGTTGATAGACTGATTCGGATGCTGGATAGGAAGGAGAAGGTATTGAATTTGAAGATTATCGATTAGTGAAGTTTCTCTAGCAGCATCATACTTCAAAAGAGGCTACTTTGGAGCTGGAGAGTCTGATGCGAGAGAAGCACCCCCATCTATTTGATGACTAACTTGGTTCTAATTTGGAGTACTAAATTTTCTTCGTGGGGGAGGATTGTCAGACCCTTACTTTTATGTAGCTTGTTCCTTATGATTCCTATGTGTATGAACACTCTATTATTATAGTTGAATCAGAAGAAGAGTATTTACTAGATTTACAGTGTATGTAAAATTATTTAACACTTATAAGCTACATAAAAGCCTAATGTGAGCTATAAGAGCCACAAGTTAAACCAAGTGGATCTGAATCATTCTGACTGAAGAGAAGAACTTAAAATGAGAAAATATAGAGAGCTCGTGAAGGAAAGTCAGTTTGATTTAGTCTTGAACACCGAGAATAAGAGTAAAAGCTAAAAAGGGTAAAATAGACTTTTTAGTGAGTTAAGGTATTTCAGGTATATTTACCTACCAGGAACAGTTAAAACGTAAAGACGAGAGTGTAAGACATAAGATATGACACTTTCAAAATTTTGAGAAAAAGTCGACGTGGTCAATGATTAAGGAAAAAGTCAACTATAGTTAAGAAAAGTGGACTTTTACCATAGTTGACTAACCATGGTTAAAAAATTAACCTAAGTATGGAGAAAAATTTGGAGAAAAATATTTTTGGTCAGAATACAAGATAATCATCTCCGAAAATAAGGAAAATTTATTCGAAAGGATTTCAGATTAAATTTAATGGATAAAAACGTAATGGGCCGAAATGAAGATTTTAAAGCCTATTAAGGTATACTAAATGTAGATCGATATTCTTTGGTCCCTTAGATCGAATTGTTGAACCAACTGATAGGCCAAATATTTAGATAATTAAAGGCCCGAGGTATAGTAAAAATTTAAGCACAAAATCCAATTAAGAAAGCCCAAACCGAGAGGCCCAATTATAAGTCCTATTAGGATTAAATATCTAACCTTAGTTAAAGCTAACTATGACTCATTAGATGACTCATTAGGTGACTCATAACTAAACCTTAGGAAGTCAATTGTAATGGCTGGAAAGTAAGGCTTAATGGCTAAGTTAATGGCTTATAAAATCAGCCACACCATTGTCATCTTCACCATACCATTCTCGGCTAGAAGAAGAAACTATTGAAATACATTTATTCAATTTTTCTCTCACTAGAAATCACTAGGATTTATGCATATTTGGAACTTGCATTCATCATGAAAGTTGTTCCAAATTGAGAGGAGAGTGACTGGAATTGGCTATCAAGAAGCCATACTGTGCAAACCGTGAGGCTCCAAAGTTTCGGCCAAGTGTGAACACAATACTAGGTATATTTTCAAGCTTTCAAATTCATATATGTTAATGTATGAATGATTTTAAGTATATTGGCATATGTTTTAAGCATTGAAAAATATGAAATCACTATGATCATGGTTAGACAGAGAGTGAGTAGTGAAATATTAATGAATACACATATGATTTTAAGGCACAAATGAGATGATATACTTGTGTTAATGATTATGGTATAGTTAGAATTAACCAATGTGATTAATTGATACATGTATTTAGTTGGAAATCAAGGTATTTGATAAAATACCTAAATGAACTATGTGAAGCTTAAGAACATTTCCAACCAAGTGTTTGTGAAAATGCCCAAGTGAAATTGGCTAAACAAATGGACATGGATGGCATGCCATGGTGTGACCGACGGCATGGGATGCTCTCGGCCATGGCATGTGGCCAAGAGGTCCAATGGGCCAAGCCCAGTTATTTTAGGCCCAATGTGATGTAATGGGACTCGAATAAGCCCAATAAGAGTTGGTGGGCCCCACAAGCCCAATAGGCCCAATGAAAATAAATAGTAAAATGGAAATAGGCTTAAGGCATAGTTAGACCCATTAAGGTTTATTAAAGCCCATTAAGGGAAATAGACTATATTTTATGAGAAATACTGTAGGAAAAGTATAATTAACTTGATAAATGGTTATATGCAGCTCCAGAGATTATTGGAGGAGCGAATCAGACTGCCGGATCGAGCAGCATTGAGAAAGTAAAATTTATCGAGTGATTGCAAGTAAGGGAATTTTGTGAGTAGTTAGAGATACCTGCATGTATTTTCGTCTACTTTTACATTCACTTAAAAACTTTGAGGGTCAGAGCAAGTGAATAATAATTATTATGACCCGATGTAGCAAATTATGATTTTACCCATAGTTAGGAAAAAAGTTAACTTTTGTGAAAAGTTGTAAAAAGCATGGAAACCACCATTTTGACTATTTTCGCTATTGTTTAGCAACAGAGTAGGTAGATTGGCTAATGATTTTAAGGTTGATGTGAATTAAGCACACTTTATAGTGCTGATTTTGATGTTTTGAAAATCATCCCTTTTTAAAGAGCCATCTATCGAATTATGTGAGAATAAATCGTGCTAGAGCACAGCTCGCACTTGAATTCTTATATTTTCCACATATATTAGTGCTGATGTATGATTTGCACTGGATTTTCATGACATGCATGATAAAGTGCTGGAGTTATTACTCATACTCAGTTTTATATGATATATGCATGAGAGAGTACTGGAGCGATTAGCTCGTACTCGAATTTTACATGAGATACATGACAGAGTGCTAGAGCGTTGCTCGTACTCGATTCTTCATGATTTATACATGACATAGTACTTGAGCTATTGCTCGTACTTGATTTGATGAGTCTTGAGCATAGCATGGTACTGGAGCTATTGCTCGTACTTGATTTGAAAAATAAACTATTCATTGACCTAGTTGCTAGAGGTTTACTCGCACTAGAATTTGAGTTTGTGATGAGAAATAGTGTTTGAGCGGAGTGTCAACTGTGAGTCGCGCTCAAAGGCACGTACTGTATTTTATGTGATATATATGACATGTTGAAAAAACGTGCTTGATTTCCTCGTGTAGTGTCACACTGTGAAATGTTCGCATGTGGATTTAGAGACGTGGTATGTATTTTCCATGGTTTGAGGGCTAAGACCTATGACAGGAACCTCGACTGTGATGTAGGGTCCACGAAGTACATTGTACCATGCGAGTGGCATGGAGTACACCGTACTGTGTGGTGTTATGGAGTTGAGGAGTTGATAGCTGGAGGTTATGATAGACCGACCCCCCCTCTCGTTGTAGTAGTGATGCCCCACACACTAGGATTCCGTGTAGCCCGGGATCCCCAATATAGGATATGGCCATAGTCTAGGATATTATTGCATTTCACCACAGAGTCTCACATGATATATCACCTGACTGATTGAATTATTTATGATTTGGATAGACCTAAGGGATGGGTCGAAATCCGAATTTGTGTTGTGAATGATTTAAATGTCATATTTACTGTGATTTAAATATACAAGGTATGATTTATCTAAAAGGCATTGTGATATTATAAAGATGCATTATTTTGCACTACATGCCTATATTTGAGAAAGAAAGCATGATTTATATACATGAGATTTAATCTGTACAAGTATATGTATATATTTTAAAGACATGCTTTTAAAGTGAATTAAGGAAATAATATTTTTGAGGCACAGCATTATTTTGAGTAGATAGTGTAGATATATACTTGCTTGCCTGATTTCCTTACTGAGTACATTGTTTACTCACCCCCTTTCTTTTACATCTTTCTTCAGAGCATCAGTAATAAAGCAAGTGTGCTTGAGGAATAGTATTCCTGTTGTCCGCTGCTATTTCCTATCGATCGACAAGTATACATATTTTGTATGGTTATGTATCTAAACATAGAAACAACACAGTGATGTATACGATATATATTATGGGGAATGTATTTGTATCAGATTTTATATGATCTTACATGTATTATAAAAGAAGTTTACAGTCAGAAATAATATATTGACATGTATGTATGGTAATGAATGATAAGGTACGCGAGGAAACTAACCTCGAATCACAGCCCAACCATTGATGAAAGGAAAGGTAAGTTAAAATGAGAAAAAATTGTGGTGGTTTTGGTTAAGTCAGAAAGGGTCTTGACAAATTATAACCTCTTTAATCATAGATCCTAGAAGTAATGCATGTTGAGGGGTAATTAAACCTAAATCGACTTTATCATACCTTAGCCCTGGCCTCACATTACAAGCTGAATGAAGTCCTAATTGATCTTTGGTTAAGTGTTACTACATCAGAGGAGAGAGAAGTGAAAAGAAAACTTATTGGAATGATCACTTGTCATTGACTTTGCATTATTGTGTGAGACCCCATATAAGTTTAACCTTGTATATATATGTAAATGAATTCATGAGTATGGAGATAAACTTGTAATGTGAAGTATATGTGATGTAAGTCCATAAGCTTAATGTACACATTTGTAATAAGAGTTGTGACTGTATGTACAAGTTACATTATATATGAATATGAAGAAAATGGACTTAAACATAAGAAGAATGTGAGTAGAATGGAAAATGAGTAGTGTGGTAAAATGGAAGGAAGATTTCATAAGTTATTCACTTCAATTTGGTTTATATCGTATACCTTTGGTTATACAAGGATTTCACACAAGCTTCAATAGGTATAAAGTATGAATAGATGTCATTTTCAAGTCTCAAAGATGATCGGATAAGAAAATGACTATGGCAGTAAATTAGAGTTGTTTTGGTGTCAGTACCTACAGAAAACTGTAGTAAAATCAGGAAATATGAAGGCCAGATCGATCTCATGGGATCAGAGATCGATTTGGATGAGCCAAAATGCTCTTATTTTGAGCTATGGAACATGACTAATCGATCTCCAATGGAGCCAGATCGATCTCTTAAACATTCTGTAAAATACAGATCGATCTCCCCTAAGACCATATCGATCTTCTGAACCTTCTGTAAAATGCAGATCGATCTTCCCCAAGACCATATCGATATCCTTAACCTTCTGTTTGAAGCAGATCGATCTCAAGCCTCAACAGATCGATCTCCTGCCTTCAAATGTCGTGAAAAAGAGGGATTTTAAGAGGACCACATCGATCTCTACCCAATGCAGATCGATCTCATCAAGAAAATTCTATAAATATGGAGCAGTTGGATCTACAATTTTTCGAGACAAAACCAATCTTTTCCATTTCCAACCTAAAAACCTAGATTTCACTCTGTAAATTCGACCATTTTCAAGAAGATTTGAGGGAAGACTATTAGACACAAAGTTGTTCACATCGAAGCGAAGAACAACTAAGCTTAGAGGCATTTTCCTCATTTTTAGATTTAAGGAGCAAGGTGCATTTCCATTGGAGCAAAGAGGAAAACAAGCTAGGTGAGTTTCTAATGCAAATACTCAAGTACATTGTTTGGATATTGATGTGGGGAATGATTTGGTATGCATAGAAATGGTAGAAACTACCTAGAGTAGAATGAATCCACCATGA
This sequence comes from Firmiana major, assembly GCA_033439115.1. Classification (NCBI taxonomy): domain Eukaryota; kingdom Viridiplantae; phylum Streptophyta; class Magnoliopsida; order Malvales; family Malvaceae; genus Firmiana; species Firmiana major. The sequence goes on along the minus strand of CM065896.1, from coordinate 59,870,331 downwards.
CCTAGAAATGGTCTAGTGTGAGAAAGTGAAATGCATTGAGATTAATGATGAATGGGGTATCTTGAAGTGATAATAGTGTTATGAGTATGATTCTATGAGGTTGCTAGTGAATAAATTGCGAGGTTTACCAAAAATGGGTAAAATGTGGATTAAGGCATTTGTAAAATGCATGAATGAGTTATATTGACTAGTGAGGTCAAAACGTGAGTTAACAACATTAACTCGAGTGGTTTGGATGAATGAATCGCAGCTCTCGAGGATACACTGGAGCAAGGCGAGCCAAGAGCGCAAGAAGCTAAAAGGAAGAGAGAGTCGCACTCAAGTAAATTGAGGTAAGGGAATTTTGTGGACTCTTACAGATATCTGTGAGCAATTTGGGTGCTTAAATGTTTTTCTAGAGTGCATGTGATACTAGGAAATGATATTGGGTGATTGAAGGGTAAAAATATGGGTTTTTGAGAAAAGTGCATGAAAACAAAGGCATAATGCTTTGGAAAATCAGGTTTTATTGCTTTTTAGCAAAAGATGGTAGGTTGGCTAACATTTGAAAGGATTTGCAAAAGAAATGAGTATTGGTTTGTTAACCGTACCTTGCAAAGAAATGAGCCACCTACATGGTTTTCGTGAGAATGAAAGCGTGTTAGAGTATAACTCGCACGAGATTTGATGTGTTTTATACTCATGAGTGCTAGATCTTAGCTCGCACTAGTTTTCACATGGATTTTATACTGGTTTTGGCATGGTGTTGGAGCATAGCTCGCATTAGATGCCCACCTTATTTATTGTCGTGCTTGGAGCTTCGGGCAAACTGGGTGTTGCACCGATTAAATAGGCTCGCACATGCATTTGTGATATTTTGACATGTTGATTACTATGTTAGGAGCTACAGGTAGACAAGGGGTTATACCGTTTAAATAGGCTCATACGTACGCTTTGAGATGTGGAGAGATATGATGTGTTGATATGGATCCACGGAGTACGTTGTCCCGTGCAGTAGCATGTAGTATGTTATACCGTGTTGAGATGTGATATATCATCTTCGGATGAGATTTGCTATGGACCGGTGGGCAGGATTTGACCCACCTCCTGTGTGGAAGCAGATAGTAGTGATATCCCGCACACCTGATCCATGTAGCTGATATCACAGGATATAGCCATAGTCCTAGAGGTTATTTCCCTTATTAAATTGCCTATCTCACATGTCTATTGCTTAGCGAATAAATCCATGTTTGAAATAATTTGTGGGTCAAGATAGTCCGAGGGAGGGGCTTAGTCCTGATAAGTGATGAATTGTTTTGAGATATCGGTTTGTTAATGGTTTTAAAGTGCACTGAAGCATGATGTTTAATGCCATGCTTTACTTATGAAATATGCATGATGATTAATGCCATGCTTTACTTATCAAATATGCATGATGGTTAATGCCATGCTTTGAAATGAATTGTGCACTGGATTTTAATAGCATGAATGCTTTACATACCATTAACACTAGCATGAACTCATATTTTGAGAAAATGATGAAATGTATGCTTTGAGCATGGCATCACGATCACGTAGATAGTGCAGTATCTACTTGCTCGCATGATTGCCTTAGTGAGCGTGTGTTTTGCTCACCCCCTTATTTTCCCCCTCTCTATAGAGATTTAAGTATAGATTGAGTTTGATTGGAGGCGTTTCCCTTTTGGTATCCGCTGCATCCCATCGCGTAAGGTATACACACTTGAATTATTTTGTATCTAAACTAGACATAGCACAGTAGCATTTTGTATGTAAACATTAGGGATGTAAAGAAATGTAAACACTTGTAAACAGTAACTCTGATGTATTTATAAAAGTGTTTACTTTTGAAATTGAATTGTTATGAATGGATGAGGTAGACATTAACACATAGCCCAACTGTTGAGTGTGTGGCTGATCACGATCGAGGTAAGGATGATTAATAAACAACACATGAAAATGTGAAAAATTTGTGCGTATTTTGGTAAGTTGAGGGTCGTGACATATTGTATTTGCATAATCTGATCTGGGTAATGTACAGTGAAGTGGCTTTGACATTGTCACACACACACGTGGAGTCCAATTTGGGTTAAGACTTATGATTGAATGATTCTGTGTGTTAGACTTATAATTGCGAATCTTTGATATCCGAGTTTGTACTTTTTCTCTTGAGGATAATATTGGGAAAATCAATATGTTTGGTAGTTGTCAATTCATACATATGTTTTGTTTTTCTTGAGGACAAGCAAAAGCTCAAGTTTGGGGGTGTGATAATTCTATGTCACGACCCATTTTTTCCTTTTATAATCGAAATTCAATATAAATTTTTTGCATTTTCGTTTCCTTACCCGGTCGTGAACAACTCACCACTACACAGTTGGGCTGTGAATCAATAATAAACATCACTCAACATTCATTCTCAATTAAATCAAAAGAAATGTCATTCATTGAAATGTTAAGTTATACATGACACGTTTTTTAACTTTTACATCCCCCACATTACAATACAATTGACTACTGTGCTTTTACATGTTTAGATACAAAAAGAATCCATGTGTGTATACCTTTTTACGATGGAAGCAGCGTATGTCCAAAATACAACTCCTCAGTCCTCACTAAGCTACTATGTACGCTCTGTAGAGAGGGGAAAGTAGAGAGGGATGAGCAACGACACACTTAGTAAGACAATAATGCAAGCATGGTAGATAACTACTCTATCTACATGCTGATAGTGTTATGCATAAATCATTTATAATTAGAGCATGAGGAAATAAATCTATGTCGTATGAATACACATATATCATGTACAGAAAACATGGAAAACAGGCATATAAAACATGAAATTATCATCATGTAAGACCTCTCATGCTCATCATTATCGAATCTCATAATAAAAAGGGAAATTCATTAAGAAACCTCCTTTAAAGTTCGACGCTTTCTCAAAACACGTTAAAATCCAATCACAATCATTTCTCAATCGCAAACATCATTATCATTTCTCAATCCAAATCTCACAAGTCTCGACCCCTCCCTCGGGTCTACCCTAGACAATCACAATCACACTAATATATCAAAACCATGTGGTACTATGTAATATCAAGTGAGACAGGTCATTATATCTCAAGGACTATGTAGGCCAACTATGTCATAAATCATCCCAGACCACACGTATCCCAATGTGCAGGGTAATATGCTGGAACGAAGGTGGACTAGTTCTTCGCCAGACTTTCTCATCATGTAACCAGCATATGCTACATCGTACTCCATGTGATATACACAGTACAGCATACTCTGGGGACCCATATCATGATTGGGGGTGCCAATCATAGGTCTTATCTACCCCATACCAAATGTAACTTCCATTGTCTCAAGTACACTTGGAGCTTATCGTATCCATGTAAGAGAGCCTCCCTGTCGAACAGAGCCTCCTTATCCCCTTTGGCTTGAGGATGTTATACTTGAGGGTCTTACCGTAAGAGAGCCTCCCTACCGAATAGAGCCTTCCCACCCCTTCTGGGCTTAAGGATGTAGGGCTTAAGGATGTTACTAGCTTCCACGGCATCATACGTACCACAGTGTGAAAACCAATGTGAGCTACGCTCTAGCATAATACATGCATCATAGACAAATCTCCTAGTATGATCAACGCTCTAGTACGACATTTATGCATAAAAACATGAAGAAACCGTGTACGAGCATAGCTCCGGTACGGCTATATGCATAAGACAACCACTTGAAATCCACGTTTAAGCATAAGCTTCAGTACTATCAAACCCGTATTTTATGTAGCTTGTTCCTTATGATTCCTATGTGTATGAGCACTTCATTATTATAGATGAATCATGAGAAGAGTATTTACTTGATTTAAGTGTGAAATGCTTTAACACTTAAAAGCTAAATAAAAGTCGAAAAAGGGCTATTAGAGTCACATGGCTAAATTGAGTGGATCTGAATCATTCTAATTGAAGAGAAGAACTTAAAATGAGAAAATATAGAGAGCTCATGAAGGAAAGTCAGTTTGATTTAGTCCCGAACACAGAGAACTAGAGTAAAAGCTAAAAAGGGTAAAATAGACATTTTTAACGATTTAAGGTATTTAAGGTAATTAAGGCACATTTTCCTACCGGAAACAGCTAAAACGTAAAGACGACAGTGTAAAACATAAGATATGATACTTTCAAAATTTTGAGAAAAAGTCAACTTGGTCAATGATTAAGAAAAAAGTCAACTATAGTTAAGAAAAGTGGACTTTTACCATAGTTGACTAACCATGGTTAAAAATTAACCTAAGTATGGAGAAAAATCTAGGGAAAATTATTTTTGATCAGCATACAAGATAATCATCCTCGAAAGTAAGGAAAATTTATTCGGATGGATTTCGAATTAAATTTAATGGGTAAAAAACGTAATGGGCCAAAGTGAAGATTTTAAAGCCCATTAAGGTATACCAAGTGTATATCGAATTTCTTAGGTCCCTTAGACTGAATTGTTGGACCGATTGATAGGCCAAATATTTAGAAAATTAAAGGCCCGATGTATAGTAAAAAAATTTCAGACCGAAAGCCCATTAGGAAGGCCCAACCAAGAGGCCCAATTGTAAGGCCCAAATGGATTAAAAATTAAACCCATTAGTTAAAGGCAACTATTGTTATTTTGGTAACCATTTCCTAAGCTTTTTGAAGTCAATTTAGATGGATGGAAAGTAAGGCTTAATGGTTATGTAAATGGATTATAAAATCAGCCACCACATGGTCTTCTTCAACACATCATTCTCGGCTAGAAGAAGAAACCATTAAAACACATTTATCCAAGCTTTCTCTCACTAGAAATCACTAGGATTTAGGCATATTTGGAACTTGTATTCTCTATGAAAGTTGTTGCAAATTGAGATGAGAATGACATATGTTGGAATTGGCTATCAAGGAGCCATAGTGTGCAAACCGTGAGGTTTCAAAGTTTCGGCCAAGTGTGAACACAAATACTAGGTATAATTTCAAGCTTTCAAATTCATATATGTTAATGTATAACTGATTTTAAGTATATTGGTAAATGTTTTAAGCATTGAAACATATGAAACCACTATGAATATGGTTTGACTGAGAGTGAGTAGTGATTAATTGATGAATGCCCATATGATTTTTAGGCATACATGAGTTGGTGTACATTTGTTCATCATTATGGTATAGTTAGAATTAATCAATTTGATTAATTGATACATGAATTTAGTTGGCAATCCAAGTGTTTGATAAAATACCTAAATGAACTAAGTGAAGCTTAAGAACATTGCCAACCAAGTGTTTGTGAAAATGCCTAAGTGAATTGGCTAAATAAATGGACATGGACGACATGCCATGGTGTGACCAACGACATGGGATGCTCTCGACTATGGCATGGGGCCGAGAGATCTAATGGGCCAAGCCCAATTGGTTTTAGCCCAATGTGATGTAATGGGTCTTGGATCAGCCCAATAAGAGTTTATGGGCCCCACAAGCCTAATAGGCCCAACAAAAATGAATAGTAAAATGAAAATAGGCTTAAGGCATAGTTATGCCCATTAAGGTTTATTAAAGCCCATTAAGTGAAATAGACTGTATTTAATGTAAAATACAGTAGGAAAAATATAGTTAACCTAATAAATGGTTATATGCAGCTCCAGAGATTATTGGAGGAGTGAATCGAACTGTTGGATCGAGCAACGTTGAGAAAGTAAAATTTCTCGACTGATTGTACGTAAGGGACTTTTGTGAGTAGTTAGAGATACTTGCACGTATTTTCTTCCTCTTTTACATTCACTTAAAAACTCTGAGGGTCAGAGAAAATGAATAATAATTATTGTGACCCGATAGTGGTAATTTACGATTTTGCCCCTGTTAGAAAAAAAAGTCAACTTTTGGGAAAAGTTGTAAAAAGCATGGAAACCACAAATTTTGAGTGTTTTACTACTGTTTAGTAGAAGAGTAAATAGATGGGCTAATGTTTTAAGGTTGATGTGAATTAAGAACAACATATAGTGCTGATTTTGATGTTTTGAAAATCATCCATTTTTAAAGAGCCACCTATCGAATTATGTGAGAATAAATCGTGCTAGAGCACAGCTCGCACTTGATTTCAAATATTTTCCACATGTATTAGTGCTGATTTATGATTCACAGTAGATTTCCATGACATGCATGATAGAGTGTTGGAGTTATTATTCATACTCACTTTTATATGATTTATGCATGAGAGGGTGCTGAAGTGATTAGCTCGTACTTGAATTTTGCATGAGATGCATGACAGAGTGCTAGAGTGTTGCTCGTACTCGATTCTTCATGATTTATACATGACATAGTACTTAGCGATTGCTCGTACTTAATTTGATGAGTTTGGTGCATAGCATGGTATTGGAGCAATTGCTCGTACTTGATTTGAAACATGAACTATGATTGACCTAGTTGCTGGAGGTTTACTTGCACTAGAGTTGAGTTTCTGATGTGAACCAGTGTTTGAGCGGAGTGTCGACTGTGAGTCACGCTCAAAGGCGCGCACTGTAGTTTTACCGTGATATATAAAACATGTTGAAAACCATGTTGATTTCTTCGTGTAGACTGAGTATCGCACTGTAGAGATGCTCGTATGTGGATTTAGAGACGTGGTATTTATATTCCATGGTTTGAGGGCTAAGACCTATGGTAGGCACCCTGACAGTGAGGTAGGGTCCATGAAGTACGTTGTACCGTGCGAGTGGCATGGAGTACACTGTACCGCATGGTATTGTGGAATTGAGGAGTTTATAGCTGGCGGTTCTGATGACTGGCCCCCCTCCTATTGCAGTAGGGATTGCCCCGCACACCAAGTACTGTATAGCTTGGGATCACCACTATAGGATATGGTCATAGTCCAAGATATTATTGCATTTAGCCATAGAGTCTCACATGATATATCACCTGATTGATTTATTTATGATACAGATAGACCTGAGGGATGGGTCGAAATCCGATTATTGTGTTGTGAATGATTAAATGCCATATTTACTGTGATTTGAATATAAATGGCATTATTTATCTAAAGGCATCGTGATATTACAAAGATGCATTATTTTGCACTACATGCCTTCATTTGAGAACGAAAGCATGATTTCTATACATGGATTTTAATCTGTGCAAGTATATGTATATATTTTAAAGAAATACTTTTAAAGGGAGTTAAGGAAGTGATATTTTCAAGGTATAGCATTCTTTTGAGTAGATAGTGTAGATGTCTACTTGTCTGCCAGATTTCCTTACTGAGCTGTGAGCTCACCCCTTTTTTTTACATCTCTCTATAGAGCATCAGCAGTAGAGTGAGTACGTTTGAGGGATAGTATTCCTGTTGTCCGCTGCTATTTCCTATCGATTGACAAGTATACATATTTTGTACGGTTTTGTATCTAAACATATAAACAGCACCGTGATGTATACGATATATATTATAGGGAATGTATTTGTGTTAGATTTTATATGACCTCACATATATTATAAAAGAAATTACAATCAATAGATAATGTATTGACTTGTATGTATGAAAGTGGATGATAGATATGGTAAGTGAGGATTCTAACATCGAATCACAGCCCAACCGTTGAAGAGAGGAAAGTTAAGTTAAAAATGCGAAAAATTTGTAGTGGTTTTGGTTAAGTCATAGAGGGTCATGACAAGTACAGTTTATAAAATATCATCATAAATCAAATCAATGTGCGAGCTAGGCTCCAACACATTTCATACAAGTGAAAATACCAAAATCCCGTGCGAGCTAGGCTCCAGCACGATTCAATTCACATAAACACGATAGGCGGCTCATACACAATCAAAACATTCTCAAATTTGGTTTAACACTTCACATCTGCTATTTCACAAAATTATTCAAACAATTGCCAGCCTATTCATTAATTTGCTCAAACAAGGCAATGAGTTTCTCAAAACACCAAAACATGTGGTTTATGCATTTATTAGCCTTACTATCCCCTTTTCAAGAATCGTTTTCAGAAACCAAATCGTATACATTCTCATAGCTATTCACACATACCAATAATCCTTTTCATAAATCATCGTGCATTTTATAAACGCCCTATATTCACCCACGAATTCAAAATATGAACAACTATCTCTATTTACTCATAAAATTCCCTTACCTGGAATTGCGTCACGTGATTCCACTTCCTTATAGCTGCTTACTTGTGAGGTTTGATTTGTCTCCAACACACTCTCCAGAACTGCACAAAGTCGTTTATCACATCAATTTAGTCCATACAACACAACTCATATGTTTGCTATAGTCAATTCAACCTATAGCCTCTATTAATCCTTATAAGGCCTAGTTTTACTGTTCTACTCATATCTCGAGTCTATTAATTTCTTTTAGGCCTATTGATTCATACCAAATCGATATTAAATCGACAATAAGCTTATAGTGTTCATATCTCATCAATTTCTTCACTATGGCATTTTATCAAACATCCTACATACTCATTTCCATAAATCCCTTAAACTCACAATGTGGCTTCATTTAATCATTTTAAATGATTCATATTACGTAAATAACAACTTAGCAATGCCTATAAATCATTAACTCATTCAACCCATATCTTCGCACACTAGATTTATTCTAGGTTTTCTAGGTCACATTAGTTCCATCACATCCTAGGTAATTTTTAACCATCAATACACATACAAATCAACTCCAAAACTAATAAATAGACAATGTATTTGGGCTAAAGTATTTAAAACTTACCAAATCTAGTTTATATTCTTGCTCCAAAGGAAAATACACTTTGCTCATTCAATACCACAAATGAGGCTTTGATTCCAAGGTATGTTGTTCTTCTCTTTGATAAGAACAACTTTGTATATAATGGTCTTTCGTCAAATCTTACTGGAAATGGGTGGATTTAGGAGTGAGAAAGTGAGGTATTAGGTTGAAATGAAATAGAGAGATTGTTTCCCGAATCCTATTTATAGAAATTGCTTGATGAGAACGATTTGTCGAAGCATGAGATCGATCTGGTCCTCTTAAATCCCTCAGTTTCTCGACATTTTTCATGCATGAGATTGATCTATCGAGGGCTTGAGATTGATCTTTCGCAAGCAGTAGCTTAAGGAGATTGATCTGCTTCCAGGGGAGATCGATCTTTTCCAACCCGAGAGCTAAGGAAATCAATCTGCTTACACCAAGGATTAATTTCTTCTTTACAGAATGTTTAGCAGATCGACTGGCCCCATTGGAGATCAATGTCAGACCCAGATTTTTGTAGCTTATTCCTTATGATTCCTATGTGTATGAACACTTTATTACATAGTTGAATCATAAGAAGAGTATTTACTAACATGCAATCGACAATTTGAGAAATTAAAAATGCATGTAAGCTACATAACAGTGAGATAAGGGTTAAGTTAATTCCCGAGCGAGTGCAGGGGTAAAACGATCAAATGACTGAAATTCGGTATAATTTCGATAAGACAATTTCATTAAAAAATATGAAATTGAGGAATCTTGATCAAAATCGAGGAAAATATTTAATTTCGAGCCCAATTGATCAAGATATAAATTTATTAGAATTTATCAAAATTTTTACCTCGAAAAATGAGCCCAAAAATATTAGAAAAATATACCGAAAAGGTAAAATCGGACTCATAAATTCATTTACGGACTAAATGAATTTAATAGGATATTTTTAGATATTTTTGAGATATTTTGGGATATTTTAGGATTTTTATTATTATTTTAAGGAATAAAATAATAATAAAAATATATTATAAATAAAAGAAAAAAACGAAATCAGAAATGAAAATTGGGGAATTGGGGAGAGAGAAAAGAGAGGCAAATCGACGCAACCTGAGGAAGAAGAAGACCCACCGAACGACGAGCACCGGCGACCCCACGGCCAGGCCAGTGACCGAAAAAGAGAGAGGAAGTCGGCGCGATCCTTCTGCCACCGGTCACGCCCTCCACCGACGTCGGATGCCGGTGGATCGAAGAGGAGAAGCCGCAGAGGAAAAGATGAGATCCGACGGCCACTGACGGTGCTTGGTTCCAATCGAGCCCAACCGAGTGTTCCCCAGGCTGAGGTGGGTCGAACGGCGGTGGTGATGCATCGAGAACCGGTCGGAAGGTGCCGGCACGACCAAAGGAAGCCTGAACCGGTTGACGGTTCAGTGAAGAAGGTTCTGCGCTGAACCAGACCGGACTGGTTCAGCCAAGGAGAAAATGGGAAAAAGAAGAAAAAAGAAAGAAAAAGGAAAAGAAAAATTTTTGGGATTTCACTGGACTTCGGGTAAGTCGATACGAGGTCAAAAGTGACCGATTTGATTTTCGATAAAATTTTTTAAATTATATTTAATCAAAAATTGACTCGGAGTTAAATATACAAAATTGTGCAGTTCGACGATAAATTCCGAACGGAAGCCCGATCAAACTTTGATTTGCGTACCATCGCATAATCTCGGGTAAGTAAAGCTCATTTACGATAATTTATGTGATTATTGCGTATTTAAGATTTATTTTACGCATTTCAGAATAAATTCCGCATTTAGTAAATTATATTCGAAATTTTGAATTAACTGTCGTAAATGATATACGGGCTATCCAAAGAGCTTGGATTAAAGCCCAATGGGTATTGATAGGCCCAATGAGTTGATAGATCCTGATAAACGGGCTTAATACAGATTAAGGCCCAAATTAAAGTGTTAAGGCCCAATAACTGTAAACGGGCCCATTTAAGTGAAATATACTGTATTTAATGTGAAATACAGTAGCAAAAGTGTAATTAACCTGATAAATGGTTATATGCGGCTCCAGAGAGTATTAGAGAAGCAAATCGGACTGCTGAAACGAGCAGCGCAGAGAAAGTGAAATTTCTGGAGTGATTGCAGGTAAGGGACTTTTGTGAATAGTTAGAGATACCTACACGTATTTTCGTCTGCTTTTACATTTACTTAAAAACTCTGAGGGTCAGAGAAAGTGAATAATAATTATTGTGACCCGATAGTGGCAAATTACAATTTTACCCCTAGTTAGTCAAAAAGTCAACTTTTGTGAAAAGTTGTAAAAAGCATGGAAACCATCATTTTAAGCGTTTAACTGCTGTTTAGCAGAAGAAAAAATAGATGGGCTAAAGATTTTAAGGTTGATGTGAAATAAGCACACTTTATAGTGCTGATTTTGATATTTTATAAATCATCCCTTTTTAAAGAGCCATCTATCATATTATGTGAGAATGAATCGTGCTGGAGCACAGCTCGCACTGGATTTCATATATTTTTCACATACATTAGTGCTGGATTTTGATTCGCACTAGATTTCCATAACATGCATGATAGAGTACTGGAGTTATTACTCGTACTCAGTTTTATATGATATATGCATGACAGAGTGCTAGAGCGATTAGCTCGTACTCGAGTTTTACATGAGAAGCATGACATCGTGCTAGAGCTTAGCTAGCACAAGTTTTCACACTGTGGTACGTATGATGCCGTGGAGGATGGTAAGATCCTCAAGCCCAACATCCTTAAGCTAGAGAGGGCGGGGAGGCTCTGTTCGATAGGGAGGCTCTTTTACGGTAAGATCCTTAAGCCTAACATCCTTAAACTAGAGAGGGCGGTGAGGCTCTATTCGGTAGGGAGGCTCGCTTACGGTAAGATCCTTAAGCCCAACATCCTTAAGCCAGAGTGGGCGGGGAGGCTCTGTTCGGCGGGGAGGCTCTCTTACATAGTCCAGGATACTATTTACATTTCACCACAGAGTCTCACATGATATATCACATTGATTGACTGATTTAAATTGCGGACAGACCTAAGGGATGGGTCGAACTTCGATTTTGTGTTCTGAATGATTTAAATTCCATATTTATTGTTATTTAAATATACATGGCATGATTTATCTAAAGGTATGATTTATATAAAGATGCATTATTTTGCACTACATGCCTACATTTGAGAAAGAAAACATGATTTCTGTATATGGGATTTAATCTGTACAAGTATACATATATATATATATATTTAAAGACATGCTCTTAAAGTGAGTTAAGGAAATAATGTTTTCAAGGCGTAGCATTATTTTGAGTAGATAGTGTAGATATCTACTTGCTTGCCTGATTTCCTTACTGAGCGCATTGTATGCTCACCCCTCTTTCTTTACATCTCTCTATAGAGCATCAGCAGTAGAGTGAGAGCTATTGAGGGATAGTATTCCTGAGTCCACTGCTAGTTCCTATCGATTGCCAGGTATACAGATTTTGTACGGTTATATATCTAAACATAGAAACAGCACAGTGATATATACGATATATATAATGGGGAATGTATTTGTGTTAGATTTTATATAATCTTACATGTATTATAAAAGCAGTTACAGTCAGTAATAGTATATTAACATGTATGTATGATAATAGATAAAGTAGTAATCGAGGAGTCTGACATCGAATCACAGCCCAACCATTAAAGAGAGGAAAGGTATGTTAAAAATGCGAAAATTTTGTAGTGATTTTGGTTAAAGTCATGGATTGAGAACAGGTCCTGACAATCAATGTAAGACCCCATATATGTATAAGGGTAATGTGTGTACTTGGATTAAATAATATGAATGGACTTGTGATGTAAAGTATGATTGATGTAAGTCCATGGATTCAATGTATGTATGTGTAATATAAATTGTAACGTACATACAAGTTTCATTAAGTATGAATACGGAGAAATGTGTTCTAGCAAGTGATAGATGTGATTGAGACTCAAGATGAGTAGTGTGGTAAAATGGAATGGAGTTATGCTTCCATTTGGTTTTATGTTGCATACCTTTGAATATACAATGAATGCACACAAGTTTCAATGTGCATAAGGTATGAATGGATGCCATTTTCAAGTTATAGAGGTGGATGGATGAGGAAATGGCCATGACAATAGATTGAGGGTGTGTTGGTATGAGTTGCAGCAATGAAACTGCAGGAAATCTGGAAAACATGAGGTCCAGATCGATCTCCTAGGATGAGAGATCGATCTGGAAGAGCCAGAATGCTCTTATTTGGGCGAAAGAATTGAGCAGATCGATCTCCAATGGAGCCAGATCGATCTCTCAAGCATTCTGTAGTGGAAAGATCGATCCCCAAGCACCCAGATCGATCTCCTTAGCTCTCTGTTTGGGACCAGATCGATCTCATGCTTCGACAGATCGATCTCATGCCTCAACAAATCGATCTCATTGCTTCGACAGATCGATCTCAGGCTTAAAAATACCATGAAAAAGAGGGATTTTAAGGGACCAGATCGATCTCCTCTTGGACCAGATCGATCTCCTCAAGTCATTTCTATATAAGGAGAGCTGAAAAATCTGGAAATCTCGGAAAACACTTAACCCTACAACTTCAACCCCAAAAACCTAATTTTCCCTCTCTAAAAATCAACCATTTTCAGTGAGATTTGAAGAGAGATCATTAGAGGCAAAGTTGTTCCTATCAAAGAGGAGAACAACATAGTGAGAGGGCATTTTCCCATTTTTGGAATTGAAGGAGTTGAGGGCATTACCAATTGGAGCAAGAAGAGAAATCATATTGGTAAGATTCTAACACTCCAATCTAAATGCATTAGCTATTTAATTGATTTTGGAGTTGATTGGTATGAGTATTGATGGATAAACTACCTAAGAATGTAGTGGAAGTGCTGTGACCTAGAAATCTAAAATGGGTATAATGTGAGGATATGTGGGATTGAATGAGTTTATGATTTGTGGCACGCTAAAGTTGTTATTGGGGTATTGTTTATGATTTTAGATGGTTAAATGAGATTACATTGTGAGTTTAGAGGAATTGTGGAAATGGGTATGAATATGCTTGATAAATGCCATAGTGAGGGGATTCATGAAATATGAACACTATGAGCTTTATGTCGATTTGATATCGACTTTGAATAAGTTAATAGGCCTAAGAAGGTCCATAGACTCGAGTTATGGATAAAGTAATGAAACGAGGCCAAATAAGCTTTAATAGAGGCTATAGATTAAATTGACTATAGCAAGCACAAGGGTTGCAATATATGGGTCGAATATAATGCGAGATACGATTTTGTGCAGTCCCGAAGAGTTCGTTGAAGGCGAACCAAATTGTACGAGTAAGCAGCTTAAGGAAGTGGAATCACGCATCGCAATTCCAGGTAAGGGAATTTTGTGAGTATATAGAGATAGCTGCTCGTATTTTGAACTGGGTGAATATTGGGTGTTGTATGAAATGCATGAATTGCTCAAATAAATGTTGATGGTATTTGTGAAAGATGATGGGTATATGCGTGGTTTTGGTTTTGAAGTGGATGTTATGAAAAAGGGATAGTAAGGCTAATAATTGCATAAATCATGTGTTTTGAATGCTTTTACAAAACACAATGCTTTGATTTGAGCAAATAAAAGGATAGGCTGACTGGTACTTGAATGATGTTGTGAAATAGCCCATACTAGGCACTAAGCATATTATGAGATGTTTTGAATGCATGTAAGCCGCCTATCGCGTGTATGTGATATAATTCGCGTTAGAGCCTCGCTCGCGCGAGATTTCTATGTTTCCACTTATGTGAAACGTGCTTGAGCTTAGCTTGCACTTTGAAATCGAATTGTGATGATGTTTATAAACCGTACTGGAGCTTCTGCTCGTACGTGGATTGTGAATGGTTATCTTATGAGTATAACCGTACTAGAGCTATGCTCGTACACGCCTCTTTATGAGAAGATGCATGATGCATGAGTCGTGCTAGAGCTTTGCTCGCACAAGCTTGTACAATGGGATTCGTATAGGGTTGTGAAAGTGGGTAAGATCCTTAAGCCTTACATCCTTAAGCTAACATCCTTAAGCCCGAGGAGGCAGGGAGGCTCTGTTAGGTGGGGAGGCTCTGTTTGGTGGGGAGGCTCTCTTACGGTGGGATCCTTAAGCCAACATCCTTAAGCCCAAAGAGGCGGGGAGGCTCTGTTAGGCAGGGAGGCTCTCCTACATGGGTATGGTGAAGGTAAGATCCTTAAGCCCTACATCCTTAAGCTAACATCCTTAAGCCCGAAGAGGCAGGGAGGCTCTGTTAGGCGGGGAGGCTCTGTTCGGTGGGGAGGCTCTCTTACGGAAAGGACCCTTAAGCCCTACATCCTTAAGCTAACATCCTTAAGCCCGAGGAGGCAGGGAGGCTTTGTTAGGGGGGGAGGCTCTGTTCGGCAGGAAGACTCTCCTTCACGGAATATGGAAAACTCTTGGTATGGGGTAGATAAGACCTAGGAATGGCACCCCCAATCATGATATGAGTTGCGGAGTACGCTGTACCGTGTATATCACATGGAGTACGATGTACCGCATGATGGTTATGTGATGAGAAAGTCTGGCGAGGGATAATCCATCTTCATGCCAGCATGATACCCCGCACACCTGGATGCGTGTGGTCTGGGATGATTTATGATGTAATGATTCACATAGGCACTTTTGATATAGTGACCTAGATTTATACACATGCGTGAATTGTGGAATGTAAATGTGGTTGTGATTGTGAGTTGATTTGGTGGTGTTATGTTGTTGGTTCAAAAAGGAGGTTTCTAAATGAATTGCCCTTTTATGAATTTAAATGAGATTGAGCATGAGATGTTTTATACATGATGTCTCTACCATGTTTTATATGCCAATGCACATGATTTGATACATGATATATATGTATATTCACATGGCATAGTTTTATTCCTCATGCTCCTACTATAAACGATTTATGCATAACACTATCAGCATGTAGATAGAGTAGTTATCTACCATGCTTGCATTATTGCCTTACTGAGCGTGTGGTTGCTCATCCCACTCTATTTTTCCCCCTACAGAGCGTGCATAGTAGCCCAGTGAGGACTGAGGCGTATTATTTTGGACTCCGCTGCATCTCCATCGCTAAGAGGTATATACACAGTGATTCTTTTTGTATCTAAACAATGTAAAAGCACAGTATTCTTTTGAGTTGTACTTATGGGGGATGTAGATGTCAGTAAATCATGTATTCGTATAAGTACATGATTAAATGCACATGTATGACATCGTTTTAATTAATTGAGAATGAATGAGATGTGGTGTTTATTATTGACTCACAGCCCAACAGTGTGTGGTGAGCTTAGTTCACGACTGGGTAAGGTAACAGTAAAACGCGAAAAATTTTCAGTGATTTCGGTTAAAGAGAATGGAATTGGGTCGTGACAATCAATCTGGCCTATTCCATTGCTCAAAGAAGAGCTTTTTTGGCTCTTCCAGATCGATCTCTGATCCTATGAGATCGATCTGGCATTCATATTTCTAGATTTGGCTGCAGTTTCCTGCAGTAACTCACACCAAATATCCTGAATTTGCTGCCATGGTTATTTTCTCATCCAACCACCTTTAAGACTTGAAAATGGCACCCATTCATTCTTTATAGACATTGACACTTGTGTGCATTCATTTTATAACCAAAGGTACACAATACAAAACCAAATGAAAGTACAAAAATTCATGCAACTTCATTCCATTTGCTGCACTACTCATTTTGAGTTCCAATCACATTTATCACATACAAAAGTCCATTCCTTCCTATTCATACATAATAAAACTTGTATGTACATCACAAACTCTTACTACAAGTGTATACATTGAATTTATGGAGTTTACATCAATTATACTTCACATTACAAGTACGTTACCATACTTATGAATTCATAAAGTTACACATGAAATACGGGTTTTACATTCTATGAAAATAGAGTTATTTATACTTAATTTCTTAATTAACTAATTTAATCCCCATATTATTTTCTTAATTATCCCCTTATTTTAATTAAAATTCTCATGTTTGCAGATAAATTAAATCCAGATGAATTTCAGTCATTTCAGTAGAAAATGGACTGAAAATGAGCTAAAAAGGAGATGGGGCCACTACCATTTCATCTTGTAGCATGCGTCACCATTCTTTTGACACATGTGATGCCAAGTGTCCATATTTTATTCACCTTTGAAGGATAAGATCAAAAGACACCTTGGCCACCTCATGGAAGACACAAGCCATGCCACATTGCACATCCAAGTGGACAAGAAGATAAATGACATGGAAATATCTTCTGTAGAAGCTAATGGTGTGAAGACAAGTGGCCAAACAATACCAACTCATCTAGGATTAAAATTCCCCTTTGTACCCCCATTTTGATGTGTATAAAAAGAAAAAGATGAGATAATTTTACCAAGTAGTTTTTAAAGTTTTTTTTTAGTCTAGTTTTTTTTAAGTAAGCTACAAGGTTTTAGGTAGGTTATATATTTCTTTTAGGTTCTTTTTTTAAAATGTTCTCACATAGGGGTAGGAGCCACCATTGTTCTCATATTGACAAGTTTTCATTTCCTATATTTGGTACATTTAAGTTCCTTAATGTATAGTTTTATTTCTTTTCTTTAGTTTCGGTATCTATGATCATTTTCCAGCTCTTATAATATTTTTTTTATCCTCTTTTCTGAATCTTTTAGTTGTTCTTAAGCTTGATCTATATTTATTTTGGTAAAACACATGGCATTGAATACGGGGGCATGGAAGCGAGGTTGGCGACAACAGCTCCATCTTCTCCATTTTGTTCTTGCTTTTCTACTGTTATCCTTAACTTAGATAGTAGATTAGCTTGTTGTTACTTGCATAGCTTTAGATTAAGAGGAGAGCATGAGGCTGGTTGATGATAGCAGCTTAAACTCTCTCTTGTATTTCCATTTTTCTGCCTTGTTTCAGATTTCAAAACTGTTTTATGCATTTCTAATTTATAGTATGTTTTGGTTTTAATTTTACAACTTCAAGTTCCATTTCTCGATTACTTTTCTTGTTGTTTCATGGTCTTATGTTATTGTTTAGCTGTAATTTCTTGTTTTAAAGTAAGGTTTTCTTTTACTGCATTATTTTTATCTTTTTTCTCTTCAATTCTGCAGTGCTAGAGTTGATTGGTAATTGTTGTAGGAAGTAGTCTCGACTCCTACCAGTCACGGATTTTCACTGCATTGAAACACCAAACACATTTTTTTCTATTACATTTTCTTTTAATTTTCTTGGTAGTCTTACCTTAAGTTTCCGCTAAGTTTCTGTTAGTATCCATTTTAGAGGAAGAGCGTGGACTGTTGTTGCTCCAATTTACTGCCCCGCACTTGGTATTGGAGGCGTGAGTAGCTGGATTGTGAGATGGTCCCTACTCTGCTCTGTTTACCACAGGCTGTCGATGAAGTTGTAGCTAGCATGGTGGTTTGCTGTGCAAAGCATGAAACTATGGCTTTGGTTCTCAGTTTCGTTCCAATTTTCATGTTTTGTTTTATATTTACTGCTTTAGTCTCTATTAGTTTAACTTCTTCTTCTTCTTGATGTTGTTGCTATTCAGTTTTGTTTTTCTTCAAGTCTCATACTTGCAGCCATTATCTGCCTCTGTTCTACTCTGTTTCTTGTCTCCTATACTATTCTGTAAGCTTTATGATGGAGTCGAGGTTGCTATATGAAAGTGGATGGTGAGAGATTGGCTGGTGATAGTAGCCATTGTCTTTCTTCACGTTCTGCATTTGTATTTTTGTTAGGTTTCTTTAGTTTTAGCTTCTTTTTCTTCTAAGCTTTAGCTTTATCTCAAGCATTCTTTTTTTTCAAGTTTTCAAGCTTTGTAGAATAGTTACAAAGTTAAATTCAAGTTTGAAAATTTTCTTTCTTTACCGTAGTAGTTAATTTAAGTTTCTCACCTTTATTGCTTCAGTTCACACTATTGTTTTATGAGTTAGAATCAGTTTTGGTGTTATCTTTTTAGGTTTTTGTGGTTTCTTTAATTTGGATCAGTTTTAAGTTAAATTAAGTATAACAAACTTTTGCCTCTGTTTCATTTAGTTTCCCGCATTAGTTTTATATTTTGCATTTTCTTGTTCTTTTGTTTCGTCATTATTGTCACACCCCATGACCTAACTTCAAACGTAGACGCGTAATGTTAAGCGGAATAGCGTTATCAGATATCGTAAGTATCTCTATGGATCCTTTTACTTGTTGTTTGTGTCCAATGTAGGAACCATACTACTCTTTTTAATACTTTCATAAATGAGAAATTTCAAGTAGTGACCTATGATATCTGTGGTTATCAGGTTTCTTTCATAATTCCGGCAGCCTAACTCCATAATAGAATTAAGTCCTTCCTACCATTTATGACATAATCATCACAAGTACCTAATGACAAAAATATTAAATTCGTGTGAACAGGACTATTAACCATACATCGTATAACCATAAAACCCAACATAATAGTCAATACCATTGTAAGACCCAATTTTATTTAAAACACGAAATGAGTGAATGCTTGTGAAAGGAAGTTGGAATGGTATTCCCGAATACGTTAAAGGGTAAAACGGTCAAAAGACCGAAAGTCGATATAAATTCGATAAGAAAATTTAATTAAAAATATGGAAATGATAAATCTTGATCGAAAATGAAGAAATAATTAAATTTCGAGTTAAATTGATCAAGATATGAATTTATTGGAATAAATCAGAATTTCCACATCGAAAAATTATCCCGAAAGTATTCGAAAATTTATCCCGCAAGACGCAATAAGACTGATAAATTCATTTAATTGGTTAAATGAATAAAATATAATTTTTTAAGATATTTTGGATTTTTAAGAACAAAATAACGATTAAAATAATATTAAAATAAATAAATAAATAAAGACAGAAATCGTGAAAATCGCGAAGCCTAAAAACGAAGCAAAAAAGCAAGGGAGCCGAGCCCGACTTCCCTCACCGGAGAGAACGGTCGGCGGCGGACACACCAGGAGAGGGGGCGAGGTAGCCGACGCTGATCCCAAGTGAAACCCGACGAGCAGGCACGTCGACGAAAGGAGAACGAGAGAATCGAGAGAGGAAAAAAAAAGAGGATCCAGTGATCGGCGTCGATCTGGGCTTGACCACCGCTAGTCGAAGGAGCCCCATACGAATACCAACTGATCAGCGGCTAAATTAGCCAGTAGAACGGCGGTTAGCACCGGCAACAGCGGTGAAAAGAAAAGATGCCGACGACGAGGAGAGAAGAGGTCGAACCAGCCACTTTTCGGCCACTTCTAACCAAACCGACCCCAGAATGATGGAAGCCGACAAAGAACTGGCCGACGAAGCCCCGAACCAGCCAAACAGGACTGAATCGGCTAAACCGAATAGGTCTGAACCGGGCTAAACCGGACCGAATCGGTTTAGCCGAAAAAGAAGAAAAAGAAGGGAAAAAGGAAAAAAAAGAAAAAGAGAAAAAATTGGAGAAAATCCCAGTGATACAATTGAGCTATGGGTAAGTCGGTAAGTAGTAGGAATTGACCGATTTATATTTTGAAATAATAAATTTGATTAATATTCGATCGAAAATTTACCCGAAAAAATATGTAATTGTGTAGCTCGACAATTAACGTCAAACGAGAGCTCGAGACAGTCGCGATTTGCAGACTATCATGGAATCTTGGGTAAGTAACCCTTATTTACGACAATTTACATCGTTATGCGCATTAGAAATTTATCACATAAATTA
The DNA here is from genome assembly GCA_033439115.1 of Firmiana major. Lineage (NCBI taxonomy): Eukaryota > Viridiplantae > Streptophyta > Magnoliopsida > Malvales > Malvaceae > Firmiana > Firmiana major. The sequence goes on along the minus strand of CM065896.1, from coordinate 59,849,794 downwards.
CAAAATTAATTTCCGCATTAATTGAATTTGTCAAGACCCGTTCTCAATCCATGACTTTAACCAAAATCACTACAAATTTTTCGCATTTTGACTTACCTTTCCTCTCTTCAATGGTTGGGCTGTGATTCGATGTCAAAGTCCTCACTTACCACATCATCCAATATCATACATACATGTCAACATACTATTACTGACTGTACTTGCTTTTATCATACATGTAAGATTATATAAAATCTAATACAAATACATTCCCCATAATATATATCGTATACATCACTGTGCTGTTTCTATGTTTAGATACACAACTGTACATAATAGGTATACCTGGCGATCGATAGGAACTAGCAGTGGACTCAGAAATACTATCCCTCGATAGCTCTCGCTCTACTGGCGCTCTGTAGAGAGATGTAAAGAAAGGGGGGTGAGCATACAACGCGCTCAGTAAGAAAATCAGGCAAGCAAGTAGATATCTACACTATCTACTAAAATAATTCTATGCCTTGAAAACATTATTTCCTTAACTCACTTTAAAAGCATGTCTTGAAACATAATATATATACTTGTACAGATTAAATCCCATGTACAAAAATCATGCTTTCTTTCTCAAATGTAGGCATGTAGTGCAAAATAATGCATCGTATATAAATCATGCCTTTATGTAAATCATGCCATGTATATTTAAATCACAACAAATATGGCATTAAAATAATTCACATCACAAAATCGGAGTCCGACCCATCCCTCAGGTCTGTCCGCAATTTAAATCAATCAATCAATGTGATATATCATGTGAGACTCTGTGGTTAAATGCAAATAGTATCCTGGACTATGATCATATCCGAAATGTGATCCCAAGCAACGCAGTACTCGGTGTGCGGGGCATCCCTGCTGCAACGGGAGGATGGTCAGTCCACTACAGCCTTCAGCTATGTGTAACACACGGTACAGCGTACTCCTTGCGCCCCCAGGCACGGTACAAAGTACACCCGTGGACCCTACATCACAGTCAGGGTGCCTGCCATAGGTCTTAGCCCTCGCACCTGTGGAATATCATACCACGTCTATATTAACCTCATGCGGATATCCTCTCACAAGATGTGACACACAGTCACATAAGAACTCGGGCATGGGTTTTAACATGTATTATATATCACATACAGTGTGCGTCTTGAGTGCAACCCACAGTCGACACTCCGCTCAAACACTGTTTCACATCACAAACTCGACTCTAGCGCAAGTAAACCTCCAGCAACTAGGTCAATGCATAGTTCATGTATTAAATCAAGTACGAGCAATAGCTCCATTACCATGCTATGCACAATATCAAATCAAGTACGAGCAATAGCTCCAGTACTATGTCATGTATAAACCATGAAGAATCGAGTACGAGCAATGCTCTAGTACTCTGTCATGTATCTCATGTAAAATTCGAGTACGAGCTAATCGCTCCAGCACTCTGTCATGCATCTCATGTAAAACTCGAGTACGAGCTAATCGCTCCAGCACTCTGTCATGCATATATCATTTAAAACTGAGTACGAGTAAAAACTCCAGTGCTCTATCATGTATGTCATGGAAATCTAGTGCGTATTAAAATCCAGCACTAATGTATGTGGAAAACATATGAAATCCAGTGCGAGTTGTGCTCTAGCACGATTTATTCTCACATAATATGATAGATGGCTCTTTAAAAAGGGATAGTTTATAAAACATCAAAATCAGCACTATAAAGTGTGCTTAAGTCACATCAACCTTAAAATCATTAGCCCATCTATTTATTTTCGTGCTCAACAACAATTAAACACTCACAATGGTAGTTTCCATGCTTTTTGCAACTTTTCACAAAAGTTGACTTTTTGACTAAGGGCAAAATCGTAATTTGCCACTATCGGGTCGCAATAATTATTATTCACTTTCTCTGACCCTCAGAGTTTTTAAGTGAATGTAAAAGCAGACGAAAATACGTGCAGGTATCTCTAACTACTCGCAAAAGTCCCTTACCTCGAATCACGTCAAGTGACCTCACTTCCTCGGTGCTGCTCAGTCTCGCAGTCCGATCAGCTCTCAATGTAAACTTCGAAACTGTAAATAACCATTCCTCAGGTTAATTATAATTTTCCTACTATATTACACATTAATACAGTCCATTTTCCCTTAATGGGCCTTAATAATCCTTAATGGGCCTAACTAGGCCTTAAGCCCATTTTCATTTTACTATTCATTTTCGTTGGGCCTATTGGGCTTGTGGGGCCCACCAACTCTTATTGGGCTTGTTCTAGGCCCATTACATCCTATTGGGCCTAAAATATTTGCGCTTGACCCATTGGCCCTCTCGGTCACATGCCATGGCCGAGAGCTATCCATGCCTCGGTTTTACCATGTCATGGCATCCATGCCTATTATTTAGCCAATTTCACTTAGGCATTTTCACAAACACTTGGTAGGCAACATTACCAATCATCATATAGTTCATTTTGGCATTTTATCAAACACCTTGATTGCCAACAAATTACATGTATTAATTAATCAATTTGATTAATTCTAATTACACCGTTAACATTAATACATGTACACTAATCCATTTATGTCTCAAAATCATATTGACATAAATCAATATCCCATTTCTCACTCTCGGCCTAACCCACTTCATGGTGATTTAATATGTTTCAATGCTTAAAACATATATCAACTTACATAAAATCATTCATACATTAACATATATGAAATTGGAAATTAGAAAATATACCAATTGTTGTGTTCACCCTTTGGCCGAAACTTTGGAGGCTCTCGGTTTGCACTCTATGGCTCCTTGATAGCCAATTCCAACATATGTCACTCTCCTTTCAATTTGGAACAACTTCCATGAAGAATGCAAGTTCCAAATATGCCTAATTCCTAGTGATTTCTAGTGAGAGAAAGCTTGGAAAATATGTTTCAATGGTTTCTTCTTCTAGCCGGATTTGTTGTGATGAAGATGACAATGGTGTGGCTGAACTTATAAGCCATATACTTAGCCATTAAGCTTTACTTTTCAGTCATTTAACTTGACTTTCCAAACCTTAGCCATGAGTCACCTTATGAGTCATAGTTAACTTTAACTATGGTTAGATATTTATCTCATGGGCTTTTCCATTTGGGCTTCTCGGTTTGGGCTTTCTTAATGGGCTTTCGAGCTGAAATTTTTACTATGTCTCGGGCCTTTAATTGTCTCAAAATTTGGCAGGTCAATTGGTCCAACAATTCGGTCTAAAGGACCTAAGAATTTCGATATACGTTTAGTATACCTTAATGGGCTTTAAAATTTTCACCTTAGGCCCATTACGTTTTTAACCATTAAATTTATTCCGAAATCCTTCCGAATAAATTTTCCTTACTTCTGGGGATGATTATCTTGTATTCTGGCCAAGAATATTTTTTTCCCAAATTTTCCTCCACACTTAGGTTAATTTTTAACCATGATTAGTCAACTATGGTAAAAGTCCACTTTCTTAACTATAGTTGACTTTTTCCTTTACCATTGACTAAGTTGACTTTTTCTCCAAATTTCGAAAGTGTCATTTCTTATGTCTTACACTCTCGTCTTTATATTCCAACCGCTCTCGATGGATAATTTTACCCGAAACACCTTATTTTGCCAAAAAGGTCCATTTTACCCTTTTTAGCTTTTACTCTTGTTTTCTATGTTCGGGACTAAATCAAGTTGACTTGCCTTCATGAGCTCTCTATGCTCTCTTATTTTAAGTTCTTATTTTCAGCTAGAATGATTTAGATTTACTCAGTTTAGCCTGTGACACTTATAGTTCACATTAGGCTCTTTATGTAGCTTTTGCGTGTTAAATCATTTCACTAACACTTTAAGTCTAGTAAATACTCTTCTTATGATTCAACTGTACTTACATAGTGTTCATACACATAGGAATCATAAGGTACAAGCTACAAAAATTGGAGTCTGACAATCCTCCCCCACTTAGAAAATTTGGTCCTCCAAATTAGAACAAAGTCAGTCCTCAAATAGGTGAGGGTACTTCTCTCGCATCAGACTCTCTAGCTCCCAAGTAGCTTCCTCTGAAGTATGATGCTGCCAGAGAATATTCACTAATCTGATGGTCTTCGATCTCAATACCTTATCCTTCCTATCCAATATCTAAATCGGTCTCTCTACATATGACATGTCCTCTCGGAGCTCCAAAGGCTCGTAACTAATCACATGTGCCGGATCCGGGTGATACTTCCCAAGCATCGATATGTGGAAGACATTATGGACACCTGATAAGTCCGGTGGCAATACCAACCTATACGCCTTATCTCCCACTCGATCAAGTATCTCAAAGGGTCCAATATAGCGAGGATTTAGTTTCCCTCTCTTCCCAAATCTCGCTATGCCCTTGGAAGGAGAAACTCTCAAAAACACGGATTCACCAACTGAAAACTCTAGTGGCCTACGTCTCATGTCAACGTAACTCTTCTGTCTACTCTGAGCTGTCCTCAGCCTCTCTACAATCAAGTGGACATCCTCAGATGCTTGTGTAACCATGTCAGGAGCGAAACTCTTACGGTCACCCACTTCTTCCCATCCAATAGGGGAACGACATCTACGGCCATACAAGGCCTCATACAGTGCCATCCCGATACTCGAATGATAACTGTTGTTGTAGGCGAACTCGGCTAGTGGAAAGTGGTCATCCCAGGAGCCTCGATAGTCTAGCACACATGCTCTCAACATATCCTCCAGAGTCTGTATAGTCCTCTCTGACTGACTATCTGTCTAAGGATGGAAAGCGGTGCTCAAACTCAACTGGGTTCCCATGGCTTCCTGAAAATGTCCCCAAAAGTGGGATGTGAAGCGGGAATCCCTATCAGAGACTATGCTCACTGGTACACCGTGTAACCTCACTACCTCGCGTACATACAGTTCCACTAATGAACTCAAAGTATCGGTCGCTCTCATAGCTAAGAAGTGGGTTGACTTCGTCAGTCTGTCAACAATCACCCATATAGCATCGTGATTCCTGCGGGTTCTCGGTAAACCCATCATGAAATCCATGGTGATATGCTCTCATTTCCATGTCGGTATAGGTAGAGGCTGCAATAACCCTGCAGGTTTCTGATGCTCTACCTTCACTTGCTGACATACGAGACACTTTGCCACGAAGTCTGCTACATCTCTCTTCATACCCAACCACCAGTATAGCTTCCAGAGGTTCTGATACATCTTGTTACTCCCCGGATGTAACGTACTCGACGAATGAGCTTCCGCTAATATCAATCTCCTGAGTCCTGGATCCTCGGGAACACACAATCTGCCTCTGAACCTCAGTAGTCCGTCTGAACTCAACTCAAAATCAGTCACTGTGCCCTTCTGCATCTGACTACTCACATCCATACAAAATGGATCAGTCTGCTGAGCCACTCTGATCCTGTCCAACAGGTCCGACTCCAAGCGTAGACTAGTTATCACATAGCCTATATCCATGTCAGAAGGCACGACTCCTAAACTGAGGCTAGCAAACTGCTCTAGCAAATCATGTTCCCTAACCATCATATATGATACCATCCCCAGGCTCTTCCAACTCAAGGCATCGGCTACACCGTTAGCCTTACCCGGATGATAAAGTATCTCACAATCGTAGTCCTTCAGAAGCTCTAGCCATCTTCTCTATCTCATGTTTAGTTCTTTCTGCAAGAACAGATACTTGAGGCTCTTGTGGTCGGTAAATATCTGGAACTTCTTGCCATATAAGTAGTGGCACCATACCTTCAACGCAAACACTACTACTGCTAGCTCCAAATCGTGGGTCGGATAGTTCTTCTCATGATCCTCCAGCTATCGGGATCCATAAGCAACTACCTTCCCATCCTGAATCAATACACAGCCCAGTCCCTGATGCGAAGCATCGGTGTACACTGCAAATCCTCCTGAGCTGGTAGGGATAGTGAGAATCGGAGCGGTGGTCAATCGACGCTTCAACTCCTTAAAACTCTTCTCACAATCCTCGTTCCATATGAACGGTGCACTCTTTCGAGTAAGACGTGTCAACGGAGCAGCCAACTTCGAAAATCCTTCAACGAATCTCCGATAGTATCCAGCTAAACCCAAAAAACTCCTGATCTCGGTGACTGTCCTCGGCTGTTCCCACTGAACTACAACCTCTATCTTAGATGGATCAACTGATACACCATCTCTCGATACATGTCCCAAAAACGAGATCTGTGACAACCAAAAGTCACACTTACTGAGCTTAGCATATAACTCATGCTCCCGTAGCATTTGCAACACGATCCTGAGGTGCTCCTCATGCTCCTCCTTGGATCTCGAATACACCAATATGTCATCGATGAAGACAATAACAAACTGGTCCAAATATGGCTTGAACACATCATTCATCAAAGCCATGAAAGCAGCTGGAACATTCGTCAATTCGAATGGCATGACCAAGAACTCTTCAGCTGATGATACCCAGACCTTAGGTCAATCTTAAAAAAGACCTGCGCTCCCTGAAGCTGATCTAACAAGTCGTCAATGCGTGGGAGGGGGTACCTATTCTTGATGGTGGCCTTATTCAACAATCGGTAGTCTATACACAATCAGAGGCTCCCATCCTTCTTCCTCACAAACAGAACCGGTGCTCCCCAAGGTGAAACAGTCGGTCGAACAAAACCCCTATCCAACGGCTCCTGTAACTATCTCTTGAGCTCCTCCAGCTCAACTAAGGCCATGCGATATGGTGGTCTTGAAAATAGGCTCAGTACTAGGTACCAGATCTATGCAGAACTCCATCTCTCTGTCTGGTGGTAACCCTGGCAATTTATCCGGAAAAACATCTGGGTACTCACTAACCACAGTAATCTCTGACAACTCCGAATGTGCCTTATCCATATCTACCACGTACGCAATGAAACTTTGATATGTTGAAGGTTTTCCAAATCAGTAATCATGTAATAACCATAACTACTCCTTTAATTTATTCTTATTAAACTTTACAACATATCTAGTAGGGTTAGGAAATATAATTGTCTTAGCATAACAATCTAAAACAGCATGGTTTGCAGATAGCCAATCCATTCCTAATATTATATCAAAGTCACTCATACTTAGTAATATTAGATTGGTTGTCATCTCCTTATTGCCTACTCTCAACTTGCAGTCATTAAATACATATTCTACAACTTGACTACTATTCATAGGCGTACTAATCAACATCATCATACATAAATGTGTACGCTCTACATGTCTTGCTAATTTACATGCAAATGAAGGCGATACAAAAGAATGCGTGGCACCAGGATCAATTAAAACATATGCTTCAATATCATAAATCAGGATGTTACCTCAAATCACATCCGATGAAGCATCAGCTGTCCCCTGGTCCAAAGCATGTACTCGTCCTTGACCCATCACTTGTTTCCCCTTCTCCTCTGCCGTCGCTCTACCTCTCTGAGCAGACGTACCAGCTGGACTTCTATCAGGCTCCCTGCCCCTCAGTGGTGCAGTAACAAATGTCTCTGGGCACTCTCTAGCAATGTGCCCTTGTTTCCCACATCGAAAACACACAATAGGAGTTAGCGGACACGGTCTACTTCCATGTTGTTTACCGCATCTTCTGCACTAATCAACAGCAGGTCTCTGTCCTCCTATGAAAATGCCCTTTGCTGGGGCTACAGTCGGATAAGTAAGAAGTCTGGCATACCTCTCTCGTGCCTCCTCCACTCGTGATCTCGTATCGAAGAGTCTCTTCCCTCCTCGATAACTGAAATCTCTAGCCGGTCTCTTCTTCTGTATATCTCGGCTACGGCTAAACTTCCCAAACTCGAAAGCATTCCTCTCGTAATCCTGCTCACATAATTACGCCCTGCGCACTGCTTCCTCATAGGTCACTATGTCTAATGGGACCAACCTGGACCGTAGCATCGACCTTAACCCGTCGATAAACCTGTGGACCTTCCTGGTCTCACTGTACATGGTATCCGAGTCATATCTTCCTAGGGATAGGAATCGAGTCTCACACTCGTCCACAGATAAACTCCCCTGGTTTAGTCCCAAAAACTCTGCCTGTAGTTTTCACTGTGCGGTGTTGGGAACAAACTGCCTCCTAAAGGCCTCCCGAAATATATCCCAACTGATATCTGTGTGTCGGGATCTCAATATAGGTCGGGTGCACTTTCACCAATGCTCTGCAGCTCCCTTCAGTAGGAACGCAGCAAACGCGACCATCTCCGAGGTCGTACACTCCAAGAATCCATAAAGCTTCTCCAGCTCTGCTAACCACTCCTCAGCAGCTACAGGGTCCTTGACCCCACTAAAGGATGGAGGTCTAAACTTCTGGAATTCTCGCAACCAATGCAGATCACATCCATACCCTAATCCAATACCATCCGAAATCGGTAGGGGTGTAGGAGAATCTACAGTCCTCTGTGCATCAGCTATCTGCTAGGGGTATCAGGGGCAACTGCCTCTCCTGTCGCAGCTCCTGCCTCCTTTCCCTGCCTACCTGGCATCGTCTATGCCAGTATCTCGATAATAGTCTCGAGACCACGCTCTAATCTCGTGAAGCGCATCTCAGCACACTCGGTTGCCTCAGTAGCACCTGGAGTCTCATGCGTAGGTAATGGTCCGACAGCGGCTTGTCCCTCGGGTCTATCTCCCCGGCCTCGAGCCCTACCTCTCGTAACTCTACCACTACGCGTATTTGCCATATAGGTAAAGTTCTTACATTCATAATAAAGAATTAGTCTATCTCCTATCTGGTATACACAGTTGTATCTAAACACAGCACAGTACTATAGGGATGTACACTTTCCTATTTTCTAACACCGACTCACATCAGACCAACCTCTGCTCTAATACTATTCTGTCAGGACCCGTTCTCAATCCATGACTTTAACCAAAATCACTACAAATTTTTTGCATTTTGACTTACCTTTCCTCTCTTCAATGGTTGGGCTGTGATTCGATGTCAGAGTCCTCACTTACCACATCATCCAATATCATACAAACATGTCAACATACTATTACTGACTGTACTTGCTTTTATCATACATGTAAGCTTATATAAAATCTAATACAAATACATTCCCCATAATATATATCGTATACATCACTGTGCTGTTTCTATGTTTAGATACACAACTGTACATAATAGGTATACCTGGCGATCGATAGGAACTAGCAGTGGACTCAGAAATACTATCCCTCGATAGCTCTCGCTCTACTGGCGCTCTGTAGAGAGATGTAAAGAAAGGGGGTGAGCATACAACACGCACAGTAAGGAAATCAGACAAGTAAGTAGATATCTACTAAAATAATGCTATGCCTTGAAAACATTATTTCCTTAACTCAATTTAAAAGCATGTCTTGAAATATAATATATATACTTGTACAGATTAAATCCCATGTACAAATATCATGCTTTCTTTCTCAAATGTAGGCATGTAGTGCAAAACAAGGCATCGTATATAAATCATGCCTTTATGTAAATCATGCCATGTATATTTAAATCACAATAAATATGGCATTAAAATAATTCACATCACAAAATCAAAGTCCGACCCATCCCTCAGGTCTCTCCGCAATTTAAATCAGTCAATCAATGTGATATATCATGTGAGACTCTGTGGTTAAATGCAAATAGTATCCTGGACTATGATCACATCCGAAATGTGATCCCAAGCAACACAATACTCGGTGTGCGGGGCATCACTGCTGCAACTGGAGGATGGTCAGTCCACTACAGCCGTCAGCTATGCGTAAAACATGGTACAGCATACTCCTCGCGCCCCCAGGCACGGTACAAAGTACACCCGTGGACCCTACATCACAGTCAGGGTGCCTGCCATAGGTCTTAGCCCTCGCACCTGTGGAATATCATACCACGTCTATATTAACCTCATGCGGATATCCTCTCACAAGATGTGACACGCAGTCACACAAGGACTCGGGCATGGGTTTTAACATGTATTATATATCACATACAATGTGCGTCTTGAGTGCGACCCACAGTCGACACTCCGCTCAAACACAGTTTCACATCACAAACTTGACTCTAGCGTGAGTAAACCTCCAGCAACTAGGTCAATACATAGTTCATGTATTAAATCAAGTACGAGCAATAGCTCCAGTACCATGCTATGCACAATATCAAATCAAGTACGAGCAATAGCTCCAGTACTATGTCATTTATAAACCATGAAGAATCAAGTACGAGCAACGCTCTAGTACTCTGTCATGTATCTCATGTAAAACTCGAGTACGAGCTAATTGCTCCAGCACTCTGTCATGCATATATCATTTAAAACTGAGTACGAGAAAAAACTCTAGTATTCTATCATATATGTCATGGAAATCTAGTGCGTATTAAAATCCAGCACTAATGTATGTGGAAAACATATGAAATCCAGTGCGAGCTGTGCTCTAGCATGATTCATTCTCACATAATATGATAGATGGCTCTTTAAAAAGGGATAGTTTATAAAACATCAAAATCAGCACTATAAAGTGTGCTTAAGTTACATCAACCTTAAAATCATTAGCCCATCTATTTATTTTCGTGCTAAACAACAATTAAACACTCACAATGGTAGTTTCCATGCTTTTTGCAACTTTTCACAAAAGTTGACTTTTTGACTAGGGGCAAAATCGTAATTTGCCACTATCAGGTCGCAATAATTATTATTCACTTTCTCTGACCCTCAGAGTTTTTAAGTGAATGTAAAAGCAGACAAAAATACGTGCAGGTATCTCTAACTACTCGCAAAAGTCCCTTACCTTGGATCACGTCAAGTGACCTCACTTCCTCGGTGCTGCTCAATCTCGCAGTCCGATCAGCTCTCAATGTAAACTCCGGAGCTGTAAATAACCATTCCTCAGGTTAATTATAATTTTCCTACTGTATTACACATTAATACAGTCCATTTTCCCTTAATGGGCCTTAATAATCCTTAATGGGCCTAACTAGGCCTTAAGCCCATTTTTATTTTACTATTTATTTTCGTTGGGGCTATTGGGTTTGTGGGGCCCACCAACTCTTATTGGGCTTGTTCTAGGCCCATTACATCCTATTGGGCCTAAAATATTTGGGCTTAACCTATTGGGCCTCTCGGCCACATGCCATGGCCGAGAGCTATCCATGCCTCGGTTTTACCATGTCATGCCATCCATGCCTATTATTTAGCCAATTTCACTTAGGCATTTTCACAAACACTTGGTAGGCAACATTACCAATCATCATATAGTTCATTTAGGCATTTTATCAAACACCTTGATTGCCAACAAATTACATGTATTAATTAATCAATTTGATTAATTCTAATTACACCGTTAACATTAATACATGTACACTAATCCATTTATGTCTCAAAATCATATTGACATAAATCAATATCCCATTTCTCACTCTCGGCCTAACCCACTTCATGGTGATTTAATATGTTTCAATGCTTAAAGCATATATCAACTTACATAAAATCATTCATACATTAACATATATGAAATTGGAAATTAGAAAATATACCAATTGTTGTGTTCACCCTTTGGTCGAAACTTTGGAGGCTCTCGGTTTGCACTCTATGGCTCCTTGATAGCCAATTCCAACATATGTCACTCTCCTTTCAATTTGGAACAATTTCCATGAAGAATGCAAGTTCGAAATATGCCTAATTCCTAGTGATTTCTAGTGAGAGAAAGCTTGGAAAATATGTTTCAATGGTTTCTTCTTCTAGCCGGATTTGGTGTGATGAAGATGACAATGGTGTGGCTGAATTTATAAGCCATATACTTAGCCATTAAGCTTTACTTTTCAGCCATTTTACTTGACTTTCCAAACCTTAGCCATGAGTCACCTTATGAGTCACCTTATGAGTCATAGTTAACTTTAACTATGGTTAGATATTTATCTCATGGGCTTTTCCATTTGGGCTTCTCGGTTTGGGCTTTCTTAATGGGCTTTCAGGCTGAAATTTTTACTATGTCTCGGGCCTTTAATTGTCTCAAAATTTGGCGGGTCAATTGGTCCAACAATTCGGTCTAAAGGACCTAAGAATTTTGATATACGTTTAGTATACCTTAATGGGCTTTAAAATTTTCACCTTAGGCCCATTAAGTTTTTAACCATTAAATTTATTCTGGAATCCTTCCGAATAAATTTTTCTTACTTCTAGGGATGATTATCTTGTATTCTGGCCAAGAATATTTTTCCCCAAATTTTCCTCCACACTTAGGTTAATTTTTAACCATGATTAGTCAACTATGGTAAAAGTCCACTTTCTTAACTATAGTTGACTTTTTCCTTTACCATTGACTAAGTTGACTTTTTCTCCAAATTTTGAAAGTGTCATTTCTTATGTCTTACACTCTCGTCTTTATATTCTAACCGCTCCCGATGGATAATTTTACCCGAAACACCTTATTTCGCCAAAAGGTCCATTTTACCCTTTTTAGCTTTTACTCTTGTTTTCTATGTTCGGGACTAAATCAAGCTGACTTGCCTTCATGAGCTCTCTATACTCTCTTATTTTAAGTTCTTATTTTCAGTCAGAATGATTTAGATTTACTCGGTTTAGCCTGTGACACTTATAGTTCACATTAGGCTCTTTTTGTAGCTTTTGCGTGTTAAATCATTTCACTAACACTTTAAGTCTAGTAAATACTCTTCTTATGATTCAACTATAATTACATAGTGTTCATACACATAGGAATCATAAGGTACAAGCTACAAAAATTCGGGTCTGACAGAATTAAATTCTAAAATTTGAGATAAATTATCGTAAATAATTCATTAAGCTATCTCAGAGTTTAGAACGAGGCTCAATTAATACTAATGGGCCCAATAGGCCTCAATCATGTGAATAGCAAGTGGAAAAAAGGCTTAAGGCCGATTAAGGCCCTTATGGTGCAACTGGGTCCAATAGGGGTAAACAGGCCCAATGATTTAAATTAAGCCCAGATAATATGAAATACAATTAATTATATTGTATTTGACCTGATGAATATTTATATGCAGTTTCGGAGATTCAGATTGGAAGCAAATCGGACTGCGTGAGGAGACATCAGTGGAAATGTCAGACTGTACAGAAAAAGGAGGTAAGGGAATTGTGTGAGTAGCTAGAGGTAGCTACATGTATTTAAATAGCTTTTGTATACACTGAATATGTATAAAGGTCCTAGAAATGGTTTAAAGATTTTAAGGACTCGAAAATCGAAAAAGACTATTTTACCCCTATTGAGGGAATTCACCTAAGGATGGTGAAAGCATGACATGCATGAAATGCATGATTTAAGGAGTTTTTTTACTTAAGAAATTTTCTTGTTTTTTTAAGCAAAGCAAATCGGCAGATGAGCCAATAATTGCTAAATTTCACAATATAACACTACGTAAGTGTTATTTATATTTAAATGAAATTTCTTTGGAAAATGGGCCAACTATCAAGTTTATATGGAAACAGATAGTACTGGCGCATAGCTCGCAGTACATCTACGTTTATGAGCATGCATAAAATGTGCTAAAGCGGTTGCTCGCACCGATTTGTGTGACATCATATGCATGAAATGTGCTAGAGCGGTTGCTCGCATTGATTTTTAATATTGTGAAATGCATAAGAGGTGCTGGAACCGAGCTTGCACCTTGTTTTGACTGTTATGACTGTTTTGGACTGTTTTGACTTGATATGCATAAAAAGGTGCTAGAACGATAGCTCACACTAGTTTCAATGATTTGACATGCATGAGAGGTGCTGGAGCTTAGCTCGCATCCTGTTTTGATATGATAATTGCATAAAAGCCGTGTTAGAGTGTAACTCGCACAAGATTTTATTTCTTTATGCATGAAATCGTGCTGGAGTGTTGCTCGCATGAAGCTTTGATTTACTTGAGCATTTATTCATGCTAGAGCATTACTTGCACGGAGTTTTGAATGATTTATGCATGATGCCATGCTGGAGCATTGCTCGCACGAGACTTTGATGGATTTTATGCAAAAAATCATGTTGGAGCTTGCTCGCACATGATTTTATATGGATTTATAACTCATTTTAAAGTCATACTGGAGTGCTACTCGTACGCAGATTTTACTGATTTGTTTAATGAAGCCATGCTAGAGCTTCGCTCGCACGAGATTTTAAGATAGAATGAATATGCATAGAGCCGTGCTAGAGCTTCTCTCGCACAGGGATTTATATGACAAGCATATAGCTATGTTGGAGCCTCCTGTAGACTGTGTGTCACAGTGAGATGATATGCCACACGTGCATACTGAGACATATTTAGTATGGGTGGATAAGACCTATTGCAGGCACCCCTTGACTAAGATTGGGTTCATGGAGTAGATGTACCGTGTATATCATATGGAGTACGCTGTACCGTGGAGATTATTAGAGTGGAGTGGCATTAGCCACGAGGCAGCAAGCCTTGCCCTCGCAATCTGATATTATGTTGTTTTGGCGGCATAATTGACCCACCTCCCATTTCAGGTGTGATACCCCGGACACTAGGTACCGTGTAGCCAGGGATCACTAGGTTATGGCCATAGTTCTCGTTGTTACTGATATAGTCACCTATATGTCTCACATGATATAACTTGTGGTTTCAATAAGCTAGGGTAGACCCGAAGGAGGGGTCAGGGCCCCGATTTTATGATTTTCTACTATGATGCTAGATTTTTCAGAGGATTTTATGAAATGTGTCCCTAAAAGAATGGTGACTTTTATCACAGAATTTTATAATGAATTTTTAATGAGATTGATTTATGAGATGCTTAACCCCTTCGGGTTATTTTATACTGAGTTTTAATGTAGTGATTTAAATGTAGTAGCATGATGAGTTTTCCATGCTTTGATTACAAATTCATGAAAAGAATTGTTTCTAATGATTTGGTGTCACATGGCATGAATTAATGCATGATCTTGATTTATTTCATGCTAATTATGATTTTATGATTTTTCATAAAATGCCATTGATGCATGAGTTACATGATTTCTATATGCACAGATAGTTTTTATAAACTATAGCAATGATGTATGCATGATTTTGTGCGTCAGATTTAAACAAAAAGAAATGGATTTTAAGGGCATGACATTATGAGCATGTAGATAGTGGAGATATCTACTTACTTGCATAATTGCCTTACTGAGTGTGTGGTTTGCTCACCCCCCTTATTTTCCCATCTTTTGAGAGCACTCGCAATAGTTAGTGAGCAACTAAGGACTTGGATTCTTGGTATCTGCTGCGTCCCATCGGGAGACAGGTATGTACATTTTTATAGTTTCGTATCTAATTATGTAAATGCACAGTACTGTAGATGGATATGATTTTGGGGATGTAAGGTTACGTAAATACCATTATATAAGTATTTAGTTAAATTCAAAGGATAGTAAATCCTGATATGTGAATGCGATTATGGAAATGGAATGGTAAATATGTGAGAGGTGACTAACACCGAACCATAGCCCAACTGTTAGTAGGATGATCACGATGTGAGAAAGGTTTAAAGAATAAACGAAAAACGAAAAATTTGTAGTGATTTTTAGGAAATTTGGGTTGTGAGTTTTTGGTATCAGAGCTAAGTTGGCCTGAAATGAGTCAGTGTTAGTAGTTAAGGAAGTTTACATCCCCATGTACTGTGCATTGTTTAGATACAATTATGTATATCGAGATGGAATTCCAACTAAGAATTTGGTTTACAATGCAAGAATAAAGTCATTAACTGATAGCCGCTATGGTAGAGGGGGCGAGTACACGAGCTCGAGGCCGTAGAGGTAGGCTTGAGAGCCGTATTGAGTTATCATTTGAGACTCAAGATGAGATTGAAGTCGAGGCTGATGTTGAGTATGCCCCACAGAGTCCGATAGAGAGATCAAACAGTATTGAGACACGCTTAGCGAGGTTGGAACGGAGTGTGGAGAATATTTTGAGAGCTAATTGCTCATGGTATGCATGAGATTAAGGTCGAGTCGGAGCATTGGTGGAAGTCCACTCGACCCATCTTAAGAGTTAGACATCCAGAGCTGGCATGAGAAATATTTCTAGATGTATTATGGTGACAGATTATCCCGGACACTACTTAAATGAAATTACAGATAAAATGCTTTACTTTGACCCAGAGGAACTAGTTGATTGATGAGTATGAATCTCAGTTTATATACCTGGGCAGGTATGACCCCGACACTATGAACAGTGAGAGTTAGGATGTCTGAAAGTTCATGTAAGGGCTCAGATTGTCAATTAGAGTCCGATTGGCCTCGTTAGATATCACTACCTATGTCGAGGCAGTGCGCAGACTACAGTTGTGTGAACAAGATCATGGGTTGCACGCCTCTGAGATTGGGAAAGGTAGTTTGGTAAGAAATTAGAGATGACGAGTCACGGGGTAAGATGATTGGTAAGGCCCCAATGTATCTAATTTATACAACTTTGAGGGGTATTGTGATTGGAAGACCCCGACCTGCTCCGTAACAGTGTAGGATGTGTGGTAGTTACCACGAAAATAAGATGTTGGACGAGGGTGAGTGTATGCCTTGGAGCAGGACACTACTGATGTTTCATCTGATGTGGTGGAAGATACCATACTGGTTGTGAATAATGAAGTAATTATTTTAATGGATCCTGGTGCCACGTATTTTTTCATACCGCCTTCAGTTGCTTATAAGCTAGTGAAAGATGTGAAGCCTGTACCTTTAGGCAAGATGATGATAGTTTGCTGATTTTCACTAACTGAATATGGGTATAGGAATTGTAAATTGAAAACGGGGGAAAAAGGATACGTCAGTCGATTTTATTGAATGGAATATCAATAGTTTTGAAGTAATATTTGAGAATAGATTGATTCGGCTGCAAACTATGCTGTTTAGATTTCTATCCTAAGATAGTGATGTTTACACCCCTGAAAAGTAAACTGTAAGTTGACACGTAATGAAAGAGGTGTAGCGATTGTAATTAAAGTAGTAAATGATTGTACTCAGGAGATGAGTAATGATGGGACTGTTTCATTGCTTGTGTGGTTGGTATGGATAAGGCACATCCGAAATCTTCTAGGATAATCTACTAGGGTTGCCATCAGATAAACTGATAGAATTTTGTATTGAGTTGGTACCTGGTACGGAGCCGATATCCTAACCACGGTATAAAATGGCAATAGTGTAACTGGAGGGACTAAAGAAACAATTACAGGAGTTATTGGATAAGCGTTCCTCAGACCGAATGTGTAACTTGAGGAGTACTTGTTATGTTTGTGAAAAAATGAATGGAAGCCTCCGACTAGGTATTGAATTTTGATTATCGAACAAGGCTAACATCAAGAATAAGTGTTTCCTCCCACCATAAATGATTTATTGGATTAGGTGTGAAAAGCGCATATCTTTTTAGAGATCGATTTGAAGTCTAGGAAACATCCGTTAAGAATTTGAAAGGTGAATGCGTCGTAACTATTAGGACATATTTAAACTGTACCTGGACTAATTTGTGGTTATCCTTAGTAATGATATTTTGATGTATTCGAAGTCCAGGGAAGAGCATGAGTAGCATCTGGAAACTGTCTTACAAACGAGATGTTGTGAGTTTCTCTAAATGGGTTGCTCAGTTGACACATCTCGTTTGGAACAAGATTGGATGCTAATGGGATGATAAGTATGAAAATGGCTTCAGTGAGTTTTGGTGTATTGAGGTATGAACTGACCACCGTAATTATTCTCACCATGACCAACAGCTCAAGAGGTTTTTCAGTGTGTATAGATACCTCAAAATAAAGATGGGGCTGTGTATTAATGTAAAATGGGAAGATAGTCGTTTATGGATCCAGATAGTTCAAGGACCATGAGAGAAACTATCCGACCCATGATTTAGAGTTGGTAGTCGTAGCGTTACACTGAAGGTATGGCGCCACCACGTACACGATGAGAAATTTCAGATATGCACTAATCATAAAAAGCCTCGAGTATCTGTTTTCACAAAAAGAGTAGAATATGAGATAACATAGAGGGTTAGAGCTTCTGAAGGATTATGATTATGGAAATCGTACCACCCAGGAAAGGCTAATGTAATGGCTGATGCCTTGAGCAGAAAGAGTCTTGGGATGGTATTACATATGATGGTCAGGGAGCGTGAGCTACTAGAGCAGTTGTGAGCCTCAGTAGTGATGTGATCCCTTCCGATGATGACAATAATTGTGTGACAGCTAGCCTGAGATTAGAACCGAATTTGAGTGACCGGATTTGACAGGCTTAACGAGATGATCGGCAGAGTGCCGATAGTGTGTGTCAAATTCAAATGGGAACAGTAACAGAGTTCACGGTAAGTGATGATGACTTACTGAGGTCCAGAGACAGCATAAGTGCTCCCCAAGACCACAGTGATAAGATAGTGTTATTGTCAAAATCTCACTCTTCGGGATATACAGTGCATCCAGGATGTAATGAATATATAGGAATCTCTAAAAAGGGTATAGGTGGTCAGGTATGAAAAGAGATATTGTAGAGATTGTGGAGAAGTGTCTCGTATGTCAGCAGATTAAGGTAGAGCAATAGAAGTTTGCAGGGTTATTGAGCTTCTACCTATATCGACGAAAAATGGGAGCAAGTTACCAAGGATATTCGTGATGGGTTACAAGGGACCCGGATGAATCACGAGGCTATCTGTGTGATAGTCGATAGATTGATTAAGTCTACCCACCTTCTGGCTATGGAAATCCCCAGATACTCTAAGTGCATAGGCAAAATTTATGTGTACGAAAAATAGTGAAATATTATGTAGCATTCCAGTGAGTATGGTATCAGATAGGGATTCCTGCTTCACTTCCCACTTCTGGGAATATTTTTCAGGAAGCTATGGGAACCCGATTGAGTGTTCGCACAGCGTTCCATCCTCAGAGAGATGGTCAGTCAAAGAGGACTGTATAGGTTCTGAAAGATATAAATGAGAGCGGATGCCATTGATTTTATAAGCTCCTGAGATGATTAAGTGTTACTAATCGAATTCGCCAATAATGACGTTTTCACTTGAGCATCGAGATAACATTTTCTGAGACCTGATATGGCTTTAGGGGTTGTTCCCCCACTTAGATAAGAAGAAGTGGGTGACAGATAGAGAATTGCTCCCGAATTTGGTAAGACAAAGCTCTGAGGATATTTAGTTGATTTATGAGAGTTTAAGAACACCTCAAAGCAGACAGAAAAGCTATGCTGACAAGAGATAGAAAACCATTGGGATTCACCGAGGGTGAATTAGTATTGTTGGAAGTTACTTGTCCTTAAGACATAACAAGATTCAGAAAGAAGGTAAATTGAGTTTCGTTAGATTTAATCCTTTGAGATATTGGACAAAGTGGGAGATAAGGCTTGTAGGTTGGCGTTACCACCTGAATTAGCAGGTATACATAATGTGTTCCATCTTTTGATGCTTTGGAAATAATATCTGAACCCAACATATGTGATCGGATATGAGCTCCAACAGCTTAGCTCAATGAAAGTATAATGTATGTGGAAAAAAATTGATTTGAGTATTAGACGGAAGGAGAAAGTGTTGGGGTTTAAGTTGATCTCCCTAGTCAAGTCCTTTGGTATTATTACACTCCAAAAAAAGTCACATGAGAATTAAAGAGTATGATGCGATAGACGTACCCGGAGTTGTTTATGGACCCATTTGACTTGGTTCTAATTTGGATGATCAAATTTCTTAACTGGGGGAGATTATGTAAAACCCGATTTTATTTAAAACACGAAATGAGTGAATGTTCGTGAAAGGAAGTTGGAATGGTATTCCCGAATATGTTGAAGGGTAAAATGATCAAAAGACCGAAAGTCGGTATAAATTCGATAAGAAAATTTAATTAAAAATATGAAAATGTGAAATCTTGATCAATAATGAAGAAATAATTAAATTTCGGGTTAAATTGATCAAGATATGAATTTATTGGAATAAATTGAACTTTTCACATCGAAAAATTATCCCGAAAGTATTCAAAAAATTATCCCGAAAGACACAATAAGACTGATAAATTCATTTAATTGGTTAAATGAATAAAATATAATTTTTTAAGTTATTTTTTATGTTTAAGAATAAAATAACGATTAAAATAATACTAAAATAAATAAATAAATAAACAAATAAAAAAGGCTGAAATCGCGAAAATCGCGAAGCCTGAAAACGAAGTAGAAAAATGAGGGAGTCGAGCCCGGCTTCCCTCACTGGACGAAGCGACCGGCGGCGGACACACCAAGTGAGGGGGCGAGGTAGCCGACGCCGACCCCAAGTGAAATCCAGTGAGCAGGCACGCCGGCGAAAGGAGAAAGAGAGAACTGAGAGAGGAAAAAAAAAGAGGATCCGATGACCGGCGCCAATCTAGGCCCTACCACCGCCTGCCAAAGGAGCCCCACTGGAATACCCACCGATCAGTGGCTGAATCAGCCAGTAGAACGATGGCCAGCACCGATAACAACGGCGAAAAGAAAAGGCACCGACGACGACGAGAGAAGAGGCCGGACCGGCCACTTTTTGACCACCTCTGACCAAACCGACCCCAGATCCGAGCTTCGCGAGGTCCCGCACAGCTGCTGGCGATGGAATCCGGTGAAGAACCGATCGGCGAAGCCCCGAACCTGTCGAACCGGACTAAATTGGCTGAACCGAACAAGTCTGAACCGGGCTGAACAGGACCGAACTTGTTCAGCCAGAAAAAAAAGAAAAAGAAAGGAAAAAGGAAAAAAATGAAAAAGAGGAAAAATTTGGGAAAACTCCCAGTGATGCAATCGAGCTACGGGTAAGTCAGTAAGCAGTCGACATTAACCGATTTAAATTTTGAAATATTTAATTTGATTAATATTCGATCAAAAATTTACCCGAAAAGATATGTAATTGTGTAGCTCGATAATTGACGTCAAACAAGAGCTCGAGACAGCCTCGATTTGCATACTATCATGGAATCTCGGGTAAGTAACCTTATTTACGATAATTTATATCGTTATACATGTTAGAAATTTACCGCATAAATTACGAAATTAATTTCCGTATTAAATGAATTAAATTCTGAAATTTGTGATAAATTATCGTAAATAATTCATTAAGCTATCTGAGAGTTAAAACGAGGCTCAATAAATATTGATGGGCCCAATGAGCCCTTTAGGCCTCGATGATGTGAATAGTAAGTAGAAAAAGGGCTTAAGGTCAATTAAGGCCCATTATGGTGCAATCGAGCCCAATAGGGGTAAATGGGCCCAATGATTTAAATTAAGCCCAAAAAATATGAAATACAATTAATTATATTGTATTTGACCTGATGAATATTTATACGCAGTTTCAAAGATTTGGATTGGATGCAAATCGGACTGCATGAGGAGACATCAGTGGAAAGGTTAGACTGTACAGAAAAATGAGGTAAGGGAATTGTGTGAGTAGCTAGAGGTAGCTACGCGCATTTTAATAGCTTTTGTATACACTGAATATGTATAAAGGTCCTAGAAATGGTTTAAAGATTTTTAGGACTCAAAAATAGGAAAAGCCTATTTTACCCCTATTGAGGGAATTCACCTAAGGATGGTGAAAGCATGACATGCGTGAAATGCATGATTTTAGGAATTTTTTTATTTAAGGAATTTTCTTGGTTTTTTAAGCAAAGCAAATCGGTAGATTGGCTAATAATTGCATAAATTTCACAAGATAACACTACGTAAGTGTTATTTATATTTAAATGAAATTTCTTTGGAAAATGGGTAAACTATCTAGTTTTTATAGAAACAGATAGTGCTGGCGCATAGCTCGCACTACATCTATGTTTATGAGTGTGCATAAAATGTGCTAGAGCGGTTACTCGCGCCGATTTGTGTGACACCATATGCAAGAAATGTTCTAGAGCGATTGCTCGCACTAATTTTTATTATTGTGAAATGCATGAGAGGTGCTGGAACCTAGCTCGCACCCTGTCTTGACTGTTTTGGACTATTTTCACTTGATATGCATAAAAAGGTGCTAGAGCGATTGCTCGCACTAGTTTTAATGATTTGACATGCATGAGAGGTGCTGGAGCTTAGCTCGCATCCTGTTTTGATATGATAATTGCATAAAAGTCGTGTTAGAGTGTAACTCACATGAGATTTGATTTCTTTATGCATGAAACTGTGCTGGAGCGTTGCTCGCATGAAGTTTTGATTTACTTGAGCATTTATTCGTGCTTGAGCATTGCTCGCACGAAGTTTTGAATGATTTATGCATGATGTCGTGCTGAAGCATTGCTCGCACGAGACTTTGATGGATTTTATGCATAAAACTGTGTTGGATCTTGCTCGCACGTGATTTTATATGGATTTATAACTCATTTTAAAGTCGTACTAGAGTGCTACTCGTACGCAGATTTTACTGATTTTTTTTTGAAACTGTGCTAGAGGTTCGCTCGCACAGGGATTTATATCACATGCATATAGCCGTGTTGGAGCCTCCTGTAGACTGTGTGTCATAGTGAGATGATATGCCACACGTGTATATTGAGACATATTTGGTATGGGTGGATAAGACCTATTGCAGGCACCCCCTGACTGAGATTTGGTTCACGGAGTACGATGTTTCGTGTATATCACATGGAGTACGCTATACCATGGGGATTATTGGAGTGGAGTGGCATTAGCCACGAGGCAGCAAGCCTTGCCCTCGCAATCCTGAAATTATGTTGTTCTGGCGGCAGGATTGACCCACCTCCCATTTCAGGTGTGATACCTCGCACACTAGGTACCGTGTAGCCAGGGATCATTAGGTTATGGCCATAGTCCTCGTTGTTACTGATATAGTCACCTACATATCTCACGTGATATAACTTGTGGTTTCGATAAACTAGGGTAGACTCGAGGGAGGGGTTAGGCCCCCAAGTTTGTGATTTTCTACTATGATGCTAGATTTTTCAGATGATTTTATGAAATGTGTCTCTAAAAGAAGGGTGATTTTTATAATAGAATTTTATAATGAATTTTTAATGAGATTGATTTATGAAATGCTTAACCCCTTCGAATTATTTTATACTGAGTTTTAATGCAATGATTTAAATGCAGTAGCATGATGAGTTTTCCATGCTTTGATTATAAATTCATGCAAAGAATTGTTTCTCATGATTTGGTGTCACATGGCTTGAATTAATGCATGATCTTGATTTATTTCATGCTAATTATGATTTTATGATTTTTCATAAAATGCCATTGATGCATGAGTTGCATGATTTCTACATGCACGAATAGTTTTTATAAACTATAGCAATGATGTATGCATGATTTGTGCGTGAGATTTAAACAAAAAAGAAATGGATTTTAAGGGCATGACATTATGAACATGTAGATAGTGGAGCTATCTACTTACTTGAATGATTGCCTTACTGAGGTGTGGTTTGCTCACCCCCTTATTTTCCATCTTTTTAGAGCACTCGCAGTAGTTAGTGAGCAGCTAAGGACTTGCATTCTTGGTATCCACTGCGTCCCCTCGAGAGATAGGTATACACATTTGTATGGTTTCGTATCGAAATATATAAATGCACAATACTGTAAATGGATATGATGTCGGGGATGTAAGGTTATGTAAATACCATTGTATAAGTATTTAGTTAAATTCAAAGGATAGTAAATCCTGATATGTGAATGTGATTATGGAAATGGAATGGTAAATAGGTGAGAGGTGACTAACACCGAATCATAGCCCAACTATTAGTAGGATGGTAAGGATGCGAGAAAGGTAAGAATTAAAGAATAAACGAAAAACGAAAAATTTGTAGTGACTTTTAGGAAATTTGGGTCATGACAACCATTCAACATGTCTTATAATTCATCCATTTTAAACCAAAAAGAAGAAACCTAGATGTAATCCGTAGTAACCGAATCCACCATATCAACACATAACCACAATCATGACCAATCGGTTTAATTGCTTACAACATATTGCCATTCAATTGTTTAAACCAAAAAAAAAAAACCTAAGTGCAATACTTAGTAATCATTCTTAAACATCTTCCAATTAAATGCATCTCACAAAATACAACTGTGCGTACATAACTGAAAATAAAATGTATATGTATACATATATATCATCCATCGCATAACTCGAAATACCAAAAGCAGCTAACTAGACTGACGAAGTCAAATAGAACGTGACGCTCGCCTCAGAATCTAATCTGAAAAATGTTAGAAAGTGAGGGGTGAGCATCCACACGCTCAGTAAGGAATTTACATAACCGAAGCTAGTAAAACACCATGCAACGATAAATCATAAGAATCGTGTAAAATCATCATGCACATTTCGATAAGACAATGCTGTTTATACTTCGATTAAGACATGCTTGCATAATTGACAATCATGCATCGTTAAACAAAATCGAATTTCCAAAGAAGACTTAGAAATTCTCAAAAGCCGACACCATTGTCAAATGAGCAATTCAGTCAAAATACATGCATGGGCATACTTAAATTATTCGATACAACAAAGTGAAAATGCGGCAGTTACCCCAACCAGTCATGGAACCAAATACTCAAACATTATCACCAATATCAATGGAAAATAAACACCTATGGCCATAATGACTACTGTCCTCTCCTAACTGAGCAAGTTTCGAACTAGGGTACTGAAGACGGGCTCAGGGTCTAATAGTAGTAGGTAGCAATAACATCTCAATGCCACAAAGGCATCCCTATAAAGCACTTGGCACCGTAGGGCAATCACATAGAACCTCCTACCAGGTGCTAGAGATGGCTCTCACGGGACATGACTGCCACACAGGCATAAACCGGGTTGCCAACAACTCAAAAATCTCCACGATGGGTTCACAATAAAATTAAGAAAATTGTCCTAAATTCACAGTTTCCAAAGTTTGGGGAAAACAACCAATCGATATATAAAACATGCATCATAATTTCAAAAATCAGCATGTATGTAAATTCTTGCAACTTCATAATATTTCCAAAACACAGTAAAAAAGAGCCCATGCAAACAACTTTGAAAATCAACAATCGGAATGGAGTTACGAAAAATTATAATGAAATGCTCACACGAACATTCTACTAACATGTAAAATCATATCTTATAAAATGATAAACTCCATGCTATGACTGAATTTTAAACCATGGCGATTTCAAAACGAACATATTGCAAATCGGTAGTATAAGGTGAAGGAATTTTATTCTAAGCTATCCTAATAATTTGGTTAACCTATAGCCTAACTTTAACACAAATGAATCTAACCTATCCTAAGCATTTCACTAACAACAGCCACATAAACCCCTTACCACACAACAACTACGCGCCCGACTTTACCCTTTTTCGCCTTTCGCCTTAGATGCGCATACATGTGTCTAAGCTTCCTTGGTGCCTTCTGAAGTAGTTGCTGCGAAATCATATTTAAGGGCATATGTTATTTACCATTCGTACAATAACGAATAAAATTTCAGCACATACACACTTACAAGGTCAATTCGAGACTAACTACCACTAACATAGTTTACCGGTTTTAAGCCTTACATTTATTCGTACTTGGAAAATTTCCTTATGTTTGGTCATAACCGAAACTTACCTCAATCATTTGTACTTGTTAACCGAAACCTTGGTTCCTCCAACCATAGATTAATATAATTTCCAATCATGCTCTCATGGCCTAATTCTTACAATCCACTAGTTAATTATTTCCATTCCTTTGAAAGTGGCCGAATGACTTAAGCATATTCTTAACTTCACATTAAATTTATACAATCCCATAATTATATAATATTCTGCACCTAAAATTTATCGTAAAATTCTAAAATTTCTAACAACCAATATTCCCAACATTCTTAGTAACCAAACTCTCATTTATCATCCTTACTCATTAGCTAAATTCTGGTTTTACCGTTATGGAATTCTATTGTTTATATACCAATTGGCTAACTAAGTTCTTAAATTCCATCAAGCAATATCATTATTTAACTTCTCAATTAACCTTCTATACTCATTTAATTATTTCAACATTTGTTCATCATTGTTATCATTAACTAGTAATTCCTTATATTTTCAGCCAAGGGAATTTAATTTCTGAATTTCTTCTCATTCACTACATGCATAAAATGTATGTATTGTTTTCATGCTAATTTTGTAATCTAACTCCTTCTAATCGAATACATGCATGGAATTCCTTAGGTTCTTACCTTAGCCAAGCACTCATTTCCACCACTCTTCATCAATTTCCAACAATTCACTTTAATTACTCATTAAGATAGTGCATTATTCTCCCAAGCATTTTAAATCTACCTAATTCATCCTAAATTTCAAGCCATTCATTTTAATTACGCATTTATATAGTCAATTTCTCCCTAGCTTTACAAATCTACCTAATTATTCAAGTTTTGCCTCAATTCTGATTTTTCCTTTGAATTACAGAAAGCTTAAACTATCCAACATCTAATTTCTACATTTTAAGTTTAACCATAACACCACTCTAAGTGACCTAGACGTCTTATCCACAAGTGCACGGGTCATACAAGCAATAATGGGATTTAAGTCCCGGATTATCGTCCCACAGAGAATCTAATTAGCCTAATTAAGTACCGGTTAATCTTACTCTAAGTATATCCTAGCAGATTATGAATTTTAAAACGGGTGATCTACCAGGCTAAAATTAAAAAGTATTGAAAACAATAAAAATTATAAAATAAAGAAAATAAAAAAAAAGCTAAAATTACTTACAAAGCTCCAAGCAATTAAAAGCAATAACCTACAAATGATAATTAACACAGTTAAAATTAATTATTGCAAATAAACTATATTGCAAATAATAAAAATAAAATGTGCATGCAATTAATCTAATTAGGTTGAAAATAAAAATATAATTTACTCTAAGCTAAAGTCTAATAAAATAAAATTCTATTAACCTAAAGAAATTCTTAAATCTAACTAATAAACTTATTACCTATAAAATTATCCTAATAATGCATGAGAAATAAATATTTTTGGATTTTTAAAATAAAAACGAAATTATAAAATAATTCTATCTCTGAATTAATTCTAAATGCAACACATGATCTTTCTAATTAAAATAAAATTACCACCCTAATGTAATAAAAAATTAACTATTATCCTAATTAAAACTAATTACTAAATTAACAAGCAATGAAATTTTTCAAATTACTTCAAAATCTAATTTTCCCTAACTTAACAAATAATCATAAATGGCATAAAAAATATTTAAAACATGCTAAACCGATTGTAACAATTAAAAATGGCCAAACAAGGCCTTAGCCATATTGCCAGCCAATAGTCTCGACCGTGCACTGGTACTGTGCACGTTTCATTTCTAGGTGTTGTCCTGCACTGCTGCATCTAGGCGCTGTCCTTCATTGCAGTTGTTCATGCCGTACATTCCCTTGGCCAGACTGCCCTGCTCCCAGCAACACAGCACACATGTACTGCCACCCTCATCCATCAGCAGTTTATTCCCGAGCTATTTCCCTAGCAAGCTGTCAAACTTGATACCTACGGTAGGATAAACACGCAGTTACAATCCGTCCTCCTGCTTTTGTCCTCTGTGTCTTATTCCAACTCAGATCATGGTAGAAGCACTCAAAGGGATCAGTAACACTATATACCACCTGGAAACAACAAAAATAATAGATCCAACTGTGCGAAAATAACTTCAAAAAATTAGAACAGTAAAATGACTAAGAAACAGAGCAAAATAGAGCGTGAATGTCTCGCTAATGTTACTTCCTCACCCGATGCTCAGCAATGTCACTACACCCACTACAGCAACCAACCATATAGCTCATGAACCACACACAAAGAAGCTAGCAAGTACTCGAATCCTTGAAGAAGATGTAGAATAGAGTACTAGCTTTGCAACCCGAACCGAGAGAAAATGCAAGAACTGGTACAATACAAATCGGGAAATAGAAAAGCTAATGCAGAGAACGAAAAGAATGCTGTTAAATAACATGGAATATTGAAAGAGCAAATTTAAAACAAAGCAAAACTGACTCAGAAAAATACATCAATGTCTACTTGCTTGCCTGATTTCCTTACTGAGCGCGTTGTTTGCTCACCTCCTTATTATCCCCCTTTTTTAGAGCATCCACAGTAGGTGGACATGACTGAGGACTAATATTCCCTGATATCTGCTGCAGATCCATCTTGTTAGAAGTATACACACTGGATATTTTGTACTGAACAATGTATAAGCACAGCTGTGTAAACTAATATACGGTCGGGATGTATATGTACAGATAAATGTATTAATGTACAAGAGTTTGTATTATAGAAAAGAATATTAAATTCTACATATGTTATGAATGATTATGAATGGGTAACTAATATCGAATCATAACCCAACGTTTTATGTGAGAGATGGCAGAAGAAGAGGTAAGTGAAATGCGAAAAATTTGTGGTGAATAAGGTAGGTCACGTGGGGGGAAGGTGTGATCATTGGTGTATGAATTGCATGGTAAAACATCACCTAAGGTGATTTACAAGCTTAGGCCAAAAATGGGTATTTGGAAATCTCTAAATATACATATGATTTTAATGCATGTATGGATAGGTTAGATCATGTACATGATGATGGCATGATTAAAAGAAACCAATTTGTTGAATTGGATATAGTTATGTTGATGGCATGGAAGTTGTTTGATAAAATGCATAAAAGAACCAAGTTAAAGGCTTAAACCATGCCAACCATGTGTTTGATAAAATGCCTAAGTGAAAAACTAAGCATGATGGCGTGGTGAAGGTGGCCATTTAGAGTATTGGACTTAAACCATGTGTTTGCTCGTACTTAGTTTTATGATTAATGCATATAGAGTATTAGGAGCTTTGCTCATACTCAGATTTACATGATAGAGTTGTGAGACCCCGTATATGTATAATTGTATATATGTACAAATAAATGTAAAAATAAATGTAAATGGAGTTATACTACGAATTCATAAGTGAAGTATATGTGGTGTAAGTCCATAAGTTAATGTACACACTTGTAATAAGAGTTGTGACTATACGTACAAGTTACATTATGTATGAATATGAAGAAAAGGACTGAAACATGTGGAGAATATGAGTAGTGTGGTAAGGAAGATTTGCATATGCTGTGCAATTCCATTTGGTTTATATCATGTACCTTTGGATATACAAAGACTTCACACAAGTTTGAATAGGTATAACGTAGGAATTGATGCCATTTTCAAGTCTCAAAGATGATTGGATGAGGAAATGACCATGGCGATAAAATGTATGAAGTTTGGTATGTGTTACTGCAGAAAAACTACAAAAAATCTGGAAATATGAATGACAGATCGATCTGGAGGAACCAAAATGCTCTTATTGGGCTATGGAACAGGACAGATCGATTCAAAGGAGCCAGATCGATCTCATAAACATTCTGTAAAATGTAGATCGATCCTTAATAAAACAGATCGATCTCAAGCTTCGACAGATCGATCTCAAGTTTCGACAGATCGATCTCATACTTGAAAATGCCATGAAAAAGAGGAAATTAAGGGGACCAGATCGATCTCCACCCAAGGAGGATCGATCTCATCAAGCTGAATCTATAAATAGGAGCAGTTGAAATCTGTAAATCACGAAAGTAACCATTCCATCTCCATTCCAAACCCAAAACCTAGATTTTACTCTCTAAATCCAGCCATTTTCAGTAAGATTTGAGGGAAAGCTATTAGAGATAAAGTTGTTCACATCAAAGAGAAGAACAACTTAGCTTAGAGGCATTTTCCCCATTTGTGGATTGAAGGACAAAAGGTGCATTTCCATTTCGAGCAAAGAGGAAACCAAGCTAGGTGAGTTTCTAAAGCACTAACTTAACTACATTGTTAAGCTATTGATGTTTAGGATTGATTGGAGTGCTTAGTATTGTTAGAAACCATCTAAAATACATTGGAATGACTATGACCTAGAAATGGTCTAGTGTGAGAAAGTGGAATGTATCAAGGTTAATAAGGAATGGGATATCTTGAGGTGATAATGGCGTTATAAGTACGATTTTAAGATGTTGTTAGTGAATAAATGGTGAGATTTACCAAAAAGGGGTAAAATGTGGATTAAGGCATTGGTAAATGCATAGATGAATTATATTGACTAGTGAATTCAAAATGCGAGTTAAAAGCGTTAACTCAAGTGTTTGATGGATGAATTGCAGCTCCTGAGGATACACCGGAGCAAGCCTAGATAAGAACGTGAGAAGCGTAAAGGAAGAGAGTCACACTTGAGTAAATCGAGGTAAGGGAATTATGTGGACTCTTAGAGATATCTGTATGCAATTTGGGCGCTTAAATGCTTTGCTAGAATGCATAAGATGTTAGGAAAAGAAATTAGGTGATTGAAGGACAAAAGTTGGGTGTTTGAGAAATGTGCATGAAAACAAAAGCATAATGCTTTGAAAATCATGTTTTATTGATTTTAGCAAATGATTGGTAGATTGGCTGATATTGAAATGATTTGCAAAAGAAATGAGTTGTTTTGGTTTCCTAACCATGCTTTGCAAAGATTTGAGCCACCTACATGGTTTTTATGAGAATGAAAGCGTGTTATAGTATGACTCGCACGAGATTTGATATGTTTTATACGCATGGGTGCTGGAGCTTAGCTCGTACTAGTTTTCACATGGATTTCGTACTAGTTTTGTCATGGTGCTTGGAGCATAGCACGCACTAGATGCAATCTTATTTGTTGTTGTGCTTGGAGCTTCGAGTAGACTAGGTGTCGCACCGATTAAATAGGCTCGCACGTGCATTTGTGATATTTTGACATGTTGATAGCCGTGTTAGGAGCTTCAGGTAGACAAGAGGTTGTACCGATTAAATAGGCTCACACGTGCGTTTTAAGATGTGGCATGATATGATGTGTTGATGTGGGTCCACAAAGTACGTTGTACCGTGCATGTAGCATGGAGTACGTTGTACCATGTTGAGATTGTGATATGCCATCTTCGGACGAGATCTGCTATGGACCGGCGGGCAGGATTTGATCCACCTCCCGTGTAGAAGGAGATAGTGGTGATAACCCGCACACCTGATCCGTGTAGCCAGTATCACAAGATATGGCCATAGTCCTAGAGGTTATTTCCCTTATTGAATTGCCTATCTCACATGTCTAATGCTTTATGAATAAAACCATGTTTGAAAGGATTTATGGGTTAGGACAGTCCGACGGAGGGATTGAGTCCTGACAAGTGGTGAATTGTTTTGAGATATTGGTTTGTTAATGGTTTTAAAGTGCACTGATGCATGATGTTTAATGCCATACTTTAATTATTAAATATGCATGATGTTTAATGCCATACTTTACTTATGAAATATGCATAATGGTTAATGTCATGCTTTGAATTGAACTGTGCATTGGATTTTAATAGCATGAATGCTTTACATACCATTAACACAATCATACACTCATGTTTTGAGATAAAATGATGAATTAAATGCTTTTGAGGAAGGCATCACGATCACGTAGATAGTGCAATATCTACCTGTTCGCATGATTGCTTTACTGAACGTGTGGTTTACTCACCCCCCTTAATTTCCCCTCTCTACAGAGATTTGAGATTAGATCGAGAGCAACTGGAGGTTTTCCCTTTTGGT
Source organism: Firmiana major (assembly GCA_033439115.1). Classification (NCBI taxonomy): domain Eukaryota; kingdom Viridiplantae; phylum Streptophyta; class Magnoliopsida; order Malvales; family Malvaceae; genus Firmiana; species Firmiana major. The sequence continues at coordinate 59,818,246 of CM065896.1, read as the reverse complement.
ATTCGCTGCATCCCATCGCGTAAGGTATACACACTTGAATTATTTTGTATCTAAACTAGATATAGCACAGTAGTATTTTGTATGTAAACATTGGGGATGTAAAGCAATGTCAACACTTGTAAACAATAACTCTGATATATTTATAATAGTCTTTACTTTTGAAATTAAATTGTTATGAATGGATGAGGTAGACATTGACACACAGCCCAACTGTCGAGTGTGTAGCGGATCACGATCGAGGTAAGGATGATTAATAAACAACGTATGAAAAAGCAAAAAAAAATTTACGTATTTGGTAAGTTGAGGGTCGTGACAGAAGTTGGTATTAGAGCTCAGTTTGTAAGACCTGTTTTTTATCGAAATTTATTATGATCCAAATTTTGTAAATTAAATCATAAGAAGAGTTGTACGTGAATGAAAGATGCAAATGGAATGAATAAAAAATTCATGAATTCATTTAAAGATCAAATGAAGGATTGAAATGGTATTCCCGAACACGTTGAAGGGTAAAACGATCAAAAGATTGAAATTCGATATTAATCGTGACAAGAAAATTTCATTATAAATACGGATTTGAGAAATCTTGATCAATAACGAAGAAATAATTGAATTTCGAGTCCAATTGATCAAGATATGAATTTATTGGAATAAACCAAAATTGTCACATCGAAAAAATTATCCCAAAAATATTTGAAAAATATACCGAAAAGATAAAATATGACTGATAAATTTTATTTATGGATTAAATGAATTAAATAAGAAGTTTTGAAGATATTTTGGATTTTTTAATATATTTTAATTGAATAAAATAATAATAAAATAAATAAATAAATAAAAGGAAATACAGATTCACGAAAATCGCGATTCTGCATAAATAGGTGAAAACGAGGGAGACCCCGCTTTGACGAGCCACCCATCGGAGAGGAGTAAGCGAGGGTCGACGAAGGAAGCTCGACCCCGTGAGAACCACCAGCCACCGAAACGCGCGCCCCCAGCCATCGAAAAACTAGAAATCAGCGAGTGGAAGTCTTGAGGAAGAAAAAAGACTTTCACCGGTGTTGACGCTGATCTAGCCCCGACCATCGACAGTTGAAGGATGCCCAAGCGAAGACCAACTGATCAGCGGTTGAATCGACCAGTGGAACGGCTGGCAACACCGACAACAGCGAAGGGAAGGAAACGGCACCAACGCCGAAGGGTGAACAGTCAGATCGGCCACTTTTCGGTCGGTCCTAGTGAAACCCAGGCCAAATCCGTGCATCAGACGACCCCGCGGATCTGCCGGAGGTGGAAGTCGGTGAAGAACCGGCCAGTAAAGCCTTGAACCAGCCTGAGCTAGCTGAACCGAACCGATCTGAACCGGGCTGAATCGAGCTACTGGTAAGTCCGTAAGCAGTCAAAATTGATCGATTTAAATTTTGGAATATTTAATTTGATTAATATCCGGTTGAAAATTGACCCGAAAAAATTTGTAATTATGTTGCTCGACAATTGACGTCAAATGAGAGGTCGAGTCAGCCTCGATTTGCATACTATCATGGAATCTCAGGTATGCAACCCTTATTTACGACAATTTGCATCGTTATGCGTGTTAAAAATTTACTGCATAAATTACAGATTTAATGTTCGCATAAAATGAATTAAATTCTGTATTTAGAGATAAATTGTCATAAATAATTAATTAAGTTATCCAAGAGTTTAGAACGAGGCCCAATAAATACTGATGGGCCCAATAAGCCCAATAGGCATCGATAATGTGAATAGTAAGTGGAAATGGTCTTAAGGCCGATTAAGGCCTATTATGGTACAATCGAGCCCAATATGGGTCAACGAGCCCAATGATTTAAATTAAACCCAAAAAATATGAAATACAATAAATTGTATTGTATTTGACCTGATGTATATTTATACACAGTTTCAAAAATTGGATTGGGAGCAAATCGGACAGCGTGATGAGACATCAGTGGAAAGGTTACTATACAGAAAACTGTGGTAAGGGAATTGTATGAGTAGCTAGAGGTAGCTACGCGTATTTTACTAGCTTTTGTATACACTGAAAATGTATAAGGGAATAGAAATAAATTAAAGACTTTAAGGACTCGAAATAGGTAAAAGGCTATTTTACCTTATTGAGGGAAATTCACCTAAGGATGGTGAAAGCATGACATGCATGAAATGCATGATTTGTAGAATTTTCATGGTTTTTAAGCAAAGCAAATCGGTAGATTAACCAGTAATTGCATAAATTTCACAAGATAACACTACGTAAGTGTTATTTATATTTAAATGAAATTCTTTGGAAAATGGGCCAACTATCAAGTTTATATGGAAACAGATAGTGCTGGCGCATTGCTCGCACTATATTTGCATTTGTGAGTGTGCATAAACGGTGCTGGAGCGATTACTCGCACCGATTTGTGTGATATCATGTGCATGAAATGTGCTAGAGCAGTTACTCGCACTGATTTTTACTATTGTGAAATGCATGAGGAGTGTTGGAGCCTAGCTTGCACCCTATTTTGACTGTTTTGACTTGATATGCATAAAAAGGTGCTAGAGCGATTGCTTGTACTAGTTTTCATGATTTGACAAGCATGAGAGGTGTTGGAGCTTAGCTCGCATCCTATTTTGATATGATGATTGCATAAAAGTCATGCTAAAGTGTAACTCATACGAGATTTGATTTATTTATGCATGAAACCGTGCTGGAGTGTTGCTCGCACGAAGTTTTGATTTACTTGAGCATTCATCAGTGCTGGAGCTTGCTCGCACATGATTTTACTAATTTTTATGAAAACATGCTAGAGCTTCACTTGCACAAGATTTTTAGATATCATGAATATGCATGGAGCCGTGCTAGAGCTTCGCTCGCACAGGGATTTATATGACACAGTGAGATGATATGTCCACACGTGCATACTAAGAAATATTTGGCATGGGTGGATAAGACCTATTGTACGCACCCCATGACTAAGATTGGGTTCACGGAGTATGATGTACCGTGTATATCACATGGAGTACGATGTACCATGGGGATTGTTGGAGTGGAGTGGCATTAGCCACAAGGCAGCAAGCCTTGCCCTCGCAATCCTGATGTTATGTTGTTCTGGCGGCAAGATTGACCCACCTCCCGTTTCAAGTGTGATACCCCGCACACTAGGTACCGTGTAGCGAGGGATCACTAGGTTATGGCCATAGTCCTCGATGTTACTGATATAGTCACCTACATGTCTCACATGATATAACTTGTGGTCTCGATAGACCAGGGTAGACCCGAAGGAGGGGTTAGGCCCCCGATTTTATGATTTTCACTGAGATATGATTTTCTACTATAATGATAGATTTTCAGAGGATTTTATGATATGTGACCCTAAAAGAAGGGTGATTTTATAATAGAATTTTATAGCGAATTGTTTTGTGAGCTTGAGATTTATTTATGAGATGCTTAACCCCTTCAGGTTATTTTATACTGCAGCTTTAATGAAGTGATTTAAATGCAGTAGCATGATGAGTTTTCCATGCTTTAATGATAAATTCATGAAAGGATTGTTTCTCATGATTTGTTTTACATGGCATGAACTAATACATGATCTTGATTTATTTCATGATAATTATGATTTTATGATTTTAAATAAAATTCCATTGATGCATGAGTTGCATGATTTCTATATGCACGAATAGTTTTTATAAACTATGGTATTAATGTAAGCATGATTTTGTGCGTGAGATTTTAACGAAAAGAAATGGATTTAAGGGCATGGCATTATGAGCATGTAGATAGTGGAGCTATCTACTTACTTGCATAATTGCCTTACTGAGCGTGTGGTTTGCTCACCCCCTTATTTTTCTCCTCTCCAGAGTACTTTCAGTAGTTTGAGCACGACTAAGGACTTTTATCTTTGGTATCCACTACGTTTCATCCAGAGACATGTATACACATTTGTATATCTGAACATGTAAATGCACAGTACTGTAAACGGATACAATGTCGAGGATGTAAAGTTATGTAAATAACATTGTAATGTATTTAGTTAAAGTCAAAGGATAGTAAACCATGTTGTGTGAATGTAAATATGAAAATGGAATGGTAAATAGGTGAGAAGGGACTAACACCGAATCATAGCCCAACTGTTGGTAGGATGGTCACGATAAGAGGAAGGTAAGAATTAAATAATAAATAAAATGAAAAATTTGTAGTGATTTTTAGGTAATTTGGGTCGTGACAGTTTTTGGTATCAGAGCTAAGTTGGCCTGATATGAGTCAGTGTTAGTGGTTAAGGAAGTTTACATCCCCATGTACTATGCATTGTTCAGATACGATTATGTATATCAAGATGGAATTGCAGCTAAGAATTTGGTTCTGAATGCAAAAATCTAATTATTATAACTGATAGCCGCTATGGTAGAGGGGCAAGTACATGAGCTCGAGGCCATAGAGGTAGGCCCGAAAGTCGTACTGAGTCGCCACATGAGACTCAAGATAAGATTGAAATGGAGGCTGATGTTAAGTATGCCCCACAGAGTCTGACAGAGAGATCGAACAGTATTGAGACACGCTTCACGAGGTTAGAGCTGAGTGTGAAGAATATTTTAGGAGCTAATTGCTCAGGCTGCGCATGGGATTTGAGGCTGAGTCGGGGCATTGGTGGAAGTCTGTTCGACCCATCTTAAGAGTTAGACATCCAGAATGGACATGGAAAATAATTCTAAATGTATTCCAGTGATAGAATATCCCGGACACTGCTTAAAGGAAATTACAAATAAAATGCTTTACTCTGACCCAGAGGAACTGGTTAATTGATGAGTATGAATCTCAGTTTATATACCTGGGCAGGTATGACCCCGACACTATGAACAGTGAGAGTTGGGATGTATGAAAGTTCATGGAAGGACTCAGATTGTCAATTAGAGTCCAATTGGCCTCGTTAGATATCACTACCTATGCCGAGGCAGTCCGCAAACTATAGTTGTGTGAATAAGATCATGAGTTGCATGCCTTTGAGATTTGGACAGGTAGTAAGGGCTAAAATAGAGATAGAAAGAGAATAGTGGATGACAAAGATGTCAGAACAGGAAAAAGGTAGTTTGGTAAAAGATTAGAGTTGATGAGTCACAAGGTAAGATGATTGATAAACCCAAGTGTATCCAATTTTAGCACTTTTGAGGGGTATTGTGATTAGATGACCCCGACCTGCTACGTAGCAGTGTAGGATTTGTGGTAGATACCACGGAAGTAGGGCCTACACCTACACCTTTTTGACTAAAATAGGCGTTAAGTGTGGTAGACGGGCCATTTATATAATGATTACTCAGAGTTGGGTGAGACGGCCCCACAAAAGGGCAAAGAAACAAAGAAAGCACTGTTAATATCTCTGCACCAAAAAGGGAGGCCACAATCGAAGAGAAAGGGAAAGTAGGTTGTTGGACGAGGACGAGTGTATGTCTTGGACCTGGACACTACTGACGTTTCATTTGATGTGGTGGAAGATACCACACTGGTTGTGAATAATGAAGTAATTATTTTAATTGATCTGGGTGCCATGCATTTATTCATACCGCCTTCAGTTGCTTATAAGCTGGGCAAGATATGAAGCCTATACCCTTAGGTAATATGACGATAATTATCTGATTTTCACTAACTGAATATGGGTATAGGGATTGTAAGTTAAAAACGAGGGAAAAGGATATGTCAGCCAATTTTATTCATTGGAATATGAATAATTTGGAAATAATATTTGAGAATAGATTAATTCGGCTGCAAACTATGCTGTTTAGATTGCTATCCTAAGATAATGATGTTTTCACCCCTGAAAAGTGTACTGTAAGTTGACACGTAATGAAAGAGGTGTAGCGATTGTAATTAAAAGAGTAAATGATTATACTCACGAGATGAGTAATGATGGGGATGTTTCATCGCTTGTGTGCTTAGTATGGATAAGGCATATCTGGAGTTAACAGATATCCTAGTGCGCTGGGAGTTTCCTGATATCTTCCCGGATAATCTACCAGGGTTGCCACCCGTTAGAGGAATGGAGTTGGTATTGATTTGGTACCTGGCACAGAGTCGATATCCAAACCATGGTATAAAATGGTATTAGTGAAACTGGAAGGACTAGAGAAACAATTACAGGAGTTATTGGATAAGCGTTCCTCAGACCGAATGTATAACTTGAGGAGAACTTGTTCTATTTGTGAAAAGAGAATGGAAGCCTCCGACTATGTATTGAATTTTGATTGTCGAACGAGGCTAACATCAAGAATAAGTGTTTCCTCCCACTATAGATGATTTATTAGAATAGCTGTGAAAAGCGCATATCTTTTTTTAGAGATCGATTTGAAGTCTAGGTAACATTCGTTAAGGATTCAGAATGTGAATATGCCCAAAATGATTTTCGTAACCATATTGATGAACAAGGATTTAAACCTTACCTAGACCAATTGGTTGTCATCTTTAGCGATGATATTTTGATGAATTCGAAGTCCAGGGAAGAGCATGAGTAGCAACTAGAAACTGTCTTATAAACGAGGTGTTGTGATTTTCACGAAATGGGCTGCTCAGTTGACACATCTCGTTCAGAAAAAAAATTGCATACGAGTGGGATGATAAGTATGGAAGTAGTTTGTCATGACCCAAATTACCTAAAAATCAGAGTAAATTTTTTGCTTTTTCATTTATTATTTAATTCTTACCTTTCTCTCATCGTGACCATCCTACAACACAGTTGGGCTATGATTCAGTGTTAGTCACCTTACACTATTTCCCAATTCATTTCCATAATCACATTCATATATCAAAGTTTACTATCTTTTGACTTTAAATAAATACATACACAATGGTATTTTTAACCCTACATCCCCGACAACATATCCGTTTACAGTATTGTGCATTACATATTTGGATACAAAACCATGCAAATGTGTATACCTGTCTCTCGATGGGAAGCAGCAGATACCAAGCATGCAAGTCCTCAGCCGCTTACTAATTTCTGTGAGTGCTATGAAAAGATGAGAAAATAAGGGGGTGAGCAAACCACACGCTCAGTAAGGCAATTATGCAAGTAAGTAGATAGCTCCACTATCTACATGCTCATAATGCCATCCTCTTAAATCCATTTCTTTTCATTTAAAATTTCACGCACAAAATCATGCATATTTCAATGCCATAGTTTATCAAAACTATTTGTGCATATAGAAATCATATAATTCATGCATCAAAGGCATTTTATGTGACATCATTAAATCATACTTAGCATGAAACAAATCCAGATCATGCATTCCTTCATGTCATGTAAGACAAATCATGAATTTGAAATAAAAGCATGAAAAACAACATCATGCTACTGCATTTAAATCATTTCATTTAAAACGCAGTATAAAACAACCCTTCCGGTTGAATCATCTTATAAAATAATTCGTTATAAAATTCTTAGAAAAATATATCATCGTAGTACAAAATCATAAAATTGGGGGCATGACCCATCCCTCGGGTCTACCCTAGTCTATCGACCAATAATTATATCATGTGAGACAAGTAGGTGATTATATCAGTAACTTCAAGGACTATAGCCATATCCTAGTGATCCCTGGCAACATGGTACCTAGTGTGCGGGGTATCACACCTGAAACGGGAGGTGGGTCGTCCTACCCACCAGAACAAGCATAACACCAGGATTGTGAGGGCAAGGTTTGCTGCCTCGTGGCTAATGCCACTCCACTCCAACAATCCCAACGGTACAGCGTACTCCGCGTGACATACACAATACAACGTACTCTGTGGACCCAAGCTCAATCAAGGGTGCCTGCATTAGGTATTATCCACCCATATCATCTCTGTCCCAGTATGCACATGTGAGCATATCATCTCCCTGTGACACACAGTCTACAGGAGGCTCCAACACGATTATATGCATGTAACATAAATCCCTGTGCGAGCGAAGCTCTAGCACGGCTCCATGCATATTCATGATATCTAAAAACCTCATGTGAGCGAAGCTCTAGCACGATGTCATAGAAATCAATGAAATCTGCGTACGAGCAGCGCTCCAGTATGACTTAAACTGATTATAAATTCAAGTAAAATCCATGTACGAGCAATGCTCTAGAACGGATATGTATAAAAACTCAATAAAAACCTCCTACGAGAAAACTCCAGTACGACTTTAAAATGAGTTATAAAACCATATAAAACTTCATGCGAACAACGCTCCAGCACGAGTGAATGCTCAAGTAAATCAAAACTTCGTACGAGCAATGCTCCAATACGGCTTTATGCATAAATACATCAAATCTCATGCGAGTTACACTCCAGCATGGCTTTTATGCAATTATCATAGCAAATCAGGATGCGAGCTAAGCTCCAGCACCTCTCATGCATGTCAAATCATTAAAACTAGTGCAAGCAATCGCTCCAGCACCTTTTTATGTATGTCGGGTCAAAACAGTTCAAAACCGTCAAAACAGTCAAAACAGAGTGTGAGCCAGGCTCCAGGAGCTCTCATGCATATCAAATCATAAAATCAGTGCGAGCAACCGCTCTAGCACATTTCATGCATATGATGTCACACAAATCGGTGCGAGCAACCGCTCAAGCACATTTATTCACATTCACAAACGCAGATATAGTGCGAACTACGTGTCGGCACTATCTGTTTCTATATAAACTTGATAGTTGGCCCATTTTTCAAAAAAAATCCATTTAAATATGAATAACACCTACGTACTGTTATCTTGTGAAATTTATGCAGTTACTGGCCAATCTATCGATTTGCTTTGATTAAAACCAATAAAATTCCTTAATTTGGAAAATTCCTTAATTTGGAAAATTCCTTAAATCATAAAAATCCTTAAATCATGCATTTCATGCATGTCATGCTTTCACCATCCTTAGGTGAACTTCCCTCAATAGGGGTAAAATAGTCTTTTCACCTATTTTCATCCTCAAAATTATTTAAACCACTTTTAAGATCATTATACATAATCAAGGTATACATACATATTCAGTGTACAGAAAAGCTATTAAAATAAGCGTAGTTGCCTCTAGCCACTCACACAATTCCCTTACTCATTTTTCTGTAAAGTCTGACCTTTCACTTATTTTTCATCATGCAGTCCGATTTGTTCCCAATCCAATCTCCGAAACTGCGGATATATATTCATCAGGTCAAATACAATACAATTTAATTGTATTTCATATTTTCTGGGCTTAATTTAAATCATTGGGCCCGTTTACCCATATTGGGCCCGATTGCACCATAATGGGCCTTAATCGGCCTTAAGCCCATTTTTTCCACTTACTATTCAAATTTTCGAGGCCTATTGGGCTCATTGGGCCCATCAGTATTTATTTAGCCTCGTTCTAAATTCTCGGATATCTCAATTAATTATTTACGACAATTTATCTGAATTTCCAGAATTTAATCCATTTAATGCGGAATTAAATTCGTAATTCATCAACACGTATAATGATGCAAATTGTCGTAAATAAAGGTTACTTACCCGAGATTCCATGATCGTACACAAATCGAGGCTGTCTTGAGCTCTCGGTTGATGCCAATTGTTGAGCTACACAATTAAATATTTTTTCGGGTAAATTTCCAGTCTGATATTAATGAAATTAAATATTCTAAAATTTAAATCGGTCAATTCGACCGCTTACCGACTTACCCGTAGCTCGATTGCGTCACTGGGATTTTTCCCCATTTTTCCTCTTTTTCTTTTCCCTTTTTCTTCTTTTTTCCCCTTCTCTTTTTGGCTGAACCGATACGGTCCGGTTCAACCCGGTTCAGACCGTCGGTTCAGTCCGGTTCGGTTCGGCCAGTTCAGTCACCATTTGGTCCTTCCGACGCCATCCGACCGGTTCTCAGTGCGATTTCGGTTCCGTTCGGCGCGTCATCGCCTGGGCTTCCAAAATCGGGCCTCGAGTTGAACCAAATCGGCGTCGATGGCCGCCGACCGAAGATTCTCTCCCGTGGCATCTCCCTCCGTTTTCAATGTTTTTCGACTACTTCGGAGCGCTGGGTGTGCGGGTCGACTTCCTGGTGTGCCGATCAAGCTTCATCGTCCGCCTCCTCGCATCGTCCGTCGGTGGTTGCATCAGAGCCGAGGGAAACCGTTCCCTCGGTTTTGGCCCTTGCTTTCGCCGTTTCTTCTCCCCGTTTCGTTTCTATTTCCTCTTTTCCAATTCGCGTGTTTTTTTTTTACTTTATTTATTTATTTATAATTTATTTTTAATATTATTTTATTCATTAAAATAATATTAAAATCCATAAATATCTTAAAAAAATTTATATTTTATTCATTTAATCACTAAATGAATTTATCAGTATTATTTTCTACTTTTCGGAAAAATTTTCGATTATTTTCGGGATTATTTCTTGAGGCAAAAATTCTGATTTATTCTAATAAATTCATATCTTGATCAATTTAACCCGAAATTTAATTATTTCTTCGTTATTGATCAAGATTTCTCAAACCATTATTTTTAATTAAATTTTCTTGTCGAATTTATACCGACTTTTGATCTTTTGACCGTTTTGCCCTTGCACGTGTTCGATAATTCCATTTTAAATCCTTTTTTGCATTTTTAAATGCACTCGAAAATTTCTATTCATTCCATTTACTCTTTCGATAAAAAATTGGGTCTTACAATCTCCCCCACTTAAGAAAATTTGGTCCTCCAAATTATAACCAAGTAAAATGATTCCTTAAATAACTCTGGGTACGTCTACCGCATCATACTCTTTAATTCTCTTGTGACTTTTTCCCGAAGTGTAATACTACCAACATACTTAACTAGGGAGATCATCTTAAACCTCAACACTTTCTCCTTCCTGTTTAATACCTGAATCGATTTTCCAATCATACGTTATACTTTCATTGAGCTAAACTGCTGGAGCTCATAATTGATCACATATGCTGGGTCCGGATAATACTTCCAAAGCATCAAAAGATGGGACACATTATGGATGCCTATTTATTCAAATGGTAATACCAACCTACAGGTCTTACCTTCCACTTTGTCCAATATCTTAAAGAATTTTGTCTAACGAAACTCAATACTGATTCACCCTCGGTGAATTCCAATGGTTTCTCTGTCTCTTGTCAGCATAGCTTTTCTGTCTGCTCTAAGGTGTTCTTAATCTCTCACAATTCAACTGAACATCCTCAGAGGTTTATCTTACCAATTCGGGAACAATTCTCTATTTGTCACCCACTTCTTCTTATCCAAGTTAGGGAACAACTCCCTACGGCCATACTATGCCTCATATAAAGTCATCCCGATACTCAAGTGACAACTGTCATTATTGGCGAATTTGATTTGTAACAACTGATCATCCCAAGAGCTTATAAAATCAATGGCACACACTCTCATCACATCCTCCAGAACCTGTACAGTCCTCTCTAATTGACCATCTGTCTGAGGATGGAGGTTGTGCTAACACACAATCGGGTTCTCATAGCTTCCTGAAAAACATTCCCCGAAGCGGGAATCCCTATCTGATATCATGCTCACTGGAATGCTACATAACGTTTCATAATTTTCCATACACATAAATCTGCCTACACACTCAGAGTATTTGGGGATTTTCATAGCCAGAAGGTGGGTAGACTAAATCAATCTATCGACTATCACCCAAATAGCCTCGTGATTTCTTCGGGTCCTCTGTAACCCATCACGATATCATGGTAACTTGTTCCCATTTTTGTGTCAATATAGGTAGAGGCTGCAATAACCCTGCAACTTCTTTTGGTCTACCTTTATCTACTGACATACGAGACACTTTGTTACGATTCTCTACCATATCTCTTTTCATATCTGACCACCAATACCCTTTTCAGAGGTTTTGATATATTTATTACTTTCTGGATGCACTGTATATCCCGAAGAACGAGCTTCTGACAATTACATTATCTCATTACTGTGGTCCTGGGGAGCACTTATACTGTCTCTGAACCTCTATAAGTCATCATCACTCACTGTGAACTCTGTCACTATCCCCATCTGAATCTGACCTAAACTATCGACACCATGCCGATCATCACGCTAAGCCTGGCAAATCTGGTCACTCAAATCCGGTTCTAACCTCAGGCTAGCTGTCACAAAATCACCATCATCATCAGAAGGGATCACATCACTACTGAGGCTCACAACTGCTCTAGCAGCTCATGCTCCCTGACCATCATATGTGATACTATCCCGAGGCTCTTTATGTTCAAGGCATCAGCTATTACATTAGCCTTTCCTAGGTGGTACAATTTCCACAGTCAAAATCCTTAGAAGCTCTAACCCTCTTGGTTATCTCATAATCTACTCTTTCTGTGAAAACAGATACTCGGAGCTTTTACGATCAGTGCATACCCAAAATTTTTTACCATATAAGTGGTGGCGCCATACTTTCAGTGTAACGCTATGGGTGCCAACTCTAAAACATAGGTCGGATAGTTTCTCTTATGGTCCTTGAACTAACTGGATCCATAAACGACTATCTTCCCATTTTACATCAATACACAGCCCAATCCTTATTTTGAGGTATCCATACTTACTGAAACCTCTTGAGCTATTAGTCATGGTGAGAATACTTATGGTGGTCAGTTCATTACTTTAATATACCAAAACTCACTGAAGCCATTTTTCATACTTATCATCCTACTCGTATGTAATCTTTTTCCACATGGGACGTATCAACTGAGCAGCCCATTTCAAGAAACTCTTAACAACTCGTCTATAAGATAGTTTCCAATCGCTATTCATGCTCTTTCCTGGACTTCGAATACATCAAAATATCATCGCTAAAGATGACAACCAATCGTTCTAGGTAAGGTTTAAATACCTCACCATAGTTAAGTTCCACAAAATATTTCAATCACCCATTTCCTTGACCTATGTACGCATAAACGTATAATGTCATTTCGAAATCATTTTTGTTCAAGATAATAACTCGCGTCATTTCTTTTTTCTTATATTAACGGCTTTTATAAAATTTTAATTTTTATACTTTCATGATTAATCAAATCCTATATTTATTTATCATACCAATAAAGGTACTCCAATTTAAATGTATATGTTACGACTGTTGATTTCAATTAATAGGTTGTGTGCGCTTCTAGAAGCTGTCATATCTTCAAGCAGGGAAGTATTTTGAAATACATTTATTAACGTTCAGACTTGACCACATAGACTGAGTGTAGAGATATCCTCCTCTTATCCTTGGCCGTAATTCATATACCATTGAATAAAATCGGCTGACATATCCTTTTCCCCCGTTTTCAACTTATAATCCCTATACCCATATTTAGTTAGTGAAAATCAACTAACCAGCATCATCTTGCTTAAGGGTACAGGCTTCACATCTTTCGCTAGCTTATAAGCAACTGAAGGCGGTATGAATAAATGTGTGGCACCAGGATTAATTAAAATAATTACTTCATTATTCAAAACCAGTGTGGTATCTTCCACCACATCTAATGAAACATCAATAGTGTCTTGGTCCAAGGCATACACTCGCCTTCGTCCAACATCTTATTTTCGTGGTAACTACCACACATCCTACACTGTTTACACTTGCTACACTGCTCTCACTGCTACACTGCTCTCACTGCTACTCGATTACACTGCTCAATTGCTATGGAGCAGGTGGGGGTCCTCAAATCACAATACCCCTTACAAATATTGTATTTGGATATACTGGGGCTACCAATCATCTTACCCCATGACTTACCAGCTCTAAGCTTTTACCAAACTACCTTTTTCCCGTTCTGACATCTCTGTCATTCCCTATTCTCTTTTGTCTCTATTTCGACATTTCGGCCCTTACTACCTTTTCCCAAACTCAGAGGCGTGCAACTCATGATCTTATTCAAACAACTGTAGTGTGTGCACTGCCTCGGCATAGGTAGTGATATCTAACGGGCTAATCGGACTCTAATCGACAATCTGAGCCCTTCTATGAACTTTCAGACATCTCGACTCCCACTGTTCATAGTATCAGAGTCATATCTGCCCAGGAATATAAATTGAGTTTCATACTCATCAATCAATCAGTTCCTCTGGGTCAGAGTAACGAATATCTGTTATTTCCTTTAAATGTCCAGGATATCTGTCACCGGAATACATCTAGGATTATTTTTCATGTCCATTCTGGATGTCTAACTCTTAAGATGGGTCGAGCGAACTTCCACCAATGTTCTGACTCGCCCACAAATCTCAAGCATACTCCGAGCTATTTGCTCACAAAATATTCTCCACACTCCGTTCTAACCTCGTGAAACGTGTCTCAATACTGTCTGATCTCTCTGTCAGACTCTGTGGGGCATACTCAATACCAGCTTCCACGTCAATCTCATCTTAAGTCTCATGTGGCAATTCAGTACGACTCTCAGGCCTACCTCTATGGCCTCGAGCTCGTGTACTCGCCTCTCTGTCATAGCTGCTATCAGTTAATGAGTCTATTCTTGCATTCAAAACCGAATTCTTAACTGCACTTCCATCTCGATATACACAATTGTATCTAAACAATGCACAGTACATGGGATGTAAACTTTCTTAACCACTTACACCGACTCATATCAGGCCAACTAGCTTTGATACCAAAACTGTCACGACCCAAATTACCTAAAAATTAGAGTAAATTTTTCACTTTTTCATTTATTATTTAATTCTTACCTTTCTCTCATCGTGACCATCCTACAACACAGTTGGGCTATGATTCCGTGTTAGTCACCTTACACTATTTCCCAATTCATTTTCATAATCACATTCATATATCAGAGTTTACTATCTTTTGACTTTAAATAAATACATACACAATGGTATTTTTAACCCTACATCCCCGACATCATATCCATTTACAGTACCGCGCATTACATATTTAGATACAAAACCATATAAATGTGTATACCTGTCTCTCGATGGGAAGCAGCAAATACCAAGCATGTAAGTCCTCAGCCGCTTACTAATTTCTATGAGTGCTATGAAAAGATGAGAAAATAAGGGGGGTGAGCAAACTACACGCTCAGTAAGGCATTATGCAAGTAAGTAGATAGCTCCACTATCTACATGCTCATAATGCCATGCTCTTAAATCCATTTCTTTTCATTTAAAATTTCATGCACAAAATCATGCATATTTCAATGCCATAGTTTATCGAAACTATTTGTGCAGATAGAAATCATATAATTCATGCATCAAAGGCATTTTATGTGACATCATTAAATCATACTTAGCATGAAACAAATCCAGACCATGCATTCCTTCATGTCATGTAAGACAAATCATGAATTTGAATTAAAAGCATGGAAAACAACATCATGCTACTGCATTTAAATCATTTCATTTAAAACGCAGTAAAAACAACCTTCTGATTCAATCATCTTATAAAATTCTTAGAAAAATATATCATCGTAGTACAAAATCATAAAATTGGGGGCCTGACCCCTCCCTCGGGTCTACCCTGGTCTATCGACCAATAATTATATCATGTGGGACAGGTAGGAGATTGTATCAGTAACATCGAGGACTATGGCCATATCCTAGTGATCCCTGGCAACACGGTACCTAGTGTGCGGGGTATCACACCTGAAACGAGAGGTGGGTAGTCATACCCGCCAGAGCAAGCATAACACCAGGATTGCGAGGGTAAGGCTTGCTGCCTTGTGGCTAATGCCACTCCACTCTAACAATCCGCACGGTACAGCGTATTCCACGTTACATACACAGTACAACGTACTCCGTAGAGCCAAGCTCAATCAGGGGTGCCTGCAATAGGTCTTATCCACCCATATCATCTCTGTCTCAGTATGCACGTGTGAGCATATCATCTCCCTCTGACACACAGTCTACAGGAGGCTCCAACATGGCTATATGCATGTAATATAAATCCCTATGCTAGCGAAGCTCTAGTACGGCTCCATGCATATTTATGATATCTGAAAACCTCATGCGAGCGAAGCTCTAGCACGGTGTCATAGAAATCAATGAAATCTGCGTATGAGCAGCACTCCAGTACGACTTAAACTGATTATAAATTCAAGTAAAATCCACGAACGAGCAATGCTCTAGTACGGATATGTATAAAAACTCAGTGAAAACCTCGTACGAGAAAACTACAGTACGACTTTAAAATGAGTTATAAAACCATATAAAACTTCGTACGAGCAATGCTCCAGTATGGCTTTATGCATAAATACATCAAATCTCGTGCGAGTTACACACCAGCATGGCTTTTATGCAATTATCATAGCAAATCAGGATGCGAACTAAGCTCCAGCACCTCTTATGCATCTCAAATCATTAAAACTTGTGCGAGCAATCGCTTCAGCACCTTTTTATGCATATCAGGTCAAAACAATTCAAAACCGTCAAAACAGTCAAAACAGAGTGCGAGCTAAGCTCCAGCAGCTCTCATGCATATCAAATCATAAAATCAGTGCGAGCAACCGCTCTAGCACATTTCATGCATATGATGTCACACAAATCGATGCGAGCAACCGCTTAAGCACATTTATGCACATTCACAAACACAGATATAGTGCGAACTACGTGTCGGCACTATCTGTTTCCATATAAACTTGATAGTTGGCCCATTTTCCAAAGAAATTCCATTTAAATATGAATAACACCTACGTAGTGTATCTTGTGAAATTTATGCAGTTACTGGCCAATCTATCGATTTGCTTTGATTAAAACCAATAAAATTCCTTAATTCAAAAAATTCCTTAAATCATAAAAGTCCGTAAATCATGCATTTCATGCATGTCATGCTTTCACCATCCTTAGGTAAAGTTCCCTCAATAGGGGTAAAATAGTCTTTTCACCTATTTCGATCCTCAAAATTATTTAAACCACTTTTAAGATCATTATACATAATCAAGGTATACATACATATTCAGTGTACAGAAAAGCTATTAAAATACGCGTAGCTACCTCTAGCTACTCACACAATTCCCTTACCTCATTTTTCTATACAGTCTGACCTTTCCCTGATGTCTCGTCACGCAGTCCGATTTGTTCCCAATCCAATCTCCGAAACGGCGGATACACATTCATCAGGCCAAATACAATACAATTTAATTGTATTTCATATTTTTTGGGCTTAATTTAAATCATTGGGCCCGTTTACCCATATTGGGCCTGATTGCACCATAATGGGCCTTAATCGGCCTTAAGCCCATTTTTTCCACTTACTATTCAAATTATCGAGGTCTATTGGGCTCATTGGGCCCATCAGTAATTAGTTAGCCTCGTTCTAAATTCTCGGATATCTCAATTAATTATTTATGACAATTTATCTGAATTTTCAGAATTTAATCCATTTAATGCGAAATAAAATTCGTAATTCATCAACACGTATAACGATGCAAATTGTCATAAATAAAGGTTACTTACCCGAGATTCTATGATCGTACACAAATCGAGGCTGTCTCGAGCTCTCGGTTAATGCCAATTGTCGAGCTACACAATTAAATATTTTTTCGGGTAAACTTCCAGTCAGATATTAATCAAATTAAATATTCCAAAATTTAAATCGATCAATTCGACCGCTTACCGACTTACCCGTAGCTTGATTGCATCACTGGGATTTTCTCCCATTTTTTCCTCTTTTTCTTTTTCTCTTTTTCTTCTTTTTTTCCTTCTCTTTTTGGCTGAACCGGTTCGATCCGGTTCAACCCGGTTCGATCAGTTCAGTCTGGTTCGACCGGTTCAGTCACCATTTGGTCCTTTCGACGCAGTCCGACCGGTTCTCAGTGCGATTTCGGTGCCATTCGATGCGCCATCGCCTAGGCTTCAAAAATTGAACCTCGGGTTGGACCAAATTGTCGTCGATGGCATCGATCGAAGATTTTCTCTCACGACATCTCCCTCCATTTTCGATGTTTTTTGGCGACTTAGGGGTGCGTGGGTGTGTGGGTCGGCTTCCTGGTGTGCCGATCGAGCTTCGTCGTCCGCCTCCTCGCGTCGTCCGTAGGTGGTTGCGTCGGAGCCAAGGGAAACCGTTCCCTCAGTTTTGGCCCTTGCTTTCGCCATTTCTTCTCTCCGTTTCGTTTCTGTTTCCTCTTTTCCAATTCGCGTGTTTTTTTTTTACTTTATTTATTTATTTATAATTTATTTTTAATATTATTTTATTCATTAAAATAATATTAAAATCCACAAATATCTTAAAAAATTATATTTTATTCATTTAATCACTAAATGAATTTATCAGTATTATTTCGGCTTTCCGGTAAAATTTTCGATTATTTTCGAGATTGTTTCTCGAAGCGAAAATTTTGATTTATTCCAATAAATTCATATCTTGATCAGTTTAACCCGAAATTTAATTATTTCTTCGTTATTGATCAAGATTTCTCAAGCCATTATTTTTAATTAAATTTTCTTGTCAAATTTATGCATGCTTTCGATCTTTTGACCGTTTTACCCTTGTACGTGTTCGATAATTCCATTTTAAATCCTTTTTTGCATTTTTAAATGTACTCAAAAATTTCAATTCATTCCATTTACTCTTTCGATAAAAAAATTGGGTCTTACATAGTTTCGGTGAGTTTTGGGGCATTGAGGTATGAATTGACCACCGTAATTATTCTCACCATAACCAACAGCTCAAGAGGTTTCAGTGTGTATGGATACCTTAAAATAAGGATTGGGCTGTGTATTGATGTAAAATGGGAAGATAGTCACTTATGGATCCAGACAACTCAAGGATCATGATAGAAATTATCCGACCCATGAATTAAAGTTGGCAGCGGAGTGTTTGTGCTGAGTATATGGCACTACTATGTACACGATGAGAAATTTTGGGTATGCACTGATCATAAAAGCCCCGAGTATCTGTTTTCATAGAAATAGTAGAATATGAGATAACATAAAGGGTTATACCTTCTGAGGGATTATGATTGTGAAAATTGTACCACCCATGAAAGGGTAATGTAATGGCTGATGCCTTGAGCAGAAAGAGCCTCGGGATGGTATTACATATGATGGTCAGGAAATGTAAGCTACTAGAGCAGTTGTGAGCCTCAGTAGTAATGTGATCCCTTCTGATGATGACAGTGATTGTGTGACAGCTAGCCTGAGATTAGAATCAGATTTGAGTGATCAAATTTGACAGGCTTAGCATGATGATCGACAGGATGTCGATAGTGTGGGTCAGATTCAGAAGGGTAAAGTGATAGAGTTCACAGTGAGTGATGATGACTTACAGAGGTTCAGAGACACTATATGTTCTCTTAGGACCACAGTTAATGAGATAGTGCTATTGATAGAAGCTCACTCTTCGGGATATACAGTGCATCCGGGAAGTAATAAATTTATACGAATCTCTAAAAAGGGATAGGTGGTCAGGTATGAAAAGCGATATTGTAGAGATTGTGGAGAAATGTCTCGTATGTCAGCAGATTAAGGTAGAGTAATAGAAGTTTGCAGGGTTATTGCAGCCTCTACCTATATCGACACGAAAATGGGAACAAGTTACCATGAATTCTGTGATGGGTTACAGAGGATCCAGATGAATCACGAGGCTATCTGGGTGATAGTCGATAGATTGATTAAGTCTACCCACCTTCTGCCTATGGAAATCCCCAGATACTCTGAGTGCGTAGGTGAAGTTATATGTAAGGAATATTGTGGAACATTAAGTAGCGTTCCAGTGAGCATGGTATCAGATAAGGATTCCTACTTCACTTCCCACTTCTGGGAACATTTTCAGGAAGCTATGGGAGCCCGACTGAGTGTTAGCACAACTTTTCATCCTCAGACAGATGGTCAGTGAGAGGGGACTATACAGGTTCTGGAGGATGTGATGAGAGCATGTATCATTGATTTTATAAGCTCCTCAGATGATCAGTTGTTACTAATTGAATTTGCCAACAATGACAGTTATCACTTGAGTATCGGGATAACATTGTATGAGACATGGTATGACTTTATGGATTATTCCCCGACTTGGATAGGAAGAAGTGGGTGATAGATAGAAAATTGCTCCTGAATTTGTAAGACAAACCTTTGAGAAAGTTCAGTTGAATTGTGAGAGATTAAGAACAACTCAAAGCAGACAGAAATCTATGCTGACAAGAGACAGAAAACCATTGGACTTCACCGAGGTTGGATCAGTATTGTTGGCAGTTACTTGTCCTAAGGACATAACGAGATTTAAAAAGAAGGTAAATTGAGTTTCGTTAGATTGAATCCTTTGAGAGATTGGACAAAGTGGGAGATAAGGCCTGTAGATTGGCGTTACCACTTAAATTAGCAGGCATCCACAATGTGTCCCATCTTTTGATGCTTCGAAAATACTATCCGGACCCAGCATATGTGATCGGATATGAGCTGTTAGAGCTCAATGAAAGTATAATGTATATTGAACAAATCGATTCGGGTATTAGACGGAAGGAGAAGTGTTGAGGTTTAATACGAGCTCCCTAGTCAAAGTCCTTTGGTAGTATTACACTCCGGAAAGAGTCACATGGGAATTAAAAGTATGATGCGATAGACGTACTTAGAGTTGTTTATGGACCCATTTGACTTTGTTCTAATTTGGAGGACCAAATTTCTTAAGTGGGGGAGATTATGTAAGACTCGATTTTTATCGAAATTTATTATGATTCAAATGATGTAAATTGAATCATAAGAAAAGTTGTACGTGAATGAAAAATACAAATGGAATGAATAAAAAATTCTCGAATGCATTTAAAGATCAAATGAAGGATTGAAATGGTATTCCCGAACACGTTGAAGGGTAAAACGGTCAAAAGATTAAAATTCGGTATTAATCGTGACAAGAAAATTTCATTATAAATACGGATTTGAGAAATCTTGATCAATAACGAAGAAATAATTAAATTTCGAGTCCAATTGATCAATATATGAATTTATTTGAATAAACCAAAATTTTTCACATCGAAAAAATTATCCCGAAAATATTTGAAAAATATACCAAAAAGATAAAATAAGACTAATAAATTCATTTATGGTTTAAATGAATTAAATAAGAATTTTTGAAGATATTTTGGATTTTTTAATATATTTTAATTGAATAAAATGAAAACGAGGGAGACCCCGCTTCGACGAGCCACCGGCCAGAGAGGGGCAAGCAAGGGCCGACGAGGGAAGCCCGACCCCGTGAGAACCACCAGCCACTAGAACGCGTGCCCCCAGCTATCGAAAAACCTGAAAACTGCGAGTGGAAGCCGCGAGGAAGAAAAGAGACTTTCGTCGACGTTGACGCGATCTAGCCCCGACCATCGACAGCCGAAATACCCCTATGTAAGACCCGATTTTATTTAAAACACGAAATGAGAAAAAAATCAAATGAAGGATTGAAATGGTATTCCCGAACACGTGCAAGGGTAAAACGGTTAAAAGATAGAAATTCGGTATTAATCGTGACAAGAAAATTTAATTAAAAACATAGGATTGAGAAATCTTGATCATTAATGAAGAAATAATTAAATTTCAGGTTAAATTAATCAAGATATGAATTTATATGAATTAATCAAAATTTTCACCTCGAAAAATTATCTCAAAAATAATCGAAAAATATACCAAAAATACGAAATAATACCGATAAATTCATTTTTTGAATAAATGAATAAAATAATAATATTTTTAGATATTTTGGATTATTATTGAATATAATAATGAATAAAATAATAATAAAATTTAATTATAAATAAAAAATGAAAATCGCGAAACAGAAAGAAAATGGTGAAACTGAAGGAGGCGAACCGAGGGAACCAAATCCCTTCAGCCGATGGCCACCGACGAGGGAGAAGCCCAGACGAGGGCAGACGAAGGTAGCCCAAACACTGGGTGAACCACTAGCGGTTGTGACACGCCGTGGAGACCGCAGGAGAATGTCGAAAATGAGGGGAGAGGTCGCGTGAGAGAAGCCTAGATCGGCGGCCATCGACGTCGACTCGACCAGCCCCGAGGCCCGATGATGGAAGTCCAGGCGATGGCACATCAAATGGCACTGAAAACGGCCCGAGATCCGATCGGAAGACGTCAAAACGATGAAATGATGCCTGAACTGGTACGGTCGATTCAGCATAGTGACGGTATGATGAATCAAACCGGACCGGTTCAGCTAAAAAGAAAAGGAAAAAGAAGAAAAAAAAGAAAAGAGGAAAAATTGGGAAAAATCTCAGTGATGCAATCGAGCTACGGGTAAGTCGGTAAGCTGTCAAAATTGATCGATTTCAATTTTGAAATATTTAATTTCATAAATAATCGACTGAAAGTTTACTCGAAAAAATATTAAATTTTGTAGCTCGACGATTAACGTCAAACGAGGACTCGAGTTAGCCTTGATTTACGTACTATCATGGAATCTCGGGTAAGTAACTCTTATTTACGATAATTTACATCGTTCTGCATGTTAAAAATTACCGCATCAATGACGGATTTAATTTTTGCATTAAATGAATTATATTCTGAAAATTGGGATAAATTGTCGTAAATAATTAATTGAGCTATTCAAGAGTTTAGAACGAGGTCCAATAAATACTGATAGTCCTAGTAAGACCAATAGGCCTCGATAATGTGAATAGTGAGTGGAAAACTGGATTAAGGCCGATTAAGGCCCATTATGATACAATCGGGCCCAATATGGGTAAACGGACCCGATGATTTAAAATTAAGCCCAGAAAATATGAAATACAATTACATATATTGTATTTGACCTGAAGTATATTCATACGTAATTTCAGAGATTTGATTGAGAGCAAATCGGACTGCAGGATGAGACATCAGTGAAAGGTCAGACTGTACAGAAAAATGAGGTAAGGGAATTGTCTGAGTAGCTAGAGGTAACTACGCATACTTTAAATAGCTTTTGTATACACTGAATATGTATGTATACATTGATATTGTACAAAGGCCTTCAAAATGGTTTAAAGATTTTAAGGACTCAAAATACGAAAAGACTATTTTACCCCTATTGAGGGAAGTTCACCTAAGGATGGTGAAAGCATGACATGCACGAAATGCATGATTTAAGGAATTTTCTGAATTAAGGAATTTTATTGGTTTTTAAGCAAAGTAAACCGATAGATTGGCCAGTAATTGCATAAATTTCACAAGATAACACTACGTAAGTGTTATTTATATTTAAATGAAATTACTTTGGAAAATGGGCCAACTATCAAGTTTATCTGGAAACAGATAGTGCTGGCGCATAGCTCGCACTATATCTGCATTTGTGAGTGTGCATAAAATGTGCTTGAGCGATTGCTCGCACCGACTTGTGTGACATCATATGCTTGAAACGTGCTAGAACGGTTACTCGCAGTTATTTTTATTCTTATGAAATGCATGAGAAGTGCTGGAGCTTAGCTCGCACTCGGTTTTGACTGTTTTGACTATATATGCATAAAAAGGTGTTGGAGCGATTGCTCGCACTACTTTTTATGATTTGACATGCATGAGAGATCCTAGAGCTTAGCTCGCCTCCTGTTTTGATATGATATTGCATAAAAGCCGTGCTAGAGTGTAACTCACAAGAGATTTGATGTATTTATGCATAAAGCCGTACTGGAGCGTTGCTCGTATGAAGTTTTGATTTACTTGAGCATTCACTCGTGCTGGTGTGTTGCTCGCACTAAGTTTTATATGGTTTTATAACTCATTTTAAAGTCGTACTGGAGTTTTTCTCGTACGAGGTTTTCACTGAGTTATTATACCTATCCGTACTAGAGCATTGCTCGTACGTGGATTTCACTTGAATTTATAATTATTTTAAGTTGTACTGGAGTGCTGCTCGTACGCAGATTTCATTGATTTCAATGAAACTATGCTAGAGCTTCGCTCGCACGAGATTTTTTGATATCATGAATATGCATGGAGTCATGCTAGAGCTTCACTCGCACAAGGATTTATATGACATGCAAATAGCTGTGTTGGAGCCTATTGTAGACTGTGTGTCACAATGAGATGATATGTCCACACGTCCATACTGAGACAAAGATGATATAGGTTGATAAGACCTATTGCAAGCATCCCTGACTGAGCTTGGGTTCACGAAGTACGTTATACCGTGTATGTCACGCAGAGTACACTGTACCGTGGGGATTGTTGGAGTGGAGTGGCATTAGCCACGAGGCAGCAAGCCTTGCCCTCGCAATCTTGATGTTATACTGTTCTGGTGAGTAAGACCGACCCACCTCTCGTTTCAGGTGTGATACCCCACACACTAGGTACCATGTTGCCAGGGATCACTAGGTTATGTGGCCACTGTCCTTGATGTTGCTGATATAGTCACCTACATGTCTCACATGATATAACTATCGGTCGATAGACCAGGGTAGACCCGAGGGAGGGGTCAGGCCCCCGATTTTGTGATTTTTACTGAGATGTGCTTTTTAATAGAATATTATAACGAATTGCTTTATGAGTTTGAAATTGAATTATGAGATGCTTAACCCCTTGGGTTATTTTATACTGCGCTTTAAATGAAATGATTTAAATGCAGTAGCATGATGAGTTTTCCATGCTTTAATCATAAATTCATGAAAAGAATTGTTTCTCATGATTTGTTTTACATGGCATGTTCTTGATTTACCTCATGCTAACTACGATTTAATGATGTCACATAAAATGCCTTTGATGCATGAATTACATGGTTTCTATATGCACAGATAGTTTTGATAAACTACGTCATTGATGTATTCATGATTTTGTGCTTGAGATTTTAAAAAGAAATGGATTTTAATGAAAAGAAATGGATTTTAAGGGTATGGCATTATGAGCATGTAGATAGTGGAGCTATCTACTTACTTGCATAATTGCCTTATTGAGCGTGTGGTTTGCTCACCCCCTAATTTTTCCATCTTTTTAGAGCACTCGCAATAGTTATTGAGCAGCTGAGGACTTTCATTATTGGTATCCGCTGCTTCCCATTGAGAAATAGGTATACACATTTGTATGGTTTTGTATCTAAATATGTAGTGCACAGTACTGTAAATGTATATGATGTTGAGGATGTAGGGTTATGTATACCATTATGAATGTATTTAGTTAAAGTTAAAGGATAGTAAATCCTGATATATAAATGTGATCATGGAAATGGAATGGTAAATAGGTGAGAGGTGACTAACACCGAATCGCCCAACTGTTTGGTAAGATGGTCACGATGAGAGAAAGGTCAGAATTAAATAATAATCAAAAAGTAAAAAATTTACTCTGATTTTTAGGTAATTTGGGTCGTGACAGTTTTTGGTATTAGAGCTAAGTTGGTCTGATATGAGTCGATGTTAGTGGTTAAGGAAGTTTATATCCCCATGTACTGTGAATTGTTTAGATACAATTGTGTATATCAAGATGGAATTGCAGCTAAGAATTTGGTTTCAAATGCAAGAATATAGACTCATTAACTGATAGCTGCTATGGTAGAAGGGCGAGTACACGAGCTCAAGGCCGTAGAGGTAGGCCTGAGAGTCGTACTGAGTCGCCACATGAGACTCAAGATGAGATTGAAGTGGAGACTGATGTTGAGCATGCCACACAGAGTCCGACAGAGAAATCGGACAGAGTCCGACAGAGAGATCGGACAGTATTGAGATACGCTTCGCGAGGTTGGAGCGGAGTGTGCAGAATATTATGGAGCTATTTTCTCAGAGTATGCATGAGATTTGAGGGCGAGTTGGAACATTGGTGGAAGTCCACTCGACCCATCTTAAGAGTTAGACATCTAGAATGGACATGGGAAATAATTCTAGATGCATTCTAGTGACAGAATATCCCGGACATTGCTTAAAGAAAATTATAGATAAAATTCTTTACTCTGACCCAGAGGAACTGGTTGATTAACGAGTATGAAACTCAGTATATATACCTACCCAGATATGACTTCGACGCTATAAACAATGAGAGTCGGGATGTTTGAAAGTTCATGAAGGGCTCAGATTGTCAATTAGAGTCTGATTGGTCATTTGATATCACTACCTGTGTCGAGGCCGTGCGCACACTACAGTTGTGTGAATAAGATCATGAGTTGCACGTCTCTAAGATTGAGAAAGGTAGTAAGGGCTGAAATAGAGATAGAAAGTGAATAGAGAATGACAGAGATGTCGGAACGAGAAAAGGTAGTTTGGTAAAAGATTAGAGCTGATGAGACAAGAGGTAAGATGATTGGTAAGACCCCAGTGTATCCAATTTCAGCACTTACGAGGGGTATTGTGATTGGAGGACCCCGACCTGTTCCGTAGCAGTGTAAACAGTGTAAGATGTGTGGTAGTTACCACGAAAATAAGATGTTCGACGAGGGCGACTGTATGCCTGCACCCCTAAAAAATATACTGTAAGTTTTAACAAGTAATGAAAGAGTTTGTTATAAGTGATATATGAAAGGAGATAAGCTTTGAGATGTGATAGATCGTAAATATGAGATATATTGGAATAATAGGCATATGCAAGGTAAGAATATCTTTGATATGTAAAGTAATTTGGATTAAGCGATATGTAGTGAATATGAATTGCGACCAAGGATAAGGGGAGGATATATCCAAAACCAGTCTATGTGGTCAAATCTAAGGGTTAATAAAGGTATTTCAAAATATTTCCCCGCCTGAAGATTTGACAATGTCTAGAAGCGCACACATAACCTATAAATTGAAATCGACAGTCGTAATATATACATTTAAAATTTGGGTACCTTTACTGGTATGATAAAGAAATATAGAATTTGATTAATCATGAAGGTTTAAATATTAAAATTTTATAAAAGCCGTTAATAAAAGAAAAACGAAATGACATGAGTTAGTATCTTGAACGGAAGCGATTTCAAAATGACATTATACGTTTATGCGTACATAGGTCAAGAATATGGGTGATTGAAATATTTAGTGGAACTCAACTATGATGAGGTATTTAAACCTTATCTAGACCGATTGGTTGTCATCTTTAGCGATGATATTTCGATGTATTCGAAGTCCAGGGAAGAGCATGAGTAGCAACAGGAAACTGTCTTACAGACGAGGTGTTATGAGTTTTTTGAAAAAGGTTGCTCAGTTGATATGTTTCATTTGAAAAAAAATGATTGCATACGAGTGGGATAATAATTATGAAAATGACTTAAGTGAGTTTTGGTATATTGAGGTAATAAACTGACCATCGTAATTATTCTTACCATACCCAATAGCTCAAGAGGTTTCTCAGTGTATATGGATACCTCAAAATAATGAGTGGGCTGTGTGTTGATGTAAAATGGTAAGATAGTCGTTTATAGATCCAGATAGTTCAAGGACCATGAAAGAAACTATCCAACCCATGATTTAGAGTTAGCAGTAGTAGCGTTTACACTAAAAGTATGACGCCACCACTTAAATGGTAAGAAAATTTGGGTATGCACTGATCATAAAAGCCCCGAGTATCTGTGTTCACAGAAAGAGTAGAATATGAGATAACCAAGAGAGTTAGAGCTTCTAAGGATTATGATTGTAAAAATTGTACCACCCAGGAAAAGCAAATGTAATGGCTGATGCCTTAAACAGAAAGAGCCTCTGGATGGTATCACATATGATGGCCAGGGAGTGTGAGCTCCTAGAGCAGTTGTGAGCCTCAGTAGTGATGTGATCCCTTCTGATGATGATAGTGATTTTGTGACAGCTAGCCTGAGGTTAGAACCGAATTTGAGTGATTAGATTTGTCAGGCTTAGCGTGATAATCGGCATGGTGTCGATAGTGTGGTCAGATTTAAATGGGTATAGTGACAGAGTTCATAATGAGTGATGATGACTTACAGAGGTTGAGAGACAGTATAAGTGCTCTTCATGACCACAATTGATGAGATAGTGCTATTGACAGAAGCTCACTCTTCGGGATATACAGTGCATCCAGGAAGTAATAAATATATCAGAATCTCTGAAAAGGGTATTGGTGCTCATATATAAAAAAAAGACATTGTAGAGACTGTGAAAAAGTGTCTCGTATGTCAGCAGATTAAGGTAGAGCAAAAGAAGTTGGAGGGTTATGAAATCCCCAGATACTCTGAGTGTGTAGACAAAATTATGTGTATGGAAAATTGTGGAACATTATGTAGCGTTCCAGTGAGCATGGTATCAAGTAGGGATTCCCGCTTCACTTCCCACTTCTGGGAATATTGTTTTCAGGAAGCTATGGGAACCTGATTGAGTGTTAGCACAGCTTCTGTCCTCAAACCGATGGTCAGTTAGAGAGGACTATACAGGTTTTGGAGGATATGAAGAGAGCGTGTGCCATTGATTTTATAACCTCTTAGAACGATCAGTTGTTACTAATCGAATTCGCTAATAATGACAGTTGTCACTTAAGTATCAAGATAAGATTTTATATGAGGTATTGTATGGCTGTAGGGAGTTATTTCCCGACTTGGATAAGAAATGTGGGTGATAAATAGAGAATTGTTCCCGAATTGGTAAGACAAACCTCTGAGAAT
Source organism: Firmiana major (assembly GCA_033439115.1). NCBI lineage: Eukaryota > Viridiplantae > Streptophyta > Magnoliopsida > Malvales > Malvaceae > Firmiana > Firmiana major. The sequence continues at coordinate 59,789,843 of CM065896.1, read as the reverse complement.
GTTTAGTTGATTTGTGAGAGATTAAGAACACCTCAGAGCAAACAGAAAGAATATGCTGACAAGAGACAAAAACCATTGAAATTCACCGAGGGTGAATCAGTATTGTGGCAGTTACATGTCCTAAGAACATAACGAGATTCGAAAAGAAGGCAAATTGAGTTTAGTTAGATAGAATCCCTTAAGAGATTGGATAAAGTGGGAGATAAGACCTGTGGGTTGGCGTTACCACTTGCATTAACAAGCATCCACAATGTGTCCCATCTTTTTATGCTTCAGAAATACTATTCGGACCCAACATATGTGATCGGATATGAGCTCCAATAGCTTAGCTCAATGAAAGTATAACATATGTTAAAAAAAAATCAAACCGGGTATTAGACGGAAGGAGAAAGTGTTGAGGTTTAAGACTATCTCCCTAGTCAAAGTCTTTTGGTAGTATTACACTCCGAAAAAAAGTCACATGAGAATTAAAGAGTATGATGCGATAGACGTACCCGGAGTTATTTGTGGACCCTTTTGACTTGGTTCTAATTTGGAGGACAAAATTTCTTAAGTTGGGGAGATTATAAGACCCGATTTTATTTAAAACACGAAATGAGAAAAAATCAAATGAAGGATTGAAATGGTATTCCCGAACACGTACAAGAGTAAAAATGGTCAAAAGAGAAAAATTCGATATTAATCGTGACAAGAAAATTTAATTAAAAATATGGGATTGAGAAATCTTGATCAATAACGAAGAAATAATTAAATTTCGGTTTAAATTGACGAAGATATGAATTTATACGAATTAATCGAAATTTTTACCTCAGGAAATTATCTCGAAAATAATCAAAAAATATATCGAAAAGACGAAATAATACTGATAAATTCATTTATTGAATAAATGAATAAAATAATAATATTTTTAGATATTTTGAATTATTATTGAATATAATAATGATTAAAATAATAATAAAATTTAATTATAAATAATAAAAAAAACTAAAATTCGCGAAAATCGCGAAACAGAAAGAAAATGGTGAAACTGAAGGAGGCGAACCGAGGGAACCAAATCCCTTCAGCCGACGGCCACCGGCGAGGGAGAAGCCTAGGTGAGGGCCGACGAAGGTAACCCAACACCGAGAAAACCACCAGCGATCATGACGCGCCGTGGAGACCGCCGGAGAACACCGAAAACGAGGGGATAGGCCGCAGGAGAGAAGCCTAGATCAGCGACCATCGGCGTTGATTCGACCAGCCCCGAGGCTCGATGATGGAAGCCCAGGCGATGGCGCTCCGAACATACCAAAAACGGCTAGAGAATTGGCTAGACGGCGCTGGAATGGCGAAATGATGCCTGAATCGATACGTCCGGTTCAGCGCAGTAACGGTATGCTGAACCGGACTGGACCGGTTCAGCTAAAAAGAAAAGGAAAAAGAAGAAAAAAAGAAAAGAGAAAAATTTGGGAAAAATCCTAGTAATGCAATCGAGCTACGGGTAAGTCGGTAAGGGTCAAAATTGATCGATTTAAATTTTGAAATATTTAATTTGATAAATAATCGACTGAAAGTTTACTCAAAAAAATATTAAATTTTGTAGCTCAACGATTGACGTCAAATGAGGACTCGAGTCAGTCTCGATTTTCGTACTATCATGGAATCTCGGGTAAGTAACTCTTGTTTGAGACAATTTACATCGTTATGCATGTTAGAAATTACTGTATCAATTACGGATTTATTTTCGCATTAAATGAATTATATTTTAAAAATTGGGATAAATTGTCGTAAATAATTAATTGAGCTATTCAAGAGTTTAGAACGAGGTCCAATAAATACTGATGGGCCCAGTGAGCCCAATAGGCCTTGATAATGTGAATAGTGAGTGGAAAACGAGCTTAAGGCCGATTAAGGCCCATTATGGTATAATCGGGCCCAATATGGGTAAACGGGCCCAATGATTTAAAATTAAGCCCAAAAAATATGAAATATAATTACATATATTGTATTTGACCTGATGTATATTTATACGCAGTTTCGTAGATTTGATTGAGAGCAAATCGGACTGCAGGACGAGACATCAGTGAAAGGTGAGACTGTACCGAAAAATGAGGTAAGGGAATTGTGTAAGTAGCTAGAGGTAGCTATGCGTACTTTAAATAGCTTTTATATACACTGAATATGTATGTATACATTGATATTGTACAAAGGTCCTAAAAATGGTTTAAAGATTTTAAGGACTCGAAATAGGAAAAGACTATTTTACCCCTATTGAGGGAAGTTCACCTAAGGATGGTGAAAGCATGACATGCACGAAATGCATGATTTAAGGAATTTTTTGAATTAAGGAATTTTATTAGTTTTTAAGCAAAGTAAATCGATAGATTGGCCAGTAATTGCATAAATTTCACAAGATAACACTATGTAAGTGTTATTTATATTTAAATGAAATTTCTTTGGAAAATGGGTCAACTATCAAGTTTATATGGAAACAGATAGTGCTGGCGCATAGCTCGCACTATATCTGCGTTTGTGAGTATGCATAAAATGTGCTTGAGCAGTTGGTCGCACCGACTTGTGTGACATCATATGCATGAAATGTGTTAGAGCAGTTGCTCGCACTGATTTTTATTCTTGTGGAATGCATGAGAAGTGTTGGAGGTTAGCTCGCACTCGGTTTTGATTGTTTTGACTATATATGCATAAAAAGCTGCTGGAGTGATTGCTCGCACTAGTTTTTATGATTTGACATGCATAAGAGATGCTGGAGCTTAGCTCCTATCCTGTTTTGATATGATATTGCATAAAAGCGGTGCTGGTGTGTAACTCGCACGAGATTTGATGTATTTATGCATAAAGCCATACTGGAGCGTTGCTCGTACGAAGTTTTGATTAACTTGAGCATTCACTCGTGCTGGAGCGTTGCTCGCACGAAGTTTTATATGGGTTCTTTATAACTCATTTTAATACCGTATTGGAGTTTTTCTCGTACGAGGTTTTCACTGAGTTTTTATACATATTCGTACTAGAGCATTGCTCATACGTGGATTTTACTTGAATTTAGCGCTACTCGTACGCAGATTTCATTGATTTCTATGAAACCATGCTAGAGCTTCGCTCGCACGAGATTTTCTGATATCATGAATATGCATGGAGTCATGCTAGAGCGTCGCTCGCACAGGGATTTATATGACATGAATATAGTCGTGTTGGAGCCTCTTGTAGACTATGTTTCACAGTGAGATGATATGCCCACACGTGCATACTGAGACAGAGATGATATGGGTGGATAAGACCTATTGTAGGCACCCCTGACTAAGCTTGGGTTCATGCAGTACGTTGTACTGTGTATGTCACGCGGAGTACGCTGTACCGTGGGGATTGCTGTAGTGGAGTGGCATTAGCCATGAGGCAGCAGGCCTTGCCCTCGCAATGCTGATGTTATGCTGTTTTGGCGGGTAGGACCGACCCACCTCCCGTTTCAGGTGTGATACCTCGTACACTAGGTACCGTGTTGCCAGGGATCACTAGGTTATGGCTAAAGTCCTTGGTTGATAGACCAGGGTAGACCTGATGGAAGGGTCAGGCCCCCGATTTTGTGATTTTTACTAAGTTGTGCTTTTTAACAGAATTTTATAACGAATTGCTTTATGAGTCTGAAATTGAATTATGAGATGCTTAATCCCTTTGGGTTATTTTATACTGCGCTTTAAATGAAATGATTTAAATGCAGTAGCATGATGAGTTTCCATACTTTAATCATAAATTCATGACATGAATTGCTTCTTATGATTTGTTTTACATGGCATGATCTTGATTTACCTCATGCTAAGTATGGTTTAATGATGTCACATAAAATGCCTTCGATGCATGAATTACATGGTTTCTATATGCACAAATAGTTTTAATAAACTACGTCATTAATGTATTCATGATTTTGTGCTTGAGATTTTAATGAAAAGAAATGGATTTTAAGGGCATGGCATTATGAGCATGTAGATAGTGGAGCTATCTACTTACTTGCATAATTGCCTTACTGAGCATCTGGTTTGCTCACCCCCTTATTTTCTCATCTTTTCAGAGCACTCGCAATATTTATTGAGCGACAGAGGACTTGCAGTCTTGGTATCCGCTGCTTCCTATTGAGAAACAGGTATACACATTTGTATGGTTTTGTATCTAAATATGTAGTGCGCAGTATTGTAAACGTATATGATGTCGGGGATGTAGGGTTATGTATACCATTATGAATGTATTTAGTTAAAGTTAAAGGATAGTAAATCCTGATATATAAATGTGATTATGAAAATGGAATGGTAAATAGGTGAGAGGTGACTAACACCGAATCATAGTCCAACTGTTTGGTAAGATGGTCACAATGAGAGAAAGGTAAGAATTAAATAATAATCGAAAAGCGAAAAATTTACTCTGATTTTTAGGTAATTTGGGTCGTGACACCCCAAGCGAAGACCGACCAATTAGCGGCTGAATCGGCCAGTGGAATGGCCAGCAGCGCCGTCAATGGCGAAGGGAAAGAAACAGCACCGACGCCGAAGAGAGAAGAGTCGGATCGACCAATTTTTGGCCAATCCTAGCAAAATCGAGGCCAGATCCTTACATCAGACAACCCCGCGGATTTGTCGGAGGAGGAAGCCGATGAAGAATCGACTGGCGAAGCCCTGAACCTTCCCAAACCAGACTGAACTAGCTTAATCGAATTGGTCTAAACCGGGCTGAACCGGACCGCACTGGTTCAGCCAAAACAGAAGAAAAAGAAATGAAAAAGGGAAAAAGAAAAAGAAGAAAAATTGAGGAAAAATCCCAGAGATGCAATCAAGCTACGGGTAAGTCGGTAAGCGGTCAAAATTGATCTATTTAAATTTTGGAATATTTAATTTGATTAATATCCGACTGAAAATTGATCCGAAAAAATATGTAATTATGTAGCTCAACAATTGACGTCAAACGAGAGCTCAAGTCAGCCTCGATTTGCGTACTATCATGGAATCTCAAGTAAGTAACCCTTATTTATGATAATTTGCATCGTTATGCGTGTTAGAAATTTACTGCATAAATTACGGATTTAATTTTCGCATAAAATGAATTAAATTATGGATTTAGGGATAAATTGTTGTAAATAATTAATTGTGTTATCCAAGGGTCTAGAACGAGGCCCAATAAATACTGATGGGCCCAATGAGCCCAATAGGCCTCGATAATGTGAATAGTAAGTGAAAAATGGGCTTAAGGTCGATTAAGGCCCATTATGGTACAATCGGGCCCAATATGGGTAAACGAGCCCAATGATTTAAATTAAACCTAGAAAATATGGAATACAATAAATTGTATTGTATTTGACCAGATGTAATTTATACACAGTTCTGGAGATTGGATTGGGAGCAAATCGGACTGCGTGAGGAGACATCAGTGGAAAGGTCAGACTGTACAAAAAAACGAGGTAAGGGAATTGTGTGAGTAGCTAGAAGTAGCTATGCGTATTTTAATTGCTTTTGTATACACTGAAAATGTATAAAGGTCCTGGAAGTAAATTAAAGATTTTAAGGACTCGAAATAGGTAAAAGGCTATTTTACCCTATTGAGGGAAATTCACCTAAGGATGGTGAGAGCATGACATGCATGAAATGCATGATTTGAAGAATTTTTGTGGTTTTTAAGCAAAGCAAATCGGTAGATTGGCCAATAATTGCATAAATTTCACAAAATAACACTACGTAAGTGTTATTTATATTTAAATGAAATTCTTTGGAAAATGGGTCAACTATCAAGTTTATATGGAAACAGATAGTGCTGGCGCATTGCTCACACTATATTTGCATTTGTGAGTGTGCATAAACGGTGCTGGATAGGTTACTCGCACCGATTTATGTGATATCATGTGCATAAAATGTGCTAGAGCGGTTGCTTGCACTGATTTTTACTATTGTGAAATGCATGAGGAGTGTTGGAGTCTAGCTCACACCCTGTTTTGACTTGATATGCATAAAAAGGTGCTAGAGCAATTGCTCGCACTAGTTTTCATAATTTGACATGCATGAGAGGTGCTGGAGCTTAGCTCGCATCCTGTTTTGATATGATAATTTTATAAAAGTCGTGCTAGAGTGTAAGTTGCACGAGATTTGATTTATTTATGCATGAAACCATGCTGGAGCGTTGTTCGCACGAACTTTTGATTTCCTTAAGCATTCATCCGTGCTGGAGCTTGCTCGTACGTGATTTTATATGGATTTATAACTCTTTTAAAGTTGTACTAGCGTGCTACTCGTACGTAGATTTTACTGATTTTTATGAAAACGTGCTAAAGCTTCACTCGCATGAGGTTTTCAGATATCTTGAATATGCATGGAGCCGTGCTAGATCTTCGCTCGCATAGGGATTTATATGACATGCATATAGCCGTGTTAGAGCCTCCTGTAGACTATGTCACAGTGAGATGATATGTCCACACGTGCATACTGAGACATATTTGGCATGGGTGGATAAGACCTATTAGAGGCACTCCCTGACTGAGATTAGGTTCACGGAGTACGATGTACCGTGTATATCACATGAAGTGCGCTGTACTATGGGGATTGTTGGAGTGGAGTGGTATTAGCCACGAGGCAGCAAGCCTTGCCCTCGCAATGCTGATGTTATGTTGTTTTGGCTGTAGGATTGGCCCACCTCCTATTTCATGTGTGATACCCCACACACTAGGTACCGTGTAGTCTGGGATCACTAGGTTATGGCGATAGTCCTCGATGTTATTGATATAGTCACCTACATGTCTCAGATGATATAACTTGTAGTCTCGATAGACCAGGGTAGACCCGAGGGAGGGGTCAGGCCCCCGATTTTATGATTTTCACTGAGATATGATTTTCTACTATAATGATAGATTTTCAGAGGATTTTATGATATGTGACCCTAAAAGAAGGGTGATTTTATAACAGAATTTTATAAAGAATTGTTTTATGAGTTTGAGATTTATTTATGAGATGCTTAACCCCGTCGGGTTATTTTATACTGCAGCTTTAATGAAGTGATTTAAATGCAGCAGCATGATGAGTTTTCCATGCTTTAATGATAAATTCATGAAAGGATTGTTTCTCATGATTTGTTTTACATGGCATAAACTAATACATGATCTTGATTTATTTCATGCTGATTATGATTTTATGATTTTACATAAAATGCCATCGATGCATGAGTTGCATGATTTCTTATGCATGAATAGTTTTTATAAACTATGGCATTAATGTATGCATGATTTTGTGCGTGAGATTTTAACGAAAAGAAATGGATTTAAAGGCATGGCATTATGAGCATGTAGATAGTGGAGCTATCTACTTACTTGCATAATTGCCTTACTGAGCGTGTGGTTTGCTCACCCCCCTTATTTTCCTCCTCACCAGAGTACTTTCAGTAGTTTGAGCGTGGCTGAGGACTTGCCTCTTTGGTATCCGCTGCGTTTCATCGAGAGACAGGTATACACATTTGTATAGTTTTGTATCTGAATATGTAAATGCACAGTACTGTAAATGGATATAATGTTGGGGATGTAAGGTTATGTAAATACCATTGTAATGTATTTAGTTAAAGTCAAAGGATAGTAAACCCTGATGTGTGAATGTAAATATGAAAATGGAATGGTAAATAGGTGAGAAGGGACTAACACCGAATCATAGCCCAACTGTTGGTAAGATGGTCACGATAAGAGGAAGGTAAGAATTAAATAATAAATAAAACAAAAAATTTGTACTGATTTTTAGGTAATTTAGGTCGTGACACAGTTGGTCTGACGTGTGTCGATGTCTAAATTACTTAATAAGTTGGAAAATTACATCCCCATGTTATTGTGTTTGTTTAGATACAAATTGTGTATGTGTCGATGGGTTGACTAAGAATTTGATGTGAATGTAGTATATTGAGTAATTATTGTCAGACTCGGATTTTTGTAGCTTGTTCCTTATGATTCCTATGTGTACAAACACTTTATTTCATAGTTGAATCATAAGAAGAGTATTTACTATTATGCAATCGACTATTTAAGAAATGAAGAATGCATATAAGCTACGTAACAACGAGATAAGGGTTAAGTTGATTCTCGAACGAGTGCAAGGGTAAAACGATCAAATGACTGAAATCCGGTATAATTTCGATAAGACAATTTCATTAAAAATAGAAATTGAGGAATCTTGATCAAAATCGAGGAAAATATTTAATTTCGAGTCCAATTGATCAAGATATAAATTTATTAGAATTTATCAAAATTTTTACCTCGAAAATCGAGCCCAAAAATAGTGGAAAAATATACCGAAAAGGTAAAATCAGACTGACAAATTCATTTATCGACTAAATAAATTTAATAGGATATTTTTAGATATTTTTGAGATATTTTTGGGATATTTTAAGATTTTTATTCTTATTTTAATAATAAAATAATAATAAAAATATATTATAAATTAAAGAAAAAAATAGAAAAAAAACAAAATCAGGAAATCTGAAATTGGGACGCGGTGAGTGAGAAAAAAATGGAGATGAAACCGAGCAAGTCGTCCTGAGGGAGAAGTAGTCACCAGCGAGCATCCGGCGACCCAACGACCAGACCAGCGGCCGAAAAAGAGAGAGGAAGTCGGCGCGATCCTTCTGCCACCTGTCATGCCCTCCACCGATGCCGGACGCCGACGAATCGAAGAGGAGAAGCCGCAAAGGAAAAGATGAGATCTGACGGCCACCGACGGTGGTTGGTCCCGATTGAGCCCAGCCGAGTGTTCCCTAGGCTGAGGCGCGCCGAACGGAGGTGGCGATGCATCGGGATCCAGCCAAAAGATGTCGGCACGACCAAAGGAAGCCTGAACCGATTGGCGGTTCAGTGAAGAAGGTTCTGCGCTGAACCGGACCGGACCGGTTCAGCCAAGGAGAAAATGGGAAAAAGAAGAAAAAGAAAGAAAAAAGAAAAGGAAAATTTTTGGGATTTCACCGGACTTTGTGTAAGTCGATACAAGGTCAAAAGTGATCGATTTGATTTTCGATAAATTTATTTAAATTATGTTTAATCAGAAATTGACCCGGAGTTAAATATACAAAATTGTCTAGTTCGACGATAAATTTCGAACGAAAGGCCGATCGAACTTCGATTTGCGTACCATCGCATAATCTCGGGTAAGTAAAGCTCATTTAAGACAATTTATGTGATTATTGCGTATTTAAGATTTATTTTACGCATTTCGAATTACATTTCGCATTTAATAAATTATATTCGAAATTTTGAATTAACTGTCTTAAATGATATACGGGCTATCCAAAGAGCTTGGAATAAAGCCCAATGATTTAATAGACCCTGATGAAGGGATATAATTCGTGAAAAACGGGCTAATACGGATTAAGGCCCAATTAAAGTATTTAGGCCCATTTAGAGTAAACGGGCACAAATAAGGGAAATAGACTGTATTTAATGTGAAATACAGTAGAAAAAGTGTAATTAATCTGATAAATGGTTATATGCAGCTCCAAAGAGTATTGAAGAAGAAAATCGGACTGCTGAATCGAGCAGCGCAGAGAAAGTGAAATTTCTTGACTGATTGCAGGTAAGGGACTTTTGTGAGTAGTTAGAGATACCTGCACATATTTTTCTCTACTTTTACATTCACTTAAAAAATCTGAGGGTCAGAGAAAGTGAATAATATTATTGTTACCCGATAGTGGCAAATTACGATTTTGCCTCTAGTTAGTCAAAAAGTCAACTTTTGTGAAAAGTTGTAAAAAGCATGGAAACCACCATTTTGAGTGTTTTACTGTTGTTTAGCAGAAGAATAAATAGATGGGCAAATGATTTTAAGGTTGATGTGAATTAAGCACACTTTATAGTGCTAATTTTGATGTTTTGTAAATCATCCCTTTTTAAAAAGCCATCTATCATATTATGTGAGAATGAATCGTGCTGGAGCACAGCTCGCACTGGATTTCATATATTTTCCATATACATTAGTGCTGGATTATGATTCGCACTAGATTTCCATGACATGCAAGATAGAGTGCTGGAGTTATTACTCGTACTCAGTTTTATATGATATATGCATGAGAGAGTGCTGGAGCGATTAGCTCATACTAGAGTTTTTCATGAGATGCATGACAGAGTGCCGGAGCATTGCTCGTACTCGATTCTTCATGATTTATACATGACATAGTACTGGAGCTATTACTCATACTTGATTTGATGATATTATGCATAGCATGGTACTGGAGCTATTGCTTGTACTTGATTTAATACATGAACTATGCATTGACCTAGTTGCTGGAGGTTTACTCGCACTAGAGTTGAGTTTGTGATGTGAAACAGTGTTTGAGCGGAGTGTCGACTGTGAGTTGCGCTCAAAGGCGCGCACTGTATGTGATATAATACATGTTGAAATCCATGCTTGATTCCTTGTGTACACTGAGTGTCACACTATGTGAGAGGATATCCGCATGAGGATACTAGAGACGTGGTATGATATTCCATGGTTTAAGGGCTAAAACCTATGGCAGGCACCCCGACTATGATGTAGGGTCCACGGAGTACGTTGTACCGTGCATGTGGCATGGAGTACACTGTACCATGTGGTGTTGTGGAGTTGAGGAGGATATAGCTGGCGGTTGTGATGGACTAACCCCCCTCCCGTTGCAGCAGTGATGCCTCACACATCGAGATCTGTGTTCTTGGGATCACATGTCGGATATGATCATAGTCCAGGATACTATTTACATTTTTACCACAGAGTCTTACATGATATATCACTTGATTAACTGATTTAAATTACGGACAGACCTGAGGGATGGGTCGGACTTCGATTTTGTGATGTGAATGATTTAAATGCCATATTTATTGTGATTTAAAAATACATGGCATGATTTATCTAAAGGCATGATTTATATAAAGATGCATTGTTTTGCACTACATGCCTACATTTAAGAAAGAAAGCATGATTTCTGTACATGGGATTTAATCTGTACAAGTATACATATATATATTTAAAGACATGATTTTAAAGTGAGTGAAGAAAATAATGTTTTCAAGGCATAGCATTATTTTGAGTAGATAGTGTAGATATCTACTTGCTTGCCTGATTTCCTTACTGAGCGCGTTGTATGCTCACCCTTTTCGTTATATCTCTCTACAGAGCATCAGCAGCTGAGTGAGAGCTTTTAAGGGATAGTATTCCTGTGTCCGCTGCTATTTCCTATCGATCGAGAGGTATACATATTTTGTACAGTTATGTATCTAAATATAGAAACAGCACAGTGATGTATACGATATGTATTATGGGGAATGTATTTGTGTTAGCTTTTATATAATCTCACATGTATTATAAAAGCAGTTATAGACAGTAACAGTATATTGACATGTATGTATGATAATGGATAATGTGGTAAGCGAGGATTCTGACATCGAATCACAGCCCAACCATTGAGGAGAGGAAAGGTAAGTTAAAAAAGTGGAAAAATTTTAGTGGTTTTTGGTTAAGTCATGGATTGAGAACGGGTCGTGACAGAATAGTATCAGAGCAGAGGTTGGTCTGATGTGAGTCGATATTAGGAAATAGGAAAGTGTACATCCCCATAGTACTGTGCTGTGTTTAGATATAACTGTGTATACCAGATAGGAGACAGACTAATTCATGACTATGAATGCAGGAACTTTGCTTATATGGAAAATACGCGTAGTGGTAGAGGTATGAGAGGTAGGGCTCGAGGCCGAGAAGATAGGCCTGAGAGACGAGCTGCTGTCGAACCATTACCTACGCGTGAGACTCCAGGTGCTACTGAGGCACCCGAGTGTGTTGAGATGCGCTTTACGAGATTAAAGCGTAGTCTTGAGACGATTGTAGAGATGTTGGCACAGATGATGCCAGGTGGGTAGGGACAAGAGGCAGGAGCTACGACAGGAGAGGTAGTTGCCCCTGATACACCTACACAGACAGCTCATACACCGAGGACAGTAGAGACTCTTACACCTCTACCAGTTTCAGGTGGTAGTGGATTAGGGTACGAGTGTGATCTACATCGGTTGCGAGAGTTCCAGAAGTTTAGACCTCCATATTTCAGTGGGGTCAAGGACCCTGTAGCTGCCGAGGAGTGGGTGGTAGAAATGGAGAAGCTTTATGTATTCTTCGAGTGCACGACATCGGAGATGGTCGCGTTTGCTGCGTTCCTACTGAAGAGAGCTGTAAAGCATTGGTCGAAGTCCACCCGACCTATATTGAGAGCCCGACACATAGACATTAGTTAGGAGATATTTTGGGAGGCCTTTAGGAGGCAGTTTGTTCCTGATATCGCACAGTGAAAACTACAAGCAGAGTTTTTGGGACTGAACCAGGGAAGTCTATCTGTGGACGAGTATGAGACTCGATTCCTATCCCTAGGGAGATATGACCCAGATACCATGTATAGTAAGGTCAGGAAGGTCCACAAGTTTATCGATGGGTTGAGATCGGTTCTGCGGTCCAGGTTGGTTCCATTAGACATAGCGACCTATGAGGAAGCAGTGCGCAAGGTGTAACCGTGTGAGCAAGATTACAAGAGGAATGCTTCCAAGTTTGGGAAGTTTAGTCGTAGCTAAGATATACAGAAGAAGAGGTCGGCTCGAGATTTCAGTTATCGAAGAGGGAGGAAACTCTTCGGTAAGAGATCACGGGTTGAGGAGATACGAGAGAGATTTACTATACCTCCTGCTTATCCGACCGTGGCTCCAGTAAAGGGTATTGTCATAGGAGGATAGAGACCTGTTACCGATCAGTGCAGAAGATGCGGTAAACAACATGGAGGTAGATCGTGTCCGCTGACTCCTATCGTGTGTTTCCGATATGGGAAATAGGGGCATATAGCTAGAGCTTTCCCAGAGATGGTTGATACTGCACCACTGAGGGGCAGGGAGCCGGATAGAGCTCCAGCTAGTACGTCTGCTCAGAGACGTAGAGCGACGGCAGAAGAAAAGGGGAAACAAGTGATGGGTCGAGGGCGAGTACATGCTTTGGACTAAGGGATAGCTGATGCTTCTTCGGATGTGATACGAGGTAACATCCTGATTTATGATATTGAAGCATATGTTTTAATTGATCCCGGTGCCACGTATTCTTTTATATCGCCTTCATTTGCATGTAAATTAGCAAGACATGTAGAGCGTACACCATAATGTATGATGATGTTGATTAGTACGCCTATAAATAGTAGTCAAGTTGTAGAACATGTATTTAATGACTGCAAGTTGAGAGTAGGGGATAAGGAGATGACAACCAATATAATATTACTAAGTATGAGTGACTTTGATATAATATTAGGAATGGATTGGCTATCTGCAAACCATGCTGTTTTAGATTGTTATGCTAAGACAATTATGTTTCCTAACCCTACTAGATATTTTGTAAAGTTTAATAAGAATAAATGAAAGGAGTAGTTAGGATTATTACATCATTACTGATTTAGAAAAACCTTCAACATATCAAGGTTTCATTGCGTACGTGGTAGATATGGATAAGGCACATCCGGAGTTGTCAGATATTACTGTGGTCAGTGACTACCAGATATTTTTTCGGATGAATTGCCAGGGTTACCACCAGACAAAGAGATGGAGTTCTGTATAGATTTTGTGCCTGGTACAGAGCCTATTTCAAGACCACCATATCGTATAGCCTTGGTTGAGCTAGAGGAGCTCAAGAGACAGTTACAGGAGCTGTTGGATAGCGGTTTTGTCCGACCAAATGTTTCACCTTGGGGAACACCGGTTTTGTTTGTGAGGGAGAAGGATGAGAGCCTCCGATTGTGTATAGATTACCGATTGTTGAATAAGGCCACCATCAAGAATAGGTATCCCCTTCCACTTATTGACGATTTGTTAGATCAGCTTCAGGGAGCACAGGTCTTTTCCAAGATTGACCTGAGGTCTGGGTATCATCAGCTGAAAGTTCAGAGTGGAGATGTACCCAAGACAGCATTTCGTACCCGATATGGCCATTATGAGTTCTTAGTCATGCCATTCAGATTGAGGAATGCTCCAATTGCTTTCATGGCTTTGATGAACGATTTGTTCAAGCCATATTTGGACCAGTTTGTTATCGCCTTTATCGATGACATATTAGTGTATTCGAGATCCAAGGAGGAGCATGAGAAGCACCTTAGGATCGTGTTGCAGACTTTACGAGAGTAGGAGTTATATGCTAAGCTCAGTAAGTGTGACTTTTGGTTGTCACAGATCTCGTTTTTGGGACATGTATCGAGACATGGTGTATCAGTTGATCCATCTAAGATAGAGGCTGTAGTTCAGTGGGAACAGCCGAGAACAGTCATCGAGATCAGGAGTTTTTTGGGTTTAGCTAGATACTATTAGAGATTCGTTGAGGGATTTTCAAAATTGGCTGCTCCATTGACACGACTTACTCGAAAGAGTGCACCGTTTGTATGGAATGAGGATTGTGAGAAGAGTTTTGAGGAGTTGAAGCGTCGATTGACCACCGCTCCAATTCTCACTATCCCTACCAGCTCAGGAGGATTTACAATGTATACCAATGCTTCGCATCAGGAACTGGGCTGTGTATTGATGCAGGATGGGAAGGTAGTTGCTTATGGATCCAGATAGCTGAAGGATCATGAGAAGAACTATCCGACCCATGATTTGGAGCTAGCAGCAGTAGTATTTACGTTGAAGGTATGGCGCCACTACTTATATGGCGAAAAGTTCCAGATATTTACTGACCATAAGAGCCGAACTATCTGTTCTCATAGAAAGACCTGAACATTAGACAGAGAAGATGGCTAGAGCTTCTGAAGGACTACGACTGTGAGATACTTTATCATCCGGGTAAGGCTAACGTTGTAGCCAATGCCTTGAGTAGGAAGAGCCTAGGGATGGAATCGTATATGATGGTTAGGGAACATGATTTGCTAGAGCAGTTTGCTAGCCTCAGTTTGGGATTCGTGCCTTCTGACATCGATACAGGCTATGTGATAGCTAGTATACGCTTGGAGCCAGATCTGTTGGACAGGATCAGAGTGGCTCAGCAGACTGATCCATTTTGTATGGATGTGAGTAGTCAGATGCAGAAGGGCACAGTGACTGACTTTGAGTTTAGTTCTGATGGACTACTGAGGTTCAGAGGCAAATTATGTGTTCTTGAGGATCCAGGACTCAGGAGATTGATATTAGCAAAAGCTCATTCATCGAGGTATACGTTACATCCGGGGAGTAATAAAATGTATCAGAACCTCTGAAAGGTATACCGGTGGTCGGGTATGAAGAGAGATGTAGTAGATTTTGTGGCAAAGTGTCCCGTATGTCAGCAGGTGAAGGTAGAGCATCAGAAACCTGCAGGGCTATTGCAGCCTCTACCTATACCAATATGGAAATGGGAGCATATCACCATGGATTTCATGATAGGTTTACCGAGAACCCACAGGAATCACGATGCTATATGGGTGATCGTCGACAGACTGACGAAGTCAGCCTACTTCCTAGCTATGAGAGCGATCGATACTCTGAGTTCATTAGCAGAATTGTATGTACGCGAGGTAGTGAGGTTACACGGTGTACCAGTGAGCATAGTCTTTGATAGGGATTCTCACTTCACTTCCCACTTTTGGAGACATTTTCAGGAAGCCATGGGAACCCAGTTAAGTTTGAGCACTGCTTTCCATCCTCAGACAGATGGTCACTCAGAGAGGACTATACAAACTCTGAAGGATATGTTGAGAGCATGTGTACTCGATTTTAGAGGCTCCAGGGATGACCACTTGCCACTAGCCGATTTCGCCTACAACAACAGTTATCATTCGAGTATCGGGATGGCACCGTATGAGGCTTTATATCGCAGTAGATGTCGTTCCCCTATTGGATTGGAAGAAGTGGGTGACCGTAAGATTTTCACTCTTGACATGGTTACACAAGCATCTGAGGATGTCCACTTGATAGTAGAGAGACTGAGAATAGCTCATAGTAGACAAAAGAGTTACACTGATAGAAGACATAAGCCACTAGAGTTTGCTATTGGTGAATCCGTGTTTTTGAGAGTTTCTCCTTCTAAGGGCATAGCGAGATTTGGGAAGAGAGGGAAACTAAATCCTCGCTATATTGGACCCTTCGAGATACTTGATCGAGTTGGAGATAAGGCGTATAAGTTGGCATTGCCACCTGACTTATCAGGTTTTCATAACGTCTTCCACATATCGATGCTTTGGAAGTATCACCCGAATCCGGCACATGTGGTTAGTTATGAGCCTTTGGAGCTCCGAGAGGACATGTCATATGTTGAGCGATCGATTCGGATATTGGATAAGAAGGAGAAGGTATTGAGATCGAAGACCATTGGGTTAGTGAAGATTCTCTGGCAGCATCATACTTCAGAGGAGGCTACTTAGGAGCTAGAGAGTCTGATGCGAGAGAAGTATCCTCACCTATTTGAGGACTGACTTGGTTCTAATTTAGAGGACCAAATTTTTTTAGTAGGGGAGGATTGTCAGACCCGGATTTTTTTAGCTTGTTCCTTATGATTCCTATGTGTACGAACACTTTATTTCATAGTTGAATCATAAGAAGAGTATTTACTATTATGCAATCGACTATTTAAGAAATTAAGAATGCATGTAAGCTATGTAACAACGAGATAAGGGTTAAGTTGATTCTCGAATGAGTGCAGGGGTAAAACGGTCAAATGACTGAAATCCTGTATAATTTCGATAAGACAATTTCATTAAAAATATGAAATTGAGGAATCTTGATCAAAATCGAGGAAAATATTTAATTTCGAGTCCAATTGATCAAGATATAAATTTATTAGAATTTATCAAAATTTTCACCTCGAAAAATGAGCCCAAAAATAGTGAAAAAATATGTCGAAAAGGTAAAATCGGACTGATAAATTCATTTATGGACTAAATGAATTTAATAGGATATTTTTAGATATTTTTGAGATATTTTTGGGATATTTTAGGATTTTTATTATTATTTTAATAATAAAATAATAATAAAAATATATTATAAATAAAAGAAAAAATAGAAAAAAAGGAAATCAGGAAATCTGAAATTGGGACGCGAGGAGAGAGAAAAAATGGAGAGGAAACCGAGCAAGCCGACCCGAGGGAGAAGGAGTTACCGGCGTGCATCCGGCGACCCAACTGCTAGACCAGCGGTCGAAAAAGAGAGAGGAAGTCGGCGCGATCCTTCTGCCACCCATCACGCCCTCTACCGACGCCGACGAATCGAAGAGGAGAAGCCGCGAAGCAAAAGATGAGATCCGACGGCCACCGGCGGTGCTTGGTCCCGATCGAGCCCAGTCGAGTGTTCCCCAGGCTGAGGCGGGCCGAACGGAGGTGGTGATGTGTCGGGAACCGATCGAAAGATACTGGCACGACCAATTGAAGCCTGAACCGGTCGGCGGTTCAGTGAAGAAGGTTCTGCGCTGAACCGGACCGAACCGGTTCAGCTAAGGAGAAAATGGGAAAAAGAAGAAAAAGAAAGAAAAAGGAAAAAGAAAATTTTTGGAATTTCACCAGACTTCGGATAAGTCAATATGAGGTCAAAAGTGATCGATTTGATTTTCGATATATTTATTTAAATTATATTTAATCAGAAATTGACCCGGAGTTAAATATACAAAATTGTCCAGTTCGACGATAAATTACGAACGAAAGCCTGATCGAACTTCGATTTGTGTACCATCGTATAATCTCGGGGAAGTAAAGCTCATTTACGACAATTTATGTGATTATTGCGTATTTAAGATTTATTTTACGCATTTCGGATTAAATTCGCATTTAGTAAATTATATTCAGAATTTCGAATTAACAGTCGTAAATGATATACGAGCTATCAAAAGAGCTTGGAATAAAGCCCAATGAGTTAATAGACCCTGATGAAGGGAAATAATACGTGGAAACCGAGTTTAATACGGATTAAGGCCCAATTAAAGTATTTAGGCCCATTTAGAGTAAACAGACACAAATAAGGGAAATAGACTATATTTAATGTGAATACAGTAGAAAAAGTGTAATTAACCTAATAAATGGTTATATGCAGCTCCAGAGAGTATTGAAGAAGAAAATCGGACTGCTGAATCGAGCAGCGCAGAGAAAGTGAAATTTCTCGAGTGATTGCAGGTAAGGGACTTTTGTGAGTAGTTAGAGATACCTGTACATATTTTCGTATACTTTTACATTCACTGAAAAACTATGAGGGTCAGAGAAAAAGAATAATAATTATTGTGACCTTATAATGGTAAATTACGATTTTACCCCTAGTTAGTCAAAAAGTCAACTTTTGTGAAAAGTTGTAAAAAGCATGGAAACCACCATTTTGAGTGTTTTACTGCTGTTTAGCAGAAGAATAAATAGATGGGCTAATGATTTTAAGGTTGATGTGAATGAAGCACACTTTATAGTGCTAATTTTGATGTTTTCTAAATCATCCCTTTTTAAAGAGCCATCTATCATATTATGTGAGAATGAATCGTACTGGAGCACAGCTCGCACTGGATTTCATATATTTTTCACATACATTAGTGCTGGATTATGATTCTCGCTAGATTTTCATGACATGCATGATAGAGTGCTGGAGTTATTACTCGTACTTAGTTTTATATGATATATGCATGAGAGAGTGCTGGAGCGATTAGCTCGTACTCGAGTTTTTCATGAGATGCATGACAGAGTACTGGAGCGTTGCTCGTACTCGATTCTTCATGATTTATACATGACATAGTACTGGAGCTATTGCTCGTACTTGATTTGATGATATTGTGCATAGCATGGTACTTGAGCTATTGTTCGTACTTGATTTAATACATAAACTATGCATTGACCTAGTTGCTAGAGGCTTACTCGCACTAGAGTTGAGTTTGTGATGTGAAATAGTGTTTAATCGGAGTGTCGACTGTGAGTCACACTCAAAGGCGCGCACTATATGTGATTTAATACATGTTGAAATCCATGCTTGATTCCTTGTGCATACTGAGTGTCACACTATGTGAGAGGATATCCACATGAGGATACTAGAGACGTGGTATGATATTCCATGGTTTGAGGGCTAAGACCTATGGCAGGCACCCCGACTGTGATGTAGGGTCCACGGAGTACGTTGTACCGTGCATGTGGCATGGAGTACACTGTATCGTATGGTGTTGTGGAGTTGAGGAGGATATAGCTGGCGGTTGTGATGGACTGACCCCCCTCCCGTTGCAGCAGTGATGCCCCGCACACTGAAATCTGTGTTGCTTGGGATCACATGTTGGATATGATCATAATCCCGGATACTATTTACATTTTCACCACAGAGTCTCACATGATATATCACTTGATTGACTGATTTAAATTGCGGACAGACTTGAGGGATAGGTCAGACTCCGATTTTGTGATGTGAATGATTTAAATGCCATATTCATTGTGATTTAAATATACATGGCATGATTTATCTAAAGGCATGATTTATATAAAGATGCATTGTTTTACACTACATGCCTACATTTGAGAAAGAAAGCATGATTTCTGTACATGGGATTTAATCTGTACAAGTATACATATATATATTTAAAGAAATACTTTTAAAGTGAGTGAAGGAAATAATGTTTTCAACGCATAGCATTATTTTGAGTAGATAGTGTAGATATCTACTTGCTTGCCTGATTTCCTTACTGAACGCGTTGTATGCTCACCCCCTTTTTTACATCTCTCTACAGAGCATCAGCAGTAGGGCGAGAGCTTTTGAGGGATAGTATTGCTGTGTCCGCTGCTATTTCCTATCGATCGACAGGTATACATATTTTATACGGTTATGTATCTAAACATAGAAACAGCACAGTGATGTATACGATATATATTATGAGGAATGTATTTGTGTTAGCTTTTATATAATCTCACATGTATTATAAAAGCAGTTACAGTCAATAACAGTATATTGACATGTATGTATGATAATCGATAATGTGGTAAGCGAGGATTCTGACATCGAATCACAACCCAACCATTG
The DNA here is from genome assembly GCA_033439115.1 of Firmiana major. NCBI lineage: Eukaryota > Viridiplantae > Streptophyta > Magnoliopsida > Malvales > Malvaceae > Firmiana > Firmiana major. Next base: position 59,769,877 of record CM065896.1, on the reverse strand, counting down.
AGGAGAGGAAAGGTAAGTTAAAAATGCAAAAAAAAAATTTAGTGGTTTTTGGTTAAGTCATGGATTGAGAATGGGTCATGACAATTATGCCTAATACCAGTCGCGGTAAAGGGGCAAAGGCGTAAGTTAGAGGCCATAGAGGTAGGCTTGGGGGTCGTGGTGAGCCAGAAACACATGAGGCTTAGGATGATATTCAGGTGGAGGCTGAGGTTGAGCATGCTCCACAAGGTCCAAAGGAGAGACCCGAGAGTATTGAGGCTCACTTCGCGAGGATTGAACGGAGCATTGAGATGATCTTGGAGTTGGTTACTCAATCATTGCCTGGAGTTGGCGGTAGACAGAGTCCTACTTTACAGGGTGATGCCGAGCAGGCGACAGCTCCGAAGCATGGGCACGGCCAACCTAGAGACCTCAGATGACAGATACACCTACACCTCCACCTGCACAGTATATGCCTACACATGTTGCTACACCACAAGCCAGTAGAGGCTGGGGTTACGGTAGTGATTTGGATGGACTGCGATAGTTCCTGAAGTTTGGATTGTCGTCTTTTAGTGGAGTAAAGGACCCATTGGCTACAGAGGATTGGATAAATAAGATCGAGAAGTTGTATGGGTTCTTTAAGTGCACTACTACCGAGATGGTAGCATTTGCTGCTTTTATGCTGAAAGGATCAGCAGAACATTGGTGGAAATCCACTAGGCCTATTTTGAGAGCCCGACATACTGAGATTAGCTGAGATATATTTTTGGAGGCATTCTAGAGACATTATGTACCGATTACTGCTCAGAGAAAGATTAAAATGGAATTTTTGGGACTGACCCAAGGGAGTAGAATGGTGGATGAGTATGAAACGACCTTTATCTCCCTGGACAGATATGATCCCAACACGATGAGTAATGAGGTCGAAAAGATCCAAAACTTTGTGGATGGATTGAGACCGACCATCAGGTCTTGACTGGTTCCCCTGGATATACCGACCTATGAGGAGGCTGTGCGCAGGGTGCAATTGTGTGAACAAGATGTTGATAGGATTGGCTCAGAGTTCAAAAAGGTTGGTAAGATGAGGGACAGAGAGAAAAAGAGACCAATGATGGATAGAGGCTTCAGCTATAAGGGAAGCAAGAGATTTTTTGGAAAGAGGCCGAGGATCAAAGAGATCTGGGAGAGGACAGTTAATACTCCCATGTATCCGGCCATTGCTCCAGCTAAGGGAATTGTGATTGGAGGGCCACAGCCTACGACAGAGCAGTGCGACAAATGTGGCAGGTATCATGGTACTCGACTATGCTATAGACATCTTGCAGTATGCTTTAGATGTGGGAAATCAGGGTCCATAATCAGAGACTGCCCAGAGATAACTAAGAGAGCCCCTTAGAAGGGCAAGGAGCTAGAGAGAGCTCCAGTTGGGACATTTGCTTCGAGGAGGTGGGCTACAGCTGAGGAAAAGGGGAAGTTGGTAGTGGGTGTGAGCAGAGGGCGAGTGTACGCGCTGGACCAGGACACTGCGAATCAATCTTCAGATGTGGTTAAAATTATCTTCTAAATCTTTGATTTAGAAGCATTTGTGTTGTTTGATCCTGGTGCCACGCATTCCTTTATATCGCCATCCTTTGCATATAAATTGTTGAAGTATGTAAAACTCATACTTCTAGATAAAATGTTGATGATATCTACCCCTATGAATGATAGTCAGTTGACTAAGCATGTGTATAAAGATTGTAAGATGAGGATAGGAGGTAAAGAAATGGCAGCCGATTTAATTTTATTAAATATGAGTGATTTTGATGTGATCCTAGGAATGGATTGGTTGGCTGCCAATTATGTTATTATGGATTGTCATGCAAGAACTTTGATATTTCCAAAGATAAACAGCCTTGTTGTAAATTTGGTAAAATGAAATGAAAGAATATGTTATTGCAATTGAGGAGAGTATAATCTAGTTACATGATAATTTAGAGATGAATTTAATTTACAATTTATATATGTTATGTAATGATTTATGATTTCTAATGGTGGAAAGAATAATGTGAAGGGTTCATCGCTTATGTGATTGAGACAGATAAGGCACGTCCAAAATTGGAAGACATACCAGTGGATAAGGAAATTCCAGATGTCTTTCTAGATGAATTACTAGGGTTACCTCCAGATAGGGAGATGGAATTTGGTACAGATTTTACACCTGGTACGGAGCCGATATCCAAGCCACCGTATAGAATGGCTCAAGTTGAGTTGAAAGAATTAAGGAAGCAGTTGTAAGAGTTATTGGAGAAGTGGTTCATTAGGCCGAGTGTCTCATCTTGGGGAGCACCGGTTCTGTTTGTAAGGAAGAAGGATGGAAGCCTCCGACTATGTATAGATTACCGGTTGTTGAATAAGGCCACCATCAAGAATAAGTATCCCCTTCCACGCATTGATGACTTGTTGGATCAGCTTAAGGGAGCACAGGTGTTTTCCAAGATAGATCTGAGGTCTGGGTACCATCAATTGAAGATACGGAGTGGAGATGTACCCAAGACAGCTTTTCGCACCCGGTATGGACATTATGAATTTATGGTTATGCCATTCGGGTTGACGAATGCTCCCTCAGCTTTTATGTTGTTAATGAAAGAGGTGTTCCACCTATATTTGGATCGATTTTTAATCGTATTTATTGATGATATACTGGTGTACTCAAGGTCTAGAGAGGAGCATGAAAGACATCTAAGGATAGTACTACGACCCTCAGGGAGAAGAAGTTGTACGCTAAACTCAGTAAGTACGACTTTTGGTTAGAATAGATATCTTTTCTGGGTCATATAGTATCAAAGGATGGAGTGTCAGTGGATCCATCGAAGATTGAGGCTATAGTTCAGTGGTAGAGACGCCAGATAGTGACAGAGATTAGAAGTTTTTTAGGTTTAGTTGGGTATTACCAAAGGTTCGTAGAGGGGTTTTCGAGGTTAGCTGCTCCTTTGACACATCTCATGAGAAAAAATGTTGAATTTGTATGGGACGCTAAGTGTGAGGAAAGTTTTGAGGAGTTGAAGAGGAGGTTAACTATAGCTCTGATACTCACTATTCTTACCAGCTCAGGAGGTTTCTCGGTGTACACGGATACTTCACACCTAAGACTAGGTTGTGTATTGATGCAGGATGGGAAGGTAGTAGCCTATGGATCAAGGCAATTAAAGGATCATGAGAGGAACTACTCGACCCACGATTTGGAGTTGGCGGTCATAATGTTTACTTTGAAAATTTGGCTCCATTACCTTTATGGAGAGAAATTCTAAGTGTTTACGAACCACAAGAGCCTTGAATACCTGTTCTCATAGAAAGAGTTAAACATGAGACAGAGGAGATAGCTCGAGCTCTTAAAGGATTAATGATTATGAGATCCTGTACCACCCAGGTAAAAGGAATGTAGTTGCTAATGCATTGAGTAGGAAGCATCTCGGGATGGTATCAATTATGATGATTTGGGAACACGAACTGTTGGAACAGTTCACGAACCTCAGTTTGGATGTGACCCCGCCCAGTGCTGATGGTGGTGTTATGGTAGCTAGCCTGCAGTTGGAATCGGATCGATAGATCAAATCCGACAGGCTCAACGGATTGATCAAGAGTGTAGTGATATTGTTGGGCAGATACAGAGGGGCATAGAGACTGATTTTGAGTTGAGTTCAGATGGATTGTTGAGGTTAAGAGGTAGGATATGTGTTCCTGATGATGCAGAGATTAGAAGGTTCATCTTGACAGAGGCTCACTCATCGAGGTATACGATACATCTAGGGAGTACAAAGATGTATCAAAACCTTCGAAAGGTTTATTGGTGGTCTGGGATGAAAAAGCACATTGCTGAATATGTTGCTAAGTGTCTCATTTGTCAGAATGTGAAGGTGGAGCATCAGAAGCCTGTAGGGTTATTGCAGCCTCCACAAATACCGACTTGGAAGTGGGAGCATGTCACCATGGATTTTGTGATGGGATTGTCGAGGACCCGGAGAGGTCATGATGCCATATAAGTGATTGTGGATCGGTTCCATGTTCTAGTTGTGAGAGCTACCGATACTCTGAGCTAATTAGCGAACTTGTATGTGCGCAAGATAGTGAGGCTAAATGGAATTCCAGTGAGTTTTGTTGTTGATAGGGATGCCCGCTTCACTTCCCACTTCTGGGAACGTTTTCAAGAAGCAATGAGGACCTAGTTGAGTTTTACCACCACATTTCATCCTCAGACAGATGGTCAGTCAGAGAGGACTATACAACCCTGGAGGATATGTTGAGAGCGTGTGCATTGGATTTTGGAGGCTCCTGGGATGACCATTTGCCACTCACAGAGTTCCCTTATAATAGCAGTTTTCATGCGAGTATCAGGATGGCACCATATGAGGCATTGCATAGGCGTAGATGTCGTTCCCCTATTGGATGGGAAGAGGTTGGTGAAAGACAAATTTTTGCTCCAGACTTAGTGTAGCAGGCATCTGAGGACGTCAAACTGATATGTGAGAGATTACGGACAGCTCAAAGCCGACAAAAGAGTTACGCTGACAGGAAACGGAGACCACTAGAGTTTGATGTGGGTGAGTCGGTGTTCGTGAAAGTTTCTCCTTTGAAAGGGATTATGAGATTCGAGAAGAAGGGAAACTCGTGCCCTCAATATATAGGGCCATTTGAGATACTTGATAAGGTGGGAGATAAGGCTTATAGATTGGCATTACCACCAGAGTTGGCAAGTATGCGTAACATCTTCCACATAAACATGTTAAGGAAGTATCACCCGGACTCGGCGCATGTGATAAGATATGAGCCATTGGAGCTCAATGAAGGTATGACATATGTCGAGAAGCCGGTTCGGATATTGGATAGAAAAGATAAAGTGTTTAGGACAAAGACAATTCCTTTGGTGAAAGTCCTTTGGCAACATCACACGGTGGAAGAGGCCATATGGGAATTGGAGAGTTTGATGCGGGAGAAGTATCCTAAGTTATTCACAGATTGAATTGGTTCTAATTTGGAGGACTAAATTTTTGAAGTGGGGGAGAATGTGAGACCCCATATATGTATAATTGTATATATGTACAAAGAAATGTAAATGGAGTTATACTATGAATTCATAAGTGAAGTATATGTGGTGTGAGTCCATAAGTTAATGTACACACTTGTAATAAGAGTTATGATTGTACGTACAAAATACATTATGTATGAATATGAAGAAATGGACTTAAACATGTGAAGAATATGAGTAGTATGGTAAAATGGAAGGAAGATTTGCATAAATTGTGCACTTCCATTTGGTTTATATCATGTACCTTTGGATATACAAAGATTTCACACAAGTTTAAATATGTATAAAGTATGAATTGATGCCATTTTCAAGTCTCAAAGATGATTGGATGAGGAAATGACCATGACAACAAAATGTATGAAATTTGGTATGTGTTGCTGTAGAAAAACTGCAAAAAATCTAGAAATCTGAATGACAGATCGATTCATAGGATGAGAGATCGATCTGGAGGAGCCAAAATGCTCTTATTTTAGGCTATGGAACAGGACAGATCGATCTCCAAGGGAGCCAGATCGATCTCCTAAACATTCTGTAAAATGCAAATCGATCCTTAATGGAACAGATCTATCTCTTTAGCTCTCTGTTTGGGAGCAGATCGATCTCAAGCTTCGACAAATCGATCTCATGCCTGAAAATGCCGTGAAAAAGAGGAAATTAAGGGGACCAAATCGACCTCACCCAAGGAAGACCGATCTCATCAAGCTGAATCTATAAATAGGAGCAGTTGAAATCTGTAAATCACGAAAGTAACCATTCCCTCTCTATTCCAAACCCAAAACCTAGATTTTACTCTCTAAATCCAGCTATTTTCAATAAGATTTGAGGGTAAGCTATTAGAGATAAAGTTGTTCACATCGAAGAGAAGAACAACTTAGCATGGAGGCATTTTCCCCATTTGTGGATTAAAGGACAAAAGGTGCATTTTCATTTTGAGCAAAGAGGAAACCAAGCTAGGTGAGTTTCTAAAGCACCAACTTAACTACATTGTTAAGCTATTGATGTTTGGGATTGATTGGAGTGCTTAATATTGTTAGAAACTATCTAAAATGCATTAGAATGACTATGTCAGGAACCATTCTCAATCCATGACTTTAACCAAAATCACTACAAATATTTCGCATTTTTTAACTTACCTTTCCTCTCTTTAATGGTTGGGCTATGATTCGATGTCAGAGTCCTCGCTTACCACATTTTCCATTATCATACATACATGTCAATATACTGTTACTGACTGTAACTGCTTTTATAATATATGTAAGATAATATAAAATATAATACAAATACATTCCCCATAATATATATCGTATACATCACTGTGCTGTTTCTATGTTTAGATATATAACCGTACAAAGTTTGTATACCTGACGATTGATAGGAACTAGCAGTGGACTCATGAACAGTATCCCTCGATAACTCTCGCTCTACTGCTGATGCTCTGTAGAGAGATGTAAATAAAGGGGGTGAGCATACAACGCGCTCAGTAAGGAAATCAGGCAAGTAAGTAGATATCCACACTATCTACTTAAAATAATGCTATGCCTTGAAAACATTATTTCCTTCACTCACTTTAAAAGCATGTCTTTAAATATATATATATATGTATACTTGTACAGATTAAATCCCATGTACAGAAATCATGCTTTCTTTCTCAAATGTAGGCATGTAGAGCAAAACAATGCATCTTTATATAAATCATGCCTTTGGTAAATCATGCCATGTATATTTAAATCACAATAAATATGGCATTTAAATCATTCACATCACAAAATCGGAGTCCGACCCATCCCTCAGGTCTGTCCGCAATATAAATCAGTCAATCAATGTGATAAATCATGTGAGACTCTGTGGTGAAATGTAAATAGTATCCTGGACTATAATCATATCTTACATGTGATCCCAAGCTACACGGAATCCTAGTGTGCGGGGCATCACTGCTGCGACGGGAGGGGGGTCAGTCCATCACAACCGCCAGCTATATCATCCTCAACTCCACAACAACACACGGTACAGTGTACTCCTATGCCACGTGTACGGTACGATAAGGTACTCTATGCCACATGCAGGGTACAACGTACTCCATGGACCCTACATCACAGGTGGGGTGCCTGCCATAGGTCTTAGCCCTCAAACCATGGAATATCATACCACATCTCTAATACCCTCATGCGGCTATCCTCTCACATAATGTGACACTAAGTCACACAAGGATGCGGGCATAGGTTTGTAACATGTATTATATATCACATACCTTTGAGTGCGACTCACAGTCGACACTCCGCTCAAACACTGTTTCACATCACAAACTCAACTCTAGTGCGAGTAAACCTCCAGCAACTAGGTCAATGCATAGTTCATGTATTAAATCAAGTACGAGCAATAGCTCCAGTACCATGCTATGCACAATATCATCAAATCAAGTACGAGCAATAGCTCCAGCACTATGTCATGTATAAATCATGAAAAATCGAGTACGAGCTAATCGCTCCAGCACTCTGTCATGCGTATATCATATAAAACTGAGTACGAGTAATAACTCCAGTACTCTATCATGCATGTCATGGAAATCTACTGCGAATCAAAATCCAGCACTAATGTATGTGGAAAATATATGAAATCCAGTGCGAGCTGTGCTCCAGCACGATTCATTCCCACAAAATATGATAGATGGCTCCTTAAAAAGGGATGATTTACAAAACATCAAAATCAGCACTATAAAGTGTGCTTATTTCACACCTACCTTAAAATCATTAGCCCATCTATTTATTCTCCTGCTAAACAGCAGTTAAACATTCAAAATAGTGGTTTCCATGCTTTTTACAAGTTTTCACAAAAGTTGACTTTTTGACTAACTAGGGGCAAGATCGTGATTTACCACTATCGAGTCACAATAATTATTATTCACTTTCTCTGACCCTCAGAGTTTTTAAGTGAATGTAAAAGCAAACAAAAATACGTGCAGGTATCTCTAACTACTCACAAAAGCCCCTTACCTGCAATCACTCAAGAAATTTCACTTTCTCTGCGCTGCTCGTTTCAGCAGTCCGATTTGCTCCTCCGATAATCTCTGGAGCTGCATATAACCATTTATCGATTAATTACACTTTTCCTACCGTATTTCACATTAAATACAGTATATTTCCCTTAATGGGCCTTAATAATCCTTAATGGGCCTAACTATGTCTTAAGCTCATTTTCATTTTACTATTCATTTTCGTTGGGCCTATTGGGCTTGTGGGGCCCACAAACTCTTATTGGGCTTCTCTTAGACCCATTACATCACATTGGGCCTAAAATATTTGGGCTTGGCCCATTGGGCATCTCGGCCACATGCCATGGCCGAGAGCTATCCATGCCATCGGTTACACAATGGCATGCCATCCATGCCTATTTCTCTAGCCAATTCACTTAGGCATTTCCACAAACACTTGTTAGGAAACATTCCTAAACATCATATAGTTCATTTAGGCATTTTATCAAAAACCTTGATTGCCAACTAATTACATGTATTAATTAATCAAATTGATTAATTCTAATTACACCATAATCATTAATACATGTACATTAATCCATTTATGCCTTAAAATCATATGGACATAATTCAATGTCTCATTACTCACTTTCGGCCTAACCAACTTCATGGTGATTTAATATGTTTCAATGCTTAAAACATATATCAACATACTTAAAATCATTCATACATTAACATATATGAAATTGAAAATTTGAAAATATACCAATTGTTGTGTTCACCCTTTGGCCGAATCTTTGAAGGCTCTCGGTTTGCACTCTTGTGAGATCTGAGAATTTCAGACATATTTTAATTATGTAATAAGAATTTGAAGTGTAATTTATTGAGCTAAGTGAATTGGTGAATGATAATTGGAGATTTATATGTTAAGTGTTTAAAATAAGTGTGAAGTTATGAGGACAGATCGATCTGGTGAGTTAAAAATGACAAGGAAGGAAGAATTTGAGGAACAGATCGATCTCCAATGGAAGAGGATCGATCTCCTTATGATTCTGTTTGAGAGAAGATCGATCTCATGAGGAAGAGATCGATCTCCAAATGATTCTGTTTGGGAGAAGATCGATCTCCTCAAGGAGCAGATCGATCTCATAAAGCCATAAAGAGATCGATCTCACCCCTCGACAGATCGATCTCCTAGGCATAAATTGCCTCAAATCGTCCCAAAAATTCAAATGCAGATCGATCTCATCAAGAGCCAGATCGATCTCCTACCCTCAGCCTATATAAGGAACTCTTGTTTTTCTCCTGCAATCTCACTTTCTCTCTCTTCCAACCCCCATTTTTACTGAAACCTAGCTTTCTCACTCATCAAAGCACCCATTTCTGGCCAAATCAGAAGTTGTGGCAAGAAGGAAAGTTGTTCCTCATCAAAGGGAGAACAACATACTTGGAAATCGAAAGACGGATCGAATCGAGGTAAGAGATAAGCTCTCCACAAGTTTTGGGTAATTTCTAAACCTCGATCTTGATATCTGAGATGATTTTGATGATAATGGTTGTTGGTATTGTGTTGAAATAGCTGAAAAATGATTAGGGATTGATGAAATTGCAATGTGGTTGGAGTGATAATGATATTTAGCAATTTTGGGAATTTGAGCTATAAATAGAAATTTAGACAATGTGGTGAATTAGCATAGATAATTGGCATGAGAAATGTAGAACGTTGAGATGTTGTGAATGAGAGTGTAGTTTGGGGTAGAGTTACGAGAATCAAGAGATTTGAGGTGTTATGAGCAATTATGCTCGATTTTGAGAATTGAGGTTGATGAGATAATTGAGTATTAATGTTTTAACATCGTTTGGACAGCTCGGGAGTTCCAGAGTGGAATGCGAGGCTAGTCCTTGATACGGGGGAAACGATTGCACTATACGAGATGCAAAGAGGTAAGGGAAACTAAACCATTTGTGTATGTGATTTGCGAACTATTATAGCATGAATTGTGATTTATAAAACAAGCATGTTGAGTGTTGTGTTGTGATACAATTGCGCACGATTTTTATAGCCGGTTGGAGCCCAATGTTTTTATGAGTTTATAACTGGGCTCTACGTTAAGGCAATATTGAGATTTGAGAAATGTGTGCGTGTTTTGCCGGTTGGGACTCGGTTTCAATATGTTTTGTGTTGAGTACAAAACGGTTTTCAAATGAGTTTTATGAGAGAAAAACCACTATGAGTTCTATGTGAAGGCAAACTAGTCTTATGTGATTAAGACTTAGGTGTGTAATTTTGAGTACACACCGAGCATTGCTCTGGTAGCATGTAAGCCCGATTCTTCTTCGTTCTGGTAAAGTGAGAATAACCCATTCTGTGGCTATGCCACGTATATTTGGTGGCTGTTGCCACGTGAGAACCCTATTTGGTGGCCGTTGCCACGTGAGAAACCCTATTTGGCAGCCGTTGCCACTTGAGAAACCCTATTTGGTGGCCGTTGCCACGTGAGAACCCTATTTGGTGGCCGTTGCCACGTGAGAACCCTAATTGGTGGTCGTTGCCACGTGAAACCCTATCCTGTGGCTGTGCCACGTGTAAATTTAACTCAGTGGCTATGCCACGTGTGCTTAGTGGCTGTGCCACGTGTGAATTTAAATCAGTGGCTATGCCACGTGTGTTTAGTGGCTGTGCCACGTGCATTACTATCTCAGTGATTTTATCACATTCATTGAGAAAGCGTTTATCGCATTATTTCCACATGCTTTGTTATTGCTCTAGACTGAGCCTTTTTACTTCATGTTTTCACATGATTTGAGACATGAGAATGTCGTTTTGAGTACTTTCATGCTATGGTTTTCAAATGAGATCAATGAGTTTCACATACAAATAAATATTTTGTGATGTGCATTTTGGTTTATGAAATGAGTCCCTTACCCCCCTTACTGAGCGATTTAGAAGCTCACCCTGTTTTCTTTCTCCCCAGATTTCTTCAAGTGAAAAAGGATCTTTCTGCGACGTACGGAGTAGTGGCTAGTGGAGGACTTGAGCTCCAGGCCATATATTGTATTTTGAGGTATCTTTTATCTTTTCATGTACCCAGACAATTACTGTAATTGTAGACACTTGATGTATAACATTGTATGGGATGTATTAGGATTAATTAACTTGAGATCAAGTAATGTGTATGATATATAATTTCTAGCGATGAGATCCTGAGGTACGATAAATATGATAATGTATGACACTGCACAGGAATGCACTCTTAATTGAGAATTGATGAGTAAAAAGTTTTAAAAATTGCCCTATTTTTCGCGTTTCCAGGGCGTGACAGAGTTTTCTTGGTATCAGAGCTTAGGGTGTCTAGTACTGTCAGTGTCGGTTAAGTGAAATAGAATACATCCCAAGTGTCTGTAATAGTCTGGTCATGAACTGAAATTGAGGATTGAGATTTCAATCGATTTTGATATGTACGCGCAGGAGACGAGTTAAGATAGAGAATGAGTGGACGACGAGGTCGTTCGAGGAGGCAGGCAGAGTCCCCTCCGCCACCTGTCCCACAACCAGAGAGCCTTAACTCTCGATTTAATCGGATTGAGACCGATGTGAGGCAAGGTTTTGAGCAGATGGCAGCGTTATTCGCGCAACACTTTGGAGTTAATGCCTCGGGTACTACTCCTACACCACCACAAGGACCTCCCATACCCACAATACCTCCCGTCACTCAGCCTGATGATAGAAGTATGGTCCGACTGAAGGATTTTCTGAAGATGAATCCACCCGCGTTTAGGGGAAAGAAGGATCCTACAGAGGCTGAGGAGTGGCTGACGGAGTTAAGAATTATATTTGATTATCTGGGGTACACCGATGCTGAGAGGGTCAGTATGAGTATCTATATGTTGAAAGGGAGAGCTTGAGATTGGTGGGGTACTACCCAGGGTATTCTGATGTCCCGCCAGGATATGATTGGTTGGGAAGAGTTTCAGACAGCCTTTAGGACCCAATATGTACCACGAGCCGCCCAGAGAAAGAAACAGGCCGAGTTTTTGAGTTTGGTACAGGGTGACAGGTCTGTGGATGACTATGAGAGCCAATTCACCACGCTATTGAGATATGACCCAGAGACCTTTAAGAATGAAGAGCTCCGTACAGAGAAATTTGTGTATGGATTGAAGCCCATCATCAGAGATAGATTGATAGGGCTATGTATTACTGAGTTTGGAGATGCTCTGAGACGAGCACAAGAGATTGAAAGAGGAATTGAAATGGTACAATCCCAGAATGAGCTCAGAACGGTGAATAGAGATAAGGGCAAGAGGCCAGCGATTTTCCAAACAGAGGATCGAAGAGGTTCCTTCAGAAGAGGAAGGATTGAGGTACAGAAGGGCAGATTAGAGAGACCCGGAGGTTACCCTAACATTAGAGAGACCCCTCGAGATGTCAGGCCTGAGACAAGGTTTTACAGAAATTATGGCCGAATGCATGAGGGAAGTTGTACTGGGTCGATCCATGGATGTTTGAGATGTGGAGACATGGGTCACATGGTGAAAGATTGCCCTCAACCTCAGAAACCACATGTCTTGGAGCCCACTAGACAACAGCCTCAGAGAGTGAATCCCCCGAGACGGGCCACTGCTGCAGAGAAAGGAAATAGACCTGTTACCCAGGGACGTGTGTTTGCCCTAGATAAGGAAACCGCTGACACTTCTGCAGAAACTATAAGAGGTTATGAGACACTCATCTCAGACGATGAGCGGGAATATCCGAGGATTGAGGATATACCTGTGGTGTGTGAATTTCTGGATGTTTTCCCAGATGAATTGCCAGGTTTACCACCAGAGAGAGAGCTAGAGTTTACCATTGATTTGGTACCAGATACTCAGCCGATCTCTAAACCTCCCTACAGGATAGCATTAGTGGAACTTGAGGAATTGAAGAAACAACTACAGGAGTTATTGGATCAAGGGTTCATTAGGCCCAGTGTTTCACCGTGGGGAGCACCGATTTTATTTGTCAAGAAGAAGGATAGTAGTCTCAGATTATGCGTAGACTACCGGCTGTTGAATAAAGCCATCGTGAAGAATAAATACCCACTGCCCAGGATTGATGATCTACTCGATCAACTAAGAGAGGCATCAGTCTTTTCTTAGATTGATCTGAGATCGGGCTATCACCAATTGAGGATCAAGGAATAAGATATTCCCAAGACGGCCTTCAGGACAAGGTATGGCCATTATGAGTTTCTGGTGATGTCCTTTGGATTGACGAATGCCCCTGCAGCATTTATGAGATTGATGAACGAGGTGTTCAGAGACTATCTGGATAAATTTGTGATAGTCTTTATTGATGATATCCTGGTGTACTCTCGGTCGTATGAGGAGCATGCACAGCATTTGTGGTTAGTACTACAGATACTCCGAGATAAGCAATTATATGGAAAGCTTAGTAAGTGTGAGTTTTGGTTGGATCGGATAGCTTTCCTTGGTCATATAGTCTCATAGGAAGGAGTATCAGTGGACCCAAGCAAGGTGGAGGCTGTGCTTAATTGGGAGAGACCGAGGACAGTTACTGAGGTACGAAGCTTCCTTGGTTTGGCAGGGTATTACAGAAGATTTGTGGAAGGATTTTCCCGGATTGCCGCCCCTTTGACTAAGCTCACGCGCAAAGAGACTCAATTTATATGGACTGATCAGTGTGAGCTCAGTTTTCAGGAATTAAAGAGGAGATTGACAGCGGCACCTATGTTAACTATTCCTGAGGGATCAGGAGGATTCTCAGTGTATAGTGATGCATCTCATCAAGGATTGGGGTGTGTACTTATGCAGCATGGAAGAGTGGTCGCATATGGATCGCGACAGTTGAAAGACCATGAGCGAAATTACCCCACACATGATTTGGAGTTAGCCGCTGTGGTATTTGCTTTGAAGATCTGGCGACACTACTTATATGGGGAAAGATTCCAGATCTTCACTGATCACAAGAGTTTGAGATATCTCTTTGATCAGAAAGAGTTAAACATGAGACAAAGGAGATAGATGGAACTCCTTACGGATTATGACTGCGAGATTCTATATCATCCGGGTAAGGCGAATGTGGTTGCTGATGCCCTGAGCAGGAAGAGTATGATATCTGCTATGATGATCAGGGAATGGGATTTACTGGAGCAGTTCGCTGAACTTCGGATCAGAGTTAAAGAGATAGAGACTGGATTTATGGCTAGCTTGTGAGGATCATGGATCAGATTAGAACTGGGCAACGCAGTGATCAGAGATTGATAGATATGATTAGCCAAACTGAACAGAGTTCGCAGTCGGATCTCACAGTCAGTAAGGATGGATTGTTGAGATTCAGAGGACGAATTTGTGTCCCGGACGATGATACCCTGAAGAGACAGATACTGAGAGAATCCCACTGCTCGCGATACACCATGCACCCAGGGAGTACTAAGATGTACCGAGACTTGAGAAAGGTGTATTGGTGGAGTGGTATGAAGCGAGATGTGGCAGAGTATGTGGCCAGGTGTTTAGTATGCCAGCAAGTGAAAGCTGAGCATCGGAAGCCCGAAGGATTACTACAGCCCTTACCTGTACCTACATGGAAATGGGAGCATGTCACTATGGACTTTATTATGGGTTTACCGAGGACCCGAAGAGGTCGTGACGCTATATGGGTTATATTGGATAGACTAACCAAGAGTGCCCACTTCCTTGCCATCAAGAGCACAGATACTGTGGATGCCTTAGCTGAGCTGTATGTCAGTGAGATAGCTAGATTACATGGGGCTCCAGTGAGTATTACTTCTGATAGAGATTCCCGATTTACTTCTAGATTTTGGACCCAGTTTCAGGAGTCCATGGGATCTCGATTGAGTTTCAGTACTGCCTATCATCCTCAGACAGATGGTCAGTCAGAGAGGACTATTCAGACCCTGGAGGATATGTTGAGGGTGTGTACGATGGATTTTAAGGGATCATGGGATGATCACCTGCCCCTAGCAGAGTTTGCATACAATAACAGCTATCATTCAAGTATTGGAATGGAACCTTTTGAGGCTCTATATGGTAGGAGGTGTAGATCCCCTGTAACTTAGGAAGAAGTCGGTGACAGAAAGATAAATGCTCCCGAGCTTGTTGAGCAAGCCGTACATAGTGTGAAACTCATATGTGAGAGGTTACGAGCTGCACAAAGTAGACAGAAAAGCTACGCAGATGTCCGTAGACGGCCACTCGAGTTTGAGGTTGGTGATGCAGTATTTCTGAAAATATCACCGAGTAAGGGTATCATGCGATTTGGGAAGAAAGGGAAATTGAGTCCTAGATACGTAGGACCATTCGAGATTCTTGAGAGAGTGGGAGAGGTAGCTTACAGATTAGCATTACCCCCACAGATGTCCGGAATACACAATGTTTTTCACGTGTCTATGTTGAGGAAGTACCACCCGGACCCTTCTCATGTCATAGAGTATGACGAGATGGACATTCAAGAGGATATGAGCTATACTGAGGAACCCGTCCGGATTCTCGATAGAAAGGAGAAGGTACTGAGAACCAAGAGCATCCCATTAGTGAAAGTTTTGTGGAAACATCACTCAAGGGAAGAGGCAATGTGGGAACTAGAGAGTCTCATGAAGGAGAAATACCCCCATCTATTCGACTAGTTGAGTTGAATTTGGAGGACCAAATTCTATCTAAGGTGGGGAGGATGTGAGATCTGAGAATTTCAGACATATTTTAATTATGTAATAAGAATTTGAAGTGTAATTTATTGAGCTAAGTGAATTGGGGAATGATAATTGGAGATTTATATGTTAAGTGTTTAAAATAAGTGTGAAGTTATGAGGATAGATCGATTTGGGAGAAGGAGAGATCGATCTGGTGAGTTAAAAATGACAAGGAAGGAGGAATTTGAGGAGCAGATCGATCTCTAATGGAAGAAGATCGATCTCCTTATGATTCTGTTTGAGAGAAGATCGATCTCATGAGGAAGAGATCGATCTCCAAATGATTCTGTTTGGGAGAAGATCGATCTCCTCAAGGAGCAGATCGATCTCATAAAGCCATAAAAAGATCGATCTCACCCCTCGACAGATCGATCTCCTAGGCATAAATTGCCTCAAATCGTCCCAAAAATTCAAATGCAGATCGATCTCATCAAGAGCCAGATCGATCTTCTACCCTCAGCCTATATAAGGAACTCCTATTTTTCTCCTGCAATCTCACTTTCTCTCTCTTCCAACCCCCATTTTTACCGAAACCTAGCTTTCTCACTCATCCAAAGCACCCATTTTCGGCCAAATCAGAAGTTGTGGCAAGAAGGAAAGTTGTTCCTCATCAAAGGGAGAACAACATACTTGGAAATCGAAAGACGGATCGAATCGAGGCAAGAGATAAGCTCTCCACAAGTTTTGGGTAATTTCTAAACCTCGATCTTGATATCTGAGATGATTTTGATGATAATGGTTGTTGGCATTGTGTTGAAATAGCTGAAAAATGATTAGGGATTGATGAAATTGCAATGTGGTTGGAGTGATAATGATATTTAGCAATTTTGGGAATTTGAGCTATAAATAGAAATTTAGACAATGTGGTGAATTAGCATAGATAATTGGCATGAGAAATGTAGAACGTTGAGATGCTGTGAATGAGAGTGTAGTTTGGGGTAGAGTTACGAGAATCAAGAGATTTGAGGTGTTATGAGCAATTATGCTCGATTTTGAGAATTGAGGTTGATGAGAAAATTGAGTATTGATGTTTTAACATCGTTTGGACAGCTCGGGAGTTCCAGAGTGGAATGCGAGGCTAGTCTGTGATACGAGGGAAACGATTGCACTATACGAGGTGCAAAGAGGTAAGGGAAACTAAACCATTTGTGTATGTGATTTGCGAACTATTATAGCATGAATTGTGATTTATAAAACAAGCATGTTGAGTGTTGTGTTGTGATACAATTGCGCACAATTTTTATAGCCGATTGGAGCCCAATGTTTTTATGAGTTTATAATTGGGCTCTACGTTAAGGCAATATTGAGATTTGAGAAATGTGTGCGTGTTTTGCCAGTTGGGACTCGGTTTCAATATGTTTTGTGTTGAGTACAAAACGGTTTTCAAATGAGTTTTATGAGAGAAAAACCACTATGAGTTCTACGTGAAGGCAAACTAGTCTTATGTGATTAAGACTTAGGTGTGTAATTTTGAGTACACACCGGGCATTGCTCTGGTAGCATGTAAGCCCGATTCTTCTCCGTTCTGGTAACGTGAGAATAACCCATTCTGTGGCTATGCCACGTATACTTGGTGGCCGTTACCACGTGAGAACCCTGTTTGGTGGCCGTTGCCACGTGAGAAACCCTATTTGGTGGCCGTTGCCACGTGAGAAACCCTATTTGGTGGCCGTTGCCACGTGAGAACCCCATTTGGTGGCCGTTGCCACGTGAGAAACCCCATTTGGTGGCCGTTGCCACGTGAGAACCCTATTTGGTGGCCGTTGCCACGTGAGAACTCTAATTGGTGGCCGTTGCCATGTGAAACCCTATCCTGTGGCTGTGCCACGTGTAAATTTAACTCAGTGGCTATGCCACGTGTGCTTAGTGGCTGTGCCACGTGTGAATTTAAATCAGTGGCTATGCCACGTGTGTTTAGTGGCTGTGCCACGTGCATTACTATTTCAGTGATTTTATCACGTTCATTGAGAAAGCGTTTATCGCATTATTTCCACATGCTTTGTTATTGCTCTAGACTGAGCCTTTTTACTTTCATGTTTTCACATGATTTGAGACATGAGAATGTCGTTTTGAGTACTTTCATGCTATGGTTTTCAAATGAGATCAATGAGTTTCACATACAAATAAATATTTTGTGATGTGCATTTTAGTTTATGAAATGAGTCCCTTACCCCACTTACTGAGCGATTTAGAAGCTCACCCTGTTTTCTTTCCCCCCAGATTTCTTGAAGTGAAAAAGGATCTTTCTGCGACGTACGGAGTAGTGGCTAGTGGAGGACTTGAGCTTCAGGCCATATATTGTTTTTTGAGGTATCTTTTATCTTTTCATGTACCCAGACAATTACTGTAATTGCAGACACTTGATGTATAACATTGTATGGGATGTATTAGGATTAATTAAATTGAGATCAAGTAATGTGTATGATATATAATTTCTAGCGATGAGATCCTGAGGTACGATAAATATGATAATGTATGACACTGCACAGGAATGCACTCTTAATTGAGAATTGATGAGTAAAAAGTTTTAAAAATTGCCCTATTTTCCGCGTTTTCGGGGTGTGACAACTCTATGGCTCCTTGATAACCAATTCCAACATATGTCACTCTCCTTTCAATTTGGAACAACTTCCATGAAGGATGCAAGTTCCAATTTTGCCTAATTCCTAGTGATTTTTAGTGAGAGAAAGCTTGGATAATATGTTTCAATGGTTTCTTCTTCTAGCCAAATTTGGTGTGATGAAGATGACAATGGTGTGGCTGATTTTATAAGCCACATACTTAGCCATTAAGCTTTACTTTGCAGCCATTAAGCTTGACTTTCCAAGCCTTAGCCATGAGTCACCTAATGAGTCACCTTATGAGTCATGGTTAGCTTTAACTATGGTTAGATATTTATCTCATGGGCTTTTCCATTTGGGCTTCTGGGTTTGGGCTTTCTTAAAGGGCTTTCATGCTGAAATTTTTACTATGTCTCGGGCCTTTAATTGTCTTAAAATTTGGCCAATCAATTGGTCCAACAATTCGGTCTAAGGGACCTAAGAATTTCGATATACGTTTAGTATACCTTAATGGGCTTTAAAATTTTCACCTTAGGCCCATTACGTTTTTAACCATTAAATTTAATTCGAAATCCTTTCGAATAAATTTTTCTTACTTTCGGGGATGATTATCTTGTATTCTGGCCAAGAATATTTTTCTCCTATTTTTTTCTCCACTCTTAGGTTAATTTTTTAACCATGATTAGTCAACTATGGTAAAAGTCCACTTTCTTAACTATAGTTTACTTTTTCCTTAACCATTGACCAAGTTGACTTTTTCTCAAAATTTTGAAAGTGTCATATCTTATGTCTTACACTCTCGTCTTTATGTTTCAACCGTTCCCAGTGGATAATTATACCCGAAACACCTTTTCTCGCTAAAAAGGTCAATTTTACCCTTTTTAGCTTTTACTCTTGTTTTCGATGTTCGGGACTAAATCAAGCTGACTTTCCTTCTTGAGCTCTCATGCTCTCTCATTTTAAGTTCTTATTTTCAGTCAGGATGATTTAGATTCACTCGGTTTAGCCTGTGATGCTTATAGTCCACATTAGGCTTTTTATGTAGCTTTTGAGTGTTAAATCATTTCACTAACACTTTAAGTCTAGTAAATACTCTTCTTATGATTCAACTATAATAACAGAGTGTTCATACACATAGGAATCATAAGGTACAATCTACAAAAAATTCGGGTCTGACAATCCTCCCCTACTCAGAAAATTTGGTCCTCCAAATTAGAACCAAGTCAGTCATCAAATAGGTGAGGGTATTTCTCTCGCATCAGACTCTCTAGCTCCCAAGTAGCTTCCTCTGAAGTATGATGCTGCTAGAGAATCTTCACTAACCCAATGGTCTTCGATCTCAAAACCTTCTCCTTCCTATCCAGTATCCGAATTAGTCGCTCAACATATGACAAGTCCTCTCGGAGCTCCAAAGGCTCATAACTAATCACATGTGCCGGATCCTATGATACTTCCGAAGCATCGATATGTGGAAGACGTTATGGACACCTGATATGTTCGGTGGCAATGCCAACCTATAAGCCTTATCTCCCACTCGATCAAGTATCTCAAATGGTCCAATATAGCGAGGATTTAGGTTTCCTCTCTTCCCAAATCTCACTATGCCCTTGGAAGGAGAAACTCTCAAAAACACGGATTCACCTACTGCAAACTCTAGTGGCCTACTTCTCCTGTCAGCGTAACTCTTCTGTCTACTCTGAGCCGTCCTCAGTCCCTCTACTATCAAGTGGACATCCTCAGATGCCTGTGTAACCATGTCAGGAGCGAAAATCTTACGGTCACCCACTTCTTCCCATCCAATAGGGGAACAACATCTACAGCCATACAAAGCCTCATACGGTGCCATCCCGAAACTCGAATGATAACTGTTGTTGTAGGCGAACTCAGCTAGTGGCAGGTGGTCATCCCAGGAGCCTCTAAAATCTAGCACACATGCTCTCAACATATCCTCCAGAGTCTGTATAGTTGTCTCTGACTGACCATCTGCCTGAGGATGAAAAGCGGTGCTCAAACACAACTGGGTCCCCATGGCTTCCTAAAAATGTCCCCAAAAGTGGGAAGTGAAGCGGGAATCCCTATCAAAGACTATGCTCACTGGTACACCGTGTAACCTCACTACCTCGCGTACATATAGTTCTGCTAATGAACTCAGAGTATCGGTCGCTCTCATAGCTAGGAAGTGGGCTGACTTCGTCAGTCTGTCGACGATCACCCATATAGCATCGTGATTCTTGCGGGTCCTTAGTAAACCCATCACGAAATCCATGGTAATATGCTCCCATTTCCATGTCAGTATAGGTAGAGGCTGCAATAACCTTGTAGGTTTCTGATGCTCTACCTTCACTTGCTGACATACGAGACACTTTGCCACAAAGCCTGCTACATCTCTCTTAATACCTGACCACCAATATACCTTCCGGAGGTTGTGATACATCTTGTTACTCCCCGGATGTAACGTATACCTCGACGAATGAGCTTCTGCCAATATCAATCTCCTGAGTCCTGGATCCTCAGGAACACACAATCTACCTCTGAACCTCAGTAGTCTGTCCGAACTCAACTCAAAATCAGTCACTGTGCCCTTCTGCATCTGACTACTCAAATCCATACAAAATGGATCAGTCTGCTGAGCCACTCTGATCCTGTCCAACAGGTCCGGCTCCAAGCGTAGACTAGCTATCACATAGCTTGTATCCATGTCAAAAGGCACGACTCCCAAACTGAGGCTAGTAAATTGCTCTAGCAAATCATGTTCCCTAACCATCATATACGATACCATCCCTAGGCTCTTCCTACTCAAGGTATCGGCTACAACGTTAGGCTTACCCGGATGATAAAGTATCTTACAATCGTAGTCCTTCGGAAGCTCTAGCCATCTTCTCTGTCTCATGTTCAGCTCTTTCTGTGATAACAGATACTTGAGGCTCTTATGGTCGGTAAATATCTGGAACTTCTCGCCATACAAGTAGTGGCGCCATACCTTCAAAGCAAACACTACTGCTGCTAGCTCCAAATCGTGGGTCGGATAGTTCTTCTCATGATCCTTCAGCTGTCTGGATCCATAAGCAACTACCTTCCCGTCCTGCATCAATACACAGCCTAGTCCCTTATGCGAGCATCGGTGTACACTGCAAATCCTCCTGAGCTGGTAGGGATAGTGAGAATCAGAGCGGTGGTCAATCGACGCTTCAACTCCTCAAAACTCTTCTCACAAGCCTCGTTCCATACGAACGATGCACTTTTTCAAGTAAGACGTGTCAACGGAGCAGCCAACTTCAAAAATCCCTCAACGAATCTCCGTTAGTATCCAGCTAAACCCAAAAAACTCCTGATCTCGGTGACTGTCCTTAGTTGTTCCCACTGAACTACAGCCTCTATCTTAGATGGATCAATTGATACACCATCTCTCGATACAACATGTCCCAAAAATGAGATCTGTGACAACCAAAAGTCACACTTACTGAGCTTAGCATATAACTCTTGCTCTCGTAGAGTCTGCAACACGATCCTGAGATGCTCCTCATCCTCTTCCTCGGATCTCGAGTATATCAATATGTCATCGATAAAGACGATAACAAATTGATCCAAATATGGTTTGAACACATCGTTCATCAAAGCTATGAAAGCAGCTGGAGCATTCGTCAATCCGAATGGCATGGTCACGAACTCATAATGGCCATATCGGGTACGAAATGTTGTCTTGGGTACATCTCCACTCTGAACTTTCAGCTGATGATACCCAGACCTCAGGTCAATCTTAGAAAAGACTTGTGCTCCCTGAAGCTGATCTAACAAGTCGGCAATGTGTGAAAGGGGATATATATTCTTGATGGTGGCCTTATTCAACAATCGGCAATCTATACACAATCGGAGGCTCCCATCCTTCTTCCTTACAAACAAAACTGGTGCTCCCCAAAGTGAGACACTCAGTCGAACAAAACCCCTATCCAACAGCTCCTATAATTGTCTCTTGAGCTCCTCCAGCTCAACTAAGGCCATGCAATATGGTGGTCTCAAAATAGGCTCCGTACCAAGTACCAGATCTATACAGAACTTCATCTCTCTGTCTGGTGGTAACCCTGGTAATTCATCCGAAAAAAACATCTGGGTACTCACTGACCACAGTAATATCTGACAACTCCGGATGTGCCTTATCCGTATTTACCACGTACGCAATGAAACCCTGACATGTTGAAGGTTTTCTAAATCAATAATCATATAATAACCATAGCTACTCCTTTCATTTATTCTTATTAAACTTTACAACATATCTAGTAGGGTTAGGAAACATAACTGTCTTAGCATAACAATCTAAAACAGCATGGTTTGCCGATAGCCAATCCATTCCTAATATTATATCAAAGTCACTCATGCTTAGTAATATTAGATTGGCTGTCATCTCCTTATCCCCTACTCTCAACTTGCAGTCACTAAATATATATTCTACCACTTGATTACTATTCATAGGCGTACTAATCAACATCATCATACATAATGTGTTCGCTCTACATGTCTTGCCAATTTACATGCAAATGAAGGTGATACAAAAGAATACGTGGCACCAGGATCAATTAAAACATATGCTTCAATATCATAAATCAGGATGTTACCTCGAATCACATCCGATGAAGCATCAGCTGCCCCCTGGTCCAAAGCATGTACTCGCCCTCGACCCATCACCTGTTTCCCCTTCTCCTCTGCCGTTTCTCTACCTCTCTGAGCAGACGTACCAGCTGGAGTTCTATCAGGCTCCCTACCCCTCAGTGGTGCAGTCACAAATGTCTCTGGGCAATCTCTAGCCATATGCCCTTGTTTCCCACATCGAAAACATACAATAGGAGTCAGCGGACACGGTCTACTTCCATGTTGTTTACCGCATCTTCTGCACTGATCGGCAACAGGTCTCTGTCCTCCTATGATAATGCCCTTTGCTGGGGCTACAATCAGATAGGCAGGAGGTCTAGCATATCTCTCTCGTGCCTCCTCCACCCGTGATCTCTTACCGAAGAATTTCTTCCCTCTTCGATAACCAAAATCTCTAGTGGGCCTCTTCTTCTGTATGTCTCGGCTACGGCTAAACTTCCCAAACTCGGAAGCATTCCTCTCATAATCATGCTCACACAGTTGCGTCCTGCGCACTGCTTCCTCATAGGTTGCTATGTGTAATGGAACCAACTTGGACCGCAGAACCGGTCTTAACCCATCGATAAACTTGTGGACCTTCTTGGCCTCACTATACATGGTATCGGGGTCATATCTCCCTAGGGATAAGAATCGAGTCTCATACTCGTCCACAGATAAACTCCCCTAATTTAGTCCTAAAAACTCTGCCTGTAGTTTTCGCTGTGCGGTATCGGGAACAAACTGCCTCCTAAAGGCCTCTCGAAATATCTCCCAACAAATGTCTGTGTGTCTGGCTCTCAATATGGGTCGGGTGGACTTCCACCAATGCTCTGCAGCTCCCTTCAGTGGGAACGCGGCAAATGCGACCATCTTCAAGGTCGTACACTCGAAGAATCCATAAAGCTTCTCCATCTCCGCCAACCACTCCTCAGCAGCTACAGGGTCCTTGACCTCACTAAAGGATGGAGGTCTAAACTTTTGGAATTCGCGCAACTGATGTAGATCACATCCATACCCTAATCCACTACCACCCGAAATCGGTGAAGGTGTTGGAGTATCTATTGTCCTCGGTGCATGAGTCGTCTGTGTAGGAGTGTTAGGGGCAATTGGCTCTCCTGTCGCAGCTCTTGCCTCTTGTCCTTGCCTACCTGGCATCGTCTGTGCCAATATCTTGACAATCGTCTCAAGACTATGCTCTAATCTCGTAAAGCGCATCTCTGCACACTCGGGTGCCTCAGTAGCACCTGGAGTCTCAGGCATAGGTAATGGTTCGGCAGCAGCTTGTCCCTTGGGTCTATCTCCCCGACCTTGAGCCCTACCTCTCGTAACTCTACCACTACGCGTATTTGCCATATAGGCAAAGTTCCTACATTCATAATAATGAATTTGTCCATTTCCTATCTGGTATACAAAGTTATATCTAAACACAGCACAGTACTATGGGGATGTACACTTTCCTATTTTCTAACATCGACTCACATCAGACCAACCTCTGCTCTGATACCATTCTGTCAGGACCCCATTCTCAATCCATGACTTTAACCAAAATCACTACAAATTTTTCGCATTTTTTAACTTACCTTTCCTCTCTTTAATGGTTGGGCTGTGATTAGATGTCAGAGTCCTTGCTTACCACATTTTCCATTATCATACATACATGTCAATATACTGTTACTGACTGTAACTGCTTTTATAAAATATGTAAGATTATATAAAATCTAATACAAATACATTCCCCATAATATATATCGTATACATCACTGTGCTATTTCTATCTTTAGATATATAACTGTACAAAGTCTATATACCTGGCGATCGATAGGAACTAGCAGTGGACTCAAGAACACTATCCCTCGATAACTCTCGCTCTACTGCTGATGCTCTATAGAGAGCTGTAAAGAAAGGGGGTGAGCATACAACGCGCTCAATAAGGAAATCAGGCAAGCAAGTAGATATCTACACTATCTACTTAAATAATGCTATGCCTTGAAAACATTATTTCCTTCACTCTCTCTAAAAGCATGTCTTTAAATATATATATATATGTATACTTGTACAGATTAAATCCCATATACAGAAATCATGCTTTCTTTCACAAATATAGGCATGTAGTGCAAAACAATGCATCTTTATATAAATCATGCCTTTAGGTAAATCATGCCATGTATATTTAAATCACAATAAATATGGCATTTAAATCATTCACATCACAAAATCGAAGTCTGACCCATCCCTCAAGTCTGTCCGCAATTTAAATCAGTCACTCAATGTGATATATCATGTGAGACTCTGAGGTGAAATGCAAATAGTATCCTGGACTATGATCATATCCGACATGTGATCCCAAGCTACATGAAATCCTAGTGTACGGGGCATCACTGCTGCAACGAGAGGGGGGTCAGTCCATCATAACCGCCAAGTATATCCTCCTCAACTCCACAACACCACACGGTACAATGTACTCCCATGCCACGTGCACGGTACGACAAGGTACTCCATGCCACATGCACGGTACAACGTACTCCGTGGACCCTACATCACAGTTGGGATGCCTGCCATAGGTCTTAGCCCTCAAACCATGGAATATCATACCACAACTCTAATACCCTCATGCGGCTATCCTCTCACATAATGTGACACTCAGTCACATAAGGATGCGGGCATGGGTTTGTAACATGTATTATATATCACATACAGTGCACACCTTTGAGTGCGACTCATAGTCGACACTCCGCTCAAACACTGTTTCACATCACAAACTCAACTCTAGTGCGAGTAAACCTCCAGCAACTAGGTTAATGCATAGTTCATGTATTAAATCAAGTACGAGCAATAGCTCCAGTACCATGCTATGCACAATATCATCAAATTAAGTACGAGCAATAGCTCCAGCACTATGTCATGTATAAATCATGAAAAATCAAGTACGAGCTAATCGCTCCAGCACTCTGTCATGCATATATCATATAAAACTGAGTACGAGTAATAACTCCAGTACTCTATCATGCATGTTATGAAAATCTAGTGCAAATCAAAATCCAGCACTAATGGATGTGAAAAATATATGAAATCCAGTACGAGCTGTGCTCCAGCACGATTCATTCCCACAAAATATGATAGATGGCTCTTTAAAAAGGGATGATTTACAAAACATCAAAATCAGCACTATAAAGTGTGCTTATTTCACATCTACCTTAAAATCATTAGCCCATCTATTTATTCTCCTGCAAAACAGCAGTTAAACATTCAAAATAGTGGTTTCCATGCTTTTTACAACTTTTCATAAAAGTTGACTTTTTGACTAACTATGGGCAAAATCGTAATTTACCACTATCGAGTCACAATAATTATTATTCACTTTCTCTGACCCTCAGAGTTTTTAAGTGAATGTAAAAGCAGACAAAAATACGTGCAGGTCTCTCTAACTACTCACAAAAGTCCCTTACCTGCAATCACTCGAGAAATTTCACTTTCTCTGCGCTGCTCGTTTCAGCAGTCCGATTTGCTCCTCCAATAATCTCTGGAGCTGCATATAACCATTTATCGATTAATTACACTTTCCCTACTGTATTTCACATTAAATACAGTATATTTCCCTTAATGGACCTTAATAAACCTTAATGGGCCTAACTATGCCTTAAGCCCATTTTCATTTTACTATTCATTTTTGTTGGGCCTATTGGGCTTGTGGGGCCCACCAACTCTTATTGGGCTTGTCTTAGACCCATTACATCACATTGGGTCTAAAATATTTGGGCTTGGCCCATTGGGCCTCTCGGCCACATGCCATGGCCGAGAGCTATCCATGCCATCGGTTACACCATAGCATGCCATCCATGCCTATTTCTCTAGCCAATTCACTTAGGCATTTCCACAAACACTTATTAGGAAACATTCCTAAACATCATATAGTTCATTTAG
Source organism: Firmiana major (assembly GCA_033439115.1). Taxonomy (NCBI): domain Eukaryota; kingdom Viridiplantae; phylum Streptophyta; class Magnoliopsida; order Malvales; family Malvaceae; genus Firmiana; species Firmiana major. The sequence goes on along the minus strand of CM065896.1, from coordinate 59,743,048 downwards.
GCATTTTATCAAAAACCTTGATTGCCAACTAATTACATGTATTAATTAATCAAATTGATTAATTCTAATTACACCATAATCATTAATACATGTACATTAATCCATTTATGCCTTAAAATCATATGGACATAATTCAATGTCTCATTACTCACTTTCGGCCTAACCAACTTCATGGTGATTTAATATGTTTCAATGCTTAAAACATATATCAACATACTTAAAATCATTCATACATTAACATATATGAAATTGAAAATTTGAAAATATACCAATTGTTGTGTTCACCCTTTGGCCGAATCTTTGAAGGCTCTCGGTTTGCACTCTATGGCTCCTTTATAGCCAATTCCAACATATGTCACTCTCCTTTCAATTTGGAACAACTTCTATGAAGGATGCAAGTTCCAATTATGCCTAATTCCTAGTGATTTCTAGTGAGAGAAAGCTTGGATAATATGTTTCAATGGTTTCTTCTTCTAGCCGAGTTTGGTGTGATGAAGATGACAATGGTGTGGCTGATTTTATAAGCCACATACTTAGCCATTAAGCTTTACTTTCCAGCCATTAAGCTTGACTTTCCAAGCCTTAGCCATGAGTCACCTAATGAGTCACCTTATGAGTCATGGTTAGCTTTAACTATGGTTAGATATTTATCTCATGGGCTTTTCCATTTGGGCTTCTCGGTTTGGGCTTTCGGGCTGAAATTTTTACTATGTCTCAAGCCTTTAATTGTCTCAAAATTTGGCCAATCAATTGGTCCAACAATTCGGTCTAAGGGACCTAAGAATTTAGATATACGTTTAGTATACCTTAATGGGCTTTAAATTTTCACCTTAGGCCCATTACGTTTTTAACCATTAAATTTAATTCAAAATCCTTTCGAATAAATTTTCCTTACTTCCGGGGATGATTATCTTGTATTCTAGCCAAGAATATTTTTCCTAATTTTTTTCTCCACACTTAGGTTAAATTTTTAACCATGATTAGTCAACTATGGTAAAGTCCACTTTCTTAACTATAGTTTACTTTTTCCTTAACCATTGACCAAGTTGACTTTTTCTCAAAATTTTAAAAGTGTCATATCTTATGTCTTATACTCTCGTCTTTATGTTTCAACCGTTCCCGGTGGATAATTATACCCGAAACACCTTTTCTTGCCAGAAAGGTCCATTTTACCATTTTTAGCTTTTACTCTTATTTTCTATGTTCGAGACTAAATCAAGCTGACTTTCCTTCATGAGCTCTCTATGCTCTCTCATTTTAAGTTCTTATTTTCAGTCAGGATGATTTAGATTCACTCGGTTTAGCCTGTGATGCTTATAGTCCACATTAGGCTTTTTATGTAGCTTTTGAGTGTTAAATCATTTTACTAACACTTTAAGTCCAGTAAATACTCTTCTTATGATTCAACTATAATAACAGAGTGTTCATACACATAGGAATCATAAGGTACAAGCTACAAAAAATTTGGGTCTGACAGACTATGACCTAGAAATGGTCTAGTGTGAGAAAGTGGAATGTATCAAGGTTAATGAGGAATGGGATATCTTGAAGTGATAATGGCCTTATAAATATGATTTTAAGATGTTGTTAGTGAATAAATGGTGAGATTTACCAAAATGGGGTAAAATGTGGATTAAGGCATTGGTAAATGCATAGTTGATTTTTATTGACTAGTGAAGTCAAAAAGTGAGTTAAGAGCGTTAACTCAAGTGCTTGATGGACGAATTGTAGCTCCCCAGGATACACCGGAGTAACCCGAGATAAGAACGTGAGAAGCGTAAAGGAAGAGAGTCGCACCTGAGTAAATCGAGGTAAGAGAATTGTGTGGACTCTAAGAGATATCTGTGCGCAATTTAGGCGCTTAAATGCTTTGGTAGAATGCATGAGATGTTATGAAATGAAATTGGGTGATTGTAAGGTAAAAGTTGGGTGTTTGAGAAATGTGCATGAAAACAAAAGCATAATGCTTTGAAAATCATGTTTTATTGCTTTTTAGCAAATGATTGGCAGGTTGGCTGACATTGAAATGATTTGCAAAAGAAATGAGTTGTTTTGGTTTGCTAACCATGCTTTGCAAAGATTTGAGCCACCTACATGGTTTTTGTGAGAATGAAAACGTGTTATAGTATGACTCGCACGAGATTTGATGTGTTTTATACGCATGGGTACTGGAGCTTAGCTCGCACTAGTTTTCACATGGATTTCATACTGGTTTTCGCATGGTGCTTGGAGCTTAGCTCGTACTAGATAAAATCTTATTTGTTACTGAGCTTGAAGCTTTGGGTAGACTGGGTGTCACATCGATTAAATAGGCTCACACGTGCATTTGTGATATTTTGACATGTTGATAGCCATGTTAGGAGCTTCGGGTAGACAAGAGGTCGTACTGATTAAAAAGGCCCACACACACATTTTGAGTTGTGGTGTGATATGATGTGTTGATGTGGGTCCACGGAGTACGTTGTACCGTGCATGTAGCATGGTGTATGTTGTATCGTGTTGAGATTGTGATATGCTATCTACGGACGAGATCTGCTATGGACCGACAGGCAGGATTTGATCCACCTCCCGTGTGGAAGCAGATAGTGATGATAACCCACACACCTAATCCGTGTAGCTAGTATCGCAGGATATAGTCGTAGTCCTAGAGGTTATTTCCCTTATTGAATTGCCTATCTCACATGTCTAATGCTTTATGAATAAATCCATGTTTGAAAGGATTTGTGGGTCAGGACAGTCCGAGGGAGGGGCTGAGTCCTGACAAGTGATGAATTGTTTTGAGATATCAGTTTGTTAATGGTTTTAAAGTGCATTGATGCATGATGTTTAATGCCATGCTTTACTTATGAAATTTGCATGATGTTTAATGCCATACTTTACTTATGAAATATGCATGATGTTTAATGTCATGCTTTGAATTGAACTGTGCACTGGATTTTAATAGCATGAATGCTTTACATACCATTAACACAATAATACACTCATGTTTTGAGATAAAATGATGAATTAAATGTTTGTGAGCACGTCATCACGATCACGTAGATAGTGCAGTATCTACCTGTTCGCATGATTTCCTTACTAAGCATGTGGTTTGCTCACCCCCTTATTTTCCCCTCTCTACAGAGATTTAAGATTAGATTGAGAGCAACTAGAGGCTTTCCGTTTTGGTATACGCTGCATCCCATCGCGTAAGGTATACACACTTGAATTATTTTGTATCTAAACTAGACATAGCACAATAGCATTTTGTATGTAAACATTGGGGATGTAAAGCAATGTAAACACTTGTAAACAGTAACTTTGATGTATTTATAAAAGTGTTTACTTTTTGGAATTAAATTGTTATGGATGGATGAGGTAGACATTGACACACAACCCAACTGTTGAGTGTGTAGCTGATCACGATCGAGGTAAGGATGATTAATAAACAACGCATGAAAAAGTGAAAAATTTGTACGTATTTTGGTAAGTTGAGGGTCGTGACAAGAGTACTGGGAGCATTGCTCGTACTTGATTTGAAATGAGAACTATGCATGAGCTAGTGCTAGAGGATACTCGCACTAGTGTTGGATATTTTGAGATGCGTACACAGTGTTTAAAGGCAGAGTGTTGATTGTGACTCACACTCAAGGTGCACATTGTAGTTTTTACGTGATATATAAGACATGTTAGAAAAATCATGACGATTTCCTTATATAGACTGAGTGTCACACTATTAAGATGTTCGCACGTGGATTTAGAGACGTGGCAATTATTTTCCATAGTGTGCGGGCTAAGACTTATGGAAAGCACCCCGACTATGATGTATTTTCATGGTGTGAGGGCTAAGACCTATGGCAGGCATCTCGACCATGAGGAGAGGGTCCACAGGTGTACGTTGTACCATGCTAATGGCATAGAGTACACTGTACTGTGTGTTGTTATGGAGTTGAGGAGTTGATAGCTGGCAGTTGCAATGTACTGACCCCCCTCCCATTACAGTAGTGATAACCCGCACACCGAGATCTGTGTTGCCTGGGATTTTCACCATTTTAGGATATGGCTATAGTCCAGGAGAGTATTGTATTTAGCCACCGAGTCTCGCATGATACATCACTTGTTTTCATGATACGGTTAGACCTGAGAGATGGGTCGAAAATTGATTATTGTGTTGTGTTGTGAATTGTCATACTTACTGTGATTTATATGTAAATGGCATGATTTCTATAAAGGCATTTCGAAATGATAAAGATGCATTGTTTTGCATGAATGCCTGCATTTTATACCTCAGCATGATTTTAAGTACATGGGATTTATTTTGTACTACTATTATATCAGTATTAACTCATTCTTTTGAAATGAGAGAAGGAAAGGCAAAGCATTATTTTCAGTAGATAGTGTGGATGTCTGTTTGCTTGCCTGATTTCCTTACTGAGTGCGTTGTTTGCTCACCCTCTTATTATCCCCCTTTTCAGAGAATCCACAGTAGGTGGACACGACAGAGGATTAATATTCCCTGATATCCGCTGTAGATCCATCTTGTTAGAGGTATATACACTGGATATTTTGTACTGAACAATGTATAAGCACAGCTATGTAAACTAATGTACGGTCAGGATGTATATGTACAGATAAATGTATTAATGTACAAGAGTTTGTATTATAGAAAAGAATATTAAATTCTACCTATGTTATGAATGATTATGAATGGGTAACTAATATCGAATCACAGCCCAACGTTTGATGTGAGAGATGGCAGAAGAAGAGGTAAGTGAGATTCAAAAAATTTGTGGTGAATAAGGTAGGTCGCGTGTGGAGGAAGGGCGTGACAGAAATGGTATCAGAGCAGTGTTGGTCTGATGTGAATCGATATTAGTAATTAGGAAAATATACATCCTCATAGTACTGTGCTTTGTTCAGTTACAATTGTGTATACAAGAAAGAAATCAGACTAATAAATGATTCTGAATGCAGGGATTTAGCCATTATGGTTAATACTCGTCGTGGTAGTAGGGATAAAGGTACGGCTCGAGGCCGTAGAGGTAGGTCAGACCGGAGATGAGACTGTTGGTACTACTGAGGTACCAAAGACTGTTGAGGCACTGTCACGACCCTCAACTTACCAAAATACGTACAAATTTTTTGCATTTTCATGCATCATTTATTATTCGCCCTTACCTCAATCGTGAACAGCAACTCTCCTCAATAGTTGGGTTGTGTGTCGACGTCTAACTCACTCCACCATACCAATTCAATTTGCATATTATTTATAAGTAAACACTTGTATAAATAAATAAGAGTCGTTTACATGTGTTTACATCATTTTACATCCCCAATAGTTACATACAAAATGCTACTGTGCTATCGTAAGTTCAGATACAAAACTACAACAGTGTATATACCTTACGCAATGGGATGCAGCAGATTACCAAAAGGGAATGCCACCAGTCATTCTCAATCTATACTCAGCACTCTGTAGAGGGGGGAAAATAAGGGGGTGAGCAAACCACATGCTTAGTAATGAAATCATGCGAACAAGTAGATACTGCACTATCTACGTGATCGTGATGCCATGCTCAAAAGCATTTAGTTCATCATTTATCTCAAAACATGAATGTATGATTGTGTTAATGGTATGTAAAGCATTCATGCTATTAAAATCCAGTGCACAGTTCAATTCAAAGCGTGGTATAAATCATCATGCATAGTTCACAATAAAGCATGGCATTACCTATCATGCATTTTTTACAATAAAGCATGGCATTAATCATCATGCGTTTTTCTCAAATAAGCATGGCATTAACCATAATGCATTTTTCATAATAAAGCATGACATTAATCATCATGCGTTTTTCTCAAATAAGCATGGCATTAACCATCATGCATTTTTCACAAATAAGCATGGCATTAATCATCATGCTTTGGTGAACTTTAAACTATTAACAATCAATATCTCAAAACAGTTCAACACTTGTCAAGTCTCAGCCCCTCCCTCAAACTTTCCTGACCCACAAATCATTTCAAACATGGATTTATTCTCAAAGCATTAGACATGTGACATAAACAATTCAATAATAGGTAATAACCTCTAGGTCTATGGCCATAACCTGTGATACCGGCTACACGGATCAGGTGTGTGTGATATCACCACTATTTGCTTCCACACGGGAGGTGGGTCAAATCCAGCCCGTCGATCCATAGCAGATCTCGTCCGAAGATGGCACATCAAAATCTCAACACGATACAACGTACTTCATGCTACATGCACGGTACAACATACTCCATGGACCCAATTAACACATCATATCACACCACATCTCAAAACGCACATGTGAGCCTATTTAATCGGTACGACCTCTTGTCTACCCGAAGCTCCTAACACGACTATCGGCATGTCAAAATCACAATTGCATGTGCGAGCCTATTTAATCAGTGCGACACCCAGTCTGCCCGAGCTCCAAGCATGACAACAATTAAGGTGGACATCTAGTGCGAGCTAAGCTCCAAGCACCATGCCAAAACTAGTATGAAATCCATGTGAAAACTAGTGCGAGCTAAGCTCCAGCACTCATGTGTATAAAACACATCAAAGCTTATGCGAGTAACACTCTAACACGCTTTCATTCTCACGAAAACCATGTAGGTGGCTCAAATCTTTGCAAAGAATGGTTAACAAACGAAAACAACTCATTTCTTTTGTAAATCATTTCAAATGTCAGCCAACCTACCAATCATTTGCTAAAAAGTAATAAAACATGACTTTCAAAGCAATATGCTTTTGTTTTCATGCACATTTCTCAAACACCCAACTTTTTCCCTTCAATCACCCAATTTCATTTCCTACATCTCATGCATTCTAGCAAAGCATTTAAGCGCCCAAATTGCGTACAGATATCTCTAAGAATCCACATAATTCCCTTACCTCGATTTACTTGGTGTGACTCTTGGCTCAACTCGCTCCAGCGTATCCTCGGAAGCTACAATTTATTCATCATACGTTCGAGTTAGTATTGCTAACTCTCGTTCAACTATATATTCCACCAAATGCCTTAAATGGTCATCTTACCCCTTTTGGGTAAGCCTCTCTATTCATTCCATACTCTTATCTTAAAATTACCTCCTCAACACCATTATCATCTCAAGGTATCCCATTCATCATTTATTCCACCATATTTCACTTCTCACACTAACCCATTTCTAGGTTATATTCATTTCATGGTATTCTAGGTAGTTCTACCCACAATGTGCACACCCAAATCAACTTCATAATCATCAACTAGACAAATGTACTTGGATTTGTGCACTAGAAACTTACCTCTTTGGATTTCCTCTTTGCTCCAATTAGAAATGCCCCTTATTCCTGCAATCCAAAAAATAGGGAAATGCCTCCAAACTATGTTGTTCTTCTCCTTGATGTGAACAACTTTGCCTCTAATAGTCTTCCCTCAAATCTCCTTAAAAATGGTTGGATTGAGAGAGAGAAAACTAAGTTTTGGGTTGGAAAGGGAAGGAAATGGTTTTGTCTTGAAATCTACAGATTTTCAACGCCCTTTTTATAGAAATAGCTTGAGGAGATCTATCTGGTCCCCTTAAATTCCTCTTTTCTACGGTATTTTAAGCATGAGATCGATTTTTTGAAGCTTGAGATCGATCTGCTCCCAAACAGAGAGCTAAGGAGATCGATCTGTGTGCCTGAGGATCGATCTTTTCATTACAGAATGTTTAGGAGATCGATCTAGCCCCATTGGAGATCGATCTGCCCTATACTTTGCTCAAATAAGAGCTTTCTAACTCTTCGAGATCTATCTCTCATCCTATGAGATCGATCTGCACTGTATAATTTCTAGATTTTGCTACAGTTTCCTGCAGAAACTTATACCAAAACATCCTTAATTTGCTGCCATAGTCATTTTCTCATCAATCATCTTTGAGACTTGAAAATGGCATCCATTAATACTTCATACACATTAAAACTTGTGTAGAATCTTTGCATAGCCAATAGTCCATGATATAAACCAAATGGAAGTGCACAACTTATGCAAATCTTTCTTCCATTTTACCACACTATCCATTTTCTATTCTACTTCCATTCTTCACATGTTTAAGTCCATTTCTTCACATTCATGCATAATGTAACTTGTATGTACAATCACAACTCTTATTACAAGTGTGTACATTAACGTATGGACTTACATCATTTATACTTCACATTACAAGCAATCACTGTTTACATATATACAAAGTCGTGCTTATACATATATGGGGTTTCACAGGTACGCTTCATGAGGATTGAGCTTAACCTAGAGATGATAGTAGAGTTGTTGGCACAGACTATGCCAGGTAGACAAGGACAGGATACAGAGACTACGACAGGAGAGGCAGTTGCACTTGACGCACCAGCACAGCCTATACAGATGCCACAAGCTACAGAAACTCCTATACCCCCACCAGTTCAGGATAGTAGTGGATTGGGATACGGGTGTGATTTAGATAGATTGCGATAGTTCTAAAAGCTTAGACCTCCATCTTTTAGAGGGGTCAAGGACCCAGTCACTACTGAGGACTGGATTGGAGAGACGGAGAAGTTGTACGAATTCTTTGAGTGTAAGACTTTAGAGATGGTCGCATTTACTGCGTTCCTATTGAAGGGAATGATAGAGCATTGGTGGAAATCCCCCAGGCCCATATTGAGAGTCCGACATGCTGAGATTAGTTGGGAGATATTTTTGGATGCCTTCAGGAGGCATTTTGTTCCAGATACGACACAACGGAAGCTGCATGCCGAGTTCTCGGGGTTGAGCCGAGGGAGTCTTTCAATGGATGAGTACGAGATGAGATTTTTAGCCCTGGGAAGGTATGACCCCAATACCATATACAATGAGACTAGAAAGGACTGCAGATTTATAGATAGACTGAAACCGGTGCTACGATCTAGATTGGTACCATTAGATATTGGTACATGTGATGAGGTAGGGCGCAGGTTGTAACTCTATGAACAGGACTATGAGAGGAATGCCTATGAGTTCTAGAAGATCAGTTAGAGCCGAGAGAAGGATAGGAAGAGGTCAATTAGAGACAGAGCTTTCAGTTATCGAGGAGGGTGGAGACTCTTTGGTAAGAGATCACAGATAGAAGAGGTGCAAGAGAGACCAATTAGACCTCCTACATACCCAGCTATAGCTCCAGCGAAGAGCATTATGATTGGAGGGTCGAGGCCTACTACTGATCAGTGCAGTAGATGTGGTAGATACCATAGTGGTAGACCTTGTCCGATAAGTACTATTATGTGTTTTCGATAAGGAAAACCAGGGTATATTGCTAGAGTTTACCCAAAGTTGGTTGAGGCTGCCCCACAGGCGGGCAGGGAGCCAGAGAGAGCTCCAGCTGATACATCTGCTCAGAGGAGGAGAGCAACGACAGAAGAGAAAGGAAAGTAAGTTATGGGACGAGGGCAAGTGCATACCTTGGACCAGGGGACAGTCGATGCTTCTTCGGATGTGATTTGAGGTAACATCCTAATATATGATTTAGAAGCACATGTTTTGATTGATCTTGGTGCCATGCATTCATTTGTATCACCATCATTTTCATGTAAGATAGCAAAAAGCATGTAGAGCGTACACCTTTGAGTAAGATGATGTTGATTAGTATGCCTATGGATAAGAGTCAGTTTTGTAGAGTATGTGTTAAATGATTTGTAAGCTGAAAGTAGAGGAAAAGAACATGACAGCCAATCTAATATTGTTAAGCATGAATGATTTTGATGTAATCTTAGGAATGGATTGGTTATTGTCAAACCATGATGTTTTAGATTGTTATGCTAAGACAGTTATGTTTCCTAACCCTGAAGAATATGTTGTAAAATTTGATGAAAAGAAATAAAAGTAGTAGTTATGATTGTGATTGATAATGTACTAGGCTGACTAAGGAATGAATATGTTAAAGGTTTTATTGCATACGTGGTTGATACGAATAAGGTACATCTCGAGTTGAAAGATATTCCTGTGGTTAGTGAATTCCCAGATGTCTTTCTGGATGAATTGCCAGGGTTGCCACCAGACAAAGAGATGGAGTTCTATATAGATTTGGTACTGGTACTGAGCCTATTTCTAGACCACTGTATCGCATGGCTTTAGTTGAGCTGGAGGAGCTCAAGAAACATTTATAGGATTTGTTGGATAAGGGATTTATTAGACCGAGTGTTTCACCTTTGGGAGCACTGATTTTGTTTGTAAAGAAGAAGGATGGAAGCCTCCGATTGTGTATAGATTATCGATTGTTGAATAAGGCGACCATCAAGAATAGATATCCTCTTCCACGTATTGATGATCTATTGGATCAACTCCGGGGAGCACAGGTCTTTTCTAAGATTGATTTGAGGTCTGGGTACCATCAGTTGAGAGTTTGGAGTGAAGATGCGCCCAAGACAGCATTTAGGACCCGATATGGCCATTATGAGTTTTTAATGATGCCATTCGGATTGATGAATGCTCCCGCATCTTTCATGGCTTTGATGAACAATGTGTTCAAGCCATATTTGGATCAATTTGTTATCGTATTCATCGATGACATATTGGTATATTCAAAATCTGAGGAAGAGCATGAGAAGCACCTCAAGATTGTATTGCAGACTTTACGAGAGCAGAAGCTATATGCTAAACTCAATAAGTGTGACTTTTAGTTGTCACAGATCTCATTTTTGGGACATGTTGTGTCAAAGGATGGTGTATCAGTGGATCCATCTAAGATTGAGGCTGTAGTTCAATGGGAACAGCCAAGGATAGTCCTGAGATCAGGAGTTTCTTAGGTTTAGCAGGATATTATCGAAGATTTGTTGAGGGATTTTTTAAGTTAGCTGCTCTGTTGACACGTCTCACTCGGAAGGGTATAGCATTTGTATTGGATAAAGATTGTGAGAAGAGTTTTCAGGAGTTGAAGAGTCGATTGACTACTGCTCCGATTCTCACTATCCCTACCAGCTCAGGAGGATTTTCAGTGAATACAAATGCATCGCGTCAGGGACTAGCTATGTATTGATGCAGGATGGGAAGGTAGTTGCTTATGGATCCAGACAGCTGAAGGACCATGAGAAGAACTATCCGACCCACGATTTGGAGTTAGCAGCGGTAGTGCTTGCATTAAAGGTATGGCATCACTACTTATATGGAGAGAAATTCTAGATTTTTACCAACCACAAGAGCCTTAAGTATCTATTCTCACAGAAAGAATTGAACATGAGACAGTGAAGATGGCTAGAGCTTCTGAAGGAATATGATTGTGAGATACTTTATCATCCAAGTAAGGCCAATGTTATAGTTGATGCTTTGAACAGGAAAAGCCTTAGGATGGTATCGTATATGATGGTCAGGGAACATGAGTTGCTAAAGTAATTTGCTAGCCTCAGTTTAGGAGTCGTGCCTGCTGACATGGATACGGATGGTATGATTGCTAGTCTACGCTTAGAGCTAGATCTGTTGAACAGGATCAGACAAGCTCAGTAGATCGATCTGTATTTCATTGATGTGAGTAGTCAGATACAAAAGGGCACCATGACTGACTTTGAAATAAGTTCAGATGGACTTCTGAGGTTTATAGGCAGATTGTCTGTTCCCGAGGACCCAGAGCTCAGGAGACTGATATTGACAGAAGCTCATTCATCAAGGTACACACTACATCCGAGGAGTAATAATATGTACCAAAATCTACGAAAGGTGTACTGGTGGTCAAGTATGAAGAGAATGTGGCAGAATTCAAGGCAAAATGTCTTATGTGTCAGCAACTGAAGGTAGAGCATAAAAAACCTGTAAGGTTATTACAGCCTCTACCTATACCAACATGGAAATATAAGCATATCACCATGGATTTCGTGATGGGTTTACCGAGGATGCAGAGGGATCACAATGCGATATGGGTGATTGTTGATAAACTGACGAAGTCAGCCCACTTTCTAGCTATGAGAGCTACCGATACTCTGAGTTCATTGGCAGAGTTGTATGTACGTGAGGTAGTGAGGTTACATGGTATTCAAGTGAGCATTATTTCGAATAGGGATTCTCGCTTCACTTCCAACTTTTGGAAACATTTTTAGGAAGCCATGGGAACCCTATTGAGATTAAGCGTCGCTTATCATCCTCAGACAGATGGTCAGTCAAAGAGGACTATACAGACCCTGAAGGATATGTTGAGAGCATGTGTGCTGATTTTAGAGGCTCTTAGGATAATCATTTGCCACTAGCCGAATTCACCTACAACAACAGTTATCATACGAGTATCGAGATGGCAGTGTATAAGGCTTTGTATGGCCGTAGATGTCGTTCCCTTATCAGATGGGAAGAAGTGGGTGATAGAAAGATTTTTACTCCTGATTTGGTTACACAAACCTCTGAAGATGTCCAGTTGATTGTAGAGAGATTGAGGACAACTTAGAGTAGACAGAAAAGCTATGCTGTCAAGAGACGGAGACTACTTAAATTCAAAGTTGGTGATTTAGTATTTCTGAAGGTTTCTCCTTCCAAAGGTATAGCGAGATTCGAGAAGAGAGGTAAGTTGAGTCCCCGCTACATTGGACCCTTCGAGATACTGGACAGAGAGGGAGATAAGGCATATAGACTGGCTTTACTACCAAATTTATCGGGAGTGCATAATGTCTTCCACCTTTCGATGTTGATGAAGTATAATCCAGATCCAACTCATGTGATTCGGTATGAGCCATTGGAGCTCAAAGATGATTTGACATATGTAAAAAAATCGATAAGGATACTAGATTGAAAAGAGAAAGTCTTGAGGAATAAGACCATTGGGTTAGTGAAGATTCTCTAGTAGCATCACACTTCAAAGGAAGCTACTTGGGAGCTAAAGAGTTTGATGCGAGAGAAATACCCCCATTTGTTTATAAAGTAACTTAGTTCTAATTTGGAGGACCAAATTCTTTTAAGGAGGGTAGGATTGTAAGACCATCAAATTCATAAGTTTCATTATGTATGAATAGGCAGAAATGGACTTTTGTATGTGATGAATGTGGATAGAAGGAAAAATGAGTAGTGCGGTAAATGGAAAGAAGTAGCATGAACCTTTATACTTCCATTTGGTATTGTAATTGTATACCTTTGGTTATACAATGAGTGCACACAAGTTTCAATGTATATAAAGTATGAATGGATGTCATTTTCAAGTCTTAAAGGTGATTGGATGAGAAAATGACTATGGCAATAAAATTTATGAAGTTTGGTAAGAATTACTACAGAAAACTGCAGTAAAATTTTGAAAATATGAATGAGAGATTGATCTCATTGGATGAGAGATCGATCTGGAAGAGCCAAAAATGCTCTTATTTGAGCGATGGAACAGGTCAGATCGATCTCCATTGGGGCCAGATCGATCTGCTCAGCATTCTTTGAAGAAGGAATCGATCTTTAGAGGGACAGATCAATTTCCTTAAGCTACTGACTTGGAGAAGATCGATCTCACCATGGAGCAGATCGATCTCCTTAAGCTTCTATGTTATTCAAATCGATATCATGCTTAGGAGAAGATCGATCTCATTAAGTTTGAAAGGTCAGTATAAAGAGGAAAAAGTGCAGGGCAAATCGATCTCATTAGAGAGCAGATCGATCTCATAGACACAATTCTATAAATACCGAACTTCTGCACTTCAGTTTTCATGGGATTTACTTTTTCATTCAATACCAAAAGCTAAACCTAACATTTCTAAGCTAAAAAACTTTAGTTTGTGATCAGTTTTTAGTAAGATATAGTTGAGTAAAGTTGTTCTTGGAAAAGAGGAGAACAACATACTTAGAAACAAGAGATTGAAATCAAGGATTTCAAGAGCAAAGAGGACTTGTACCAATTTGGTGAAAAAGGACGAAAATCTCAACTAGGTAAGATTTAATGCACAAAGTTGATATATGTTAAACTAGGTGTATTGATGAGTTTATTTGTATATGTATGAATTGTTAGAAATGAAAGAATCATGAAAAATGAGCATGACCTAGTTTTGGTGTGAAAATGGGAAAATGATGAGGAAATGGTGTTAACATGGATTTGATGAGGGAATATGCTTGTATGGAAGATTATAAATTAATCTTATGAAATGCATATATTGGAAATAAGGAGAAATAAATATAGCTATATGAAAAATATGGTATAATACCATATTGGGAGAGAATAATGAAAATGATGTGTTAAGTTGAGATTATGCAAGTAAAACGAGTATATTACGATATAATAATGTAAATATGTATAATAGCTTCGAAAATCACATTGGAAGTTGATCGGACTGCAAGAGTGAGCAGAACCGAGGAAGATAGGTCACTTGACGTGATCCGAGGTAAGGGAATTGTGTGAGTAGCTAGAGATGGCTACACGTATTTGAATAGAGTTTCGATATTATACTCTATATAAACTCCCTGAAATAGGCATGTTATTGTGATAAAGACTATTAAGATAAAGTGTGATTTTATCCAAAATAGGATAAAAAGCCTTAGAAGCATGTTGTGACCCAAAATTCATGAATTTGCATGATAGAATGGCAAATTGTTTTCATGTATATGCGAAAACAGCACATTTGAGTGCTTCTTTGATTTTATTGGGTGAATAATGATTTGAATAGCCATCTATCAGGTTTTATGTGAAAACCTTAAGTCCTAGAGATTTCTCGCAGTATATTTTGAGATATGCATCACATAGTACTTGAGTGTTTACTTGTATTGGAATTTAATGTGATTTTATGCATATTAGAGTATTGGGAGCTTTGCTCGTACTCAATTTTGTGATTGATGAATATAGAGTATTGGGAGCTTTGCTCATACTCAGTTTTACATGATAGAGTGCTGGAAGCGTTGCTCGTACTTGATTTGAAATGATAACTATGCATGACCTAGTGCTGAGGATACTCACACTAGTGTTGGATATTTTGAGATGCATACACAGTGTTTAGAGGCGGAGTGTTGATTGTGAGTCACACTCAAGATGCGCACTATAGTTTTTACGTGATATATAAGACATGTTAGAAAAATCGTGACGATTTCCTCGTGTAGACTGAGTGTCACACTTTTGAGATGTTCGTACGTGGATTTAGAGACGTCGTAATTATTTTTGATAATGTGCAGGCTAAGACTTATGGCAAGTACCCCGACTATGATGTATTTTCATGGTGTGAGGGCTAAGACCTATGACAGGCATCCCGACTATAAGGAGAAGGTCCACGGGTGTAAGTTATACCGTGTGAGTGGCATGGAGTACATTGTACCATGTGTTGTTGTGGAGTTGTGGAGTTGAGGAGTTGATAGCTGGCAGTTGTGATGGACTGACCCCCGTCCCATTACAACAGTGATAACCAGCACACCGAGATCTGTGTTACCTGAGATTTTCACCATTTTAGGATATGGCCGTACTCCAGGAGAGTATTGCATTTAGCCACTGAGTCTCGCATGATATATCACTTGTTTTCATGATATGGTTAGACATGAGAGATGGGTCTGAAACCGATTATTGTGTTGTGTTGTGAATTACCATACTTACTGTGATTTATATGTAAATGGCATGATTTCTATAAAGGCATTTTGAAATGATAAAGATGCATTATTTTGCATGAATGCCTACATTTTATACCTCAGCATGATTTTAAGTACATGGGATTTATTCTATATTACTATTATATCAGTATTGACTCATGCTTTTAAAATGAGGGAAGAAAAGGCAAAGCATTATTTTTAGTAGATAGTGTGGATGTCTACTTGCTTGCCTGATTTCCTTACTGAGCGCGTTGTTTGCTCACCCCCTTATTATCCCCCTTTTTTAGAGCATCCACAGTAGGTGGACACGGCTGAGGACTAATATTCCCTGATATCCACTGCAGATCCATCTTGTTAGAAGTGTACACACTGGATATTTTGTATTGAACAATGTATAAGCACAGCTGTGTAAACTAATATAGGTCGGGACGTATATGTACAAATAAATGTATTAATGTACAAGAGTTTGTATTATAGAAAAGAAAATTAAATTCTACATATGTTATGAATGATTATGAATGGGTAACTAATATCGAATCATAACCCAACGTTTGATATGAGAGATGGCAGAAGAAGAGGTAAGTGAAATGCGAAAAATTTGTGGTGAATAAGGTAGGTCGCGTGTGGGGGAAGGGCGTGATCATTGGTGTATGAATTGCATGGTAAAACATCACCTAAGGTGATTTACAAGCTTAGGCCAAAAATGGGTATTTGGAAATCTCTAAATATACATATGATTTTAATGCGTGTATGGATAGGTTAGATCATGTACATGATGATGGCATGATTAAAAGAAACCAATTTGTTGAATTAGATATAGTTATGTTGATGGCATGGAAGGTGTTCGATAAAATGCCTAAAAGAACCAAGTTAAAGGCTTAAACCATGCCAACCATGTGTTTGATAAAATACCTAAGTGAAAAACTAAGCATGATGGGGTGGTGAAGGTGGCCATTTGGCCATGGATGGCGTGATGGTGCTTGGCCACCATGCCATGGCCGAGAGCTTTAATCGACTAAGCCTAAGTGCAATCGGCCCAATTCAGCGAATGGGCCTTAACGCTAACCTAATAAGAGCTAATGGGCCTAAGGAGCTCAATGGGGTTTGACAGAATCAATAGTGAAGTGAACATGGGCTTAAGACTGAGTTAGACCCATTAAGGTGTAATAAGGCCCAAGAAGAGTATTTGGGCCCAATACTTTAAATTAACTGTACAGAAGGCGGGATATGGGTTAATAAGATTTATTAATGTGATTGGTAATTATCTGTAGCTCATATAGATATATACAAAGCCAGATAGATGGATATACAAAAAGTGGGAAAAGGTGAAAAGTGCAGTCGACATGATTCCAGGTAAGGGATCTATGCTAGCTCTTAGAGATAGTTGTGTGTATATTTTTTCTATTTTCAAGTCTTTAAATTCTGTAGGTAGTACAGATATAGAATAATATTTATGACTTCCAAATAGGGGAAAATTATGAAAATACCCCTAGAAGTAGGAAAAAATTAAAATGCATAAAGTGCATGAATTTAATGTTTTCTATGTGAAAAAGGGATTTTGTAAAGCTGAAATGATAGACTATATTGATTGATGAGTTATTTGGTAAGACGTTACCCTCTCGGTCTATGTGGCACCATGTTGCTTACTGCACTCGATTTGAGTACCAATTTATGAAAAATTGAGCCAGTTGTCTATTTTGTGTGTAAAATCGTGCTGGAGTTATGATGAGATCTGTGGACTATCTGGATCTGCTCGCACTTGATTTTGATATGACATATGAACAGACCGTGTTGTAGCGATGACGATATCTTTGAGTTATATAGATCTGCTCGTACTAGATTCTGATGTGATACGAGAAAGAAATCGTACTGGAGCCCTCGTGTTGATTGTGTGTCACACTGACTTGCTCGCACTAGATTTTGAGACGATAGGCTATGATTGATAATTTATTTGGTTGGGGTAGTGAGTCTGACTCAAGCACCTAGAACTATGTGGTAATTGTACTATGGTTCACGGAGTACATTGTACTGTGTAGACAACATGGAGTACACTGTACCATGCAGCCATGGGATGTGATGTGAACGTCTCTGGACTCGGGCATGCTGTGTCTTGCTTTTGTTTGTGATAGCCCTTAGACTAGTGAGCCGATGGATAGCCTAATCCCCTCTACGGACTCACAGACACCCTTGCACACCTAGCTAGTGATATCTTGGGGGTCTCAGACTTTGGCCAAATGTCATCTGGATTATGTGTGGATCCCTACCAAGTCTCATCTGTGAATTGATTTCTATGACAAAACTATTTGAAATATGAATGTGATTTACATGTGAGTTTCAATATAGAACAATGAACTATTTTACTCCGAATGAGTTTCGATACTCGATTTTATGGCAATAAATTGCTATGTGCTTTATTATGATGGTTTTATGAATGACATTGGTTTTCAACATAAACCATGCATTATGAGCATAATAGATAGTATGGTTATCTACCTGCTTTCATATGTTCCTTACTGAGTGTATTAGGTCACCCCTTTTCTCTCCTCTCTCTACGATTAGTTCTAATGTTTTGAGAGCTTTGTGGTAGATCCTATATTTTCCTTTCACTTGCAGCTGTTATCACTTGCAAAGGTATACACACTTTTGTAGTCTTTTGTATCTAAACATGACATCGCACAATGATGTATATCTATTAGTATTGAGATATAAACCAATGTAAACGAATGTAAATCTCTGTAAATTATTATGATTAAAATTTCTCATTATGGATTGCATGATAAGTGAATGAATTTAAGTATATGGGAAGTGATCGACTGACCTCGACTCATAGCCCAACCAATCAGTGTATGAAGTCATGATATGTGATAATGGATAATATAAATGTAAGGAAATTTGGGTCGCGACAACTAACCTCTTCCGATCTCGATCCTTACCCTTACCCACCATACTAAACTCAGAGGGATGCATCTCATAATCCTATTCACATAGCTGGGCTCGGTGAACTGCCTCCTCATAGACATTGATATCTAATGGGGCTAGTCGGGCTCCAATCGACGGTCTTAATAAATCTATAAACTTTTGGACCTTTCTCGCCTCATTATTCATAGTGTCCGAATCATATCTTCCTAAGGAGGTGAATTTTGACTCATACTCGTCCACTGATTTATTCCCCTGAGTCAAGTTCAAGAATTTTGCTTCTAGCCTCCTCTAGGCAGTATTCGAAATGTATTATCTCCAGAAAGCATCAAGGAAGATGTCCCCTGAAATCACCCGATGTCTAGCCCTTAAGACTAGTCGGGTGACTTCCACCAGTGCAAGGCCACCTTCTTTAACAAAAAGACTGCAAATACGACCTTCTCTGTCGTGGTGCATCTGAAAAACTCATACAATTTCTCCATCTTGTTAATCCAGTTCTCAACTATCACTAGATTCTTTACTCCCATAAAAGATGAAGGCTTAAACTTCTGAAATTGCCTCAGTCTATCTAATTCACAGTCATACCCCATTTCGTCACTATTTTGTTGTGGGGCTATTGGCACCAGTGATTGTGGTACAGATGTGGTCTATGAAGGTGTTGTAGGTTCTTCTGTCAGTGGCATGGGCACTATCTGAGCAGGCGCAGGTGTATTAGGTGCGGCTGCTGGAGTAGTCGGTGCAGCCTGGGTAATAATGCCTGGCATATTATCTAACATCGCCATTACTTGCCCAATTAAATTCATTATCGATTCCATGCCACGTTCTAAACTAGTGATTCGGGCTTTAAAGCCTTTGGTAGGATTATGAGCAGTCCATTCAGATGAGGAACCATCCTGTCTCTCAAGCCTATCTTCATGGCCTCGGGATGACATGCTCCCTTGTCTGCTCGATCGGCCGCGAGGTCTACGAGCCATAACTAATCGTTTTCCCTGCATCAATAGCAATTTTCAGTAAAACATAGCTAGGTATACTCAAATGTATCTAAACAATGTACAATAATGTTGGGGATGTAAACTTTCCAAATTTTCTCTAAATCCTAACATCTTGTATCAGGCCAACCTTTCTCTGATACCAACTTCTGTAACGACCCGATTTACGTACAATTTGGTTGGGCTACGAGTCGATGCTAGATCAATATAGTGAATTTTCTTATCATTTATTTGTAAGCATAACATAAAGTTAACATCCTCGATTAAAATAAGAATGACATTTTTCAATTAATCGGAGTTATCGTTCATTTACAAAATAACCATGTTTACATCCCCAGATACACTTTCATAAACATTATTGTACTTACAAAACTTTAGATACAAAAGAATGTCAACTCTGGGTATACATTTCATACAGAAGAAAACTCTGCGGTAATATGACTGCACAAAATAATCCTACTTAAAATTGGTGGTCCCAACTACTGAAGAGACTCAGTGGAAGAAAGTAAGGGGTAAGCTCGACATGCTCAGTAAGGAAAGAATGTGGCAAGTAGATAAATACACTAACTATATGTGTATAAAAGGATTATCAAGAAAAATATACCAAAACCATTGGCATGTAGTAAAATTAGACTCGAATATCAGAAACAGTGTCAGTATCATTAGTGGAAACAATGTACTGAAATAATTTGGGTTCAAACCTTTATTTAATAGGATATAAAAATTTTCATGTAGTTTAACAAATCATACAGTCAGTTCAGTAAATCAAATAGATGAGATAAGACAGACATGCCAAGGGCAGTATGACAAATGGCCAATGTCGGTGACTCCAAGCATCACTGATCAAGTGTGTTGGGATGTCAATCGCCATGGGAGTGGTCAACTACCCAACCGCTCATAGTAGAGTATGTTCGAAGACAGAATACACGGTACAACGTACTCGCATACGTATTACATGGTACATCTACTCTGTGGACCATAGTAACAGTAATAGTAATAGTAACAATAACAGTGTAGCATGAATTTACCAAGCCCTTTATCTCCAGCAAGTGCAAACCAGGTAGTGCAACACATAGTCAGCACACGGCTCAAGCACATTTTATTCGATACAGATTGATAAGCAGCTCATTTTCATCAAAACAGTTCTAAACACGGTTCAGTACATAAAACAATTTAAAAAGGAGTTGGCTCATCATTTTTTGGTTAAAAACCTCAATATGCAGTGTGTGGCAATTAAAACTAGAGGTTTAAATTTGAAAAAACAATTTAGGTTGTAACGGTATCCATATAAGTAAATTAAATTTTATCAGGTAAGGTTAGACCATTTAACTAAGGCTAAAATTCAATAATTTCCATAGCTATAAAATCGGCCTAGAATTTATATATGCAGTTCAACACTAAACAAATATGTGTAATTATCGCTAGCAACTCACAAAACTTTTCCTTACCCCAATGGCTGACATTAGTTCTTTTACACCTCAGTCCCTTAGGATCAGTCAGCTCGTTTTTATCTGTTTGCTTGTTTCGAAGATACAATAAAATTTCAGCTACCTCAATTAGTCATTGTAAACTTAATATTGTTTTACTATATTGAATTTAGGTAGTCATGCTTAATTGTCAAGAAAATCGTACATTTGGCCTAATATGCCAAAAATGTTTCCTTATGTTTTTCCTCAATAATTCGTTTTTTAGCTTCCTCCAAAAATCTTAAAACACAACAACAAGTTCGACTCTCAGGAGTAATATTTTTGGTTTATCAATCAAGCTTTGCCAAGCTTATTTCACACTAAACGACATTGGCTATTCCATTTCTTTTGGTTTCCCTTTCCTCCTTATTTAGCACCATGACATCAAGCCAATTTCCCCCTTAAAATTCTCCTAAGTCAGCCTTGAAAATGCCACGTCCCATGCTCTCCCAACAACCTTTATATTCGGCCACAAACCAAGCCCCCTATGTACTCAGTTTGGTTCAGTTTCTAGCCTGTTAGCATCAACAACATGCAGCTCTCATCCACTGCACTACTTTGATGCTCATTTCTTCTCCTTTCTGTTTGTGTTCCTGTTCCAGCAAGAGAGTTCCCTTATTGTTGTTAGACCAGTCCGAAAGAGTACAATGCTAGTTGCTGCTCTAGCCTAATGTCATGAATAACATTCTTCTTGGTTTCTCCTTCTCTACACTTCTTTATTTTTCTTTTCTTTTCCAGCTTTGTTTCTATTCATCCTTTCTTTCCCGTTCCACATCACCAACCATCAAGCCTCCCTTACTGCTACGTTTCTGAACAACTCTATCTCTCTTCCTCATGGCTGGTTTCAACCTCCTCCCTCTACTCACGACATTCCTTTGTTTCGGACTTCCTTCCAACCACGTTTCAGCTCAAATGATAGCTCTCTTCTAGCTTTCGGTTCTGATTTCTTTCCTTTTTTTTTATTTCTAGTCGATTTGTACAATTAGTTTCCTATTTACTTCAACCATTCAGCCAGTGTCAAACCCGTATTTTATGTAGTCTGTTCCTTATGATTCCTACTTGTATGAATAATCTACTATTATAGTTGAATAATAAGAAGAACATTTACTATCATGCAATCGACAATTTAAGAAATTAAAAATGCATGTAAGCTACATAACAGCGAGATAAGGGTTAAGTTGATTCTCGAACGAGTACAGGGGCAAAACGGTCAAATGATTAAAATTCGGTATAATTTCAATAAGACAATTTCATTAAAAATATGAAATTGAGGAATCTTGATCAGAATCGAGGAAAATATTAAATTTCGAGTCCAATTGATCAAGATATGAATTTATTTAATATTTTTAGAATTTTTGCCTCGAAAAACGATCCTGAGAATAGTGGAAAAATATACCAGAAAGGTCAAATCGGACTGATAAATTCATTTATGGACTAAATGAATTTAATATGATATTTTTAGATATGTTTGAGATATTTTTGAGATTTTTATTATTATTTTAAGGAATAAAATAATAATAAAAATATATTATAAAGAAAAAAAGGAAAAAACAAGAAATTGAAAATCAGAAAACAAAATTGGAAAGGAATATCGGGGAGAGAGAAGAGGCAAACCAACGCAACCCGAGGAGAAGAAGGAGAGACCAGAAGGCCACCATCGGCGATCCCACGGCCAGGCACGCGACCAAAAAAGGAAGCCCGGCACCGTGCCACCTCCAGCCACCGGGATGCGCCTCACCGCCGTTGGATGCCGGTGAATCGAAGAGAAATTGTGGCGAAGGAAAATGAGGAATCCGATGGCCATTAACGGTGCTTGGTCCTGATCGAGGCAAGCCAAACGTTCCCCAGGCTGTGGCGTGTCGAACGGTGGCAGCGGCACTCGGAGAACCGGCCGGACGACGCCGGCACAACCAAAGGAAGCCTGAACCGATTGACGGCTCAATGAAGAAGGTTCTGCGCTAAACTAGACCGGACTGGTTCAGCCAAGGAGAAAAGGGGAAAAAGAAGAAAAAGAAAGAAAAAGGGAAAGAAAAATTTTTGGGATTTCACCGAACTTCAGGTAAGTCGATACGAGGTCAAAAGTGACTGGTTTGATTTTTGATAAATTTATTTAAATTATATTTAATCGAAAATTGACCCGAAGTTAAATATACAAAATTGTGCAGTTCGACAATAAATTCTGAACGGAAGCCCGATCGAAATTTGGTTTGCGTACCATCGCATAATCTCGGGTAAGTAAAGCTCATTTATAATAATTTATGTGATTATTGCGTATTTAAGATTTATTTTACGCATTTCGGATTAAATTTCGCATTTAATGAATTATATTTGGAACTTCGAATTAACTGTCGTAAATGATATACGGGTTATCCAAAGAGCTTGGAATAAAGCTCAATGGGTATTGATGATAGGCCCAATGAGTCGATAGACCCTGATGAAGGAAAATAATACGTGGAAAACGAGCTTAATACAGATTACGGCCCAATTAAAGTATTTAGGCCCATTTAGAGTAAACGGGCACAAATAAGGGAAATAGATTGTATTTAATGTGAAATACAGTAGGAAAAATATAATTAACCTGATAAATGGTCATATGTAGCTACAGAGATTATTGGAGGAGCAAATCGGACTGCTGGATCAAGCAGCGTTGAGAAAGTAAAATTTCTCGAGTGATTGCAGGTAAGGGACTTTTGTGAGTAGTTAGAGATACCAGCACGTATTTTCGTCTGCTTTTACATTCACTTAAAAACTCTGAGGGTCAGAGAAAGTGAATAATAATTATTATGACCCGATAATGACAAATTACGATTTTACCCCTAGTTAGTCAAAAAGTCAACTTTTGTGAAAAGTTGTAAAAAGCATGGAAACCACTATTTTGAGTGTTTTACTGCTGTTTAGCAGAAGAATAAATAGATGGGCTAATGATTTTAAGGTTGATGTGAATTAAACACACTTTATAGTGCTGATTTTGATGTTTTGAAAATCATCCATTTTTAAAGAGCCATCTATCATATTATGTGCGGATAAATCGTGCTAGAGCACAGCTCGCACTTGATTTCATATATTTTCCACATATATTAGTGCTGGATTATGATTCGCACTAGATTTCTATGACATGCATGATAGAGTGCTGGAGTTATAGCTCGTACTTGAGTTTTACATGAGATGCATGACAGAGTGCTGGAGCGTTGGTCGTACTCGATTCTTCATGATTTACACATGACATAGTACTTGAGCTATTACTCGTACTTGATTTGATGAGTTTTGTGCATAGCATGGTACTGGAGCTATTGCTCGTACTTGATTTGAAACATGAACTATGCATTGACCTAGTTGCTGGAGGTTTACTCGCACTAGAGTTTGAGTTTCTGATGTGAAATAGTGTTTGAGCGGAGTGTCGACTGTGAGTTGCGCTCAAAGGCACGCACTGTAATGTGATATATAATACATGTTGAAAACCATGCTTGATTTCCTTGTGTAGACTGAGTGTCATACTATGAGAGGTTTGCATGTGGATTTAGAGACGTGGTATGATATTCCATGGTTTGAGGGCTAAGACCTATGGCAGGCACCCCGACTGTGAAGTAGGGTCCACAGAGTACGTTGTACCATGCGAGTGGCATGGAGTACACTATATTATGTGGTGTTGTGGAGTTGAAGAGGATATAGCTGGCGGTTGTGATGGACTGACCCCCTCCCGTTGCAGCAGTGATGCCCCGCACACTAGGATTTCGTGTAGCCCGAGATCACCATTTTCGGATATGGCCGTAGTCCAAGATACTATTTACATTTCACCACAGAGTCTCACATGATATATCACCTGATTGACTGATTTATTTATGGATAGACCAAAGGGATGGGTCGAAATCCGATTGTTGTGATGTAAATGATTTAAATGCCATATTTACTGTGATTAAAATATACATGGCATCATTTATCTAAAGGCATTGTGATATTATAAAGATGCATTATTTTGCACTACATGCCTACATTTGAGAAAGAAAGCATGATTTCTGTACATGGGATTTAATCTGTACAAGTATATATATATTTAAAGATATGCTTTGAAAATGAGTTAAGGAAATGACATTTTGAGGCATAGCATTATTTTGAGTAGATAGTGTAGATGTCTACTTACTTGCCTGATTTCCTTACTAAACGCGTTGTATGCTCACCCCCTTTTCTTTTACATGTCTCTACATAGCATCAGCAGTAGAGTGAGAGCATTTGAGGGATAGTATTCCTGTTGTCCGCTGCTATTTCCTATCGATCAACAGGTATTCATATTTTTTACGGTTATGTATCTAAACATAGAAACAACACAGTGATTTATACGATATATATTATGGGGAATGTATTTATATTAGCTTTTATATGATTTCACATGTATTATAAAAGAAGTTACAGTCAGTAACAGTATATTGACATGTATGTATGATAATGGATGATATGGTATGCGAGGAAGCTAACATCGAATCACAGCCCAACCATTGAAGAGAGAAAAGGTAAGTTAAAAATGTGAAAAATTTGTAGTGGTTTTTGGTTAAGTCATGGAGGCTCGTGATAGCCAGCCTATACACGTTTTCTGCCACTTTTTCTTTCGTGTTTTCTAACATCTTCAACTGCTACCATTATCATTTTCTTCTCAACCGAACTATGGCAATTTCTAACATGCATTTCCCTTCTAGTGTTCTAATTTTCCACCTAACGTTTTTAGGTTTGCAGCCCCTACAATGTCCTCGGTCCCATGCCTTTGTCCTTCGGTTTATAGCCTCCAATGTTTCCTCCCTTCCTCTTTGGTAGTTCAGACACCATCACTACCATCTTCTCGTTTTCTTTCTTACACTTCTTGTCTCCTATCATTTCATTTCAGCATCGCCTCTTACCATTTTCATTTTTATAACCAACTCATACTTAATTTAGTCTTCAAACCTTCTCTTATCACATCAACTTCAGACTTTCCATTTTGTTTCCTGCTGCTACTTCGGTATGTGCTACTTCGGTCGTGACAGGTTTAATGGTATCAGAGCTTGAGTTGGCCTAATATGAGTCGGTATCAGTGGTTAAGAAAGTTTACATCCCCATGTACTGTTCATTGTTTAGATACAATTGTGTATATTGAGATAGAAGTGCAGCTAAGAATTTGATTTTTAAATGTAAGAATAGACTCATTAACTGATAGCCGCTATGGTTGAGAGGCGAGTACATGACTTGAGGCCGTAGAGGTAGGCCCGAGAGTAATACTGAGTCACCACATGAGACTCGAGATGAGATTGACGTGGAGGCTGATGTTGAGTATGCCCCACAGAGTCCGACAGATAGATTGGACAGAATCTGACATAAAGATCGGACAGTATTGAGACACGCTTCGCGAGGTTGGAGCGAAGTGTGGAGAATATTTTGCGAGCTAATTGCTCAGATTATGCATGAGATTTGAGGGCGAGTTGGAGCATTGGTGGAAGTCCGCTCGACCCATATTAAGAGTTAGACATCTAGAATGGATATGGAAAATAATTCCAGATGTATTCCGATGATAGAATATCCCGAACACTTAAAAGAAATAACAGATGATATTCTTTACTCTGACCAAGAGGAATTAGTTAACGAGTATGAAACTCAGTTTATATGCTTGGGCAGATATGACTCCGACACTATGAACAGTGAGAGTCAGAATGTCTGAAAGTTCAAGGAAGGGCTCAGATTGTCTATTAGAGTTCGATTAGCCCGTTAGATATCACTACCTATGTTGAGGCAGTGTGCAGACTACAGTTGTGTGAATAAGATCATAAGTCGCACGCGTCTGAGATTGGGAAATGTAGTAAGGGCCGAAATAAAGACAGAAAGAGAATAGAGAATGACAAGGATGTCAGAACGGGAAAAATGTAGTTTGGTAAAAGATTAGAGTATGATGCGATAGACGTACCGGAGTAGTGTATGGACCCATTTGACTTGGTTCTAATTTGAAGGACCGAATTTCTTAAGTGGGAGAGATTGTAAGACCCGATTTTTATCATAAGAGCAAATGGAATGAATAGAAATTTTCGAGTGCATTTAAAAATGCAAAAGGATTGAAAATGAATTCTCGAACACGTGTAAGGGTAAAATGGTCAAAAGATCGAAACCCAGTATAATTTCGACAAGAAAATTTAATTAAAAATATGGGATTGAGAAATCTTGATCAATAACCAAGAAATAATTAAATTTCGGATTAAATTGATCAAGATATGAATTTATTGGAATAAACCGAAATTTTCACTACGAAAAATAATCCCGAAAATAATCAAAAAATATATCGGAAAGGTAAAATCGGACTGAAAAATTCATTTATTGAATAAATGAATAAAATAATAATTTTTTCAGATATTCTGGTAAAATAATAATAAAATATTAATTAAAATAAAAATAAAAAAAAAATAAATAATAAATAAAATAATTAAATAATTAAAAAAAATGAAATTTGCAAATCGCAAAATGCAAAACTGGAGAAAACTGACGAAGCAGGAAGCCGATGCTTCCCTTCTGCCTCACCGATCACCGGCGATCGACGGAGGCCCAGACCAGATGCGAGGCAGCCGAGCCATCCACCGGCACCAGCGGCCCGAAGAAGCGGCGAACAGCAGCTAGCGGAAGGAAAGAAAGAGAAGCCGAAAGAGGAAAGGAGGATTCCCAGCGACCGGCGTCGATTCGAGGCCAGCTACCACCAGCCGTGAGTTCCCCTGGCGTCGACTGTGCAATTGGTGGCAGCCTTGGTCCGTAGAACGACGGCCAGCACCAAAAATGGCAACAAAGAGAGAAGTTGCCGACGGTGGAAAGGAGAACAGGTCGGACCGGCCACTTTCTAGAGACCTTGGACGCAACCGACCCCAGATTCGTGCATCGAACGGCCCAGCGGAGCCACTGGCGGTGAAAATCGGTAAAGAATCGGTCGGTGAGGCACTGAACTGGCCGAACCGGTCTGAATCGACGGTCTGAACCGGGTTGAACCGGACCGAACCGGTTCAGCCAAAAAGAAAAGGAATAAGGAAGAAAAAGGGAAAAAAAGAGGAAAATTAGGAAAAATTCCAGTGATGCAATCGAGCTACGGGTATGTCGATAAGCGGTCGAATTGACTGATTTAAATTTCGAAATATTTAATTTGATTAATATCCGACTGTAAATTTACTTGAAAAAATATTAAATTGTGTAGCTTGACAATTAGCATCAACCGAGAGCTTGAGACAGCCTCGATTTACGTACTATCATGGAATCTCAGGTAAGTGACCTCTATTTATGACAATTTACATCGTTATGTGTGTTGATGAATTTCGAATTTAATTTTCACATAAATGAATTAAATTCTGGAAATTTGAATAAATTGTCGTAAAAACCAAATTGAGATATCCGAGAATTTAGAATGAGGCTCAATAAATATTGGTGGGCCCAATGAGCCCAATAGGCCTCGACAATGTGACTAGTAAGGGGGAAACCGGGCTTAAGGTCGATTAAGGCCCATTATGGCACAATCGGGCCAAATATGGGTAAACGGGCTCAATGATTTAAATTAAGCCAAAAAAATATGAAATACAGTTAATTGTATTGTAATTGACCTGATGTATATTTATACGCAGTTCCGGAGAATTGATTGAGAGCAAATCGGACTGCGTGACGAGACATCAGTGGAAAAGTCAGACTGTACAGAAAATGAGGTAAGGGAATTGTGTGAGTAGCTAGAGGTAGCTACTCGTATTTTAATAGTTTTTGTATACATTGATTATATATGTATACACTGTTATTGTATAATGATCCTAAAAGTGGTTTAAATGATTTTAAGACTCAAAATTGGTAACAAGACTATTTTACCCCATTGAGGGAAGTTCACCTAAGGATAGTGAAAGCATGACATGCATGAAATGCATGATTTAAGGACTTTATGATTAAGGAATTTTATTGGTTTTAATCAAAGCAAATCGATAGATTGGCCAATAATTGGATGAATTTCACATGATAACACTACGTAAGTGTTATTTATATTTAAATGGAAATTTCTTTGGAAAATAGGCCAACTATCAAGTTATATGGAAACAGATAGTGCTGGCACATAGCTCGCACTATATCTGCGTTTGTGAATGTGCATAAAATGTGCTTGAGCGGTTGTTCGCACCGACTTGTGTGACATCATATGCATGAAATGTGCTAGAGCGGTTGCTCGTACTGATTTTTATTCTTGTGAAATGCATGAGAAGTGCTGGAGCCTAGCTCGCACTCTGTTTTGACATGTTTTGACATGTTTTGACTTGTTTTGACTTGATATGCATAAAAAGGTGCTGGAGCGATTGCTCGCACTAGTTTTAATGATTTGATATGCATGAGAGGTGTTGGAGCTTAGCTCGCATCCTGTTTTGAAATTATATTGCATATAAGCCGTGCTGGAGTGTAACTCGCACGAGATTTGATTTATGTATGCATAAAGTCGTGTTGGAGTGTAACTCGCACGAGATTTGATTTACTTGAGTATTCATTTGTGCTGGAGCGTTGCTCGCATAAAGTTTATATGATTTTTATAATTCATTTGAATGTCGTACTAGAGCATTTCTCGTACATGGATTTTATTTAAATTTATAATCAGTTTAAGTTGTACTGGAGCGCTGCTCGTACGCAGATTTTACTGATTTTTATGACACCGTGCTAGAGCTTCGCTCGCACGAGGTTTTTTGATATCATGAATATGCATGGAGCCGTGCTAGAGCTTCGCTTGCACATGGATTTATATTACATGCATATAGCAATGTTGGAGCCTCCTGTAGACTGTGTGTCACAGTGAGATGATATGCTCACACGTGCATAATGAGACAAAGATGATATGGGTGGATAAGACCTATTGTAGGCACCCTTGACTGAGCATGGGTTCACGGAGTACGTTGTACTATGTCACGCGGAGTATGCTGTACCGTGGGGATTGTTGCAATGGAGTGGCATTAGCCACGAGGCAGCAAGCCTTGCCCTCACAATCCTGGTGTTATGCTGTTCTGGCGGGTAGGATGACCCACCTCCCGTTTCAGGTGTGATACCCCGCACACTAGTTACCGTGTTGCTAGGGATCACTAGGATATGACCATAGTCCTCGATGTTACTGATATAATTACCTACATGTCTCACATGATATAACTATTGGTCGATAGACCATGGTAGACCCGAGGGAAGGGTCAGGCCCCTAATTTTATGATTTTATTCTATGATGCTAGATTTCAAATGATTTTATGATATGTGACCCTGAATGAAGGGTGGTTTTATAACTGAAATTTTATAATGAATTTTAATGAATTGTTTTATGAGATTATTGACCCGGAAGGGTTAGTTTATACTGCCGTTTTAATGAATTGATTTAAATGCAGTAGCATGATGATGTTTTCCATGCTTTCATTTCAAATTCATGATTTTTCTTACATGACATGAAAGAATGCATGATCTGGATTTGCTTCATGCTCATTATGATTTAATGATGTCACATAAAATGCTATTGATGCATGAATTACATGCTTTCTAGATGCACGAACAGTTTTATAAACTAAGTCATGATGAAATACATGATTTTGTGCTTGAGATTTTTAATGAAAAGAAATGGATTTTAAGGGCAGGGCATTATGAGCATGTAAATAGTGAAGCTATCTACTTACTTGCATAATTGCCTTACTGAGCGTGTGGTTTGCTCACCCCCCTTATTTCCCATCTTTTCAGAGCACTCGCAATAGTTATTGAGCGGCTGATGACTTGAAATCTTGGTATTCGCTGCTTCTCATCGAGAGACGGGTATACACATTTTTATAGTTTTGTATCTGAACATGTAAATGCACAATACTGCAAACGGATATGATGTCGGGGATGTAGAGTCATAAATACCATCGTGTATGTATTTAGACAAAGTTAAAAGATAGTAAACTTTGATATGTAAATGTGATAATGGAAATGGAATGGTAAATAGGTGAGAGATGACTAACACCGAATCATAGCCCAACTGTGTTGTAGGATGGTCACGATAAGAGTAATGTAAGAATTAAATAATAAATGAAAAAGCGAAAAATTTACTCTGATTTTTGGTAATTTGGGTCATGACAGGTTTAATGGTATCAAAGCTTGAGTTGGCCTGATATGAGTCGGTGTTAGTGGTTAAGAAAGTTTACATCCCCATGTACTGTTCATTGTTTAGATACAATTGTGTATATCGAGATGGAAGTGCAGCTAAGAATTTGATTTTTAAATGCAAGAATAGACTCATTAACTGATAGCTGCTATGGTTGAGAGGTGAGTTCATGAGCTCGAGACTGTAGAGGTAGGCCCGAGAGTAGTATTGAGTCACCACATGAGACTCGAGATGAGATTGACGTGGAGGCTGATGTTGAGTATGCCCTACAGAGTCCGACAGATAGATCGGACAAAGTCTGACAAAAAGATTGGACAGTATTGAGGCATGCTTCGCGAGGTTGGAACGGAGTGTGAAGAATATTTTGCGAGCTAATTGCTCAAATTATGCATGAGATTTGAGGGCGAGTCGGAGCATTGCTGGAAGTTCACTGGACCCATATTAAGAGTTAGACATCTAGAATGGATATGGAAAATAATTTCAGATGTATTCCGGTGACAGAATATCCCGAACACTTAAAGGAAATAACAGATGATATTCTTTACTCTAACTCAGAGGAATTAGTTGATTAACGAGTATGAAAGTCAATTTATATGTCTGGGCAGATATGACTCGGACACTATGAACAGTGAGTCGGAATGTCTGAAAGTTCATGGAAGGGCTCAGATTGTCAATTAGAGTTCGATTAGCCCGTTATATATCACTACCTATGTCGAGGCAGTGCGCAGACTACAGTTGTGTGAATAAGATCATAAGTCGCACGCTTCTGAGATTGGGAAAGGCAGTAAGGGCCGAAATAAAGACAGAAAGAGAATAGAGAATGACAAGGATATCAGAACGGAAAAAATGTAGTTTGGTAAAAGATTAGAGTATGATGCGATAGACGTACCGGAGTAGTGTATGGACCCATTTGACTTGGTTCTAATTTGGAGGACCAAATTTCTTAAGTGGGGGAGATTGTAAGACCCGATTTTTATCGTAAGAGCAAATGGAATGAATAGAAATTTTCGAGTGCATTTAAAAATGAAAAAGGATTGAAATGAATTCCCGAACATGTGTAAGGGTAAAACAGTCAAAAGATCGAAACCCGGTATAATTTCGACAAGAAAATTTAATTAAAAATATGGGATTGAGAAATCTTGATCAATAACGAAGAAATAATTAAATTTTGGATTAAATTGATTAAGATATGAATTTATTGGAATAAACCGAAATTTTCACTTCGAAAAATAATCCCGAAAATAATCAAAAAAATATCGAAAAGGCAAAATCGGACTGAAAAATTCATTTATAGAATAAATGAATAAAATAATAATTTTTCAGATATTTTGGTAAAATAATAATAAAATATTAATTAAAATAATAATAAAAATAAATAAAATAATAAAATAATTTAAAAAAACGAAATTTGCAAATCGCGAAATGCAAAACTAGAGAAAACTGTCGAAGCAGGAATCCGATGCTTCCCTTCTGCCTGACTGATCACCGGCGATCGACGAAGGCCCAGACCAGAGGCGAGGAAGCCGAGCCATCCACCAGCGCCAGCGGCCCGAAGAAGCGACGAATGGCAGTTGGCGGAAGGAAAGAAAGAGAAGTCGAAAGAGGAAAGGAGGATTCCCAGCGACCGGCACCGATTCAAGGCCGGCTACCACCAGCCGAGCGTTCCCCAGGCATCGGCGGTGCGATTGGTGGCAGCCTTGGCCGGTAGAACGGCGGCCAACGCCGGAAACGGTGACAAAGAGAGAAATTACCGACGGCGGAAAGGAGAATAGGCCGGACCGACCACTTTTCGGCGACCTTGGACGCAACCGATCCCAGATCCATGCATCGGACGGCCCTGCGGAGCCACTGGCGACGGAAACCAACAGCGAATCGGCTGGCGAGCCACTGAACCGATTGAACCGGTCTGAACCGAAGGTCTGAACCATGTTGAACCGGACCGAACCGAACCGGTTCAGCCAAAAAGAAAAGGAATAAGGAAGAAAAAGGGAAAAAAGAGGAAAAATTAGGAAAAATTCCAGTGATGCAATCGAGCTACGGGTATGTCGGTAAGCGGTCGAATTGATCGATTTAAATTTCAAAATATTTAATTTGATTAATAACTGACTGTAAATTTACTCGGAAAAATATTAAATTGTGTAGCTTGACAATTGGCATCAACCGAGAGCTCGAGACAGCCTCGATTTACGTACTATCATGGAATCTTAGGTAAGTGACCTCTATTTACGACAATTTACATCATTATACGTGTTGATGAATTTCGAATTTAATTGTCGCATAAATAAATTAAATTCTGGAAATTTGAATAAATTGTCGTAAATACTAAATAGAGATATCCAAGAATTTAGAACAAGACTCAATAAATATTGATGGGCCAAGTGAGCCCAATGGCCTCGATAATGTGACTATAAGTGAAAAAATGGGCTTAAGGCCGATTAAGGCCTATTATGGTACAATCGGGCCCAATATGGGTAAATGGGCCCAATGATTTAAATTAAACCAAAAAAATATGAAATACAGTTAATTGTATTGTAATTGACCTGATGTATATTTATACGCAGTTTCGGAGAATCGATTGAGAGCAAATCGGACTGCGTGATGAGACATCAGTGGAAAGGTCAGACTGTACAGAAAATGAGGTAAGGGAATTGTGTGAGTAGCTAGAGGTAGCTACTCGTATTTTAATAGTTTTGTATACATTGATTACGTATGTATACATTGTTATTGTATAATGATCCTAAAAGTGGTTTAAATGATTTTAAGACTCGAAATTGGTAAAAAGACTATTTTACCCCTATTAAGGAAAGTTCACCTAAGGATGGTGAAAGCATGACATGCATGAAATGCATGATTTAAGGACTTTTTTTATTAAGGAATTTTATTGGTTTTAATCAAAGAAAATCGATAGATTGGTCAGTAATTGCATGAATTTCACATGATAACACTACGTAAGTGTTATTTATTTTTAAATGAAAATTTCTTTGAAAAATAGGCCAACTATCAAGTTTATATGGAAACAGATAGTGCTGGCACATAGCTCGCACTATATCTGCGTTTGTGAATGTGCATAAAATGTGCTTGAGCGGTTGCTCGCACCGACTTGTGTGAAATCATATGCATGAAATGTGCTAGAGCGGTTGCTCGCACTGATTTTTATTCTTGTGAAATGCATGAGAAGTGCTGGAGCTAGCTCGCACTCTGTTTTGACATGTTTTGACTTGTTTTGACCTGATATGCATAAAAAGGTGCTGGAGCAATTGCTCACACTAGTTTTAATGATTTGACATGCATGAGAGGTGCTGGAGCTTAGCTCGCATCCTGTTTTGAAATGATATTGCATATAAGCCGTGCTGGAGTGTAACTCGCACGAGATTTGATTCATGTATGCATAAAGCCGTGCTGGAGTGTAACTCGTACGAGATTTGATTTACTTGAGCATTCATTTGTGCTGGAGCGTTGCTCGCACAAAGTTTATATGGTTTTTATAATTCATTTGAATGTCGTACTAGAGAATTTCTCGTACGTGGATTTTACTTAAATTTATAATCAGTTTAAGTCATACTGGAGTGCTGCTCGTATGCAGATTTTATTGATTTTTATGATACCGTGCTAGAGCTTCGCTCGCACGAGGTTTTCTGATATCATGAATATGCATGGAGCCGTGCTAGAGCTTCGCTTGCACATGGATTTATATTACATGTATATAGCTGTGTTGGAGCCTCCTATAGACTGTGTGTCACAGTGAGATGATATGCTCACACGTGCATACTGAGACAGAGATGATATGGGTGGATAAGGCCTATTGCAGACACCCCTGACTGAGCTTGGGTTCACGGAGTACGTTGTACTGTATATGTCACGCTGAGTACGCTGTACTGTGGGGATTGTTGGAGTGGAGTGGCATTAGCCATGAGGCAGCAAGCCTTGCCCTCACAATCCTTGTGTTATGCTGTTCTGGCGGGTAGGACGACCCACCTCCCCTTTCAGGTGTGATACCCCGCACACTAGGTACCATGTTGCCAGAGATCACTAGGATATGGCCATAGTCCTCGATGTTACTGATATAATTACCTACATATCTCACATGATATAACTATTGGCTGATAGACCAGGATAGGCCCGAGGGAGGGGTCAAGCCCCCGATTTTATGATTTTATACTTTGATGCTAGATTTCAGATGATTTTGTGATATGTGACCTTATATGAAGGGTAGTTTTATAACCGAAGTTTTATAATGAATTTTAATGAATTATTTTATGAGATTATTGACCTGGAATGGTTAGTTTATACTGCAGTTTTAATGAATTGATTTAAATGCAGTAGCATGATGATATTTTCCATGCTTTCATTTCAAATTCATGATTTTTCTTACATGACATGAAAGAATGCATGATCTGGATTTGCTTCATGCTCATTATGATTTAATGATGTCACATAAAATGCTATTGATGCATGAATTACATGCTTTCTAGATGCACGAACAGTTTTATAAACTAAGTCATGATGAAATACATGATTTTGTGCTTGATATTTTTAATGAAAAGAAATTGATTTTAAGGGCCTGGCATTATGAGCATGTAGATAGTGGAGCTATCTACTTATTTGCATAATTGCCTTACTGAGCATGTGGTTTGCTCACCCCCTTATTTCCCATCTTTTCAGAGCACTCGCAATAGTTATTGAGCGGCTGATGACTTGAAATCTTGGTATTCGCTGTTTCCCATCGAGAGATAGGTATACACATTTGCATAGTTTTGTATCTGAACATGTAAATGCACAGTACTGTAAACGGATATGATGTCGGAGATGTAGAGTCATAAATACCATCGTATATGTATTTAGACAAAGTCAAAAGATAGTAAACTCTTATATGTGAATGTGATAATGGAAATAATGGTAAATAGGTGAGAGGTGACTAACACCGAATCATAGCCCAACTGTGTTGTAGGATGGTCACGATGAGAGTAATGTAAGATTTAAATAATAAATGAAAAAGTGAAAAATTTACTCTGATTTTTGGTAATTTGGGTCGTGATACTATTCTAGCATACAATTTAATTAACCAATACAATAGACAGAATTCAACAATTATCTAGCAAAGAGTATAGGGATGGAGAATTGTACACAAGCGATTTACAGAGGTTCGACCAACCTTGCCTATGTCCTTTACCTTGAAATGCTCTCAAGGATTTCCCCAAATTCACTATTGAATTTGTTACACTCTTTTTTCATAGGTTCAAGAGTAACCTCACTCTTTTTCCGAGGCTAAAAGAAACCTTACAAAACCTACTTTTTTGGGGGCTCAAGTAAAAAAACTTAAACTCCCTTTTTTTTTAGGCTGAAGAGAAACCACTTCTCTACCCAATTCCCACTTACAAAGTATAGCTTATAAGGGTTCACTCCTCTTTTACAATTTGTGATATGGTAGACAATTTGTGTAATCTACGAATACCTCTAGTAGGTGTATGATTACAAAATGAAGCACTAAGAAATTGCACAACAATTGTGCTGTACAAAAGAATCATTTGAAGGTGTGAATGATAAAAGATTAAAGAATTTTGAGCTTTTGTTTTGTTGTTCGAGCTTGAAGAAGATAAGGAATGAAATCTCTTAATGCCCAATCTCTTCTAAGCTTCTATTTATACTCTCTTTAGTGAATGTGGCTGTCGGAGATAAAAGAAAGAAGAAATGCCCATTGCTCCTCACATAAAGCTAGTTGTTGGAAGCCTCCAGGCTAAAGGGGATTGATCTATTTGAGTGGGGGATCGATCCGTTGCCTCTTATAGCTGTAAAAATATACGAGAAGCAAAGCAGAGATCGATCCTACTATAGGGGGATCGGTCCCTCTATTTGGAAACAAGGGATTTTGGCTACTGTCTTTAACGGATTGATCCTCTACGAATAGAGGATTAGTCATTACCTCTTAGGATGTATTTTTGGGCTGAAATAAATGGAAAAATTACATTTATAAATCATTTTGAATTTCATTTAAATATGATAATACTTTAAGTACATGAAATTGAACCCAAAACTCACCAAGTAATTTTCTAAGAAGTATACTCAATAAATATCATGAGAAAATTACTTATTATAATATTTAATACGTTTTCTAAATATATTAAGACCCATAGGAAGATAATCAACTAAATCATAGTCTTAAAATTGATAAAAGAACTTGATATGGTTTGTGAAGACTATAAGTATTTAAGCAAATTTACAATATAAATATTGCATTAACCATACTTAAGTTTTCATCATTTCATAATAAGTATAAACAATATAAAACTAGCATAATTGAATGAACAATTGAAAAAATCAAAATTTTAATAAGAAAATGAATCAAAAAAAAATCAATGATTTAACCAAAAGAATAATTAAAAAAAGAGTAAATATCTTAATGCAACAAAAAATAGCAATGATAGTTTTTTTTCAAAAAAAAATCTTTTCCATATTTTGATAAAAAAGAGAGTTAAAATCTAGGTTTAATCAACCAATCCCATAAACAAAATCCACAATATTGACTTCAAACAAATCATAAAT
This sequence comes from Firmiana major, assembly GCA_033439115.1. NCBI lineage: Eukaryota > Viridiplantae > Streptophyta > Magnoliopsida > Malvales > Malvaceae > Firmiana > Firmiana major. Next base: position 59,705,526 of record CM065896.1, on the reverse strand, counting down.
ACAAATTTTCTACTTCTGATGAAGCCAACCACCTACTACCCACCACAAAAATACTATAAAATATAAGAATGACACCCTTAACTCAAAAGATCATTGCTTTCATTCTCTATTTTTTAATGTATTTTTCCTTCAAATGTTAACATCGGCTTAGAATATATTCAATTTATCACACTAATCCAAAAAAAATTGTATTCAAATATCAAACTTATCATAGTTGCTAATTAAAGGAATATATTAATCCAAGGCAACAAAAATCATCCCTTTTAGCATTGATTACTAAACAAAATAGGTAAAATATTATTAATATTACTGAAAAATATAAAGAAACAAAAAATAGACCGATCTAACCAAATTTAAGTATAAAAAATTGCGATGCATAATGGAGAAGACGATGGACTTACTTGTGAAAAATGGATCAATACAGTTTAAGTTTGAAGTTTGCCCTTGGATATAACATTAAAAGTAAGAACGATAGAAAAATCAAGAGAGAAAAGAAAATTACTGAAAAAGGGGATAAAAAAAAGAGAGAATCAGAAAGGAGGGGGCGGATCAAGAGAGCAAGAAATGAGGATATAGGGTATTAATTAATTGATTAGAGGATTTGTTAAGAAGAAAATAATGTGTTGCAGTAGAGAGAGAAAGGAGAGAGACAACAAATGTCACGACCCTTTTTCATTCCCTTTAACCGAAAATCTCAATAAATTTTTCGCGTTTTACTGTTACTTTTCTCGATCATGAACAAACTCACCATACACAGTTGGACTGTGAGTCCCATTCATTCAGAATTTAATGAAACGATGTCATACATTCGCAGTTAATCATGTACTTATACAAAAACATGTTTTATTGACATCTACATCCCCCATAATTACAACTCAAGAGACTACTGTGCTTTTACATTGTTTAGATACAAAAAGAATCTTGTGTATATACATTTCGGCGATGGAAGCAGCGGATGTCCAAAACACAATGCTTCAGTCCTCACTGGGCTACTATGCACGCTCCGTAGGAGGGGGAAAATAGAGAGGGATGAGCAACCACACGCTCAGTAAGGCAATAATGCAAGCATGGTAGATAACTACTCTATCTACATGCTGGTAATGTTATGCATAAATCGTTTATGGTAGGAGCATGAGGAAGTAAAACTATGTCATATGAGTATACATATATCATGTATTTAAATCATGTAAATTGGCATAATAAAACATGGTAAATCATCATGTACAAGCCATCTCATGCTCAATTGTCAAATCACATAATAAAAAGAGAAATTCACTTGAAACATCCTTTTTAAATCACATCATAAAGCTCTTTCTCAAACACATACAATCCCATCATAAACCATTTTCTCAATCACAAACATCATTACCATTTCACAAATCAAATCCCAAAAGGCTCGACCTCTCCCTCAGGTCTACCTTGGACAATCACAATCACATATATGTAATAAAAACTAGGTCACTATATCAAAAGTGCCTATGTGGACCAACTACATCATAAATCATCCCATACAACACGCATCCAGGTGTGCGGGGTATCGTGCTGGCACGAAGGTGGATTATCCCTCGCCAGACTTTCTCATCACATAACCATCACGTGGTACATTGTACTCCATGTGATATACACGGTACAGCGTACTCCACGGACTCATATCGTGATTGGGGGTGCCATTCCTAGGTCCTACCTACCCTATACCAAGAATTTTCCATATCCATGTAGGAGAGCCTCCCTGCCGAACAGAGCCTCCCCGCCCCTCCAAGGCTTAAGGATGTTGGCTTAAGGATCCTTCTGTACCCATGTAGGAGAGCCTCCCTGCCGAACAGAGCCTCCCCGCCCCTTCTGGGCTTAAGGATGTTGGCTTAAGGATCCTTCCGTAAGAGAGCCTCCCTACCGAACAGAGCCTCCTTGCCTAACAGAACCTCCCTGCCTAACAGAACCTCCCCGCCTCCTCGGGCTTAAAGATGTTAGCTTAAGGATGTAGGGCTTAAGGATCTTACCATAAGAGAGCCTCCCTACTGAACAGAACCTCCCCGCCTCCTCGGGCTTAAGGATGTTAGCTTAAGGATGTAGGGCTTAAGGATCTTACCAACTTTCACGACCTCATACGTATCACAATGTGCAAACTTGTGCGAACAAAGCTCTAGCACGACTCATGCATCCTATCATAAGGAGACCACGTACGAGCATAGCTCTAGTACGGTTATACTCATAAGAAAAACCACTAGAAATCCACGTACGAGCAAAAGCTCCAGTACGATTTATAAACATCATCATAGTTTACAAATCAAGGTGCGAGCTAAGCTGCAACACGTTTCATACAAATGAAAACATCGAAATCTATTGCGAGCGAGGCTCCAGTGCGAATTAAATCACATACACACGATAGGCGGCTCACATACATTCAAAACATCTCAAAACATGTTTAGCGCCTCACATTGGCTATTTCACAACATCATTAAATTACTAGCCAGCCTATCCTTTTATTTGCTCAAATCAAAGCATTGTGTTTTGTGAAAACATTTAAGACACGTGATTTATTCAATTATTAGCCTTACTATCCCTTTTTATACATCCATATAAACCAAATCATATACGTACTCATAATTGTTCACATACATCATCAACCACTTTTCCAAACCATCATGCAAATTTATAACACCTTATATACCCACAAAATACGAGCAGCTACCTCTATATACTCACAAAATTCCCTTACCTGGAATCGCGACGCGTGATTTCGTTTCCTTAGCGCTGCTCACTCGTGCGGTCCGATTTGTCTTCAACGAACTCTTCGGGACTGCACACAATCATATTTCACATTATATTCGATCCATATAACAGGACATCGTGCGTTCACTATAGTCGATTCGACCTATAGTTTCTATTAACGCTCATAAGGCCTCGTTTCATTTCTCGAGTCTATGGATTCCTTTTAGGCCTATTAACTCATTCCAAATCGATATTAAATCGATGTTAAGCTCATAATGTTCATTTTTCATAAATTTCCTTCACTATGGCATATTATCAAACACTACATGTGCTCATTCTCATCAATTCACAAAACCCACAATGTAGCTTCATTTACCCATTTCTAATCATCCACATTACACAAATAACAACTTATCATAACCCATAAACCACCAACTACCCAAATCACACTTTCTCACACTAAAGGCATTCCATTTTCTAGGTTATATGTGTCCCATTGCTTTCTAGATGATTTCTATCATCCATATACATGCCAATCAACTCTAAAATCAATTAAATACACAATGTACTTAGGCTGGAGTATTAGAAGCTTACCAAATCTGATTTCTCTTCTTTCTCCAAATGACAATGCCATTAGCTCCTTTAATACCAACAATGGGATTTTGGGTTCCAACTATATTGTTCTCTTCCTCAAGATGAACAACTTAGTGTCTAATGGCCTCCCCTCAATTCTTACTGAAAATGACTGATTTTAGAGAGAAAAAGTTAGGTTTTTGGGTTGAAAATGGAAGGGTGATGTTTTTCTCGAAATTTTCAGATTTTCAGCACTCCTTTTATAGAAATAGCTTGAGGAGATTGATCTGCACTAGGAGGAGATCGATCTAGTCCCCTTAAATCTCTCTTTTTCATGGCATTTTAAGTTTGAGATCGATCTGTCGAAGCTTGAGATCGATCTGCTCATAAACAGAGAGCTAAGGAGATCGATTTGTATGCTTGAGGATCGATCTTTTCATTACAGAATGGTTAGGAGATCGATCTGACCACATTGGAGATCGATCTGGCCACATTGGAGATCGATCTACTCTATTCCATTGCCTAAATAAGAGCATTTTGGCTCTTCCAGATCGATCTCTTATCCTATAAGATCGATTTAGCCTTCACACTTTCCAGATTTTTTACAGTTTTTCTGCAGCAACTCACACCAAAACATCCTTAATCTGCTGTCATAGTCATTTTCTCATCCATCCGCCTTTATGACTTGAAAATGACATCTATTCATACCTTATACACATTGAAACTTATGTGCATTACTTGTATATCCAAAGGTCTACTATATCAAACCAAATTGGAGCATTTATATTCATGCAACTTCCTTCCATTTACCACACTATTCATTTTGAGTTCCAATCACATTCCTTACTTATAAAAGTCCATTTCTTCATATTCATATAAAATGGACCTTGTGTGTACATTATAAAATCATACTACCATTATGTACATTGAATCCATGGACTTACACCACTTATACTTTATATTACAAGTCCATTCACATTAATTGATCCAATTACACACGTTACAACCATACATATACGGGGTCTCACAACAAAAGCAAAGTGAAGGAAATTAGAGGAAAATTATATTTGGTGGTGTTTGAAATTAAAAAGAAATAAAAAAATGAAAATTTTCTTTTTTTAATTTTGCATGACTTACAATTGTTAAATAAATAAAATGTAAAAGAAATAAAATCAAAATCACGCCTAGCACACATACAGTTTTGAGAACACTTTGCACACATGCACTTAGCTTTAAAAGCACACTTGACACATACACATACATTCCCCCCCCCCCCCCCAAAAAAAAAAAAAAACAAAAAACAAAGAACCACAAAGGATTAGCATAAATAAAATGTAAAAGAAATAAAATCAAAATCACGCCTAGCACGCATACAGTTTTGAGAACACTTTGCACACATGCACTTAGCTTTAAAAGCACACTCCCCCCCCCCCCAAAAAAAAAAAAAACAAAAAACAAAGAACCACAAAGGATTAGCATGAAAATGAGGCCACGTGTCACATGATTAAAAAACAACTAGATAAGCAAACGACCAAAAAAAAGGACAGTTGCCAATCTATTGAGTACTAATTGAAGTTCAATTGAGCAGTAATTGTTCTTCTTTTTTAATGTATATTGATTGTATTGCATGATTTGAATAAAAATAATATATATATATATAGACAACTAGATAAGCAAACGACCACAAAAAAAAGGACAGTTGCCAATCTATTGAGTACAAATTGAAGTTCAATTGAGCGGTAATTGTTCTTCTTTTTTAATGTATATTGATTGTATTGCATGATTTGAATATGATGGTGGTCGTGTCACCAGAATCCACGTGTGCAACTATCCGCCTGCCACGTTTCAAACCAAGAACGAGCCACGTGGCAGATTTCGCGACAGAATTGCTACGCGACACAGTTGCTTGTTGAACGACAGAGTGTTCGGGGCGATAGGCACTCTGTCGCCTGGGATGAGTGCCGCACGGTAGGCCCGACAGACTCCATCGCCTCTATTGCGACATAGGTCTCCCGCATTGCCCTCGCGACAAAGGTCTCCCGCACAGCCTGCGTTAGAGGTCTCCCGCACAGCCTGCGGTAGAGGTCTTCCGCATTGCCCCCACTGTAGAGGTCTCCCGCACAGCCTGCGGTAGAGGTCTCCCGCACACCTGCAGCAGAGGTCTTTCGCATAGTCTGCGGCAGGGGTCCATGAGCACTCTGCCGCCTGCCGACTCCCCCGCTAGCTGCTTGAACTCGAGGCGCGACAGAGTGCTCTATGACTCTGTCGCGGCCCAGACAGGCGCCTGGGCCTCATTTCGAACCGACCTGCAGAAACCTATAAATATCATGTGAACTCTCAGAAACCAGGAGGCTAGATCTGAAACAAAAGAACTAAAAAGAAGGGAAAAGCCTTAAACTCTCTGATTTAAGCAATACATTCTCTTCTTCATACATTCACAACTCCGATTACTTACTTAATCATCGGAGTGCGCGTGCAGGGACAAATCCCTGCCCCCTCTGATTCCTGTTGTTTTTGCAGGATATACGAAGAACACGTGGAACAAATTGCATCGACGTCACCCTTTTGTCGTTAGTACAATCAGACTACGTGAAAGGTATATTCTTGTTGCTGTCAGGTAGGCAACATCAATTGGCACCGTCTGTGGGAAGTCTGACAAAAAGTCAGGTTCTCTATCAAAATGGTGAGAACATGCTCTACAGCAGAGTTGACAGGAGGGCAAAATTCTGTGAGTCCCCCCGTCGGACCAGAGCAGAGACGAAGACGTAGTGAAAGGGGTGACAGAGAAGCCTTGGTTTCTCTAGAAGAATTTGAGACCCTGAAGCGCAAAAATGAAGAGACCACGACAGCGTTGAAAGCTATGGTGAGCTTCTTCAGAGACGCTCTCCCCCAATTCAGCTTGCCCCATGAAGTGCAGCAGTTAGTGGGGGAGAGCACGCCTAGGCAGACCTACGAGAGAGGTCAGCCCTCCACCCTGCTAAACGGTGGACAAGAGGCAGGAACATGAAATAATGCCACTGCAGATCCAGCAAGGCAGAGGTCTCCCCCAACAGATAGGCGGCAGAGCTCACCCGCGGACCGAGAGCGGCAGAGTTCGCCCGCAGCACCTGTGCGGCAGAGCTCACCCGCAGTCATCAGGCGGCAGAGCTCACCCGCAGTCATCAGGTGACAGAGCTCAACCGCGGACCTTAGGCGACAGAGTTCGCCCACAGCACCTATGCGGCAGGGCTCACCCGCAGACCTCGTGCGGCAGAGGTCTCCTCCAGCAGATAGACCACAGAGCTCGCCCGCAGCTCAATGGCGGCAGTGTTCACCACTGGCCGATAGGCGACAGAGCCCACCAAATGTGCGGCAGAGCTCACCCACGGCTCAATGGCCGCATAGCTCACCCGCAGACTTCAGGCGATAGTGTTCTCTTGCGGAACCCGTGCGGCAGAGCACTCCCGGGGACTATATGCGGCAGAGCTATCCCGCAACATATATGCGACGGTGCTCTCCCACCGCTGATAGGCGGCAGAGTTCTCCTCTGCCCGGCAGGCGGCAGACTTCTCCTCTAGCCGATAGGCGGCAGAGTTCCCCCACATGCCGCAGCTCATCTCCCGTGGAGTTGGAACATGGTTTAAGAGAATGTGGGGCTGGGGAGCGACGGAGACAGAGAGGCCAAGACCCACGAGAAGGTCTCGAAATCTCAAGTCCCGGAATGGGAGATGCTGGAAGGGGTGCTTATCAGTCGGACTCTTCTAGACCCGAAGGGACAAGGCCATGCTCAGCTCGAGGGTCGGAGGACATGGAGAAGGTCGTCCAAAGGATCCTCGAGAAGAAAAAACTGGTGTCTCCAGATGACGGCCAAAGGAGGAGGATCCCATTCAGCCTGGAGATCATGAACAAACCTTTACCAAAGAAGTTCAAAATGCCTTCCATGGCCACTTACACCGGCAAAGCAGACCCCTATGACCACATACAGAGGTACGAGTCCCTCATGCTGCTGCATGGGTGGGAGGACAAAATTATGTGCAGGGCTTTTTCCCTCACATTGTCCGGGCACGCTCTAAAGTGGTTCAACGGGTTGAGCGAAGGTTCAATCTCCTCTTTTGACGAGTTGAGAAATGAATTCCTCAAAGTCTTCATGATCCACAGCCAGAGGAAGAAAGATGCTACCTACCTACTCTCGCTTAAACAAGGGAATAAAGAACCCTTGAAAAGCTTTGTAGACCGCTTCCGAGATGCAACCTTGGAAGTGGAAGATCTACCGGTAGGCGTAGCCTTGGCTGCAATGCTGCAAGGGACGAGCTCCGAAAAGCTACAAGAATCCCTCTCTCTCGATCAACCGATGAAATTTCTGACCTCTTCGCCAGGGCTAACAAGTATGTAGCTCAAGAAGAAGTGATGAAAATGATACAGCCCAGGGAGGCAAAGGAAGGAAAGAAGAGAGAGAGAGATGCACCCGAGAGAAGCTCCCCAAGACCCGTGAGAGTAGACAAAGCCCCTAGGCTCAGGTTTGAAGGCTATACCAGGTTGAACGAGCCTCGTACTGCGATACTGGCAGCTATCGAAGGGGCATGATTATTGGAATTCCCCAAGAAGAAAATTGGAGATGTAGGACGAAACCCCGAAGCCTACTGTGAATTCCATTGTGCTCACGATCACCCAACAGAGAGGTGCAGAGATTTAATGGACCAGTTGGAAAGACTGGCCAAAGAGGGGAAGATCAACCGCTTCCTGTGGAGAAGCGAGAGACCCCGTTATCCTCCGCGTGACCAAAGGAATGATCACCCGTGGACTGGGCCAAACGATGGTAACAGAAGGAATAGGCCCAAAAATGAAGTAATCAGGCCCATCCCCCAAGCAAATCCGCCAAACAACGAACCTACAGCCCCCGTAATAAATGTTATTGCAGGCGGGGAATCAATGGTGGAAAGCTCCTCTACTTCTCGCAAAAGTTACGCGAGGCAAGCGTATCAGGTTAACGTTGTGATGGAAGAATAGGCGGATGAAGAACCCATCATGTTCACTCCTGCTGACAAAGGTGATATTGTCATGCCCCATGACGACCCCATGGTGATATCCACTGTAGTGGCCAAACACCCGGTGAGCAGGGTTCTGGTCGATAACGGGAGCTCAGTAAACCTAATCTATTGGAACTGCTTCGAAAAAATAAACATATCCGAAGATAGGCTAAAGCCCGTTATGACGCCACTATACGGATTCACGGGCGAATGAGTGAAGGTTGTCGGGTCCATAGAGTTGCCTGTGACTCTCGGAGAGCACCCGAAGAACGTGACCCGACAAGTGTTGTTCATGGTGGTCAGGTCAACCTCCGCTGCCTACAACATGATTTTGGGCAGACCTGTGCTGAACGACATGAGGGCGGTGATATCCTCTTGCTATCTATTAATGAAGTTCCCCACTCCCAACGGAGTCGGGCAAGTACGAGGAAACCAAAGGAGTGCCCATACTTGTTATCTCGCTTCCACCGCCAACAAGGTAGCACAGAGGAAAGAAACCTTATGTATCGACGATCCGCCCAAGCCTCAGCCTGTAGAGGAAACCGAGGCCATCGAACTAACAGAAGGGGATGAGGGAAAAAAAGCATTCATAGGGACTCAACTGGGCGAACAACTAAAGAATGAGATAGTCGAGTGCCTAAGAAGAAACTCGGATGTCTTCGCCTGGAGTCCGGCGGACATGCCCGGAATCAGTCCCGAAGTGATCTGCCATGAGCTTAATGTCATACCCGGGCACAGACCCATCAAACAGAAGAAGAGGAGTTTCACCCCGAAACGACAAAAAGCAATCACTGAAGAAGTGAGTAAACTCCTGGGCGCCGGATTCATCCGAGAGGTATACTACCCTGAGTGGTTAGCCAACGTAGTGATGGTAAAGAAATCTAGCGGGAAGTGGCGAATGTGTGTGGATTTCACTGACTTGAACAAAGCCTGCCCTAAAGATTCATACCCCCTACCTCGGATAGACAGACTAGTAGACGAAACATCCGGCTACGAATTCCTCAGTTTCTTGGATGCATTCTCCGGGTATCACCAAATCATGCTTCACCCAGAAGACGAAGAAAAGACTTCCTTTATAACCAACGACGGAACCTATTGCTATCGGGTAACGCCGTTCGATCTAAAGAACGCGGGAGCCACCTATCAACGAATGGTGAGCAAAGTGTTCAAAGATCTTCTGGGAAATACCATGGAAGCCTACGTGAACGATATGATAATCAAGAGCCGCGTAGGAGAGTCTCATACTGATCAAATGTCCAGGGTATTCAAAGTATTGAGGAGATTCAACATGAAGCTAAACCCTAAAAAGTGCTCATTCGGGGTAAGATCAGGGAAGTTCTTAGGCTTCATGATCACTAACAGGGACATTGAGGCAAATCCTGAGAAGGTACAGGCAGTCATTGACATGAAACCCCCAACCACCGTAAGAGAGGTCCAGAGATTGACAGGCAGGATAGCAGCTCTGAATCGCTTCTTGTCAAAATCAACAGAAAGGAGCCTGCCGTTCTTCAAAACTCTACGGGGGGAAAAGAACTTCGAATGGACGGAAGATTGTCAAAAAGCCTTTGAAGACCTCAAGGAATACTTGAAACAGTTGCCTTTATTAACAAGGCCCCTGGAAGGAGAACAACTCTATATGTATTTGGGAGTCGGTGATTTCGCCGTTAGTGCGGTGCTACTGAAGAAAGATGAAAAGGTGCACCGTCCCATCTACTACGTGAGTAAAGTGTTATTGGATCCAGAGACCCGCTATCCACTGGCCGAAAAGCTAGCATTAGCCCTTTTGATGGCCTCACAAAAGTTGCGCCCGTATTTCCAAGCACACCCTATCACCGTCTTGACAGATCAACCGTTAAGACAAATCCTTCAGAAACCTGAACACTCAGGAAGGTTAGTGAAATGGGCAGTGGATCTTGGGGGATACGAAATCACATTCCAACCACGGCAGGCTATCAAAGGTCAAGCTCTGGCCGACTTCATCGTAGAATGCACTATCCCAAGCGACAGCAGTGAAGGGGAGGCTCACCCATGGCTGCTGCATGTCGACGGGGCATCAAGTGCCAACGGAAGCGGAGCGGGTATAGTCCTGGTATCACCCGAAAGAAAATCCCTTGAATACTCCCTACGGTTCGGATTCCCCAGTTCGAACAACATAGCGGAGTATGAAGCTCTGATAGCAGGGATGATGTTAGCAAAGAAGCTACAGGTTCATCACTTGATAGCACACAGTGATTCTCAATTGGTGGTGAACCAATTCAACGGAGAGTACGAGGTACGGGAACCGATACTGGTCCCTTACTTGAAGAAAGTCCAACTTCTGGCCCAGACTTTCAAAAGCTTTCAGCTGATACAAATCAACCGGTCTGAAAACACACATGCTGATGCATTTTCTAAGTTAGCCTCTTCCACCGAAACACGAGGAATGACAGTGAAGGTGGAGAGGCTCGAACAACCTAGTATTGAAGAGGTCGAAGTGTGTGACATTCAAGTGGGAGACGATTGGAGATCCCCATACAAACAGTATCTCATCGAAGGAACACTCCCCCAAGATAAGGACGAGGCTCGTCACTTAAAAATACAAGGGGCGAAGTTCACACTCATCAATGGAGAACTATACAAAAGGGGATATTCGTCACCCTTATTGAAATGTCTGGGACCGGAACAAGCAAGCTACGCTTTAGCCGAAGTGCATGAAGGAATTTGCGATGAACACTTAGGAGCGAGAGCTCTTACTGCTAAAGTACTGCGATCGGGATTCTACTGGCCAACGTTGAAGAAAGATGCGATGGACCAAACCCGCAGGTCTGACAAATACCAGAGGTTTGCGCCTATCACAACAGCCCCAGTGACTCCCTCTCAAGGCACAGTACAGCCAATTCCTTTTGCACAATGGGGATTGGACATTCTTGGACCTTTCCCATTGGCCACGGGTCAAAGAAAGTTCCTATTAGTGGCTACCGATTACTTTACAAAGTGGATTGAAGCAGAGCCTTTAGCCACAATCACGGAAAAGAAAGTGGAGGCAATGGTGTGGAAAGACATTATCTGTCGATTCGAAATTCCCCGCATCTTAAATGCTGACCATGGAAAGCAATTTGATTGCAACGCCTTCCGTGAATTTTGTAAGAGCCTCAACATTCAGCTAAGGATCTCCTCAGTGTCATATCCTCAAGCTAATGGACAGGCCGAAGTCAGTAATCGAACTATCCTTCATGGGCTGAAGACCAGGCTAGACAAAGCAAAAGGGGCATGGGTGGACGAATTGCCTAGTGTTTTATGGGCATATCGTACCACCAGTCGTGTGTCTACTAAAGAAACGCCATTCAACCTTGTATACGGCGCAGAAGCACTGATCCCCGTGGAAATTGGAGCATTATCACCAAGAGTGATACCCTTAGTAGAGGAAGAAAATTCACAAGCTCTAAGGGAAGGCTTGGACCTACTCGACGAACATAGAGAAACCGCGGCTATTCGATTGGCATCCTATCATCAGAGGGTGGCCAACTACTACAATAGCCGGGTGAGAGATAGGCCAATGTCTGAGGGAGATCTGGTGCTTAGAAAGTCGCAGATCACGAATGCCCTGAAGGAGGATGGGAAGTTCAGAGCCAACTGGGAAGGTCCCTACAGAATCAGATACAAGATTGGACCTAACACCTGTGTCCTGGAAACTCTACAAGGGAAGAAGATAGGGAAAACGTGGAATTCAAATCACCTAAAGCTGTATTTGAATTAAGCACCATATTTTCTTTCCCAAACATTATTATCATTTACTTGTACTATCACAAGATACTGCAGATTGTTCTTTTATCATACATCTGCGACTTTTGTATATCTAAATCTTGTGACAGGATACAAAAGAGCCGTAAGAGCCTGAGGCGCTATGCGTCACTGTGGCCAGGCGTATACATTCAGCCGAGCCGTAAGAGCTTGAGGCGCTATGCGTCACTGTGGCCAGGCGTAGTTCAACCGAGCCGTAAGAGCCTGAGGCGCTATGCGTCACTGTGGCCAGGCGTAGTTCAGCCGAGCCGTAAGAGCCTGAGGCGCTATGCGTCACTGTGGCCAGGTGTAGTTCAACCGAGCCGTAAGAGCCTGAGGCGCTATGCGTCACTGTGGCCAGGCGTAGTTCAGCCGAGCCGTAAGAGCCTGAGGCGCTATGCGTGGCCAGGCGTAGTTCAGCCGAGCCGTAAGAGCCTGAGGCGCTATGCGTCACTGTGGCCAGGCGTAGTTCAGACGAGCCGTAAGAGCCTGAGGCGCTATGCGTCACTGTGGCCAGGCGTAGTTCAGACGAGCCGTAAGAGCCTGAGGCGCTATGCGTCACTGTGGCCAGGCGTATACCATCAACCAAGCCGTAAGAGCCTGAGGCGCTATTCGTCACTGTGGCCAGGCCTGTACAATTAACCAAGCCGTAAGAGCCTGAGGTGCTATGCGTCACTGTGGCCAGGCGATAAAAATATCAAGGCTATAAAAACTAAAGACGCATACACGTCACAGTAATCAAGCCTTAAACAACTATATGTTCGCACAAAAAATTCTTTCTGAAAGTATACCTTTCTATCAAGAATTGGGGAGCATACACGAATACATTCAAAGCGAATATATACAAGCAAAATAAACAAACAGACAAAGAATGATAAATGATAAATAGAGAAGTAGTGCAATACAAAGCATGAACAAAAATCTCAATTTCATTTCATTCAAAAGTCATTACAAACAGATCTTTAACAGATCTTTACGATTACATTCAACAAAAGTACAAAGTTAAAATAAAAAACAACAAAGTACTTGAAAAGAAATACAAAAAACAAAAATAGCTAGCTAATCTTCGGGAGGAAGCTGGGGATCAGCTGCAGACGGACCATCACTTCCCAAGGACTGCTGACCCTCATCGCCGTCTAAATCAATAAGAGCCTCGATAGGCTCGGGAGCACCGTCCAAATCCATGGGCTCCCAAGGACCAGTGAGGTTGGCGAGGTCATCTTGGGCGGTCCTCTTGAATAACTCGTCTGCAGGTTCGGCTTCAGGCTCATATTTAGTCCAGTCGGGGGCCTCAAATAGCATCGCCTCGTTAGTGTACTGGAGCTTGGGGAATTCCTCTCCTTCCCTATGTGCTTCTAACCAAGACCGGGCCAGGTAGAATCCGTACTTCACATAGGGGTTGGAGAAATCCTCCTTCCGCCTCAAGCAATCCTTGGAGAGACGGTACTCCTTCACGGCCTCGACCCGTATGCTATTGATCTCCACTTGGGTCAGCGTAGGAGCAGCCTGACTTTCCAACTCGACAACGCGCTGCTCGAGCTCCTGATTCCGAGCAAGTAAAGATCCGTAGTTGGATTGCATACAGTCTAGCTCAGAGTGGGCATCTCGAAGATCCTCTTGAAATCTGCTAGACCGAGCCGTCTCAACAGTGAGATCCCCCTTGGCCTGGCTCAGGTCCTGGTGAACCTTAGCGAGCTGCTCCTCCAAGCTGCGAACTAAATCCGAAAGTTTGGACAAGTTGTTGACGGTGTTATGTAACTCCATAACTTGGTCCTTTAACTCCCGGATTTCCCTATCGGCTCGCTCCCGATAAGCCCGGTGCTGGGCATTGTTGGCCACAGTTCGTTGAGCCAGCTGCAAAGAAATGCAAAAAGTTAGATTCAAAGAATGCGGCAAAAAGGAGTCAAACGAAGAGGAGTATGAAACTTACCCTCAATGCCTCCATGTCGGCTAAGTCCTCCCCCTCCGGGTAATTTCGGAATATCCTCGCCTCGTCTCGAGGAAGGATGGAAGACCAACTAATTTGGGAAGCCACCCCGGGAATGTCCAAAGTATCGTTGTAGCGGACCCCGGGGTAAACTCGAAATTCGGCCCCTCTCATAATAAACCCCCTGTCCACGGGGTAGGACCTCTCGTCAGCAGGGCCTATCCTCGGCAGTATTGGCCTGCTTCCCATCGAACCTTCGATGTACAAGCGCCTTCGATTCTTTCGCTGCGACGGAATGATATTGCATTCTGCACGCTCCTCGAAGCGTGATCGCCCGGATGACCTGGAAGCCCCCCGTGAAGATGAGGCAACTCTCCCCCTATCCCGAGAGAGATCCCTCTGCTCCAAAGGAGGGGGAGGCATCGCCTGCCTAGAAACAGGAGGGGTCCGAGCACGAGGTGGCTGAGAGGGGATCGATGCCTCACTTGGGACATCGTCGGCCAAACGACGCCTCTTCCTGGTAGGAGCGCTGGAAGGACCAGCCTCAGAGACCTGGCGACCCAACGATCGTTGGAAATGACTCATATCTGCAAAAAAGAAAGAAAATACATCAATGGTCAAAAATTGATCAGAAACGATAAGCAACAGGAAACAATGAAAGGTTACCTTCAGGAGAGTCTAAATGCTCCTGAAGGGACTCGATATTTATCGCGTCGTCATCCGGGAGCACCATGAAAGTGGAGCCGAACCCTTCCCAACCAGTCAGATCAGCTAAGGGTTCGCTGCCAGAACTTGATTCTACGTTGGTGCTCCCTATATCCTCTTGTGGCCTAGGTGCTTCAGGATTTAACTCGGGGGAAACCGAAGGCAGAGGATCTGACAAAGGAAAAGAGGGTCCGGCAACAGGGATCGGACCCACACCCCAGCCAGCTAATATCAAATTTTTATTTGATATAAGGGTGTCGAGGCTAAGGGGATGAGGGACTAGCAGTTTGTTGACGTCAGAAGACAACTGCTCCCTAAGTGTGGCAACCCGGGGACCCTTGGGGATTTCACGCCTATTCTCCCAACGAGTAGGGAAATCCAGGCCCTCGGGCACTTCCACGACTAGCCATTCCGTCTCGAAACCATGAAGCTTGTTAGCCGGTTTCTTGAATAATCGGTTCTCAAAACCGGGCTAGTACACTCGCTGAAGAGAGAAAGGCACTAAGCCGGGGTTCCCTCGAAGCCTAAAGAATACTTCTAAAAGAGGAAGGGACGGAGGGACGCCCCTTAAATGGCAGTGCACGGTGAATGCTACCAATTGCATCCATGCATGAGGATACAGTTGTCCCGGGGATACCCTGTACGTCCTAAGGAAGGAAGCTCCGAAGTCGGACAATGGGAAGCGGAGTCCTAACTCCAAAGCTGCCCTAAAAACGACAGCCCCGTCGGACACACGTCGTATGTCGCTCTCCTGAGGGGTTGGGAGCCTATAAGAGTATCCCTCGGGTAAAGGAAATCGGGATTCTAGGTCTTGGACGTCGACTTCCTTTCAAGTCGACTTAACGCCTAGATCAATTTGTTTTCCTACACCATGGCCAGCCATTTTAGGAGTCCGTAAATCAAAAGAGTGGGACTACGGACTATGAAATTACCTAAAATGAAGAAAAGGAGGAACTGGCGACAGAGTATGAAGAAGCTGCGGCAGTGTTGTGACACAGTGATGTGTACGCGACAGAGTTGCGGTAGAGTACGGTGGAGTTGCGGCAGAGTTGCGAGAGAGTGTCCAGAGAAAAATCGCGGCTGAGTGTCTTTTTGCGGGAGTACTCAATAGCGACAAGGACAGCAGGGGCCCAGTATATATAGCGGCTCGCCTGCGTCGACACACGCGCGGAGATCCGACCCGACCCGAGAAAAGTCCAGACCCAGATACTCTTTCGCAGGAAAGATTCCTACCAAAGAGTGGGGAGCAATTGATGGTGGTCGTGTCACCAGAATCCACGTGTGCAACTATCCGCCTGCCACGTTTCAAACCAAGAACAAGCCACGTGGCAGATTTCGCGACAGAATTGCTACGCGACACAGTTGCTTGTTGAACGACAGAGTGTTCGGGGTGATAGGCACTCTGTCGCCTGGGATGAGTGCCGCACGGTAGGCCCGACAGACTCCATCGCCTCTATTGCGACATAGGTCTCCCGCATTGCCCTCGCGACAAAGGTCTCCCGCACAGCCTGCGTTAGAGGTCTCCCGCACAGCCTGCGATAGAGGTCTTCCGCATTGCCCCACTGTAGAGGTCTCCCGCACAGCCTGCGGTAGAGGTCTCCCGCACACCTGCAGCAGAGGTCTTTCGCATAGTCTGCGGCAGAGGTCTTTCGCATAGTCTGCGGCAGAGGTCTATGAGCACTCTGCCGCCTGCCGACTCCCCCGCTAGCTGCTTGAACTCGAAGCGCGACAGAGTGCTCTATGACTCTGTCGCGGCCCAGATACGCACTTGGACCTCAGCTCGAACCGACCTGCAGAAACCTATAAATATCAGGTGAACTCTCAGAAACCAGGAGGCCAGATCCGAAACAAAAGAACCAAAAAGAAGGGAAAAGCCTTAAACTCTCTGATTTAAGCAATACATTCTCTTCTTCATACATTCACAACTCCGATTACTTACTTAATCATCGGAGTGCGCGTGCAGGGACAAATCCCTGCCCCCTCTGATTCCTGTTGTTTTTGCAGGATATACGAAGAACACGTGGAACAAATTGCATCGACGTCACCCTTTTGTCGTTAGTACAATCAGACTACGTGAAAGGTATATTCTTGTTGCTGTCAGGTAGGCAAGATCAGAATAAAAATAATATATATATATATATATATGTTGATATGAAATAGTTTCATTCTTAGGACTTACATGATTCTAATACAAATTAGGTATTGTAATGTAAAAATTGTTCAGAATCTTAGAAGGATAAGTTCCTTTATTTGACTGATATAGACAAATATATGGCCTTAATAAACAAATGTCTCTACAATACTTCAATCACAAAACGGATTTCATCCAACCGACGACAATCGAACTAATGGGGAGGTAATTAACAAGAAGATTGATGAAAATGAATAATTCTACGAGAACAAAACCTAAAATTTACTGATGTAAAAGCTCAAGAGCTCTTAATAAAATGGGTCTAAACCTATTGACATCAAGGTTGACATTCTGTTTCTGCAAATACACTGACTTGAATGCATTCCAACCCTGTCTCTGAATCGAATATGGATCCCTCAACACCTCATGCTCTGCTGGATATTGGTCTATCAATGTACTCTCTTCTGTTTTAATCTTATATTGTAAGTATCTTAGATTCATGTCCTTGGATGGCTCTTCAAAGTCGGTTCTGGCCAGCCATTCGAACCCGCCAATGGGAACAACTTGGACCAAAATTGCATTCTCAGGAAGAAAAACCATGTTGGTTAAGCCAGCGCCGTGAACTCCCAACATTACGTCACAGGAATTCACAATTTCTGCAACTCTTGCTACGTTCGAGTGTGCCTCCGCAACAACTACTTCGTAGCCTAACCTTCTTGCCATTTTAGCAATGTCGTTCGTATTTGTAAATGCTCGAGTTGTCTTTCTTGAAAGAATGAGAAGCCGAGGTCTTATTTTCCTACCATTATCCTTCAATTTGATGGCAGTGTCTTTTTTCAAGGAATAAACACTTTTCAAAAACTGCCTGAAGTGTTTCATGGTATAAGGTGATTTTGAAGGGTCAATACGCAGCTCTTTAGGATTGCGCTTCAGACCGATGATAACACTTGTGAAACAATGGGCTTTTTCTTCTTTATCAATGTCGACCAATTCGTATCTTGAAAGCTTTTGTAGTAAATTTTGGAACTTGTTAATCCACCATGGATTTTTGTTAGTAATGAGAAACTTCACTTCTCCATCAAACTGTTGAGACGTTAAATATAGAGGAATAACGATGTCTGTGTAGTCATGGAAATTATTTCCTGCATATCCCCCGAGGGAGAAAATGATGGCTGGAACTCTGTGGTTTTGTTCGCATTGAGGTACTGCCACCCCAGATTTTACCGACCATTTTGTTACACGATTCAAAGCCTCTTCATCTCCTTTTCGGGCATATGGACTGATAACCCACGAGCTTTTTTCTACCAAGGTACCTGCTAGGGTTGAAGCAGCCATGAAAACTGTAGAGGATTTTCCATCGATCCTTACATCTCCATTCATCTCGCAGAACTCTGTTATTTCTTCTACATGGCAAATTGGCTTCAATATTTTCTTCGGTACAACATCTGGACAATCAAAAATCAACGTTAAAAGAACAACAACGAAATTAATCTTCTCACTAAGAACTGAGTTAAGTAGCTAGTTGTAAGTTTTAAGGTCTGTTTTTAACTTTTTCTCCAATAAACGTCAACCGGATGCTTACCGCTGTCTCGCTGAGAGCAGTTTTTTCTGTTGATTTCTAGCGTTTCAGAGCTGCTGCTCCCGTCATTGACCACTGGCACTGACATATTAGAGGTGCTACTGCTATAGTTGATTCCTGGAGTATTAGGGCGGCTCATCCTGACATCATCATCAGCTGGCAGTGGCGTATTGGAGCTAATTGTGTCGTTTCTCATTGTTACATTAGTGCTGAAAGAGACATTAACCACTGACAGTGGCATATTGAAGCTAGTTATTGTTTCATTAACAATTATTTTTATGGAACTGCTTGTATCATTGACCCTTAGCTTCAGAGAGCTGGCTGAATCCGTTATCCTTAGCATCTTCAGACCAACATCCATGGACAGCCTCATATTTACTGCGAAAGACATGTTAAATGTTATGAAGTTAGAGACTTTTTGGTTTGAACCAAGCATCGAAAGATTAATGCATGCAGAAAGAGAACAAATTAATGTGGTACTTACAAACTGGTAGAGGACCCAAGTAGGGCTTGAAGACAGTGCAGAAGCTCAATGCAATCAGTAAACAACCAAGAAATGCTCCATATCCTAACTTCTTTTGGTCGTATCGACTAAAGCTTCTAGCGAAAATTGTATCATACATCATTTTCTCACCCATTTTTTCCCACTCAAGAAATTACATGCATTAATTCAACTTTTGTGTAATTAAAGTGTCATTATAAAGAAGCTCTAGCTTGGATAGAGGGATATGAACATGCTAGGAAGCCAAGATTATTGTTTTAAATGTGAGGAGCTGAAAACGCTTTCCTTGAAATAGCGTGAGACATTTCAACAAATGGCGAATCAAGGGTTTTGGGATACTATATTATAAAAGTGGGACAACTGGGAGGAGGTTGAAGAGGAGTTTTCTTTGAATTATTGCTTCCCACGATTTTGCAATATATATATATATATATATATATATATATATATATATAGTGGATTTTCTAAATTCTTGAAAGGGTTTTGACAGGGACTTTGTGGTTGACTGTTCAGACAAACAATACATATTATAATCGTTGGTTTGTTGATTTTTTTTTATTTTTTTTAATGAAAGAATAGCCGGCTATGGAATCCACCATTGATAGGTATCAACCAACTAAACGTTAATAAAAATAAAATAAAATAAAATAAAACTTATTCTATTTAGAAAAGAGCGCATAGATAAGCAACCTATTATTATTAACCATAATACTATAGCATTTTCAAGGTCATTTTCAAATTTTTACAGATGATTTTTTTATTTCACTAAATTATATAAATCTAAATTTAAAATTTACATATAAAAATAAATTTTCTCATTTAAATTACATATTTATACAATCAATGCTTATATTTACGTGCGCGACTTTTTATATTCTTAACTTATTAAAATGGATCATGTATCAAAAAAGAATTGAAATGCTTGACATTAGCATGTTAAATAATTAAGAACTACGGTGAGTCTTCTTTTTGCATAACAAGCGTGTTGATTAGTTAATTTTGCTAAATGAAAGGAGCAAATAACTTTAAGAAAATAATAATCAGTAAATTATAGTCTTTCCTAAATGAGCTGAAACCTGAAGATCGTGGTAGGAGAGTCCAAAAATAGAGGGCTCCAAACACGTTGTGTTGTGTAGATTAAGACATGTTAACAATCTGTCTCCAATTGGCCATGATGGGATGCATGATAGGGGTAGGAGTAGGAGAAGCCTGTTTTTAAATTTTGCATTCTCTTTTGGTAGAATAATTTGTTCTATTTAATAATCATCGGAGTTTTTAGATGACAAAAAGAAAAGGAGTTGTTATGGGATTGTTTTCACAATAATACAACTACCCTTGGATTCATATACCTTCCTAATTCAAAACTTATCATTATTTATATTATGATTTGTCTTTGTAATTACCTCCAACCTCTATATTTTTTATTATACAATATAAACTAGCTATAGCATCATAGTCTCATGACAAATGCAATGTCTATAGAATATTTAATATTAACAACTAAAGTTAAAAAATATGTATGCTATATGCTCAAAAATAAAATTAAAAATTTCATAAAATTAAATTTATTATTTAAATGAAAAGGAA
Source organism: Firmiana major (assembly GCA_033439115.1). Lineage (NCBI taxonomy): Eukaryota > Viridiplantae > Streptophyta > Magnoliopsida > Malvales > Malvaceae > Firmiana > Firmiana major. Next base: position 59,685,048 of record CM065896.1, on the reverse strand, counting down.
AGTTTAAAATAATGGGTCATCCACGAGAAGTTAAGGGGTCGTTTGGTATCGTTTTCGTTTCTTGTTTTCTTTTTTTTTTCAGTTTTTTTTTAAACAAAAACAGAAAAAATGTTTGGTATTGATTTCTGTTTTAAAAAAACGAAAATAAAAATCAAATTTTCCAAAATTGTTGGAAACAAGAATTTAATATTTCCATTATTTTCGGAAGTATGTTTTCATTTCTGTTACTGCTCATAAATAAGTGAACAGTATTTATATATTAATATAATATTAATATATTTTCATAATAAAAATATAAAATAAAATTAATTAATTTTTTAAAATAAAAATAACATTAATGTTTAATATAAAGTATTATTTAATTAAAAAATAATTTAATGTTAATAGATTTATTTTAAAATAGAAAAATTAAAAAATGTAAAAAATAACAAGTAATAGTATAAACTATAATATCATAATATTTTTAATTTAAACTTGTATAATAATTTATTGCATATATTATAAATTTAAATAAAATAATTTATTATAATTTAGATATGTTAATAATTAATATTATTGCTAATTGCTATTATATAATATATTTAATAAATATTTTATTAAATGATATTATTATTTAATATTATATTTTTTTAATTAAATTTAAAACATATCACTACTAACATAAAATAATTTAATATTATTAAAAAGTGAATACTTGACATTAAATAAAATTATTTATATTAAATATAATATGTTTTAATAATATATATTTTTTTATAAATTACTTAGTTAAATATTTTTTTTAGTAATTTAATATTATTTCAATTAAAGTAAATAATATTATTAAATATAGGTAATAATTTATTAATTCATATTATTATTTAATATATAAAATTTAAAATTTTTATTAATCTCAATTATTATCTAATAAAAATTAATATTTAAAAAATATTTATTATTATTTTAATTGAATTATTTTTTAAGAAATTATTTCATTTAATATTATATTTAATTATAATAAAATTTAAATAATATTAAATTTTAATATGATTAAAAGTAGATATTTCATATTAGTATTAAATATTATAAATAATATAATTTAATAATATTTACATAATATTATATAATAAATATATTATTATTTTTGTTTAATTTTTAAATTTTATTTTGTGATTGAATTATTGTATCTAAATCAGGTTAAAAATTTATTCTCAATACGTAACAATTTTAACCAAACATGTGTTAAATTAATTAAATCATGTGTGAAAACATTATTATTAGAATTAAATTAATAAATTATGACCACACCAGACAAGATAAAAGTATTGAATATGAGTTTTTTTTTTTTAACATTAATATTTTAAAACATAAAATATCAATGCACCAAAAAAAAAAAAACTTTTTGCTGTACTTATTAGTCTAGGTAAAAGATTAAAGAACCACCGACAAAACATTACTAGCAATACTTTGACCTCCGCCAACTAAGTGAATGCTAGTAAAAGTTTTTTGGCGATCACACTTTGATGCTATGTAGACACCGTTTTTATCCAGATTTTTTTTAGTATTTTGATTAATTACTTTTTGTATTATATTTTTTTATTTGATTTGATTTTGGTTTTGTTCTTTATTTTTTTTATAAAATAGTTTAAAAAAGAAAGAAGAAACCAAAATTAATTTTTAAGAGGAAAGCAAAATTAAATTAAGTGAGGGTATTAAATTTTGAAAAATTCCTAAAAAAATTGATTCTTGGTCTCTAAGAACTACCAAAGTTAAAATTCTTAGGCCTATTTAAAGGAGACAAGGCACAAACACAAGACAACATATACAAGCATCAAACAATAAGAAGAACAAAGAAAAAACCAGTGCTTCAGTGGTACTTGTTGTCATGCTCTAAAAGGATGTGACTGGACCGTCACTTATGTGCAATTTTGAAAGTTTAGGTTAACTTTTCTTTTTCCTTTAATGATAGTTTGTCATGTGAACAGATACAGTGGTACTAAGTAGCTAGCTACCTAACACATTTTAGGTATCAAACCTAAAGCCTCAATTTAATATCATATGTACAATCACTTAGAAACACCCATTATTTATTCCTAGAAAAAAAAGGTAATTTCTCGGTTTTGACCCATCTTGATTATAAACCTAATCTCGAGTCATATGTAGTCGAAATCTTAATCTAACTGCTTACTGATCTTGTACACTCTAAAATCTATCTTTTTATCCAAATTTTACATAAAGTTATGATTGTTTGATCCTTTAAAATATATAATTACTGTGAGGACCCGAATTTTTGTACATATGAAATGTATAAGATTTATATCGATATGTGTTACGTGTGAATCAAGATACTTTTTGGATATATGATAAGTCCCAAATGTGGCTCAAAGAAGAGTTTTCAAGTAAATCGGGGTAAATGTACCCATAGAGATTAATTCCCCTTGATTCGGTATCGATTCCATAAAAGAATTGTTACGACCCAAATCGCCTAAAAATCACTACAATTTTTTTTTATCATTTTTTGATTATTCTTTAATTCTTACCTTTCTCTCTTCGTGACCATACCAACAGTTGGGCTATGATTCGGTGTTAGTTCCCTCACACTATTTATCATTTTATTTCCATATTCACATTCACATATCAGGATTTACTATCCTTCGACTTTAACTAAATACATATACAATGGTATTTACATAACTCTACATCCCTAACATCATATCCGTTTACAGTACTATGCATTTATATGTTCAGATACAAAACTATACAAATGTGTATACCTGACTCTCAATGGGACGCAGTGGATATCAAAGATGCAAGTCCTCAGCCGTACTCAAACCACTGAAAGTACTCTATAGAGGCAGAAAATAAGGAGGTGAGCAACCACACGCTCAGTAAGGCAATTATGCAAGCAAGTAGATACCTACGCTATCTACATGATCATAATGTCATGCCCTTAAATCCATTTCTTTTCATTAAAATCTCTCTCACGAAATCATGCATACATCGATGCCATAATTTATAAGAACTATTCGTGCTTATAGAAATCATGCAACTCATGCATCAATGGCATTCCATGTAAAATCATAATTCGCATGAAGTAAATCAAGATTGTGCATTATTGGAGACAATTCTTTTCATGAATTTGTAATTAAAGCATGGAAAACCACTCATACTACTGCATTTAAATCACTTCATTAAAACTCAGTATAAAATAACCCCTCAGGGTCAATCATCTCATTTAAAAACATAAATCGGGACATTACCCCTCTTTCGGGTCTGCCCTAATCTATTCAGATTGTATGATATTATGTGAGGCATATAGGTTACTGTATGAAAAATCGAGGACTATGGCCATACTATGTCCCTGTGATCCCAGGCTACACGGATCCCTGTGTGTAGGGCATCAAAACTGCAACGGGAGGTGGGGTCAAATCCTACCCGCCAGAATATCAAATCACATCAGCTAGTCGTCAAGACTACATGGTACAATGTACTCTGTGTGACATACACAGTACAACGTACTCCGTGGACCTGCCGTAGGTCTTATCTACCTCATACTATGTCGATAACCAACCCATGTCTCAAGGTACACGTGTGAGCATATTATCTCTCTGTGACACACAGTATACAAGAGGTTTCAGCACGACTCTATGCATATTCATGATATCTGAAAACCTCGTGCGAGCGAAGCTCCAACACGATTTCATAAAAATCAATAAAATCTGCGTACGAGCAACACTCCAGTACGACTTTAAAAGAGTTATAAATCCATATAAAATCATGTGCGAGCAAGCTCCAGCACGATTTATGCATAAAATCCATCAAAGCCTCGTGCGAACAATGCTCCAGCACGACATCATGCATAAATAATTCAAAACTTCATGTGAGCAATGCTCTAGCATGAATGAATGCTAAAGTAAATCAAAACTTTGTGCGAGCAACGCTTCAACACGGTTTCATGCATAAATAAATTAAATCTCGTGCGAGTTACACTCCCGTCAGACTTTTATGCAATTACATCGATTAAATCATGTACGAGCAAGGTTCCAATACGACTTTTATGCAATTATCATATCAAAATAGGATGCGAGCTAAGTTCCAGCACCTCTCATGCATGTCAAATCATTAAAACTAGTGCGAGCAGTCACTCCAGCACCTTTTTATGTATATCAAGTCAAAATAGGGTGCGAGCTAGGCTCCAGCACCTCTCATGCATTTCATAATAATAAAAATCAGTGCGAGTAACCGCTTTAGCACATTTCATGCACATGATGTCATAAAAATCGGTGCGAGCAACCACTCCAGCACATGTTATGCACACTCACAAACTCAGATATAGTGTAGCAAGGCTCCTGCACCATCTGTTTCCATATAAACTTTATAGTTGGCCTATTTTTCAAAGAAATTTTATTTAAATCTAAATAACGCTTACGTAGTATTATCTTGTGAAATTTATACAAATACTGGCCAATCTACCAATTTGCTTTGCTAAAAAGTCACGAAAATTTCTCAAATCATGCATTTCATGCATGTCATGCTTTCACCATCCTTAGGTGAATTTCCCTTAGTAGGGGCAAAATAGTCTTTTACTTATCCCGGGTCCTTAAAATTTTTAATCCATTTCTAAGACCTTTATACATTTTCAGTGTATACAAAAGCTATTAAAAATACGCGTAGCTACCTCTAGCTACTAGCTAAATTCCCTTACCTCACTTTACTTTGTACAGTTTGACTCTTTCCAACAATGTCGCGTCACGCAGTCCGATCTGCTCCCAATCAAATTTCCGAGCTGCATATAATTATTTATCAGGTTAGTTATCATACAATTAACTATTTTTCATAATTTCTGAGCTTAATTCAAAGTATTGAGCCCGTTTACAATTTTGGGCTCGATTGCACCTTAATGGGCCTTAATCTGCCTTAAGCCCATTTTTCACTTACTATTAACATCATCGAGGCCTATTGGGCTCATTGGGCCCACCAACAATTTATTGGGCCTCGTTCTAAGCTCTTGGATAGCTCAAATAATTATTTACGACAATTTATCTCCAATTCCAGAATATAATTCATTTTATGCGAAATTAAATCCGTAATTTATGCGGTAAATTTCTAACACGCATAATGATACAAATTATCGTAAATAAGGGTTACTTACCCAAGATTCCATGATAGTATGCAAATCGAGGCTGACTCGAGCTCTCGTTTGTCATCAATTATCGAGCTACACATTTATATATTTTTCGGGTCAAATTTGGTCAAATATATATTTAAATAATTATTCTGAAAATTAAATCGGTCCATTTACCGGCTTACCCGTAGCTCGACTGCATCATCAGATTTTTTTTCCTTTTTCTTTTCTTTTCTGGCTGAACCGGCTCGGGTCTCGTTTAGCCCGGTTCAGTTCGGTTCGATTCTCTCCTTCGCCGTTCGGAGCTTCGTCGGCCTATTCTTCGCCGGCTTCCTTTTCCAGCTTATTCGCGAGGTCGTCCGGTGCACGGATTTGGTGTCGATTTCACCAAGACTGGCCGAAAAGTGGCCGGTCCGACCTCTTTTCCCTTCGACCTCGCTACCGTTTTCCCTCTTCCACCGTTGACGGCACTGCCGACCGTTTCCCGGGCCGTTTCCGCCACCAATCTGCTCGGCATCGCATGGGGGACCTTTGGTGGGCAGTGGCTATGGTTGAATCAGCGCCAATGACGACAAATTTCTCTTCCCCCCCTTCGGTTTCTCCCTCAGCAATTTCGTGTTTTCCGGTGGCTTGGGGCTCACGTGCTGGCCATTGAAGGCTCTTTCGGTGTCAACCTTGCTTTGTCGGTCGCCTCGCCCTCCATCGTGCCGTTGTTCGCCGTCGTTTGGGGAAGCTGAAAGATGGAGGTCACGCGATCGCGCGACACTGTTTTCTGATTTCTCGTTTTTTTTTTTTGTTCCTTTACTTTTTTATATATAATACATTATATTATTATTTTAATAAAATAAAATATATTATTTTTACATAAATATTTTTCTACACCAAATACTTATATATTTAATTAATTAAATATATATTTATCTTATTTTATTATTTTTTCAGAGTATTGTTTCCACATTTTCGAGATAACTTCTTGTGGTTAAAATTTCGGTTTATTCCAATAAATTCATATCTTGATCAATTTAACCTGAAATTTATTTATTTCTCCTTTATTGATAAAGATTCGCTGAATCCATGTTTACAGTGTCAATTTCTTACCGGATTGACATCGAATTTCGGGTCTTTTGGTCGTTTTTCCCTTCAACGTGTTCGGGACCAAATAAACACAACTTCTATCATGACTCTCTATGACTTAACCAACACCACTACAAATTTTTCGCATTTTAACTTACCTTTCTCCTTATCAACGGTTGGGCTGTGATTCGATGTCAGCATCCTCGCTTACCATATCATCCATTATCATACATACATGTCAATATACTATCTCTGATTGTAACTTCTTTTATAATACATGTGGGCTCATATAAAATCTAATACAAATACATTCCTCATAATATATATCGTATACATCACTGTGTTGTTTATATGTTTAGATACAAAACTATACAAAATATGTATACCTGTCGATCGATAGGAAATAGCAGCAGACAACAGGAATACTATCCCTCAAATGTACTCGCTCTACTATTGATGCTCTGTAGAGAGATGTAAAAAAAAAAAAAGAGTGAGCTCATAGCTCAGTAAGGAAATCAGGCAAGCAAGTAAACATCTACACTATCTACTCAAAATAATGTTATGCCTTGAAAATATCATTTCCTTAACTCCCTTTAAAAGCATATCTTTAAAATATATACATATACTTGTACAAATTAAAATCCATGTACAGAAATCATGTTTTCGTTCTTAAATGAACGCATGTAGTGCAAAATAATGCATCTTTATAATATCACAATGCCTTTTAGATAAATCATGCCATTTATATTCAAATCACAGTAAATATGGCATTTAATCATTCACAACAAAATAATCAGATTCCGACCCATCCCTCAGGTCTATCCGTATCATAAATAAATCAATCAGGTGATATATTGTGATGCCTCGGAAGTGCGAAAAACAGGGCAAATTTAAAACATTTTCACATCATTCATAATAAAGGGTGCATTCATGTGCAGTGTCATACATTATCATACATATCATACCTCAGGATCTCATCATCTCATAATTGTATTTCAACCAATTTACATTACTCAATTCAAGGTTAATTAATCCTAATACATCCCATACATCATTGTACAACAAGTGTCTGTAATTACAACTTTAGTCTGGGTACATGAAAAGATAAATTATACCTCAAATACAATATATGGCCTGGAGCTTAAGTCCTCCACTAGCCGCTACTCCATACGTCGTAGGAAAAAACTCTCTTCACTTGAAGAAATCTGGGGGGAAGAGAAAACAGGGTGAGTTTCTAAATCGCTCAGTAAGGGGGTAAGGGAGTCGTTAATAAAACAATGATTTGCACAGCATAATCATTTTATCTCGTAGTTGAAACTCAATTAAAACATAGCATGAACTCATTAAAACATCATTCTTAACTCATTTCTCTGAAATCATGTAAAAATATGACTGTACATAACTCAGTACAAATCACAGTCACAAGCATGTGAAAATTAGAATGCGATAATGGTTTTTCTCATTAAAACGTGATAAAAATCACCTCAATAGAATACACATGGCACAGCCACAAAACACAACACATGTGTATAAAAAGGAGACTAGGCAATAAAACTCTTATAAAACTCGTCATGGCACATCATAATAAATCTCCTCTGGGAGCGCATCTTAGGCATCCTTATAAGAGGGAACGTCGACATATGGTCGTGTACATGGTATATTGGACTTACACGTTACCAGAACTAGGCTCGGCCTTACATGCTACCAGAGCAATGCCTCTCCTCATGCACACTATCACGTGGTCCCTGGGTCGGTTCCCAGGCGGCCCACTCTATCGGTCTTACATGCTACCAAAGCAAGACCACCCAGCGTTACCAGAACGAGGGTTATCTCACGTTACCAAAATGGAGGCATCTCTCGTTACCAAAACAGAGGAATATCGGACTTACATGCTACCAGAGCAAGGCCCTGACTTACATGCTACCAGAGCAAGGCCTCCCAACACTACCAAAGAGAAGGAATAATTAGACTTACATGTTACTAGAACAAGGCCCAGACTTACATGCTACCAAAGCAAGGCCCGATGTGTATTCAACATGACACATCTAAGTCTCAATCATTAGCCATTATCATATAAAACGTTTTGCCTTCACGTAGAACTCATAATGGTTTTCTCTCATAAATCCCATTTAAAACATTTGTGTACCCAACATAAAACATGTTAAAAACCGAGTCCCAATCGGCAAAACCATGCACACATTTCTCAACCTCAGTACGCCTTAACATAGAACCCAAATCTCTTTTCACGTTTTAATCACAAAACGATTGTAAAACATTTTCACGCTTAGTTAATAACTCATAAAAGTTGGGCCCCAACCGGCTATAAAATCGTGTGCACTACTTATTCACAACTCATAAAAACATGCTTGTTTGCTCAAATCACTTCTCATGCTACAATTAACATCAAAACATATACACAAACGAGTTTAAGTTTTCCCTTACCTCTTCGCACCTCGTATAGTGCAATCGTTCCCTCATATCACAGACTAGTTTCGCATTTCTCTCTGGAACTCTCGAGCTGTCCAAACGATGTAAAAACATCAATAACCCAACTCAATCGCATTATTGAGTACACATTTGCTCCTAATCTCATTAACACCTCAAATAACTCAATTCTCACAACTCTATCATAATTCACATTCTCATTCACTACATCTCAGAATTCTACATTTCCCACACCATATTCCATGCTAAATTCACCTTATTGCCCCAATTCCAATTTATAGCCATAATTCCCATAATTACCACAAATTGCCTAACGTTATCTTTACTCCAACAAAATAATAATTTCATCCATCTCTAATCATTTCCTAGCTATTTCATCACAATGCCAGCAACCATAATCACCAAAAATCACCTAAAAATCTAAGATCAAAGTTTAGAATTTACCCAAACTTGTGGAGTACTCAACTCTTGCCTCGATTCAATCCGTCTTTCGATTTCCAAGTATGTTGTTCTCCTTTGGATGAGGAACTTCTTGCTACAACCTTCAATTTGGATGAAAATGGGAACTTTGAAAGAGAGAGAAAGTTAGGGCTTGACTAAAATGGAGGTTTGGAAGAGAGAGAAAAAATGAAATACAGGGAAACACATGGGTCTTTATATAGGTGGAGGGTAGGAGATCGATCTGGTCCTTAATGAGATCAATCTGCATTTGAATTTGGGAGTGTTTTAAGGCAATTTTATGCCTAGGAGATCGATCTGTCGTGGAGTGAAATCAATCTCTTAATGGCTTTATGAGATCGATCTGCTCCTTGAGGAGATCGATCTTCTCCTTACAAAATCCTTCATGAGATCGATCTGCTCCTTGAGGAGATCGATCTTCTCCTTACAGAATGCTTCATGAGATCGATTTCTTTCTCATGAGATCGATCTCTTCATTACAGAATCATAAGGAGATCGATCCTCATTCCTTGTCACTTTGGCCTACTAGATCGATCTTCTCTTCTCTGAGAACGATCTGGCCTCTTAGTTTCACACTTAACATAAAATCTCCACATATAATGGCCATAGTTTACTCCATTGACTAAATTCTCATTCATTACTTATTCATCACTTAAAGATCTCATTCCATACCATCTCAATATAGAGGTACATCACATTTAGTTTAATTCAATTACACTTCATGTTCTCATTACATAATTTAGATATGTACAAAATTCTCAGATCTCACATATATCATGTGAGACTTTGTGGTTAAATGCAATAATATCCTAGACTATGGTCATATCCTATAATGGTGATCCCAGGCTACATAGTACTCGGTGTGCGGGGCATCATAACTGCAACAGGAGGGGGGTCAGTCCATCACAACCGTCAGCTATAAACTTCTCAACTCCACAACACCACACGATACAGTGTACTCCATGCCACTCGCACAGTACAATGTACTCCGTGGACCCTACCTCACAGTCGAGGTGCCTGCCATAGGCCTTAGCCCTCAAACCATGGAATATAAATACCACGTCTCTAAATCCACATGCGAACATCTCTACAGTGCGACACTCAGTCTACACGAGGAAATTAGCATGGTTTTCAACATGTCTTATATATCACAGTAAAACTACAGTGCGCGCCTTTGAACGCGACTCACAGTCGACACTCTGCTCAAACACTGTTTCACATCACAAACTCAACTCTAGTGTGAGTAAACCTCCATTAACTAGGGCATGCATAGTTCATGTTTCAAACCAAGTATGAGTAATCGCTCTAGTACCATGCTATGCACAAAACTCATCAAATCAAGTACGAGCAATCGCTCAAGTACTATGTCATGTATAAATCATGAAGAATCGATACGAGCAACACTCTAGCACTCTGTCATGTATCTCATGTAAAATTCAAGTACGAGCTAATCGCTTCAGCACTCTCTCATGTATAAATCATATAAAACTAAGTACAAGTAATAACTCCAGCACTCTATCGTGCATGTTATGGAAATCTAGTAAGAATCATACATCAACACTAATACATGTGAAAAATATATGAAATCAAGTGCGATCGGTGCTCTAGCATGATTTATTCTCACCTAATTCGATAGATGGCTCTTTAAAAAGGGATGATTTTCAAAATATCAAAATCAACACTATAAATTGTGTTATTTCTCATCAACCAAGAAATTATTAGCCCATCTACCTCCTCTTCTGCTAAACAGCAGTAAAAACACTCATAATTGTGGGTTCCATGCTTTTTACAACTTTTCCCTAAAGTTAACCTTTTTTCCTAACTAAGGGCAAAATCTTAATTTGCCATTATGGGATCACAATAATTATTATTCACTTTCTCTAACCCTCAGAGTTTTTAAGTGAATGTAAAAGCAAACGAAAGTACGTGCAGGTATCTCTAACTACTCACAAAAGTCCCTTACCTATAATCACTCGAGAAATTTTACTTTCTCAACGCTGCTCGATCCAGTAGTCTGATTCGCTCCTCCAATAATCTCTGAAGCTGCATATAACCATTTATCAGGTTAATTATATTTTTTCTACTGCATTTCACATTAAATACAATATATTTCACTTAATGGGTTTTAATAAACCTTAATGGTCCTAACTATGCCTTAAGCCCATTTTTATTTTTACTATTCATTTTCGTTGGCCCTATTGGGCTTGTGAGGCTCACCAACTCTTATTGGGCCGAAACCAATTGGGCTTGGCCCATTGGACCTCTCGGCCACATGCCATGGCCAATAGCATCCCATGCCGTTGGTCACACCGTGGCATGCCGTCCATGTCCATTTATTTAGCCAATTCACTTAGGCATTTTCACAAACACTTGGTTGGCAATGTTCTTATGCTTCACTTAGTTCATTAGGCATTTTATCAAACACCTGGATTGCCAACTAAATTCATGTATCAATTAATCAAATTGATTAATTCTAACTATACCATAATCATGCACACATGTACATTAACTCATTTATGCCTTAAAATCATATGGGCATTCATCAATTTATCACTACTCACTCTCGGTCAAACCATGTTCATAGTGATTTCATATGTTTCAATGCTTAAAACATATACCAATATACTTAAAATCATTCATACATTACCATATATGAATTTGAAAGCTTGAAATTATACCTAGCATTTGTGTTCACACTTGGCCGAAACATTGAAGCCTCACGGTTTCGACACTATGGCTCCTTGATAGCCAATTCCAACATATGTCACTCTCCTCTCAATTTGGAACAACTTTCATGAAGATTGAAAGTTCCAAATATGCTTAAATCCTTGTGATTTCTGGTGAGAGAAAGCTTGGATAAATGTGTTTTAATGGTTTCTTCTTCTAGTCGAGAATAATATGTTAAAGAAGACCATGTGGTGGCTGATTTTATAAGCCACTTACTTAGCCATTAAGCCTTACTTTCCAGCCATCAAAATTGACTTCAAAAAAATTTAGGTAATGGTTATCATTTTAGACTTTGTTACCTTTCATTAATGGCTTTTAACTTATACTAATGGGCTAGATATTTAATCCATTTGGGCCTTACAATTGGGCCTCTCGGTTTGGGCCTTCCTAATGGGCTTTCGAGCTGAAGTTTTTACTATACCTCGGGCCTTTAATTGTCTAAATATATGGCCTATCAATCGGTCCAACAATTCGGTCTAAGGGACCTAAGAAATTCAATCTACACTTAGTATACCTTAATGGGCTTTAAAATCTTCACTTTGACCCATTATTTTTTTTAATCATTAAATTTAATCCGGAATCCATCCGAATAAATTTTTCTTACTTCTGGGGATGGTTATCTTATATTCTGACTAAAAATATTTTTCTCCAAAATTTTCTCCATACTTAGATTAATTTTTAACCATGGTTAGTCAACAATGGTAAAAGTCCACTTTCCTTAACTACAGTTGACTTTTTCCTTAATCATTAACCAAGTTGACTTTTTCTCAAAATTTTAAAAGTGTCATATCTTATGTTTTACACTCTCATCTTTACGTTTTGGCATTTTTGATAGATGAATACACCCGAAATACCTTAAATACCTTAACTCGCTAAAAAGGTTTGTTTTACCCTTTTCTTAACTATAGTTGACTTTTTTCTTAATCATTGACCAAGTTGACTTTTTTCTTAAAATTTTGAAAGTGTCATATCTTATGTTTTACACTCTTCTCTTTACGTTTTAGCTGTTCCGATAGGTAAATGTGCCTTAAATACCTTAGATACCTTAAATCGTTAAAAAGGTCTGTTTTACCTTTTTAGCTTTTACTCTTGTTCTCTGTGTTCGGGACTAAATCAAATCGACTTTCCTTCATGAGCTCTCTATATTTTCTCATTTTAAGTTCTTCTCTTCAGTCAGAATGATTCAGATCCACTCAGTTTAGCCATATGGCTCTCATAGCCCTTTTTCGACTTTTATGTAGCTTTTAAGTGTTAAAGCATTTCACTAACACTAAAATCAAGTAAATACTCTTCTCATGATTCATCTATAATAATAAAGTGTTCATACACATAGGAATTATAAGGAATAAGCTACATAAAATACGGGTCTGACAACTTCCCTTCACGAACCCTTTCTCATTTCATATTTTAAATTCTTATCTCCAATCTGAATGGTCCGAATCCCATTTGTTTAATATGTGGCCATGTAAACACCGCAAATTTTTAGTATTTAATTAAAAAATAAAATTAAATGAAAATAGGTTATAAGTATATATATTTTTTTTGTTAAATTGAAAATGTATTTAAAAATGATAAAAATAATTACAATAAATATATATATATTTGTCAAATTGAAAATGTAATTTTAAATTAAAAAAAAGTTATAAGAATGTATATACATATTGCATATAGTGTTGCGAATATGTGTAAACACCTATGTGGTAAGTAAATGAAATGAGGTGAAATAATGCGTATGGGTATCTAAGATAGTATATACATGTGTAAGTGCATTATAAAAGAGAAAGAGTAGAGAAACATAATACAACATGATGAAATAAATAAATAAATAATATATATATACATATATATTATAATGATAATGATATATATAGGAGTACGGAATTGGCTTCCAAAGGAAGCCAATCCCCGTATTCTGGTTTTCAAAGGCAGAGGCTTCTGTGCTGTAGCGAGAAAGAACAAAAGAAAAAAAAGAGAAGAAAGGGAGAAGAGAAAGGTGTGGACTGATGTAGATTGGGAGGAGAAAGGGAGAAGGATGGAAGAGATAGCAGCAGGGAAGCTAGAGTCGAAGCGCAAAACTGAGAGGAGAAAGGTGAAGACAGAAATACATTGAAAACTGAAGAAGAAGACCACACAGGAGAGACGAACAAGTAGAAAACTGAAGTAGTGTAGGTAATGAGGGGTTGGCTGACATAACTAAGGCTATAGGCTCGCAAGAGTTATGAAGAGCTGAGAAACGGTGCAAGTTTAGGTGTTGAGTGAGGTGTCTTTAAGGTTAAAAAGGATGGTACTGAAACTGGCCGTTCGATATTATCCAAGGGTGTTTTAACCAGGGTGAAGCAAGGCTTTCAGGAAGGCTGAATCAAAGGCTTGAAGTAGAGGTGAGAAGCCATCAGGCTGCCAGGCTGCCCAGGTGTGGAGACCGAAACAGAGACAGGGGAAGGACAATGTTCAGGAAGGGGGGTGATGGCGATGGTGATGATGGCCGAAAATGGTGATGACGATGCTAGGGAACGATGCCGAAAGGGGGAAAATAGTGGAGAGAAAAGGAGAAGAAATCAAAGCTAGAAAACAGGGATGGCGTTGCTATAGGGGGAGAGCTTCCTTTTGTGAATGGGCAACCAGAAAACTGAGAAGAAATAATGGAAGAGATGGCAGAACTGAAAGGGGAAGGAGAAGAAAGATGGGCAATGCTGGAAAGCTGAAGGCAGTCGTGATCAGGAGGAGAAGAAGATGGAGCCTAAGAAATACAAATGGACACAGAAGCAGTGTAGGGCAGCCTCGGGTAGGAGCTGGAAACAGGCAGGAAGATCGGCGTTTACGGTGGCAGGACTTTGAACAAGAGGGGTGGCAACGCCGAGCTCCTACAAAGATGGATGAACAGTGATGCTCGGTGAAGAACCAAAGAAGAAAAGAGAAAGAAGGAAAATAGAGAGAAAAAGAAAACAAATTCAAAAAAAAGTGAACAGTAGCAAAAAAATGATGAACAGTAAAAAAAAGAAAGAATAAGAAAAAAGAAGAAGAAGTAATATTATATATATATAGATATAAAATTATATATATATGTATATTTGGAGGAAGGAAAGAGGACACCGAGAATTAGAGAAAAAACCTGGGAAGATGATTTAGAAATATTTATTCAAAAATATCGATTTGAAATTTTGAGAAATATTGGTACAAAATTTTGACAAAAATAACCCGAGCGGATCGAGCTCGTCGACTCGTTAAGTTAAAGTAATAAAGGATTACAGACAGACACCAAGGTAAGGAATTTATGCAAGTTTTAGAGATAACTGTACGTATTGTATGATTTCAAGTGTATTTTTCCTAGGTAAGCAAGGTTATGATTTTGACGCATCGTAGGTAATTCGAATAAATAGGATACTAAGAATACAAATTTCGATGTAGGAAAATCGTAGAAGGATTTAAGGGAGATACTTGGGGGCGTCATGACTCGAACTTGGAATTTTCAATAAATCGAGGTAAGGGGTGTAATTTAAGATGGTAATGGTATCCCTACCCGTAGACTATGATTTATTTATACGTTTTTCGAGCTTTCTTGTGCAACCCTTGATTTTAAAGCAAAACCCTACCCCTATTATGCCCAAGTTTTATTTGATCATGCTTTAGAAATAAAGAAATGCCATATGAAATTAAATGCATAGATTCGAGCATGATTTCTGAATAAATGTTTTGGTTTCAACTTACGTATGAATTGATTTCAAGTTTTTGAAAGAACTGAAATTTGGTATGTGAACACATGCTTAAGAAAAGAATTTTGTTTTCGAAAGGTGATTGTGGGGGCCACCTCTTGAGTCATGAGGGAACAAAATGCCATAGTCTTTCTGCTTTATGAAAGAGTTTTCGGATTTTAAGAAATTTGACTTTATTACTCGGTATGAGTTTATGGGCTATAAAACCCAAGAAAGGTCTTGAAAACTCTGTTTTGAGACGAAAAGGCAATGTATAGTGGAATTATGGGGGCCACCTCTTGAGTCTGATGGGAGTAAAGTGCCACGCAATTTCCACAATGACATGTGAACGTAGGGGCCACCTCTTGAGTTCGACGGTAGCAAAGTGCCACGCGGTTCACAATGACATGCGATCATGGGGGCCACCTCTTGGGTTTTGTGGGAGCAAAGTGCCACACCGTCTGTGTGACTGTGGGGGCCACCTCTTGGGTCCTACAGATGTAAAGTGCCACGCGATTCACATTGACATGCGATCGTGGGGGCCACCTCTTGGGTTCTGTTGGAGCAAAGTGCCACACAGTCTGTGTGACTGTGGGGGCCACCTCTTGGGTCCTATAGATGCAAAGTGCCACACAGTCAATGTATTTTTTTCATGCACGCCTTCGTGCCGTATATGAATTCCGCCTTCGGGTGTGATTGATTTATTGTACAACCCTTATCACGTCTACAGCCTTGCCATGACCATGTTTATGATTTCCCTCTACGGAGGATGACTATGTTATCATCGCATGACAATCCTATAAGTTAGCCTAGTCTCCATTCGATATGAACTATGATATAAAATTTTGATCCTTTGATACATGTTTATGCATCAGTTATGCTTTTGAAGTTCTATCGGTTTTGAAAGATTCTGAAGTTATGTATGTTTCGAAGGATTTTGATGTAACTGAATAGAATTGTTGCCTCAAAGTTATATTTCTATTGATTATGTTTTCCATTTACGTATTTTGGAAGATATGTGATATTTGTAAAGAAATGCTATCTTGTAGTTTTATCATACATTCAATGTGATTTAGCCACCATGATCATTTTAAATGCATTTCTTACTGGGCTTTTTCCCGAAAGCTCACCCTTTCACCTCTCAGATATGTTGCACTAAAACTGCAATGATAATTGCTGCGTAGATGATGTAGGCTTGCAGATGTGAGTTTTCCCAAACTACATTTGGTACATGCGTGAGGTATACATTTTTATCTTTTTACCAGACCATTTGTATACATAGACATCTATTGAAAGTAATGTGTTGGGATGTAATCTTATAAGGATAAATGAAATATTTTTAAGGATTGATTGTTATGAGTAACTAGACGTGTTTGGAATATGTAGAATGATTTGATGATATAACTTTGGAAGCATGTCTGATAGTTGTGGATAGCTAGGGCTGATATTGTGAGAAAATTTCATGTGGGTAGACTTATATATAAGCCGTTATGCTGTCAAAATTTCTATCGGCCATATAAATCCAAATATGAAAATTAATTATAATTACGGATAAAGAAGTAAGAAAATGAATTGACACTGAACAAGAATACAACCTAAGTGAATAAAGGGATTAAGTTGCAAGTTGAAGTTAATTTTTTTTTTTTAATTTTTATATGTCGCGGGTCATTACAGTTTAAGGTGGTATCAGAGCGAAGGTTGTCTAGTACTGCCAGTGTCAATAATAAGGATAAGATTACATCCCAAATGTCTGTGTTTGTCGGGTTATAAACTAAGTATACCTAATTAAGTTAAGACTTAATGTTTGGTTTACGTGAGGAATTAGCTAGAGGCCGTAGAGATAGGCTTGAAAATCATGCAAAGTTGTCATATGAGACTCATAAATGATACTGAGATTGAAACTAATGTTGAGCATGCTCCATCAGGTCTTGTGGAAAGGACAGATGGTATTGAGATACACTTTGCTAATATTGAGCTGAGTATTGAACATACTATGGAAAATTTGGGACATAGGTTATGTTAGGTGATGGGGTAGACAGAAGAATAGACAAGAAGATTACTTCTGATACGCCGCACAGCCTGTAGAGATGTTCCAGAAATACAAATATGTCTGCTCCTGTAGCTCCACAGTAGTATGATGATGACTTGGGTTAGGAGTAGGAGCTACACGAGATGAGGCAGTTTCAGAAGTGCAGACCGCTATTGTTAAATGGGATAAAGGACCTAGTAGTTATAGAGAACTGTGTGAATGAGATTAAGGAAACTACGAATGAAATTTATGGGTCTAGCATAAGACAAATGATCTGTCAATGAGTATGACTGTGAGTTTAATAGACTAGGGGGCAATTTCAAGAGTTTAAGCCTCTATTTTTCAACAAGGTTAAGAATTTGGTGATTCAGAGTGTTGGATGGATGAGATAGAAAAGCTTGATGATTTTAGAAGTAACTCTACTGAGAAAGTTGCTTTTGCAACTTTTGTGTTAAAGAATTAGAGAAGCTACACGAATTTTTAGAGTGTGCTACTATAAAGAAAGTAGCCTTTGTAGCATCAGTATCGAAATGGAAAGTCAAACTCGGAGGGAAGTTCCCCGATTTAATCTGAGAGTCGACATCAAAAAATTACATGAGATATATTCTGAAGGCCCTTAGGTGGCAGCATATTTCGGATGAAACAAAGTGGTAAGTATGGATGAAATGATTGCAATTGGATATAAAGTAATAAGTCTATGGATGATTATGAAATTAAATTTGTAGCTTTGGAAGAAGAATAATTCGGATAAGTAGAGAAATGAAACAGAAGAAATCCAAAAAACTCATAGGAGGTACTAAGATCCTCAATCGAGCTTAATTAGCCCCATTGGAGGTTATATTGAAGAGGGAGTGTACAAGGTGCAACTGTGGTAATATGAAGTGTATATTTCGAGGTTATTAAGAAAATGAAAAAGGTAAAGAGAGTGACAAAAAAAGAATGTACTAAGGAAGCAGTGAGAATGATAGAATAAAATCACTGTAGCTGAAAAGATGAATTACAGAACTAAAAGTATAAGTGAATGTGACACTGCTTACAGGATTGATAGAGTTAGGGCATGTTCGGAGTAAAAAGATACCCCAATAGACAGAGGGATTTTCGACACGTATTTGGATGATCTATCAGAGTTACCACTAAATTGAAAGGTGAAGTCCTGAAATTGATTTAGCACCTGACATCAAATTAATTATTCAGACTACTGTACTCAGTGGCTTTAATTGAATTAAGTGTGCTGAAGAAGCAAATACAATGATTGCATGAAAAGGGGGTTATCGGACCAGGTGATCCACTTTGGAGTGTACTGACGTTAATTTTTAAGGAAATTCAAAGTCTTCTAGGTCACATTGTATTTAGAATGGGTGTCAATTGGAATCCCCAAAGTAGTGGTTATAGACCAACGGGAAAGACCCAAACTGTTAAGAGGATTCAAAAATTGCAAGAATATAATAAGACTTTGGAACATGAAATACTTTTTGAATGTAAAGAATTGAAATTTGTATATGTTTACGTTTCGAATGCGAGACTCAATTTGAGTAAGGAAATTATTTCGTTATAATTGATGTACGAAATGAGACAAGTTTAGAAGTGTGATAAATTTTGGATACAAGATTATAATTGGAATGAAAGATATACACAACGTATGAATATTTTTGGGTATGTGAAATGATTTAGATCGAGCAATGTGAAACGAAAAATGAGTGTGGGATAAAAGATAAATGTGAAATTGCGATAAGTTTTGTTATCCTACTTCTTAATTGGGACTGAACCTTGAACCCTTATATCTATAACTAGTTTATGTGGTCAAGTCTGATGGCTAATAAAGGTATTTCAAAATACCTCCCTGCCTGAGAGATTTGAAAGTGTCTAGAAGTACCCTAATCCTTAACCTATAAATTGAAATTGACAATCGTCATATTCGTGTTGGAAGTCAGGATACCATTACTTGTGAAGGTGAAGAAATGAATTTCATTATAATGAAATCGTATGAACTATGGAATATGGATCAATGGTTCAATATCAAGTGCAAAGAAATGCTATGTGGGAACGTAGATTTGAAGCAGTAATTGAAAATCATCAGCATAAAATTTATCATGGTATATTGTAAGATTTCTATTGGCTGGAATCAATCTTGCATTTAAAGAGGATAATTGCTTAATTTGAAGTGATTTTGGTTTAGTAAAAGAAAGAGAAAATTATCTTAACTTGAAGATATGAATTGATATTTATTCAAGTCGTTGCAGGACAATCTTTAAACTTCTACATGGAGTGCTATTAATTTGTTAATGATGAGAGTGATTAATTTGTGATAATGGTTCCAAAGATTGAGAAATCAATGAGATTATGTGATGTATGTGATTGGTGTTTGGAGTTGTGATCTTTATATGAATTTTATCATTTGCAGTTATAATGATTGAAATTATCGATTGATTTTTCCTATTGTTCCTAGGCTCTAACTTTTAGTTGGAGTTAATAGTGTATTTGGCTAATAGAAAATTTTGAATTATGATATTATAAGCTCTGCGAAGAGTTGCATCGTCATCTATAATTGATCTATGGGACTTGAAAGCTATATTTGAGATTCTAGAGAGAGTGGGAGACGTAACCTACAGACTGCCTTACCACCGCAGCTTTATGGGATACATAATGTCTTCCACGTCTCGATGTTAAGGAAGTATAATTCGAATTCCTCACACATCATTGAGTATGAACCCTTTAGCATTCAAGAGGATATGCGCAACCTATCAGGATTTTGGACAGAAAGGAAAAAGGTGCTTTGATCAAAGACTATTCCTTTGGTAAAGGTTCTCTGGCAACACCATTCGAATTGAAGAAGTTACATGGGAGCTAGAGAGCCTCATGAAGGAGTAGTACCCTCATCTATTCTGAAGGACCAAGATGAATTTGGAGGACCAAATTCTTTAAAGGTGGGGAGAATATAAACACGGTAAATTTTTAATATTTAATTAAACAATAAAATTAAATGAAAATATGTTATAATATATATATATATATATATTTGTTAAATTGAAAATGTATTTAAAAATGATAAAAATAATTACAATAAATATATATATATATTTGTCAAATTGAAAATGTAATTTTAAATTAAAAAAAAGTTATAAGAATGAATATACATATTGCATATAATGTTGCAAATATGTGTAAACACCTATGTGGTAAGTAAATAAAATGAGGTGAAATAATGCATATGGGTATCTAAAATAGTATATACATGTGTAAGTACATTATAAAAGAGAAAGAGTAGAGAAACATAGTACAACATGATGAAAAAAATAAATAAATAATATATATTATAATGATAATGATATATATATATATATATATATATATATATATAAGAGTACGAAATTGGCTTACAAAGGAAGCCATTTCCCGCATTCTGGTTTTTAAAGGCAGAGGCTTCTCTGCTGTAGCAGGAAAGAACAAAAGAAAAAAAAAGAGAAGAAAGGGAGAAGAGAAAGGTGTGGACTGATGCAGATCGAGAGGAGAAAGGGAGAAGGAAGGAAGAGATAGCAGCAGAGAAGCTAGAGTCGAAGCGCGAAACCGAGAGGAGAAAGGTGAAGACAGAAATACATTGAAAACTGAAGAAGAAGACCACACGGGAGAGACGGAGAAGCAGAAAACTGAAGTGGTGTAGTTAATGAGGGGTTGGCTGACATAACTAAGGCTATAGGCTCGGCAAGAGTTAAGAAGAGCTGAGAAACGATGCAGGTTTAGGTGTTGAGTGAGGTGTCTTTAAGGCTAAAAAGGACAGTGCTGGAACTGGCCGTTCGATATTATCTAAGGGTATTTTTGCCAAGGTGAAGCACGACTTTCGGGGAGGCTGAATCAAAGGCTTGAAGTAGAGGAGACAAGCCATCGGGCTGCCAGGTTGCCCAGGTGTGGAGACCGAAACAGAGACATGGGAAGGACAATGTTCATGAAGAGGGGTGATGGCGATGGTGAAGATGGCCGAAAATGGTGATGACGATGCTAGGGAACGATGCCGAAATGGGGGAAACAGTGGAGAGAAAAGGAGAAGAAACCGAAGCTGGAAAATAGGGATGGCATTGCAGCAGGGGGAGAGCTTCCTTTCGTGAATGGACAACCAGAAAACTGAGAAGGAATAATGGAAGAGATGGCAGAACCGGAAGGGGAAGGAGAAGAAAGATGGGCAATGCTGGAAAGCTGAAGGCAGCTGTGATCAGGAGGAGAAGAAGACAGAGCTCGAGAAATACAAATGGACACAGAATGTCAGGACCCCAGTTTCAATCCTTGACTTTAACCAAAAACCACAATAAATTTTTCGCATTTTTAACTTACCTTTCCTCTCTTCACTGGTTGGGCTGTGATTCGATGTCAGAGTCTTCACTTACCATAATATCCATTCTCATACATACATGTCAATATATTAATTCTGACTGTAGTTGCTTTTATTATGCGATTACATTCCCCATAATATATAACGTATACATCACTGTGCTGTTTCTATGTTTAGATATACAACTGTACATAATAAGTATACCTGATGAATCGATAGGAACTAGCAGTGGACTCTGGGACACTCTCCCACGATAATTCTCGCTCTACTGATGCTCTGTAGAGAGATGTAAAGAAAGGGGGTGAGCATAACGCGCTCAGTAAGGAAATCAGGAAAGCAAGTAGATATCCACACTATCTACTCAAAATAGTGCTATGCCTTGAAAACATTTATTTCCTTACTCACTTTAAAAGCATGTCTTGAAATATATTATATATGTACTTGTACAGAATAAATCCCATGTACAGAAATCATGCTTTATTTCTCAAAAGTAGGCATGTAGTGCAACACAATGCATTTATATATAAATCATGCCTTTATGTAAATCATGCCATGTATATTTAAATCACATATAAATATGGCATCAAATGATTCACAACACAAATCGGAGTCCGACCCATCCCTCAGGTCTGTCCGCAGTTTAAAGAAGTTAATCAATGTGATATAACATGTGAGACTCTGTGGTTTATGCAAATAGTATCCTGGATCATGATCATATCCGAAAAGAAAGTGATCCCAAGCCACATAGATCTAGATGTGCGGGGCCTCACTGCTGAAACGGGAGGATGGTCAGTCCAATGTCAACCGCCAGCTACGTAACACACGGTACAGCGTACCTCGTGCCACTCAGACACGATACAAAGTACCCCCGTGGACCCGTTCTCACGGCCAGAGTGCCTACCATAGGACTTAGCTCTCACTCCCGTGGAACTCATCAACATCACAGTCAGGGTGCCTAACATAGGTCTTAGCCCTCGTGCCTGTGGAAATATCATACCACGTCTATACCAACCTCATGCGGATATCCTCTCTAGCTATGACACACAGTCACGCAAGGTCTCAGGCATGGGTTTCAACATGTATTACATATCACATACAGTGTGCGTCTTGAGTGCGACTCACAGTCGTCACTCCGCTCAACACTGTTTCACATCATAAAACTCGACTCTAGTGCGAGTAAACCTCCAGCAACTAGGTCAATGCATAGTTTATGTATCAAATCAAGTACGAGCAATAGCTCCCAGTACTATGCTATGCACAATATCAAAATCAAGTACGAGCAATCGCTCCCAGTACTATGTCATGTATAAACCATGAAGAATCGAGTACGAGCCACGCTCTAGCACTCGGTCATGCATACATCATTCAAAGCTGAGTACGAGTAAAACTCCAGTACTCTATCATGCATGTCATGAAAATCTAGTGCGTATCAAATCCAGCACTAATATTATGTGGAAAAACACATGAATCCCAGTGCGAGCTGTGCTCTAGCACGATTCATTCTCACATAATATGATAGATGGCTATTTAAAAAGGGATTGTTTATAAAACATCAAAATCAGCACTCAAAGTGTGCTTAAGTCATATTAACCTTAAAATCATTAGCCCATCTATTTATTTTCATGCTAATAACAATTAAACACTCACAATAGCATTTTTCATGCTTTTTGCAACTTCTCACAAAAGTTGACTTTTTGACTAACTAGGGGCAAAATCGTAATTTGCCACTATCGGGTCGCAATAATTATTATTCACTTTCTCTGACCCTCAGAGTTTTTAAGTGAATGCAGAAGCAGTTGAAAATACGTGCAGGTATCTCTAACTACTCGCAAAAGTCCCTTACCTCGGATCACGTCAAGTGACCTCACTTCCTCGGTGCTGCTCAATCTCGCAGTCCGATCAGCTCTCGATATAAACTCCGGAGCTGTAAATAACCATTCCTCAGGTTAATTATCATTTTCCTACTGTATTACACATTAATACAGTTTAATTTCCCTTAATGGGCCTTAAAATCCTTAATGGGCCTTAATCCGTATTAAGCTCGTTTTCCACTTATTATTTCTCTTCATCAGGGTCTATCGACTTATTGGGCCTATCAATACCCATTGGGTTTTATTCCAAGCTCTTTGGATAGCCTGTATATCATTTACGACATTTAATTCAAAATTCCAATTATAATTCACTAAATACGAAATTTAATCCGAAATGCGTAAAATAAATCTTAAATACGCAATAATCACATAATTTATCGTAAATGAACTTTACTTACCCGAGAATATGCGATGGTACGCAAATCGAAGTTCGATCGGGCTTCCGTTCGGAATTTATCGTCGAACTGCACAATTTATTATATTTAACTCCGGGTCAATTTTCGATTAAATATAATTTAAATAAACTCATCGAAAATCAAATCGGTCACTTTTGACCTCGTATCGACTTACCCGAAGTCCGGTGAAATCCCGAAAATTTTCCTTTTCCTTTTTCTTTCTTTTTCCTCTTTTTCCTCTTTTCTCCTTGGCTGAACCGGTCCGGTCCGGTTCAGCACAGAACCTTCTCCACTGAACAGCCGACCGGTTCAGGCATCATTTGGCCGTTCCGGCGTATTCCGGCCAGTTCCCGACGCATCACCACAGCCGTTCGGCGCGCCTAAGCCTGGGCAACACTCGGCTGGGCTCGATCGGGACCAAGCACCGCCGGTGGCCGTCGGATTCCTTCTTTTCCTCCGCGGCTTCACCTCTTCGATTCGCCGGCGTCCGGCGTCGGTGGAGGTCGTGACCGGTGCCGATGGGTGCGCACAGTCCTGCTCTTCCTTTCCCGGCCGCTTGCCTGCCCGTGGGGTGGCCGGTGCTCGCCGTCCGGTGGTCTTCTCCCTCGGGTCGGCTTCACGTGATTTCTCTCTTCTCTCTCCCCGTGTTTTCTCTTCAGATTTCGTTTCTCTTTTTTTTTTATAATTTATTTTTATTATTATTTTACTATAAAATAATAATAAAAATCCCATAAATATCCCAAAAATATCTAGAAATATCTTAAAAAATCATATTAAATTCATTTAATCCGTAAATGAATTTATCAGTCCGCTTTTACCTATTCGGTATATTTTTCCACTATTTTTGGGCTCATTTTTCGAGGCAAAAATTTCGATAAATTCTAATAAATTTATATCTTGATCAATTGGGCTCGAAATTAAATATTTTCCTCGATTTTGATCAAGATTCCTCAATTTCATATTTTTAATGAAATTGTCTTATCGAAATTATACTGAATTTCAGTCTTTTGATCGTTTTACCCCTGCACTCGTTCGGGAATCAACTTAACCCTTATCTCGCTGTTATGTAGCTTACATGCATTTTTTAATTTCTCAAATAGTCGATTGCATGATAGTAAATACTCTTCTTATGATTCAACCATAATTACATAGTGTTCATACACATAGGAATCATAAGGTAATAAGCTACAAAAAATCCGGGTCTGACAATCCTCCCCCACTCAGAAAATTTGGTCCTCCAAATTAGAACCAAGTCAGTCCTCAAATAGGTGAGGGTACTTCTCTCGCATCAGACTCTCTAGCTCCCAAGTAGCTTCCTCTGAAGTATGATGCTGCCAGAGAATCTTCACTAATCCGATGGTCTTCGATCTCAATACCTTCTCCTTCCTATCCAATATCCGAATCGGTCTCTCTACATATGACAAGTCCTCTCGGAGCTCCAAAGGCTCATAACTAATCACATGTGACGGATCCGGGTGATACTTCCGAAGAATCGATATGTGAAAGACGTTGTGGACACCTGATAAGTCCGGTGGCAATGCCAACCTATATGCCTTATCTCCTACTCGATTAAGTATCTCAAAGGGTCCAATGTACCGAGGATTTAGTTTCCCTCTCTTCCCAAATCTCGCTATGCCCTTGGAAGGAGAAACTCTCAAAAATACGGACTCACCAACTGCAAACTCTAGTGGCCTACGTCTCCTGTCAGCGTAACTCTTCTGTCTGCTCTGAGCTGTCCTCAGTCTCTCTACTATCAAGCGGACGTCCTCAGATGCTTGCGTAACCAAGTCAGGAGCAAAAATCTTACGGTCACCCACTTCTTCCCATCCAATGGGGGAACGACATCTACGACCATACAAAGCCTCATACGGTGCCATCCCGATACTCGAATGATGACTGTTGTTGTAGGCGAACTCGGCTAGTGGCAGGTGGTCATCCCAGGAGCCTCGATAGTCTAGCACACATGCTCTCAACATGTCCTCCAGAGTCTGTATAGTCCTCTCTGACTGACCATCTGTCTGAGGATGGAAAGCGGTGCTCAAACTCAACTGGGTTCCCATGGCTTCCTGAAAATATCCCCAAAAGTGGGATGTGAAGCGGGAATCCCTATCAGAGACTATGCTCACTGGTACACCGTGTAACCTCACTACCTCGCGTACATACAGTTCTGCTAATGAACTCAGAGTATCGGTAGCTCTCATAGCTAGGAAGTGGGCTGACTTCGTCAGTCTATCAACAATCACCCATATAGCATCGTGATTCCTGCGGGTCCTTGGTAAACCCATCACGAAATCCATGGTGATATGCTCTCATTTCCATGTCGGTATAGGTAGAGGCTGCAACAATCCTGCAGGTTTCTGAAGCTCTACCTTCACCTGCTGACATACGAGACACTTTGCCACGAAGTCTGCTACATCTCTCTTCATACCTGACCACCAGTATACCTTCCGGAGGTTTTGATACATCTTGTTACTCCCCGGATGTAAAGTATACCTCAACGAATGAGCTTCCGCCAATATCAATCTCTTGAGTCCTTGATCCTCGGGAACACACAATCTGTCTCTGAACCTTAGTAGTCCATCAGAACTCATCTCAAAATCAGTCACGGTGCCTTTCTGCATCTGACTACTAACATCCATACAAAATGGGTCAGTCTGCTGAGCCACTCTGATCCTGTCCAACAGGTCTGGCTCCAAGCGTAGACTAGCTATCACATAGCCTGTATCCATGTCAGAAGGCACGACTCCCAAACTGAGGTTGGCAAACTGCTCTAGCAAATCATGCTCCCTAACCATCATATACGATACCATCCCCAGGCTCTTCCTGCTCAAGGCATCGGCTACAACGTTAGCCTTACCCGGATGATAAAGTATCTCGCAGTCGTAGTCCTTCAGAAGCTCTAGCCATCTTCTCTGTCTCATGTTCAGCTCCTTCTGCGAGAACAGATACTTGAGGCTCTTGTGGTCGGTAAATATCTGAAACTTCTCTCCATACAAGTAGTGGCGCCATACCTTCAACGCAAACACTACTGCTGCTAGTTCCAAATCATGGGTCGGATAGTTCTTCTCATGATCCTTCAGCTGTCTGGATCCGTAAGCAACTACCTTCCCGTCCTGCATCAATACGCAGCCCAGACCCTGATGCGAAGCATCGGTATACACTGCAAATCCTCCTGAGCTGGTAGGGATAGTGAGAATCGGAGCGGTGGTCAATCGACGCTTCAACTCCTCAAAACTCTTCTCACAATCCTCGTTCCATATGAACGGTGCACTCTTCTGAGTAAGACGTGTCAACGGAGCAGCCAACTTCGAAAATCCCTCAACGAATCTCCGATAGTATCCAGCTAAACCCAGAAAACTCCTGATCTCGGTGACTGTCCTCGGCTGTTCCCACTGAACTACAGCCTCTATCTTAGATGGATCAACTGATACACCATCTCTCGATACGACATGTCCCAAAAACGAGATCTGTGACAACCAAAAGTCACACTTGCTGAGCTTAGCATATAACTCATGCTCCCGTAACGTCTGCAACACGATCCTGAGGTGCTCCTCATGCTCCTCCTTGGATCTCGAATACACCAATATGTCATCGATGAAGACGATAACAAACTGGTCCAAGTATGGCTTGAACACATTGTTCATCAAAGCCATGAAAGCAGCTGGAGCATTCGTCAATCCGAATGGCATAACCAAGAACTCATAGTGGCCATATCGGGTACGAAATGCTGTCTTGGGTACATCTCCACTCCGAACCTTCAGCTGATGATACCCAGACCTCAGGTCAATCTTGGAAAAGACCTGTGCTCCCTGTAGCTGATCTAGCAAGTCGTCAATACGTGGAAGGGGGTATCTATTCTTGATGGTGGCCTTATTCAACAATAGGTAGTCTATACACAATCGGAGGCTCCCATCCTTCTTCCTCACAAACAAAACCGGTGCTCCCCAAGGTGAAACACTCGGTCGTACAAAGCCCCTATCCAACAGCACCTGTAACTGTCTCTTGAGCTCCTCCAGCTCGACTAAGGCCATGCGATAAGGTGGTCTCGAAATAGGCTCCGTACCAGGTACCAGATCTATACAGAACTCCATCTCTCTGTCTGGTGGTAACCCTGGCAATTCATCCGGGAAAACATCTGAGTACTCACTGACCACAGTGATATCTGCCAACTCCGGATGTGCCTTATCCATATCTACCACGTACGCAATGAAACCTTGATATGTTGAAGGTTTTCTAAATCAGAAGTCATGTAATAATCATATCTACTCCTTTCATTTATCTTTATTAAACTTTACAACATATCTAGTAGGGTTAGGAAACATAACTGTCTTAGCATAGCAGTCTAAAACAGCATGGTTTGCAGATAGCCAATCCATTCCTAATATTATATCAAAGTCACTCATGCTTAGTAATATTAGATTGGCTGTCATCTCCTTATCCCCTACTCTCAACTTGCAGTCATTATATACATATTCTACAACTTGACTACTATTCATAGGCGTGCTTATCAACATCAACATACATAATGGTGTACGCTCTACATGTCTTGCTAACTTACATGCAAATGATGGCGATACAAAAGAATGCGTGGCACCAGGATCAATTAAAACATATGCTTCAATATCATAAATCAGGATGTTACCTCGAATCACATCCGATGAAGCATCAGCTGTTCCCTGGTCCAAAGCATGTACTCGCCCTTGACCCATCACTTGTTTTCCCTTCTCCTCTGCCGTGGCTCTACCTCTCTGAGTAGACGTACCAGCTGGGGTTCTATCAAACTCCCTGCCCCTCTGTGGTGCAGTCGCATACGGCAATGGGCAATCTCTAGCCAGATGCCCCTGTTTCCCACATCGGAAACATACTATAGCACCCTGTGAACACGGCCAATCTCCATGGAATCTGCCGCATCTTCTGCACTGATCTGCAGCAGGTCTCGGTCCTCCTATCATAATGCCCTTCGCTGGGGCTGCAGTCGGATAAGCAGGAGATCTAACATATCTATCTCGTGTCCCCTCTATCCGTGATCTCTTACCGAAGGGTTTCTTCCCCCCTCGATAACTAAAATCTCTAGCCGGCCTCTTCTTCTGCAAGTCTTGGCTACGGCTAAACTTCCCAAACTCGGAAGCATTCCTCTCATAGTCCTGCTCACATAGTTGCGCCCTGCGCACTGCCTCCTCATAGGTCACTATGTCCAGCGGAACCAACTTGGACCGTAGCACCGGTCTCAACCCCTTCGATAAACCTGTGGACCTTCCTGGTCTCACTATACATAGTATCCGGGTCGTATCTTCCTAGGGATAGGAATCGAGTCTCATACTCGTCCACCGATAAACTCCCCTGGTTGAGTCTCAGAAACTCTGCATGTAACTTCCGCTGTGCGGTGTCAGGAATAAACTGCCTCCTAAAGGCCTCCCGAAATGTATCCCAAGTGATATCCGTATGTCGGGATCTCAATATAGGTCTGGTGGACTTCCACCAATGTTCTGCGGCTCCCTTCAGTAGGAACGTAGCAAACGCGACCATCTCCGAGGTCGTGCACTCGAAGTATCCATAGAGCTTCTCTAGCTCTGCCAACCACTCCTCAGCAGCTACGGGGTTCTTGACCCCACTAAATGATGGAGGTCTGAACTTCTGGAACTCCCTCAACCGATGCAAGTCACATCCATATCCTAATCCACTACCACCCGAAACCGGTAGGGGTGTAGGAGTATCTACTGTCCTCTGTGCATCAGCTGTCTGCGTAGGTGTATCAGGGGCAACTGCCTCTCCAGTAGCAGCTCCTGCCTCCTGTCTCTGCCTACCTGGCATCGTCTGTGCCAGTATCTCAATAATAGTCTCGAGACCACGCTCTAATCTCGTGAAGCGCGTCTCAGCACAATCGGGTGCCTCAGTAGCACCTGCAGTCTCATGCGTAGGTAATGGCCTGGCAGCGGCTCGTCCCTCGGGTCTCTCTCCCCGGCCTCGAGCCCTACCTCTCATACCTCTACCACTACGCGTATTTGCCATATAGGCAAAGTCCCTGCATTTATAATTAGTCCATCTCCTATCCGGTATACACAGTTATATCTAAACACAGCACAGTACTATGGGGATGTACACTTTCCTATTTTCTAACACCGACTCACATCAGACCAACTTCTGCTCTGATACCAATCCTGTCAGGACCCCAGTTTCAATCCTTGACTTTAACCAAAAACCACAATAAATTTTTCGCATTTTTAACTTATCTTTCCTCTCTTCACTGGTTGGGCTGTGATTCGATGTCAGAGTCTTCACTTACCATAATATCCATTCTCATACATACATGTCAATATATTAATTCTGACTGTAGTTGCTTTTATTATATGATTACATTCCCCATAATATATAACGTATACATCACTGTGCTGTTTCTATGTTTAGATATACAACTGTACATAATAAGTATACCTGATGAATCGATAGGAACTAGCAGTGGACTCTGGGACACTCTCCCACGATAATTCTCGCTCTACTGATGCTCTGTAGAGAGATGTAAAGAAAGGGGGTGAGCATAACGCGCTCAGTAAGGAAATCAGGCAAGCAAGTAGATATCCACACTATCTACTCAAAATAGTGCTATGCCTTGAAAACATTTATTTCCTTACTCACTTTAAAAGCATGTCTTGAAATATATTATATATGTACTTGTACAGAATAAATCCCATGTACAGAAATCATGCTTTATTTCTCAAAAGTAGGCATGTAGTGCAACACAATGCATTTATATATAAATCATGCCTTTATGTAAATCATGCCATGTATATTTAAATCACATATAAATATGGCATCGAATGATTCACAACACAAATCGGAGTCCGACTCATCCCTCAGGTCTGTCCGCAGTTTAAAGAAGTTAATCAATGTGATATAACATGTGAGACTCTGTGGTTTATGCAAATAGTATCCTGGATCATGATCATATCCGAAAAGAAAGTGATCCCAAGCTACATAGATCTAGATGTGCGGGGCCTCACTGCTGAAACGGGAGGATGGTCAGTCCAATGTCAACCGCCAGCTACGTAACACACGGTACAGCGTACCTCGTGCCACTCAGACACGATACAAAGTACCCCCGTGGACCCGTTCTCACGGCCAGAGTGCCTACCATAGGACTTAGCTCTCACTCCCGTGGAACTCATCAACATCACAGTCAGGGTGCCTAACATAGGTCTTAGCCCTCGTGCCTGTGGAAATATCATACCACGTCTATACCAACCTCATGCGGATATCCTCTCTAGCTATGACACACAGTCACGCAAGGTCTCAGGCATGGGTTTCAACATGTATTACATATCACATACAGTGTGCGTCTTGAGTGCGACTCACAGTCGTCACTCCGCTCAACACTGTTTCACATCATAAAACTCGACTCTAGTGCGAGTAAACCTCCAGCAACTAGGTCAATGCATAGTTTATGTATCAAATCAAGTACGAGCAATAGCTCCCAGTACTATGCTATGCACAATATCAAAATCAAGTACGAGCAATCGCTCCCAGTACTATGTCATGTATAAACCATGAAGAATCGAGTACGAGCCACGCTCTAGCACTCTGTCATGCATATATCATTCAAAGCTGAGTACGAGTAAAACTCCAGTACTCTATCATGCATGTCATGAAAATCTAGTGCGTATCAAATCCAGCACTAATATTATGTGGAAAAACACATGAATCCCAGTGCGAGCTGTGCTCTAGCACGATTCATTCTCACATAATATGATAGATGGCTATTTAAAAAGGGATTGTTTATAAAACATCAAAATCAGCACTCAAAGTGTGCTTAAGTCATATCAACCTTAAAATCATTAGCCCATCTATTTATTTTCATGCTAATAACAATTAAACACTCACAATAGCATTTTTCATGCTTTTTGCAACTTCTCACAAAAGTTGACTTTTTGACTAACTAGGGGCAAATCGTAATTTGCCACTATCGGGTCGCAATAATTATTATTCACTTTCTCTGACCCTCAGAGTTTTTAAGTGAATGCAGAAGCAGTTGAAAATACGTGCAGGTATCTCTAACTACTCGCAAAAGTCCCTTACCTCGGATCACGTCAAGTGACCTCACTTCCTCGGTGCTGCTCAATCCCGCAGTCCGATCAGCTCTCGATATAAACTCCGGAGCTGTAAATAACCATTCCTCAGGTTAATTATCATTTTCCTACTGTATTACACATTAATACAATTTAATTTCCCTTAATGGGCCTTAAAATCCTTAATGGGCCTTAATCCGTATTAAGCCCGTTTTCCACTTATTATTTCTCTTCATCAGGGTCTATCGACTTATTGGGCCTATCAATACCCATTGGGTTTTATTCCAAGCTCTTTGGATAGCCCGTATATCATTTACGACATTTAATTCAAAATTCCAATTATAATTCACTAAATACGAAATTTAATCCGAAATGCGTAAAATAAATCTTAAATACGCAATAATCACATAATTTATCGTAAATGAACTTTACTTACCCGAGAATATGCGATGGTACGCAAATCGAAGTTCGATCGGGCTTCCGTTCGGAATTTATCGACGAACTGCACAATTTATTATATTTAACTCCGGGTCAATTTTCGATTAAATATAATTTAAATAAATTCATCGGAAATCAAATCGGTCACTTTTGACCTCGTATCGACTTACCCGAAGTCCGGTGAAATCCCGAAAATTTTCCTTTT
Organism: Firmiana major; assembly: GCA_033439115.1. Taxonomy (NCBI): domain Eukaryota; kingdom Viridiplantae; phylum Streptophyta; class Magnoliopsida; order Malvales; family Malvaceae; genus Firmiana; species Firmiana major. The sequence continues at coordinate 59,652,231 of CM065896.1, read as the reverse complement.
CCTTTTTCTTTCTTTTTCCTCTTTTCTCCTTGGCTAAACCGGTCCGGTCCGGTTCAGCACAGAACCTTCTCCACTGAACCGTCGACCGGTTCAGGCATCATTTGGCCGTTCCAGCGTATTTCGGCCAGTTCCCGATGCATCACCACCGCCGTTCGGCGCGCCTAAGCCTGGGCAACACTCGGCTGGGCTCGATCGGGACCAAGCACCGTCGGTGGCCGCCGGATTCCTTCTTTTCCTCCGCGGCTTCACCTCTTCGATTCGCCGGCGTCCGGCGTCGGTGGAGGTCGTGACCGGTGCCGATGGGTGCGCACGGTCCTGCTCTTCCTTTCCCGGCCGCTTGCCTGCCCGTGGGGTGGCCGGTGCTCGCCGTCCGGTGGTCTTCTCCCTCGGGTCGGCTTCACGCGATTTCTCTCTTCTCTCTCCCCGTGTTTTCTCTTCAGATTTCGTTTCTCTTTTTTTTTTTATAATTTATTTTTATTATTATTTTACTATAAAATAATAATAAAAATCCCATAAATATCCCATAAATATCCCAAAAATATCTAGAAATATCTTAAAAAATCATATTAAATTCATTTAATCCGTAAATGAATTTATCAGTCCGCTTTTACCTATTCGGTATATTTTTTCACTATTTTTGGGCTCATTTTTCGAGGCAAAAATTTCGATAAATTCTAATAAATTTATATCTTGATCAATTGGGCTCGAAATTAAATATTTTCCTCGATTTTGATCAAGATTCCTCAATTTCATATTTTTAATGAAATTGTCTTATCGAAATTATACTGAATTTCAGTCATTTGACCGTTTTACCCCTGCACTCGTTCGGGAATCAACTTAACCCTTATCTCGCTGTTATGTAGCTTACATGCATTTTTTAATTTCTCAAATAGTCGATTGCATGATAGTAAATACTCTTCTTATGATTCAACCATAATTACATAGTGTTCATACACATAGGAATCATAAGGTAATAAGCTACAAAAAATTCGGGTCTGACACAGAAGCAGTGCAGGGCGGCCTCGGGTAGGAGTTGGAAACAGGGAGGAAGATCGACGTTTACAGTGGCAGGACTTTGAATAAGAGGGGTGGCAACGCCGAGCTCTTGCAAAGATGGATGAATAGTGATAGTCGATGAGGAACCAAAAACGAAAAGAGAAAGAAGGAAAATGGAGGGAAAAAGAAAACAAATTCAAAAAAAGTGAACAGTAGCTAAAAAAAGGATCAACAATAAAAAAAAAGAAGGAAAAAAAAAGAGAAGAAGTAATATTATATATATATATATATAGATATAAAATTGTATATATATATGTATATTTGGAGGAAGGAAAGAGGACATCGAGAATTTTAGGAAAAAAATCCCGGGAAGATGATTTAGAATTATTTTTTCAAATATATCGGTTCGAAATTTCGAGAAATATTGGTACGAAATTTCGACAGAAATAACCCGAGCGGATTGAGCTCGCCGACTCGCTAAGTTGAAACGATCAAGGATTATAGACAGACACCGAGGTAAGGAATTTATGCAAGTTTTAGAGCTAACTGTACGTATTGTATGATTTCAAGTGTATTTTCCCTAGGTAAGCAAGGTTATGATTTTGACTTATCGTAGGTAATTCGAATAAATAGGATACTAAGAATACAAATTTCGGTGTGGCTGAATCGTAGAAGGATTTAAGGGAGATATTTGGGGGTGTTATGACTCGAACTTGGAATTTTAAATAAATCGAGGTAAGGGGTGTAATTTAAGATGGTAATGGTATCCTTACCCTTAGACTCCGATTTATTTATACGTTTTTTGAGCTTTCTTATGCAGCCCTTGATTTTAAAGCAAAACCCTACCTCTATTAGTCCCAAGTTTTATTTGATCATGCTTTAGAAATAAAGAAATGCCATATGAAATTAAATGCATAGATTCGAGCATGATTTCTAAATAAATGTTATGGTTTCAACTTACGTATGAATTGATTTCAAGTTTTTGAAAGAAATAAAATTTGGTATGTGAACACATGATTAAGAAAAGAATTTTGTTTTCGAGAGGTGATTGTGGGGGCCACCTCTTGAGTCCTGCGGGAACAAAGTGCCACACAGTCTTTCTGTTTTATGAAAGAGTTTCCAGATTTCAAGAAATTCGACTTTATTACTTGGTATGAGTTTATGGGCTATAAAACCCAAAAAAGATCTTGAAAACTCTGTTTTGAGACGAAAAAGCAATGTATAGTGGAATTGTGGGGGCCACCTCTTGAGTCCGACAGGAGCAAAGTGCCACGCAATTTCCACAATGACATGTGAACGTGGGGGCCACCTCTTGTGTCCGACGTGAGCAAACTGCCACGCGATTCACAATGACATGCGATCGTGGGGGCCACCTCTTGGGTTCTGTGGGAGCAAAGTGCCACATGGTCTGTGTGACTGTGGGGGCCACCTCTTGGGTCCTACAGATGCAAAGTACCACGCGATTCACAATGACATGTGATCATGGGGGCCACCTCTTGGGTTCTGTGGTGGGAGCAAAGTGCTACACCGTCTGTGTAACTATGGGGGCCACCTCTTGGGTCCTACAGATGTAAAGTGCCACGCGATTCATAATGATATGCGATCGTGGGGGCCACCTCTTGGGTTCTGTGGAAGTAAAGTGCCACACAGTCTGTGTGACTGTGGGGGCCACCTCTTGGGTCCTACAGATGCAAAGTGCCACACAGTCAATGCATTTGTGTCATGCGCACCTTCGTGGTGTATATGAATTCAACCTTCTGGTGTGATTGATTTGTTGTACGACCTTGATCACATCTATAGCCTTGCCATAGCCATGTTTATGATTTCCCTCTACAGAGGATGACTATGTTATCATCGCATGACAATCCTATAAGTTAGCCTAGTCTCCATCCGATATAAACTATGTTATAAGATTTTGATCCTTCGATACATGTTTATGCATCAGTTATGCTTTTGAAGTTCTATCAGTTTTAAAAGATTCTGAAGTTATGTATGTTTCAAAGGATTTTGATGTAACTGAATAGAATTGTTGCCTCGAAGTTATATTTCTATTGATTATGTTTTCCCTTTACTCATTTTGGAAGCTATGTGATATTTGTAAAGAAATGTTATCTTTTAGTTTTATCATACATTCAATGTGATTTAACCACCATGATTATTTTAAATGCATTTCTTACTGGGCTTTTTCTCGAAAGCTCACCCCTTCAACTCTCAGATATGTTGCAGTGAAACTACAGTGATAATTACTGTGTAGACGACGTAGGCTGGTAGATACGAGTTTTCCCAGACTACCTTTGGTACATGCGTGAAGTATACATTTCTATCTTTTTACCAGACCATTTGTATGCACAAACATCTATTGAAAGTAATGTGTTGGGATGTAATCTGTATAAGGATAAATGAAATATTTTTAAGGATTGATTGTTGTGAGTAACTAGATGTGTTTGGAATATGTAGAATGATTTGATGATATGACTTGGGGAGCATGTCTGATAGTTGTGGATAGCTAGGGTTGATATTGTGAGAAAATTTCAGGTGGGTAGGCTTATATATAAGCCGTTATGCTGTCGAAATTTCTATCGGCCATATAAATCCAAATATGAAACTTAATTATAATTACGGATAAAGAAGTAAGAAAATGAATTGACACTGAACATGAATACAACCTAAGTGAATAAAGGGATTAAGTTGCAAGTTAAAGTTTTAATTTTTTTTTTAATTTTTATAGGTCGCAGGTCGTTACAGGCCATTTCAATCTCCATTTGATCTTTAAATGCATTCGGGAATTTTATTCATTCCATTTGCATTTTTCATTCACGTAAAACTCTTTTAATGATTCAATTTACATATAACAATGTTTACATCACGTGAATCATAAGGGAATATGATAAAAATTCGGGTCTTCTAGGAATGAACTCAATTTTGGCCTTAGGAAGCCTAAGGATCGATCCCTTAAGGTTATGGCATCGATCCCTTCATGGCAGAATGTCAAATTTTGCTTAACAAACTTAAAAGATCAATCCCCTAAACCAAGGGATCAATCCCCTCTAAGCAGAATCTAATTTTCTTGTCAAAAAGTACAGAGGGATCGATCCTCTCAGCTAAGGGATTGACCCCTTCAAGTTACTTTTTATAAAAGAGCTGAAAAAATTCTGGAAAATGCAAAGGAAAAAAAGAAATTCTCCCTTTATTTTCCTCTTTCGTTTTCATCTATTTCCACCATTTTTAGTCCTCTTTTGCTTCTGATTCCCTCTGTGAACTTGATTTACATCTCCTCCTCTAAAACATGTTGAAATTTGGAGATCTTGATCTACACCTCCTCCTCTACAACATGCTGAAATTTAGAGATCAATTCAAAGAAATGAGCACAGAATGTCTTTGGGAGCAAAATTTAGGTAAATTGAAATTTCTTCAGATTTGTAGAGATTTAGTCTCATTAATTTTTTGTTTTCATATATTTTAAATAAGGACTAATGTGAAACATATCTATGTTTTCAATTTGGAGTAAAACGACCGCTAAGCTTTTCTTTCACAGTTGGCCAAATCGGGACCAAAAGAGGTAAACTTGGTTTTGTTTGGTTTTAATGCTCCAAAATAATATATGTGAATACAAATGATTAGTAGAGATGATATATGGTGTTAAATTGAAGTAAATGTCAATATATCATGCTCAATAAGGATTGGCTCTAGGGTTTTACAAAGGAAGCGGTGTAATTCTAAGGTATTTTTGTGTTATGGCCTAGAATAAATGTACTTAGGCCATAAATAAGTGAAATTGTGAAAGAAAATTGGTTGTAGCATATGTAGATAAAAAGATAAGCCTTAAACCAGGTAAGTGGTAAAATTGTAATTTTGCTGCATTAGTGTAAATTGTTATTGAACAAGTGTGATGCACAAATAAATGTGTCTAATGCAATTGAAATGGTTGAAAAGTAGTAAATTGTGACTTTATCATTTTATTACTAGTGTGAGCTTAAGGCAAAGTCTATTAAAAGTATGTAATAATTGCTATAAGGCTAAGTGAAGCGAATTATAAATGATTGGTATGAAATTGTAGGTTGCTAAAATCAATCGTGGCATATGGAAGCTTTTAGCTTCACCTCGAAGTGCGTGCTTACTTGGTGATAAAGGTAAGTAACCTATGTCATAACGATCTTGTCCTAGGACACAACCGCTAAACATTTTTTGAAAACACGAAAGGGTGTCGTCACCATTTTTTTTATTTGGTGTGATAGGTAACCTAAAAACGTTTATCTTTTTAACAAAATCTTAAGACTAATTAAGTATTATTTTAAAAAAAATTTTAATCTGTGAAAATAAAATTTAGTTTTCGAGTTCAGTTACGCACAAGCGAGTATTAGTACCCCAGAACGACTATTTAAAAACAGTATCATTTAATTATGTATTAATCCTTTAATTTTAATAAAATGGTCTTAATTAAACATTTAAAAAGAATTCCTTTTATTTTAGATTTTTTTTAATTGAAAGTTAAAATTTTATGCTTTTATTAGAATAAATAAGAATGTTTTGTATTGAAAACTATACCAAAGTACTCCAATACTTCTTGTACATTTCGAATAATTTTTTTTATCTAGAGATTTGTTAAGAATCGTAACTTGCAATTTCTATAGAATCTCATCTTTGAAAGATTCGTACTTATTTCAAAATCTCATGAATGCATATGGTACAAATATATAATACATGATACATATGAAAAAGTTTATTTATTATTGTTATTATTTTAGTTTTTAACTTTATTATTTTTACTTTAGATGAGGTATCATTTTATTTCAAAATTACAATAAATATTCCAATATTTCTGGTAATAATTAGTGAATTTTTCTTATCTAGATATCAGTTAGTGAATTTTTCTTGTGAATTCTTAACATCTCATGATCAGATATAAAAATTTAAATTTTATTCATTTTAATTTATTTTCTTATTTTTGTTTATTTTTATATTTTTTTAAAATAATTTATTTTATAAAATAAACGTTCAATGATTTTTATTCGATTCTAAGGATTATCAAAGAATCACTACTTGTGATTTCTTAGAAATTTTATCATCAGAAGAAAAATTTATATTTTATTTATTTCCTTTAAATTAATTTATTTCATAAAATTATAGAAGAAATTTTTATATCAAAACAAAAATTACTTAAATATTTTAATACGCCGGTAACATTTGATAATTTTTATTCGATCCTAAATATTATCCAAGAGTCACTACTTGTGATTTCTAAAAAATATCATGGAAAATTTTTATTTTAAATTTTTTATTTCTTATTAATTTGTAAAAAAATGTAAAAAATTATCTTTTAAAAACAAAATATATGTATATACACGTGTCTTTTCAATAAAGGGAACATCCTAAAATTACTTTATTATTGTTATTTTTTAAATGAGTGCATAAACAATATACAGGAATATAATATATATTTATATAAAAAAACAAACAAATAAGTAAATCAATATATATATATATATACACACACACATACCCCAGCGAAAGAAAGCTAAAGCATTGTTGTTTCAAGAACTTTTATTCTTCCTTCTCCACCGAGCTTTCAACGCCACGCTCTGTTCACGTTGTATCAATGTTGCTGCAAAACAAAGGAAGCGCACAAGGTGACAGCAGGCAGCAATGGCGAATCAATGCAGGGATCAGCGACACAAGGTAGTCACGGTGGTAACGTAGCAGGTTCACGGCTGCAGTAATGACGAGTAGCAAGGACACAAGCAGTGCAGGGGCTGGCATGCAGTGCTGTAATGGCAGCAAGGGTAGATGTTCATCAACCAATACAGCTAAAGGCCTAGAAGACCGACAATAACAGTCAGCCTGCACCGAAACTTCCTCCTGACAGCCTGAACTTATTACAGCAGTTCACAACTGGAGGGAAGCATCCACCTACACGTCAACAATCAGCAACTCCAAGCTTCTCTATACAGAAGAGCGGGTAACATGGTGCGGCGTCAGTTTGGAGCAAGGCAAAGCAATGGAGTAACGCCAGCAGCAGTAACGTGAAGAAGGACGAAGAACAGTAAAAAATCGTTTTCTGAAAAAATTATTTTCGGACTTTTTTATTTATTTATTTTTTCTGTATACCGTGGTCGGTAGACCGTGTAAGTTGTTGGAAGCTCCTCATCTCTTGGCTTTTATAGCCATTCTTTAAACTTTAACAAGAGGAAAGAACAATATCCCGTCATTTAGGCCTTTAATAGAGGATAAATCCATGTAATTTATATTGACAGATTATTGGCATCCATTTGAGTTTTATATCCTTTTATTTATCTGTCTTATTTTTGGCAAGAAATCCCCTAGTCAACTCTTGTTTGGTTTTGGTGTAGTGTTGTGCATGGGTTTACGGTTTTGAATTGTTGCATGGAGTTTGCACGGTTTGCATGGAGTTTGCATGGGGTTTAGCTTAAGGTTTAGACTTGCTTTCAATTTTTTGTTAATTTTTCACTTTTATTATTATTTTTTTATTAAAAAGTTGTTCAAACAAAATTAGATGTCTACAGCTACCCTTCTATGTAGATTGTTCAGAATAAGGAATAGAGTAAAGATAATAGGCAACTATTTTGTCCCAATTCATCATGCCAACCTATTTCTTCTACCAAAATTACACAAATAAAAAATTTCCTAATCTTCTTCTACTTTAAAGATTAATGATGTAAAACCAAAAATTCGCATATTAGTAATGTTGTGGCGTCTTAGCTCAGCCGGTAGCGACCCACTCAATCGTATTATCTGTTTTGGGCCCTGCCCTCAGGCTCCGCCCTCACGGTTTTATCGCGTCCTTAGAGGTTTGAACCCAAGTTTGTTGTGGCGTCTTAGCTCAGCCGGTAGCGACCCACTCAACCGTATTGTCCGCTTTGGGTCCTGCCCTCAGGCTCCGCCCTCACGGTTTTATCGCGTCCTCAGAGGTTCGAACCCAAGACCTTAAAGTCTTTGTTCTTGCAAAGATGATACCAATTGTTCTACTAGAACAATTGGTATCATCTTTGCAAGAACAAAGACTTTAAGGTCTTGGGTTCGAACCTCTGAGGACGCGATAAAACCGTGAGGGCGGAGCCTGAGGCCCGGGCCCAAAGCGGACAATACGGTTGAGTGGGTCGCTATCGGCTGAGCTAAAACGCCACAACAAAATGATGATACCAATTGTTCACAATTGGTATCATCTTTGTCATAACAAAGACTTTAAGGTCTTGGGTTCGAACTTCTGAGGACGCGATAAAACCGCGAGGACGGGGCCGTAAAAGGCGGGGCCCAAAGCGGACAATACGGTTGAGTGGGTCACTATTGGCTGAGCTAGACGCCACAAGGTTCGAACCCAAGACTAGGGATGTCAATGGGGCGGGTACCCGCTAATTTTGAGGTACCCGACCCCGAACCCGGTTAACAATTATAAAACCCGAACCCTATTAAAACCCGATTATTTTTTCAAGATACTACCCGAACCCTACTCGAATAAATTTTATACTACCCGTTAATTACCGGAACCCGTTTAATTACCCGATTACTCAATCCATAATTTGACAACCCGTTTATTAACCCGAACCCGAAAGCCGAACTCGAAACCCAAAAAAAGTCATCTAATTTTGTATAAATCAAAAATAAAAATTAAACAACAACATACATATTCTATCATAATTAAACAAATTTTAATAATTCAACAAACCACTTGAAACTATAGCAAATAAATAAATCATAAAAACATATTTATGAAACTACAAACAAAAAATAAATAAATCATAAAAACATATTTATGAAACTACAAACAAACAAACATAATTTAAGTAAAAATTAAAAAACATATTTGAAATTTATTGGAATCATGATAAATCTTCTTCTTCATCATTATTAAAAATGTCACTTGAGTCCATAGTTGTAGATGCTCCTACAAATAAAATAAAAAAAATATTATTGTCTTGAGCTAAAATATAATAATAGACTACTTTTGAAAAAGAAACAAATAAAATAAAAAAGAGTTATAACAAATAAATTATTTACCTCCTACATCGCTCCTTAACCAACTTTGGTAACACATCAATGCCTCCAAAGTGTCCGGATTAAGCCTACTTCGGTGACTACTCACTACTCTCCCACTACTGCTAAAAGCTGATTCGGATGCAACTGTTGAAACAGGAATAGCAAGAAAGTCCCTAGCAATCAATTGCAAAGTAGGATACTTTATCCCATTTGTCTTCCACCAATTAAGAATATCAAAGGATTGAGTCCATGGCAAAACTGGCTCTTCTAGACAGTGATCTAATTCTGATTTCCCATTCACACTAGTAGCAGAAGAACTAAGAAATGCAACCAACTTTGTGAAATCTTCTCGTTGAGAAGTAGAGACAGTTGATGCTTGAACAAATGGTGAGTTTAATGTTGAAGTACACGAAGAAGCATGTAATTTTGGTCGAGAGGTTTTGTTATGGTATACATTAAGCAATTCATAACAAGTTTTCTTAACTTGTTCGATCTCAAAGATTGCATCATCACCGAAAATGTTTGGAAAATAAAACTCAACCACTTTGATTTTATACCGAGGATCCAATACAACTGCCACAGCTAACACCACATGAATAACACTCTAATATTTGTCAAACTTCTCAAACATTTTCTTAGTCATTGCACTAATTACAACATCATCACTAGACATCCACTTCATTAGTGCATTTCGAAGTTGACAAATTTCAACAAAATAACAATTTGCAGTAGGATACCTTGTCCCTGAAAATAATTCAGTGGCATTATAAAAGATTTCTAACTTTTCAGCAATAATTTCTGCCATCTGCCAATCATTCTCACTAGACACTTTAGTATAAAGCTTATCCCTAAAAATCAACCTAGGAAAAATCTCTTTGTATTCTATGGCAGTTCGAAGTATCAATTAAGTCGAGTTCCACCTAGTTCTACAATCAAGGCTTAACTTTTTAGTGCATACAACTTTTGCTTGACGTGCCACATCTTCAAATTTTTCCACTCGAGAAGGACTAGCAGACCAAAATGCAACACTATCACGTATATTATCAATTACATGCTCTATTGTGGATAATCCATCTTTCACAACAAGATTCAAAATATGTGCACAACATCTCATGTGAAAGATTTTCCCATCAAGTAAAAGTTCAGAATACAACTTATCCGCTATAATAGAAATCATACCATCATTAGAACTGCAATTATCCACAGTGATAGTTGAAAGTTTGGTCTCTATATTCCATTCAGTCAACGCCGCCATCAATTTTTCAGCAAGAACCTCCTTGGTATGAGGAGTCGGTACATAAATAAACCTAAAAGTTTCAAAATAACATTAGTTAATTTGTTAACAATTTTTTAAAAAAATTAATAAATCGTGTACATGTTAAAAGGTTCAAAAGAGTTATTTACCTCAAAATACAACTTTGCAACACCCAAGAATCATCAATAAAATGAGCAGTAACAGACATGTATCCTTTCTTTTGTTTGAAGTCCACATATCCGTTGTGATTGCTATTCGACTTTTTAGCTTCTCAAATACGCCCATTAGATTTGCCTTCTCCAATTGATGAATTTTGAGGATGTCTTCTTTAATTGTATTGCGAGAAACCATCTTGAAAAGGGGTTCGAGGCTAGCAACAAATCTTCTTAATCCAACATGCTCCACAATAGAAATAGGATACTCATGCAAGATTATAGCACGAGCCAACTCATTTCTTGAAACTTCTTGATCAAATGTAAAATTTCCAAAATGAACCTTCTACTCCATGCTAATCATCTTTTGCTTTTTGAAGCATGTTTCAATGGTTGAATTTTTTTTCCTTGAACAAGTGACTATGTGGTTTAGCAGAGCTTTTGTTCCATTATGGCTACCAGCCTTAAGAGAAAGGTTGCAATAGTTGCATATTGCCTTATCTTCTCCATTTATATTTTTCTTTTCAAAGTGTTGCCAAGCCTCTGAAGTTAACTTGTGAGAACGTTTGGTTACTAGAGGTTTCATTGAAGCAGATGTTGTTGGAGTTATATCAGGGGAACTATTTGAGGGAAAACTTGGAGCATTAATATTTGTGTTTCTCGAACTTAAACCCATAGTTGATGGAGCAGTGGCAACTTTATCATTCTCATCAGTAATCTCAATATTTCCAGTAGTTGCCATTTTTCGAAAGATCTGTAAATAATAAAAAAAAAATAGGCCGAGGGTAAGGATATTTGTAAAAATTAGAAACATTGATGTCTAAACAAAATCATACACTGAAAATTCTGCTCCTTGGATATCATTGTGACTATGACATTAAACATGAATTCAACTCAACTCCAACTTATGATTTTTAAGTTCTATAATAACTAACCAATAATAAATGTTTTAACTCTTTGAATCAAATTATGAACACAATGCTTGCGAAACATAATAAACATCAAATTATTGATTTTTTTTCTCTAATCAAAGATAAATGTAAAATTCAACGTTAGTTAAAAACAGTAAAAATAAATGGGCATAAGATTACAGTTAATTAAACAGTGACTATTTACTTTAGATTTCAGTAAGTGATGAATAAGAAAACAAGCAAAGCAAAATACATTGAACAATTTTAACACTAAAAAATAAAATAAAATAAAGTAATGAAATCACTCATCAATGAGGCGACAAATACACTAATATTAACAATTACAACAAATCTAATCCAAAGGACAGATACAATGTGCATCGAGAGGCAAAGGCCCATTGCCAGGGCTGCTAACTGATTACTAGTGTATTTGCCTATATTTTCCTTTTTCTGATTGGTAAATCCACAGATCAATTATTGAGCAGGTAAAGGAATGAGGACAAAGCAAGAGCTGGCCAACTTTCTCGACTGATACAGCATGTCGTCAATGTTCGACACAGGTAGTGAACTGGAAAGCAGGCAGCTGGTAGGGGGTCAGAAGATATAGCTTATATCTACAGCCTAATATTAATGGCAAAACTAGGCAAAAGAACCATACAACTTTTGCTTGGCTTGCATCTCATTATGGAACCAGATGACTCCATTGTATGACTAAAGGTGCCTTCGACTCTGCAATAGTACTATCAACTGAAAAACTTGGGAAAGATTTTACCGAATGGACTGCAACCTTTGTACTAGCTTAGATTGTCGATAATGTCAGCTTAAATCCCATCTAATTTGGTGTCTTGAAATTTTCACTTTAACATCTGTGATGGGTTAATGTTAATTTCAACACTTGTTAAATCTAAATTGCTAGAAGACTGTAAGTTCAAAAACAATAATGTCAGCTTAAATCCCATCTAATTTGGTGCCTTGAAATTTTCACCTTGACATCTGTGATGGGTTAATGTTAATTTCAACACTTGTTAAATCTAAATTGCTAGAAGACTGTATGTTTTTGGGTCAGTAGCATGGAATTTTCATGGCTCCAAAGCCAAATTGGTTAAGGTACTCCCAAATTTTGTATAGTTCTATTTACCAAGATTCAAGAAAGAACCTTTCTCTGCCAATCTATCTCTAGATTTTTATAGCAAACATTATACACAAAGATGTATTATTTGGCAATGTGAAACTGTAGTTGCTCTTTATTTTTGTCTAGAATTCGGCACTTTGGCCCTGCCCTGTTGTTTACTTGTTCTTTTTATTGTTGAGATAGAGAATGACAAGCAAACAGAGGGCGAAAAGAAGAGACGAGATCCAAATCCAACTCGTCGAAAAACAGAAAAGAAATAGAGAGAGAAAGTTAGACAACCCAGCTTTACAGAAATTCATCTGGGAGATTACAGACCTTAGCTTAGCCGGAATTGATGCAAGAATCGATAATGGTGCAGTCGTGCAAACTGCTAGGTCCTGGCTGAGATAATGAAGAGTGAAATGTGAAGATGAGGAGCTTGGTTGCTGCTATTGCTGCTGCTGCCGCCGTCGAGTGCAGTGTCGTGCCGTAATCTGCTTGTTGCCTTGTGTTAGTTGTCAAAGCCAAAAGGTTGAAATGCTCAAAAATCAAAATGCGACAGGGTAAGGGAAGACTGGATGCTTACCTGAGAACAGCAACGCCCGAGGAGAGAGACGCCGGTGTCGGTGAGGAGAACTTCTGTTTAGATTTGGAGAAAATGTGGCTCAAGTTGCAGGAGGAGAGGAGGACTGAAGTGATTAAGGGTTAGGCAAGAAAAAGTTTGGATTTGGGGAAAATGTGTGTGGCTCGGGTCGGGTGAGGAAAAAACACGTGAGGAAAAAAAAAACCTGAAAGTTAATCGGGTTCGGGTACCTGAGAGTTATTATCCGAATCCTACCCGAACCTGTCAGGGGTAATAAAAATACTACCCGAACCCGATTAAAACCCGTTTATCGGGTACCCGAACCTGACTTAAACGGGGCGGATAATTTCGGGTACCTGATTAATCAGTACCCGTTTACATCCCTATCCAAGACCTTAAAGTCTTTGTTCTTACACAAATGATACCGATTGTTAACAATTGGTATCATTTGTGTAAGAACAAAGACTTTAAGGTCTTGGGTTCGAATCTCTGAGGACGCGATAAAACCGTGAGGGCGGGGCCGTAAAGGCGGGGCCCCAAACGGACAATACGATTGAGTGGGTCACTACCGGCTCAGCTAGGATGCTACAACAAGTAAGTAAATAAAATTTGAGAAATAACCAAGTACTCGGAATAATGTAATATAGGCCCAAAGTGATTAAAGCGCTCGGGATTGTGAACGGGGCTCAGTGGCACAAAAATCGAGGTAAGGCTCTGAACCCGAGAATTCACTTAAGAATGTATGTAAGTTCATAAAATAATGTTAGGAAGTGAAAACTAAAGTAATGGAGTGAAAAAGCTAATAAAATTTGAGTTTACGATAAACCGAGAAATATGAGCTTAGTTAAGAAATAAATTTGGAATAAATTATAAAAATTTAAGAAAATTATTCTGAGACCATGAAAAGTTAGTATAAGGTAATATTTACTTGCACAATTAAAATTAAGTGGAAATATAAAGGTTTAGGTATTTAAATGAATTTTTAAAGTGAACCAAAAGCTTAAAGCCATTTTACTCGGTATGGACCCAATCGTATAAACGAGCTCAATCGGGAAAATTTTCTTAAACAAGTGGCCCCCAAATTCTTATGAGAGATACTAGAGACATAATAGAACAATTGAGAAGTGGAAATTTGGAAGAAATTGGATCAAAATATTTTTTTAGGATTTTACAAAAAAAGGATAGAAATCTGTCCAACCTAGTCAGCAGACCCACTTGTGTAAACCATTGGATTTGATTAACCTCCTATAATATGATGGCTATAATTCACTCCAGATATTAAGTACACTTAATAAGGATTCCATATCACCTGAAAGAACCTTATTATCCCCAAAAACTCGAGAGAATTAGCCCTGTCTTCCTCTCTCCTTCATCCCCAAAATGGTACTATTCACCCAATATTGAGTGAATTTTTCGACGGCCTTCTGGATAAAATCAGGCAATGGCCAAGAAGAATAAAATCTTTTCCTATGAGTATCTATAACATATAAAAAATCCACCAAAAAAAAGTTCATTTACCTAGGGAAATCTTAAAGAGAAGTTGCTGGATAGAAACTGTCATGTTCATGGGTAAGTGTAAGTTAGATTTTTGATGATTTTTATTTTGTTTTTCTTGTGTTTTTGAGTGAATATGAGTTATACATTTGATGATTTACAGTATAAGATTGATTTGGAGAATCATTGGAGTGATTGGCTTGAGTTAAAGGTAAGAGAAAAAATTTGATGAATGTTGAAGATGATAAACCATGTTCTTGATTTTGATTTCCATGGATTTTTGTGTTGAATGAATTTGATGGAAATGATTTTGTATTCCTGAGGATTTCAGCCAGCCTTGAGATTTTGAACTTATGGTATAAGGTATGTTGTTTTAAGGTTGATAGTTGTAAAATATTATATCGAAAAGTCTGGTTTAAAGCTTAGTTTATCGAAAAATCGAAAAGTGTGAATTTTGGCAAAATGAGTTTGATGGTGAGTATGAAATGTAAATGTGAATGGGTATTTAGACCATTTTGATGATAGATATGGAATTAGAATGATAATATTAGTAAGGATAGCTTAAAATGGAGCTTAAATCGGTAAAACCGAGAAAATGAGCAAAGTTGGTAAAATGATCAAAATTAGTCAACTTTAAAGAAGAAAATGCATATTTGAATATGTTTGAATAAGATTGACCTATAACTGATGATTTAATGTTATTTTGGGCAAATTAGATTTTGACACGCTACTCGAGATTATTTCGGAACCCGAAAATATTGCGATGCAACAAGGCGAAAGAAGTAAGGGAAGTGTTCTGAGTAGTGTTAGTGTAAGGCCCACAATTTTGCATTGTACCACTTATGATTCAACATTTTAAACATAGATAGAGGTTATAGGAATCATAATAAAGAGGGTATTACAATTCTAAGTCCAACTAAGAGTAGAAAATGCTTTAAAAGCATTAAAGAGCCAAATGTGAGCTAAAGTGAGCTCAGGGTTAACCGTAGGGATTCTGACAATTTCGATTGAAGAAATGTGTAAGACCCGATTTTATTTATAACACGAAATGAGAAAATATCAAATGAAGGATTGAAATGGTAGTCTCGAACATGTGCAAGGGTAAAACAGTCAAAAGATCAAAATTCGGTATTTATCATGACAAGAAAATTTAATTAAAAATATGGGATTGAGAAATCTTGATCAATAACGAAGAAATAAATAAATTTCGAGTTAAATTGATCAAGGTATGAATTAATTGGAATAAACCGAAATTTTCATCTCAAAAAATTATCCCAAAAATAATTGAAAAATATACCGGCCCAGGCGAGCGGCTGAAGGAGAAACAGCTGAGGCCACTGCCGGCACTGGTAGAAGGAGAAGGAGCGACGAATAGCGACAGAGGGAGAGAAACAAAGGGAACTAAGAGGAGAAAGAGGAATCCGGTGGCCAGCGTCGATCTAGGCCCGACCACCGACAGCCGAAGGAAGCCCAGGCGAAGACCGGCTGAATCGGTCGGTGGGATGACGGCTAGCGCTGAAAAACGGTAAGGGAAGAAAGGGCACAGACGGAAAGGAGAGAACAGGCCAAACCGGCCACTTTCCAGCCACCTCGGACGAAACCGACCCCAGATCTGTGCATCTGACGATCCTGCGGAGCTGCTGGTGGCGAAAGCCGGTGGAGAACCGACCGGAGAAGCCTTGAACTGATCGAACCAGACTGAACCGGCTGGACCGAACCGATCTGAATCGGGTTGAACCGGATCGAACCGGTTCAGCCAAAAAGAAAAGGAAAAAGAAGAAAAAAAAGGAAGAAAAAGGAAAAAGAAAAAGAGAAAAAATTGGAAAAAATTTCAGTGATGCAATCGAGTTACGGGTAAGTCGGTAAGGGGTCGAAATTGACCGATTTAAATTTTGAAATATTTAATTTGATTAATATCCGACTGAAAATTTACCCGAAAAAATATTAAATTGTGTAGCTCGACAATTGACGTCTACCGAGAGCTCGAGACAGCCTCGATTTGCATACTATCATGGAATCACGGGTAAGTAACCCTTATTTACAACAATTTTGCATCGTTATGCATGTTAAAATTTACCGCATAAATTACGAATTTAAATTTCGTATTAAATGAATTATATTTTGAAAATTGGGGTAAATTGTCGTAAATAATTCATAAGCTATTTGAGAATTTAGAACGAGGTCCAATATATACTGATGGGCCCAATGAGCCCAATAGGCCTCGTAATATAAATAGTAGGTGGAAAACGGGCTTAAGGCCAATTAAGGCCCATTATGGTGCAATCGGGCCCAATATGGGTAAACAGGCCCAATGATTTAAATTAATCCCAGAAAATATGAAATACAATTAAATATATTGTATTTGACCTGATGTATATTTATACGTAATTTTGGAGATTTGATTGAGAGCAAATCGGACTGCATGACGAGACATCAGTGGAAAAGGTCAGACTGTACAGAAAAAATAAGGTAAGGGAATTGTGTGAGTAGACAGCGTCTAGAAGCGCACACATAACCTATAAATTGAAATCGACAGTATATAAAGAAATATAGAATTCGATTAATCATAAAGGTTTAAAAATTAAAATTTTATAAAAGCCATTAATATAAGAAAAAGGAAATGACGTGGGTTAGCATCTTGAATGGAAGCGATTTCGAAATGACATTATATGTTTATGCGTACATAGGTAAAGGATATGGGTGATTGAAATATTTATTAGAACTCAACTACGATGAGGTATTTAAACCTTACCCGGACCGATTGGTTGTCATCTTTAGCAATAATATTTTAATGATTCGAAGTCCAGGGAAGAGTATGAGTAGCAACTAGAAACTATCTTACAGATGTTGTTGAGAGTTTCTCGAAATTGGCTGCTCAGTTGACACATCTCATTCGGGAAAAGATTGCATACGAGTTGGATGATAAGTATGAAAATAGCTTCCGTGAGTCTTGGTATATTGAAGTAATAAACTGACTACCGTAATTATTCTCACCATAACCAACAGCTCAAGAGGTTTCAGTGTGTATGGATACCTCAAAATAAGGATTGGGATGTGTATTGATGTAAAATGGGAAGATAGTCGTTTATGGATCCAGATAGTCAAGGACCATGAGAGAAACTATCTGACCCATGATTTAGAGTTGGCAGCTGTAGCGTTTACAGTTAAGGTATGGTGTCACCACTTAAATGGTAAGAAATCTCGGGTATACACTGATCGTAAAAGCCCCGAGTATCTATTTTCACAGAAAGAGTAGAATATGAGATAACCAAGAGGGTTAGAGCTTCTAAGGATTATGATTGTGAACATTGTACCACCCAGGAAAGGCTAATGTAATGGCTGATGCCGTGAGTAGAAAGAGCCTCAAGATGGTATTACATATGATGGTCAGGGAGCGTGAGCTGCTAGAGAAGTTGTGAGCCTTAGTAGTGATGTGATCCCTTCTGATGATGACCATGATTGTGTGACAGCTAGCCTGAGGTTAGAACCGGATTTGTGTGACCTGATTTGCCAGGCTTAGCATGAAGATCGGCATGGTGTCGATGGTGTGGGTCAGATTCAGATGGGTACAGTGACAGAGTTCACAAAGTGTGATGATGACTTACAGAGGTTCAGAGACAGTATAATGCTCCCTAGGACCATAGTTGCTGAGATAGTGTTATTGGCAGAAGCTCACTCTTCGGGATATACAGTGCATCCAAGAAGTAATAAATATATCGAAATCTCTGAAAAGGGAATTGGTGGTCAGAAATAAAAAAAGAGACATTTTAGAGATTGTGGAGAAGTGTCTTGTATGTGAGCAGAGTAAGGTAGACTACTAGAAGTCTACAGAGTTATTGCAGCCTCTACCTATATTGACAGAAAAAAGAGAACAAGTTACCATGGATATCGTGATGGGTTATAGAGGACCCAGATGAATCACGAGACTATCTGGGTGATAGTCGATAGAATAATTTAGTTTACCCACCTTCTGGCTATGGAAATCCCCAGATACTCTAAGTGCGTAGGCGAATTTATGTGTACAGAAAAAATTGTGGAACATTAAGTAGCATTCCAATGAGCATGGTATCAGATAGGGATTCCCACTTCACTTCCCACTTTTGGGAATATTTTTCAAGAAGCTATGAGAACCCGATTGAGTGTTAGCACAGCTTCCATCCTCAAACAGATGGTCAGTCAGAGAGGACTGTACAGGTTTTGGAGGATATGATGAGAGTGTGTGCCATTGATTTGATAAGCTCTTGGGATTATCATTTGTTACTAATCGCATTCGCCAATAATGACTGCTCTCACTTGAGTATCGGGATAACATTTTATGAAGCATTGTATGGCCGTAGGGGTTGTTTCCTGACTTGAATAAGAAGTGGGTGACAGATAGTGAATTGTTCCCGAATTGGTAAGACAAACCTCTGAGGATGTTTAGATGATTTGTGAGAGATTAAGAACACCTCAGAGCAGACAGAAAAGCTATGCTGACAAGAGACAGAAAACCTTTGGAATTCACCGAGGGTGAATCAGTATTGTCGGAAGTTACATTCCCTTAGGACATAGTATAAGGACATAACGAGATTTGGAAAGAAGGCAAATTGAGTTTCGTTAGATGGAATCCTTTGAGAGATTGGACAAAGTAGGAGATAAGGCTTGTAGGTTGACGTTACCACTTGAATTAGCAGGCATCCACAATGTGTCCTATCTTATTATGCTTCGAAAATACTATCTGGACCCAGCATATGTGATCGAATATGAGATCCAATAGCTTAGCTCAATGAAAGTATAACGTATGAAATTGATTTGGGCATTAGACGGAAGGAGAAAGTGTTGAGGTTTAAGATGATCTCCCATGTCAAGTCCGTTGGTAGTATTACACTTCGAAAAAAGTCACGTGAGAATTAAAGAGTATGATGCGATAGACGTACTCAGAGTTGTTTATGGACCCATTTGACTTGGTTCTAATTTGGAGGATCAAATTTCTTAAGTGGGGGAGATTGTAAGACCCGATTTTATTTAAAACACGAAATGAGAAAAGATCAAATGATGGATTGAAATAGTAGTCCCGAACACGTGCAAGGGTAAAACGATCAAAAGATCAAAATTCGGTATTTATCGTGACAAGAAAATTTAATTAAGAATATGGGATTGAGAAATCTTGATCAATAAAGAAGAAATAGTTAAATTTCGGGTTAAATTGATCAAGATATGAATTTATTAGAATAAACCAAAATTTTCACCTCGAGAAATTATCCCAAAAATAATCAAAAAATATGCCGGACCAGGCAAGCAGCTGAAGGAGAAACAACTGAGGCCACTGGCAGCACTGGTAGATGGAGAAGGAGCGACGAACGGCGGCAGAGGGAGAGAAACCGAGGGAACCGAGAGGAGAAAGAGGAATCCGATGGCTGGCACCGATCTAGACCCGACCATCGATAGTCGAAGGAAGCCCACGCGAAGACCGGATGATCAGCGGCTAAATCGACCGGTGGGACGGTGGCTAGCGTCGAAAAACGACGAGGGAAGAAAGGGCTCCGACGACGAGGAGAGAACAGGCCGGATCGGCCACTTTTCGGCCACCTCGGATGAAACCAACCCCAGATCCATGCATCGGACGATCTCGCGGAGCTGCTGGTGATGGAAGCCGACGGAGAACCGACTGGTGAAGCCTTGAACCGGTCAAACTGAACTGAATCGATTAGATCGAACCGGTTTGAACTGGGTTGAACCGGACCGAACCGGTTCAGCCGAAAAGAAAAGGAAAAAGAAGAAAAAAAGGAAGAAAAAGGAAAGAGAGAGAGGAAAAATTGAGGAAAATTTCAGTGACGCAATGGAGCTACGGGTAAGTCGGTAAACGATCGAAATTGACCGATTTAAATTTTGAAATATTTAATTTGATTAATATCCGACTGAAAATTTACTCGAAAAAATATTAAATTGTGTAGCTCGATAATTGGCGTCAATTGAGAGCTCGAGACAGCCTCGATTTGCGTATTATCATGGAATCACGGGTAAGTAACCCTTATTTACAACAATTTTACATCGTTATGCGTGTTAGAATTTACCGCATAAATTACAGATTTAAATTTCGTAGTAAATGAATTATATTCTGGAAATTGGGATAAATTGTCGTAAATAATTCATAAGCTATTCGAGAATTTAGAAAGAGGTCCAATATATACTGATGGGCCTAATGAGCCCAACAAGCCTTAATAATGTAACTAGTGAGTGGAAAATGGCCTTAAGGCCTATTAAGGCCCATTATGGTGCAATCGGGCCCAATATGGGTAAACAGGCCCAATATGGGTAAACGGGCCCAATGATTTAAATTAAGCCCAGAAAATATGAAGTACAATTAAATATATTGTATTTGACCTGATGAACATTTATGCGCAGTTTCGAAGATTTGATTGAGAGAAAATCTGACTGCATGACGAGACATCAGTGGAAAATGTCAGACTATACAGAAAAAAAAATGAGGTAAGGGAATTGTGTGAGTAGCTAGAGGTAGCTACGCGTATTTTAATAGTTTTTGTATACAATGAATATGTATGTATACACTGAATATGTATAAAGGTCCTAGAAATAAATTAATGATTTTAAAGACTCGAAATAGGTAAAGATTATTTTACCCCTATTGAGGGAAGTTCACCTAAGGATGGTGAAAGCATGACATGCATGAAATGCATGATTTAAGGAATTTTATGAATTAAGGAATTTTCTTGGTTTTTAAGCAAAGCAAATCGGTAGATTGGCCAGTAATTGTATAAATTTCACAAGATAACACTACGTAAGTGTTATTAAGATTTAAATGAAAATTAATTGGAAAATGGGCCAACTATCAAGTTTATATGGAAACAGATAGTGCTGGCACATAGCTCGCACTATATCCGCGTTTGTGAGTGTGCATAAATGTGCTTGAGCGGTTGCTCGCACTAACTTGTGTGACATCATATGCATAAAATATGCTAGAGCGATTGCTCGTACTGATTTTTATTATTGAGAATTGCATGAGAGGTGTCACGCCCCGAATATGCGGAAAATAGGGCAAATTTAAAACTTTTTACTCATTAATTCACAATTAAGAGTGCATTCCTGTGCAGTGTCATACATCATCATAATTATCATGCCTCAGGATCTCAACATCATATAACGTATATTGTACCGTATACAAATACTCAATTCCAAGTTAATTAATCCTAATACATCCCATATAATGTCATACATCAAGTGTCTGCAAATACATTAATAGTCTGGGTACATGAAAAGATAAATATACCTCAAAGTACAAATTATGTAGCCTGGAGCTCGAATCTTCCACTAGCAACTACTCCTTACGTCGCAGGGAAGTCCTTATTCACTTGAAGAACTCTGAGGGGAAAGAAAAACAGGGTGAGCTTCTAAATCGCTCAGTAAGGGGGGTAGGGGACTCATTTCATAAACCAAAATGCACATCACAAAGCATTTATTTGTATGTGAAACTCATTTGAAAACCATAGCATGAAAATACTCAAAACGACACTCTCATGTGTCAAGTCATGTGAAAACATGAAGTAAAAAGGCTCACTCTAGAGCATTAACAAAGCATGTGAAAACAACGCGATAAACGCTTTCTCAAATAACGTGGCATAGCCACTGATTTAAAGTCACACTTGGCATAGCCACAATACACATGTGGCAAAGCCACTGAATTATTTTCTCACGTGGCATAGCCACAAAACACACGTGGCAAAGCCACTAAATTATTTTCTCACATGGCATAGCCACAGAATAGGGTTTCTCAACGTGGCACTGCCACCAATGGGGTTTCTCAACGTGGCACTGCCACGAAAGGGGTTTTCTCAACGTGGCACTGCCACCAAAGGGGTATACGTGGCACAGCCACCAATGGGTTTCTCAACGTGGCACAGCCACCAATGGGGTTTCTCAACGTGGCACAGCCACCAATGGGGTATACGTGGCACAGCCACCAAGGGGGTATACGTGGCACAGCCACCAATGGGTTTCTTAACGTTACCAGAACGGAGAAGAATTCGGGCTTACATGCTACCAGAGCAATGCCCGGTGTGTACTCACAACTACACACCCAAGTCTTATCACATAAGACAGGTTTGCCTTCACGTACAACTCGTAATGGTTTTCTCTCATAAAACTCATTTGAAATCGTTTTGTACTCAACACAAAACGTAGTAAAACCGAGTTCCAACCGGCAAAGCACACGCACACATTTCTCAAATCACAATATTGCCTTAACGTAGAGCCCAGTTATAAACTCATAAAACATTGGGCTCCAACCGGCTATAAAATCGTGTGCAGTTCAAATCTCAACACAAAACTCTCAACATGCATGTTTATAAATCGTAAATCATGCTATAACAGTTTACAAATCACATACACAAATGGTTTAGATTTCCCTTACCTCTTTGCACCTCGTATAGTGCAATTGTTCCCCCGTATCACGGACTAGCCTCGCATTCCACTCTGGAACTCCCGAGCTGTCCAAACGATGTTAAAAACATCAATACTCAACATCACATAAACCTCAATTCTCAAAATCGAGCATAATTGCTCATAACACCTCAAATCCCTTGATTCTCGTAACTCAACCCTAAACTACAACCTCATTCTCAATACCTCAACGTTCGATATCTCTAATACCAATTATCTAAGCTAATTTACCACCTTGTCTATATTTCCGTTTATAGCACAATCCTCAAAATTGCCACAATTTCCAAATATCAACATTAATCCCACTACATTACAATCTCATCAATCCCTAATCATTCCTCAACTATTTCAACACGATTACAACCACCAATAATATCAAAATCAGCTCAAATACCAAGATCGAGGTTTAGAAATTACCCAAAGCTTGTGAGACGCACAACTCACGCCTCGATCCGATTTGTCCTTCGATTTCCAAGTATGTTGTTCTCCCTTTGATGAGGAACAACTTTCCTTCTTTCCACAATAGCTGATTCGGCCAGAAATGGGTGATTTGGAGGAGTGAGAAACTAGGTTTTCAGAAAAATGAAGGTTTGGAAGAGAGAGAAAGTGAGATTTCAGGAGAAAACACGGGTTCCTTATATAGACTGGAGGTAGGAGATCGATCTGCCTCTTGATGAGATCGATCTGTGTTTGAAATTTGGGGACGATCTGGGCAATTTTATGCCTAGGAGATCAATCTGTCGAAGGGTGAGATCGATCTCTTTATGGCTTTATGAGATCAATCTGCTCCTAAGGAGATCGATCTTCTCCCTAAACAGAAGCATTTGGAGATCGATCTCCTCCTCATGAGATCGATCTTCTCTTAAACAGATTCATTTGGAGATCGAACTCTTCCTCATGAGATCGATCCCTTCTCAAATAGATTCATAAGGAGATCGATCTCTTCCATTGGAGATCGATCTGCTCCTCAAATTTCTCCTTCCTCGTCATTTTTAACTCACCAGATCGATCTCTCCTTCTCCCAGATCGATCTGTCGTCATGCTTCATGCTCATTTTACACATTTTAACACATAAATCTCCAATTATAATTCCCACAATTCACTTAGCTCAATAAATTATACTCAAATTATTATTACATCAATAAAATATGTCTGAAATTCTCAGATCTCACATCCTCCCCACCTTAAAAGAATTTGGTCCTCCAAATTCAACTCAACTAGTCAAAATAGATGGGGGTATTTCTCCTTCATGAGACTCTCTAGTTCCCACGTCGCTTCTTCCCTTGAGTGATGCTTCCACAAGACTTTCACTAATGGAATGCTCTTGGTTCTCAGTACCTTCTCTTTTCTATCGAGAATCCGGACGGGTTCCTCAATGTAGCTCATGTCCTCCTGTATGTCCATCTCATCATACTCTATAACATGAGAAGGGTCCGGGTGGTACTTCCTCAACATAGATACATGAAACACGTTGTGTATACCGGACATCTGTGGGGGTAATGCTAATCTGTAAGCTACCTCATCCACTTTCTCAAGAATCTCAAATGGTCCTATGTATCGAGGACTCAATTTCCCTTTCTTCCCAAATCGCATGATACCCTTGCTCGGTGATACTCTCAGAAATACTGCATCACCAACATCAAACTCGAGTGGCCGTCTACGCACATCCGCGTAGCTTTTCTGTCTACTCTGTGCAGCCCGTAACCTCTCACATATGAGTTTCACACTCTGTACGGCTTGCTCAACAAGCTCGGGAGCATTTATCTTCCTGTCACCGACTTCTTCCCAAGCTACAGGGGATCTACACCTCCTACCATATAGAGCCTCAAAAGGTGCCATTCCAATACTCGCATGATAGCTGTTATTGTACGCAAACTCTGCTAAAGGCAGGTGATCATCCCATGATCCCTTAAAATCCATCGTACACGCCCTCAACATATCCTCCAGGGTCTGAATAGTCCTCTCTGACTGACCATCTGTCTGAGGATGATAGGCGGTACTAAAACTCAATCGAGATCTCATGGACTCCTGAAACTGGGTCCAGAATCTGGAAGTAAATCAAGAATCTCTATCAGAAGTAATACTCACTGGAGCCCCATGTAATCTAGCTATCTCGCTGACATATAGCTCAGCTAAGGCAACCACAGTATCTGTGCTCTTGATGGCAAGGAAGTGGGCACTCTTGGTCAATCTATCCACAATGACCCATATCGCGTCATGACCTCTTCGGGTCCTCGGTAAACCCATAATAAAGTCCATAGTGACATGCTCCCATTTCCATGTAGGTACAGGTAAGGGCTGTAGTAGTCCTCCGGGCTTCCGATGCTTAGCTTTCACTTGCTGGCATACTAAACACCTGGCCACATACTCTGCCACGTCTCGCTTCATACCACTCCACCAATACACCTTTCTCAAGTCTCGGTACATCTTAGTACTTCCTGGGTGCATGGTGTATCGCGAGCAGTGGGATTCTCTCAATATCTGTCTCTTCAGGGTATCATCGTCCGGTACACAAATCCGTCCTCTGAATCTCAACAATCCATCCTCACTGATGGTGAGATCCGACTGCGAACTCTGCTCAGCTTGGCTAACCATATCTATCAATCTCTGATCACTGCGCTGCCCAGTTCTAATCTGATCCATGATCTTGGGCTCTATCCGCAGGCTAGCCAAAAATCCAGTCTCTACCTCTTTAACTCTGATCCGAAGTTCGGCAAACTGCTCTAACAAATCCCATTCCCTGATCATCATAGTAGATATCATACTCTTCCTGCTCAGGGCATCAGCAACCACATTCGCCTTACCCGGATGATAAAGAATCTCGCAGTCATAATCCTTAAAGAGTTCCATCCATCTCCTTTGTCTCATGTTTAACTCTTTCTGATCAAAGAGATATCTCAAACTCTTGTGATCAGTGAAGATCCGGAATCTTTCCCCATAGAAGTAATGTCGCCAGATCTTCAAAGCAAATATCACAGCGGCTAACTCCAAATCATGCGTAGGATAATTCCGCTCATGGTCTTTCAGTTGTCGCGATCCATATGCGACCACTCTTCCGTGTTGCATAAGCACACACCCCAATCCTTGGTGAGATGCATCACTATACACCGAGAATCCTCCTGATCCCTCGGGAATAGTTAAACAGGTGCCGCTGTCAATCTCCTCTTTAACTCTTGAAAACTGAGCTCACATTGATCAGTCCATATGAACGGAGTCTCCTTACGCGTGAGCTTAGTCAAAGGAGCGGCAATCCTCGAGAATCTTTCCACAAATCTCCTGTAATACCCCGCCAAACCAAGGAAGCTTCGTATCTCAGTCACTGTCCTCGGTCTTTCCCAATTAAGCACAGCTGCTATTTTACTCGGATCCACTGAAACTCCTTCCTCTGAGACTACATGCCCAAGGAAAGCTATCCGGTTCAGCCAAAATTCACACTTACTAAGCTTTCCGTATAATTGCTTATCTCGGAGTATCTGAAGTACTAATCACAAATGCTGTGCATGCTCCTCATATGACCGAGAGTACACCAGGATATCATCGATAAAGACTATCACAAACTTATCCAGATAGTCTCTGAACACCTCGTTCATCAATCTCATGAATGCTGCAGGGGCGTTCGTCAATCCAAAGGACATCACCAGAAATTCGTAATGGCCATACCTTGTTCTAAAGGCCGTCTTTGGAATATCTTCCTCCTTGATCCTCAATTGGTGATAGCCCGATCTCAAATCAATCTTAGAAAAGACTGATGCCCCTCTTAGCTGATCAAGTAGATCGTCAATCCTGGGCAGTGGGTATTTATTCTTCACCGTGGCTTTATTCAGTCGCCGGTAGTCTACACATAATCTGAGACTACCATCCTTCTTCTTAACAAAAAGTACTGGCGCTCCCCACGGTGAAACACTGGGTCTAATAAACCCTTGATCCAATAACTCCTGCAGTTGCTTCTTCAATTCCTCAAGTTCCACTAATGCCATCCTGTAGGGAGGTTTAGAGATCGGCTGAGTATCCGGTACCAAATCAATGGTAAACTCCAGCTCTCTCTCTGGTGGTAAACCTGACAATTCATCTGGGAAAACATCCAGAAATTCGCAAACCACAGGTATATCCTCAATCCTCGGGTGTTCCCGCTCATCATCTGAGATGAGTGTCTCATAACCTTCACATGAATAATCATATTTAATAATCTCCAAAATAATGTTAAAATTCTCAAATGACTTACTAGAATTCCATATATACATTTCCTCAATATCTCAACCGTACACTGTAAGGTTCAGGTAGGGAGAAAGTTACAATCTTAGTGTAGCAGTCTAAACTCACTCGATTGGTCGCCAACTAATCCATTCCCAGAATTACATCAAACCCATGTATACTCAACATGATTAGATCTGCTAACATCACTCTATCTCCCACCTTAATTTCACATCCTCTACAGATTAACACAGTTCTCTGGGATTCACGCATAGGGTATTTACATGTAGTATATATTCTAGAGGTTCAAACTTCAAGTTTAATCTACATGCAAAATGCTCAGAAATAAACGAATGCGTGGATCCTGAATCAATCAACACATGAGCCTCATAATTACAGACAGAAAGTGTACCTCTTATAGTTTCTGCCGAAGCGTCTGCGGTCTCCTTATCCAGGGCAAACACACGTCCCTGTGCCACAGGTTTCTTCCCTTTCTCTGCCGCAGTGGCCCGTCTCCGGGGATCCACTCTCTGAGGCTGTTGTCTAGTGGGCTCCGGAGCATGTGGTATCTGAGGTTGGGGACAGTCTTTCACTCTGTGACCCATGTCACCACATCTGAAACATCCATGGATCGACCCAGTACAACTTCCCTCATGCGATCGGCCACAGTCTCTACAAATCCTCATCTCCGGCCTGACATATCGTGGGGTCTCCTTGATAATAGGATAGGCTCTGGGTCTCTCCAATCTGTCCTTCTGCACCTCAATCCTTCCTCTTCTGAAGGAACCTCTCCGAGCCTCTGACTGGAAAAGTGCTGGCCTCTTGCCCTTATCTCTATTCACCGCTCTGAGCTCATTCTGGGATTGTACCATCTCAATCCCTCTTTCAACCTCTTGTGCTCGTCTCAGAGCATCTCCAAACTCGGTAATACATAGCCCCATCAGTCTATCTCTAATAACGGGCTTCAACCCATACACAAACTTCTCTGTGCGGAGCTCTTCACTCTTGAAGGTCTCTGGGTCATATCTCAGTAGTGCGGTGAACTGGCTCTCATAGTCATCCACCGACATGTCACCCTGTACCAAACTCAAAAACTCGACCTGTTTCCTTCTCTGGGTGGCTCGTGGTACATATTGGGTTCTAAAAGCTGTCTGGAACTCTTCCCAACCAATCACATCCTGGTGGGACATCAAGATACCCTGGGTAGTACTCCACCAATCTCGAGCTCTCCCCTTCAGCATATAGGCACTCATACTGACTCTCTCAGCATCGGTGCATCCCAGTAAATCAAATATAACTCTCAACTCCGTCAACCACTCCTCAGCCTCTGTAGGATCCTTCTTTCCCTTAAATGCGGGTGGATTCATCTTCAGAAATTCCTTTAGTCGGACCTTACTTCTGTCCTCAGGCTGAGTGACGGGAGGCACTGGGGGTATGGGAGGTCCTGGTGGTGGTGTAGGGGTAGTATCCGAGGCATTAACTCCAAAGTGTTGCGCGAATAGCCCCGCCATCTGCTCAAACCTTGCCTCACATCGGTCTCAATCTGATTAAATCGAGAGTTAGGACTCTCTGGTTGTGGGACAGGTGGTGGAGGGGACTCTGCCTGCCTCCTCGAACGACCCCGTCGTTTACTCATTCTCAATCTTAACTCGTCTCCTGCGCGTACATATCACAATCGATTGAAATCTCAATCCTCAATTTCAGTTCATGACCAGACTATTACAGACACTTGGGATGTATTCTATTTCACTTAACCGACACTGACAGTACTAGACACCCTAAGCTCTGATACCAAGAAAACTCTGTCACGCCCTGAATATGCGGAAAATAGGGCAAATTTAAAACTTTTTACTCATTAATTCACAATTAAGAGTGCATTCCTGTGCAGTGTCATACATCATCATAATTATCATGCCTCAGGATCTCAACATCATATAACGTATATTGTACCGTATACAAATACTCAATTCCAAGTTAATTAATCCTAATACATCCCATATAATGTCATACATCAAGTGTCTGCAAATACATTAATAGTCTGGGTACATGAAAAGATAAATATACCTCAAAGTACAAATTATGTAGTCTGGAGCTCGAATCCTCCACTAGCCACTACTCCTTACGTCGCAGGGAAGTCCTTATTCACTTGAAGAACTCTGGGGGGAAAGAAAAACAGGGTGAGCTTCTAAATCGCTCAGTAAGGGGGGTAGGGGACTCATTTCATAAACCAAAATGCACATCACAAAGCATTTATTTGTATGTGAAACTCATTTGAAAACCATAGCATGAAAATACTCAAAACGACACTCTCATGTGTCAAGTCATGTGAAAACATGAAGTAAAAAGGCTCACTCTAAAGCATTAACAAAGCATGTGAAAACAACGCGATAAACGCTTTCTCAAATAACGTGGCATAGCCACTGATTTAAAGTCACACGTGGCATAGCCACAATACACACGTGGCAAAGCCACTGAATTATTTTCTCACGTGGCATAGCCACAAAACACACGTGGCAAAGCCACTGAATTATTTTCTCACGTGGCATAGCCACAGAATAGGGTTTCTCAACGTGGCACTGCCACCAATGGGGTTTCTCAACGTGGCACTGCCACGAAAGGGGTTTTCTCAACGTGGCACTGCCACCAAAGGGGTATACGTGGCACAGCCACCAATGGGTTTCTCAACGTGGCACAGCCACCAATGGGGTTTCTCAACGTGGCACAGCCACCAATGGGGTATACGTGGCACAGCCACCAAGGGGGTATACGTGGCACAGCCACCAATGGGTTTCTCAACGTTACCAGAACGGAGAAGAATTCGGGCTTACATGCTACCAGAGCAATGCCCGGTGTGTACTCACAACTACACACCCAAGTCTTATCACATAAGACAGGTTTGCCTTCACGTAGAACTCGTAATGGTTTTCTCTCATATATCTCATTTGAAATCGTTTTGTACTCAACACAAAACGTAGTAAAACCGAGTTCCAACCGGCAAAGCACACGCACACATTTCTCAAATCACAATATTGCCTTAACGTAGAGCCCAGTTATAAACTCATAAAACATTGGGCTCCAACCGGCTATAAAATCGTGTGCAGTTCAAATCTCAACACAAAACTCTCAACATGCTTGTTTATAAATCGTAAATCATGCTATAACAGTTTACAAATCACATACACAAATGGTTTAGATTTCCCTTACCTCTTTGCACCTCGTATAGTGCAATCGTTCCCCCGTATCACGGACTAGCCTCGCATTCCACTCTGGAACTCCCGAGCTGTCCAAACGATGTTAAAAACATCAATACTCAACATCACATAAACCTCAATTCTCAAAATCGAGCATAATTGCTCATAACACCTCAAATCCCTTGATTCTCGTAACTCAACCCTAAACTACAACCTCATTCTCAATACCTCAACGTTCGATATCTCTAATACCAATTATCTAAGCTAATTTACCACCTTGTCTATATTTCCGTTTATAGCACAATCCTCAAAATTGCCACAATTTCCAAATATCAACATTAATCCCACTACATTACAATCTCATCAATCCCTAATCATTCCTCAACTATTTCAACACGATTACAACCACCAATAATATCAAAATCAGCTCAAATACCAAGATCGAGGTTTAAAAATTACCCAAAGCTTGTGAGACGCACAACTCACGCCTCGATCCGATTTGTCCTTCGATTTCCAAGTATGTTGTTCTCCCTTTGATGAGGAACAACTTTCCTTCTTTCCACAATAGCTGATTCGGCCGAAAATGAGTGATTTGGAGGAGTGAGAAACTAGGTTTTC
Organism: Firmiana major; assembly: GCA_033439115.1. Classification (NCBI taxonomy): domain Eukaryota; kingdom Viridiplantae; phylum Streptophyta; class Magnoliopsida; order Malvales; family Malvaceae; genus Firmiana; species Firmiana major. Next base: position 59,621,301 of record CM065896.1, on the reverse strand, counting down.
GGAAAAATGGAGGTTTGGAAGAGAGAGAAAGTGAGATTTCAGGAGAAAACACGGGTTCCTTATATAGACTGGAGGTAGGAGATCGATCTGCCTCTTGATGAGATCGATCTGTGTTTGAAATTTGGGGACGATCTGGGCAATTTTATGCCTAGGAGATCGATCTGTCGAAGGGTGAGATCGATCTCTTTATGGCTTTATGAGATCGATCTGCTCCTAAGGAGATCGATCTTCTCCCCAAACAGAAGCATTTGGAGATCGATCTCCTCCTCATGAGATCGATCTTCTCTCAAACAGATTCATTTGGAGATCGATCTCTTCCTCATGAGATCGATCCCTTCTCAAACAGATTCATAAGGAGATCGATCTCTTCCATTGGAGATCGATCTGCTCCTCAAATTTCTCCTTCCTCGTCATTTTTAACTCACCAGATCGATCTCTCCTTCTCCCAGATCGATCTGTCGTCATGCTTCATGCTCATTTTACACATTTTAACACATAAATCTCCAATTATAATTCCCACAATTCACTTAGCTCAATAAATTATACTCAAATTATTATTACATCAATAAAATATGTCTGAAATTCTCAGATCTCACAAGAGGTGTTGGAGCCTAGCTCGCACCATGTTTTGACTGTTTTGACGGTTTTGACGGTTTTGACTGGATATGTATAAAAAGGTGCTAGAGCGATTGCTCGCACTAGTTTTAATGAATTGACATGCATGAGAGGTGCTGGAGCTTAGCTCACATCCTGTTCTGATATGATATTGCATATAAGCCATGCTGGAGTGTAACTCGCATGAGATTTGATGTATTTATGCATAAAGCCATACTAGAGCATTGCTCGTACGAAGTTTTGATTTACTTGACCATTCATTCATGCTGGAGCATTGCTCGCACATGATTTTATATGGATTTATAACTCATTTATAACTCATTTTAAAGTCGTACTGGAGTGCTACTCGTACGTAGATTTTACTGATTTCTATGAAACCATGCTAGAGCTTCGCTGGCCCGAGATTTTCTGATATCATGAATATGCATGGAGCCGTGCTAGAGCTTCACTCGTACAGGGATTTATATGACATGCATATAGCCGTGTTGGAACCTCTTGTAGATTGTGTGTCACCGTGAGATGATATGTCCACACGTGCATATTGAGACAGAGATGGTATAGGTGGATAAGACCTATTGCAGGCACCCCTGACTGAGCTTGGGTTCACGGAGTACGTTGTACCGTGTATGTCATGCGAAGTACGTTGTACCGTGGGGATTGTTGGAGTGGAGTGGCATTAGCCATGAGGCAGTAGGCCTTGCCCTCGCAATACTAATGTTATGTTATTCTGGCGGCAGGATTGACCCACCTCCATTTCAGGTGTGAACCTCACACACTAGGTACCGTGTAGCCAGGGATCACTAGGTTATGGCCATAGTCCTCATTATTACTAATATAGTCACCTACTTGTCTCACATGATATAACTTGTGGTTTCGATAGACCAGGGTAGACCCGAGGGAGGGGTCAGGCCCCCGATTTTGTGATTTATATTGAGATGTGATTTTTAACAGAATTTTATAACGAATTGTTTTAATGAATTTTTATGAGATGCTTAAACCCTTTGGGTTATTTTAAACTGTAGCTTTAATGAAGCGATTTAAATGCAGTAGCATGATGAGTTTTCCATGCGTTAATCATAAATTCATGAAAAGAATTGTTTCTCATAATTTGTTTTACATGGCATGATCTTGATTTACCTCATGCTAAGTATGATTTAATGATGTCACATAAAATGCCATTGATGCATAAGTAGTATGATTTATATATGCACGTAGAGTTTTATAAACTAACTCATTGATGACATACATGATTTTGTGCTTGAGATTTTAATGAAAAAAATGGATTTTAAGGGCATGGCATTATGAGCATGTAGATAGTGGAGCTATCTACTTACTTGCATAATTGCCTTACTGAGCATGTGGTTTGCTCACCCCCTTATTTTTCCATCTTTTTAGAGCACTCGCAGTAGTTTGTGAGCGGCCGATGACTTGCATTCTTGGTATCCGCTGCTTCCCATTGAGAGACAGGTATACACATTTGTATAGTTTTGTATCTAAATATGTAATGCACAGTACTGTAAACGGATATGACGTCGGGGATGTAGAGTTATGTAAATACCATTGTGTATGTATGTAGTTAAAGTTAAAGGATAGTAAACTCTGATATGTGAATGTGATTATGGAAATGGATTGGTAACTAGGTGAGAGGTGACTAACATCGAATCATAGCCCAACTATTTGGTAAGATGGTCACGATGAGAGAAAGATAAGAATTAAATAATAAATGTAAAAAGCAAAAAATTTGTAGTGATTTTAGGTAATTTGGGTCGTGACAAAATGGACTTAGAACATCAAAATATAGGGGGCCCAAGAAGGAAAGTTAGTTTGGTTTAGTCCTGATAAGGTTGAAGAAGTGAAATTGTAAAAAATGGTCTAAACGAGTTTGAAATGGTCCGTTTGAGGTGTTTTTGACATATTCGCCTCTCGAAAATAGCCAAAAGATAAGGATGAGAGTGTGAACCATGGAAAATAACACTTTGGGATATTTGAGAAAAAGTCAAATGTGGCCAATGGTCAAGAAAATTCAATGGTAGTTAAGAAAAGTGGATTTTAACCATCGTTGACTAGCCATGATTAGAATTTAACTTAAGTAAGGTTAAAAAGTGGGGAAAAAATATTTTTAGTTAAAACACAAGATATTCATCTCCTGAAGTAAGGAAAATTTATTGGGATGAAATTCGAATTTAATTAAACGGTTAAAACGCAATGGGCCAAAGTTGGAATTCTTAAAGCCCATTTAGGTATACCAAGTGTGGGCCGAATTTCTTAGGCCCATTAGGCCAAATTGTTGGGCCATCTGGTGGGCCCAATATGAATTCAATTTAAGGCCCAATTGGTAGAAAAAATTTCAGCCTAAAATCCCAAAAGAAAAGCCCAAACCGAAAGCCCAATTGGTAAGCCCATTAGTTTAGGTTAAAACCCATTAGAAAAAGGTTGCAAAATCCGATTTGGTAACCATAGCCTAAACCCATTTCAAGTCAAATATGATGGCTGAATTTCATAACTTAATGGCTAAGTCTTTAGGCTATAAAAGCAGCCAACACATTGTCTTTCTCATCTTATCATTTTCGACAAACAAGGAGACACCATTACCAAACCATATTCAAGTTTTCTCTTTCTAGAAATCACCTACCTAGAGACATAGTTGGAACAAGTGATCTTCATGAAAGTTGTTCCATATTGAGAGACGAATAACTTGTCTTGGAATCACCTATCAAGGAGCCATATTGAGCAACCCAAAAATCAAGGAAGTTTCAGCCAAAGTGAGACCTATAAGCTAGGTATGTTTTCAATCCACTAATCTCATATATGTTGATCTATGAATTATATAGAGTTGATTGGTATATGTTTTATGGATCAAAACACACAAAATCACTATGAACAAGTGATGGTCGAAAGTTGGTATTTTTGTTTTGATGGGTAAGCATGTGATTTTAAGGCATAGATAGGTTGGTAAGCATGTATACATAATCATGGCATGCTTAGTTTCATTCAATTTGATGAATTGGATAAGTTTATGACTTAAGCATATAAGGTGTTTGATGAAATACCTTAATGAAAAAAGTGAAAAGCTTAAGGCAAACGCACCAAGTGTTTGCTGAAATGCCTAAGTGAACTAGGCAAGCATGGCAAGCCACAGTGATGGCTAATTGACATGGCTAGGCATGATGGTGTTCGGCACACCATCCATGGCCGAGAGGTTTCATGGGCCAAGCACATGGTGTAATCGGCCCAATAAGGCCAATGGACCTCGGATAAAGCCCAATAAGTGTTAATGGGCTTGGTGAGCCCAATGGGTTTTAATAAAATGAATAGTGAAGTGAGAATGGGCTTAAGATAGAGTTAGGCCCATTAAGGAGAAATAAGGCCTAGTAAGAGTATTCGGTCCCAATAGTTTAAATATACCATAGTGAAAGTAAACTATGAGTTATAAAGATGAATTAACATGAAAGATAACTATCTGCAGCTCTGGGAAACACATCGAGAGCCAGATAGACTGATATACGAAAATTGGAAAATATATAAGTACATTCGACTGAAATCCAGGTAGGGGAATTATACGAGCTATTAGAGATAGCTGTACGTATTTTCTTACCAAACGTATACAATTAAATATTATAGAGTATATAGATATTGAAATATCTAAATGAAAACCAAAGTATAGAAAAATTACCAAAATGCCACTACGAAATTTACGAAAAAATCATAAATGCATAAAGTGCATATTTCATTATTTTTATTGTAAAATTCTGTTTTATAATAGTGTAATTGTAAGGCCCGTAAAATTTTATGTATTGTTTATGATTTCGGGATGTACAGACAAGTTACATTGTGTACGAATCATAAGAAATGGATATTTTTAAGTTCTAAGTGTAAATGAAATACAAAATGAGTATAGAAGCAAATGAATGCGAGTTTAACTTTGAAAATCTGAGAAAATTACAGCTGGAATGCTGCAGATATAGAGCAGATCGATATCATTGCAAGGGGAGATCGATCTCATTGCCTTGAAATACAATGCCAAGCATTCAGCAAGAAGGAGATCATCCCTCACTCAAAGAAGATCGATCTCAAGTTGCTTCTGTTTGGACGAGATCGATCTCCTCCTATAAGGTAGATCGATCTCTAGTTACCTTTGGTTTGCTAAGATTGATCTGCTCTTAAGGCTAGATCGATCTCTGAAGCCTTCTGCCTGGCCAAGATCGATCTCATCCCATGAGCAAGTATCAATCTCATTCCTTTGAGCAGATCGATCTCATCCAAGAAGGCAGATCGATCTCCTGCCTACAAGGCAAATTCTGAAGGAGTTTAAACAAGGGTAGATCAATCTCTCACCCTAGGAGATCGATCTGATGAGGCAAATTCTATAAAATTCAACAGCTGAGTCCTGCATTTCACGAAAACAACTCTTTTCCACCATTTTTAACAAGTGACCTAGCTTTCTGTAAAGCTTGTAATTCGATATGTACTCTTTATAATTTTGTGATGTATGGACAAGTCACAAATGATATAAATCATAAGGAATGAATGTTTTTAAGTTGCAAATGAGTATGATATGTAAAACGGGTAGTTAAGCAAAGTTAATATCAATGTAATAGTAAATTTTAGGAAGAAATTACAGCAGAGTTGCTTAAGAAGAGGAGCAGATTGATCTCTCATTCAATGCAGATCGATCTTGAATAGGTTTTGGGTAGAACAAATCGATCTTAAAGCAAGGCCAGATCGATCTCCTTAAGGTTCTGTGTAAAGCAGATTGATCCCCTAAGCTCAAAAGGTTGGTTCCTGATGAGAAAAAGTCAGGACAGATCGATCCCACAGCAGGAGCAGATCGATCCCCTAGAGTAATTCTATAAATATACAGCTCTGCAACCTCTGTTTTCTGAGAAACACCAAAACCCTTCAAGAAATAAAGCTAAACCTAACCTTTCTACTCAAGAAATCTTCAACTTTCAAGTAGTTTTGAGTGAGATTTAGTTCAGCAAAGTTGTTCTTAGTAAAAAGGAGAACAACATACTTGGAAACAAGAAGTTGGATCAAAGATTGAAGGAGCAAGGTGGATTTTGCCAATTTTGGTGAAAAGGAGAAAAGTTCAAGCTAGGTAAGATTCAATACACCAACTTCATATATGTTAATCTAGATGATTTGGTGGGTTGATTTGGTATATGTCTAATTGCCGAAAACACCTTGATCATGAAAAATATCCATAACCTAGATATTGGTATGAAATTGAGAAAATGATGAGGAAGTTGAATAAGCATGGATTAAATGATGAAATGAGCATGTATGAAAGATTGTAAGGTAGTTTTAAGAAATATATAAATTGGAATAGATGAGAAATGAAGATAGGTATATGAGAATTATGGTGAAATGCCATAATGGGAGAAAGTGATGAGATTGAGGCATTTATAGGAGTTAAATGTATTGATTGAGAGTCATGCAAGTGAAAATAAGTATATTAAGGTATACTGATGTGAATAATTATTAACAGATTCGAAGTTGATATTGGAAGTTGATCGGACTGCGAGGATTAACAGCACCGAGGAAGTGAGGTCACACGACATGATCTGAGGTAAGGGAATTTGGTGAGTAGCTAGAGATAGCTACACGTATTTTGAATAGAATTTCGATAACTATATGCTATATGAAACTCAGTGTATAGAAACGTTCGGTAGGATTCGATAAGTTAAAAAGCTTAGGAAGCATCTGGGTGATTAAATTTAATCTGTTTTGAATGTGTAAGGATAAAATGGCAAATGTTTTCATGTATATGCGAAAATAACACATTTGAGTGCCTGTTTGATTTGATTGGTTGAAAATTCAATTTGAATAAGCCATCTATTGGGTTTGTTTGTAAACCATTAGTGTTCGATAATACTCGCACTATATTTTATGAGATATGCATCACATAGTACTTGAGTGTATTCTCATACTATTTTTTAAATGCGATTTATGCATGATAGAGTACTTACTGGGAGCATTGCTCGTACTCTGTTTTATTGAATGATGCATTATAGAGTATTGAGAGCATAACTCATACTCAGTTTTACATGATAGAGTACTGGGAGCATTGCTCGTACTTAGTTTTCATTGATTGATGCATTATAGAGTATTAGGAGCCTTGCTCATACTCAATTTTTACATGATATAGTGCTGGGAGCATTACTCGCACTAGATTTATATCTCTTGTGTTAAGGTCGTGTTAAGAGTTTACTCCCACATACCAGTTTTGATAGAGAAAGCATGAAACAGCCAAGCTGGGAGCCTATTTTGACTGTGTGTCGCACCGATTTTATGCTCGTACGTGCATAATTTTAGATATGGCTGAGGGCTATCGAAAAATAATATCCATAGTATGAGGACTAAGACTTATGGTAAGCATCCCAACTATGAGGTATATCCAAGGTATGATGACTAAGACTTATGGCAAGCATCCCTCATATTGGGTCCATGAAGTACTTTGTACCGTGTATGTCACATGGAGTACGTTGTACCGTGAGTGCACGATGTTGTTGAGTTGTGAGTTGACGGTAGAGATTTGACCTACCTCCCGTTACAACAATTGTGAGACCCCGTACACCAAGTATTGTGTAGCGTGGGATCACAAAAAATGAGTTATGATCATAATTTTGGAACATGTAGTCGCTTATCTCCTTTCGTGTAAATTGAGTTTTCTTGAATGAACTATCACATGATTTTATAATCTGAACATGTGAATTTGTGTGTGATAAAGGGTAACTCGAGGGATGGGTGATGCCCAGATTTTCATGTTTTTAAACATGATGATATGCCATATTATTTTGATTTAATTGAATGACACGATAAAATGTGATTTGTATGAAATTACATGAGAAATGCAATGTTTTGCATAAACTGCCGAGGTTGTTAAGCCAGCATGTTTTCAGTTTTATAACTGACGATTTGTATCTATATGTATATATTGCATAAAAGTTTCAACCAGGATGCATGCTTTAGATATGAATTGATAAGAAAATGATTTCAATGCATGAGCATTGTATTTTATAGATAGTGTGGTTATCTACTTGCTTACCTAATTTCCTTATTGAGTTGTGAGCTTACCCTCTTTTTATTTCCCCTCTCTACAGAGCTTTCGCAATAGTTGGACATGGTTGAGAACTGGTATTCCTTGATCCGCTGCATATCCATCTTACGAAAGGTATACACATTCAAACGTTTTGTATTGAACAATGTAAAAGCACAGTTATGTAAAAGAATGTATGGTCGGGGATGTCTATGTACAAGTATTTGTATTTATTTAATTGAGTGTACTTTTAAGAAAAGAGTATTTACAGTCAATGGATAATTGTCTTGACGTGTATGCTTGTTATGAAATGAATATGGTTGAGGTGACTAATATCGAATCACAACCCAACGGTTTGGTGTTAAGTGATGATAGAAGGAAAGGTAAGTGAAATGCAAAAAATTTATGGTGACTTTAGTAGGTCACAGGAGGGGAGGTCGTGACATAATGATATCAGAGCAGACTTGGTCTGATGTGAGTTGGTATTAGAAATTAGGAAAGTGTACATCCCTATAGTACTGTGCTTTGTTCAATTATAATTGTGCCTGTGAGATGGAAATTAGACTAATTAATGGTTATAAATGCAGGAATTTAGCTATTATGGCTAATACCAATCGTGGTAGAGGGGCTAGAGGTAGGGCTCGAGGCCGTAGAGGTAGGCCAGAGACCCGAGATACAACTACAGGTCTCACTAAGGTACCAGAGAGTACCGAGGCACGTTTCCGAGACTAGAACATCGCCTGGAGACTATAGTGGAGTTATTGGCACAGACTATGCCAGAAGGACAAGGGCAGGATACAGGGACTACGGTTGGAGAGGCAGCTGCACTTGGTACGCCTACACAGCCAGCTCATGTGCCGCAGCCTACAGATACACCTACACCCCCACTAGTTTAGGATACGCCGTCTCATGTTACTCCATGACAGAGCGGTAATGTTTTGGCGTATGGTTGTGATCTTAACAAACTGCGACAATTCCAAAAGCTTGGACCTCTATCTTTTCGAGGAGTCAAGGACCCAGTTTTAGCTGAGGAGTGGATAAGAGAGATGGAGAAGTTGTATGGATTTTGTGAGTATACGATCTCAGAGATGGTCGCATTTGCTGCGTTCCTACTGGAAGGGACGACAGAGCATTAGTGGAAGTCCACTCGACCCATATTGAGAGCCTGACATACAGAGATCAGTTGGGAGATATTTTTGGATACCTTCAGGAGGCAGTTTATTCCATATATGGCCCAATGGAGGCTGCAGGCCAAGTTTTTGGGGTTGAACCAGAGGAGTCACTCTGTAGACGAGTATGAGACCAGATTTCTATTCCTGGGGTGGTATGACCTCGACACCATGAGTAGCAAGACTCGAAAGGTCTGCTGATTCATTGATGGATTGAGACCAATATTACGGTCTAAACTGGTCCCATTCGACATATCTACCTATGATGAGGCAGTGAACAGGGCGTAACTGTAATACCCGTAAACTCCCATGTATTTATTTTATGAAGATATAATGTACATGGACTTTTGTTACAAGTGTATAAATGGTAAAATGATGTAAGGATTTTGAAAATTTAATAAAACATCCATGATTGTAAGTTGTGTGCATAAGTTTCATTAACTATGAACTACGTAGAATGGATGCCATTGTGTCTAAAGTGTGCACAGAATGCAAATTGAGGTATGCAGCTAATTTGGATGGGTGTATATGTAAAAATCTGTAGAAAACTACATAAAATGATGGTGTAAGGGATGAGAGATCGATCTCATATGATGGATAGATTGATCACCACTCATGAAATGCCCAAAAATTGTCAAATGGAACTAGGCAGATCGATCTAATGGCAAGACAGATCGATCTCCTTAACTCTCCTGAGACAGATCGATCTTGAGCCCTCAACAGATCGATCTCCTTAAGGTTCTGTAAGAAGCAGATCGATCTTTTACAAGAGTCAGATCTATCTCAAAGAAGAAATTTGCTTGTAAACAGATCGATCTCATCATGGAAGAAGATCGATCTGGTAGTAGTTGTATTTGGTAAAAAGGACTACCAAACCTTACAGAGATCGATCTCCATAAGGACCAGATCGATTTCATGTCTATGCATCTATAAAAAGGGGCATGAGATTTGGACTGAAACTCAGATTTCCCTCCCACCAAATCGTACCTGCCATTTTCTCTTAAAGACACAAGCTTTCTCACTCTAAAAATCACTACGTTCCAGCTAGAATCTGAAGGAGCTCAAGAAGGGAAAGTTGTTCCTTGAAGTAAGGAGAACAACATACCCAAAAATCACACATTGGTGTGACTAAGAGGAGTTTTGGCTACCACAAGTTGGCTAAGTAAAGGGGTAAGCTCTTTAACCTTCAAGCTTTAAATATGGGTTTCTAGACATTTGTGAGTTGGATAATATGTGAAATATGGATAGGAATGATGATTGTAGTGATGGGTAAGTAATGTTAAGAGGAGTTTTGAAGGGAAATCTATGGGAAAGGAAAATAACTTAACGATTTACATGTGTAGATTGAAATACGAGGAACACGATTAACCTAGATGGTGAACGGAGCAAACGAGACGAAGGAAAATACGAGCGCGATTCGAGATAAGAGACTATATGTTACTAATAGATATATTCGTACGTATTTTACTGCGATTTTAGTAGATATGACGCTAGAATTAGTACGTTTAGCTATGGAACTATGATATATATATATATTTGTGTATTGTGAAAATGGGATGGGGTAAGGAAATAACATGATATGCATGTTTTAATGCTTTTACATCTATACAATGTTTTGATAAATTCTCAACCATGTATTGATTTTGGGATTTAGAAATGATGATGGATAGGTTGGCTAGTTTTACATATTTAGCATGGGACGACATGCTACGTAAGCAAACATGTTTTGAGTTTTTAAAAGAGAAAATAGCCACCTATCAGATTTGAGATGTGAATTGGTGATGGAGCTCTAGCTCGCACCCGTTTTAATGATTTGGACTATGCTGGAGTTTCACTTGCATATTTCTACATGTTTAGATAAACCGTGCTAGAGCATGACTCGCACGTGGTTTTATAATGAAAATGTGTTGGAGTGTTAGCTCACACATGTTTCTATGTTTAGATATGTCGTGTTGGAGTTCATCTCGCACGATGGATTTTAGAAAGGTGCTGGAGCATCGCTTGCATCAGTTTTTACTGAGTTGAGATAATACAGTGCTGGAAGCTATTGTTCGCATAGAGAGATACCGCGCTGAGCCTTGCGATGACTGTGTGTCACGCTGATTTGCTCGCTTGGTATATGAGACATGGTTCAGGATGATGAGTCCATTAGAGTTGGTAGATGGACTGGGTCCATGGTCGTACGTTGCTCTGTGTAGTTATCCGTTGGTATACGATATACCGTGCTGGGTGGACGTGAGTACGAGTATCGTGTAGATGACACATGGCGTACATTGTAAAGTGAGTATATTAGATATGAGGAGATGGTGTTGATTGAGATGAGCCGGAGGGTAGGACTGACCCATCCCCCTTCAGGCGAAGTGATGCCTTGTACACACCTGATCAGTGAGGCCTGGGATCACTGACTATGGCCATATGTCATGGATATTAGATTGCTGAGAATTCCATGCCTGTCGCAGAGATAAGAGAAATTCAAAAATTCAGAAAAGAAAGAGATTTGATGAAAAGAAATGATTTGAGAGAAAGAAAGATATATTCTGATTTGATAAATCTCTTGATTTGAATATTTGTGCTATGATGGCACTGTTTGTGACATGTTTTCATTGGAAGTATTGGTATTTGATTTTACATGGAAATGCCTATAAGAGATAAATGTTTTAAAGCATTTTCTAGTAATATTTCCTTTTATATTGAAACATGATTTGTTTATGCATGCATGTGCTATGTAGATAGTACAATATCTACCTGTTTTCATCCTTTTCCTTACAGAGCTGTGGTTTGCTCATCCCACTACTTTTCCTCCTCTAGATACTAAGAAGTAGGATAGTGTGGTGGTCTCTAGATTCTTTTTGTGTTGGACAGCTCCCACCAGTTGCAAAGGTATAAAGATTTGTATACACGTGAGTATTTTGTATCTATTATAATGTATTGCATAGTCATGAATAAAAATTGTAAACAGTTGTATGGGGATGTTATGTAAAGGTATTATATTATATAATTGAATTTGTATATCTACACACACTTGGGAGTGTGAATTTAAGTTTTAAATATTTTCGCTGTAAATTTTTGGAATTTAGTAATTGCATCGTCTCATGGCCCAACCGTAAGTAATGTATGTATGGATGAAGGGCACCCGAAAGCGGGGTGTGACAGCAACTGTGTGAACAAGATTACGAGAGGAATGCCTCCGAGTTCAGAACAGTTAGCAAGGGTAGAGACCAAGATAGGAAGAGGCCAGTGAGTGACAATGCCCGAGGTTTCGGATATCGAGGTGGGAGGAGACTCTTCAGTAAGAGACCAAAGATTGGGAAGTACAAGAGAATACTGTTACATCTCATGCATACCCGACCGTAGCTCCAGCTAGAGATGTGGTGATTGCAAGATCGAGGCCTACCACTGAGCAGTGTAACAGATATGGTAGATTCCATGGAGGTAGACCTTGTCCTGTTTCTAGCGGATTGTGCTTCAGATGTGGGAAGCCAGGGCATATGGCTAGAGTTTACCCAGAGGTTATTGGTATTGCCCCACAAAAGGGCAAGGAACCGGAGAGAGATTCAGCTGATATGTCTACGTCGAGGAGGAGAGCGACGACAGAAGTGAAAGGGAAGCAGGTCATTAGACGAGGGCGAGTACATGCCTTGGACCAGGGTACAGTCGATGCTTCATCGGATGTGATTAAAGATAACATCCTGATGTATGGTTTAGAAGCACATGTTTTAATTCATCCTGGTGCCACGCATTCATTTGTATCACCTTCATTTGCATGTAAGTTAGCAAAGCATGTAGAGCGTACACCTTTAAGTAGGATGATGTTGATTTATACGCCTATGGATAATTGTCAGCTAGTGGAGTATGTGTTAAATGATTGTAAGTTAAGAGTAGGGGAAAAGGATATGACAACCAATCTAATATTGTTAAGCATGAGCGATTTTGATGTAATCTTTGGAATGGATTTGTTATCTGCAAACCATGCTGTTTTAGATTGTTATGCTAATACAGTTATGTTTCCTAACCCTGGAAGATATGTTGTAAAGTTTGATGAAAAGAAATGAAAGTAGTAGTTTGATTACAATAAATAATGTACTATGCTGACTGAGAAATGAATATAGTGAAGGTTTTATTGCGTACGTGGTTGATACGGATAAGGCACATCTGTAGTTGACAGATATTTCTGTGATCAGTGAGTTCCCAGATGTCTTTCTGAATGAATTGCCAGGGTTACCACCAGACAGAGAGATGGAGTTTTGTATAGACTTGGTGCCTGGTACTGAACCTATATTGAAACCACTGTATCGTATGGCCTTAGTTGAGCTGGAGGAGCTCAAGAGATAGTTACAAGAGCTATTGGATAAGGGTTTCATCAAACCGAGTGTTTCGCCTTAGGGAGCACCGGTCTTGTTTATGAAGAATGATGGAAGCCTCCGATTATGTATAGATTACAGATTGTTGAATAAGGCTACCATTAAGAATAGGTACCCCTTTCCACGCATTGATGATTTGTTGGATCAGCTCCAGGGAGTGTAGGTCTTTTCTAAGATTGATCTGAGATATTGGTATCATCAATTGGCAGTTCGAAGTGGAGATGTGCCCAAGACAGCGTTTAGGACCCGATATGGCCACTATGAGTTTTGGTTATGCCATTCGGATTGATGAATGCTCCTGCAGCTTTCATGGTCTTGATGAACGATGTGTTCAAGCCATATCTAGATCAGTTTGTTATAGTCTTCATCGATGAAAAATTAGTATACTCGAAATCTGAAGAAGAGTATGAGAAGCACATCAAGATTATATTGCAGACCCTACGAGAGCAGAAGCTATATGCTAAACTTAGTAAGTGTGATTTCTGGTTGTCACATATCTCATTTTTGGGACACGTTGTGTCGAGGGATGGTGTATCAGTGGATCCATCTAAGATTGAGGTTGTAGTTCAATAGGAATAGCCAAGGACGATCACCGAGATCAGGAGTTTTCTAGGTTTAATAGGATATTATCGGAGATTCTTAAGGAATTTTCGAAGTTGGTTGCTCCGTTGACACATCTCACTCGAAAAAGTGTAGCTTTTGTATTAGATGAAGATTGTGAGAAGAGTTTTTAGGAGTTGAAGCGTCGATATACCACTGCTTCGATTCTCACTATCCCTACCAGTTCAAGAGGATTTTCAGTGTATACCGATGCTTCACATCAGGGACTGGGCTGTGTATTGATATAGGATGGGAGGTTAGTTACTTATGGATCCAGACAGTTGAAGGATCATGAGAAGAACTATTTGACCCACGATTTGGAGTTAGTAGCAGTAGTGTTTGCGTTGAAGGTATGACGCCACTACTTGTATGGTGAAAAGTTTTAGATTTTTACCAACCACAAGAGTCTCAAGTATCTGTTCTCGTAGAAAGAATTGAACATGAGACAAAGAAGATGGCTAGAGCTTCTGAAGGACTACGATTATGCGATACTTTATCATTCGGGTAAGGCTAACGTTATAGCTGATGCTTTGAGCAGGAAGAGCCTTGGCATGGTATCGTATATGATGGTCAGGGAACATAAGTTGTTAGAGCAGTTTGCTAGCCTCAGTTTGGAAGTTGTGCCTTTTGACATGAATACGGACTGTATGATTACTAGTTTACGCTTGGAGTCGAAACTATTAGACAAGATCAGACAGGTTCAGCAAACTAATCCGTATTGCAGTGATGTGAGTAGTCAGATATAGAGGGGCACAGTGACTGATTTGAGGTAAGTTCAGATGGTCTTTTGAGGTTTAGAGGTAGATTGTGTGTTCCCAAAGACCCAGAGATCAGAAGATTGATATTATCGGAAGCTCATTCGTCGAGGTACACATTACATTCGAGGAATAACAAGATGTATCAGAACCTCCGGAAGGTGTATTGGTGGTCAGGTATGAAGAGAGATGTGCCAAAATTAGTGGTGAAATGTCTCTTATGTAAGCAGGTGAAGGTAGAGCATCAGAAACCTGCAAGATTGTTGCAGCCTCTACCTATATCGACATGGAAATATGAGCATATCACCATAGATTTCATGATGGGTTTACCAAGGACCTGAAGGAATCACGATGCATATGAGTGATTGTTGATAGACTGACGAAGTCAACCCACTTCTTAGCTATGGGAGCTAGCGATACTCTCAGTTCATTGATAGAGTTGTATGTACGCGAGGTAGTGAGGTTACATGGTATTCCATTTAGCATTGTCTCAGATAGGGATTCCCGCTTCACTTCCCCCTTTTGGGAACATTTTCAGGAAGCCATGGGAACCCAGTTGAGTTTAAGCACCGCTTTTCATCCTCAGACAGATGGTCAGTCAAAGAAGACTATACAGACTCTAGAGGATATGTTGAGAGCGTGTGTGTTGGATTTTAGAGGCTCCTAGGATGATCATTTGCCATTAGTTGAATTCGCCTACAACAATAGTTATCATGTGTGTATCGGGATGGTACTGTATAAGGCTTTGTATGGTCGTAGATGTCGTTCCCCAATCGGTTAGGAAGAAGTGGGTGACAGAAAGATTTTTGCTCATGACTTGGTTACACAAGCCTCTGAGGATGTCCAGTTGATAGTTGAGAGATTGAGATAGCTCAGAGTAGACAGAAAAGTTAAGCTGACAAGAGACGAAGACCACTTGAGTTTGTAATTGGTGACTCAGTATTTCTGAAGGTTTCTTCTTCCAAGGGTATAGCGAGATTCGGGAAGAGAGGTAAGTTGAGTCCTCGCTACATTGGACCCTTTGAGATATTGGATCGAGTGGGAGATAAGGCATACAGGTTGGCTTTGCCACCAGATTTATCGGGAGTGCATAATGTCTTCCAAATTTAGATGCTAAGGAAATATCATCCAAATCCAACCCATGTTATTCTGTATGAGCCACTGGAGCTCAAAAATGATTTGACATATGTAGAGAAATTGATTTGGATACTGGATAGAATGCAAAAAATCTTAAGGAATAAGACCATCGGGTTAGTAAACATTCTCTAGCAGCATCACACTTTCGAGGAAGCTAATTGGAAGTTAGAGAGTCTAATGCGAGAGAGATACCCCCAATTGTTTGATCCTTGACTTGGTTCTAATTTGGAGGATCAAATTTCTTAAGGTGGGGAGGATTGTAAAGCCCATAACTCGATATGTACTCTTTATGATTTTGTGATGTATGGACAAGTCACAAATGATATAAATCATAAGGAATGAATGTTTTTAAGTTGCAAATGAGTATGAAATGTAAAACGGGTAGTTAAGCAAAGTTAATATCAATGTAATAATGAATTTTGGGAAGAAGTTACAGCAAAACTGCTTCAGAAGAGGATCAAATCGATCTCTTGTTCAATGCAGATCGATCTTGAATAGGTTCTAGGTAGAACAAATCGATCTCAAAGTAAGGCCAGATCGATCTCCTTAAGGTTTTGTGTAAAGCAGATCGATCTCAT
The DNA here is from genome assembly GCA_033439115.1 of Firmiana major. NCBI lineage: Eukaryota > Viridiplantae > Streptophyta > Magnoliopsida > Malvales > Malvaceae > Firmiana > Firmiana major. The sequence goes on along the minus strand of CM065896.1, from coordinate 59,605,047 downwards.
GCTTAAGAGCAGATCGATCCCTTATGCTCAAAAGGTCTATTCCTGAAGAGAAGAAGACCGGACAAATCGATCCTTCACCGGTAGCAGATCGATCCCCTATAGCAATTCTATAAATATACGGCTCTGCAACCTCTGTTTTTTGAGAAAAACCAAAACCTTTCAAGAAACAAAGTTAAACCTAACCTTTCTACTTAAGAAATCTTTAACTTTCAAGTCTTTTTGAGTGAGATTTAGTTCAACAAAGTTGTTCTTAGTAAAGAGGAGAACAACATACTTGGAAACAAGAAGTTGGAATCAAAGATTGAAGGAACAAGGGGGATTTTGCCAATTTTGGTGAAAAATAGAATGTTCAAGCTAGGTAAGATTCAATACACCAACTTCATATATGTTAATCTAGATGATTTGGTGGGTTGATTTGGTATAAATTTGAGAAAATGATGAGGAAGTTGAATAAGCATGGATTAAATGACGAAATGAGCATGTATGAAAGATTATAAGGTAGTTTTAAGAAATATATAAATTGGAATAGACGAGAAATGAAGATAGGTATATGGGAATTATGGTGAAATGCCATAATGGGAGAAAGTGATGAGATTGAGGTATTGACAGGAGTTAAATGTATTGATTGAGAGTCATGCAAGTGAAAATAAGTATATTAAGGTATACTGATGTGAATAATTATTAACAGCTTCAAAGTTGATATTCGAAGTTGATTGGACTGCGAGGATTAGCAGCACCGAGGAAGTGAAGTCAAGTGATGTGATCCGAGGTAAGGGAACTTCATGAGTAGCTAGAGATAGCTGCACGTATTTCGAATAGAATTTCGATAACTATATGCTATATGAAACTCAGTGTATAGAAACGTTCGGTAGGATCCAATAAGTTAAAAAGCTTAGGAAGTATGTGGGTGATTAAATTCAATCTGTTTTGAATATTTAAGGATAGAATAGCTAATGTTGTCATGTATATGCGAAAACAACACATTTGAGTGCCTATTTGATTTGATTAGGTGAAAATTCAATTTGAATAAGTCATCTATCGGGTTTGTGTGTAAACCTTTAGTGCTTATAAGACCGTAATTTTCCTTATAATGAATGTTTAGTTTACTTATATTATGTCGAGAAATAAATCTGTGGATAGGAGAATCTAATTTAATTAGGAGATAAAACATATTAAGTTAGGATAGTTATTTGGGTTCATGCCACTTAGTATAATAACTTTGGTGTATTTTAGTTTAGGAAATGTAGGGATGTATGAGACATTGACATAATAGGTATGTATAAATAATAAAGCTGAAAAAAAAAATTAAAATCAAATATAAATAACATACAACAATGATAAATTGCATAGGGTGAATATAATTTAAATGCATAATGTATGTGCATGAATAGGTTCATGAACTCAACTTATTTAGTAGAAATATATCCATGTGACTAGATTAGGATAGATTAAGGTAATCTACCATTAGTCAATAAGTTAAATGTACATGAATGTGGAAATAAATTAAATTCATGCAAGTAATTTAAGCAGTGTACCGAAATTTAATAGGAAATAATGCTAAATTTGGTTAAATAGAAATTTATATGATAATTAAGTAGTGATAATCTTAAATTTAAGTAAGGTAATTAAGTTAATTATGAATCAAATAAATTTAATAATGTAAAATAATAAAATCTGAAGTATTAAAGCTAATAACATTAAGATAAGAAATATGCTTATGTATATTTGAAAATTTTGAAATATATAGATATAAAACTTTATGTAAAATTATTTTGGAACATGATATAGAGGTATTATAGATATAAAGTCAGATTTCATGAATTTAGTATGATAATAAATCTGAAATGTAATTACACTTATTAAAACAATACAAATCTGGAAATAAATGAGAAAAAATATAAATAGGGGAATTATAAACAATTTTTTCTGGTTACCTCTTCTTTCCCTCTCACGGTTTCACAAAGGAAACCAAAAAAGTTTCCCCTATTGCACTCCCTTCCTCACACCACCCACACCAGCAATTGAAAAATCCAGCAAATCATCTTTTGTCCACACCTCTAGTAAGAAGAAATCATCCTTCCAAGCCTGCATGCAGGCTTCCATTCTTGATTCCTTTGCCTTCCACCGAACAGCCCCATCACTACCAGAATTTTAGTTTCAAAAAGCCTAGAGTGATTAAGAGTTAGTTTTAGAACTAGATTGTTAACTCACCCTCACAAAACACGTTTTGCACCCTCCACCATTCTGAAAATTTTGAAACAGCCACAAATCCTATTCTGCATGTTGAAACCGAGAGCTCCATGAGTTGGAAGAGTGTTTAGGTGGTTCAACTAGATTAAGAACAAACCAAATTTAGGTTGAAACGTGTAAGAGCTTAGGAATTCACAAGGAATTTCAAGAATTTCAAAAAACAGATTGGGGATTTCTAACTAAGGATTCAACATTTAGCAATTGAGGTAAGAATGGTGTAATTTCTGGTTATTGATGATTGATTATTGTTACATTAGTGTAGAAATAGTGTTAATTTTAATCAATTTCAGAATTTGGTACATGCATGAGGGTTAAGGTTCTTAGCTAAGTGAATTTGGGGATTTCGAAAATTAGGGGAAGAATTTGATTTTCTTAGCTAAATTATAAGAGTTTTAGTGATGAATTTACTGTTTGATATGATAAATTTAATAAATTGATGAAATTTCAGTGTGAGCATGGATGATGGGTATTCGGCCACTTTGAGTTAATTTAGGAAAATTTGTTTAGCTGGAATTTAAAGATTAGATCAGTAATTTTGTAAGACCCCGTATATGTATAATGGTAATGTGTGTAATTGGATCAAATAATATGAATGGACTTGTAATGTAAAGCATGATTGATATAAGTCCATGGATTCAATGTATGTATGTGTAATATGAATTGTAACGTACATACAAGTTTCATTGAGTACGAATATGAAGAAATGGGTTCTGACAAGAGATGGATGTGATTGAAACTCAAGGTGAGTAGTGTGGTAAAAATGGAATGGAGTTATGCTTCCATTTGGTTTCATGTAGCATACCTTTGGACATACAATGAATGCACACAAGTTTCAATGTGCATAAGGTATGAATGGATGCCATTTTCAAGTTATAAAGGTGGATGGATGAGAAAATGGCCATGGCAATAGATTAAGGGTGTGTTGGTATGAGTTGCAGCAAGGAAACTGCAGGAAAATCTGGAAAACATGAGGGCCAGATCGATCTCATAGGATGAGAGATCGATCTGGAAGAGCCAGAATGCTCTTATTTGGGCAAAAGAATAGAGCAGATCGATCTCCAATGGAGCCAGATCGATCTCCCAAGCATTATGTAGTGAAAAGATCGATCCCCAAGCACCCAGATCGATCTCCTTAGCTCTCTGTTTGGGAGCAGATCGATCTCATGCTTCGACAGATCGATCTCATGCCTAGACAGATCGATCTCATGCTTCGACAGATCGATCTCAAGCTTAAAAATGCCGTGAAAAAGAGGGATTTTAAGGGACCAGATCGATCTCCTCTTGGACCAGATCGATCTCCTCAAGCCATTTCTATATAAAGAGGGCTGAAAATCTGGAAATCTCGAAAAAACACTTAACTTTACATTCCCAACCCAAAAACCTAACTTTTCCTCTCTAAAATCAACCATTTCCAGCAAGAATTAAAGAGAGACCATTAGAGGCAAAGTTGTTCCTATTAAAGAGAAGAACAACATAGTGTGAAGGCAATTGCCCATTGTTGGTATTGAAGGAGTTAAGGGCATTTTCATTTGGAGCAAGAAGAAAAATCATATTGGTAAGATTCTAACACTCCAATCCAAATGCATTAGCTATTTAATTGATTTTGGAGTTGGTTGGTATGAGTATTGGTGGATAAACTACCTAGGAATGTAGTGGAATTGGTGTGACCTAGAAATCTAAAATGGGTATAATGTGAGAATATGTGGGATTGAATGAGCTTATGATTTATGGCATGCTAAAGTTGTTATTGGGGTAATGTTTATGATTTTAGATGGTTAGATGGAATTACATGGTGAGTTGGAGGAATTGTGGAAATGGGTATGTATATGATTGATAAATGCCATAGTGAGGGGATTCATGAAATATGAACACTATGAGCTTTATGTCGATTTGATATCGATTATGAATAAGATAATAGGCCTAAGAAGATCCATAGACTCGAGCTATGGGTAAAGTAATGAAACAAGGCCAAATAAGCTTTAATAGAGGCTATAGATTAAATTGACTATAGCAAACACAAGGGTTGCATTATATGGATCGAATATAATGCGGGATACGATTTTGTGCAGTCCCGAAGAGTTCGTTGAAGACGAATCGAACCGTACGAGTAAGCAGCTTAAGGAAGTGGAATCACGCATCGCGATTCCAGGTAAGGGAATTTTGTGAGTATATAGAGGTAGCTGCTCGTACTTTGAACTTGTGGGTGAATATTGGGTGTTTTATGAAATGCATGGTTGCTCAAATAAATGATTGATGGTATTCGTGAATGATGATGAGTATATGCGTGGTTTTGGATTTGAAGTGGATTTTATGAAATGGGATAGTAAGGCTAATAATTGCATAAATCTAATGTTTTGATGCTTTTCAAAATGAAATTGCTTGGTTTTAAGCAAGCTAGTAGATGGGTCGGCTAGTATTGTATGGTTGTTGTGGAAAAGCATTTGTGAGTGCTAAACCCGATTGCCGGGATTGTTTTTATTGCGTATGAGCCGCCTATCGTATTTGTATGACATAAATCGCGCTAGAGCCTCGCTCGCGCTGGATTTCTATGTTTTCATTTGTATGAAACGTTTCATTTGTATGAAACGTGCTGGAGCTTAGCTCGCACCTTGATTGGAAACTATGTTGATGTTTATAAACCGTACTGGAGCTTTTGCTCGTACGTGGCATTTGAGTGGTTGTCTTATGAGTATAATCATACTAGAGCTATGCTCGTACGCGTCTCTTTACGAGAGGACGCAGGGGTCGTGCTAGAGCTTTGCTCGCACAAGTTTGTACATTGTGATAAGCATAAGGTTGTGAAAGTTGGTAAGATCCTTAAGCCTTACATCCTTAAGCCTTACATCCTTAAGCTAACATCCTTAAGCCCAAAGAGGCGGGGAGGCTCTGTTAGGCGGGGAGGCTCTGTTAGGCAGGGAGGCTCTGTTCGGTGGGGAGGCTCTCTTACGGTGGGATCCTTAAGCCAACATCCTTAAGCCCAAAGAGGCGGGGAGGCTCTGTTAGGCAGGGAGGCTCTCCTACATGGGTACAGTAAGATCCTTAAGCCCTACATCCTTAAGCCAACATCCTTAAGCCCAAAGCGGCGGGGAGGCTCTGTTAGGCGGGGAGGCTCTGTTCGGTGGGGAGGCTCTCTTACGGAAGGATCCTTAAGCCCTACATCCTTAAGCCAACATCCTTAAGCCCAAGAGGCGGGGAGGCTCTGTTAGGTGGGGAGGCTCTGTTCGGCAGGGAGGCTCTCCTTCACGAAATATGGAAAACTCTTGGTATGGGGTAGATAAGACCTAGGAATGGCACCCCAATCACGATATGAGTTGCGGAGTACGCTGTACCGCGTATATCACATGGAGTACGATGTACCGCATAATGGTTATGTGATGAAAAAGTCTGGCGAGGGATAATCCATCTTCGTGCCAGCATGATACCCCGCATATCTGGATGCGTGTGGTCTGGGATGATTTATGATGTAATGGTTCACATAGGCACTTTTGATATAGTGACCTAGATTTATACACATGCGTGAATTGTGGAACGAAAATGTGGTTGTGATTGTGAGTTGATTTGGTGGTGTTTATGATGTTGGTTTAAAAAGGAGGTTTCTTAATGAATTGCCCTTTTTATGAATTTAAATGAGATTGAGCATGAGATGATTTATACATGATGTTTCTACCATGTTTTATATGCCAATGCACATGATTTTGATACATGATATATATGTATATTCACATGGCATAGTTTTATTCCTCATGCTCCTACCATAAATGATTTATGCATAACACTATCAGCATGTAGATAGAGTAGTTATCTACCATGCTTGCATTATTGCCTTACTGAGCGTGTGGTTGCTCATCCCACTCTATTTTTCCCCTACAGAGCGTGCATAGTAGCCCAGTAAGGACTGAGGCGTGGTATTTTGGACTCCGCTGCATCTCCATTGCTAAGAGGTATATACACAATGATTCTTTTTGTATCTAAACAATGTAAAAGCACAGTATTCTTTGAGTTGTAATTTATGGGGGATGTAGATGTCAGTAAAACATGCTTTTGTATAAGTACAAGATTTAAATGCAAATGTATGACATCGTTTTAATTAATTGAGAATGAATGAGATGTGGTGTTTATTATTAACTCACAGCCCAACAGTGTGTGGTGAGTTTAGTTCACGACCGGGTAAGGTAACAGTAAAACGCGAAAAATTTTCAGTGATTTTCGGTTAAAGAGAATGGAATTGGGTCGTGACAAATTTATAATGTGAATAATGTTGTTCTATGGTTGCATGATTAAACTTAAGCTATGCAAGTAGGGATATTAAGTTGTGAGTTTCGACAGTATAGAGAAATGTAGAAAAGAATTGTTGAATTGTAAAGGTTGAATTAAATCATACAATCTAAAATATTGAAAAACAAATGTAAATTTCTATGATTTAAAATTCAATAAGAAATTTGAATGTTGGAACATAGGTTCGGCCATAGCATGAAAAAGGGGTAAAACAAGTTTTACATATGTAAATTTGTAAGTAATCTAAAATTTTGGAAATTAGTGTTATGGTTAAACTTAAAAATGTAGAAATTAGATGTTGGATAGTTTAAGCTTCATGTAATTTAAAGGAAAAAAAATCAGAATTGAGGGTAAGACTTGAACAATTAGGTAGATTTGTAAAGCTAGGGAGAAATTGACTATATCAATGAGTAATTAAAGTGAACTGCTGGAAATTGATGAAGAGTGATGGAATTGAGTGCTCGGCTAAGGTAGGAATCTAAGGAAAAATCATGCATGTATTCTGTTAGGAGGAGTTAAAATACAAAACTAACATGAAATCAGTACATACCTTTAATACATGTAGTGAATAGGAAGGAAATTCAGAAATTAAATACTCCTTGGTCGAAATTATAAGGAATTACTAGTTGATAATAACAATGTTGAACAAATGTTGAAATAATTAAATGAGTATAGAAGGTTAAGTTCGATTATTTGAGAAGTTTAGTAATGATATTACTGGCTGGAATTTAAGAATTAAATTAACCAATTTGTGTAGAAACAACATAGTTCCATAATGGTAAAACCAGAATTTAGACAATGAATAAGGATGATTATGGGAGTTTCGATTAATAAAAACGTTGGCAAATTGGATGTTGGAAATTGCAGAATTTAAAATAAATTTTAGGTGAGGAATATTATATAATTATAGGATTTGTATGAATTTAATGTGAAGATAGGAATATACTTGAGGCATTCGACAACTTTGAAAGGAATGAAAATAATTAACTAGTTGGATTGTAAGAATTAGGCTGTGAGAGCATGATTGGAAATGATATTAATCTATGCTTGGAAGATCCAAGATTTGTGCTAACATGTAGAAAAAATTAAGGTAAGTTTTGGTTATGACAAAATAAAAAGGGGAATTTTCCAAGTACGAATAAACTTAAGGCTTAAAACCGGTGAATTACGTTAGTAGTAGTTAGTCTCGAATTGACCTTGTGAGTGTGTATGTGCTAAAATTTTATTCGTTATTGTACGAATGGTAAATAACTTATAACCTTAAATATGATTTTGCAGCAACTACTTCAGAAGGAGCCAAGAAGCTTAGACGCATATATGCATGTCTAAGGCGAAAGACGAAAAAGGGTAAAGTCGGGCGTGTACTTGTTGTGTGGTAAGGGGTTTATGTGGCTGTTGTTAGTGAAATGCTTAGGATAGGTTAGATCCATTTTTAAAGATAGGCTATAGATGAGCCGATGTAACACTCCACTTCTAGGTGCCCTTTTATCCATACTTACGCTACTACAGTTGGGCTGTGAGGCAATACAATTACTAAAGTTTCAAAAATTTACAACGGAAATATTTAAAATTTAATTCACACTTCAGGTGTGTAAATATACAAAATTAATTGTATAATACTATCTTTACATAACATCCCCATACCACTGTTTACATTTTCGATTTGTAACTGTGCGATACAATATATTAGATACAAAATACTCATGTGTATACAAATCTTATACCTTTGCAACTGGTGGAAGCTGTCCAACACAAAAAGGGATCCAGAGACTACCACTCTCCTACTTCTTAGTATCTGGAGGGGAAAAATAGTAGGGTGAGCAAACCACAGCTCAGTAAGGAAATGAATGCTAGCAGGTAGATATCGTACTACCTACATAGCCCATGCATGTATAAACCAAAACCATGTTTTCATTAGAAATGGAAATATTATATGAAAATGGTTTTAAACATAAATTTCTCATTTGCATTTTCATGTAAATCATATATGTCATGATTCTATTTTAAAACATGATTCATAAAACAATGCCCTCCCGACACAAGTGTTTAAATCATAGATTTTTCAAAACACAAAATCTCTTTACTTTCTCAATCATTTCTTTTCCTCAAATCTCTTTCTTTTCTGAGTTGTCTCTGTTTCTCGAATCTCTGAGACAGGCATGGAATTTTCGACAATCAAATATCCACGACATATGACCATAGTCAGTGATCACACGTCTTACTGATCAGGTGTGCACAGGGCATCTCTTCGCTTGAAGGGGGATGGGTCAGTCCTACCCTCCGGCTCATCTCAATCAATCTCATCTTGTCATATACTCATGGTATAAGGTACGTCATGTGTCATCTATGTGATACTCGTACTCACGTGCACCCAGCACGGTACATGGTATACCAACGGACAACTACACAGTACTACATACGACCGTGGACCTAAGTCTATACTCCAACTCTGATGAACTTTTCATCTTGAACCATGTCTCATGTACCAGGCAAGCAATCAACATGATACATATTCATCGCAAGGCTCCAACACGGTACGATTTATTGTTAAGGCCCAACCCATTTCGAGGCTGTCGGCTGGCATCCCGTTGGGTCCCAAACCCCCAAGTTTACCTAAACTCAATAAAAATAGGTGCGGGCAATGCTCCAGCACTTTCTCAAAACCATCGTACGAGTTAAACTCTAGCACGACACATCAAAAGCATAGAAACATGTGCGAGCTAACACTCTAGCACATAGTCGAAGTCATTAAAACGGGTGTGAGCTAGAGCTCCAACACTAATCTCATCTCAAATCCGATAGGTGGCTATTTTCTCTTTTTAAAACTCAAAACATGTTTATTTATGCAGCATGCCTCTCCATGCTAAAACATGTAAACTTAGCTAACCTATCATCATCATTTCTCAATCACAAAATCAATACAAATTGTGAAAACATTGAAATCATGCATATCATGATATTTCCTTACCCCATCCCATTTCTCAATACATATATATCATAGTAGATTTCATGCTCCCATATCATTTCATAGAATTGTAGTATCGTACTAATTCTAGCGATATATCTACAAAATTGTCGTAAAATACATACGAACATCTCTATATCTAACACACAGTCCCTTACCTCGAATCGTACGCGTATTTCCTCCATCTCGTTTGCTCCGTTCGTGATTTGGGTTATCCGTGTTCCACGTATTTCTAGCTACATGTATAAATCGTCAAGTTATTTTTTGTTTTTCCTCTTCTAAACCTCCACATTGTCATTTATTTATTTATTCATACTCCTTAACCCATTAAATCACATTTCATCTTACTCACAAATCTCATTATACTTCTCTTAGTTTTCCACCATTTCTCATGGATCTTCTCTCCATAAATCCCTTTCAATATTACTCACTCATCACTCACCCATCATTTCTAACAAATTTCACATCTCATTCAACCCACAAATATCTAGAAACCATATTTAGAAGCTTGAAGGTTGAAGAGCTTACCCCTTTACTTAGTCAAACATGTGATAGCCATAACTTCCTCTCTTGGTCACACTAATGTGTGATTTTTGGGTATGTTATTCTCCTTGTTCCAAGGAACAACTTTCCCTTCTTGGGCTTCTTCCAAAACTGGTCGAAATGTGGTGATTTTCTAGAGTGAGAAAGCTTGGGTTTTTGAGAGAAAATGGTAGGTGAGGTTTGGTGGGAGGGAAAATCTAAGTTTTCAGTCCAATCTCGTGCCCCTTTTTATAGATGCAGAGACATGAGATCGATCTGGCCCATGTGGAGATCGATCTCTACAAGGTTTGGTAGTCCTTTTTACCAAACACAACCACTACAAGATCGATCTTCTTCTATGATGAGATTGATCTGTCGAAGGAAATTTTCCTCTTGGAGATCGATCTGCCCCTTGTAGCATATCGATCTACTCTTAACAGAACCCTTAAGGAGATCGATCTGTCGAGTTTTAAGATCGATCTGTCATAAACAGAAAGTTAAGGAGATCGATTTGTTTATCTTAAAATCGATCCTCTCATTACATAATGCTTAGCAAATTGATCTGACTCCATTGGAGATCGATCTGTCTTACTCCATAGCTCAAAATAAGTTCATTTTGGCTCTTCCAGATTGATCTCTCATCCTATGAGATCGATCTGGCCTTCATATTTCGAGATTTACTGTAGTTTTCTGTAGCAACCTCACTCAAAACATCCTTAATTTGCTGCCATAGTCATTTCCTCATTCATCCATCCTCGAGACTTGAAAATGGCATCCAATCACACTTTGTACACATTAAAACTTATGTGTAATCCTTGCATGACCAAATATATACAATATATAACTAAATGGAAGTGCATAACTTATGCAATCTTCCTTCCATTTTACTACATTACTCATTTTCCCATTCCACTCACATTCATCACATGTTTAAGTCCATTTCTTCATATTGATATATAATACAACTTGTACGTACAATCTCAACTCCTATTACAAGTGTGTACATTGAACTTATGGACTTGCATTACATATGCTTCACATTACTAGTACATCATCATACTTATGAATTCATTTACATATGTTCAAGGTTAAACCTGTACAGGGTCTCACAGCCGAATTGCTAGGATAGCTTAGAATAAAATTCCCTTACCTTATACTACCAATTTGCAATATGTTCGTTTTAAAATCGCCATGGTTAAAATTTTAGTCACAGCATGGAGCTATTCGTTTTGTAAGATATGATTTTACATGTTAGTAGCATGTGCGTGTGAGCATTTCATTATAAATTTTTGTAACTCCATTCAGATTGTTGTTTTCGAAGCTGTTGCATGAGCTCTTTTTGACTGTATTTTCGAAATAGCATAAAGTTGCATGAATTACAAACATGCTGATTTTTGAATGAATGATACATGTTTTATATATCGATGGGTTATTTTCCCCAAACTTTGGAAACTGTGAATTTGGGACGATTTGCTGAATTTTATTGTGAACCTATCGTGGAGATTTTTGAGTCTGTTGGCAACCCAGTTTATGAATGAGTGGCAGTCATGTCCCGTGAGAGCTATCTTTGGCACCCGGTAGGAGGTTCTATGTGATTGCCCTACTGTGCCAAGTGCTTCACGGGGATACCTTTGTGCCATTGAGATTTTATCGCTACCTACTACTGTTAGACCCTGAGCCCATCTTCAGTACCCCAGTCCGAAACTTGCTCAGTTAGGATAGAGCGGTAGTCACTATGGCAATAGGTTTTTATTTTCCATTGATATTGGTGATGTTGTTTGAGTATTTGGTTCCATGACTAGTTGGGGTAATTGCCACATTCTCATTTTGTTGTATCGAATAATTTACATATGCCCATGCATGTATTTTGACTGAATTGCTCATTTGACAATGGTGTAAGCTTTTGAGAATTTCTAAGTGTTCTTTGGAAATCTGATTGTGTTTAACGATGCATGATTGTTAACTATGCAAGCATGTCTTAAGCAAAGCATAACTAGCATTGTCTTATCGAAATGTGCATGACGACTTTACACGATTCTTATGATTTAACACTACATGGTGTGTTACATGGTGTTTTACTAGTTTTGGTTATGTAAATTCCTTACTGAGCGTGTGGTTGCTCACCCCTCTCTTTCCAACATTTTTTAGATTAGATTTCGGGGCGAGCGTCATGTTCTAGCTGACTCCTTCAGCCTAGTGAGTTGATTTTTGTATTCTGAGGTATATGTGATGGATGATATATATGTATATATATATACATTTTATTTTCAAATATGTACGGACGATTGTATTTTATGAGATGCATTTAGTTGGAAGATGTTTAAGTATAATTACTAAGTATTGCACTTAGGTTTCTTCTTTTCGGTTTAAACAATTGAATGGCGATATGTTGTAAGCTGTTAAATCGATTGGTTATGATTGTGGTTATGTGTTGATATGGTGGATTCTGTTACTATGGATTTGTCACGTCCCAAATTCTTATGTAAAGTCATGGATGCTACAAAATTTTGGGCTGATTTCGCGCATTTCTTTATCTTATCATTTGTGTGTGTATTGTGTAAACTTGACCAAGATTAAAATTTCTAATGTAGTTGAATTTAGGTCCGTAATAGTGACAGATACTTATGCATGGAAATCTATACCTTTAAACAATTCTAAAACATATTATATGATTTTGGTAGAGAGGTCTATCGAGGTAAATCCCTTTACGCCACTTATCGACATTCACTACCTATTAAGATTTCTAAATATCCAAAACAAAATATTGTTATTATACCATCCATCAGTCATCTCATCAAGTAGTTCATCTTACTGAATATTTACAATCCCCAAAATACACTCCTATGTACACCATGTAGTCCCTACTAAGTCAGCATATACATAAGCATACCTACAACCACCGTACAGATACACCTCGATGGAAGCCCTAAAAAACTCTCGAAGGAACAATACACGTCTCAAAAAATCTACTCAGTTGGAATATGAAAGAGTGGAGAGGGGTGAGTTTTTTTGGGAAACCCAGTAAGGAAATATACAGCTACTCAAAACGTAAAACAGATTTAATAATTTGCATGCCTTAACAGTAACAAATCTGAAAATGGATACATCAGATAGCATTAGTAAACACATGCTCAAATATATATTTTTGTATATATATCAAATTTGGGAAGCAGTCAAACAGATAAAAATCGGAGAGCGGATGCAAACTGGATATCAGATACAAAAGTGTCGAAACGCTGGGTACCACCCTTAACAGAACACACTGTAGCTATCAGTGCAACAGACTCCCTATTTCTAGGGCGTTTTCTATGATCATAGACCTGAGCCAGTCTCACGGGCTAGGTGAAACCAGCACCAATCACCTCGAGATAGGCCAAACTGTTCCCGATTTCATTATCAAGGGAACTACATACTTGGGTGTATCGCGAGGGTCCACTCACACCCGCATCACTAATAAAAGTCAAATCATAATTTACTTCCGTTATATGATAAGTTTAGGCATGAGGTTTAAAATCAAAATAAATTTCCTTAATAGGAGAAAATATTTTAATTTCGTTAAAAATAAACTTTAGGATATCAAATTTGCCTAATAAATAAATAAGATTAAATAGAATAAATTTTACTAAAGTAAATATAATCATATAAAGTATTTAGTCACATCAAAGTATAGTGCACATTTTTAAACAAAGCACGAATGGGGTAGATAATCATCAATATTATGTCATATAGTCAGCCTCATGCCACCGAAATCAATTCAGAAAATCAAATAAGAAATTTGTAGCTGCATATCTACTTACATGTACTTGACACCAACAACGAACGCTAGCTTACTTCTCTCGATTCTTCTAAACGGTTCCCAACTCAAACTATATTAAACACAATGGGTTCATCAATTTTGCTAAACTTGAAACTTTAAAATTTATCTATTTATTTGTTACAGCTATATATATATACCTTAAATTTGAAATTGAGAGTTCTTCGTCTCTTGCCCCTTTTCGATTTTTATGGGAAAGTTTGAACCGAATCTTGTTGTAGCTTCCTCTTCTCGATACCTTATAGCCACAAATTTAGTAAATGAGAGAAACTAAATGTACAGTGACAATTCTTTAAAATTTCCTGCAACTCTTACCTAAAATTTTATTTTGCTGGAAATCACACTAGTAAACTGATCCTCTCGGCTTCACAAGTTCCCAATCTCATCTACCTATAATTTTATATCATATAAATCATCAAATAAACTTGTTAATTTCCAGAACAGAAAATTGCCATCACTGCTAAGCTATTTAATTTATCTATTTATTTCTTTGTTACCTCTCTTCACCCATCGTTCTTGTCCACGAATTGTCGAGACCTCAAGCATGTCTATTTTCTTGATTCCCCTGTTAACAACGTTGCCTGCATCTAGTTGAATGTTACCAAAGATTTTTAATTAAATCAACATGCAAATGGCGTGGTGCACTGCTCTTACTCCTATGTTTTTCTGTTCTTCTTGACAGATTCGACCCAAATCAAGTTTCCTTGAATTTGGCTCTCGGTTTGCACCCAGCAACCAAAATAGCTACATGCAATGGGGGTTTTGACTTGCCCAAGTCATTGCCAAGGGGTTTTCTTCAATAATCTGGTGTGTTGTCTAGATTTCTTCCTCACTGAGTCTCCCTACTCTCCATTAAATTTCTTGGGTTTCTCGGTTTCATTTAAGAAGTCAAAACTTAGGCTGGCAATTGTTTCCTTAAAATCGCATTACACCCACACTGTGCGCCTCTCAACACTTTGCCTGGATTTTTTTTCTTCTCTTAATCGAAAGAAAGAAGAAACAATGGCAGTAGCACAATCAAGAAGTCGCGGTAGTTCAATGAAGAAGGAGGAAGACAACCTTTTTTTTTATGTGGCCCAGCCTGTACTGTTATGGAAGAAAGAAAGCCATCCTTATTTTATTGTTATTCTACATATTATTATTATATATATCTCTATTGTTTTGTTAGTTCCCACGTTTTCATGCCTTCCCTGAATATATTTACACATATACTATTTATATATAAATATATTAATATCAATATTCTCTTAAACCTCCATAATAAAATTTCAAGGTGTCACATCCTCCCCACCTTAAGAAATTTGGTCCTCCAAATTTTATATAGTTAGGTGAAGAGATACGGGTGCTTCTCTCGCATCACATCTTCCAGTTCCCATGTGGCTTTATCCTCCGAATGCTGTTGCCACTAAACTTTTACCATCGAAATAGTTTTAGACATTATAACTCTTTCCCGTCTGTCCAAGATCTTAACAGGTTTCTCCACATATGACATATCTTCTTACAACTCCAATATGTCATAACCAATCAAATGAGAAGGGTCAGGATTATATTTCTGAAGCATCAAAACATGAAACACGTCGTGCACACCAGCTAGCTGAGGAGGTAACGCTAACTGATATGCCACTGTTCCAACCCTTTCTAAGACCTCGAAGGGTCCAATATACCTCGGACTCAGCTTACCCTTCTTGCCAAACCTCATGATGCCCTTGGATGGAGATACCTTCAGAAATACCGAATCACCAACCTCAAACTCCAATGATCTCCGACAGTTATCAACATATGATTTATGTCTATCCCTGGCAGTATTTAACTTATCGCAAATTACCTTAACACTTTCAGAGGCTTTCTTAACTAATTCGGGGGCATAGATCAGCTTATCACCAACTTCATGCCATCCAACTGGCGACCTGCATTTCCTACCATATAGAGCTTCGTACGGAGCCATACCAATGTCTCGAATGGTAATTGTTATTGTAAGCAAACTCCGCTCGTTGTAGAGGTAAGCTCTACAACTCCTCCGGAAACACATCCTGATACTCACTGACTATCGAAATGTCCTGAATATCAGGTTGAGCTTTGTCTACATTCTCACTAAAAGCTATATACCCTTCGATCAAAACAGCCACACCAAACATATCACATTAATATCCAACCATTCATATATACACCAAGATCAATTGAAAAAATATTTTAATCTATTTATGATTAACAAGTGTAATTACAACGTTCTTAGGCAGAACAAAAGTCACAGTCTTATTATGGCAGTCAACTAATACATGATGCTATGCTAACTAATCCATCTCTATTATTACATCAAAATCAAACATATTCAAAAGGATTAAGTCAGCTAGCAGATCTTTATCCACTACCCTTACCTTGCATGTCTTATACACAATATCAATGACTTGTAAACAGATTTAAATGGAGTATTAACATCCAGCAAGAATTCCAGAGATGCAAGTTCTATACCAATCTTACTAGCAAAATAGGGAGCAATAAAAGAGTGAGTAGAACCTGGATCTATCAAAACATAAGCATCAAAACCATTAATAAAGAGCTTACCCCGAATGAAAGTATCAGTGGCCCAGGTAGCAGACTCATCCAAATCAATCACCCATCCTTCAGTCACTGGACGCTTGCCCTTATCTGCTATGTCACGACCCAAATTACCTAAAAATCAGAGTAAATTTTTTAGTCACCTACAAACAGTTGGGCTATGATTCGTTGTTAGTCACCTCACACTATTTACCATTCCATTTTCATTATCACATTCACATATCAGAGTTTACTATCCTTTGACTTTAACTAAATACATACACAATGGTATTTATAACTCTACATCCCCGACATCATATCCGTTTACAGTACTGTGCATTACATATTTGGATACAAAACTATACAAATGTGTATACCTGTCTCTCGATGGGAAGCAACGAATACCAAGAATGCAAGTCATCAGCCGCTCAATAACTATTGCGAGTACTCTGAATAGATGGGAAAATAAGGGGGTGAGCAAACCACACGCTCAGTAAGGCAATTATGCAAGTAAGTAGATAGCTCCACTATCTACATGCTCATAATGCCATGCCCTTAAAATCCATTTCTTTTCATTAAAATCTCAAGCACAAAATCATGTATGTCATCAATAACTTAGTTTATAAGCTGTTCGTGCATATATAAATCATACTACTTATGCATCAATGGCATTTTATGTGACATCAGTAAATCAAACTTAGCCTGAATTAAATCAAAATCATGCATTATTTCATGTGATACAAAACAAATAATGAGATACAATCCTTTCATGAATTAATCATTAAAGCATGGAAAACTCATCATGCTACTTGTAACGACCCTTGACCCTTGAAAATCGAGAATTTTTTTTTTAAATTTAATTTACCCACTTATTCCCTTATTCACTTAGGTTGTATTCCTGTGCAGTGTCAAAACACTTTTCCTAATTCTTTACTCGTAATTATAATTAATTTCCATACTTTAACTTATATGGCTGATAGAAATTTTGGTAGCATAACGACTTATATATGAGCCTACCCACCTGCAATTCAGTTGTTTTTGACAACCTTAGATATCCGCAACTACCAAGGATGCTTTCCAACAATCCTAGATATCTACAACTACCAAGTATACTTTCCCAATCCACTTTTACAAATCAATATATCGATATCGATTAATACCAATCATCTTACAACCTAATCCCAAGAATCATATTCTTTACATCATTTCCTTATAAATTACATTCCAACAAAATATTACCAATATGTGTCTGTGCGTACAAATGTGTCTGGTAGAGGAATGTAATTGTATACCTTGACTGCGTGTACAAAAAGTAGCCTAGGGTAGCTCTTTCCCACCACCCTACGTCATGTACGCGGCAAATAGCGTCGATAGATCACTGCAAATAATCTGAAAGGTAGAGGGGTGAGCTTTCGGGGAAAAGCCCAGTAAGAAATGCATTTAAAATGATCATGGTGGCTAAATCACATTGAATGCCTGATAAAACCAAGAGATACGTTTCTTTACAAATATCACATAGCTTTCAAAGAGCGTATATATAAAACATAATTGATAGAAATATAATTTCGAAGAACAAATCTATTCAGTTACATCACAATCTATCGAAACACACAGAACTCCAAATTATTTCAAAACCGATAGAACTTCAAAAGCATAATTGATGCATAAACATATATCGAAGGATCAAAATCATATAACATAGTTCATATCGGATAGAGACTAGGCTAACTTATAGAATTGTTATGCGGCAATAACAAAATCATCCTCCGTAAAGGGAATTCAGAACCTATGCAGGTGAATTCAAACACCACAAAGGCGAGCATGAAAAAAATGCATTGACCATATGGCACTTTGCATCTGTAGGAGTCAAGAGGTGGCCCCTACAATCACACAGACTGTGTGGCACTTTGCTCCCATAGAACCCAAGAGGTGGCCCCCATGATCATATGTCTTTGTGGACCGCGTGGCACTTTACTCCCGTCGGACTCAAGAGGTGGCCCCCACATTCACATGTCATTGTGGAAATTGCGTGGCACTTTGCTCCCGTAGGACTCAAGAGGTGGCCCCCACAATTCCACTATACGTTGCCCTTTCGTCTCAAAATAGAATTTTCAAAGTCTTTCTTGGGTTTTGTAACGCATAAACTAATACCGAGTAATAAAATCGAATTTCTTGTGAACTGAAAACTCTTTCATAAAACAGACAGACTATGTGGCACTTTGTTCCCGTAGGACTCAAGAGGTGGCCCCCACAATTGCCTGTCGGAAAAAAATTTCATTTCTCAAGCATAAGTTCACATACCAACTTTCATTTCATTCAAAAACATGAAATCAATCATACATAAGTCAAAACCATGACATTTATTCAGAAAATCATGCTTGAAACTATGCATTTAATTTCATATAGCATTTCTTTATCTCGAAAACATGATCAAATAAATTTGGACTCATTAGGTGTCGGGTTTTATTTTACAATCAAGGGTTGCACGAGAAGGCATAAAAACACATAGATAAATCGGAGTCTAAAGGTAGGGATACCATTACCATCTTAAATTACACCCCTTACCTCGATTTATCAAAATTTTCAAATTCGAGTGGTGACGCCTTCTAGTAACTCCTTTAATTCCTTCTACAATCACCTACATCGAAGTTGTATACTTAGCACCCTATTCATGCGAATTGTCTGAATTGCGTTAAAATCGTAACCTATTCGTTACTACTGCGTGTGTACGTATTATTGTACGTACCCAAGTCGAAACGCACGTTTATATTTTTTCTTTGCTATTAATATATTTTGTACATATAGATATTAATCATACACATTTTCTATATACATTTACATGTATATGGACATAAACATATATATATATATATATACTCCTATATGTATATATATATATATCATCATTTGTTTTCATTTATCCTTATCACATGTATATATCCTTGTATGTACATATACTTAACATATCCATTCATTATATACACCTAAATGTATATACTCAAATATATATATATATTCACATAAATACACATTTATCCTATATATTCCCACATGTATATACACCAATATATATTTATATATACACACACACATATATATATATATATACATATATATTATTATTAGTTTCCATTATTCAATATCACAAATAAATATATATGTGTGTGTTCGCCTACACCTCATCATTTCCATTTTTTATCTAATTCAAACTATACTAGCATGCTTATATCTACAACCCATTTATCTACATGTACTTTGAATTTACATACATGTATATACATATATATATATTTTACCTTATCATACTTATTGTCACGACCCTAAACTTACCAAAATACGTACAAATTTTTCGCATTTTTATGCATCATTTATCATTCATCCTTACCTCAATCGTGAACAACAACTCTCCTCAATAGTTGGGCTGTGTGTCGACGTCTAACTCACTCCACCATACCAATTCAATTTGCATATTATTCATAAGTAAACACATGTATAAATGTATATATATCAGAGTTGTTACATGTGTTTACATTGTTTTACATCCCCAATAGTTGCATACAAAATGCTACTGTGCTATCGTAAGTTTAGATACAAAATTTCAACAGTGTGTATACCTTTAACGATGGGATGCAGCGGATTACCAAAAGGGAACGCCTTCAGTCACGCTCAATCTATACTCAACACTCTGTAGACAGGGGGAAAATAAGGGGGGTGAGCAAACCACACGCTCAGTAAGGCAATCATGTGAACAGGTAGATACTGTACTATCTACGTGATCGTGATGACATGCTCAAAAGCATTTAATTCATCATTTATCTCGAAACATGAGTGTATGATTGTGTTAATGGTATGTAAAGCATTCATGCAATTAAAATTCAGTACACATTTCAACTCAAAGCATTGTATAAATCATCATGCATAATTCACAATAAAAGCATGGCATTACCCATCATGTATTTTTCTCAATAAAGCATGGCATTAAACATCATGCATTTTTCTCAAATAGCATGGCATTAACCATCATGCATTTTCACAATAAAGTATGACATTAAACATCATGCATCCATGCACTTTAAAAACCATTAACAAATCAATCCAACACTGGTCAGGTCTCTGCCCATCCCTCAGACTTTCTTGACCCACAAATCATTTCAAACATAGATTTATTTTCAAAGCAATAGACATGTGAGATAGGCAATTCAATAATAGGTAATAACCTCAAGGCCTATGTACATAACCTGTGATACCGGCTACACGGATCAGGTGTGCGGTAAATCACCACTATCTGCTTCCACACGGGAGGTGGGTCAAATCCTACCCGCCGGTCCATAGTAAATCTCGTCCGAAGACGGCACATCACAACTCAACACGGTACAATGTACTCCATGCTACATGCATGGTACAATGTACTCCGTGGACCCAATAAACACATCATATCACGTCACATCTCAAACGGACGTGTGAACCTATTTAATCGGTACGACCTCTTGTCTACCCGAAGCTCCTAACACGGCTAATTAATCATGTCAAAACAATGCACGTGTGAGCCTATTTAATCGATGTGACATCCAGTCTACTCGAAGCTCCAAACACGGCAACATACAAGGTGGGCATCCAAATGGAGACAAACTCCAAGCACAATGGCAAAACAATTATGAAATCCATGTGCAAACTAGTGCCTCTAGCACTCATGTGTATAAAACACGTCAAATCTCGTGCGAGTCATACTCTAGCACGCTTTCATACTCATGATATCATGTAGGTGGCTCAAAACTTGGCAAAGTATGGTTAACAAAACCAAAACACACTCATTTTTTTTTTTTTTGCAAATCATTTCAATATCAGCCAACCTACCAATCATTTGCTAAAAAGCAATAAAACATGATTTTCAAAGCAATATGCTTTGTTTTCATGCACGTTTTGTCAAATACCCAACATTTTCCCTTCAATCACCCAACATCATTTCCTAATGTCTCATGCATTCTAGTAAAGCATTTAATGCACCCAAGTTGCGCACAGATATCTAAGAGTTCACACAATTCCCTTACCTCGATTTACTTGGTGTGACTCCTTTCCTTTTAGCTTCTCACGCTCTTGGCTCAACTCGCCTTTGCGTATCCTCGGAAGCTGCGATTCATTCATTCAATCAATTGAGTTAATGTTTTTAACCCATAATTGACCTCACTAGTCAATATTATTCACTTATGCATTTTACAAATGCCTTAATCCACATTTTACCTCTTTTAGGTAAATCTCACAATTTATCCACTAACCATATCTTAAAATCATACCACCACACTATTAATAACTTCTACATATCTCATTCATCATTAATGTCCATACATTCCACTTTCTCACTCTAGACCATTTCTAGGTCATAATCATTCCAATGCATTTTAGATAGTTTCTAACCATCCATACTCATGCCAAACAACTCCAAAATCAATTATATAGACAATGTACCATAGTTGGAGTGTTAGAATCTTACCCAATTTTATTTCTCTTCTTGCTCCAAATGACATTGCCCTTAGCTCCTTCAATACCAACAATGGGAAAATGCCTTCCAACTATGTTGTTCTTCTCTTTGATAGGAATAACTTTGCCTCTAATGGTCTCTCTTCAAATCTTACTGAAAATGGTTGATTTTAGAGAGAGAAAGTTAGGTTTTTAGGTTGAAAGTGGAAGGTTAGTGTTTTTCCTAAAATTTTTTGATTTTCAGCACTCCTTTTATAGAAATAGCTTGAGGAGATCGATCTGGTCCCCTTAAATCCCTTTTTCACAGCCTTTTAAGCATGAGATCGATCTGTCGAAGCATGAGATCGATCTGCTCCCAAACATAGAGCTAAGGAGATCGATCTGGGTGATTGAGGATCGATCTTTTCATTACAGAATGCTTAGGAGATCGATCTGGCTCCATTGGAGATCGGTCTGCTCTATTCCATTGCCCGAATAAGAGCATTGTGGCTCTTCTAGATTGATCTCTCATCCTATAAGATCGATCTACCCTTCAAAGTTTCCAGATTTTCTGCAGTTCTTCTGCTGTAACTCATACTCAAACATCCTTAATTTGCTACCATGATCATTTTCTCATTCATTCATCTTTGAGGCTTGACAATGACATCCATACATACCTTATTCCTATTGAAACTTGTGTGGAATCCTTGTATAACCAAAAGTATACGATATAAACCAAATGGAAGTGCACAACTTATGCAATTCTACTTCCATTTTACCACACTACTCATAATCCATTCTACTCATATTCTCCACTTGTTTTAAGTCCATTTCTTTACATTCATACATAATGTAACTTGTATGTACAATCACAACTCTTATTACAAGTGTGTACATTAACTTATGGACTTACATCACATATACTCCACTTAATTTACATTTCTATGTACATATATACTATTATACATATACAGGGTCTCACATTCTCACCCACTTAGAAAATTTGATCCTCCAAATTAGAACCAATTATTCTGTGAACAACTCGGGATACTTCTTCCTCATCAAACTCTCCAATTCCCATGTGGCTTCTTCCACAGTGTGATGTTGCCAAAGAACCTTCACCAATGGAATTGTCTTTGTCCTCAACACTTTCTCTTTTCTGTCTAATACCCGAACTGGCTTCTCAATGTATGTCATACCCTCATTGAGCTCCAAAGGCTCATATCTTATCACATGTGTCGGGTCCAGGTGATACTTCCTGAACATGGATACGTGGAAGACGTTATGCACACTTGCCAACTCTGGTGGCAATGCCTACCTATACGCCTTATCTCCCACTCTATCAAGTATCTCAAATGGCCCTATATATCGAGGGCTTAACTTTCCTTTCTTCTCGAATCTCATAATTCCCTTTAAAGGGGAAACTTTCAAAAACATTGACTCACCCACCTCAAACTCTAGTGATCTTCGTCTCCTGTTAGCATAACTCTTTTGCCTGCTCTGAGCTGTCCGTAACCTCTCACATATCAATTGGACGTCCTCAGAGGCTTGTCTAACCAAATCGGGAGCAAAGATCTGTCTGTCACCAACCTCTTCCCATCCAATAGGGGAACGACATCTACGCCCATACAATGCCTCATATGGTGCTATCCCGATATTCGCATGAAAACTGTTATTATAGGTGAACTCTGCGAGTGGCAAATGGTCATCCCAAGAGCCTCCAAAATCTAATACACATGCTCTTAACATATCCTCCAGGGTCTGTATAGTCCTCTCTGACTGACCATCTGTCTGAGGATGAAACGCGGTGCTAAAACTCAACTGGGTCCCCATCGCTTCTTGAAAACGTTCCCAGAAGTGGGAAGTGAAGCGAGCATCCTTATCAGAAACAACGCTCACTGGAATTCCATGTAGCCTCACTATCTCACGCACATATAGGTTCGCTAACTAGCTCAGAGTATCGGTAGCTCTCATAGCTAGAAAATGGGCTGATTTCGTCAACCGATCCACAATCACCCATATGGCATCATGACCTCTACGGGTCCTCGGCAATCCCATCACAAAATCCATGGTGACATGCTCCCACTTCCATGTCGGTATTGGTAAAGGCTGCAATAACCCTGCAGGCTTCTGATGCTCTACCTTCACTTGCTGACAAACGAGACACTTAGCAACATATTCAGCAATGTGCTTTTTCATTCCAGACCACCAATAAACCTTTCGAAGGTTTTGATACATCTTTGTACCCCGTGGATGTATCGTATACTTCGATGAGTGAGCCTCTGTTAAGATCAACCTTCTGATCTCTGCATCATCAGGAACACATATCCTACCTCTGAACCTCAACAATCCATCCGAACTCAATCCAAAGTTCGTGTCTGTACCCCTATGTATTTGTCCGACAATATCACTACACTACTGAACAACTCGCTGAGCCTGTCAGATTCGATCTACCAGATCCGGTTCCAACTGTAGGCTAGCTATCATAAATCCACTATCAGCATCAGGCGGGGTCATATCAAAATTGAGGTTCGTGAACTGTTCCAACAGCTCGTGTTCCCTGACCATCATGAATGATACCATCCCGAGATGCTTCCTACTCAATGCATCAACAACCACATTTGCTTTACCCGGGTGGTATAAGATTTCACAATCATAATCCTTTAACAGCTCGAGCCATCTCCTCTGTCTCATGTTCAACTCTTTCTATGAGAACAGGTACTTAAGGCTCTTATGATCTGTATAAACCTGAAATCTCTCACCATAAAGGTAGTGGCGCAATATTTTCAGCACAAACACCACCGCTGCCAACTCCAAGTCATAGGTCGGGTAGTTCCTCTCATGATCCTTTAATTGTCTTGATCCATAAGCTACTACCTTCCCATCCTGCATCAATACACAACCCAATCCCAGGTGTGAAGCATCCGTATACACCGAAGAAACCTCCTGAGCTGGTAGGAATGGTGAGGATCGGATCTGTGGTTAATCTCCTTTTCAGCTCCTCAAAACTTTCTTCACACTTATCGTCCCACACAAACTCCACATTCTTTCTTGTGAGGTGTGTCAAAGGAGCAGCTAACCTCGAAAATCCCTCTACAAACCTTCGTAATATCCAGCTAAACCCAGGAAACTCCTGATCTCTGTCACTGTCTGGGGTCTCTACCACTAAACAACGACCTCAATCTTAGATGGATCCACTGACACTTCATCTTTTGATACTATATGACCCAGAAAAGAGATCTATTCCAACTAAAAGTCACATACTGAGTTTAGCGTATAACTTCTTCTCTCGAAGGGTCTGTAGCACTATCGTTAGATGCCTCTCATGCTCCTCTCTAGACCTTGAGTACACCAGTATATCATCGATAAACACGATCACAAATCGGTCCAAATACTGGTGGAATACCTCATTCATCAATGACATAAAAGCTGCGGGAGCATTCGTCAACCCGAATGGCATAACCATGAACTCATAATGCCCATATCGGGTGCGAAAAGCGGTCTTGGGTACATCTCCACCTCGTATCTTCAACTGATGGTACCCTGATCTCAGATCTATCTTGGAAAAGACCTGCGCTCCTTTAAGCTAATCCAACAAATCATCGATGCATGGAAGGGGATACTTATTCTTGATGGTGGCCTTATTCAACAACCGGTAATCTATACACAGTTTGAGGCTTCCATCATTCTTCCTTACAAACAGAATCGATGCTCCCTAAGGTGAGACGCTCGGTCTGATGAACCCCTTCTCTAGCAACTCTTGCAGCTGTTTCCTTAACTCCTCCAACTTGACTTGAGCCATTCTGTATGGTGGCTTGGACATCGGCTCTATACCAGGTGCCAAATCTATACTAAACTCCATCTCCCTATCTGGAGGTAACCTTGGTAACTCATTCGGAAAGACATCTGAAAATTCCCTAACCACTAGAATGTCTCCCAATTCCGGACGTGCCTTATCTGTCTCAATCACATAAGCGATAAACCCTTCACATTATTCTTTCCACCATTAGTAATCATAAATCATCACATCACATACATAAATGAAATCAAATTTATCTTTCATACATCATGTATCAAGATTATACTCATCACACTTATAAAAATCATGTTCTTTAGCTTCATTTCATAAAATTTACACAAGATTGTCTATCTTGGGAAACATTAAGGTTTTTGCATGACAATCCATAATAACATGATTGCCAGCCAACCAATCCATTCCTAGGATCACATCAAAATCACTCATATTTAATAAAATTAAATCGGCTGCCATCTCTTTACCTCCTATCTTCATCTTACAATCCCTATATACATGCTCAGTCAACTGGCTATCACTCATAGAGGTAGATATCAACAACATCTTATCAAGCAGTATGGGTTTTACATGCTTCAACAATTTACATGCAAAGGCTGGTGATACAAAAGAATGCGTGGTACCAGGATCAAACAGTACATAAGCTTATAAATCAAAGATTCGGATGGTACCTTTTACCACATCCGATGACTGATCCGCAGTGTCTTGGTCCAGTGCGTGCACTTATCCTCTGCTCACACCCATTGCCTGCTTCCCTTTTTCCTCAGCAGTAGCCCTCCTTCTCGGAGTAGCTATACCCACTGGAGCTCTCTCTGGCTCCTTGCCCTTTTGTGGGGATCTCTCTATCATCTCTGGGCAATCTCTGATTATGTGCCCTGGCTTTCCACATCTGAAGCATACTACAGGAGATCCATAGCATGGTCGAGTTCCATGGTACCTACCACACTTGCCACACAGTTCCGTAGTAGGCCGTGGTCCTCCAATCACAATTCCCTTAGCTGGAACAATGGCCGGATACATGGGAGTATTAACTATCCTCTCCCGGATCTCATCAATTCTTGGCTTCTTTTCAGAGAATCTCTTGCTTCCTTTATAACTGAAGCCTCTATCCATCATTAGTCTTTTCTTATCTCTGTCCCTCATCTTACCAACCTTTCCAAACTCTGAGGTGATTCTATTAACATCTTGTTCACACAACTGCACCCTGCGCACTGCCTCATCGTAGGTCTATATATCCAGAGGAACCAATCTGGACCTGATGGTCGGTCTCAATCCATCCATAAACTTTTGGATTTTCTCGACCTCAATACTCATAGTGTTGGGATCATATCTACCCAGGGATATAAAAGCAGTCTCATACTCATCCACAGTCCTGCTCCATTGGGTCAGTCCCAAAAATGCCATTTTCATCTTTCGCTGTGCTGTATTCGAAATGTACTGTCTCCGGAAGGCCTCTAAAAATATATCCCAGCTGATCTCAGTATGTCGGGATCTCAAAATAGGCCTGGTGGGCTTCCACCAATGTTCTGCTGACCCCTTCAGTATAAAAGCTGCAAACGCTACCATCTCAGTAGTAGTGCACTCAAAGAACCCATATAATTTCTCGATCTCATTGATCCAATCCTCAACCGCTACTGGGTCCTTCACTCCACTGAAAGATGGCGGTCCAAACTTCTGGAACTGCCACAATCTATCCAAATCGCATCCATATCCCTAACCTCTACTGCCTGGCGTAGCAACCGGCGTAGGCACATCTTGTGTGGGTGGGGTATCTGTCATTTGAGGTCTTTGGGCTGGCCCTGCCCGTGCCTCAGGAGCTGCCGCCTACTCGGCATCACCCTGTATAGCGGGACTCTATCTACCGCTAACTCCAGATAAAGATTCGGTGACCAACTCCATAATCATCTCAATGCTTCGCTCAATCCTCGCAAAGCGAGCCTCAGTACTCTCGGGCCTCTCCACCTCAATATCATCCTGAGCCTCATGTGTTTCTGGCTCAACACGACCCCCAAGCCTACCTCTACGGCCTCGAGCCTGTGCTCTCATCCCTCTACCGTGACTGGTATTAGGCATATTTACTCAATTCCCTACATTCACAACCAATTACTTAGTCAATCCATCGACACACAAACAATTGTATCTAAATAAGCACAGTAACTTGGGGATGTAATTTTCCAACTTTTTAAGTATTTTAGACACGACACACGTCAGAACAGGTCGGCTCTGATACCAACTTCTGCCACGACCCTTAACTTACCAAAATACGTACAAATTTTTCGTATTTTCATGCATCATTTATCATTCATCCTTACCTCAATCGTGAACAACAACTCTCCTCAATTGATGGACTGTGTGTCGACGTCTAACTCACTCCAACATACCAATTCAATTTGCATATTATTCATAAGTAAACACTTGTATAAATGTATATATATCAGAGTTGTTACATGTGTTTACATTATTTTACATCCCCAATAGTTGCATACAAAATGCTACTGTGCTATCGTAAGTTTAGATACAAAATTTCAACAGTGTGTATACCTTTAACGATGGGATGCAACGGATTACCAAAAGGGAACGCCTTCAGTCATGCTCAATCTATACTCAACACTCTGTAGACAGGGGGAAAATAAGGGGGGTGAGCAAACCACACGCTCAGTAAGGCAATCATGCGAACAGGTAGATATTGCACTATCTACGTGATCGTGATGCCATGCTCAATAGCATTTAATTCATCATTTATCTAGAAACATGAGTGTATGATTGTGTTAATGGTATGTAAAGCATTCATGCTATTAAAATCCAGTGCACATTTCAACTCAAAGCATGGTATAAATGATCATGCATAATTCACAATAAAAGCATGGCATTACCCATCATGCATTTTTCTCAATAAAGCATGGCATTAAACATCATGCATTTTTCTCAAATAGCATGGCATTATCCATCATGCATTTTCACAATAAAGCATGGCATTAAACATCATGTATCCGTGCACTTTAAAAACTATTAACAAATCAATCCAACACTGGTCAGGTCTCAGCCCATCCCTCAGACTTTTCGGACCCACTAATCATTTCAAACATGGATTTATTCTCAAAGCAATAGACATGTGAGATAGGCAATTCAATAATAGGTAGTAACCTCAAGGCCTATGTACATAACCTGTGATACCGGCTACACGGATCAGGTGTGCGGGATATCACCACTATCTGCTTCCACACGGGAGGTGGTCCAAATCCTACCCGTGATCCATAGCAGATCTCGTCCGAAGATGGCACATCACAACTCAACACGGTACAACGTACTCCGTGGACCCAATCAACACATCATATCATGCCACATCTCAAACGTACGTGTGAGCCTATTTAATCGGTATGACCTCTTGTCTACCTAAAGCTCCTAACACGGCTAATTAATCATGTCAAAATAATGCACGTGTGAGCCTATTTAATCGATGTGACACCCAGTCTACTCGAAGCTCCAAACACGGCAACATGCAAGGTGGGCATCCAGTGCGAGACAAACTCCAAGCACAATGCCAAAACAATTATGAAATCCATGTCAAACTAGTGCCTCTAGCACTCATGTGTATAAAACACGTCAAATCTCGTGCGAGTCATACTCTAGCATGCTTTCATACTCACGATATCATGTAGGTGGCTCAAAACTTTACAAAGTATGGTTAACAAAACCAAAACACACTCATTTCTTTTGCAAATCATTTCAATCTTAGCCAACCTACCAATCATTTGCTAAAAAGCAATAAAACATGATTTTCAAAGCAATATGCTTTTGTTTTCATGCACATTTTGTCAAACACCCAACTTTTTCCCTTCAATCACCCAACATCATTTCCTAATGTCTCATGCATTCTAGCAAAGCATTTAATGCGCCTAAGTTGCGCACAGATATCTCTAAGAGTTCACACAATTCCCTTACCTCGATTTACTTGGTGTGACTCCTTTCCTTTTAGCTTCTCACGCTCTTAGCTCAACTAGCTTCGGCGTATCCTCGGAAGCTGTGATTCATTCATTCAATCAATTGAGTTAATGTTTTTAACCCATAATTGACCTCACTAGTCAATATTATTCACTTATGCATTTTACAAATGCCTTAATCCATATTTTACCTCTTTTAGGTAGATCTCACAATTTATCCACTAATCACATCTTAAAATCATACCACAACACTATTAATAACTTCTACAAATCTCATTCATCATTAATCTCCATACATTCCACTTTCTCACTCTAGACCATTTCTAGGTCATAATCATTCCAATGCATTTTAGATAGTTTCTAACCATCCATACTCATGCCAAACAACTCCAAAATCAATTATATAGACAATGTACCATAGTTGGAGTGTTAGAATCTTACCCAATTTGATTTCTCTTCTTGCTCCAAATGACAATGCCCTTAGCTCCTTCAATACCAACAATGGGAAAATGCCTTTCAACTACGTTGTTCTTCTCTTTGATAGGAACAACTTTGGCTCTAATGGTCTCTCTTCAAATCTTACTAAAAATGGCTGATTTTAGAGAGAGAAAGTTAGGTTTTTAGGTTGAAAGTGGAAGG
The DNA here is from genome assembly GCA_033439115.1 of Firmiana major. Taxonomy (NCBI): domain Eukaryota; kingdom Viridiplantae; phylum Streptophyta; class Magnoliopsida; order Malvales; family Malvaceae; genus Firmiana; species Firmiana major. The sequence goes on along the minus strand of CM065896.1, from coordinate 59,574,841 downwards.
TTAGTGTTTTTCCTGAAATTTTTTGATTTTCAGCACTCTTTTTATAGAAATAGCTTGAGGAGATCGATCTGGTCTAAGAGGAGATCGATTTGGCCACTTAAATCCCACTTTTTCACAGCATTTTAAGCATGAGATCGATCTATCGAAGCATGAGATTGATCTGCTCCTAATCAGAGAGCTAAGGAGATCAATCTGGGTGATTGAGGATCGATCTTTTCATTACAGAATGCTTAGGAGATCGATCTGGCTCCATTGGAGATTGATCTGCTCTATTCCATTGCCCAAATAAGAGCATTCTGGCTCGTCCAGATCGATCTCTCATCCTATGAGATCGATCTGCCCTTCATAGTTTTCAGATTTTCTGTAGTTCTTCTGCAGCAACTCATACTCAAACATCCTTAATTTGCTACCATGATCATTTTCTCATTCATTTATCTTTGAGGCTTGACAATGACATCCATACATACCTTATTCCTATTAAAACTTGTGTGAAATCCTTGTATAACCAAAAGTATATGATATAAACCAAATGGAAGTGCACAACTTATGCAATTCTACTTCCATTTTACCACACTACTCATAATCCATTCTACTTACATTCTCCACATGTTTTAAGTCCATTTATTTACATTCATACATAATGTAACTTGTATGTACAATCACAACTCTTATTACAAGTGTGTACATTAACTTATGGATTTACATCACATATACTCCACTTAATTTACATTTCTATGTACATATATACTATTATACATATACGGGGTCTCACACTTATACACAATCACATAAATATATATACATGTACAATTAAATATACATATATACAACAGATTCTTACCTCTTTTCTCTTCTTTCTTTTTTTTTATCAGCTTGCTTGTCTTCTCTCTCGGTTTTCTCCTTTCTTCCCTCTCGGTTTTCTCTTTTCTTCAACTCTCGATTTTCCAGCCTTCACTACCCTGCTACAGTTCAGATCCGTTCCTGCCCTCTCTCGGTTTCATTTCAGTTCTCCTGTGGTCTCCCCTCAGCCTCGATCTTCTTCTTCCTTACCTCACGGTTCCAGCTCCTCTATCATCATCATCCTTGTTTTCTCTTCCTCACAGTTTTTTTTGTGCCTCACCATAGTAGCGGGATCAAAACAAGACGACAGCAGGGCGAGAGACTCATCTTCCAGCAATATTCACTGCAACCCACGTTACTATTCTGCACGTTCTTGGTACTGCCCCTGCTTTACGGCTTCACTGATTCCAGTCTGCACAACAACAACCTTGGATTCCAGCAGCAGCTCTCCTGCTCTGTTTTACGTTACAAGTTTTACATTGATTCAATTCAAGCCTCGGTTTGCTCTGCTTTCTCCTCTCTCGACCTTTGCTTCTCCTTTAGCTCGGCCAGCCTCAATTATTTTTCTTTCCTCTCGGTTTGTTGCTGTTTTCTTTTCTTTCGGCCCTTGCTTCAATTTCCAGCCCCGTTTTCTGCCCCATTCAGCTTTAATTTCTTCTCCCCCTTCCTCGCGTCACTGCTCTTAGCTTCGGTTTCCTCTTCTCTTTTTCTTCTTCCCCCCTCTTCCTTTCTTTCTTTTCTTTTCTTTCTTTTCTCTCCTGGCCAGCAGCTTCCCTTCTCTTCTTCTCTTTTCTGGTTTTGCTTCCCGCCCAGCTCCCTCTGTTTCGAATTGCTTTTTTCCAGGTGTGCGGGATTGGCTTCTTTCTGAAGCCAATTCTGTACACCTAATATGTACATACATATTAATATTATACTATATACATATATATTTTATTTTATTTTATATTAATATATATATATATATATATATTATTTTTTATGGTTTTTAAGGTTATTGTTATTTTATTTGTTGGTGTTCATCTATCAATTCTTTTTTCACCATTTGCATTTTTTTTTGTCTCATGCTTTATTTATTGATTTATTAATACTCATATATATTATATACTACACATTTCATAGTATATATATATATATATATAGATATATATTTGTTATATATATATATTATTATCCATCTATTTAAATGTCTACTATATTTATATATACATAGACACCTATGTATATATCCGTATATACGCATTCTCTTGTAAAATTATCCAATGACATCATATCCATGCCTTCCATGGAATTTTGATTATAATGTAAATGAAATAGTATTGGGATTCCATCATTCTTCATAAATTCTCGATACAAGTGTTTACATCAATAATTTTCAACTAATATATTAAAATTTTCCAATCCCCCCATGCTTGCATTCGCTTTATCACTTCTTGTATCTTCGATTTCCTGATCATTCACGGGCTTCTCGGTCCCTATAGTCATCGAGCCCTACAACGAATATTCGTACTTCCATTAAAATATATTATTTCCATTTTTATATAATCTACTTAAATGAAGGCAATTTGTGGGGTTTACATTCTCCCCACCTTAAAAGAATTTGGTCCTCCAAATTCATTTGTGTCCATCTGTCTACGATCACTCAGATTGTATCATGCCCCTTTCGGGTCCTTGATAATCCCATTATGAAATCCATAGTAATGTGCACTCATTTCCAAGCAGGCACTGGAAAAAAAATCTTATGTAACCCCGCTGGTCTTTTGCCGTAGGGCATCATCGTTTGAGACACCAAACTTATCACACTTTCACATTTATCCTTAATGAGAACTTATTCTTAATTTATATCCCTTGATCCGAATCATTTCACATACCAGAGATATTTGTACCTTACATACATCTCTCATTCCAATATGACTCGTATATTCAAGATTTGTTTTTCATCAATAGACAAAATCATAAAATTTATTCCTTAACTGCAAGGCTTACATCAAACTTACTAGGTAAGGAGAAGGTTACAGTCTTAGAGTAGCAGTGTAAACTTACAAGGTTGGTGGCTAGCCAATCTATACCCAAAATTACATCAAAGCCGTACATGTTTAGCAAAATTAGGTCTGCTAATAGGGTCTTATCTCCTACCTTAATTTCACAATTCCTACACACCACATCAGTCCTAGGCAAAGATTCTTCCACGAGTGACAGGTTTCTTGGCTTTCTCTGCTGCAGTAGCCCGTCTCTGTGGGACTTGTCTCTGGGGAGCTTACCTTTCAAGTTGTCATGGTAGCTCTGGGGGGTGTGAAACCTTACTCAGCGGGCATTCTTTAATTAGGTGTCCCCTCTGTCCACACTTAAAACAGCTCTTTGTGGCCCTATAACAAATACCTTCATGGGGTTTACCGCACTCCCTACATAACTCCCCATATTGTTGCGGACCTCTGGTAGTCTGTAGAGCAGGTACAGGAACAGTGGGCCAATCAAGCCTAGTCCTAGACTTATCTATCCTCTGCCTCTTAGGCTGGCCCCTACGAAAATCCTGCCTCACCCGCTCCGTCTGCATACTCTCATCTCTGTTCTTTCCCTTAAGGCCATACTCCGTCTGTGTAACATTCAGGCCCCTCTCAATCATCTGTGCTCTGTCCAAGGCATCCTGAAATTCAGTAATCGATAACCCCAAAAGTCAATCTCGAATAGCTGGCCTTAACCCTGCTAGAAACCTCTCAGTCTGACGTTCTTCATTCTGGAATGTCTCCGGATCATAGCTCATCAGCCTAGTAAACTTACTTTCGTACTCATCCACAGTCATACTATCCTGTACAAAATTTAGAAAGTCCATCCTCAACTTCTGCTGGGCAGCTAGTGGAACATACTGCTTCCTAAAAGCTATGGAGAATGCATCCCAACTAATCACCGGATGCTGAGCAGTCAGAAGGACCTTGGTGGATCCCCACCAATACTCAGCTTGGCCCTGCCGCATGTAGGTGGCCATGGAAACCATCTCAACATCAGAACACCCCAAAAATTCAAAGATCTTTCCAAGGCTCACCAGCCACGCTTCAGCCTCTACTGGATTCTTAATTCCCTTAAATGCTTGAGGCTTCATCTTCAGAAAATCTCTCATCCTACCGAAATCTCTCTTTTCCCTCTAGGCCTATATAGGACGCTGAGGTGCCATAGGTACTGGCGAAACTGGTGGAGGAGGAGATGGTGCTTGAGGCGGAGTTGGCACCGGAGTAGGGATCGGTGCTGTGCCAGCTGAATCAGAAGCATTTGCCCCTAAGTGTTGGGTAACCATGACAGCTATCGATTCTAGTCCTCGCTCGAGACGCTGCTCTAACCACTATTCAAATCGAGCCATATGAGTATTGGGGCTCTTTGGCTGCAGTGGAGCAGGTGGAGGTGGCTGAGCCTACCTCCGAGGACGTCCGTGTGACGGCCCAGCCCAGCCTACACAGGCGCAACCCCTCATGGGCCCCTGGTCCGACTGCTGTGACATCGTCCCCACAAATCTGTATTGTCCTCTTTGCAGGCCTCAGCCCACTCAAGGTTTTGCTCCACTGGGGGGGCAAGCCCATCTCCCAGGAGACGCGTCACGGGAGGCTCGAACTCGGGTCAACACCCTTGTTCTTGCACTCCCTAACGCCATTGAGCCAAAGGGTGTTGGCTCAATGGCGTTAGGGAGTGCAAGAACAAGGGTGTTGACCAGAGTTCGAGCCTCCCGTGACGCGTCTCCTGGGAGATGGGCTTGCCCCCCAGTGGAGCAAAACCTTGAGTGGGCTGAGGCCTGCAAAGAGGACAATACAGATTTGTGGGGACGATGTCACAGCAGTCGGACCAGGGGCCCATGAGGGGTTGCGCCTGTGTAGGCTGGGCTGGGTTGTCACATAAAAATGCGAGAACCCTGCTGCTCACCCCACACCAGGTCACAGGCTTACAGGAACTCATCACCTCCACGTATTGTCCGCTTTGGGCTGGCCCACAGGCCCCCTCACGGTTTTGCTCCACTGGGGGGGGCAAGCCCATCTCCCAGGAGACGCGTCCCGAAAGGCTCGAACTCGGGGCTCAATGGCGTTAGGAAGTGCAAGAACAAGGGTGTTGACCCGAGTTCGAGCCTTCCGGGATGCGTCTCCTGGGAGATGGGCTTACCCCCGCCAGTGGAGCAAAACCGTGAAGGGGCCTGTGGGCCAGCCCAAAGTGGACAATACGTGGAGGTGATGAGTTCCTGTAAGCCTGTGACCTGGTGTGGGGCAGGCAGCAGGGTTCTCACAGTCCGCGTCCTCTACTCATCGTGCAGTGATCTAATACCTGCACGTAATTCCAAAGATCAAACCTTCAAGTCAGTAGGTATACATTACCTACAACTAGACAAGCACAGACATTGGGATGTAATTTAATCCTTATTTTCGACACTGGCAGTACTAGACAACCTTCACTTTGATACCACTTAAACTGTAATGACCCTTGACCCTTGAAAATCGAGAAATTTTTTTTAATTTAATTTACCCACTAATTCCCTTATTCACTTAGGTTGTATTCCTGTGCAGTGTCAAAACACTTTTCCTAATTCTTTACTCGTAATTATAATTAATTTTCATACTTTAACTTATATGGCTGATAGAAATTTCGGCAGCATAACGACTTATATATGAGCCTACCCACCTGCAATTCAGTTGTTTTCAACAACCCTAGATATCTACAACTACCAAGCATGCTTTCCAACAATCCTAGATATCTACAACTACTAAGCATACTTTCCCAATCCACTTTTACAACTCAATATATCGATATCGATTAATGCCAATCATCTTAAAACCTAATCCCAAGAATCATTTTCTTTACATCATTTCCTTATAAATTACATTCCAACCAAATATTCCCAATATGTGTCTGTGCGTACAAATGTGTCTGGTAGAGGAATGTAATTGTATACCTTAACTGCGTGTACAAAAAGTAGCCTAGGGTAGCTCTTTTTCACCAGCCTACATCGTGTACGCGGTAAATAGTATCTATAGATCACTGCAAATAATCTTAAAGGTAGATGGGTGAGCTTTTGGGAAAAAGCCCAGTAAGAAATGCATTTAAAATGATCATGGTGGCTAAATCACATTGATTGCATGACAAAACCAAGAGATATGTTTCTTTACAAATATCACATAGCTTTCAAAGAACGTATATATAAAACATAATTGATAGAAATATAATTTCGAAGAACAAATCTATTTAGTTACATCACAATCTATCGAAACACACAGAACTCCAAATTATTTCAAAACCGATAGAACTTCAAAAGCATAATTGATGCATAAACATATATCGAAAGATCAAAATCATATAGCATAGTTCATATCGGATGGAGACTATGCTAACTTATAGAATTGTCATGCGGCGATAACAAAATCATCCTCCGTAGAGGGAATTCAAAACCTATGCAGGCGAAGTTCAGACGCCACAAAGGCGAGCATGACAAAAAATGCATTGACCATATGGCACTTTGCATCTGTAGGACTCAAGAGGTGGCCCCTACAGTCACACAGACTGTGTGGCACTTTGCTCCTACAGAACCGAAGAGGTGGCCCCCACGATTGTATGTCTTTGTGAACCGCGTGGCACTTTGCTCCTGTCGGACTCAAGAGGTGGCCCCCACGTTCGTATGTCTTTGTGATCCGTGTGGCACTTTGCTCCCGACGGACTCAAGAGGTGGTCCCCACATTCGTATGTCTTTGTGATCCGTGTGGCACTTTGCTCCCGTCGGACTCAAGAGGTGGCCCCCATGCTCACATGTCATTGTGGAAATTGCGTGGCACTTTGCTCCCGTCGGACTCAAGAGGTGGCCCCCACAATTCTACTATACGTTGCCCTTTCGTCTCAAAACAGAATTTTCAAAGTCTTTCTTGGGTTTTGTAACCCATAAACTAATACCGAGTAATAAAATCGAATTTCTTGTGAACTGAAAACTCTTTCATAAAACAGACAGACTGTGCGACACTTTGTCCCCGTAGGACTCAAGAGGTGGCCCCCACAATCGCCTTTCGAAAACAAATTTCATTTCTCAAGCATAAGTTCACATACCAACTTTCATTTAATTCAAAAACATGAAATCAATCATACATAAGTCAAAACCATGACATTTATTCAGAAAATCATGCTTGAAACTATGCATTTAATTTCATATAGCATTTCTTTATCTCGAAAACATGATCAAATAAATCTTGGACTCATTAGGTGTCGGGTTTTATTTTACAATCAAGGGTTGCACGAGAAGGCATAAAAACACATAGATAAATCGGAGTCTAAAGGTAGGGATACCATTACCATCTTAAATTACACCCCTTACCTCGATTTATCGAAATTTTCGAAGTCGAGTGGTGATGCCTTCTAGTAACTCCTTTAATTCCTTCTACGATCACCTACACCGAAGTTGTATACTTAGCACCCTATTCATGCGAATTGTCTGAATTGCGTTAAAATCGTAACCTATTCGTTACTACTGCGTGTGTACGTATTATTGTACGTACCCAAGTCGACACGCACGTTTATATATTTTCTTTGCTATTTATATATTTTCTACATACAAATATTAATCATACACATTTTCTACATACATTTACATGTATATGAACATAAACATATATATATATATATACTCCTATATGTATATATATATCATCATTTGTTTTCATTTATCCTTATCACATGTATATATCCTTGTATGTACATATACTTAACATATCCATTCATTATATACACCTATATGTGTATACTCAAATATATATATATATATATTCACATAAATCTATATATTCCCACATGTATATACACCAATATATATTTATATATATACACATATATATATTTATACACATATATATTATTATTACTTTTCATTATTCAATATCACAAATATATATATATATATATATGTTTGCCTACTCCTCATCATTCCCATTTTTAATCTAGTTCAAACTATACTAGCATGATTATATCTACAACCCATTTATCTACATGTACTTTGAATTTACATACAAATATATACATATATATACTTTACCTTATCATACTTATACAAAATCACAAAAATATATATACATGTACAATTAAATATACATATATACATTAGATTCTTACCTCTTTTCTCTCTTTTTTTTTTTTTCAGCTTGCTTGTCTTCTCTCTCGGTTTTCTCCTTTCTTCCCTCTCGATTTTCTCCTTTCTTCAACTCTCGATTTTCTAGCCTTCACTGCCCTGCTCCAGTTCGGATCCGTTCCTGCCCTCTCGCGGTTCTGTTTCAGTTCTCTTGCGGTCTCCCCTCAGCCTCGATCTTCTTCTTCCTTACCTCACGGTTCCAACTCCTCCATCATCATCATCCTTATTTTCTCTTCTTCACCATTTTTTTGTGTCTCACCACAGTAGAGGGATCAAAACAACACGACAGCAGGACGATAGGCTCCTCTTCCAGCAATATTCACAGCAACCCACGTTACTGCTCTGCACGTTCTTGGTACTGCCTGTGAGATCTAAGAATTTTGGACATACTTTAAATATGTAATAAGAATTTGAAGTGTAATTTATTGAGCTAAGTGAATAAGGGAATGATAATTGGAGATTTATATGTTAAGTGTTTAAAATAAGTATGAAGTATGAGGACAGATCGATCTGGGAGAATAAGAGATCGATCTGGTGAGTTAAAAATGACAAGGAATGAGGAATTTGAGGAGCAGATCGATCTCCAATGGAAGAGGATCGATCTCCTTATGATTCTGTTTGAGAGAAGATCGATCTCATGAGGAAGAGATCGATCTCCAAATGATTCTGTTTGGGAGAAGATCGTTCTCCTCAAGGAGCAGATCGATCTCATAAAGCCATAAAGAGATCGATCACACCCCTCGACAGATCGATCTCCTAGGCATAAAATTGCCCAAATCGTCCCCAAAATTCAAATACAGGTCGATCTCATCAAGAGCCAGATCGATCTCTTACCCTCAGTCTATATAAGGAACCCCTACTTTCTCCTGTAAATTTCATTTTCTCTCTCTTCCAACCCCCATTTTCACCGAAACCTAGCTTTCTCACTCATCCAAAGCACCCATTTTTGTCCAAATCAGAAGTTGTGGCAAGAAGGAAAGTTGTTCCTCATCAAAGGGAGAACAACATACTTGGAAATTGAAAGACGGATCGAATTGAGGCGTGGGTTGTGCACCTCACAAGCTTTGGGTAATTTCTAAACCTCGATCTTGATATTTGAGATGATTTTGGTGATAATAGTTGTTGGCATTGTGCTGAAATAGATGGAAAATGATTAGGGATTGATGAAATTACAATGTGGTTGGAGTGATAATGATATTTAGCAATTTAGGAATTTTGAGCTATAAATGGAGATTTAGACAATATGGTGTATTAGCATAGATATTGTGGCATAGGAAATATAGAATGTTGAGGTGTTGTGAGCGAGATTGTGGTTTGTGGTGGAGTTATGAGAATTGAGAAATTTGAGGAGTTATGAGCAATTATGCTCGATTTTGAGAATTGAGGTTGATGTGATAGTTGAATATTGATGTTTTAACATCGTTTGGACAGCTCGGGAGTTCCAGAGTGGAATGCGGGACTAGTCCGTGTCAAGGGGGAAACGATTGCCCTATACGAGGTGCAAAGAGGTAAGGGAAACTAAACCATTTGTGTATGTGATTTGAGAACTATTATAGCATGATTTGTGATTTATAAAACAAGCATGTTGAGTGTTGTGTTGTGATACAATTGCACACGATTTTTATAGCCGGTTGGAGCCCAATATTTTTATGAGTTTATAACTGGGCTCTACGTTAAGGCAATATCGAGATTTGAGAAATGTGTGCGTGTTTTGCCGGTTGGGACTCGGTTTCAATATGTTTTGTGTTGAGTACAAAATGGTTTTAAATGAGTTTTATGAGAGAAAAACCACTATGAGTTCTACGTGAAGGCAAACTAGTCTTATGTGATTAAGACTTAGGTGTGTAATTCTGAGTACACACCGGGCATTACTCTGGTAGCATGTAAGCCCGATTCTTCTCCATTCTGGTAACGTGAGAAACCCCATTCTGTGGCTATGCCATGTATAATTGGTGGTCATTGCCACGTGAGAACCCCATTTGGTGGCCGTTGCCACGTGAGAACCCTATTTGGTGGCCGTTGCCACGTGAGAACCCCATTTGGTGGTCGTTGCCACGTGAGAACCCTATTTGGTGGTCGTTACCACGTGAGAACCCTATTTGGTGGCCCTTGCAACGTGAGAACCCTATTTGGTGGCCCTTGCCACGTGAGAACCCTATTTGGTGGCCGTTGCCACGTGAGAACCCTAATTGGTGGCCGTTGCCACATGAAACCCTATCCTATGGCTGTGCCACGTGTAAATTTAAATCAGTGGCTATGCCACGTGTGTTTAGTGGCTGCGCCACATGCATTGCTATTTTAGTGATTTTATCACGTTTATTGAGAAAGCGATTATCGCATTATTTTCACATGCTTTGTTATTGCTCTATACTGAGCATTTTATTTCATGTTTTCACATGATTTGAGATATGAGAATGTCGTTTTGAGTACTTTCATGCTATGGTTTTCAAATGAGATTAATGAGTTTCACATACAAATAAATATTTTATGATGTGCATTTTGGTTTATGAAATGAGTCCCTTACCCCCTTTACTGAGCGATTTAGAAGCTTACCCTGTTTAATTTCCCCCCAGATCTCTTCAAGTGAAAAGGGTTTTCCTGCGATGTACGGAGTAGTGGCTAGTGGAGGACTTGAGCTCCAGGCCATATATTGTATTTTGAGGTATCTTTTATCTTTTCATGTACCCAGACAATTATCATAATTGCTGAGACTTGATGTATAACATTGTATGGGATGTATTAGGATTAATTAACTTGAGATCAAGTAATGTATATGATATAATATATACAATTCAATGACGAGATCCTGAGGTATAATATAGGTGATGATGTATGACACTGCATAGGAATGCACTCTTAATTGTGAATTAATGAATAAAAAGTTTTAAATTAGCCCTATTTTCCGCGCTTCCGAGGCGTGACAGAGTTTTCTTGGTATCAGAGCTTAGGGTGTCTAGTACTGCCAGTGTCGGTTAAGTGAAATAGAATACATCCCAAGTGTCTGTAATAGTCTGGTCATGAATTGAAATTGAGGATTAAGATTTCAATCGATTCTAATTTGTACGCGCAGGAGACGAGTTAAGATAGAGAATGAGTGGACGACGAGGTCGTTTGAGGAGGTAGGCAGAGTCCCCTCCGCCACCTGTCCCATAACCAGAGAGTCCTAACTCTCGATTTAATCGGATTGAGATCGATGTGAGGTAAGGTTTTGAGCAGATGGCAGCGTTATTCGCGCAACACTTTGGAGTTAATGCCTCGGGTACTACTCCTACACAACCACAAGGACCTCCCATACCCTCAGTACAGATGGACCCAGCGCCTCCCGTCACTCAGCCTGATGATAGAAGTATGGTCCGACTGAAGGATTTTCTGAAGATGAATCCACCCACGTTTAGGGGAAAGAAGGATCCTACAGAGGCTGTGGAGTGGTTAATGGAGTTGAGAATTATATATGATTATCTGGGGTGCACCGATGCTGAGAGGGTCAGTATGAGTATCTATATGTTGAAGGGGAGAGCTCGAGATTGGTGGGGTACTACCCAGGGTATTCTGATGTCCCGCGAGGATGTGATTGGTTGGGAAGAGTTTCAGACAGCCTTTAGGACCCAATATGTACCACGAGTCGCCCAGAGAAAGAAACAGGCCGAGTTTTTGAGTTTGGTATAGGGTGACATGTCTGTGGATGACTATGAGAGCCAATTCACAGCGCTATTGAGATATGACCCAGAGACCTTTAAGAATGAAGAGCTCCGCACAGAGAAATTTGTGTTTGGATTGAAGCCCATCATCAGAGATAGATTGATAGGGCTATGTATTACTGAGTTTGGAGATGCTCTGAGACGAGCACAAGAGATTGAAAGAGGAATTGAAATGGTACAATCCCAGAATGAGCTCAGACCGGTGAATAGAGATAAGGGCAAGAGGCCAACGATTTTCCAAACAGAGGCTCGGAGAGGTTCCTTCAGAAGAGGAAGGATTGAGGTACAGAAGGGCAGATTAGAGAGACCCAGAGGGTACCCTAGCATTAGAGAGACCCCTCGAGATGTCAGGCTAGAGACAAGATTTTGCAAAAATTATGGCCGAATGCATGAGGGAAGTTGTATTGGGTCGATCCATGGATGTTTTAGATGTGGAGACATGGGTCACATGGTGAAGGATTGCCCTCAACCTCAGAAACCACATGTCTTGGAGCCCACTAGACAACAGCCTCAGAGAGTGAATCCCCAGGGACGGGCCACTACTGCAGAGAAAGGAAAGAGACCTGTTACCCAGGGACGTGTGTTTGCCCTAGATAAGGAGACCGCTGACACTTCTGCAGAAACTATAAGAGGTACACTCTCTGTCTGTAATCAGAAGGCTCATGTGTTGATTGATTCAGGATCCGCGCATTCTTTTATTTCTGAGCATTTTGCATGTAGATTAGACTTGAAGTTTGAACCTCTAGAATATATACTACATGTAATACCCCTATGCGTGAATCCCAAAGAACTGAGTTAATCTGTAGAGGATGTGAGATAAAGGTGGGAGATAGAGGGATGTTAGCAGATCTAATCATGTTGAATATACATGGATTTGATGTAATTCTGGGAATGGATTGGTTGGCAGCCAATCGAGTGAGCTTAGATTGCTACACTAAGATTGTAACTTTCTCCCTACCTGAACCTTACAGTGTACGATTGAGATATTGAGGAAATGAATATGTGAAATTCTAGTAAGTAATTTGAGAATTTTGATACTATTTTGGAGAATATTAAATATGATTGTTCATGTGAAGGTTATGAGACACTCATCTCAGACGATGTGCGGGAACATCCGAGGATTGAGGATATAAGTGTGGTGTGTGAATTTCTGGATGTTTTCCCAGATGAATTGCTAGGTTTACCACCAGAGAGAGAGCTGGAGTTTACCATTGATTTGGTACCAGATACTCAGCCGATCTCTAAACCTCCCTACAGGATGGCATTAGTGGAACTTGAGGAATTGAAGAAACAACTACAGGAGTTATTGGATCAAGGGCTCATTAGGCCCAGTGTTTCACCGTGGGGAGCACTGGTTTTATTTTTCAAGAAGAAGGATGGTAGTCTCAGATTATGCGTAGACTATCAGTTGTTGAATAAAGCCACGGTGAAGAATAAATACCCATTGTCCAGGATTGATGATCTACTTGATCAGCTGAGAGGGGCATCAGTCTTTTCTAAGATTGATTTGAGATCGGGCTATCACCAATTGAGGATCAAGGAAGAAGATATTCCAAAGAAGGCCTTCAGGACGAGGTATGGCTATTATGAATTTTTGGTGATGTCCTTTGGATTGACGAACGCCCCTGCAGCATTTATGAGATTGATGAACGAGGTGTTTAGAGACTATCTGGATAAATTTGTGATAGTCTTTATTGATGATATCCTGGTATACTCTTAGTCGTATGAGGAGCATGCACAGCATTTGTGGTTAGTACTACAGATACTCCGAGATAAGCAATTATATGGAAAGCTTAGTAAGTGTGAGTTTTGGCTGGATCGATAGCTTTCCTTGGTCATATAGTCTCAGAGGAAGGAGTATCAGTGGACCCAAGCAAGGTGGAGGCTGTGCTTAATTGGGAGAGACCGAGGACAGTTACTGAGGTACGAAGCTTCCTTGGTTTGGCAGGGTATTACAGAAGATTTGTGGAAGGATTTTCCCGGATTGCCTCCCCTTTGACTAAGCTCACACGCAAAGAGACTCCATTTATATGGACTAATCAATGTGAGCTCAGTTTTCAGGAATTAAAGAGGAGGTTGACAGCGGCACCTGTGTTAACTATTCCTGAGGGATCAGGAGGATTTTCGGTGTATAGTGATGCATCTCATCAAGGATTGGGGTGTGTGCTTATGCAGCACGGAAGAGTGGTCGCATATGGATCGTGACAGCTGAAAGACCATGAGTGGAATTACCCCACGCATGATTTGGAGTTAGCCGCTGTGGTATTTGATTTGAAGATCTGGCGACACTACTTATATGGGGAAAGATTCCAGATCTTCACTGATCACAAGAGTTTGAGATATCTCTTTGATCAGAAAGAGTTAAACATGAGACAAAGGAGATGGATGGAACTCCTTAAGGATTATGACTGCGAGATTCTATATCATCCGGGCAAGGCGAATGTGGTTGCTGATGCCCTGAGCAGGAAGAGTATGATATCTGCTATGATGATCAGGGAATGGGATTTACTGGAGCAGTTTGTCGAACTTCGGATCAGAGTTAAAGATATCGAGACTGGATTTGTGGCTAGCTTGCGAATAGAGCCCAGGATCATGGATCAGATTAGAACTGGGCAGCGCAGTGATCAGAGATTGATAAATATGATTAGCCAAGCTGAACAGAGTTCGCAGTCAGATCTCACAGTCAGTGAGGATAGATTGTTGAGATTCAGAGGATGGATTTGTGTACCGGACGATGATACCCTGAAGAGACAGATACTGAGAGAATCCCACTACTCGTGATACACCATGCACCCAGGGAGTACTAAGATGTACCGAGACTTGAGAAAGGTGTATTGGTGGAGTGGTATGAAGCGAGACGTGGCAGAGTGTTTAGTATGCCAGCAAGTGAAAGCTGAGCATCGAAAGCCTTTAGGACTACTACAGCCCTTACCTGTACCTACATGGAAATGGGAGCATGTCACTATGGACTTTATTATGGGTTTATTGAGCACCCGAAGAGGTCGTGACGCTATATGGGTTATAGTGGATAGACTGACCAAGAGTGCCCACTTCCTTGCCATCAAGAGCACAGATACTGTGGATGCCTTAGCTGAGCTGTATGTCAGCGAGATAGCTGGATTACATGGGGCTCCAGTGACTATTACTTCTGATAGAGATTCCCGATTTACTTCTAGATTTTGGACCCAGTTTCAGGAGTCCATGGGATCTCGATTGAATTTCAGTACCGCCTATCATCCTCAGACAGATGGTCAGTCAGAGAGGACTATTCAGACCATGGAGGATATGTTGAGGGCGTGTACGATGGATTTTAAGGGATCAGGGGATGATCACCTGCCCCTAGCAGAGTTTGCATACAATAACAGTTATCATGCGAGTATTGGAATGGCACCTTTTGAGGCTCTATATGGTAGGAGGTGTAGATCCCCTGTAGCTTGGGAAGAAGTCGGTGACAGAAAGATAAATGCTCCCGAGCTTGTTGAGCAAGCCGTACAGAGTGTGAAACTCATATGTGAGAGGTTACGGGCTGCACAGAGTAGACTGAAAAGCTACGCGGATGTGCGTAGACGGCCACTCGAGTTTGAGGTTGGTGATGCAGTATTTTTGAAAATATCACCGAGTAAGGGTATCATGCGATTTGGGAAGAAAGGGAAATTGAGTCCTCGATACGTAGGACCATTCGAGATTCTTGAGAGAGTGGGAGAGGTAGCTTACAGATTAGAATTACCCCCACAGATGTCCGGAATACATAATGTTTTTCATGTGTCTATGTTGAGGAAGTACCACCCGGACCCTTCTCATGTCATAGAGTATGACGAGATGGACATTCAAGAGGATATGAGCTACACTGAGGAACCCATCCAGATTCTCGATAGAAGAGAGAAGGTACTGAGAACTAAGAGCATCCCATTAGTGAAAGTTTTGTGGAAACATCACTCAATGGAAGAGGCAACATGGGAACTAGAGAATCTCATGAAGGAGAAATACCCCCATCTATTTGACTAGTTGAGTTGAATTTGGAGGACCAAATTCTTTTTTTAGGTGGGAAGGATGTGAGATCTAAGAATTTCGGACATACTTTAAATATGTGATAAGAATTTGAAGTGTAATTTATTGAGCTAAGTGAATTGGGGAATGATAATTGGAGATTTATATGTTAAGTGTTTAAAATAAGTATGAAGTATGAGGACAGATCAATCTGGGAGAAGAAGAGATCGATCTGGTGAGTTAAAAATGACAAGGAAGGAGGAATTTGAGGAGCAGATCGATCTCCAATGGAAGAGGATCGATCTCCTTATGATTCTGTTTGAGAGAAGATCGATCTCATGAGGAAGAGATCGATCTCCAAATGATTCTGTTTGGGAGAAGATCGATCTCCTCAAGGAGCAGATCGATCTCATAAAGCTATAAAGAGATCGATCTCACCCCTCGACAGATCGATCGCCTAGGCATAAAATTACCCAAATCGTCCCCAAAATTCAAATGCAGATCAATCTCATCAAGAGCCAGATCGATCTCCTACCCTCAGTCTATATAAGGAACCCCTGCTTTCTCTTGTAAATTTCATTTTCTCTCTCTTCTAACCCCCATTTTCACCGAAACCTAGCTTTCTCACTCATCCAAAGCACCCACTTTCGTCCAAATCAGAAGTTATGGCAAGAAGGAAAGTTGTTCCTCATCAAAGGGAGAACAACATACTTGGAAATCGAAAGACGGATCGAATCGAGGCATGGGTTGTGCACCTCACAAGCTTTGGTAATTTCTAAACCTCGATCTTGATATTTGAGATGATTTTGGTGATAATAGTTGTTGGCATTGTGCTGAAATAGCTGGAAAATGATTAGGGATTGATGAAATTACAATGTGGTTGGAGTGATAATGATATTTAGCAATTTAGGAATTTTGAGCTATAAATGGAGATTTAGACAATATGGTGTATTAGCATAGATATTATGGCATAGCAAATATAGAATGTTGAGGTGTTGTGAGCGAGATTGTGGTTTGTGGTGGAGTTATGAGAATTGAGAAATTTGAGGAGTTATGAGCAATTATGCTCGATTTTGAGAATTGAGGTTGATGTGATAGTCGAATATTGATGTTTTAACATCGTTTGGACAGCTCGGGAGTTCCAGAGTGGAATGCGGGACTAGTCCGTGTCAAGGGGGAAACGATTGCACTATACGAGGTGCAAAGAGGTAAGGGAAACCTAACCATTTGTGTATGTGATTTGCGAACTATTATAGCATGATTTGTGATTTATAAAACAAGCATGTTGAGTGTTGTGTTGTGATACAATTGCACACGATTTTTATTGCCGGTTGGAGCCCAATGTTTTTATGAGTTTATAACTGGGCTCTACGTTAAGGTAATATCGAGATTTGAGAAATGTGTGCGTGTTTTGCCGGTTGGGACTCGGTTTCAACATGTTTTGTGCTGAGTACAAAACGGTTTTAAATGAGTTTTAAGAGAGAAAAACCACTATGAGTTCTACGTGAAGGTAAACTAGTCTTATGTGATTAAGACTTAGGTGTGTAATTCTGAGTACACACCGGGCATTGCTCTGGTAGCATGTAAGCCCGATTCTTCTCCGTTCTGGTAACGTGAGAAACCCCATTCTGTGGCTATGCCAAGTATAATTGGTGGCCATTGTCACGTGAGAACCCCATTTGGTGGCCGTTGCCACGTGAGAACCCTATTTTGTGGCCGTTGCCACGTGAGAACCCTAATTGGTGGCCGTTGCCACGTGAAACCCTATCCTGTGGCTGTACCACGTGTAAATTTAAATCAGTGGCTATGCCACGTGTGTTTAGTGGCTGCGCCACGTGCATTACTATTTCAGTGATTTTATCACGTTTATTGAGAAAGCGGTTATCGCCTTATTTTCACATGCTTTGTTATTGCTCTATACTGAGCATTTTATTTCATGTTTTCACATGATTTGAGATATGAGAATGTCGTTTTGAGTACTTTCATGCTATGGTTTTCAAATGAGATTAATGAGTTTCACATACAAATAAATATTTTGTGATGTGCATTTTGGTTTATGAAATGAGTCCCTTACCCCCTTTACTGAGCGATTTAGAAGCTCACCCTGTTTTATTTCCCCCCAGATCTCTTCAAGTGAAAAGGGTTTTCCTACGACGTACGGAGTAGTGGCTAGTAGAGGACTTGAGCTCCAGGCCATATATTGTATTTTGAGGTATCTTTTATCTTTTCATGTACCCAGACAATTATCATAATTACAGACACTTGATGTATAACGTTGTATGGGATGTATTAGGATTAATTAACTTAAGATCAAGTAATGTATATGATATAATATATACTATTCAATGACGAGATCCTGAGGTATAATATAGGTGATGATGTATGACACTACACAGGAATGCACTCTTAATTGTGAATTAATGAATAAAAAGTTTTAAATTAACCCTATTTTCCTCGCTTCTGGGGCGTGACACTGCCCCTGCTTCATGGCTTCACTAATTCCAGTCTGCACAACAACAACCTTGGATTCTAGCAGCAGCTCTCCTGCTCTATTTCATGTTCCAAGTTTTACATTGATTCAATTTAAGCCTCGGTTTGCTCTGCTTTCTCCTCTCTCAGCTTTTGCTTCTCCGTCAGCTCAGCCAGCCTCAATTATTTTTCTTTCCTCTCGGTTTGCTGCTGTTTTCTTCTCTCTCGGCCCTTGCTTCAATTTCCAGCCCCGTTTTCTGACCCAGTCCGCTTCAATTTCTTCTCCCCCTTCCTCGCATCACTGCTCCTAGCTTCGGTTTCCTCTTCTCTTCTTCTTCTTCTTCCCCCCTCTTCCTTTCTTTCTTTTATTTTCTTTCTTTTCTCTCCTGGCCAGTTGCTTCCCTTCTCTTCTTCTCTTTTCTGGTTTTGCTTCCCGCCCGCTCCCTCTATTTTGAATTGCTTTTTTTTTTCTTCTTTCTTTGGTTTTCCAGGTATGCGGGATTGGCTTCTTTTTGAAGCCAATTTCGTACACCTAATATGTACATACATATTAATATTATACTATATACATAGATATTATATTATATTTTATATTAATATATATATATATATTATTTTTTTATGGTTTTTAAGGTTATTATTATTTTATTTGTTGGTGTTCATCTATCAATTCTTTTTTCAGCATTTGCATTTTTATTTGTCTCATGCTTTATTATTGTTTATTAATACTCATATATATTATATACTATACATTTCATAGTATATATATATATTTGTTATATATATATATATATATTATTATCCATCTATTTAAATGTCTACTATATTTATATATACATAGACACCTATGTATATATCCGTATATACGCATTCTCTTGTAAAATTATCCAATGACATCATATCCATGCATTCCATGGAATTTTCATTATTCCGTAAATGAAATAGTATCAGGATTCCATCATTCTTCATAAATTCTCCATACAAATGTTTACATCAACAATTTTCAACTAATAAATTAAAATTTTCCAATCCCTCCATGCTTGCATTCGCTTTATCACTTCTTGTATCTTCGAGTTCCCGATCATTCACGGGCTTCTCGGTCCCTATAGTCATTGAGCCCTACAACGAATATTCGCACTTCCATTAAAATATATTATTTCCATTTTTATATAATCTACTTAAATGAAGAAAATTTGTAAGGTTTACACTACTGCATTTAAATCACTTTATTAAAACTGCAGTATAAACTAAAACTTCCGTGTCAATCATCTCATAAAACAATTCATTAAAATTCATTATAAAACTTCGGTTATAAAACCACCCTTTTTTCAGGGTCACATATCATAAAATCATAAAATTGGGGGCCTGACCCCTCCATCGGGTCTTCCATGGTCTATTGACCAATAGTTATATCATGTGAGACATGTAGGTGACTATCAGTAACAACATAGGACTATGGCCATAACCTCGTGCTCCCTGGCAACACGGTACCTAGTGTGCGGGGTATCACACCTGAAATGGGAGGTGGGTCGGTCCTACCCGCCAGAACAGCATAACATCATGATTGCGAGGGCAAGGCTTGCTGCCTCGTGGCTAATGCCACTCCACTCCAACAATCCCCACGGTACAGCGTACTCCACGTGACATACACGATACAATGTACTCCATGAACCCAAGCTCAGTCAGGGGTGCCTGCAATAGCTCTTATCCACCCATATCATCTCTGTCTCAGTATGCACGTGTGAGCATATCATCTCAATGTGACACACAGTCTACAAGAGGCTCCAACACAGCTATATGCATGTCATATAAATCCCTGAGCAAGTGAAGCTCTAGCACGACTCCATGCATATTCATGATATCAGAAAATCTCATGCGAGCAAAGCTCTAGCACGGTTTCATAAAAATCAATGAAATCTGCATACGAGCAGTGCTCCAGTACGACTTAAAATAATTATAAATTCAAGTAAAATCCACGTACAAGCAATGCTCTAGTACGAATATGTATAAAAAAACTCAGTGAAAACCTCGTACGAGAAAACTCCAGTACGACTTTATGCATAAATACATCAAATCTTGTGCGAGTTACACTCCAACACGATTTTATGCAATTTCATATCAAAACAGGATGCGAGAGCATCTCTCATGCATGTCAAATAATAAAAATTAGTGCGAGCAATCGCTCCAGTACCTTTTTATGCATTTTAGTCAAAACAGTCAAAACAGTCAAAAACAGAGTGCGTGCTAGGCTCCAACACCTCTCATGCAATTCACAATAGTAAAAATCAGTGCGAGTAACCACTCTAGCACATGTCATGCATATGATGTCACACAAGTCGGTGCGAGCAACCGCTCAAGCACATTTATGCACACTCACAAACGCAGATATAGTGCGAACTATATGCCAGCACTATCTGTTTCCATATAAACTTGATAGTTGACTTTTTATCCAAAGAAATTTCATTTAAATATAAATAACACCTACGTAGTGTTATCTTGTGAAATTTATGCAATTACTGGCCAATCTATTATTTTGCTTTGATTAAAACCAATAAAATTCCTTAATTAGGAAAATTTCTTAAATCATGCATTTCATGCATGTCATGCTTTCACCATCCTTAGGTGAATTTCCATCAATAGGGGTAAAATAGACTTTTACTGTCACGACCCTTAACTTATCAAAATACGTACAAATGTTTCGCATTTTCATGCATCAATTGTTAATCATCCTTCCTCGATCGTGAACAGCCACACTTTTATTAGTTAGGCTGTGTGTCGACGTCTAACTCATTCCACCATACCCATTCAATTTGAAGATTATTTATGAGTAAACACTTGTATAAATGTATATATATCAGAGTCGTTAAATGTGTTTACATTATTTTACATCCCCAATAGTTACATACAAAATGCTACTGTGCTATGTCTAGTTTAGATACAAAAAATCCAATTGTGTATACCTTTAGCGATGGGATGCAGTGGATTACCAAAAAGGGAAACGCCTCCAGTCACGCTCAATCTATACTCAACACTCTGTAGAGAGGGGGAAAATAAGGGGGGTGAGCAAACCACACGCTTAGTAAGGCAATCATGCGAACAGGTAGATACTGCACTATCTACGTGATCGTGATGCCATGCTCAAAAGCATTTAATTCATCATTTATCTCAAAACATGAGTGTATGATTGTGTTAATGGTATGTAAAGCATTCATGCTATTAAAATCCAGTGCACATTTCAACTCAAAGCATGGTATAAATCATCATGTAAATCACAATAAAAGCATGGTATTACCCATCATGCATTTTCTTAAATAGCATGGCATTAACCATCATGCATTTTCACAATAAAGCATGGCATTAAACATCATGCATCCGTGCACTTTAAAAACCATTAACAAATGAATCCAACACTGGTCAGGTCTCAGCCCACCCTCGGACTTTCCTGACCCACAATTCATTTCAAACATGGATTTATTCTCAAAGCAATAGACATGTGAGATAGGCAGTTCAACAATAGGTAATAACCTCAAGGCCTATGTATATAACCTGTGATACCGGCTACACGGATCAGGTGTATGGGATATCACCACTATCTGCTTCCACACGGGATGTAGGTTAAATCCTACCCGCCGGTCCATAGAAGATCTCATCCGAAGACGACATATCACATCTCAACACGGTACAATGTACTCCATGCAATATGCACGGTATACTTACTCCGTGGACGCAATCAACACATCATATGAAGCCACATCTCAAACGCACGTGTGAGCCTATTTAATCAGTACGACCTCTTGTCTACCCGAAGCTCTTAACACGGCTAATTAATCATGTCAAAACAATGCACGTGTGAGCCTATTTAATCGTTGTGACACCCAGTCTACTCGAAGCTCCAAACACGGCAACATGCAAGGTGGGCATCTAGTGCGAGACAAACTCTAAGCACAATGCCAAAACAAATATGAAATCCATGTGAAAACTAGTGCCTCTAGCACTCATGTGTATAAAACACGTCAAATCCCGTGTGAATCATACTCTATCATGCTTTCATACTCACGAAATCATGTAGGTGGCTCAAAGCTTTGCAAAGTATGGTTAACAAAACCAAAACCCACTCATTTCTTTTGCAAATCATTTCAATGTCAGCCAACCTACCAATCATTTGCTAAAAAGCAATAAAACATGATTTTCAAAGCAATATGTTTTGTTTTCATGCACATTTTGTCAAACACCCAACTTTTTCCCTTCAATCACCCAACATCATTTCCTAATGTCTCATGCATTCTAGCAAAGCATTTAATGCGCCCAAGTTGCGCACAGATATCTCTAAGAGTTCATACAATTCCCTTACCTCAATTTACTTGGTGTGACTCCTTTCCTCTTAGCTTCTCACGCTCTTGGCTCAACTCGCTCCAGCGTATCCTCGGAAGCTGCGATTCATTCTTCCAAATCAATTGAGTTAATGTTTTTAACCCATATTTGACCTCATTATTCAATATAATTCACTTATGCATTTTACCAATGCCTTAATCCACATTTTACCCCTTTTAGGTAAATCTCACAATTTATCCACCAACAACATCTTAAAATCATACCCATAACATTATTGTCACCTCTAGACATCCCATTTCTCATTAATCTCCATACATTTCACTTTCTCACACTAGATCATTTCTAGGTCATAAACATTCCATTGCATTTTAAATAGTTTCTAACCATCCATACTCATGCCAAACAACTCCAAAATCAATTAAATAGACAATGTACCATAGTTGGAGTGTTAGAATCTTACCAAATCTGATTTCTCTCCTTACTCCAAATGATAATGCCCTTAACTCCTTTGATACCAACAATGGGAAAATGCCTTCCAACTATGCTATTCTTCTCTTTGATAGGAACAACTTTTCCTCTAATGGTCTCTCTTCAAATCTTACTCAAAATGGCTGATTTTAGAGAGAGAAAGTTAGGTTTATGGGTTGAAAATGGAAGAATGGTGTTTTCCTCGAAATTTTCAAATTTTCAACACTCCTTTTATAGAAATAGCTTGAGGAGATCGATCTCCACCAAGAGGAGATCGATCTGGTCCCCTTATATCCCTCTTTTTGATGGCATTTTTAGCATGAGATCGATCTATCGAAGCATGAGATCAATTTGCTCCCAAACAAAAAGCTAAGGAGATCGATCTGGGTGCTTGAGGATCGATCTTTTCATTATAGAATGTTTAGGAGATCAACCTGGCTCCATTGGAGATCGATCTGCTCTATTCCATTGCCCAAATAAGAGCATTCTGGCTCTTCCAGATCGATCTCTCATCCAATGAAATCGATCTTCCCTTCATAGTTTCAAGATTTTCTGCAGTTCTTCTACAGCAACTCAGACTCAAACATCCTTAATTTGCTACCAAGATAATTTTCTCATTCATTCATCTTTGAGGCTTGACAATGACATCCATACATACCTTATTCCTATTGAAACTTGTGTGGAATCCTTGTATAACCAAAAGTATACGATATAAACCAAATGGAAGTGCACAACTTATGCAATTCTACTTCCATTTTACCACACTACTCATAATCCATTCTACTCACATTCTCCACATGTTTAAGTCTATTTCTTTACATTCATACATAATGTAACTTGTATGTACAATCACAACTCTCATTACAAGTGTGTAAATTAACTTATGGACTTACATCACATATACCTCACTTATGAATTCATAGTATAACTCTATTTACATTTCTATGTACATATATACCATTATACATATACGGGGTCTCACATTTACCTATTTCGAGTCCTTACAATCTTTAAACCATTTTTAGGACTTTTATACATAATCAGGGTATACATACATATTCAGTGTTCAGAAAAGCTATTAAAATACACGTAGCTACCTCTAGCTACTCACACAATTCCCTTACCTCATTTTCTGTACAGTCTGACCTTTCCACTGATGTCTCGTCACGCAGTCCGATTTGCTCCCAATCCAATCTCTGGAACTACGGATAAATGTTCATCAAGTCAAATACAATACAATTAATTGTATTTCATATTTTCTGGGTTTAATTTAGATCATTGGGCCCGTTTACCCATATTGGGCTCGATTGCACCTTAATGGGCCTGAATCGGCCTTAAGCCCGATTTTTCACTTACTATTCACATTATCGAGGCCTATTGGGCTCACTGGGCCCATCAGTATATATTGGACCTCGTTCTTAACTCTCAGATAGCTAAATTAAATATTTACGACAATTTATCATAATTTCTAGAATATAATTCATTTAATGCGAAAATTAAATCCGTAATTTATGCGATAATTTCTAACACGCATAACGATGCAAAATTATCGTAAATAAGGGTTACTTACTCGAGATTCCATGATAATACGTAAATCGAGGCTATCTCGAGCCCTCGGTTGACGCCAATTATCGAGCTACACAATTAAATATTTTTTCTGGGTAAACTTTCAGTAGAATATTAATCAAATTAAATATTCCAAAATTTAAATCGGTCGATTTGACTGCTTACTGACTTACCCGTAGCTCGATTGCATCACTAAAATTTTTCCCCAATCTTTCCTCTTTTTCTTTTTTCCTTTTTTTTTGGCTGAACCGGTCCGGTCCGGTTCAGCACAGAATGTTCCTCACTGAACCGCTGATCGGTTCAGGGCTCCTTTGGTCGTGCCAGCATCGTCTGGCGGGTTCTCCGAGTACCACTGTAGCCGTTCGACGCGTCACAGCTTAGGGACCTCTCGGTTGGCCTCTACCGGAGCCTAACACCGCCGGTGGCCGCCGAATTTCTACTTTTCTCCACGACAATTTCTCCCTCGATCCGTCGGATCTCTTTGCCGGTGGGGCACGTCCCAGTGGCTGGGAGGTCGCATGGGGCCAGGCTTCTTTTTTCGGTTGCGTGCCTGGCCGTAGGGTCACCGGTGGTGGCCGTCCGACGATTTTCTCTTCCTCGGGTCTGCCTTCGCGTTTTCCTTCGTTTTCCCTCTTTTCTCTCTCCCCAATTTAAATTCCAATTTTTGATTTTGATTGATTTTTTTACTTATTTATTTATTTATTTATTTATTTTTCATATTATCTTAATTGATTAAAATAATATTAAAATCCCAAAATATCTAAAAAATTCTTATTTAATTATTAAAAGTCCAAAAATATCTTTAAAAAATTATATTAAATTCATTTAATCCGTAAATGAATTTATCAGTCCGATTTTACCTTTTCGGTATATTTTTCCACCATTTTCGGGATCATTTTTTGAGGCAAAAATTTTGAAAATATTAAATAAATTCATATCTTGATCAATTTAACCCGAAATTTAATTATTTCTTCGTTATTGATCAAGATTTCTCAATCCTAGATTGTTAATTAAATTTTCTTGTTAAATTTATGCCGACTTTCGATCTTTTGACCATTTATCCTTACACATGTTTGAGAATACCATTTCAATCCTTTTGCATTTTTTAAATCCACTCGAAAATTTTTATTCATTCCCTTTTGCTCTTACGATAAAAATTGGGTCGTACAATCTCCCCCACTTAAGAAATTTGATCCTCCAAATTAGAACCAAGTCAAATGGGTCCATACACAACTCCGGGTATGTCTATCGCATCATACTCTTTAATTCCTATGTGACTTTTTCTGGAGTGTAATACTACCATCATACTTAACTAGGGAGATCATCTTAAACCTCAACACTTTCTCCTTCCGTCTAATACCCGAATCAGTTTTTCAATCATACGTTATACTTTCATTGAGCTAAGCTGTTGGAGCTCATATCTGATTACATATGCTAGGTTCGGATAGTATTTCTGAAGCATCAAAAGATGGGACACATTATGGATGTTGTTTATTCAAGTGGTAACGCCAACCTACAGGCCTTATCTCCTACATTGTCCAATCTCTCAAAGGATTCAATCTAACGAAACTCAATACTGATTCACCCTCGGTGAATTCCAATGGTTTCTGTCTCTTGTCAGCATAGTCTTTCTATTTGCTCTAAGGTGTTGTTAATCTCTCACAATTCAACTGAACATCCTCAGAGGTTTGTCTTACTAATTCGAAAATAATTCTCTATCTTTCACCCACTTTCCTTATCCAAGCCAGGGAACAACTCCCTACGGCCATACAATACCTCATAAAATGTCATCTCGATACTCGAGTGACAATTGTCACTATTGGCGAATTCGATTAGTATCAACTGATCATCCCAGGAGCTTATAAAATCAATGGCACACGCTCTCATCATATCCTCTAGAAATCTTCCAGAACCTGTACAGTCCTCTCTGATTGACCATCTGTCTGAGGATGAAAAGCTGTGCTAACACTTAGTCAGGTTCCCATAGCTTTCTGAAAATTATTCCCAGCAGTGGGAAGTGAAGCGGGAATCCCTATCTGATGGGTTAAGCGGACTTCCACCAAAGCTCCGACTCGCCTTCAAATACCATGTATACACTGAGCTATTAGCTCGTAAAATATTCTCCACACTCCGCTCTAACCTCGCGAAACGTGTCTCAATACTGTCCGATCTCTCTGTCGGACTCTATCCGATCCCTCTGTTGGACTCTGAGGGTCATGCTCAATACCAGCCTCCACGTCAATCTCATTTTGAGTCTCATGTGGAGACTCAGTACGACTCTTAGGCCTACCTCTACGGCCTCGAGCTCATGTACTCACCTTTATACCATAGCGGCTATTAGTTAATGAGTCTATTCTTGCATTTAAAACCAAATTCTTCGCTGTAATTCCATCTCGATATACATAATTGTATCTAAACAATGCACAGTACATGGAGATATAAACTTTCTTAACCACTAACACCGACTCATTGTGAGACCCCGTATATGTAAAGTTGTAATGTGTAATAAATATGAATGGACTTGTAATGTAAAGTATGATTGATGTAAGTCCATGGATTCAATGTACGTATGTGTAATATGATTTGTAACGTACATACAAGTTCCATTGAGTATGAATATGAACAAATGAGTTCTTATAAGTGATGGATGTGATTGAAACTCAAAATGGGTAGTGTGGTAAAATGGAATGAAGTTATGCTTCCATTTGGTTTTATGTAGCATACCTTTGGACATACAATGAATGCACACAAGTTTCAACGTGCATAAGGTATGAATGGATGCCATTTTTAAGTTATAAAGGTGGATGGATGAGAAAATGGCCATGGCAACAGATTCAGGATGTGTTAGTATGAGTTGCAACAAGGAAACTACAAGAAATCTGGAAAACATGAAGGCCAGATCGATCTCATAGGATGAGAGATCGATCTGGAAGAGCCAGAATTCTCTTATTTGGGCAATGGAATAGAGCAGATCGATCTCCAATGGGGCCAGATCGATCTTTTAAGCATTCTGTGATGAAAAGATCGATCCTCAAGCACCCAGATCGATCTCCTTAGCTCTCTGTTTGGGACCAGATCGATCTCAAGCTTCGACAGATCGATCTCATACTTCAATAGATCGATCTCATGCTTCGACAGATCGATCTCATGCTTAAAAATGTCGTGAAAAGAAGGGATTTAAGGGGACCAGATCGATCTCCTCTTGGACCAGATCGATCTCCTCAAGCTATTTCTATAAAAGGAGGGCTGAAAATCTGAAAATTTTAGGAAAAACACCAATCTTCCATTTCTAACCCAAAAACCTAACTTTCCCTCTCTAAAATCAGCCATTTTCAGTGAGATTTGAAGAGAGACCATTAGAGGCAAAGTTGTTCCTATCAAAGAGAAGAACAACATAGTGGGTAGGCATTTTCCCATTGTTGGTATTGAAGGAGAAAAGGGCATTGGCATTTGGAGCAAGAAGAAAAATCATATTTGGTAAGATTCTAACACTCCAATCCAAGTGCATTGGCTATTTAATTGATTTTTGGAGTTGTTTGGCATGAGTATTGATGGATAAATTATCTAGGGATGTGGTGGAATTGGTGTGACCTAGAAAACCTAGAATGGGTATAATGTGAGAATATATGGGTTGAATGAGTTTATGATTTTAGATGGTTAAATGAAAGTTCATTGTGAGTTTGGAGGAATTGTGAAAATGGGTATGTATATGCTTGATAAATGCCATAGTGAGGGAATTCATGAAATATGAACACTATGAGCTTAATGTCGATTTAATATCATTTTGAATAAGTTAATAGGCTTAAGAAGAATCCATAGACTCGAGTTTTGGGTAAAGTAATGAAACGAGGCCTCACAAGCTTTAATAGAAAACTATAGGTCGAATTGACCATAGTGAATTTACGATATCATATTATATGGATCGAGTATAATGTGGGATACGATTTTGTGCAGTCCCGAAGAGTTCGTTGGAAACGAATCGAGTGGTACGAGTAGCAGCTTTAAGGAAGTGGAATCACGCATCGCGATTCCAGGTAAGGGAATTCTGTAAGTATATAGAGGTAGCTGCTCGTAATTTATGGGATTATAGGGTGTTTATGAAATGCATGAACGTTTGAGAAATGGGTTGTTTGGTATGCGAAAATGGTTGTGAATATTGGATGATTTGGTTTACATGGATGTATAAAAAGGGATAGTAAGGCTAATAATTGCATAAATCAAGTGTTTTGAATACTTTCACAAAACATGTGTTTCGTTTTAAACGAATTGATAGATAGGATGGCTATTGTGGTTTGATGTTTGTGATAGCACATGTGAAGTGCCAAATATGTTTTGAGATAGCTTTAAAAGCTTATGAGCCGCCTATCATGTTTATGTGAATTAAACCGTGCTAGAGCCTAGCTCGCACCGGGTATTGATGTTTTCATTTGTATGAAACATGCTGGAGCTTAGATCGCACCTTGATTTGGAAACTATGATGATGTTTATAAACCGTACTGGAGCTTCTGCTCGTACGTGGCTTTTGAGTGGTTTGTCTTATGAGTATAACCGTACTAGAGCTATGCTCGTACGTGTCTCTTTATGAGAGGATGCATGAGTCGTGCTAGAGCTTTGCTCGCACAAGTTTGCACATTGTGATACGTATAAGGTTGTGAAAGTTGGTAAGATCCTTAAGCCCTACATTCTTAAGCTAACATCCTTAAGCCCAAAGAGGCGGGGAGGCTCTGTTAGGCGGGGAGGCTCTGTTTGGTGGGGAGGCTCTCTTACTGTGGGATCCTTAAGCCAACATCTTTAAGCCCTGGAGGGGCGGGGAGGCTCTGTTAGGCAGGGAGGCTCTCCTACATAGGTACGGTAAGATCCTTAAGCCCTACATCCTTAAGCCAACATCCTTAAGCCCAAAGAGGTGGGGAGGCTCTGTTAGGCGGGGAGGCTCTGTTCGGTGGGGAGGCTCTTTTACGGAAGGATCCCTAAGTCCTACATCCTTAAGCTAACATCCTTAAGCCCGAGGAGTCAGGGAGGCTCTGTTAGGCGGGGAGGCTCTGTTAGGCAGGGAGGCTCTCCTTCACGGATATGGAGAACTCTTGGTATGGGGTAGGTAAGACCCAGGAATGGCACCCCCAATCATGATATGAGTCTGCGGAGTACGCTGTACCGTGTATATCACATGGAGTACGATGTACCACATGATGGTTATGTGATGAGAAAGTCTGGCGAGGGATAATCCATCTTCGTGCCAGCATGATACCCCGCACACCTGGATGCGTGTGGTCTGGGATGATTTATGATGTAGTAGTCCACATAGGCACTTTTGATATAGTGACCTAGTTTTTATACACATGCGTGAATTATGAAATGAAAATGTGGTTGTGATTGTGAGTTGATTTGGTGGTATTTATGTGTTGAGAAAGAGGTTTATGATGTTGGTTTAAAAAGGAGGTTTCTTAATGAATTGCCCTTTTTATGAATTTAAATGAGATTGAGCATGAGATGATTTATACATGATGTTTTTACCATGTTTTATATGCCAATGTACATGATTTTGATACATGTTATATATGTATACCCATATGGCATAGTTTTATTCCTCATGCTCCTACCATAAATGATTTATGCATAACACTATCAGCATGTAGATAGAGTAGTTATCTACCATGCTTGCATTATTGCCTTACTGAGCGTGTGGTTGCTCATCCCTCTCTATTTTCCCCCTACAGAGTGTGCATAGTAGCCCAGTGAGGACTGAGGCGTGGTATTTTGGACTCCGCTGCATCTCTATCGCGTAGAGGTATATACACAGTGATTCTTTTTGTATCTAAACAATGTAAAAGCACATTATTCTTTTGAGTTGTAATTATGGGGGATGTAGATGTCAGTAAAACATGCTTTTGTATAAGTACAAGATTTAAATGCAAATGTATGGCATCGTTTTATTTCACTGAGAATGAATGAGATGTGGAGTTTATTATTGACTCACAGCCCAACAGTGTGTGGTGAGTTAGTTCACGACCGGGTAAGGTAACAGTAAAACGCGAAAAATTTTTAGTGAGTTTCGGTTAAAGAGAATGGAATTGGGTCGCGACACTCATATCAGGCCAACTTAAGCTTTGATACCATTAAACTTGTCACGACCCAAATTACCTAAAAATCAGAGTAAATTTTTTGCTTTTGCATTTATTATTTAATTCTTACCTTTCTCTCATCGTGACCATCCTACAAACAGTTAGGCTATGATTCGGTGTTAGTCACCTCACACTATTTACCATTCCATTTCCATAATCACATTCACATATCAGAGTTTACTATCCTTTGACTTTAACTAAATACATACACAATGGTATTTATAACTCTACATCCCCGACATCATATCCGTTTATAGTACTATGCATTACATATTTAGATACAAAACTATACAAATCTGTACACCTGTCTCTTGATGGGAAGCAGCGGATACCAAGAATGCAAGTCATCAGCCGCTCAATAACTATTGCGAGTACTCTGAAAAGATGGAAAAATAAGGGGGTGAGCAAACCACACGCTCAGTAAGAAAATTATGCAAGTAAGTAGATAGCTCCACTACCTACATGCTCATAATGCCATGCCCTTAAAATCCATTTCTTTTCATTAAAATCTCAAGCACAAAATCATGTATGTCATCAATGACTTAGTTTATAAACTGTTCGTGCTTATATAAATCAGACTACTTATGCATCAATGGCATTTTATGTGACATCAGTAAATCAAACTTAGCATGCATTAAATCAAAATCATGCATTATTTCATGCAATATAAAACAAATCTTGAGATACAATCCTTTCATGAATTAATCATTAAAGTATGGAAAACTCATCATGCTACTGCATTTAAATCACTTTATTAAAACTGCAGTATAAACTAACCCTTTCGGGTAAATCATCTCATAAAATAATTCATTAAGGCGAGCGAAGCTCCAGCACGATTTCATAGAAATCAATGAAATCTACGTACGAGCATTGCTCCAGTACGACTTAAAATAATTATAAATTCAAGTAAAATCCACGTACGAGTAATTCTCTAATACGGATATGTATAAAAAAAACTCAGTGAAAATCTCGTACGAGAAAACTCCAGTACGACTTTATGCATAAATACATCAAATCTCGTGCGAGTTACACTCCAGCACGACTTTATACAATTTCATATGAAAACAGGATGCGAGAGCATCTCTCATGCATGTCAAATCATAAAAACTAGTGCGAGCAATCGCTCCAGCACCTTTTTATGCATTTCAGTCAAAATAGTCAAAACCGTCAAAACAGTCAAAAACAGAGTGCGAGCTAGGCTCCAACACCTCTCATGCAATTCACAATAGTAAAAATTAGTGCGAGCAACCGCTCTAGCACATGTTATGCAAATGATGTCACACAAGTCGGTGCGAGTAACCGCTCAAGCACATTTATGCACACTCACAAAACGCAGATATAGTGCGAACTGTATGCCAACACTATCTGTTTCCATATAAACTTTATATTTGGCCTTTTTCCAAAAAATTTCATTTAAATATAAATAACACCTATGTAGTGTTATCTTGTGAAATTTATGCAATTACTGGCCAATCTATCATTTTATTTTTATTAAAACCAATAAAATTACTTCATTCGGAAAATTACTTAAATCATGCATTTCATGCATGTCATGCTTTCACCATCCTTAGGTGAACTTCCCTCAATAGGGGTAAAATAGACTTTTACCTATTCCGAGTCCTTAAAATCTTTAAACCATTTTTAGGACCTTTATACATAATCAGGGTATACATACATATTCAGTGTACAGAAAAGCTATTAAAATACGCGTAGCTACCTCTAGCTACTCACACAATTCCCTTACCTCATTTTCTGTATTGTCTGACCTTTCCACTGATATCTCATCACGCAGTCCGATTTGCTCCAAATCCAATCTCTAGAACTGCGGATAAATGTTCATCAGGTCAAATACAATATAATTAATTGTATTTCAAATTTAATGGGCTTAATTTAGATCATTGGGCTCGTTTACCCATATTGGGCCCGATTGCACCTTAATAGGCCTTAATCGGCCTTAAGGCCAATTTTCCACTTACTATTCACATTATCGAGGCCTATTGGGTTCACTGGGGCCATCAGTATATATTGGACCTCGTTCTTAACTCTCAGATAGCTAAATTAAATATTTACGACAATTTATCCCAATTTCCAGAATATAATTCATTTAATGCGAAAATTAAATCTGTAATTTATACGATAATTTTTAATGCGCATAACGATGAAAAATTGTCGTAAATAAGGGTTACTTACTCGAGATTCCATGATAATACACAAATCGAGGCTATCTCGAGCCCTCGATTGATGCAAATTGTCAAGCTACACAATTAAATATTTTTTAGGGTAAACTTTCAGTAAAATATTAATCAAATTAAATATTTCAAAATTTAAATCGGTTGATTTGACTGCTTACTGACTTACCCGTAGCTCGATTGCATCACTGGATTTTTTCTCCAATTTTTCATCTTTTTCTTATTTCCTTTTTTTTTTCTTTTTGGCTGAACCGATCCGGTCCGGTTCAGCATAGAATCTTCCTCATTGAACCGTTGACCGGTTCAGGGCTCCTTTGGTCATGCTGACGTCATCCGATCGGTTCTCCAAGTGCCACTACCACCGTTCGACGCGCCACAGCCTGGGGACCTCTCGACTGGCCTCGATCGGAGCCAAGCACCGCCGGTGGCCGCCAGATTTCCCCTTTTTCTCTGCGGTAATTTCTCCCTCTCTATCCGTCGGATCTCGACGCCGGTGGGGCGCATCCCGGTGGCTGGGAGGTCGTACGGTGTTGGGCATCCTTTTCCGGTCGCGTGCCTGGCCTTAGGGTCACCGGTGGTGGCCGTCCGACGATTTTCTCTTCCTCGAGTCTGCCTTCACGTTTTCCTTCATTTTCCCTCTTTTCTCTCTCCCCGATTTAAATTCCAATTTTTGATTTTGATTGATTTTTTTACTTATTTATTTATTTTTAATATTATTTTAATTTATTAAAATAATATTAAAATCCCAAAAATATGTAAAAAATTTCTTATTTAATTATTAAAAATAAAAAATATCTAAAAAAATTATATAAAATTCATTTAATCCGTCAATGAATTTATCAGTCTGATTTTACCTTTTTGGTATATTTTTTCACTATTTTTGTGATCGTTTTTCGAGGCAAAAATTTTGAAAATTTTAAATAAATTCATATCTTGATCAATTAAACCCGAAATTTAATTATTTCTTCATTATTGATCAAGATTTCTCAATCCTATATTTTTAATTAAATTTTCTTATCGAATTTATGCCGGCTTTCGATCTTTTGACCGTTTTACCCTTACACACGTTTGAGAATACCATTTCAATCCTTTTGCATTTTTTAAATGCACTCGAAAATTTTTATTCATTCCTTTTTGCTCTCACGATAAAAATCGGGTCTTACATGCTACCTTTCCTTTTTCCACTGTAGACTGCTCGGCACTTCTGACTGACTCCATATGATTCGGGCAGTCTCGGATTAAGTGGCCTAGCTTACCACACTGATAACAGGCTCCAGCCTCCTTATAACATGGCTTGGAACCATGATGCTTGCCACAAGAAGAACATGTGGGGCCAAACTTAGATTCAAAGGTCTGTATTTGAGGACCAGATGTCCTCGGCTTCTTACATACTATTGCTTACCCTTGTCAAACCTCTTCTCACTATCTCTACCCTTACCCTTTAAATTTTTTCCTAATTCTTTCTGAGTCATATCAATCTCTAGTTCGACCATCTGAGCCCGACGGAGAGCCTCAAGATAATTATCAATGTCAAAAGTAGGGAGTCAACCCCGAATATTGTGCCTGAGGCCATCTATGAATTTCACCATTTTACTCATCTCATCCTTAGAAATCAGAGGATCTTATCGGCACAGAGCTGAGAATTTATATTCATATTCATCAACTGTCATGGACCCTTGGGTCAAATAGAGGAATTCTGCATGCCTCTTCCTTATGGCTGGCTCTGGCATATACTGTTTAAAGAAAACCTCCAGGAATGCCTCCCAGGTAATCTCCTAATTCTTAGCTCTCAGAAGCTTCTCTGACGTTGTCACACCCCGACTCCCGGTGCCTTAATCCATACATATACCACTTACAGTTAGGCTGTGAGCCGATGCAATTATGAATTCCATACATTTATAGTGAAAATATTTAAAACTTTAAGACACACACTCCCAGGCATGTTTGTAGATATACAAAATAGATTATATAAATATAATATCATTACATAACATCCCCATACAAATTTCTCATTTTCAATGTATGACTGAGCGATACAAAATGATAGATACAAAATACTTAGGTGTATACATTTCTTATACCGTATCAATTGGTGGGAGGTGACCAATAAAAAAAAAAAGCCAATCTGGAGACCATCGCATTGCTCTACTTCTCAGTATCTGGAAGGGGGGAAAATAATGGGATGAACAAACCACAACTCAATAAGGAAAAGAATGCTAACAGGTAGATACTGTACTATCTACATAGCCCATTTATGATCAATAAAATTATCGTTCATTCATGAATGAAGATATCAATGGAAAATGTATTAAAACATTTTTCTTTCATAGGCATTTTCATAAAAATCAATGCTCATTATTTCCATTTGGAAAGCAAGCCATAAAATAGTGCTATCTCAGGACAAGTATTCAAATCAAGATATTTATCAAATCACTAAATCTCTTTTCTTTTCACCAATCATTTCTTTTTATTAAGTTTCTTTCTTTTTTGAGTTTCTGAAATTTTTCTTATCTCTGAGACAGGTATGGAATCTAGGCAAATAAATATCCACGACATATGGCCATAGTCAGTGATCCAGGCCTCACTGATCAGGTGTGTACAGGGCATCACTCACCTGAAGGGTGATGGTTTAGTCCTACCCTTCGGCTCATCTCAATCATCATCATCTTCCTCATCACATCACATATGCTCACGGTGTAATGTACGCCATATGTCATCTATGTGATACTTGTACCCACATGCACCAAGCATGGTATATAGTATTCCACGGACAACTACACGGTCCAACGTACACCCGTGTACCCAGTCCATCCAACCTACACCGATGGACTCATCATCCTTAACCATGCTCATATACCAGGCGAGCAGAATCAACGTGACAGACAGTCATCGCAAGGCTCCAGCGCGGTATCTCTCATTGCGGGCAACTGATTCTAGCATTGTATTATCTTAAAAATTGTTGTACGAGCTAAGCTCTAACGCATCATCATCATTATAAAACCACGTGAAAGCTACGCTCCAACACGGTTTAACAAACATGCAAACATATGCGAGTAAAACCTCCAGCATAGTAAAAATCATTAAAACATGTGTGAGCTAAGGCTCCAACACCAGTTCACATCTCAAATATGATAGGTGGCTATTTTCTCTTTATAAAATCTCAAATCATTTTTATTGACGTAGCATGTCATCCTATGCTAAACACATAAAATTAGTCAGCCTGTCCATCATCATTTCTTAGTCATAAAACAACATTTAGTTGTAAAACATTAAAAATATGCATGTCATGCTATTTTCTTTCCAACGTCCCATTTTCACAATTCATACCATAATACATATCAATTCACTTATGGCTCAACAGCAAAACATATTATTTCTAGCATCATAACTATGGAAATCGCAGTAAAATACGTACGAATATCTCTATCGTCAATATACAATCCCTTACCTTGAATCGCGCTCGTATTTCCTTCATCTCGTTTGCTCCGTTCGCGATCCAGGTTAATCGTGTTCCAATGTATTCTAATCTACACATATAAATCATTAAGTTATTTTCCCTTCCTTCTTCCAAACATTCACATATTTCTTAAGCCTTTTTATCCTATTTCACCTTTTCCACTAGTATCACTATATCTTCTCCATAAATATTTCTTCATGAATTCCCTCTTAATATTACTCACTCATCACTACAATTATCATTTCTATCTATATTTCACATGCCATTCAACCCATAAAGTGTCTAGAACTCATATTTAAAGCTTGAAGGT
The DNA here is from genome assembly GCA_033439115.1 of Firmiana major. Classification (NCBI taxonomy): domain Eukaryota; kingdom Viridiplantae; phylum Streptophyta; class Magnoliopsida; order Malvales; family Malvaceae; genus Firmiana; species Firmiana major. Next base: position 59,538,274 of record CM065896.1, on the reverse strand, counting down.
TGAAGAACTTACCTAGCTTAGCTTTTTCCTTAGCCAAACTTGTGGTAGTCTATTCTCCTCCTCTTGATCAAACCAATGTGTGATTTTTGGGTATGCTGTTCTCCTTACTTCAAGGAACAACTTTACCTTCTTGAGCTTTTTTCCAAAACTGGCTAGAATGTGGTGATATTTGGGTGACAAAGCTTAATTGTTTTGAGAGAAAAGGATAGGTGCGGGTTTGGTAGGAAGAAAAATCTGATTTTCGATTTCCAGCTCAATCCCATGCTTTCTTTTTATAGATGCAAAGACATGAGATCGATCTGGTCCCTTGTGGAGATCGATCTCTACATGGTTTTGTAGTCCTTTCACATAACGTAACTACTACCCGATCGATCTCTCTTCATGGTGAGATCGATCTGTTCCAAGCAAAATTCTTCATGGAGATTGATATGCTTCTTGTAGGAGATCGATCTTCTTCTCACAATTCTTAACGAGATCGATCTGTTTGTAAAGGTGAGATCGATCTGTTGCTTAAGGGAGATCGATCTCTCCTTGGCCGAGACATTTGGAGATCGATCTGTGCCTTGTGAGAGATTGATTCCTTCCAAGTAGAGACTTAAGAAGATCGATCTGCCTTCCCAAGAGATCGATCTACCTTATTCAATTGGACTGAGATTTTGTATTTTATGAGAGGGGATCGATCTCTCCTTCATGGGAGATCGATATGCTCCTTCGTTGCACCATTATTACTGTAATTTTTTTTACAGATTTCCAATGTGTAATTCATCCTTAATTGCCTAATACCTCATTTTACAATCATACGCAACTAACGTATAATAATTTCCATTCTGTATAGTTTGTAGGCAACTAAACTCGTGCACACACTTAAAATCATGGATTATACATTAGATTCGTCATCCTTACATCCTTTTGTCTTTTATACACACGTAACAATGTAAATTTACGTCATAGCTTCATAAAAAGACTTGTAAAACTACAAGCATTACATTTCCCTATTTAGAGAATTTGGTCCTCCAAATTGAATCAAGTTTATTTCACAAAAAGTTGGGGGTGTCACGACCCAATTCCATTCTCTTTAACCAAAAATCACTAAAATTTTTTCGCATTTTACTGTTACCTTACCCGGTCATGAACTAACTCACCACACACTGTTGGGCTGTGAGTCAATAATAAACAGTACATCTCATTCATTCTCAGTTAAATAAAACGATGTCATACATTTGCATTTAATCTTGTACTTATACAAAAGCATGTTTTACTGACATCTACATCCCCCATAATTACAACTCAAAGAATACTGTGATTTTACTTTGTTTAGATACAAAAAGAATCACTGTGTATATACCTCTAAGCGATGGAGATGCAGCGGGGTCTAAAATACCACGCCTCAGTCCTCACTGGGTGTCACAGGGTCGTTCTCTCCTATAGAACTTTTCCCAGTGATGGTCTACGTTTCCCGCAACTTAGTACAGCCAATCTTTACACTAACCCAAATCCGGGTCAATACGCAGCGATATAACACTCGAGCAAGAAAAGTACTCGACAAAGTATACCAATAAAGCAAAGAACACTCAAGCTTTAGAGAAAAGAGCCTTTCTATTAATCCACAATAAAAAGATTACAAACTTAGCCAAGAAGACCGCTCTTAGCTATCACTCTCTTTCTTCCTGAATGATTCTCGCACTGAATGATGAATGAATATTCTACCCCCTACCCTGGGGTTTATATAGGCAAGTGAGGACATCCCCCTCACGTAGGCAACTGAGTTTGATTACAACATAAACTCTATAGGATTAATTCCTACTAAACTAAGGACACTCCGGATGATCGCCACCTCAATGCTCTTCAGAGTTTATATCTGTGATAATCTCTAATGATTCGGTCTGCCAAGACTTCTCCGCTTATCCTGGCTTATGACCCGCATTTATCCTTATCCTTATCCCGATTTTTAAGGATTCGCCTTAGCTTGCCACCCGCAAACTACGATCATCGTCTGTTAGCGTCTCTGGTTCATGCTTGGCAATCCGCCCAAGCCAAGTGCCTGTCTTGCCTGTTTCGGTGCGCTTCCCGTTGCGCCCTGTGCAAAGCTTTCCCGTGCTTCGCAATCGTCACAGCGCCCCCAGTCGAACCCTTGCGAGCTGGGTGCTTGGTCAAGTAGTTAGGGTCTAACAAACCCCCCTGTCAGAGGAAGTCGATGCCCTCATCGAAATGAGCTCCAAATACGCCTTGATCTCATCCTCGAATTGCCACAAAGAAGTGTCTTTCTCCCAAGTAGCACCTGCCTCATCTTCACCTTCCCACTGCACCAAGTAGTAGGTTCTCCGATTCTTCCTACTAGTTCCCTCAACCTTGCGGTCAAGTATCTTTGCCACCTTCTTCTCGAAATGGTTTCTCACAGTAGGTGGAGCTTTCCTTACCTGTTGTCTCCCCAGATCAACATCTTCGTGGTAAGGTTTCAAAAAGCTCACGTGAAAAGTAGGATGCAACTTCATCCTCTCTGGCAGTTTCAGCTGATAAGCCACCGCGCCTACCCGCTTTATAACTTCAAAAGGGCCATCGTATCTTTGCACTAGACCTTTATGATACCGCTTGTCTGTGACTTGTCTCCATATCTGAGGCGTCAGTTTGAGTAACACCTTGTCACCCACCTCAAATTCTAGTGCTCGCCTATGCTGATCCGCATATTTCACCATCCTCCTTTGTGCCTTCTCCAAGCTCTCCCTAGCCTATTCCATCAACTCCTGACGGTCTCGCACAAATCTGTATGCCGCTGGGCATTCCCCTTGGGACTTAGTCTTTGTTATTTCCAAATGTGTAGTAGGTTGATGTCCAAATACTAACTCTGCTAGACTCGTACCCGTGGAAGATGATCTATGCATATTATAGCAAAACTATGCAGAATCGAGCAAACTCACCCAATTCTTTTGGCTCGCGGTCACATAGTGCCTCAAATACTCTTCCAACAATGCATTAATCTGCTCCGTCTGGCCATCTATCTGCGGATGATTAGCCGTTGAAAACTTTAATTCTGAACCTATCAACTTGAACAAGTAAGTCCAGAATCTCTCAGTAAACCGAGTATCCCGATCGCTCACTATATCCTTGGGCAATCCAAAGATCTTCACCACATGATTCAAAAACAACTCTGCAGCTTCATGTGCGGTACATGCATGTGGGGCTGCTATGAATACAGCATACTTAGAAAAACGATCTACCACCACCATTATAGATTTCATCTTGTTTATCTCCGGAAATCCCGTAATGAAATCCATAGAAACTGATTCCCATATCCTCTCAGGGATAGGCAGTGGTTAAAGCAAACCCGCTTGCTTCTTCCTCTCGGTCTTATCAATCTGGCATATGTGGCATGTACGGACATATAATTCGATGTCTTCCTCCATCTTCGGCAAGTAATATGTCCTTGACAATAATGCCAACATCCTCTCCACTCCAGGATGTCCTGCCCACTGAGGGTCGTGGGTTTCTTTCAGCAACTCTTTCCTTAGTCCCCCGCCAGATGGATCATAGAGTCGATTGCCTTTGGCAAACATCAAATCCCCCTCGAGCCAATACCTACGAACTTTGCCCAATTTAACGTTCTCCCTGAGCTGTTCATAAGTCTTATCTGCTGATGCCTGCTGCCGTATCCTGTCAATTAGGTTAGTCTCAATAACGGATAATGAAGCAACATAAGACTGGACTATCTTACGACTCAGCGCGTCCGCCACCTGGTTCTCCCTTCCTGGTCTATGTACCTAGGTGAAATCGAACTCTGCAAGGAATTCTTGCCACCGTGCCTGCTTTGGGCTCAGCTTCTTTTGTGTCTTGAAATAAGTGTTAGCCATATTGTCTGTCACCACCATAAATTTCGTTCCCAACAGATAATGCTTCCACACCTCCAAACAATGCACAACCGCCGTCATCTCCTTCTCATGAGCTGAATATCGCATTTCCACATCCTTCAGCTTGCGACTTTCATAAGCAATGGGGTGTCCTTCTTGGACCAACACCCCTCCAATGGCTCGGTCTGAGGCATCCGTGTGAACTTCAAATGGTAACTTGAAATCTGGCAGTCTCAACACTGGCTCGGATGTCACTGCCTCCTTGATTTCTCGAAAAGCCCGCTCACATTCATCAGACCACACCCACTTCTTGTCCTTTTTCAAAAGATCATTAAAGGACTCACCATCTTGCTATATCCTTTGATGAACTGTCTGTAATAGTTGGCCAGTCCTAAGAAAGATCGCAACTTTGGGACCTTTGCAGGGGCTTGCCATTCAACAATGGCTTGGATCTTCCTCTCATCCATCCGTATTCTCCCACTGCTAACTTTGTGACCTAGGATCATAATCTCCCGCTGGCAAAACTCACACTTCTCTTTCTTCACATAGAGAGAGTGTTTTCTCAAGGTCTCAAACACCACCCTGAGGTGCTCCACATGTTCTACAAGAGTCTGGCTATACACCACAATATCGTCTAGGTATACCACCACAAAGTGATCCAGGTACTCATAAAGCACATCATTCATCAAGTTGCAAAATGTCGCAGGTGCATTAGTTAAACCAAAAGGCATAACAAAAAATTCAAAAGAGCCATACCTCGTCACACAAGCTGTCTTAGCTTCATCTCCTTCGGCAATCCTTACTTGCCAATATCCAGATCTCAGGTCTAACTTTGTAAAATATGCCACCTTCGACAATCGGTCGAACAGATCAGTGACATTTGGAACTGGATACTTATTCTTGATCGTTACCTTGTTCAGGCTCGGTAATCAACACACATCCTCAGTGTGCCATCCTGCTTCCTTTGGAATAAAACTGGGGCTCCATATAGTGCCTTTGATGGTTGGATATATCCCGCATCCAACAACTCACCAAGTTGTTTCCTTAACTCGGCTAGCTCCAAAAGACTCATCCTGTAAGGTGCTCGTGCAGGTGGTCTAGTTCTCGATTCCAACTCGATCTTATGATCAATGGTGCGCTTAGGTGGTAGCGCCTTGGGTAATTCTGGAGGCATTACATCCTTGTAATCGTTCAGCACCGCATCTACTTCATGCGGTACCTCGACAACCGTGTCTGGTTTCACCTCAACCAGGGCAGTAAGTATGGTTGTCTCCCCCTTCTTCAACCCGGTGTTTACTTGTGAAGCGGACTGCAGCAACGGCTTCCTAGCACCTTGTCCTCTCTCCGCAGGGACAAAGTTTGGACACATCTCGTCAGATATCATCAATCCACCCAAATGTGGAATAGCAAATGCCTTTGCTTGCACAAAGAATTCAATACCCATGATCACATCAAAATCATCTATAGGTAAAGCCAAGAACTTACAATCCTGTTGCCAAGTCCCTATCTTCACCAATGCGGTAGCCGTTCCTTGGATACCTTGGGCCTTAGAATTTACTGCTTTCACCTGATTGTTACTCCTCGTGACTTTCAGGCTAAGATGCTCAACTGCGTTCAATGAAACGAAGTTGTTGGTCGCTCCCGTATCAAGCATCGCTCGAATCAGTCTCCCATTCACCTTAGCTTTAACATACATTAGTCCCTTATGAGGAGCTTGTTGGTCGGTCTGAATAGCGTTGAGCAACTGCATCGGGGCAACTCTTGGACTTTCATCATTCGGATCCTCCTTACTCATGAGGGCCGCCAACTTGGTCCGTCTAGGGCAATCTCGAGCCTTGTGATTCCCATTAGACAAGAAACAACTCCAATCTCCTTTGCTTTGGGGTGGATCCGGTCCCCTCGGCTTAGAAGACTCAGCCTTCTCCTTCTTTCTCTGGTGCTTCTTCCAGTCCTTCTTGCCTTTCCCCCTATTTCCATCAAGATGATTCTTCTTCCTTTCCCCAATGTTCAAAGAAGAACCCAGTTTGTAATCCGCCAAACTGTCTGCAGCCGCAATTGCCTGTGACAGATCCTTCACGTTCTGCCTACGAAACTCATCCTGAGCCCATGGCTGAAGTCCTGAGAAAAAGTTGAATAACTTGTCCTCCTCTGACATATTCTTGACGTCCAACATTAAAGAGCTAAACTCCTTGACATAATCTCACACACTCGTGTGCTTCAATTTCTTGAGTGCCTCTCTTGCGACCCATGCCGCGTTCAAGGGAAGGAATTGATCCCGTAACTCCTTCTTCAGTGCGTCCCATGTTTCAATCCTCGGACGACCAGCACTATCATCATCTGCCAGTCTACTTCGCCACCATAGCTTAGCATCACCTGAGAGGTACATGCTAGTGATTGTAACCTGGTCCTGCTTCGGTATTCGGGCAGCTTTGAAGTACTGCTCCATATCCCAAAGAAAATTCTAAAGCTCCTTCGCATTACGAACTCCTGCGAACTCCTTAGGTTCAGGCACCTTGATCTTCTTCTGAAGATCGCTACTATCACCTCCCCTTCTACTACTAGACGCCTGTGAGATCTGAGAATTTCAGACATATTTTAATGATGTAATAAGAATTTGAAGTGTAATTAATTGAGCTAAGTGAATTGTGGGAATTATAATTAGAGATTTATATGTTAAGTGTGTAAAATAAGCATGAAGTATGAGGACAGATCGATCTGGGAGAAGGAGAGATCGATCTGGTGAGTTAAAAATGACGAGGAAGGAGGAATTTGAGGAGCAGATCGATCTCCAATGGAAGAGGATCGATCTCCTTATGATTCTGTTTGAGAGAAGATCGATCTCATGAGGAAGAGATCGATCTCCAAATGATTCTGTTTGGGAGAAGATCGATCTCCTTAGGAGCAGATCGATCTCATAAAGCCATAAAGAGATCGATCTCACCCCTCGACAGATCGATCTCCTAGGCATAAAATTGCCCAGTTTGTCCCCAAAATTCAAACGCAGATCGATCTCACCCCTCAACAGATCGATCTCCTACCTCCAGTCTATATAAGGAACCCCTGTTTTTCTCCTGCAAACTCACTGTCTCTCTCTTCCAACCCTATTTCCACTGAAAACCTAACTTTCTCACTCATCCAAATCACCCATTTTCGACCGAATCAGAGGTTGTGGCAAAAGGGAAAGTTGTTCCTCATCAAAGGGAGAACAACATACTTGGAAATCGAAGGACGAATCGGATCGAGGCGTGGGTTGTGCGTCTCACAAGCTTTGGGTAATTTCTAAACCTCGATCTTGATATTTGAGATGATTTTGATGATATTGGAGGTTGTCATCGCGTTGAAATAGTTGAGAAAGGATTAGGGATTGATGAAATTGCAATGTAGTTGGAGTAATGTAGATATTTGGTAATTTTGGTAATTTTGAGAATTTGTGCTATAAATGGAAATATAGACAATGGGGTGAATTAGCGTAGATGATTTAACATGAGAAATATAGGACGTTGAACTATTGTGAATGAGGTTATAGTTTAGGGTAGAGTTACGAGAATTGAGAGATTTTAGGAGTTATGAGCAATTATGCTCGGTTTTGAGAATTGAGGTTTATGAGATAATTGAGTATTGATGTTTTAACATCGTTTGGACAGCTCAGGAGTTCCAGAGTGGAATGCGAGGCTAGTCCGTGATACGGGGGAAACGATTGCACTATACGAGGTGCAAAGAGGTAAAGGAAATCTAAACCATTTGTGTATGTGATTTGTAAACTATTATAGCATGATTTGGGGTTTATAAAACAAGCATGTTGAGTGTTGTGTTGAGATTTAATTGCACACGATTTTTATAGCCGGTTGGAGCCCAATGTTTTTATGAGTTTATAACTGGGCTCTACGTTAAGGCAATATCGAGATTTGAGAAATGTGTGCGTGTGATTTGCCGATTGGGACTCGATGTTTATTATGTTTTGTGTTGAGTACAAAACGATTTCAAATGAGTTTTATGAGAGAAAAACCATCATGAGTTCTACGTGAAGGCAAGCCAGTCTTGTGTGTTAAGACTTAGGTGTGTAATTTTGAGTACACACTGGGCGTTGCTCTGGTAGCATGTAAGCCCGATTTCTTCTCCGTTCTGGTAACGTGAGAATAACCCATTCTGTGGCTATGCCACGTGATACCCCATTGGTGGTCGTTGCCACGTTATACCCCATCGGTGGCCGTTGCCACGTTATACCCCATCGGTGGCCGTTGCCACGTTATACCCCATCGGTGGCCGTTGCCACGTTATACCCCATTGGTGGCCGTTGCCACGTTATACCCCATCGGTGGCCGTTGCCACGTGAGAACCCCGATTGGTGGCCGTTGCCACGTGAGAAACCCCATTGGTGGCTGTTGCCACGTGAGAAACCCTATTCTGTCCCTGTGCCACGTGTGAAATTAAATCAGTGGCTTTGCCATGTGTGTTTTGTGGCTGTGCCACGTGTCTTTAGTGGCTGTGCCACGTGCATTATTATTACTGTGATTTTATCACATTATTTGAGAAAGCGTTTAACGCGTTATTTTCACATGCTTTGTTAATGCTCTAGACTGAGCCTTTTTACTTCATGTTTTTACATGATTTGAGATATGAGAATATCGTTTTGAGTACTTTCATGCTATGGTTTTCAAATGAGTTTCACATACAAATAAATATTTTGTGATGTGCATTTTGGTTTATGAAATGAGTTCCTTACCCCCCCCTTACTGAGCGATTTAGAAGCTCACCCTGTTTTCTTTCCCCCCAGAGTTCTTCAAGTGAAAAAGGATCTCCCTGCGACGTACGGAGTAGTGGCTAGTGGAGGATTCGAGCTCCAGGCCATATATATTGTATCTTGAGGTATATTTTATATTTTCATGTACCCATACTATTATTATAATTGCAGACACTTGATGTATAAAATTATATGGGATGTATTAGGATTAATTAACTTGGAATTGAGTATTTGTATACGGTACAATATACGCTATATTATGATGAGATCCTGAGGCATAATGATCATGATGATGTATGACACTGCACAGGAATGCACCCTTAATTGTGAATTAATGAGTAAAAAGTTTTAAATTTGCCCTATTTTCTGAATTTTTGGGGCGTGACAGGGTTTTCTTGGTATCAGAGCTTAGGGTGTCTAGTACTGTCAGTGTCGGTTAAGTGGAATAGAATACATCCCAAGTGTCTGTAATAGTCTGGTCATGATCTGAAATTGAGGATTGAGATTTCAATCGATTGTGATATGTACGCGCAGGAGACGAGTTGAGATAGAGAATGAGTAAATGACGAGGTCGTTCGAGGAGACAGGTAGAGTCCCCTCCGCCACCTGTCCCACAACCAGAGAGTCCTAACTCTCGATTTAATCGGATTGAGACCGATGTGAGGCAAGATTTTGAGCAGATGGCAGCGTTATTCGTGCAACACTTTGGAGTTAATGCCTCGGATGCTACCCCTACACCACCATAAGGACCTCCCATACCCCCAGTGCCTCCCGTCACCCAGCCTGAGGATAGAAGTATGGTCCGACTAAGGGATTTTCTGAAAGTGGTTGACGGAATTAAGAATTATATTTGATTTCCTAGGGTGCACCGATGCTGAGAGGGTCAGTATGAGTGCCTATATGCTGAAGGGGAGAGCTCGAGATTGGTGGGGTACTACCTAGGGTATTCTGATGTCCCACCATGATGTGATTGGTTGGGAAGAGTTCCAGACAGCCTTTAGGACCCAATATGTACCACGAGCCGCCCAGAGAAAGAAACAAGCTGAGTTTTTGAGTTTGGTACAGGGTGACATGTCTGTGGATGACTATGAGAGCCAATTCACAGCACTATTGAGATATGACCCAGAGACCTTCAAGAGTGAAGAGCTCCGCACAGAGAAGTTTGTGTATGGGTTGAAGCCTATCATCAGAGATAGATTGATAGGGCTATGTATTACGGAGTTTGGAGATGCTCTGAGACGAGCACAAGAAATTGAAAGAGGAATTGAGATGGTACAATCCCAGAATGAGCTCAGAGCGGTGAATAGAGATAAGGGCAAGAGGCCAGCACTTTTCCAAACGGAGGCTCGGAGAGGTTCCTTCAGAAGAGGAAGGATTGAGGTACAGAAGGACAGATTGGAGAGACCCAGAGCCTATCCTATTATCAAGGAGACCCCTCGATATGTCAGGTCGGAGATAAAGGTTTGTAGAGACTGTGGCTGATCGCATGAGGGAAGTTGTACTGGGTCAATCCGTGGATGTTTTAGATGTGGTGACATGGGTCACAGAGTGAAGGACTGTCCCCAACCTTAGATACCACATGCTCCGGAGCCCACTAGACAACAGCCTTAGAGAGTGGATCCCCGGAGACGGGCCACTGTGGCAGAGAAAGGGAAGAAACCTGTGGCACAGGGACGTGTGTTTGCCCTGGATAAGGAGACCGCAGAAACTATAAGAGGTACGCTCTCTGTCTGTAATTATGAGGCTCATGTGTTGATTGATTCAGGATCCACGCATTCGTTTATTTCTGAGCATTTTGCATGTAGATTAAACTTGAAGTTTGAACCTCTAGAATATATACTACATGTAAATACCCCTATGCGTGAATCTCAGAGAACTGAGTTAATCTGTAGAGGATGTGAAATAAAGGTGGGAGATAGAGAGATGTTAGCAGATCTAATCATGTTGAATATACATGGGTTTGATGTAATTTTGGGGATGGATTGGTTGGCAACCAATCGAGTGAGTTTAGACTGCTACACTAAGATTGTAACTTTCTCCCTACCTGAACCTTACAGTGTACGATTGAGATATTGAGGAAATGAATATGTGAAATTCTAGTAAGTAATTTGAGAATTTTAATATTATTTTGGAGAATATTAAATATGATTGTTCATGTGAAGGTTATGAGACACTCATCTTAGACGATGAGCGGGAACATCCGAGGATTGAGGATATACCTGTGGTTTGCGAATTTCTGGATGTTTTCCCAGATGAATTGCCAAGTTTACCACCAGAGAGAGAGCTGGAGTTTACCATTGATTTGGTACCAGATACTCAGCCGATCTCTAAACCTCCTTACAGGATGGCATTAGTGGAACTTGAGGAATTGAAGAGACAACTACAGGGTTATTGGATCAAGGGTTCATTAGACCCAGTGTTGAGCCGTGGGGAGCACCAGTACTATTTGTTAAAAAGAAGGATGGTAGTCTCAGATTATACGTAGACTACCGGTTGTTGAATAAAGCCACAGTGAAGAATAAATACCCACTGCCCAGGATTGATGATCTACTCGATCAGCTAAGAGGGGCCTCAGTCTTTTCTAATATTGATTTGAGATCAGGCTATCACCAATTGAGGATCAAGGAAGAAGATATTCTAAAGATGGCTTTCAGGACAAGGTATGGCCATTACGAATTTCTGGTGATGTCCTTTGGATTGACGAACGCCCCTGCAGCATTTATGAGATTGATGAACGAGGTATTCAGAGACTATCTAGATAAACTTTTGATAGTCTTTATTGATGATATCCTAGTATACTCTCGGTCGTATGAGGAGCATGCACAGCATTTGTGGTTAGTACTTCAGATACTCCGAGATAAGCAATTATACGGAAAGCTTAGTAAGTGTGTGTTTTGGCTGAATCGGATAGCTTTCCTTGGTCATATAGTCTCAGAGGAAGGAGTATTAGTGGACCCAAGCAAGGTGGAGGCTGTACTTAATTGGGAGAGACCGAGGACAGTTACTGAGGTACGAAGCTTCCTTGGTTTGGCAGGGTATTAAAGAAGATTTGTGGAAGGATTTTCAAAGATTGCTGCTCCTTTGACTAAACTCACGCGCAAAGAGACTCCATTTATATGGACTGATCAATGTGAGCACAGTTTTCAGGAATAAAAAAGGAGATTGACAGCGGCACCTGTGTTAACAATTCCTGAGGGATCAGGAGGATTTTCGGTGTATAGCGTTGCATCTCACCAAGGATTGGGGTGTGTGCTTATGCAGCACGGAAGAGTGGTCGTTTATGGATCCCGACAGCTGAAGGACCATGAGCGGAATTACCCCACGCATGATTTGGAGTTAGCCGCTGTGGTATTTGCTTTGAAGATCTGGCGACACTACTTATATGGGGAAAGATTCCAGATCTTCACTGATCACAAGAGTTTGAGATATCTCTTTGATCAGAAAGAGTTAAACATGAGATAAAGGAGATGGATGGAACTCCTTAAGGATTATGACTGCGAGATTCTATATCATCCGGGTAAGGCGAATGTGGTTGCTGATGCCCTGAGCAAGAAGAGTATGATATCTGCTATGATGATCAGGGAATGGGATTTGTTAGAGCAGTTCGTCGAACTTCGGATCGGAGTTAAAGAGGTAGAGACTGGATTTTTGGCTAGCTTGCGGATAGAGCCCAGGATCATGGATCAGATTAGAACTGGGCAGCGCAGTGATCAGAGATTGATAGATATGGTTAGCCAAGCTGAGCAGAGTTCGCATTCGGATCTCACCATCAGTGAGGATGGATTGTTGAGATTCAGAGGACGGATTTGTGTACCGGACGATGATACCCTGAAGAGACAGATACTGAGAGAATCCCACTGCTCGCGTTACACCATGCACCCAAGGAGTACTAAGATGTACTGAGACTTAAGAAAGGTGTATTGGTGGAGTGGTATGAAGCGAGACGTGGCAGAGTATGTGGCCAGGTGTTTAGTATGCCAGCAAGTGAAAGCTGAGCATCGGAAGCCCGGAGGACTACTACAGCCCTTACCTGTACCTACATGGAAATGAGAGCATGTCACTATGGACTTTATTATGGGTTTACCGAGGACCCGAAGAGGTCATGACGCTATATGGGTTATAGTGGATAGATTGACCAAGAGTGCACACTTTCTTGCCATCAAGAGCACAGATACTGTGGATGCCTTAGCTGAGCTGTATGTCAGTGAGATAGCTAGATTACATGGGGCTATAGTGAGTATTACTTCTGATCGAGATTCCCGATTTACTTCCAGATTTTAGACCCAGTTTCAGGAGTCCATGGGATCTCGATTGAGTTTCAGTACCGCCTATCATCCTCAGACAGATGGTCAGTCAGAGAGGACTATTCAGACCCTGAAGGATATGTTGAGGGCGTGTACGATGGATTTTAAGGGATCATGGGATGATCATCTGCCCCTAGCAGAGTTTGCATACAATAACAGCTATCATGCGAGTATTGGAATGGCACCTTTTGAGGCTCTATATGGAAGGAGGTGTAGATCCCCTGTAGCTTGGGAAGAAGTCGGTGACAGAAAGATAAATGCCCCCGAGCTTGTTGAGCAAGCCGTACATAATGTGAAACTCATATGTGAGAGGTTACGGGCTGCACAAAGTAGACAGAAAAGCTACGCGGATGTGCGTAGACGGCCACTCGAGTTTGATGTTGGTGATGCAGTATTTCTGAGAGTATCACCGAGCAAGGGTATCGTGCGATTTAGGAAGAAAGGAAAATTAAGTCCTCGATACATAGGACCATTCGAGATTCTTGAGAGAGTGGGAGAGGTAGCTTACAGATTAGCATTACCCCCACAGATGTCCGGAATACACAACGTTTTTCATGTGTCTATGTTGAGGAAGTACCACCCGGACCCTTCTCATGTTATAGAGTATGATGAGATGGACATACAGGAGGACATGAGCTACACTGAGGAACCCGTCCGGATTCTTGATAGAAAGGAGAAGGTACTGAGAACCAAGAGCATCCCATTAGTGAAAGTTTTGTGGAAACATCACTCAATGGAAGAGGCAACGTGGGAACTAGAGAGTCTCATGAAGGAGAAATACCCCCATCTATTTGACTAGTTGAGTTGAATTTGGAGGATCAAATTCTTTTTAAGGTGGGGAGGATGTGAGATCTGAGAATTTCAGACATATTTTAATGATGTAATAAGAATTTGAAGTGTAATTAATTGAGCTAAGTGAATTGTGGGAATTATAATTAGAGATTTATATGTTAAGTGTGTAAAATAAGCATTAAGTATGAGGACAGATCGATCTGGGGGAAGGAGAGATCGATCTGGTAAGTTAAAAATGACGAGGAAGGAGGAATTTGAGGAGCAGATCGATCTCCAATGGAAGAGGATCGATCTCCTTATGATTTTGTTTGAGAGAAGATGATCTCATGAGGAAGAGATCGATCTCCATATGATTCTGTTTAGGAGAAGATCGATCTCCTTAGGAGCAGATCGATCTCATAAAGCCATAAAGAGATCGATCTCACCCCTCGACAGATCGATCTCCTCGGAATAAAATTGCCCAGATCGTCCCTAAAATTCAAACGCAGATCGATCTCACCCCTCGACAGATCGATCTCCTACCTCCAGTCTATATAAGGAACCCCTGTTTTTCTCCTGCAAACTCACTTTCTCTCTCTTCCAACCCCATTTCCACCGAAAACCTAACTTTCTCACTCATCCAAATCACCCATTTCCGGCCGAATCAGAGGTTGTGGCAAGAAGGAAAGTTGTTCCTCATCAAAGGGAGAACAACATACTTGGAAATCGAAGGACGAATCGGATCGAGGCGTGGGTTGTGCGTCTCACAAGCTTTGGGTAATTTCTAAACCTCGATCTTGATATTTGAGATGATTTTGATGATATTGGAGGTTGTCATTGCGTTGAAATAGTTGAGAAAGGATTAGGGATTGATGAAATTGCAATGTAGTTGGAGTAATGTAGATATTTGGTAATTTTGGTAATTTTGAGAATTTGTGCTATAAATGGAAATATAGACAATGTGGTGAATTAGCGTAGATGATTTAACATGAGAAATATAGGACGTTGAGCTATTGTGAATGAGGTTAAAGTTTAGGGTAGAGTTACGAGAATCGAGAGATTTGAGGAGTTATGAGCAATTATGCTCGGTTTTGAGAATTGAGGTTTATGAGATAATTGAGTATTGATGTTTTAACATCGTTTGGACAGCTCGGGAGTTCCAGAGTGGAATGCGAGGCTAGTCCGTGATACGGGGGAAACGATTGCACTATACGAGGTGCAAAGAGGTAAGGGAAATCTAAACCATTTGTGTATGTGATTTGTAAACTATTATAGCATGATTTGTGGTTTATAAAACAAGCATGTTGAGTGTTGTGTTGAGATTTAATTGCACACGGTTTTTATAGCCGGTTGGAGCCCAATGTTTTTATGAGTTTATAACTGGGCTCTACGTTAAGGCAATATCGAGATTTGAGAAATGTGTGCGTGTGCTTTGCCGGTTGGGACTCGATGTTTATTATGTTTTGTGTTGAGTACAAACGATTTCAAATGAGTTTTATGAGAGAAAAACCATCATGAGTTCTACGTGAAGGCAAGCCAGTCTTGTGTGTTAAGACTTAGGTGTGTAATTTTGAGTACACACCGGGCGTTGCTCTGGTAGCATGTAAGCCTGATTTCTTCTCCGTTCTGGTAACGTGAGAATAACCCATTCTGTGGCTATGCCACGTGATACCCCATTGGTGGCCGTTGCCACGTTATACCCCATTGGTGGCCGTTGCCACGTTATACCCCATTGGTGGCCGTTGCCACGTTATACCCCATTGGTGGCCGTTGCCACGTTATACCCCATCGGTGACCGTTGCCACGTGAGAAACCCCATTGGTGGCCATTGCCACGTGAGAAACCCCATTGGTGGCCGTTGCCACGTGAGAAACCCCATTGGTGGCCGTTGCCACGTGAGAAACCCTATTCTGTCCCTGTGCCACGTGTGAAATTAAATCAGTGGCTTTGCCATGTGTGTTTTGTGGATGTGCCACGTGTGAATTTAAATCAGCGGCTGTGCCACGTGTGTTTAGTGGCTGTGCCACGTGCATGATTATTACTGTGATTTTATCACATTATTTGAGAAAGCGTTTAACGCGTTATTTTCACATGCTTTGTTAATGCTCTAGACTGAGCCTTTTTACTTCATGTTTTTACATGATTTGAGATATGAGAATATCGTTTTGAGTACTTTCATGCTATGGTTTTCAAATGAGTTTCACATACAAATAAACATTTTGTGATGTGCATTTTGGTTTATGAAATGAGTTCCTTACCCCCCCTTACTGAGCGATTTAGAAGCTCACCCTGTTTTCTTTCCCCCCAGAGTTCTTCAAGTGAAAAAGGATCTCCCTGCGACGTACGGAGTAGTGGCTAGTGGAGGATTCGAGCTCTAGGCCATATATATTGTATCTTGAGGTATATTTTATCTTTTCATGTACCCAGACTATTATTGTAATTGCAGACACTTGATGTATAACATTATATGGGATGTATTAGGATTAATTAACTTGGAATTGAGTATTTGTATACGGTACAATATACGTTATATTATGATGAGATCCTGAGGCATAATGATCATGATGATGTATGACACTGCACAGGAATGCACCCTTAATTGTGAATTAATGAGTAAAAAGTTTTAAATTTGCCCTATTTTTCGCATTTTCGGGGCGTGACAACGCCTTCCCATGGTCTGTAGCAGTCATTGCGCGTTTCATCAGTAAAACGTCAGCCTTCAGGGAATTTAACTGCACCTCAAATTTATCCGATAGATCACGAACATGCTGCATGACGTTGGTGTAACGATTAACATGCTCCTTCTGCATGTCCAATGCTAGCTGTGTCAACTCCTGGACACTGACTGCCATGGCCTGAATCTGCTCAGCCATCGTACCCGCCTCCTCTTGCGGTACGCCCACCATTGCTTCAAGTACAGCAACTCTGTCAGCCAACTCGTGTGCCATGATCCAGAACTCGGCTCGGATACCAAATTGTCACGGGGTCGTTCTCTCCTATAGAACTTTTCCCAGTGATGGCCTAAGTTTCCCGCAACTTAGTACAACCAATCTTTACACTAATCCAAATCCGGGTCAATACGCAACGATATAACACTCGAGCAAGAAAAGGACTCGACAAAGTATACCAATAAATCAAAGAACACTCAAGCTTTAGAGAAAAGAGCCTTTCTATTAATCCGCAATAAAAAGATTACAAATTTAGCCAAGAAGACCGCTCCTAGCTATCACTCTCTTTCTCCCTGAATGATTCTCTCACTGAATGATGAATAAATATTCTACCCCCTCCCCTGGGGTTTATATAGGCAAGTGAGGACATCCCCCTCACGTAGGCAACTGAGTTTGATTACAACAGAAACTCTATAGGATTAATTCCTACTAAACTAAGGACTCTCCGGATGATCGCCACCTCAATGCTCTTCAGAGTTTATATCTGTGATAATCTCTAGTGATTCGGTCTGTCAAGACTTCTCCGCTTATCCTGTCTTATGACCCGCATTTATCCTTATCCTTATCCCGATTTTAAGGATTCGCCTTAGCTTGCCACTCGCAAACTACGATCATCGTCCGTTAGCGTCTCCGTTTCATGCTTGGCAATCCGCCCAAGCCAAGTGCCTGTCTTGCCTGTTTCGGTGCGCTTCCCGTTGCGCCCCGTGCAAAGCTTTCTCGTGCTCCGCACTCGTCACAGCGCCCCCAGTCGAACCCTTGCGAGCTGGGCGCTTGGTCAAGTAGCTAGGGTCTAACACTGGGCTACTATGCACGCTCTGTAGGGGGAAAAATAGAGAGGGATGAGCAACCACATGCTTAGTAAGGCAATAATGCAAGCATGGTAGATAACTACTCTATCTACTTACTGATAGTGTTATGCATAAATCATTTATGGTAGGAGCATGAGGAATAAAACTATGCCATATGAGTATACATATATATCATGTGTCAAAATCATGTACATTGGCATATCAAACATGGTAAAAAGAACATCATGTATAAATCATCTCATGCTCAATCTCATTTAAATTCATAAAAAGGGCAATTCATTAAGAAACCTCCTTTTTAAACCAACATCATAAATACCACCAAATCAATTCACAATCACAACCACATTTTCATTTCACAATTCACACATGTATATAAAAACTAGGTCACTATATCAAAAGTGCCTATGTGGACCAACTACATCATAAATCATCCCAGACCACACGCGTCCAGGTGTGCGGGGTATCATACTGGCACGAAGATGGATTATCCCTCGCCAGACTTTCTCATCACTTAACCATCACGCGGTACATCGTACTCCATGTGATATACATGGTACAGCGTACTCCGCAGACTCATATCGTGATTGGGGGTGCCATTCCTAGGTCTTACCTACCCCATACTAAGAGTTTTCCATATTCGTGAAGGAGAGCCTCCCTGCCGAACAGAGCCTCCCTGCCTAACAGAGCCTCCCTGCCTCCTCGGGCTTAAGGATGTTAGCTTAAGGATGTAGGGCCTAAGGATCCTTCCGTAAGAGAGCCTCCCCACCGAATAGAGCCTCCCCGCCTAACAGAGCCTCCCCGTCTCCTCGGGCTTAAGGATGTTGGCTTAAGGATGTAGGGCTTAAGGATCTTACCGTACCCATGTAGGAGAGCCTCCCTGCCTAACAGAGCCTCCCCGCCCCTCCAGGGCTTAAGGATGTTGGCTTAAGGATCCCACCGTAAGAGAGCCTCCCCACCGAACAGAGCCTCCCCGCCTAACAGAGCCTCCCCGCCTTTTTGGGCTTAAGGATGTTAGCTTAAGGATGTAGGGCTTAAGGATCTTACCAACTTTCACAACCTTATACATATCACAATGTGCAAACTTGTGCGAGTAAACCTCTAGCACGACTCATGCATCCTCTCATAACGAGACGCGTATGAGCATAGCTCTAGTACGGTTATACTCATAAGACAAACCACTCAAAAGCCACGTACGAGCAGAAGCTCCAGTACGGTTTATAAACATCATCATAGTTTCCAAATCAAGGTGCGAGCTAAGCTCCAGCACGTTTCATACAAGTGAAAACATCAATACCCGGTGCGAGCTAGGCTCTAGCATGGTTTAATTCACATAAACATGATAGGCGGCTCATAAGATTTTAAAACTATCTCAAAACATATTTGGCACTTCACATGTGCTATAAATATCGAACCAAAATAGCCAACCTATTTATCAATTCGTTTGAAACCAAACACTTGTTTTGTGAAAGCGTTCAAAACACTTGATTTATGCAATTATTAGCCTTACTATCCCTTTTTATACATCCATGTAAACCAAATCATCCAATATTCACAACAATTTTCGTATACCAAACAACCAATTTCTCAAACGTTCATGCATTTCATAAACACCCTATAATCCCGCAAATTACGAGCAGCTACCTCTATATACTTACAGAATTCCCTTACCTGGAATCGCGATGCGTGACTCCACTTCCTTAAGCTGCTTACTCGTACGGTTCGATTCGTCTTCAACGAACTCTTCGGGACTGCACAAAATCGTATCCCGCATTATATTCGATCCATATAATATGACGTCGTGCGTTCACTATAGTCAATTCGACCTATAGTTTTCTATTAATGCTTATGAGGCCTCGTTTCATTACTTTATCCAAAACTCGAATCTATGGATTCTTTTAGGCCTATTAACTCATTCCAAATCGATATTAAATCGATATCAAGCTCATAGTGTTCATATTTCATTGATTTCCTCACTATGGCATTTGTCAAGCATTTACATGCTCATTTTCATAATTTCACTTAAACCCACATTATAACTCCACATAACCATTCCAAATCACCCACATTACTCATCTAACAACTTATCATAACCTATAAACCACCAACTCCCCAAATCATACTTTCTCACACTAGAGGCATTCCATTTTCTAGGTTACATTAGTTTCTAACACAACCTAGGTGTTTCCATCTATACATACTCATGCCGAACAACTCCAAAATCAATTAAATAGACAATGTACTTGGATTGGAATGTTAGAATCTTACCAAATATGATTTTTCTTCTTGCTCCAAATGTCAATGCCCTTATCTCCTTCAATACCCACAATGGGATTTTGGCTTCCAACTATGTTGTTCTCTTCCTCAAGATGAACGACTTAATGTCTAATGGTCTTCCCTCATTCCTTGTTGAAAATGGCTGATTTTAGAGAGAGAAAGTTAGGTTTTTGGGTTAGAAACGGAAGATTCGTGTTTTTCCCAAAATTTTCAGATTTTCAGCCCTCCTTATATAGAAATAGCTTGAGGAGATCGATCTGGTCCAAGAGGAGATCGATCTGGTCCCCTTAAATCTCTCATTCTCATGAAATTTTAAGCATGAGATCGATCTGTCGAAGCATGAGATCGATCTGGTCCCAAACAGAGAGCTAAGGAGATTGATCTGGGTGCTTGAGGATCGATCTTTTCATTACAGAATGCTTAAGAGATCGATCTGGCCCCATTAGAGATCGATCTGCTCTATTCCATTGCCCAAATAAGAGCATTCTGGCTCTTCCAGATCGATCTCTCATCCTATGAGATCGATCTGGCCTTCATGTTTTCCAGATTTCTTGCAGTTTCCTTGCTGCAACTCATACTAACACATCCTTGATCTATTGCCATGGCCATTTTCTCATCCACCCACCTTTATAACTTGAAAATGGCATCCATTCATACCTTATGCACATTGAAACTTGTGTGCATTCATTGTATGTCCAAAGGTATGCTACATAAAACCAAATGGAAGCATTTATATTCATGCAACTTCCTTCCATTTACCACACCACCCATTTTAAGTTTCAATCACATCCATCACTTATAAAGACTCATTTCTTCATATTCAAACTCAATGGAACTTGTATGTACGTTACAAATCATATTACACATACATACATTGAATCCATGGACTTACATCGATCATACTTTACATTACAAGTCCATTCACATTCATTACACATTACAACTTTACATATACGGGGTCTCACAGGGGGTACTTCTCTTTCATCAGGTCCTCTAACTCCCAGGTGGCTTCCTCTGATGTATGATGTTTCACAGGACCATAACTAATGAAATCAACTTGTTCTGTAACACCTTCTCTTTTCTATCCAATATCCGGATCTATTTCTCTATATATGACATATTCTCCTTGAGATTTAACGGCTCATAGCTGATTACATGTGTTGGATCTGGATGGTACTTTTGGAGCATGGAAACATGGAAGACATTGTGGACCTATACTAGCTCAGGTAGTAAGGCTAGTCTATATGCTCTGTCTCCCACTTTATCCAAAATCTCAAAGGGACAGATGTAATGAGGGCTTAGTTTTTCCTTCTTCTCGAACCTCGTTATTCCCTTAGAAGCAGATACTTTAAAAAATATAGACTCAACCACAATGAACTCAAGTGGTCTCTGTCTTCTGTTAGCATAGCTCTTTTATCGACTCTGAGCCGTTCTCAGCCTCTCACATATTATCTGAACTTCCTCTGAGGCTTGTCTAACCAAATTGGGAGTGAGTAACTGTCTGTCACCAACCTCTTCCCAACCAATAGGCAATCGGCATCTACGATCGTATAGTGCCTCATAAGTGGCCATACCAATACTTGAGTGATAACTGTTATTGTAGGCGAACTCAATCAGTGGCAAGTGATCGTCCCATGAGCCTCTAAAATACAGTACACATGCTCTCAACATATCCTCCAGGGTTTGTATAGTCCTCTCTGACTGACCATCTGTCTGAGGATGAAAAGAAGTGCTAAAGCTCAATTGGGTCCCCATCTCTTCATAAAAATCTCCCCAAAAGTGGGAAGTGAATTGGGCATCCCTATCAGAAACACTACTCACTGGGACTCCATGTAGTCTCACTATTTCTCGTACATACAAGTTCTCCAATGCACTCAAAGTATCTGTAGATCTCATAGCTAAAAAGTGTGCTAATTTCGTTAACCGATCTACTATAACCCAAATCGCATTATGAATCTTATGGGTTCTCGGTAATCCCATCATAAAATCCATGGTGACATGCTCCTACTTCCATGTCGATATCGGTAGAGGTCGCAATAATCCTCTAGTTTTCTGATGCTCTACCTTAACCTGCTGACAGATAAGACATCTAACAACATATTCAGCTATGTCTCTTTTCATTCCAGACCACCAATATACTTTTTGGAGATTTTGATACATTTTACTGCTCCCCAGATGTACTGTGTATCTCAATAAGTGAGCCTCTGATAAAATCAACTTCCTAAGCTCTGGATCATTAGGGACACATATTTTATTCTAGAACCTTAGTAGTCCATCTGAGCTCAATACGAAATTAGTGCCGTCACCTTTCTAAATTAGACTAATTACATCAATACACCATTGATTATTTTGCTGAGCTTGTCGGATTCTCTCAATCAACTCCGATTCTAATCTAAAGCTTGCTATAATCCTATAACTACCAATCTCAGATGGGGTCACATCCAATCTATGGTCCATGAATTGTTCCAACAACTCGTGCTCCCTAACCATCATATATGATACCAATCTGAGACCCTTTCTACTTAATGCATCAACAACCACATTCGACTTCCTCGGGTGGTACAAAATCTCACAATCATAGTCTTTAAAGAGTTCTAACCACCTTCTCTATCTCATATTCAACTCCTTCTATGAGAACAAATACTTAAGACTCTTGTGATCCGTAAAATCTAAAAGCTCTCACCATATAAGTAGTGGCGCCATATCTTTAATGCAAATACTACGACCGTCAACTCTAAATCATAAGTGGGGTACTTCTCTTGATCTTTTAGCTGTCTGGATCTATAAGCAACTACCCTTCCATTCTGCATCAAGACACAACCCAGTCCTTGGTGTGAAGCATCTGTGTAAACAGAATAGTTCCTTGAGCTGTTAGGAATCGTGAGAACTGGCGCAGTGGTTAATTTATGCTTAAGTTCTTGGAAACTCCTCTCACATGCTTCGTCCCACATAAACTCTATATTCTTCCTTGTAAGACATGTTAACGGAGTAGCCAATCTAGAGAAACCCTCTAGAAACCTCCTATAGTAACATGCTAAACCCAGAAAGCTTCTGATCTCTATGGCTATCGTGGTTGTTCCCACTGAAGAATAGCCTCAATCTTGGATGGATCTACTAACACCCCATCTTTCTATACAATGTAGCCTAGAAAAGAAATCTGCTCTAACCAAAAGTCACATTTATTAAGCTTGGCATACAACTTTCTCTCTCGCAAGGTTTGCAAAACAATCCTCAAGTGTTACTCGTGATCTTTCCTGGATATGAAATAAACCAATATATCATTGATGAATACTATCACAAATTGATCCAGGTATGGCTTAAACACTTTATTCATTAGAGCCATAAAAGCTACTGGCGTATTTGTCAACCCGAAGGGCATCACTAGGAATTCGTAATGACCATAGCGGGTATAGAAAGCTATCTTGGGCACATCTTCCTTTCGAATCTTCAATTGATGGTAACCAGACCTCAGATCTATCTTGGAAAAGATCTGTGGTCCCTGAAGCTAATCCAATAGATTATCGATACGCGACAAGGGGTACTTATTCTTGATGGTAGCCTTATTCAACATCTGATAATCGATACACAACCTGAGGCTCCCATCTCTCTTCTTAACAAACAATATCGGGGCTTCCCATGGTGAGACGCTCGATCTTATAAACCCCTTATCTACATATCTTGCAACTGCTTCCTTAAGTCCTCTAGTTTAATTGGGGCCATCATATATGGTGACTTAGATATTGGCTCTATTCCAGGTGTCAAGTCTATACCAAATTTCATTTCTCCATCCGTTGGCAATCCTGGTAGGTCATCTGGAAAGACATCAGGAAATTCTCTAACCACAAGAATGTCATCCATATCCAGATGTGTTTTGTTCAACTCCACCATATAAGCAATAAAACCTTCAAAACAACATTTATGTCATTTATGTACCAATGCACTATACTTGCTACAAAATCAGGATTTCATTGCTTCTCATAAAATTTTACAACAGATTTCTCAGGTAAGGAAAATGTAATAGTTCTATAGTGACAATCTAAGACAGCATGATTGGTAGCTAACCAATCTATTCCCAAGATTGCATCAAGGTCATACATATTTAATAAAATCAAATTAGCTATAGTGCACTTATCTCTTATTCTAACTTTACAATCTTTGTATACTTATTCAGCTAATTGACTAACTCTCATTGGAGTACTTATTAATAAAGTCCCATTTAAGTATGTGGGTTTTACAAAACTTCTTAACTTTGATGCACATGCAGGCGATATAAAAGAATGCGTAGCACCAGAATCAAATAAAGCTATAGCGTCTAAATCAAAAATCAGAATTGTACCTTTTATCACCTTAGAAGAGGTATCTATTGATGCCTGGTCTATCGCATATACCCTGCCTTGGCCCACAACTTCCTTCCCTTTTTTTTCAGCCGTGGCTCTCTTCCTTGTAGAAGGTGTAACTGTACGAACTTTCTTTGGCTCCTTAACCTTCTGTGGGATTACCTCAACTCCTTCTGGATAATCTCTTGCATAGTGGACAAGCCTACCACATTTGAAACATCGGGTACCCTGAAAATGACAAGGCCTATTACCATGATATCAGCCACATACTATACTCTGATCAGTAGTTAGTTGGGGTCCACCAATCACTATACCCCTAGCTGATATTGGATTCGGATGTATAAAAGGTCTAATAGCCTTCTTTTGTGACTCCTCTGCCTCTCTCTGATGCTTGCCCAAATATCTCCGACCAAATCTGACACCCTTGCCATCTCCCAATTCCATCGGACCATTGTCCTTACCCCAACTGAACTCTGGAATTTACAGGTCATAGTCCTGCTCACACAACTGGGCTTGTCGTATAGCTTCTCTATATGTAGCAATATCAAACAGGGCCAGCTTAGCTCTAATCGAATGCTTGAGTCCATCAACAAATCTACGGACCCTAATTACTTCACTCCTGATAGAGTCTGGATCATACCGGCCCAATGATGTGAATAATGACTCGTACTCATCCATTGTTTGGTTCCCTTAAGTCAGATTTAAAAATTCCATTTGTAGCCTATGCCGAGAAGTATCTAGTATATATTGCTCTCTAAAAGCACCCAAAAACATATCCCATGTGATCGTTATACTCTGAGTTCTCAACATAGGTATGGTGGACTTCCACCAATGCTCTGCTTCGCCTCTCAATACAAAGGCCGCAAATGCTACTCTTTTCGTAGGCGAACATCAATAAAAATCAAATAGCTTCTCCATCTGACTAATCCAATCCTCACCCATTACGGGATCCTTTACCCGACTAAAAGAAGAAGGCTTAAAGTCCATAAAATGCCTCAACCTCTCCATATCATAGTCATAACCATGCCCCAAATCATCATCCTCATAATACTGAAGAACCACTGAAGGAGGAACTGGTTGAATTGGGGTACCTCATGGTCTATCGGGTTCAGGTGGAGCAGGTGCAGTATTCTCAGGTTCAGGTGCAGCTGTTGAGGGATTGGGTGTAGCCTGTCCTACTGTACCGAGTATACCCTCCAATCTAGACATGATCTAACCCATCATTGTTATCATCGTACGCATGTCTTCCTCCAATCTGACTAGCCGAGGATCAGGAGTCTCTATCTGATCATGGGGTTCATGACTAGAGGACTATCTACTATGTCTCTCAGTCCTATCATTTCGCCCCTGAGCTCTTGAGCTCTCTACCTTCTTGCGGTGTCCCTCAAGCATAGCTCACAAGCCTGTTAACTTTCCTGCATTTATAACAAACTCTTAGATCACTACCAGCTCCATATACACATTTGTATCTAAATATCCCACAGTAACTTGGGGATGTACATTTTCTTAGTCCTAAACAACGACTTACATCAGACCAACCAAGCTATGATACCAATTTTTGTCGTACCCTGACTTTGGGTGCCTTAATTTATACATATACCACTTACGGTTTGGCGGTGAGCCGATGCAATTACTAATTCCATACATTTATAGTGGAAATATTTAAAACTTTAAGACACACACTCCTAGGAATGTGTGTAGATATACAAAATCGATTGTATAAATATAATATCATTACATAACATTCCCATACAAATTTCTCATTTTCAATGTATGACTGTGCGATACAAAATGATTTATACAAAATACTTATGTGTATACATTTCTTATACATTATCAATTGGTGGGAGCTGACCAACACAAAAAAAAAAAACCAATCTGGAGACCACCGCACTGCTCTACTTCTCAGTATCTGGAAGGGGGAAAAATAGTGGGATGAGCAAACCACAGCTTAGTAAAGAAAATAATGCTAACAGGTAGATACTATACTATCTACATAGCCCATGCATGATTAATAAAATTATCTTTCATTCATGAATGAAGATATTAATGGAAAATGTATTAAAACATTTTTCTCTCGTAGGCATTTTCATAAATATCAATGCTCATTATTTCCATTTTGAAAACATGCCATAAAATAGTGCTATCTCAGCACAAGTATTCAAATCAAGATATTTATCAAATCACCATATCTCTTTTCTTTTCACAAGTCATTTCTTTTTATGAAGTTTCTTTCTTTTCTAAGTTCTCAAATTTCTCTTATCTTTGAGACAGGTATGGAATCTAGGCAAACAAATATCCACGACATATGGCCATAGTCAGTGATCCTAGGCCTCACTGATCAAGTGTGCACATGACATCACTCACCTGAAGGGGGATGGGTCAGTCTTAGCATTCGACGCATCTCAATCATTATCATCTTCCTCATCACATCACATATCCTCATAGTATAATGTACGCCATATGTCATCTACATGATACTCGTACCCACGTGCACCTAGCACATTACATAGTATTCCACGGACTACTACACAGTCCAACGTACGCCCATGGACCCAGTCCATCCACCCTACACCGATGGACTCATCATCCTTAACCATGTCTCATATACCAGGTGAGCAGAATCAGTGTGACACACAGTCATCGCATGGCTCCAGCGCGGTATCTCTCAGTGCAAGCAGCTGATTCTAGCACTGTATTATGTCAAAAATCATTGTACGAGCTAGGCTCCAGCACATCATCATCATCATAAAAGTACGTGCGAGTTACGCTCCAGCACAGTTTAATAAACATGCAAACATATGTGAGTAAAACCTCCAGCATAGTAAAAATCATTAAAACATTTGTGAGCTAAGGCTCCAACACCAGTTCACATCTCAAATCTGATAGGTGGCTGTTTTCTCTTTATAAAATCTCAAATCATTTTTATTAACGTAGCATGTCATCCCATGCTAAACATGTAAAACTAGCCAGCCTATCCATCATCATTTCTTAGTCACAAAACAACATTTAGGTTTAAAACATTAAAAACATGCATGTCATGCTATTTCCTTTCCCACATCTCATTTTCGCAATTCATACCATAATACATATCAATTCACTTATGGCTCAATAGCTAAACATATTATTTCTAGCATCATAACTATGGAAATCGTAGTAAAATACGTACAAATATCTCTATCGTCAACATACAATCCCTTACCTCGAATCGCGCTCATATTTCATTCGTCTCGTTTGCTCCGTTCGCGATCCGGGTTGACAGTGTTCCAACGTATTCCAATCTACACGTATAAATCATTAAGTTATTTTCCCTTCCTTCTCCTGAATATTCACATTGTCATTTATTTACCTGTTCATATTTCTCAAGCCCTTTTATCCTATTTCACCTTTTCCACTAGTATCACTATATATTCTCCATAAATATTTCTTAATGAATTCCCCCTTAATATTACTCACCCATCACTACAATTATCATTTATATCCTTATTTCACATGCCATTCAACCCATAAAGTGTCTAGAACTCACATTTAAAGCTTGAAGGCTGAAAAGCTTACCTAGCTTAGCTTTTTCCATAGCCAAACTTGTGGTACTCTATTCTCCTCCTCTTGATCAAACCAATGTGTGATTTTTAGGTATGTTGTTCTCCTTACTTCAAGGAACAACTTTTCCTTCTTGAACTTCTTCCAAAACTGGCTGGAATATGGTGATATTTGGGTGAGAAAGCTTAATTGTTTTGAGAGAAAAGGATAGGTCAGATTTTCAGCTCAATCTCGTGCTCTTTTTAGAGATGCAGAGACATGAGATCGATCTTGTCCCTTGTGGAGATCAATCTTTTCATGGCTTGGTAGTCCTTTCCCCTGATGTAACTACTACCAGATCGATCTACTCTTCATGGTGAGATCGATCTGTTGCAAGCAAAATTCTTCTTGGAGATCGATCTGCTTCTTGTAGGAGATCAATCTTCTCCTCATAATTCTTAACGAGATCAATCTGTTTGTGAAGGGGAGATCGATCTGTTGCTTAATGGAGATCGATCTCTCATTGGCCAAGACATTTGGAGATCGATCTGTGCCTTGTGAGTGATCGATTCCTTCCTAGCATAGACTGAAGGAGATCGATCTGCTTTCCTATGAGATCGATCTGCTTTCCTATGAGATCGATCTGCCTTGTTCAATTGGACTGAGATTTGGTATTTTGTGAGAGGGGATCGATCTCTCCTTCATGGGAGATCGATTTGCTCCTTCCCTGAACCCTCATTACTATAATTTTCTATAGATTTTCAATGTGTAATTCATCCTTAATTGCCTAATGCTTCATTTTATAATCCGTACGTAGCTAACATATAATAATTTCCATTCCGTATAGTTCGTAGGTAACTAAACTCGTGCTCACACTTGAAATCATGGATTATACATTAGATTCATCTTCCTTACATCCTTTTGTCATTTATACACATGTAACAATGTACATTTACATCATAGCTTCATAAAAAGACTTGTAAAACTACAGGCATTACAACTGACTCCCACCAAATCTTTGCCTTATCTCTAAACATTAAAGCTGCCAGAGCAACTCTCTCAGTGGAGCTGCAACCCAGGTATCAAAATAGCTTCTCTAACTGTTTCACCCATGCCTCAACCCCATCGGGATCCTTTTCACCCTTAAAAGTAGGTGGGTTCATCTTCTGGAACTGCCAGAACCTCACCATATTATGATCTACTGGATCCCCAAGTTATGGCTGTGAGACAACTGGCTACTGAGGTGGAGCTATTGATGGATTAACTGGCTATTGTGAGGGAGGTGTAACAGCCTACTGTGGAGGGGGAACTTCGGATGGAGATGACTGTACAATAGGGGCTTTAGCCTAAGCCCTTGCATATTGCTGAGTTAGGAGTGCAGCTAATTGTTGGACTGTCTGCTGCAACTGCCCGAGACTATGCTCAAGCTGCCCTATCCGGGTGTTCGAGCTAGGTGGTTGCGGAGCTGGCAGCATAGGAGCTTGTCTCGGTCTCCCTCTACCTCGAGGTCGCCTGCCTCTACCTTCCATAATCAGATCAAAATCCTATACAGGAATGCACAGATTAGTACTTATAATCAAAATTGAAACTTTATATATATGCTGACACTTTCATGGTGTACCAGGATGTAAACTAACGAAATCAATCTACACAAAGACAAACAAACTCTCAGCTCTGATACCAAACTATCACGTCACAAATTCTTATGTAAAGTCATAGAAGCTACAA
Organism: Firmiana major; assembly: GCA_033439115.1. Taxonomy (NCBI): domain Eukaryota; kingdom Viridiplantae; phylum Streptophyta; class Magnoliopsida; order Malvales; family Malvaceae; genus Firmiana; species Firmiana major. The sequence goes on along the minus strand of CM065896.1, from coordinate 59,509,001 downwards.
AATTTCGGGCAGATTTCGCGCATTTCTTTACCTTATCATTTGTGTACGTATTGTGTAAACTTTGCCAATATTAAAATTTCTAATGTAGTTAATTTCAGGTCCGTAATAGTGACAGATAGTTGTGCATGGAAATCTATACCTTTAAACAATTCTAAAACATATTACATGATTTTTGGTAGAGAGTTCTATCAAGTTAAATCCCTTTACGCCACTTACCAACTGTCACTACCTATTAAGAGTTCTAAATATCCAAAACAAAATATTGTTATTATACCATCCATCAGTCATCTCATGAAGTAATTCATCATACTGAATATTTACAATCCCCAAAATACACTCCTATGTACACCATGTAGTCCCTACTAAGTCAGCGTATACATAAGCATACTTACAACCACCGAACGGATATACCTTGGTGGAAGCCCCGAAAAACTCTCGAAGGAATAGTACACGTCTCAAAAGATCTACTCAGTTGGAATCTGAAAGAGTGGAGAGAGGTTGAGTTTTTTTTGGAAACCCAGCAAGCAAATATACAGCTACTCAAAACGTAAAATAGATTTAATAATTTGCATGCCTTAACTGTAACAAATCTGAAAACAGATACATCGGATAACATTAGTAAACACATGCTCAAATATATATTTATCTATATATATATATATCAAATTAGGGAAGCAGTCAAATAGATCAAAATCAGAGAGTGGATGCAAACTGGATATCAGATACAAAAGCGTCAGAACGCTGGGTACCACCCCTAACAGAACGTACTGTAGCTATCAGTGCAACAGACTCCCTATTTCTAAGACGCTATCTATGATCATAGACCTGAGCCAGTCTCACGGGCCAGGTGAAATCGGCTCCTATCACCTCGGGATAGGTGAAACTGTTTCCAATTTCATTATCAAGGGAACTACATACTTTGGTGTACCGCGAGGTCCACTCGTACCCGTATCACTAATAAAAGTTAAATCATAATTTACTTCCCTTATATGATAAGTTTAGGCAGAAGGTTTACAATCAAAATAAATTTCCTTAATAGGAGAAAATATTTTAATTTCTTTAAAAATAAAGTCCAGGATATCAAATTTGACTAATAAATAAATAAGATAAAATAAAATAAATTTTACTAAAGTAAATATAATCATATAAAGTATTTAGTCACATCAAAGCATAGTGCACATTTTTAAACAAAGCATGAATGAGGCAGATAATCATCAAAATTACGTCATATAGTCATCCTCATGCCAAAGAAATCAATTCAGAAAATTAAATAAGAAATTTGTAACTGCATATCTACTTACCTGTACTTGACACCAACAACGAAACCTAGCTTACTTCTCTAATTTCTTCTAAACGGTTCCCAACTCAAACTATATTAAACACAATGGGTTCATCAATTTTGCTAAACTTGAAACTTTGAAATTTATCTATTTATTTGTTACAGCTATATATATATATATATTTACCTTAAACTTGAAATTGAGAGTTCTCCGTCTCTCACCCCTTTTTGATTTTTCTGGGAAAGTTTAAACCGAATCTTGTTGTAGCTTCCTCTTCTCGATACCTTATACTTGTAAATTTAGTAAATGAGAGAAACTAATTGTACAGTGACAATTCTTTAAAATTTCCTGCACCTCTTACCTAAAATTTTATTTTGCTGGAAATCACACTAGTAAACTAATCCTCTCGACTTCACAAGTTCCAAATATCATCTACCTACAATTTTGTATCATATAAATCATCAAATAAACTTGTTAATTTCTAGAACAGAAAATTGCCATCACTGCCAAGCTATTTCATTTATCTATTTATTTCTTTGTTACCTCTCTTCACCCATCGTTCTTGTCCATGAATTGTCAGACCTCAAGCATGTCTATTTTCTTGACTCCCCTGCTAATTACGTCGCCTGCATCCAATTGAATGTTACCTAATATTTTTAATTAAATCAACATGCAAATGGCATGTTACATTTCTCTCACTCCTCAGTTTTTCTGTTCTTCTTAACAGATCCGAACCAAATAAAGTTTCCTTGAATTTGGCTCTCGATTTACACCCAGCACCAAAACAGGTACATGTAATGGGGGTTTTGACTTGCCCAAGTCATTGCCAATGGGTTTTCTTTAATAATCTGGTGTGTTGTCCAGATTTCTTCCTCACCGAGTGTCCCTACTCTCTATTGAATTTCTTAGGTTTCTCGATTTCGTTTAAGTAGTCAAAACTGAGACTGGCAATTGTTTCCTTAAATCGCATTACACCCACACTATGAGCCTCTCATCACTTTTTCTGGATTTTTTTTCTTCTCTTAATTGAATGAAAGAAGAAACAATGGCAGCAGCACAATCAAGAAGTTGCGGCAGTTCAATGAAGAAGGAGGAAGACAACCTTTTTTTTATGTGGCCCACGCCTGTACTGTTATGGAAGAAAGAAAGCCATCCTTATTTTATTGTTATTCTACATATTATTATTATATATTTCTTTTGTTTTGTTAGTTCCCACGTTTTCATGCCTCCCCTGAATATATTTACATGTATACTATTTATATATTAATATATTAATATCAATAATCTCTTAAACCTCCATAATAAAATTTTAAGGTGTCACAGGATTACATCTAGGTTTCTTCCTTTTAGTTTAAAATGGATGAACGACAAGGCATGTTGTATGGTATTGACTATTATGTCGAGTTTGTGGTTATGCGATGTACGATTAATAGTCCTGTTAACACATATTTAATATTTCTGTAGTTAAGTACTTGTGATGATTATGCCATAAATGGTAGGAAGGACTTAATTCTGTTATGTGGTTATGCTGTCAAAATTGTAAAGAAACCTGATAATCACAGATATCATAGGTCACTTCTAGATATTGATCATTTATGAAAATATTAAGAAGAGTAGCATGATTCCTACATTGGACATAAACAACAAGTAAAATGATCCATAGAGATACTTACGATATCTGATAACGCAATTTCGCTTAACATTGCGTGTCTATGTTTGAAGTTAGGTCACGGGGTGCGACAGTGCTCGAGAATACTCGCACTATATTTTATGAGATATGCATCACATAGTACTTGAGTGTATTCTCGTACTAAGTTTTAAATGTAATTTATGCATGACAGAGTATTGGAAGCATTGCTCGTACTCAGTTTTATTGAATGATGCATGTTAGAGTATTGAGAGCATAGCTCATACTCAATTTTACATGTTAGAGTACTGGGAGCATTGGTCATACTCAATTTTCATTGATTGATGCATTATAGAGTATTGGGAGCATTGCTCATACTCGATTTTACATGATATAGTGCTGTGAGCATTGCTCACACTAGATTTATATCTCTTGTGATATGGTCATGCTGGGAGTTAACTCGTAAGTACCAGTTTTAAAAGAGAAAGTATGAAACAACCGTACTGGGAGCTTGTGTTGACTGTGTGTTGCACCGATTTTACGCTCGAACGTGTATAATTTGAGATATGGCCGAGGGCTATCGAAAATAATATCCATAGTATGAGGACTAAGACTTTTCGTGAGCATCCCGACTATGACGTATATCCAAGGTATGAGGACTAAGACTTATGGCAAGCATCCCGCCTTGATATTGGGTCCATGACATACTTTGTACCGTGTATGTCACATGGAGTACGTTGTACCGTGAGTACACGATGTTGTTGAGTTGTGAGCTGACGGTAGAGATTTGACCCACCTCCCGTTACAACAATTGTGAGACCTCGCACACCGAGTACTGTGTAGCTTGGGATTATGAAAAATGAGTTATGATCATAATCTCAGAACATGTAGTCGCCTATCTCCTTTCATGCAAATTAAGGTTTCTTAAATGAACTATCACATGATTTTATAATCTGAACATGTGAATTTGTGTGTGATAAAGGGTAACCCGAGGGATGGGTAAGGCCTAGATTTTTATGTTTTTAAACATGATGATATGCCATATTATTTTGATTTAATTGAATGACATGACAAAATGTGATTTGTATGAAATTACATGAGAAATGCAATGTTTTGCATAAACTGCTAAGTTTGTTAAACCAGCATGTTTTCAGTTTTATAACTGACGATTTGTATCTATATGTATATATTGCATAAAAATTTCAAGCAGGATGCATGCTTTAGATATGAATTGATAAGGAAATGATTTCAAGGCATGAGCATTGTATTTTGTAGATAGTGTGTTATCTACTTGCTTGCCTGATTTCCTTACTGAGCTGTAAGCTCACCCCCTTTTTATTTCCCCTCTCTACAGAGCGTTCGCATTACTTGGACACGGCTGAGAACTGGTATTCTTTGTTCCGCTGCATATCCATCTTATGAAAGGTATACACATTCGAACATTTTGCACTGAACAATGTAAAAGCACAGTTATGTAAACGAATCTACGGTCAGGGATGTACATGTATAAGTATTTGTATTTATGTAATTGAGTGTACTTTTAAGAAAAGAGTATTTAAAGTCAATGGATAATTGTCTTAACGTGTATGCTTGTTATGAAATGAATATGGTTGAGGTGACTAATATCAAATCACAGCCCAACGGTTTGGTGTTGAATGATGACAGAAGGAAAAGTAAGTAAAATGCGAAAAATTTGTGGTGACTTTGGTAGGTCACGAGAGAGGAGGTCATGACACTTTCTCACTCTAAAATCATTACCTTCCATCAGTTTTGAGAGAAGTTCCATTGAACAAAGTTGTTCCTGGTGAGGAAGAGAACAACATAGTTAAAGATTGGAAGCTGAAACTTTGGATTGAAGGAGAAAAGTGGTTTTCCTCCAATTTGGCAAAAAAAGGAAAAAGTCAACCTAGGTAAGATTTCAATACACCATCTTCTAATATGTTAATCTAGACATTTTGATGAGTTTATTGGTGTATATAATGTTTGCTGAAATGTTCATGTACATGCTTAAACAACCATGACTTAGAATGGGCTTAGTGAAAGAAAGTTAAAATGGCATGGAGTTAATGATGATTTAAACATGTAGAGATGTTATTAAGTGTGTATAGATGATTCTAATATAACTTTATGAAATCCATACGTTGGAATGGATGATGATTGAGAATGGGCATAAGAGGTGTTTGATAAAATGGCATAGAAAAAGAAAATAATGAACTCAAGGCATTGTGAGAGTAATGACAGTTCAATGTGAATCAATTGACCTAAAGAGTCTAATAGATTCTCGAGAAACGAATAGAACAATCGAAATGGACTTAAGAGAGAGTAAAGTCCAAAAAGGTGTAACAAGGCCATATTGAGGTAAAATGGCCCAATGCAAAATGAAGCATATTAAAGTATACTGATGTGAATTGTAAATCATTGTAGCTCCTGGAGACATAATTGGAGTCGATAAGACCGGATCACGAACATTGGAAATTAAGGCAAGTGATTCAAGCGTGATTCGAGGTAAGAGATTTATACGAGCTATTAGAGATAGCTATACATATGTTTCTTACCTGCTGTGTGCAAATAAATACTATAAAGTATATAGATATTAATATATCTATGTGAAAGCTAAGTGATAAGAAGAAGCTTATATACATGAATTGCATGACTTAAATGTTCTTGTTGTGAAAACATGTTTTGCAAGTGTTTTGAGAAAGAGTAATAATAGACTAGCTCCCGGTTTAGTTATTTTACATGAAAAGCTTTTATCGAGTGATTGAAGGGAGATTGCCCTCTCACTCATACTTAGTGAATGGAGCCATCTATTTCTTTTCTGTGTGAATTTGTGCTAGAGCCAAAGTGGCAACGGTAGATTTACTAGCTTTGCTCGCACAACATTTTAAAAAGGATTTTGAGAAAAGCAAAAGGTGCTAGAGCTGAGTGAAGCTATGTCATCCACTCGAGAGCTAACACTAGATTTTGGGAATCATTGTATAACCATCGAGTACTGCTAAGTGATCTTGCTCTGACTAAGTTCGCATGTGACCCCCCTCGATTTAAAGTGATTTTAAGCAAAACCATGCTCGATGCCTCAGGTATGCTGTTTGATCTTACGCTGAGTTACTCGCACGTGGCTTTATAAGCCTTCTATCTGATAAACAAAATCGTGTTCGATGCCTCAGGTATGCTGTGTGATCTTACACTGAGTTGCTCACATGTGGTTTTATGATGTTAGCTGTGTGATGAATAAAATTGTACTAGAGCCGTCGTGTATTGCTTAGTGATCTTGCACAGACCTGCTCGCATGTGATTTTAAGACAATTGAAAAAGGTGATAAGGATCCACGGGAGCACGATGTATCGTGAGCGTTAGCCATGGAGTATGATGCGCCGTGATATCTTAGTGATTCTATGTGAGCTGAAGGGATGATTAATTCGCCTCCCCAAGCATGGGATTCTCGCACACCTAATCAGTGTTGCTTGGAATCTAGAATATGGCCATAAGTCTTTTATCTGTGTGATATGACATTTCGTCCTACTGTTTGAGGTGACATATGTCCCCCTGCTGTGTGATACAGGGTGATATGATATTCCCATACTATGTCTCATGTAAATTGATATACTAAGTAATTTGCTAAGTGTAAAGAGATTTATAAGTTGTCCTGTGTGAAGTGAAAAATGAAGCTGTGTGGATTTTAAAGATTGATCTGTGTGATTTTGTGTGGTTTAAAAAGAATATGCATATACCTATTTAGCGAATTGATGATTTTGTATTGATGGAAGATATTTTCAAAGAATGCATATGTTTATAAGGAAAATAAATGTTTATATTTTCAGCATGTAGATAGTGTAGTTATCTACTTGCTTTCATATTTTTCTTACTAAGCGTGTTAGCTCACCCCCTTATTTCCTCCTCCACAGATTCTATGCAGTAGTGAGTTACTGTAGTTGTCCTTGCTACGGTGTTCTCAAGTTCTCCAGCAGTACAGAGGTATATACTTATGAGAAAAATTTGTATCTTGTAAATTAATGCACAGTATTGCTATCTTTTGTACCCAAGGAATGTATATAATAGAAACTGATGTAAATGTTTTCGCATATTTATGAAAGAAGAGTTTTTATTTCATTAAATGAATTTTAAATTATGAATGGATGAGATGTGGATATAGATGTTGACTCACAACCCAACTGTTAGTAGTAAGTTACGTCATAGGAAGAGGGTCGTGATAGAGATTGGTATCTGAGCTAAGTTGTTTGATGTGAGTTACTATCCATAGTTAGGAAATTTTACATCCCTAAAGTACTGTGCATTATTTGGATACAATTGTGTATACCAAGATAGAAATATGACTGAGACACTTGTTATTGAGAATGCAGCATGTCGGATAGATGACGTACTCGTAGAAGAGAGAGTTCATGCTCTCAGGGGCGTAGACATGAGCCCGAGAGGTGTAGTGGGTCCAGTTCTAGTAGAGATCCACCTAGTCTTAGTGATGCCATTGAGGCACGTATAACGCAATTACAGCGTAGTATAGACACAGTTATGGAGATGTTTACACAGATTGTGAGACCCCATATATGTATAAATTTGTTTATGTGTAAATGGTGATGCATTTGTAATGTGAAACATAAATGATGTAGAGTCCAAAAGTTCAATGTACACACTTATAATAAGAGTTGTGATGTACATACAAGTTTCATTATGTATGAATATGAAGAAGTGGACCTTTGTATGTGATGAATGTGGGTGGAATGGAATATGAGTAGTGTGGTGAATGGAATGAAGTTACATAAGAGGTGTGAATCTTTATGCTTCCATTTGGTTTTGTATTGTATACCTTTGGTTATACAATGAATGCACACATGTTTTAATGTGTATAAAGTATGAATGGATACCATATTCAAGTCTTAAAGGTGACTGGATAAGAAAATGACTATGGCAGCAAATTAAGGATTGTTTGGTATGAATTACTGTAGAAAATTGCAGAAAAATCTGAAAAATATGAAGGCCAGATTGATCTCATAGGATGAGAGACCGATCTAGAAGAGCCAAAATGCTCTTATTCGAACAATAGGAACAGTGCAGATCGATCTCCAATGGAGCAAGATAGATCTTCTAAACATTCTGTAAAATGAGGATGGATTCTTAAGGCAAACAGATCGATTTCCTTAGCTCTCGGGTTATAGCAGATCTATCTCCTCAAGTTTCTACTTGAGATAGATCGATCTCAAGGTTTCGACAGATCAATCTCCTGCAATCAAATGTCATGGGAAAAGAGGGATTTTAAGAGGACAAGATCGATCTCCACCCAAGGCAGATCGATCTCATCAAGCTAAATCTATAAATAAGAGCAGTGGGATCTGCAGTTTTCAGGAAAACACTCTCACTCTACCATTTTCAACCTAAAACCTAGTTTTCTCTCTCTAAATCCACCCATTTTCAAGAAGATTTGAGGGAAGGCTATTAGAGGCAAAGTTGTTCACATCAATAGGAAGAACAACATAGCTTGGAGGCATTACCCCATTTGTGGGATTGAAGGAGCAAAGGTGCATTTTCAATTGGAGTGAGAAGGAAACCAAAGAGGTGAGTTTCTAGAGCACCAATCTAAGTACATTGTCTACTTATTAACTTTGGAGTTGTTGGGTGTGAATATTAATGGTAGGAATTATCTAGAATGTAATGGAATGATTTTAACCTATAAATGGGTTAGTGTGTGAAAGTGAAATGTAGTGGAATAAATGATGAATAGGATATCTTTAAGAGATAGTGGAGTTGTGGATATGGATTTAAGATGGTGTTATGGAATGAATGGTGAGACTTACCCAAAAAGGGGTAAAATGAATATTTAAGACATTGGGTAAAATACATAGTGGAATGAGAGTTAACAACACTAACTCGAGCGTTTGATGAATGAATTGCAGCACCCGAGGATACACCAGAGCAAGTTGAACGAAAAGCACGAGAAGCGTAAAGGAAGAGAGTCGCACCCCCAGTAAATTGAGGTAAGGGAATTGTGTGGACTTTTAGAGATATCTGTGCACAATTTGGGCGCTTAAATGTTTTGCTAGAATGCATGTGTTACTAGGAAATGATATTGGGTGATTGAAGGGCAAAGAGTTCGGTTTCGAGAAATGTGCATGAAAATAAAAGCTTGATGTTTTGAAAACCTTGTTTTGTTACTTTTAGCAAGTCATTGGTGGGTTGGTTAATATTTGAAATGATTTGCAAAAGAAATGATTTGCTTTGGTTGATAACTATGTTTTACAAGGAATTGAGCCACCTACATGAATTTCGTGAGAATGAAAGCGTGTTAGAGTATAACTCGCACGAGATTTGATGTGTTTTTCATACGCATGAGTGCTAGACCGTAGCTTGCACTAGTTTTCACACGGATTTCTATGATGTTATGCTAGAGTTGAGCTCGCACAGACTTTATACTGGTTTTGGCATGGTGCTGGAGCATGACTCGCAATAGATGCCCACCATACTTGATAGCCATGCTTAGAGCTTCGGGTAGACTGGGTGTCGCACTGATTAAATAGGCTCACACGTGCATTTTTGGAGACTTAACATGTTGAAAGCCATGTTAGGAGCTTCAGGTAGACAAGATGTCGTACCAATTAAATAGGCTCGTACGTGCATTTTGAGATGTGGCGTGATATGATGTGTTGATACGGGTCTACGGAGTATGTTGTACCATGCATGTAGCATGGAGTACGTTGTATCGTGTTGAGATTGAGTTATGCCTTCTTCAGATAATGTTAGATCTGCTATGGACCGACGGGCTGGATGTTATCCACCTCCCGTGTGGAAGCAGACAGTGGTGATACCCCGCACACCTGATCTGTGTAGCTTGGGATCACAAGATATGGCCATAGTCCTATAGGAGATTTCCTTTATTATATTGCCTATCTCACATGTCTATTCTTTATGAATAAATCCATGTTTGAAATGTTTTGTGGGTCAGGACAGTCCGAGGGAGGGGCTGAGACCTGACAAGTGTTGATTTGTTTGAGATGAGAAAGTATGTTAATGGTTTTAAAGTGCACCTTCGCATGATGAGTTTTCCATGCCTTACTTATGAAATATGCATGATCATTAATGCCATGCTTTTAAATTTGATTTGTGCATTGATTTAAATAGCATGAATTGCTTTGCATGCCATCAACACAAGCATGAACTAATGCTTTGAGATGTGACTGAGAAATTGTATGGTTTTGAGTATGGCATCACGATCACGTAGATAGTGCAGTATCTACCTGTTCGTATGATTGCATTACTGAGCGTGTGGTTTGCTCACCCCCTTATTTCCCCTTCTCTACAGAGATTTGAGTGTAGACGAGAGCGACTGGCGGCTTTCCCTTTTGGTATCCGCTGCATCCCATCACTTAAGGTATACACAGCCCAACTGTTGAGAGGGTAGCTGATCACGATGGAGACAAGGTAAGGATGAAAAATGAATGATGCATGAAAAATGAAAAATTTGTGATGATTTTTGGTAGTTGAGGGTCGTGACAGAAGTTAGTATCAGAGCTGAGTTGGGCTGACGTGTGTCGATATCTAAAATGCTTAATAAGTTGGAAAATTACATCCCCATGTTACTGTGCTTGTTGAGATACAATTATGTGTGTGTCGATGGGTTGATTAAGAAATTGATGTGTATGTAGGGAAGTGAAACCTTATGCCTAACACTAGTCGTGGTAGAGGGATGAGAGCATAATCTCGAGGCCGTAGAGGTAAGCCTGGGGATAGTGTTAAGCCGAAAACACACGAGACTCAGGATGATATTGAGGTAGAGGCTGAGGCTGAGCATGCTCCACATGGTCCAAAGGAGAGACCCGAGAGTATCGAGGCACGCTTCACGAGGATTGAGCGGAGCATAGAGATGATATTGGAGTTGGTCACTCAATTGTTGCCTGAAGTTGGGGGCAGACAGAGTCCCACTACAGAGGGTGATACCGAACAGACGGCAAGTCCTAAGGCACAAGCACGGCTAGCCCAGAGACCTCAGATGACAAATACACCTACACCCCCACCTGCACAGGATATGCCTACGCCTGTTACTATACCACAAGGAAGTAGAAGCTGGGGTTACGGATGTGATTTGGATAAGCTACGGCAGTTTAAGAAGTTTGGACTGCCCTCTTTTAGTGGAGTTAAGGACCCAGTAGCTACAGAGGATTGGATCAATAAGATTGAGAAGTTATATGGGTTCTTTCAGTGCACGACCACCGAGATGGTAGCATTTGTCGCATTCATGCTAAAGAGATCAGTGGAACATTTGTGAAAATCCACCCGGCCTATTTTGAGCGCTCGACATACAAAGATTAGATAGGGTGTGTTTTTGGAGGCCTTCCAAATACCGTACAGCGGAAGATGAAGATGGCATTTTTGGGACTGACCCAAGGGAGAAGAACTGTGGATGAGTATGAGATAACTTTTATCTCCCTGGGTAGATATGATCCTAATACGATGGGTAATGAGGTTGAAAAGATCCAGAAGTTTGTGGATGGACTTAGACAGACCATTAGTTCCCTTAGATATACCGACCTATGAGGAGGCGCTGCGCAGGGCACAATTGTGTGAGCAAGATATTGATAGAATTGCCTCAGATTTTGGGAAGGTTGGTAAAGTGAGGGATAAAGATAAGAAGTGACCAGTGATGGATAGAGGCTTCAGTTATAAGGGAAGCAAGAGGTTTGCTGGGAAGAGGCCGAGGATTGTTAAGATCCGGGAGAAGACAGTTAATCCTCCCATGTATTCGGCCATAGCCCCGACTAAGGGAATTATGGTTGGAGGGCCACGGCCTACTACAGAATAGTGTGGCAAGTGTGGTAGGTATCATGGTACTCGACCATGCTATAGACCTCCTGCAGTATGCTTCAGATATGGGAAATCGAGGCACATAATCAGGGATTGCCTAGAGATGACAGAGAGAGCCCCACAGAAGGGCAGAGAGCCAGAGAGAGCTCCAATTGGGACAGCTGCTCCGAGGAGGAGGGCTATAGCTGAGGAAAAGGGGAAGCAGGTAGTGGGTGTGAGTAGAGGATGAGTGCACTCACTGGACCAAGACACTACAGATCAGTCTTCGGATGTGGTTAAAAGTACCAGCCAAATCTTTGATTTAGAAGCATTTCTATTGTTTGATCCTAGTGCCATACATTCCTTTCTATCGCCATCCTTTGCATGTAAATTGTTGAAGCATATAAAACCCACACTGCTAGATAAGATGTTGATGATATCTACCCCTATGAATGATAGTTAGTTGACTGAGCATGTATATAGGAATTGTAAGATGAGGATAGGAGGTAAAGAAATGGCAGCCGATTTAATTTTATTAAATATGAGTGATTTTGATGTAATCTTAGGGATAGATTGGTTGGCTGCAAACCATGGTATTATGGATTGTCGTGTTAGAACATTGACTTTTCAAGAAATAGAAAATCTTGTTGTAAATTTTATGAGATGAAATGAAGGATAGGTTTAATATAAATAAAAGAGTATGATCTTTATACCTGATATTGAGATATGAATTCGATTATCGATTATATATGTGATATGTGATGAATTTTGTTACCCAAGATAGCTTTTCGCACCCGGTATGGACATTATGAGTTTATGGTTATGCCATTCGGGTTAACGAATGCTCCCGCAGCTTTTATGCCGTTGATGAATGAGGTATTCCGCCAGTACTTGGATCGATTTATTATTGTGTTTATTAATGATATACTGGTGTACTCGAGATCTAGAGAGAAGCATGAACAGCACCTAAGGATACTGCTACAGACCCTCCGAGAGAAGAAGTTATACTCTAAACTTAGTAAATGCGACTTTTGGTTGGAACAGATCTCTTTTCTAGGTCATATAGTGTCGAAGGATGGTGTGTCAGTAGATCTATCAAAGTTAGAAGCAGTGGTACAGTGGTAGAGACCCCAGACAGTAACAGAGATAAGAAGTTTCCTGGGTTTAGCTCGATATTATTGAAGGTTTGTGGAGGGATTCTCAAGGTTAGCTGCTCCTTTGACATGTGTCACGAGAAAGAATGTTGAGTTTGTGTAGGACGATAGATGTGAGGAAAGTTTTTAGGAGTTATGTTGAGTTCGTGTAGGACGATAGATGTGAGGAAAGTTTTTAGGAGTTGAAATAGAGATTAACCACAGCTTCGATAGTCATCATTCCTACCAGCTCAGGAGGTTTCTCGGTGTATACGGATGCTTAGAACCAAAGACTGGGCTGTGAATTGGTGCAAGATGGGAAGGTAGTTGCATATGGATCAAGATAGTTGAAGGATCATGAGAGAAACTACCCAACCCACGATTTAGAGTTGGCGGCCATAGTGTTTGCATTGAAAATATGGCCCTTCTATCTTTATGGTGAGAGATTTCAGGTTTACACTGATCATAAGAGCCTTAAGTTCCTGTTCTCTCAAAAAGAGTTAAACATGAGACATAGGAGATGGCTCAAACTTTTAAAGAATTATGATTGTAAGATCCTGTACCACCCGGGTAAAGCAAATAAAGTTGTTGATGCACTGACTAGGAAGCATCTTGGGTTGGTGTCATTCATGATGGTTAGGGAACATGAACTGTTGGAACAGTTCACGAACCTCAGTTTGGATATGACCCCGTTTGACACTGATAGTGGATTTATGATAGCTAGCTTGTAGTTGGAACTGGATCTGGTAGATCGAATACGGCAGGCTCAGCAGATTGATCAGCAATGCAATGATATTGTCAGGTAGATACAGAGGGGTACAGAGACGGACTTTGAATTTAGTTCAGATGGCTTGTTGAGGTTCCGAGGTAGGATATGTGTTCCCCATGATATAGAGGTCAGGAAGTAGATATTGACAGAGGCTCACTCAACGAAGTATACGATACATCTAGGGAGTATAAAGTTGTATCAAAACTTGCGAAAAGTTTATTGGTGGTCTGGGATGAAGAAAGACATTACTAAATATGTGGCAAAGTGTCTCATTTGTCAACAGGTCAAGGTAGAGCATCCGAAGCCTGAAAGGTTATTGCAGCCTCTACCGATACCGACATGGAAGTAGGAGCATGTCACTATGGATTTTGTGATGGGATTGTCGAGGACCCACAGAGGTCATGATGCCATATGGGTAATTGTGGATCGGTTGATGAAGTGAGCGTTGTTTCTGTCACGACCCTCCATGACTTAACCAAACCACTACAAATTTTTCGCATTTTAACTTACGGTTCTCCTTATCAACGGTTGGGCTGTGATTTGATGTCAGCATCCTCGCTTACCAGATCATCCATTATCATACATACATGTCAATGTACTATCATTGACTATAACTTCTTTTATAATATATGTGAGCTCATATAAACTCTAATACAAATACATTCCCCATAATATATATCGTATACATCACTGTGCTGCTTATATGTTTAGACACAGAATCGTACAAAATATATATACCTATCGATCAATAGGAAAAGGCAGCGGATAACAGGAAACACTATCCCTCTCTCGTAATTGCTCTGCTACGGATGCTTTGTATAGAGGTTTAAAAAAAAGGGTAAGCTCACAGCTCAGTAAGGAAATTAGGCAAGCAAGTATAAATCTACACTATCTACTCAAAATATTTCTATGCCTCGAAAATATCATTCCTTAACTCATCTCAAAAGCATGTCTTTAAAATATATATATATACTTGTACAGATTAAATCCCATGTACAGAAATCATGCTTTCGTTCTCAAATGTAGGCATGTAGTGTAAAATAATGCATCTTTATAAAATCACAATGCCTTTAGATAAATCATGCCATTGATATTTAAATCAAAGTAAATATGGCATTTAAATCATTCATAACACAATAATCGGATTCTGACCCATCCCTCAGGTCTATCCGTATCATAATTAAATCAGTCAGGTGATATATCATGTGAGACTCTATGGTGAAAAGCAACAACATCCTGGACAATGACCATATCCTATAATGGTGATCCTAGGCTACACAGTACTTGGTGTGAGGGGTAATCACTGCTGCAATGGGAGGGGGGTCAGTCAATCACAACCACCAGCTATAACCTCCTCGACTCCACAACACCACATGGTACAGTGTACTCCATGCCACTTGCATGGTACAACATACTCTGAGGACCCTACATCACAATCGAAGTGCCTGCCATAGGTCTTAGCCCTCGTACCATGGAAAATAAATACCACGTCTCTAAATCCATAGGCGAACATCTCACAGTGTGACACTCAGTCTACACGAGGAAATCAAGCATGGTTTTTCAACATGTCTTATATATCACATAAAATACAGTGCGCACCTTTGAGCACGACTCACAGTCGATACTCCGTTCAAACACTGTTTCATATCAAAAACTCAAACTCTAGTGCGAGTAAACCTCCAGCAACTAGGTCATGCATACTTCATGTTTCAAATCAAGTACGAGCAATCGCTCCAGTACCATGCTATGCACCAAACTCATTAAATCAAGTACGAGCAATCGCTTAAGTACTATGTCATGTATAAATCATGAAGAATCAAGTACGAGTAATAACTCTATCACTTTGTCATGCATCTCATGTAAAATTTAAGTACGAGAAATTCGCTCCAGCACTCTGTCATGCATATCATATAAAATTGAGTACGAGTAATAACTCTAGCACTTTGTCATGCATCTCAATGTAAAATTTGATACGAGCTAATCGGTCCAGTAGTCTCTCATGCATAAATCATATAAAATTGAGTACGAGTAATAACTCTAACACTATATCATGCATGTCATGGAAATTTAGTGCGAATCATACATAAGCACTAATATATGTGGAAAATATATGAAATTAAGTGCGAGGTGTACTCTAGCACGATTTATTCTCACATAATTCGATAGATGGCTCTTTAAAAAGTGATGATTTTTAAAATATCAAAATCAACACTATAAGCATACTATTTCACAGCAACCATGAAATCATTAGCCCATCTACCTACTCTTCTGCTAAACAGTAGCAAAAATACTCAAAATGGTGGTTTCCAAGCTTTTTACAATTTTTCCCAAAAGTTGACTTTTTTTCCTAACTAATGGTACAATCGTAATTTGCCACTATCGGGTCACAATAATTATTATTCACTTTCTCTGACCCTTAGAGTTTTTAAGTGAATGTAAAAGCAGAAAAAATACGTGCAGGTATCTCTAACTACTCACAAAAGTCCCTTACCTATAATCACTCGAAAATTCTACTTTCTCAATGCTGCTCGATCCAGCAGTCGATTCGCTCCTCCACTAATTTTTGGAGCTGCATATAACCATTTATCACATTAATTACACTTTTCCTACTGTATTTAACATTAAATATAGTCTATTTCGCTTAATGGGCTTTAATAAACCTCAATGAGCCTAACTATGTCTTAAGCCCATTTTTATTTTACTGTTCATTTTCGTTGGGCTTATTGGGCTTGTGGGCCATCAACTCTTATTGGGCTTATTTGAGACCCATCACATTAGGTCGAAACTAATTGGGTTTGGCCCATTTGACCTCTCGACCACATGCCATGGCTGAGAGCATCCCATGCCGTCGGTCACACCATGGCATGTCGTCCATGTCCATTTGTTTAACCAATTCACTTAGGCATTTTCACAAACACTTGGTTGGCAATGTTCTCAAGCTTCACTTAGTTCATTTAGGCACTTTATCAAACACCTTGATTGCCACCTAAATTCATGTATCAATTAATCAAATTGATTAGTTCTAACTATACCATAGTCATGAACATATGTACATCAACTCATTTATGCCTTAAAATCATATGGGCATTCATCAATATATCACTACTCACTCTCAGTCAAACCATGTTCATAGTGATTTCATATGTTTCAATGCTTAAAACATATACCAATATGCTAAAAATCATTCATACATTAACATTTATGAATTTGAAAGCTTGAAATTATACTTAGTATTTGTGTTCACACTTGGTCCAAACTTTGAAGCCTCCCGGTTTGAACACTATGGCTCCTTGATAGCCAATTCCAACATATGTCACTCTCCTCTCAAATTGGAACAACTTTCTTGAAGATTGCAAGTTCCAAATATGCTTAAATCCTAGTGATTTCTAGTAAGAGAAAACTTGGATAAATGTGTTTTAATGGTTTCTTCTTCTAGCCGAGAATGATATGTTGAAGAAGACAATGTGGTGGCTGATTTTATAAGCCACTTACTTAGCCATTAAGCCTTAATTTCCAGCCATCAAAATTTACTTTCAAAAAGTTTAGGTAATGGTTATCATTTTGGACTCTGTTACCTTTCACTAATGGCTTTTAACTTATACTAATGAGCTTTTTAATTCAGCTTCTCGGTTTGGGCTTTCTTAATGGGCTTTCGGGCTGAAAGTTTTACTATACCTTGGGCCTTAAATTGTCTAAATATTTCGCATATCAATCGGTCTAACAATTCGGTTTAAGGGACTAAAGAAATTCGATCTACACTTAGTATACCTTAATGGGCTTTAAAATCTTCACATTGGCCCATTACGTTTTTAACCATTAAATTTAATCTGGAATCCATCTGAATAAATTTTCCTTTCTTTCTGGGATGATTATCTTATACTCTGACCAAAAATACTTTTCCCCAAATTTTTCTCCACACTTAGGTTAATTTTTAACCATGGTTATTCAACCATGGTAAAAGTCCACTTTTCTTAACTATAGTTGACTTTTTCCTTAATCATTGACCAAGTTGACTTTTTTTTTTAAAAATTTCAATAGTGTCATATCTTATGTTTTACACTCTCGTCTTTACGTTTTAGCCATTTTCGGTAGGTAAATATGCCTTAAATACCTTAAATACGTTAAACTGTTAAAAAGGTCCGTTTTACCCCTTTTTGGCTTTTACTCTTGTTCTTTGTGTTCGGGACTAAATCAAACCGACTTTCCTTCATGAGCTCTCTATATTTTCTCATTTTAAGTTCTCATCTTCAGTCAGAATGATTCAAATCCACTCGGTTTAACCTGTGATTCTTATAGCTCACATTAGGCTTTTATGTAGCTTATAAGTGTTAAATCATTCCACATACACTCTAAATCTAGTAAATACTCTTCTTATGATTCATCTATAATAATAGAGTTTTCATACACATAGGAATCATAAGGGACAAGCTACATAAGATATGGGTCTGACAATCCTCCCCAACCAAGAAAATTTAGTCCTCCAAATTAGAACCAAGTCAGTTATCAAACAAATGGGGGTGCTTCTCTCACACCAGACTCTCCAGCTCCCAAGTAGCCTCCTTTGAAGTATGATGCTGCCAGAGAAACTTCACTAATCTGATAGTTTTTGATCTCAAGACCTTCTCCTTCCTATCCAATATCCGAATTGGTAACTCAACATATGACATGTCCTCCTTGAGCTACAATGGCTCATAACTAATCACATGTACTGGATTCGGGTGATACTTCCGAAGCATCGATATGTGAAAGACGTTATGGACACCTGATAAGTCTGGTGGCAATGCCAACCTATATGCCTTATCTCCCACTTGATCAAGTATCTCGAAGGGTCCAATATAGTTGGGACTCAGGTTTCCTCTCTTTCCAAATCTCACTATACCCTTGGAAGGAGAAACTTTCAGAAACACTGATTCAACAACTGCAAACTCTAGTGGTCTTCGTCTCTTGTCAGCGTAACTCTTCTGTCTACTCTGAGCTGTCCTCAGTCTCTCTATAATCAATCAAACATCCTCAGATGCTTATGTAACTAAGTCAGGAGCGAAAATCTTACGGTCACCTAATTCTTCCCATCCAATAGGGGAACGACATCTACGACCATATAAGGCCTCCTACAGTGCCATATCGATACTCGAATGATAACTGTTATTGTAGGCGAACTCGACTAGTGCCAAGTGATCATCCCAGGAGCCTCTAAAATCTAGTACACATGCTCTCAACATATCCTCGATAGTCTGTATAGTCCTCTTTGACTGACCAACTATCTGAGGATGAAAAGCGGTGCTCAAACTCAACTGGGTTCCCATAGCTTCCTGAAAATGTTCCAAAAAGTGGGAGGTGAAGCGGGAATCCCTATAAGAGACTATGCTCATTGGTACACCATGTAACCTCACTTCCTCGCGTACGTACAGCTCTGCCAATGAACTCAGAGTATCGGTAGCTCTTATAGCTAGGAAGTGGATTAACTTCGTCAGTCTATCAACGATCACCCATATAACATCGTGATTCTTACGGGTCCTCGGTAAACCCATCACGAAATCCATGGTGATTGCTCCCATTTCCATGTCAGTATAGGTAGAGGCTGCAATAACCCTGCAGGCTTTTGATGGTCTACCTTCACCTGCTGACATACGAGACATTTTGCCACAAAATCTGCTACATCTCTCTTTATACCTGACCACCAGTACACCTTCCGAAGGTTCTGATACATCTTGTTACTCCTCGGATGTAATGTATACCTCGACGAATGAGCTTCCGTCAGTATCAATCTTCTGTGTCCTGGATCCTCGGGAACACACAATCTGCCTCTGAACCTCAGTAGTCCATCAGAACTTAACTCAAAATCAGTCACTGTACCCCTTTGCATCTAACCACTCACATCAATGCAAAATGGATCAGTCTGCTGAGCCACTCTGATCCTATCCAACAGATCTAGCTATAAGCGTAGACTGGCAATCACATAGTCTGTATCCATGTCAGAAGGTACAACTCCCAAACTGAGGTTGGTAAACTATTCTAGCAACTCATGTTCCCTAACCATCAGGTACGATACCATCCCTAGGCTCTTCCTATTCAAAGTATCAACTACAACGTTAGCTTTACCCAGATGATAAAGTATCTCACAATCGTAGTCCTTCAGAACCTCTAGCCATCTTCTCTGTCTCATGTTCAGCTCTTTCTGTGAGAACAGATACTTGAGGCTCTTGTGGTTGGTAAATATCTAGAACTTCTCACCATACAAGTAGTGGCGCCATACCTTTAACGCAAACACTGCTGCTGCTAACTTCAAATCATGTGTCGGATAGTTCTTCTCATGATCCTTCAACTGTCTAGATCCATCGGTATACATTGCAAATCCTTTTGAGTTGGTAGGGATAGTAAGAATCAGAGCGGTGGTCAATCGATGCTTCATGTCAGGACCCATTCTCAATCCATGACTTTATCCAAAAATCACTATAAATTTTTCGCATTCTTAACTTACCTTTCCGCTCTTCAATGGTTGGGATGTGATTCGATGTCAGAGTCCTCACTTACCACATCATCCATTTCATACATACATGTCAATATATTATTACTGACTGTAACTGCTTTTATTATACATGTAAGATTATATAAAATCTAATACAAATACATTCCCCATAATATATATCGTAAACATCACTGTGCTATTTCTATGTTTAGATACACAACTGTACATAATATGTATACCTGGCGATCGATAGGAACTAGCAGTGGACTCTGGGACACTATCCCTCGATAGCTCTCGCTCTACTGATGCTCTGTAGAGAGATGTAAAGAAAGGGGGGTGAGCATACAACGCGCTCAGTAAGGAAATCAGGCAAGCAAGTAGATATCAACACTATCTACTCAAAATAATGCTATGCCTTGAAAACATTATTTCCTTTACTCGCTTTAAAAGCATGTCTTGAAATATATTATATATACTTGTACAGAATAAATCCCATGTACAGAAAATCATGCTTTCTTTCTCAAATGTAGGCATGTACCGCAAAACAATGCATCATATATAAATCATGCCTTTATGTAAATCATGCCATGTATATTTAAATCACAATAAATATGGCATCAAATGATTCACAACACCAAATCGGAGTCCAACCCATCCCTCAGGTCTGTCCGCAGTTTAAATCATTCAATCAATGTGATATATCATGTAAGACTCTGTGGTTAAGTGTAAATAGTATCCTGGACTATGATCATATCCGAAATGTGATCCCAAGCAACACAGATCTCGGTGTGCGGGGCATCACTGCTGCAACGGGAGGGGGGTCAGTCCATCACAACCGTCAGCTATATCTTCCTCAACTCCACAACAACACACGGTACAGTGTACACCTCGAGTCACTCAGGCACGGTACAAAGTACAACTGTGGACCCGTCTTCACGGCCAGAGTGCCTACCATAGGTCTTAGCTCTCGCACCCGTGGAATATCAACATCACAGTCAGGGTGCCTACTATAGGTCTTAGCCCTCGCGCCTGTGGAAATATCATACCACATCTCAAATACCCTCATGCTGGCCATCCTCTCAAAATGTGACACTCAGTCACACAAGAATGCGGCATGAATAGGTACCATGTATATAATTTCACATACAGTGTGCGCCCTCGAGTGCGACACACAGTCGACACTACGCTTGAACACTGTTTCACATCACAAACCCAACTCTAGTGTGAGCAATCTCCAGCAACTAGGTCAATGCATAGTTCATGTATTAAATCAAGTATGAGCAATAGCTCCAGTACTATGCTATGCATAATATCATCAAATCAAGTATGAGCCATAGCTCCAGTACTATGTCATGTATAAACCCTGAAGAATCGAGTACGAGGAACGCTCCAGTACTCTGTCATGTATCTCATGTAAAACTCGAATACGAGCTAATCGTTCCAGCACTCTGTGTCATGCATATATCATTAAAAGCTGAGTATGAGTAAAACTCCAGTACACTATCATGCATGTCATGGAAATCTAGTGCGTATAAAAATCCAGCACTACTGTATGTGGAAAACATATGAAGTCCAGTGCGAGCTATGCTCTAGCATGATTCATTCTCACATAATATGATAGATGGCTCTTTAAAAGGGATTGTTTATAAAACATCAAAATCGCACTATAAAGTGTGCTTAAGTCACATCAACCTTAAAATCATTAGCCCATCTATTTATTTTCATGCTAAACAGCAATTAAACACTCACAATAATTGTTTCCATGCTTTTTGCAACTTTTCACAAAAGTTGACTTTTTGACTAAATAGGGGCAAAATCGTAATTTGCCGCTATCGGGTCGCAATAATTATTATTCACTTTCTCTGACACTCAAAGTTTTTAAATGAATGTAAAAGCAGACGAAAATACGTGCAGGTATCTCTAACTACTCGAAAAAGTCCCTTACCTCGGATCACGTCACGTGACCTCACTTCCTCGGTGCTGCTAAATCCTGCAGTCCGATCAGCTCTCAATGTAAACTTCGGAGCTGTAAATAACCATTCCTCAGGTTAATTATACTTTTCCTACTGTATTACACATTGATATAGTCTATTTTCCCTTAATGGGCCTTAATAATCCTTAATGGGCCTTAATCCGTATTAAGCCCGTTTTCCACTTATTATTTCCCTTCATCAGGGTCTATCGACTCATTGGGCCTATCAATACCCATTGGGCATTATTCCAAGCTCTTTGGATAGCTCGTATATCATTTACGACATTTAATTCAAAATTCTGAATATAATTCACTAAATACGAAATTTAATCCGAAATGCGTAAAATAAATCTTAAATACGCAATAATCACATAATTTATCGTAAATGAACTTTACTTACCCGAGAATATGCGATGGTAAGCAAATCGAAGTTCGATCGGGCTTCCGTTGGAAATTTATCGTCGAACTGCACAATTTATTATATTTAACTCCGGATCAATTTTCGATTAAATATAATTTAAATAAATTCATCGAAAATCAAATCGGTCACTTTTGACCTCTTATCGACTTACCCGAAGTCCGGTGAAATCCCAAAAATTTCCCTTTTCCTTTTTCTTTCTTTTTCCTCTTTTTCCCCTTTTCTCCTTGGCTGAACCGGTTCGGTCTGGTTCAGCGCAGAACCTTCTCCCCTGAACCGCCGACCGGTTCAGGCATCCTTTGGTCGTGCCGGCGTATTCCGGCCAGTTCCCGACGCATCACCACCGCCGTTCGGTGTGCCTAAGCCTGGGCAACACTCGGCTGGGCTCGATCGAGACCAAGCACCGCCGGTGGCCGTCGGATTCCTTCTTTTCCTCCGTGGCTTCACCTCTTCGATTCGCCGACGTCCGGTGTTGGTGGAGGTCATGACCGGTGCCGATAGGTGCACACGGTCCTCCTCTTCCTTTTTCGACCTCTGTCCTGGCCGTGGGGTCACCGGTGGTGGCCGTCTGGTGATCTCTCCCTCGGGTCGGCTTGCTTCCGTTTCCTCTGTTCTCTCTCCCCGATTCAAACTTTCAGATTTCCCTTGTTGTTTTTTGTATAATATATTTTTATTATTATTTTATTATAAAATAATAATAAAAATCCCATAAATATCCCAAAAATATCTAAAAATATCTCAAAAAATCATATTAAATTCATTTAATCTGTCAATGAATTTATTAGTCCGATTTTACCTTTTCGGTATATTTTTCCACTATTTTTGGGCTCATTTTTCAAGGCAAAAATTTCGATAAATTCTAATAAATTTATATCTTGATCAATTGGGCTCAAAATTAAATATTTTCCTCGATTTTGATCAAGATTCCTCAATTTCATATTTTTAATGAAATTGTCTTATCGAAATTATACCGAATTTTAGTCATTTGACCGTTTTACCCCTGTACTCGTTCGGGAATCAACTTAACCCTTATCTCGTTGTTATGTAGCTTACATGCATTTTTAAATTTCTTAAATTGTCGATTGCATGTTAGTAAATACTCTTCTTATGATTCAACTATGTAATAAAGTGTTCATACACATAGGAATCATAAGGTACAAGCTACAAAAATTTCGGGTCTGACAATCCTCCCCCACTCAAAAAAATTGGTCCTCTAAATTAGAACCAAGTCACTCATCAAATAGGTGAGGGTACTTCTCTCGAATCAGACTCTCTAGCTCCCAAGTAGCTTCCTCTGAAGTATGATGCTGCCAGAGAATCTTCACTAACCCGATGGTCTTCGATCTCAATACCTTCTCCTTCCTATCCAATATCTGAATCGGTCTCTCAACATATGACATGTCCTCTCGGAGCTCCAAAGGCTCATAACTAACCACATGTGCCGGATCCGGGTGATACTTCCGAAGCATCGATATGTGGAAGACGTTGTGGACACCTGATAAGTCCGGTGGCAATACCAACCTATACGCCTTATCTCCCACTCGATCAAGTATCTCAAAGGGTTTAATATAGCGAGGATTTAGTTTCCCTCTCTTCCCAAATCTCGCTATGCCCTTGGAAGGAGAAACTCTCAAAAACACGGATTCACCAACTGCAAACTCTAGTGGCCTACGTCTCCTGTCAGCGTAACTCTTCTGTCTGCTCTGAGCTGTCCTCAGTCTCTCTACAATCAAGCGGACGTCCTCAGATGCTTGCGTAACCATGTCAGGAGCGAAAATCTTACGGTCACCCACTTCTTCCCATCCAATAGGGGAACGACATCTATGGCCATATAAAGCCTCATATGGTGCCATCTCGATACTCGAATGATAACTGTTGTTGTAGGCGAACTCGGCTAGTGGCAGGTGGTCATCCCAGGTGCCTCGATAATCTAGCACACATGCTCTCAACATGTCTTCCAGAGTCTGTATGGTCCTCTCTGACTGACCATTTGTCTGAGGATGGAAAGCGGTGCTCAAACTCAACGGGTTCCCATGGCTTCCTGAAAAAGTCCCCAAAAGTGGGATGTGAAGCGGGAATCCCTATCAGAGACTATGCTCACTGGTACACCGTGTAACCTCACTGCCTCGCGTACATACAGTTCTGCTAATGAACTCAGAGTATCGGTCGCTCTCATAGCTAGGAAGTGGGCTGACTTCGTCAGTCTATCAACGATCAGCCATATAGCATCGTGATTCCTACGGGTTCTCGGTAAACCCATCACGAAATCCATGGTGATATGCTCCCATTTCCATGTCGGTATAGGTAGAGGCTGCAACAATCCTGTAGGTTTCTGATGCTCTACCTTCACCTGCTGACATATGAGACACTTTGCCACGAAGTCTGCTACATCTCTCTTCATACCCGACCACCAGTATACCTTCCGAAGGTTCTGATACATCTTGTTAATCCTCGGATGTAATGTATACTTCGATGAATGAGCTTTCGCCAATATCAATCTCCTGTCCTGGATCCTCGGGAACACACAATCTGCCTCTAAACCTCAGTAGTCCATCAGAACTCAACTCAAAATCAGTCACAGTGCCCTTCTGCATCTGACTACTCACATCCATACAAAATGGATCAGTCTGCTGAGCTACTCTGATCCTGTCCAACAGATCTGGCTCCAAGCGTAGACTAGCTATCACATAGCCTGTATCCATGTCAGAAGGCACAACTCCCAAACTGAGGCTAGCAAAATGCTCTAGCAAATCATGTTTCCTAACCATCATGTATTATACCATCCCCAGGCTCTTCCTGCTCAAGGCATCGGCTACAACATTAGCCTTACCCGGATGATAAAGTATCTCACAATCGTAGTCCTTCAGAAGCTCTAGCCATCTTCTCTGTCTCATGTTTAGCTCCTTCTGTGAGAACAGGTACTTGAGGCTCTTGTGGTCGGTAAATATCTGGAACTTCTCACCATATAAGTAGTAGTACCATACCTTCAACGTAAACACTACTATAGCTAGCTCCAAATCATGGGTTGGATAGTTCTTCTCATGATCCTTCAGCTGTCTGGATCCATAAGCAACTACCTTCCCATCCTGCATCAATACACAGCCCAGTCCCTGATGCGAAGCATCGGTATACACTGCAAATCCTCCTGAGCTGGTAGGGATAGTGAGAATTGGAGCGATGGTCAATCGACGCTTCAACTCCTCAAAACTCTTCTCACAATCCTCGTTCCATATGAACGGTGCACTCTTTCGAGTAAGACGTGTCAACGGAGCAGCCAACTTCAAAAATCCCTCAACGAATCTCCAATACTATCCAGCTAAACCCAAAAAACTCCTGATCTCAGTGACTGTCCTTGGCTGTTCCCACTGAACTACAGCCTCTATCTTAGATGGATCAACTGATACACCATCTCTCGATACAACATGTCCCAAAAACGAGATCTGTGATAACCAAAAGTCACACTTACTAAGCTTAGCATATAACTCATGCCCCCGTAGCATCTGCAACACGATCCTGAGGTACTCCTCATGTTCCTCCTTGGATCTCGAATACACCAATATGTCATCGATGCAGACGATAACAAACTGGTCCAAATATGGCTTGAACACATCGTTCATCAAAACCATGAAAGCAGCTGGAGCATTCGTCAATCCGAATGGCATGATCAAGAACTTATAATGGCCATATCGGGTACGAAATGCTGTCTTGGGTACATCTCCACCCCGAACCTTCAGCTAATGGTACCCAGACCTCAGGTCAATCTTGGAAAAGACCTGTGCTCCCTGAAGCTGATCTAACAAGTCGTCAATGCGTGGAAGGGGGTATCTATTCTTGATGGTGGCCTTATTCAACAATCGATAGTCTATACACAATCGAAGGCTCCCATCCTTCTTCCTCATAAACAGAACCGGTGCTCCCCAAGGTGAAACACTTGGTCGAACAAAACCCCTATCCAACAGCTCTTGTAACTGTCTCTTGAGCTCCTCTACTCGTGATTTCTTACTGAAGAGTCTCCTCCCTCCTCGATAACTGAAATCTCTAGCCAACCTCTTCTTCTATATATCTTGGCTACGGCTAAACTTCCCAAACTCGGAAGCATTTTCTCGTAATCTTGCTCACATAATTGCGCCCTGCGCACTGCTTCCTCATAGGTCACTATGTCTAATGGGACCAACTTGGACCGTAACACCGGCCTCAACCCGTCGATAAACCTGTGGACCTTCCTGGTCTCACTATACATGGTATCCAGGTCATATCTTCCTAGGGATAAGAATCGAGTCTCATACTTGTCCACAGATAAACTCCCATGGTTTAGTCCCAAAAACTCTGCCTGTAGTTTCCGCTGTGCGGTGTCGAGAACAAACTGCCTCCTGAAGGCCTCTCGAAACATATCCCAACTGATATCTATGTGTCGATATCTCAATATAGGTCGGGTGGACTTCCACTAATGCTCTGCAGCTCCCTTCAGTAGGAGCGCAGCAAACGCGGCCATCTCCGAGGTCGTACACTCGAAGAATCCATAAAGCTTCTCCAGCTCTGCTAACCACTCCTCAGCAGCCACTGGGTCCTTGACCCCGCTAAATGATGGAGGTCTAAACTTATGGAATTCTCGCAACCGATGCAGATCACATCCATATCCTAATCCACTACCACCCGAAACCGGTGGGGGTGTAGGAGTATCTACAGTCCTTTGTGCATCAACTGTCTGCGTAGGTGTATCAGGGGCAACTGCCTCTCCTGTAGCAGCTCCTGCCTCCTGTCCCTGCCTACCTGGCATCGTCTGTGCCAGTATCTCGATAATAGTCTCGAGACCATGCTCTAATCTCATGAAGCGCGTCTCTGCACACTCGGGTGCCTCAGTAGCACCTGGAGTCTCATGCGTAGGTAATGGTCTGGCAGCAGCTCGTCCCTCGGGTCTAACTCCCCGGCCTCAAGCCCTACCTCTCATACCTCTACCACTACGCGTATTTTCCATTTAGGCAAAGTTCCTGCATTCAAAATAATGAATTAGTCCATTTCCTATCTGGTATACACAGTTATATCTAAACATAGCACAGTACTATGGGGATGTACACTTTCCTATTTTCTAACATCGACTCACATCAGACCAACATCTGCTCTGATACCATTCTGTCAGGACCCATTCTCAATCCATGACTTTATCCAAAAATCACTATAAATTTTTCGCATTCTTAACTTACCTTTCCGCTCTTCAATGGTTGCGCTGTGATTCGATGTCAAAGTCCTCACTTACCACATCATCCATTTCATACATACATGTCAATATATTATTACTGACTGTAACTGCTTTTATTATACATGTAAGATTATATAAAATCTAATACAAATACATTCCCCATAATATATATCGTATACATCACTGTGCTGTTTCTATGTTTAGATACACAACTGTACATAATATGTATACCTGGCGATCGATAGGAACTAGCAGTGGACTCTGGGACACTATCCCTCGATAGCTCTCGCTCTACTGACGCTCTGTAGAGAGATGTAAAGAAAGGGGGGTGAGCATATAACGCGCTCAGTAAGGAAATCAGGCAAGCAAGTAGATATCAACACTATCTACTCAAAATAATGCTATGCCTTGAAAACATTATTTCCTTTACTCGCTTTAAAAGCATGTCTTGAAATATAATATATATACTTATACAGAATAAATCCCATGTACAAAAAATCATGCTTTCTTTCTCAAATGTCGGCATGTAGTGCAAAACAATGCATCGTATATAAATCATGCCTTTATGTAAATCATGCCATGTATATTTAAATCACATTAAATATGGCATCAAATGATTCACAACACCAAATCGGAGTCCGACCCATCCCTCAGGTCTGTTCGCAGTTTAAATCATTCAATCAATGTGATATATCATGTAAGACTCTGTGGTTAAGTGTAAATAGTATCCTGGACTATGATCATATCCGAAATGTGATCCCAAGCAACACAGATCTCGGTGTGTGGGGCATCACTGCTGCAACGGGAGGGGGGTCAGTCCATCATAACTGTCAGCTATATCCTCCTCAACTCCACAATAACACACGGTACAGCGTACTCCTCGCGCCACTCAGGCATGGTACAAAGTACACCCGTGGACCCGTCCTCACGGCCAGAGTGCCTACCATAGGTCTTAGCTCTCGCACCCGTGGAATATCAACATCACAGTCAGGGTGCCTACTATAGGTCTTAGCCCTCGCGCCTGTGGAAATATCATACCACATCTCAAATACCCTCATGCTGGCCATCCTCTCAAAATGTGACACTCAGTCACACAAGAATGCGGCATGAATAGGTACCATGTATATAATATCACATACAGTGTGCGCCCTCGAGTGCGACACACAGTCGACTCTATGCTCGAACAGTGTTTCACATCACAAACTCAACTCTAGTGCGAGCAATCTCCAGCAACTAGGTCAATGCATAGTTCATGTATTAAATCAAGTACGAGCAATAGCTCCAGTACTATGCTATGCATAATATCATCAAATCAAGTACGAGCCATAGCTCCAGTACTATGTCATGTATAAACCATGAAGAATCGAGTACGAGCAATGCTCCAGTACTCTGTCATGTATCTCATGTAAAACTCGAGTACGAGCTAATCGCTCCAGCACTCTGTGTCATGCATATATCATTAAAAGCTGAGTACGAGTAAAACTCCAGTACTCTATCATGCATGTCATGGAAATCTAGTGCGTATAAAAATCCAGCACTACTGTATGTGGAAAACATATGAAGTCCAGTGCGAGCTATGCTCTAGCATGATTCATTCTCACATAATATGATAGATGGCTCTTTAAAAGGGATTGTTTATAAAACATCAAAATCGCACTATAAAGTGTGCTTAAGTCACATCAACCTTAAAATCATTAGCCCATCTATTTATTTTCATGCTAAACAGCAATTAAACACTCACAATAATTGTTTCCATGCTTTTTGCTACTTTTCACAAAAGTTGACTTTTTGACTAACTAGGGGCAAAATCGTAATTTACCACTATCGGGTCGCAATAATTATTATTCACTTTCTCTGACCCTCAGAGTTTTTAAGTGAATGTAAAAGCAGACGAAAATACGTGCAGGTATCTCTAACTACTCGCAAAAGTCCCTTACCTCGGATCACGTCACGTGACCTCACTTCCTCGGTGCTGCTAAATCCTGCAGTCCGATCATCTCTCAATGTAAATTTCGGAGCTGTAAATAACCATTCCTCAGGTTAATTATACTTTTCCTACTGTATAACACATTGATACAGTCTAGTTTCCCTTAATGGGCCTTAATAATCCTTAATGGGCCTTAATCCGTATTAAGCCTGTTTTCCACTTATTATTTCCCTTCATCAGGGTCTATCGACTCATTGGGCCTATCAATACCCATTGGGCATTATTTCAAGCTCTTTGGATAGCCCGTATATCATTTACGACATTTAATTCAAAATTTCGGATATAATTCACTAAATACGGAATTTAATCCGAAATGCGTAAAATAAATCTTAAATACGCAATAATCACATAATTTATCGTAAATGAACTTTACTTACCCGAGAATATGCGATGGTACGCAAATCGAAGTTCGATCTGGCTTCCGTTCGAAATTTATCGTCGAACTGCATAATTTATTATATTTAACTCCGGGTCAATTTCTGATTAAATATAATTTAAATAAATTCATCGAAAATCAAATCGGTCACTTTTGACCTCGTATCGACTTACCCGAAGTCCGGTGAAATCCCAAAAATTTCCCTTTTCCTTTTTCTTTCTTTTTCCTCTTTTTCCCCTTTTCTCCTTGGCTGAACCGGTCCGGTCCGGTTCAGCGCAGAACCTTCTCCCCTGAGCCGTCGACCGGTTCAGGCATCCTTTGGTCGTGCCGGTGTATTCCGGTCGGTTCCCGAAGCATCACCACCGCCGTTCGGCGCGCCTAAGCCTGGGCAACACTCGGCTGGGCTCGATCGGGACCAAGCACCGCCGGTGGCTGTCGGATTCCTTCTTTTCCTCCGTGGCTTCACCTCTTCTATTCGCCGGCATCCGGCGTCGGTGGAGGTCATGACCGGTGCTGATGGGTGCGCACGGTCCTCCTTTTCCTTTTTCGACCTCTATCCTGGCCGTGGGGTCACCGGTGGTGGCCGTCCGGTGATCTCTCCCTCGGGTCAACTTGCTTCTGTTTCCTCTGTTCTCTTTCCCCGATTCAAACTTTTAGATTTCCCCTTTTTTTTCTTTTATAATATATTTTTATCATTATTTTATTATAAAATAATAATAAAAATCCCATAAATATCCCAAAAATATCTAAAAATATCTCAAAAAATCATATTAAATTTATTTAATCCGTAAATGAATTTATCAGTCCGATTTTACCTTTCGGTATATTTTTCCATTATTTTTGGGCTCATTTTTCGAGGCAAAAATTTCGATAAATTTTAATAAATTTATATCTTGATCAATTGGGCTCAAAATTAAATATTTTCCTCGATTTTGATCAAGATTCCTCAATTTCATATTTTTAATGAAATTGTCTTATCGAAATTATACCGAATTTTAATCATTTGATCGTTTTACCCCTGTACTCGTTCGGGAATCAACTTAACCCTTATCTCGTTGTTATGTAGCTTACATGCATTTTTAAGTTTCTTAAATTGTCGATTGCATGTTAGTAAATACTCTTCTTATGATTCAACTATGAAATAAAGTGTTCATACACATAGGAATCATAAGGTACAAGCTACAAAAATTTTGGGTCTGACACTTCAGCTCCTGAAAACTCTTATCACAATCCTCGTTCCATACGAACGGTACACTCTTCCAAGTGAGAAGTATCAATGGAGCAGCCAACTTTGAAAATCCCTCAACGAATCTTCGATAATATCTAGCTAAAACTAGGAAACTCTTGATCTCAGAAACTGTCATTAGCTATTCCCACTAAACTACAGCCTCCATCTTGGATGGGTCTATTGATACAACATCCCTCGATACAATATGTCCCAAAAATGAGATCTGTGGCAACCTACCTATGAGACTCCAGGTACTGTTGAGGTACCAAAGAGTGCAGAGGCACATTTCATGAGGTTAGAGGGTAGCCTAGAGACGATAGTGGAGATATTGGCACAGACGATGCTAGGTAGGCAGGGACAAGATGCAAGAATTGCGACAGGAGAGGCAGTTGCTCCTGATACGCCTACACAGACAGCTCATTCACCGTGGACTATAGATACTCCTACACTCCCACCAGTTTCTGGTAGTAGTGGATTAGGGTACAGATGTGATCTGGATCAGTTGCGACAGTTTCAGAAGTTTAGACCTCCATCTTTTAGTGGGGTCAAGGACTCTATTGCTGCTAAGGAGTGGGTTGGAGAGATGGCGAAGCTCAATGGATTCTTCAAGTGTACGATATCGGAGATGGTCGCATTTGTTGCGTTCCTACTAAAGGGATATGCAGAGCATTAGTGGAAGTCCACCAGACCCATATTGAGAGCAAACATACAGATATTAGTTGGGAGATATTTCGAGATGCCTTTAGGAGGCAGTTTGTTCCTGGTACCGCACAGCGGAAACTACAAGCTGAGTTTTTAGGACTAAACCAGGGGAGTTTGTCTGTGGACGAGTATGAGACTAGATTCTTATCCCTGGGGAGATATGACCCAGACACCATGTATAGTGAGACCAAGAAGGTCTATAGGTTCATTGATGGACTGAGATCGATTCTGCGATCTAGATTGGTCCCATTAGTTATAGCCACATATGAGGAAGCAGTGCACAGGGCCCAACTGTGCGAGCATGATTATGAGAGGAATGCTTCTGAGTTCGGGAAGTTTAGTCGGAGCCATGACAGGGAGAGGAAGAGGTCGGCTAGAGATAAGAGGTTTCATTGCGTACAAGGTAGATACGGATAAGGAGCATTCGGAGTTGGCAGATATTCCTGTGGTTAGTGAGTACCCAGATGTCTTACTGGATGAACTGCCAGGGTTGCAACCAGAAAGAGAGATGGAGTTTTGTATAGATTTGGTACCTGGTACGAAACCTATTTCAAGACCACATTATCACATCGCCTTAGTTAAGCTGGAAGAGCTCAAGAGACAGTTGTAGGAGCTGTTGGATAGGGGTTTCATTAGACCAAGTGTTTCACCTTGGGGAGCATTGATTTTATTCGTTAGGAAGAAGGATGGGAGCCTCTGATTGTGTATAGATTATCGATTGTTGA
The DNA here is from genome assembly GCA_033439115.1 of Firmiana major. Classification (NCBI taxonomy): domain Eukaryota; kingdom Viridiplantae; phylum Streptophyta; class Magnoliopsida; order Malvales; family Malvaceae; genus Firmiana; species Firmiana major. The sequence goes on along the minus strand of CM065896.1, from coordinate 59,476,334 downwards.
ATAAGGCCACCATCAAGAATAGGTATCCCCTTCCACGCATTAATGACTCGTTGGACCAGCTTCAGGGAGCTCAGGTCTTTTCCAAGATTGATCTGAGGTCTGGGTATCATCAGTTGAGAGTTCAGAGTGGAGATTTACCCAAGATAGCGTTTCATACCCGATATAGCCATTATGAGTTCTTGGTTATGCCATTCGGATTGAAGAATGCTCCAGTGGCTTTCAAGGCCTTGATGAACGATGTGTTCAAGCCATATTTGGATCAGTTTGTTATCGTTTTCATCGACGACATATTGGTGTACTCGAGATCTAAGGAGGAGTATGAGGAGCACCTGAGAATCATATTGCAGATTCTACGAGAGCAGAAGTTATATGCTAAGCTCAGTATGTATGACTTTTGTTAGTCCGTTTCCCATCTGGTATACACAATTGTATCTAAACACATCACAGTAATATGGGGATGTACACTTTCCTATTTACTAACACCGACTCACATCAGACCAACTTCTCCTTTGATACCATTCTGTCACGACCCTTCATGACTTAACCAAACCACTACAAATATTTGGCATTTTAACTTACCTTTATCATTGTCAATGGTTGGGCTGTGATTCGATATCAGCATCCACATTTACCAGATCATCCATTATCATACATACATGTCAATGTATTATCACTGACTGTAACTTCTTTTATAATATATGTGAGCTTATATAAAATCTAATACAAATACATTCCCCATAATATATATCGTATACATCACTGTGCTGCTTATATCTTTAGATATAGATCTGTAAAAAATATCTATACCTATCGATCGATAGGAGAAGGCAACGGACAACAGGAAATACTATCCCTCTCTCGTAATCGCTCTACTGCGGATGCTCTGTAGAGAGGTTTAAAAAAATGGGTGAGCTCACAGCTCATTAAGGAAATCAGGCAAACAAGTAGACATCTACACTATCTACTCAAAATAATGCTATGCCTTCAAAATATCATTCCTTCACTCACTTTAAAAGCATGTCTTTAAAATATATATACTTGTACAGATTAAATCTCATGTAAAGAAATCATGCTTTCATTCTCAAATATAGGCATGTAGTGCAAAATAATGCATCTTTATAATATCACAATGCCTTTAGATAAATCATGCCATTGATATTCAAATCAAAGTAAATATGGCATTTAAATCGTTCATAACACAACAATCGAATTTTGACCCATCCCTCAGGTCTATCCGTATCATAACTAAATCAGTCAGGTGATATATCATGTGAGACTCTGTGGTGAAATGTAATAATATCCTGGATTATAGCCATATCCTATAATGGTGATCCCAGGCTACACAGTACTCAGTGTGCGAGGTAATCACTGCTGCAATGGGAGGGGGTCAGTCCATCACAACCGCCAGCTATAAACTCCTCAACTCCACAACACCACATGGTACAGTGTACTCCATGCCACTCGCATGGTACAACATACTTCGTGGACCTTACATCACAGCCGGGGTGCCTGCCATAGGTCTTAGCCCTTATACCATGGAAAATAAATACCACGTCTCTAAATCCACATGCGAACATCTCACAGTGTAACATTCAGTCTACACGAGGAAATCAAGCATGGTTTTTCAACATGTCTTATATATCACATAAAATACAGTGCGCACCTTTGAGCGTAACTCACAGTCGACACTCCGCTCAAACACTGTTTCACATCAGAAACTCAAACTCTAGTGCTAGTAAACCTCCAGCAACTAGGTCATGCATAGTTCATGTTTCAAATCAAGTACGAACAATCTCTCCAGTACCATGCTATGCACTAGACTCATACAATCAAGTACGAGCAATCGCTCAAGTACTATGTCATGTATAAATCATGAAGAATCGAGTATAAGTAATAACTCTAGCACTCTGTCATGCATCTCATGTAAAATTCGAGTACGAGCAATTTGATCCAGCACTCTGTCATGCATATCATATAAAACTGAGTATGATTAATAACTCTACCACTCTATCATGCATCTTAATGTAAAATTCGAGTACGAGCTAATTGCTCCAGCATTCTTTCAGGCATAAATCATATAAAACTGAGTACGAGTAATAACTCGGGCACTCTATCATGCATGTCATGGAAATCTAGTGCGAATCATACATCAGCACTAATATATGTGGAAAATATATGAAATCAAGTATGAGCTGTGCTGTAGCATGATTTATTCTCACATAATTCGATAGATGGCTCTCTAAAAAGGGATGATTTTTAAAATATCAAAATCAGCACTATAAGCGTGATATTTCTCATCAACCATGAAATCATTAGCCCATCTACCTACGCTTATGCTAAACAGCAGCAAAAACACTCAAAATGGTGGTTTCCATGATTTTTACAACTTTTCCCAAAAGTTGACTTTTTTTCCTAAGGGCAAGATCGTAATTTGCCACTATCAGGTCACAATAATTTCTATTCACTTTCTCTGACCCTTAGAGCTTTTAAGTGAATGTAAAACCAGACGAAAATATGTGCAGGTATCTCTAACTACTCATAAAAGTCCCTTACCTGCAATCACTCGAGAAATTTTACTTTCTCAACGCTGCTCGATCCAGTAGTCTGATTCGCTCCTCCACTAATTTTTAAAGCTGCATATAACAATTTATCAGGTTAATTACACTTTTCCTACTGCATTTCACATTAAATATAGTGTATTTCACTTAATGGGCTTTAATAAACCTTAATGGACCTAACTATGCCTTAAGCCCATTTTCATTTTACTGGTCATTCTCGTTGGGCTTATTGGGCTTGTGGGGTCCACCAACTCTTATTGGGCTTATCCGAGGTCCATTACATCAAATTGGGTCGAAACCAATTGGGCTTGGCCCGTTGGACCTCTCGACCACATGCCATGGTCGAGAGCATCCCATGTCGTCGGTCACACTATGGCATGTCGTCCATGTCCATTTGTTTAACCAATTCACTTAGGCATTTTCACAAACACTTGGTTAGAAATGTTCTTAAGCTTCACTTAGTTCATTTAGGCATTTTATCAAACACTTTGATATCCAACTAAATTCATGTATCAATTAATCAAATTGATTAATTCTAACTATACCATAATCATGAACACATGTACATCAACTCATTTATGCCTTAAAAGCATATGGGCATTCATTAATATATCACTACTCACTCTCGGTCAAACCATGTTCATAGTGATTTCATATGTTTCAATGCTTAAAACATATAACAATATGCTTAAAATCATTCATACATTAACATATATGAATTTGAAAGCTTGAAATTATACCTAGTATTTGTGTTCACACTTGGTCGAAACTTTGAAGCCTTTCGGTTTGCACATTGTGGCTCCTTGATAGCCAATTCCAACATGTGTCACTCTCCTCTCAATTTGGAAAAACTTTTATGAAGATTGCACGTTCCAAATATGTTTAAATCCTAGTGATTTCTAGTGAGAGAAAGCTTGGATAAATATGTTTTAATGGTTTCTTCTTCTAGCCGAGAATGATATGTTGAAGAAGACAATGTGGTAGCTGATTTTACAAGCCACTTACTTAGCCATTAAGCCTTACTTTCCAGCTATCAAAATTGACTTTTAAAAAGTTTAGGTAATGGTTATCATTTTGGACTTTGTTACCTTTCATTAATGGCTTTTAACTTATACTAATGGGCTTTTTAATTGGGCTTCTCGGTTTGGGCTATCTTAATGGGCTTTCGGGTTGAAATTTTAACTATACCTCGGGCCTTAAATTGTCTAAATATTTGGCCTATCAATCGTCCAACAATTCGGTCTAAGGGACCTAAGAAATTCGATCTACACTTAGTATACCTTAATGGGCTTTAAAATCTTCACATTGGCCCATTACATTTTTAACCATTAAATTTAATCCAAAATCCATCCGAATAAATTTTTCTTACTTTCGAGGATGATTATCTTGTATTCTAACCAAAAATATTTTTCCCCAAATTTTTCTCCACACTTAGGTTAATTTTTAACCATGGTTAGTCAACTATGGTAAAAGTTTACTTTTCTTAACTATAGTTGACTTTTTCCTTAATCACTGACCAAGTTAACTCTTTTTCAAAATTTAGAAAGTGTCATATCTTATGTTTTACACTCTTGACTTTATGTTTTAGCCGTTTTCGGTAGGTAAATATGCCTTAAATACCTTAAATGCGTTAAACCGTTAAAAAGGTTCGTTATACCCCTTTTTGGCTTTTACTCTTGTTCTTTGTGTTCAGGACTAAATCAAATCGACTTTCCTTCATGAGCTCTTTATATTTTCTCATTTTAAGTTCTCATCTTCAGTTAGAATGATTCAAATCCACTTGGTTTAACCTGTGGCTCTTATAGCTCACATTAGTCTTTTATATAGCTTATAAGTGTTAAATAATTTCACATACACTTTAAATCTAGTAAATACTCTTCTTATGATTCATCTATAATAATAGAGTGTTTATACAAATAGGAATCATAAGGAACAAGCTACATAAAATACGAGTCTGATAATTTATGATAGGGATGCCTGCTTCGCTTCCCATTTCTGGGAACACTTTTAGGAAGCGATGGGGACCCAGTTGAGTTTTAGCACCGCGTTTCATCCTCAGACAGATGGTTAGTCAGAGAGGAGTATACAGACCTTAGAGGATATGTTGAGAGTGTGTGCATTGGATTTTAGAGGCTCTTGGGATGACCATTTGCCACTCGCAACGCCTATAATAATAGTTTTCATGTGAGTATCGAGATGGCACCATATGAGGCATTGTATGGGCGTAGATGTCGTTCCCCTATTAGATAGGAAAAGGTGGGTGACAGGCAGATATTTGCTCCTGACTTGGTTAGACAAGCCTCTTAGGATGTCCAGCTGATTTGTGAGAGATTACGGACAGCACAGAGCAGGCAAAAAGTTATGCTAACAGGAGACGGAGACCACTAGAGTTTAATGTGGGTGAGTCAGTGTTTTTGAAGGTTTCTCCCTCGAAGGAGATAAAGAGATTTGGGAAGAAGGGAAGTTGAGCCCAATATATAGGGCCATTTAAGATACTTGATAAGGTAGGAGATAAGGCTTATAGGTTGGTATTGCCACTTGAGCTAGCGAATGTACATAACATCTTCCACGTATCCATGTTATGGAAATGCCACCCAGACCCGACACATGTGATAAGATATGAGTCGTTGGAGCTCAATGAAGGGATGATGTATGTTGAGAAGTCGGTTCAAATATTGGACAGAAAAGAGAAAGTGTTGAGGACAAAGACAATTCCTTTGGTGAAGGGTCTTTGGCAATATCACACGGTGGAAGAGGCCACATGGGAATTAGAGAGTTTGATGTGGGAAAGGTATCCTGAGCTTTTCACAGAATGATTTGGTTCCAATTTGGAGGACCAAATTTTCTAAGTGGGGGAGAATGTGAGACCCCATATATGTATAACTTTTTATATGTGTAAATGGTGATGCATTTGTAATGTGAAGCATAAATGTTGTAGAGTCCATAAGTTCAATGTACACACTTGTAATAAGAGTTGTGATGTACGTACAAGTTTCATTATGTATGAATATGAAGAAGTGGACCTTTGTATGTGATGAATGTCGGTGGAATGGAATATGAGTAGTGTGGTAAATGGAATGAAGTTGTATAAGAGGTGTAAATCTTTATGCTTCCATTTGGTTTTGTATTGTATACTTTTAGTTATAAATGAATGTACACAAGTTGGAAAGAAAATAACTATGGTAAAAAATTACGGATTGTTTGGTATGAGTTGCTGCAGAAAACTATATAAAAATATAGAAAATTTGTAAGCCAGATCGATCTCATAGGATGAGAGATCGATTTGGAAGAGCCAAAATGCTCTTATTCGAGCAATAGGAAGAGTGCAGATCGATCTCCAATGGAGCCAGATCGATCCCCTAAACATTCTGTAAAATGAGGATCGATTCTTAAGGCAAACAGATCGATTTCCTTAGCTCTTGGGTTGGACCAGATCGATCTCCACCCAAGGTAGATCGAGCTCATCAAGCTAAATCTATATAGAAGAGCAGTCGGACCTACAGATTTGGGGAAAACACTCTCACTCTACCATTTTCAACCCAAAACCTAGTTTTCTCTCTCTAAATCCACCCATTTTCAAGAAGATTTGAGGGAAGGCTATTAGACGCAAAGTTGTTCACATCAAGGTGAGGAACAACTTAGCTTAGAGGCATTACCCTATTTGTGGGATTGAAGGAGCAAAGGTGCATTTTCAAGTGGAGTTCCAAAGAGTTGAGTTTCTAGAGCACCAATCTAAGTACACTGTCTACTTATTGACTTTGGGGTTATTGGGTGTGAATATTAATGGTAGGAATTATCTAGAATGTAATGGAATGATTTTAACCTAGAAATGGGTTAATGTGAGAAAGTGAAATGTAGTGGAATAAATGATGAACAAGATATCTTTAAGTGATAATGGAGTTGTGGGTATGGATTTAAGATGTTGTTATGGGATGAATGGTAAGACTTACCCAAAAAAGGATAAAATGAATATTTAAGGCATTAGGTAAAATGCATAGTTGAATGAAAGTTAGTAACAGTAACTCGAGCATTTGATGAATGAATTGCAGCTCTTGAGGATACACCAGGGCAAGTTGAGCGAAAAGTATGAAAAGCGTAAAGGAAGAGAGTCGCACCCCAAGAAAAATGAGGTAAGGGAATTGTGTGGACTTTTAGAGATATCTGTGCGCAATTTGGGTGCTTAAATGTTTTTCTAGAATGCATGTGTTACTAGGAAATGATATTGAGAGATTGAAGGGCAAAGAGTTGGGTTTTGAGAAATGAGCATGAATATAAAAGCATGATGTTTTGAAAACCTTGTTTTGTTGCTTTTAGCAAGTGATTAGTGGGTTGGCTAATATTTGAAATGATTTGCAAAAGAAATGATTTGCTTTGGTTGATAACCATGTTTTGCAAAGAATTGAGCCACCCACATGGATTTTGTGAGAATGAAAGTGTGCTAGAGTATAACTCGCACAAGATTTGATGTGTTTTTCATACGCATGAGTGCTAGAGCATAGCTCGCATTAGTTTTCACATGGATTTTTATGATGTTTTGCTAGAGTTAAGCTCACATAGACTTTATACTGGTTTTGGCATGGTGTTGGAGCATAACTCGCATTAGATGCCCACCATACTTGATAGCCGTGCTAGGAGCTTCAGGTAGACTGGGTGTTGCACCGATTAAACAGGCTTGTACATGCATTTTTAGAGAATTGACATGTTGACAGCCATGCTAAGAGCTTCAGGTAGACAAGATGTCATACCGATTAAATAGGCTCGCACGTGCATTTTGAGATGTGGCGTGATATGATGTGTTGATACGGGTCCACGACGTATGTTGTACCGTGCAGGTAGCATGGAGTACGTTGTACCGTGTTGAGATTGAGTTATACCATCTTCAGACGATGTTAGATCTGCTATGAACTGGCAGGCTGGATGTGACCTACCTCCCGTGTGGAAGCAGATAGTGGTGATATCCCGCACACCGGATCAGTGTAGCCTGGGATCACAGGATATGGCTATAGTCCTAGAGGAGATTTCCCTTATTATATTGCATATCTCACATGTCTATTGTTTATGAATAAATCGATATTTGAAATGTTTTATGGGTCAGGAAAGTCCGAGGGAGGGGCTGAGACTTGACAAGTGTTAATTTGTTCGAGATGAGAAAGTATGTTAATGGTTTTAAAGTGCACCTTCACATGATGAGTTTTCCATGCCTTTTGAAATATGCATGATGATTAATGCCATGCTTTAAATTTGATTTGTGCACTGATTTAAATGGCATGAATTGTTTTACATGCCATTAACACAAGCATGAACTATTGCTTTGAGATGGGAATGAGAAACTGTATGGTTTTAAGCATTGCATCACGATCACGTAGATAATGTAGTATTTACGTGTTCGTATGATTGCCTTACTGAATGTGTGGTTTGCTCACCCCCTTAGTTTCCTCTCTACAGAGATTTCTGTATAGACGAGAGCGACTGAAGGCTTTCCCTTTTGGTATCCGCTGTATCCCATCGCTTAAGGTATACACACTGTTGTAATTTTGTATCTAAACTTTCTATAGCACAGTAGCATTTTGTATGTAACTATTGGGGATGTAAAGCAATGTAAACACATGTAAACAACACTCTGATTTATTTATACAAGTGTTTACTTCTAAATTTTGATGCAAATGAAATTATTATGGTTGGGTGAGGTAGGTATTGACACACAACCCAACTGTTGAGAGGGTAGCTGATCACAATCGAGGTAAGGTAAGGACGAAAAATGAATGATGCATGAAAAGTGAAAAATTTATGACGATTTTGGTAAGTTAAGGGTCCTGACACAGACAATTACTAGATTTGAGGGTAGACAGGAGAACCCTACTGGTCATGTTGCTGCACCTGAGAGACACGAGCCTACACAGCCTATACCGTGACCTCAGGCTGCATAGGCAGAGATACGTACACCCCCTCCAGTTCAGAATATTCACCCTCCAGTTCAAGATCTTTAGTTCTGCAACAGGTTGGTGGTGAAGGAGTTTATTATTATGATCTGGGCAGATTGAGAGAGTTCAAAAAGTTTGGACCACCTTCATTTAGTGGGGTAAAGGACCTATTGTTAGCGAAGCATTGGATTCACAGTATAAAGAAACTCTACAGATTTTCCCATTGCTCTGCCATAGAGAAGGTCACCTTTTCGGCTTTTGTACTGAAGGGTGAGACCAAGTATTGGTGGATAGCCACAAGCCGATTTTGAGTGTACATCACCCGATTGTGACTTGGGATATATTTCTGGATACTTTTTGGAGGTAGTACATTCCAACCACTGCTCAGAGGAAGATACAGATAGAGTTCCTGACCTTGACTCAAGGGAATCGTACAGTTGATGAGTATGAGTCCAGATTTACCTTATTGGGTAGGTATGACACAGTTACCATTATCTGTGAGGATAGGAAATTCCAAAAATTTATGGAGGGATTGAGACCTTCGATCAGAGCTTGGTTGTCCCCATTTGACACTACCACATATGACGAGGTAGTACGCAGAGTTCAGCTATGTAAGTAAGACTATGAGTTGCATGCCTCGAAACTAAGTAAGAGTTGTAAGGGTAGAGATAGAGATCGAAAGAGGTCAGTTGATGATAGAGGATTCAGAAAGGGTTGAAGGTTATTTGGTAAAGGGTTAAAGATTGAGGAAGTACGAGAGAGGCCTGTAAAGCCTCCAGCTTATCCATCTTTACATCCAGCTTCGAGGGGTCTAGTCATTAGCGGACCCTGACCTACCACCAAACAGTGCAGGATGTGTGGTAGATATCATGGGAGTAGACCATGCCATTTTATGAGATCATGTTATAGATGCGGTAAACCAGGGCACATAGCTCGTGAATGCCCAAAGTTGGTTGATATAGCCCAACAGAAGGGCAAAGAGCCAGAGAAGGCTACAGTTGAGACATGTACTCCTAAGAGGAATGCCATAGCTGAAGAGAAGGGGAAACAAGCTGTTGGTCGAGGGCGAGTGTTTGCATTGGACCAGGCATATGCAGAAGCTTCTACAAATGTGATTAAAGGTACCGCCCAAGTCTTTTATTTTGAAGCATTAGCATTAATTGATCCTGGTGCCACACATTCAATTATATCACCTTCATTTGCGTGTAAATTGTTTGAACATGTAAAACCTCTACCTTTAGGAAGGATATTGCTTATAAGTACTCCATTGAGAGATACTGTAGTAATTGAGTATGTATGTAATGGTTGTAAGTTAAGAGTAGGGAAAATGATATGTTGCCCAATCTTATTCTGTTAAACATGAAGGATTTTGATGTAATACTAGGAATGGATTGGTTGGCTGCAAACCGTGCTGTTTTAGATTGTTATGCTAAGACAGTAATGTTTTCCGCCCCAGTAAAGCATGTTGTAAGGTTTGCAAAGTAATGAAAGAAGTAGTAAATTTTTTTTCTAAGGATGGATGATTTTACTAATAAATGTGACCATGATATGTTGAAGGTTTTATCGCATATGTGATTGATTTAGATAAGGCACACTCGGAATTAGTTGACATCCTAGTAGTTAGAGAGTTCCTCGATGTCTTTCGAAAGAATTTTCAGGGTTGCCACCAGACAGAGAGATAGAGTTCCGTATTGATTTGGTGCCTGGTATGGAACCAATATCCAAACCACCCTATAGAATGGCTCCAACGGAATTGAAGGAACTAAAGAGAGAATTGCAAGAGTTGTTGGACAAGGGGTTCATCAGACCGATTGTATCACCTTGGGGAACACCAGTTCTGTTTGTAAAGAAGAAAGATGGGAGTCTCCGACTGTGTATAGATTACCGGTTGTTGAACAAGGCTACCATCAAGAATAGGTATCCCCTTTCACGAATTGATGATCTATTGATCAGTTACAAGGAACACAGATCTTTTTAAAGATTGATCTGAGGTCTGGGTACCATCAGTTGAGGATTCGGAGTAGAGATGTGCCAAAGACAACGTTTCGAACCCGTTATAGCCATTATGAGTTTTTGGTTATGCCATTTGGGTTGACGAATGCTCTTGCAGCGTTTATGGCATTAGTGAATGATGTGTTTAAGCCATGTCTAGACAGCTTCATGATTGTCTTTATAGATGACATATTGATGTACTTGAAGTCCAGTGAAAAGCATGAGCAGCACTTGAGAATAGTGTTACAGACCTTCCTAGATCAGGAATTGTATGCTAAACTTAATAAATGTGATTTTTGGCTGAGTGAGATATCGTTTTTGGGTCATGTAGTCTCGAGAGACGGTGTATCAGTGGATATGTCCAAGATAGAGGCTGTGGTACAGTGGGAAAGACCCAAGAAGATTACAAAGATCCGCAGTTTTTTGAGTTTAGCAGGTTATTAAAGACAGTTTGTCGAGGGATTCTCTAAGCTAGCTGCTTCTTTGACACGTCTTACTCGGAATAATGTGGTATTGGAGTGGGATGATAAATGTGAAAGTATTTTCTGTGAGCTAAAGCACAGACTGACCATCGCACCTATTCTCACCATACCCACCAGCTCAAGAGGTTACTCGGTGTATACAGATGCCTCAGGATAAGGATTGGGCTATGTGTTGATGCAGGACGGAAAGCTAGTAGCCTATGGATCTAGATAGCTTAAGGACCATGAGAGGAACTACCCGACCCATGATTTAGAGTTGGCAACCGTGGTATTTGCATTAAAAATTTGGTGCGACTACTTGTACGGTGAGAAATTTTAGGTGTTCACAGATCATAAGAGCCTCAGATATCTGTTTTCACAAAAAGAGTTAATTATGAGGTAGAGACGATGGATAGAGCTTGTGGCTGATGAAAAGAGTTAAAGGACTATGATTGCGAGATATTGTACCATCCGAGAAAGGCTAATGTTGTGGCTGATGACCTGAGTAGAAAGAGCCTCGGAGTGGTATCATATGTGATAGTTAGGGAATATGAGCTGCTTTAGTAGTTTACTCACCTCAGGTTGGATATAAACCCTCTTGATGTTGACAGTGACTGTGTGATAGCTAGCCTGCGTGTGGAACTAGATTTGATTGACCGGATACGACAGGCTCAACATGTCGATCTACTGTGTCACGATCATGGAAGTTTGATTCAGAAGGGTGATGTGGCCGATTTCTTAGTGAGTGATGATTGCCTACTGAGGTTTAGAGGCAGGATTTGCGTTCCCGATGACCCAGAGTTAAAGAAAGCGATTTTGACAGAAGCTCATTCATCAAGATATCGTAGAGTAACAAGATGTATCAAAACATCCAAAAAGTATATTGGTGGTCAGGGATAAAAGAGATATCGTAGAGTTTGTGGCAAAGTGTCTCGTATGTCAGCAAGTGAAGGTAGAGCATCAGAAGCTTATACGATTATTGCAGCCTTTACCTATACCGACTTGGAAATAAGAGCATGTCACCATGGATTTCGTCATGGGATTGTCGAGGACTAAAAGGAACTATGATGCTATCTAGGTAGTGGTAGATAGACTAACGAAATCCACCCACTTTCTAGCCATGAAATCCACAGACACTCTGAGTACTTTGACAGAGTTGTACGTACGGGAGATAGTAAGGCTACATGGTGTTCCTGTGAGTATTGTATCAGATAAGGATTCTTGCTTCACTTCCCACTTTTAGGAACATTTTCAAGAAGCTATGGGAACCCAATTAAGTTTTAGTACTACTTTTCATCCTCAAACAGATGATCAGTCAAAGAGAACTACCCAAACATTAAAGGATATGTTGATAGCAAGTGTTATGGACTTTGAAGGCTCCTGGGATGATCACCTATCATTAGTTGAATTTGCTTACAACAACAGTTATCACTCGAGTATCGGGATGGCACCATATGAGGCATTGTATGGTAGAAGGTGTCGTTACCCTATTGGTTGGGAAGAAGTCGATGATAGAAAGACTTTTACTCATGATTTAGTGCAACAAGCCTTTGAGTTTGTTCAGATGATATGTGAGAGATTGAGAACAGCTCCAAGCAGGTAGAAAAGTTATGTTGACATGAGACGGAGGCCACTAGAGTTCACTGTAGGTGACTTAGTATTTTTGAATGTTTCTCCCTCAAAAGGGATTATGAGGTTCAGTAAGAAGGGAAAGTTGGGCCCTTGGTATATCAGACCATTTGAGATACTAGAATGTGTGGGAGATAAGGCCAACAGGTTAGCATTGCCTCCTGAGCTAGCATGTATTCATAACGTCTTCCACGTATCGATGCTTCAAAGGTACCATCCAGATCCGACTCATGTGATTCAGTATGAGCCATTGGAGCTCAAGGATGATTTGACATGTATAGAGAGATCGATCTGGTTACTAGATAGGAAGGAAAAGGTGTAATGGAATAAGACAATTCCACTTGTTAAGGTTCTCTGGCAGCACCATAATTCAGAGGAAGCTAATTGGGAGTTAGAGAGCATGATATGGGAAAAGTACCCCTGACTTTTTAAGGAATGCATTGGTTCTAATTTGGAGGACCAAATTTCTTGAAGGAGGGGAGAAATGTAAGGCCCATAAAATTCTATGTATTGTTTATGATTTCAGGATGTACAGACAGGTTACATTGTGTACGAATCTTTAGAAATGGATATTTTTAAGTTTTAAGTGTGAATAAAATGCAAAAATGAGTATAAAAGCAAATGAATGTGAGTTTAACTTTTAAAATTTGGGAAAATTGTAGTTGGAATGCTATAGATACAAGGCAGATCGATCTCATTGTAAAGGGAGATCGATCTCATTACTTTAAAATACAATGCCAAGCATTCTGTAAGAGGGAGATCGATCCCTCATTCAAAGCAGATCGATCTCAGGTTGCTTCTATTTGGATAAGATCGATCTCCTCCCATAAGGCAGATCGATCTCTAGTTGCCTCTAGTTAGCTAAGATTAATCTCCTCTTAAGGCCAGATCGATCTCCGAACCCTTCTGCTTGTCCAAGATCGATCTCATCCCATGAGCAAGGATCAATCTCATTCCGTTGAGCAAATCAACCTCATCTAAGAAGGCAGATCTATCTCTTTCCTGCAAGGTGAATTCTGAAGGAGTTTAAACAAGGGCAGATAGATCTCTCACCCGAGGAGATCGATTTGATGAGGCAAATTCTATAAAACCTGACAACTGAGTCCTATATTTCATGAAAACAACTCATTTTCTCCATTTTTAATAAGTGACCTAGCTTTCTCACTCTAAAATCATCACCATCCAATGAGTTTTGAGAGAAGTTCCTTTAAACAAAGTTATTTCTAGTGAGGAAGAGAACAACATAGTCAAAGATTGGAAGCTGAACTTTGGATTGAAGGAGAAAAGAGGTTTTCCCCCAAATTGGCAAAAAGAGGAAAAAGTCAAGTTAGGTAAGATTTCAATACACCATATTCTAGTATGTTAATCTAGACATTATGATGAGTTAATTGGTGTATATAATGTTGGAAGAAATGTTCATGTACATGCTTAAACAATCATGACCTATAATGGACTTAGTGAGAGAAAGTTGAAATGGCATGGAGTTAATGATGATTTAAACATGTAGAGATGTTATTGAGCATGTATAGATGATTCTAAGATAACTTTGTGAAATCCATATGTTGGAATGGATGATGATTGAGAATGTGCATAAGAGGTGTTTGATAAAATGGCATAGAAAAGAAAATGATGAACTCAAGGCATTGTGAGAGTAATATTTGTTCAGTGTGAATCAATAGACCTAAAGAGTCTAATAGATTCTCGAGAAACGAATAGAACAATCGAAATGGACTTAAGAGAGAGTAAAGTCCAATTAGATGTAATGAGGCCATATGGAGGTAAAATGGCCCAATGCATTGTTTGAACTTCATGCAAGTGAAAATGAAGCATATTGAAGTATACTGATGTGAATTGTAAATCATTGTAGCTCTTGGAGACAAAATTGGAGTCAATAAGATCGGATCATGAACATTGGAAATCAAGGAAAGTGATTCAAGCGTGATTCGAGGTAAGTGATTTATGTGAGCTATTAGAGATAGCTATACATATGTTTCTTACCTGTTGTGTGCAAATAAATACTATAAAGTATATAGATATTGATATATCTACGAGAAAGCTAAGTGATAAGAAGAAGCTTATATGCATGAATTGCATGGCTTTAATGTTCTTGTTGTGAAAAGATGTTTTGCAATTGTTTTGAGAAAGAGTAATAATAGACTGGCTCCAATTTAGTTATTTTACATGAAAAGCTTTTATCCAGTGATTAAAGGGAGATTGCCCTCTCACTCATACTTAATGAATAGAGATATCTATATCTTTTTTTGTGAACTTGTGCTAGAGCCAAAGTGGTAACGATAGATTTACCAACCTTACTCGCACAACATTTTAAAAAGGATTTTGAGAAAAGAAAAAGGTGCTAGAACTGAGTGAAGCTATGTGATCCACTCGAGAGCTCGCACTAGATTTTAGGAATCATGCTAGAGCCATCGAGTACTGCTAAGTGATCTTGCTCTGACTATGCTCGAAAGTGACCCCCATGGATTTAAAGTGATTTTAGGCAAAATCGTGCTTGATGCCTCAAGTATGTTGTGTGATCTTACGCTGAGTTGCTTGCACGTGGCTTTATAAGCCTTCCGTGTGATAAACAAAATCGTGCTCGATGCCTCAGGTATGCTGTGTGATCTTACGTTGAGTTGCTTGCACGTGGTTTTATGATATTGGTTGTGTGATGAATAAAATTGTGTTGGAGCCATCCTGTATTGCTTAGTGATCTTACACAAACCTACTCGTACGTGATTTTAAGACAATGGAAATGGGTTATAAGGATCCATGGGAGCACGATGTACGGTGAGCGTTAGCCATGGAGTACGATGTGCCGTGATATCTTAGTGATTCTGTGTGAGCTGAAGGGATGGTTGATCTGCCTCCCCAAGCATGGAATTCTCGCACACCTGATTAGTGTTGCCTGGAATCTAGACCATAGACATAAGTCTTTTATTTGTATGATATGACATTTCATCGCTACTGTGTAAGGTGACATAAGTCCCCTACTGTGTGATACATGGTGATATGATATTCCCATACTATGTCTCATTTAAATTGATTTACTAAGTAATTTGCTAAGTGTAAAGATATTTATAAGTTGTACTGTGTGAAATGAAAAATGAAGCTGTGTGGATTTTAAAGATTGAGCTAAGTGATTTTATGTGGTTTGAAAAGAATATGCATATACCCATCTAGCGAATTAATGATTTTGCATTGATGGAAGATATTTTCAAAGAATGCATATATTTATAAGGAAAAAAATGTTTATATTTTTAACATGTAGATAGTGTAGTTACCTACATGTTTTCATATTTTCCTTACTGAGCGTGTTAGCTCACCCCATTATTTCCTCCTCCACAGATTCTACGTAGTATTGAGTTACTACAGTTGTCCCTGAGAGTTACACTCAAGGACTCGCACTGGATTTTGGAATAATGAGATGAGTAAAACCATGTTCGAGCCCTCGTGTAGACTGTATGTCACACTGACCTTGCTCGCATTGGATTTTGAGACATGACACTTGTAAGACCCGTATTTTAATATGTACTCTTTATGATTTTGTGATGTATGGACAAGTCACAATTGATATAAATCATAAGGAATGAATGTTTTTGAGTTGCTAATGAGTATGAAATGAAAAATGGGTAGTTAAGTAAATCGAAAATGAATGTAACAGTGATTTTTGGGAAACTTTATAGCAAAAATTACAGTAGAAGAGGAGCAGATCGATCTCATAAGTAAGGAAGATCGATCTCATAACTTGGAAATGCAATATCATAGCATCTGTAAGAGGCAAATCGGTCCCCTGACAAGAGGAGATCGATTTTCAAAAGGTTTTGGATGGAACAGATGGATCTCATAGCAAGGCCAGATCAATCTCCTTAAACTTCTACGTAAAGCAGATCGATCTCATGCTAAGAGCATATGATCCCTTAGGCTTAAAAGGTTATTTTTTGAAGGGAAATATACAGAGGAGATCGATGGCTCAACGTTAGCAGATCAATCCCCTAGAGTAATTCTATAAATACACGACTCTGCACTTCAGTTTTCCTAAGAAACATCAAACCTTTCATGAACCAAAGTATAACCTAACCTTTCTACACTAGAAATCTTCATCTTTCAAGTAGTTTTGAGTGAGATTCATTTCAGCAAAGTTGTTATTAATAAAAAGTAGAGCAACATAGTTGGAAATAAGAAGCTAGAATCAAAGATTGAAAGAGCAAAGTGGATTTTAACAAATTTGACAAAAAGAAGAAAAATCTAGCTAGGTAAGATTCAATACACCAACTTCATATATGTTGATATAAGTGTCTTGGTGAGTTGATTGGTGTATGTTTGATTTGCTGGAAAGAAATTAATCATGAAATATATCCATGACACAGATATTGGTATGAGATTTGAGAAAATGATAAGGAAGTTAAGTAAACATGGATTAAATGATGGAATGAGCATATATGAAAGATTGTATGGTAGTTTATGAAATACATAAATTGGAATAGATGAGAAATGAAGATAGGTATATGAGATATATGGTATAACACCATAATGGGAGAAAGTGATGAGATTGATGCATTGTGAGGAGTTAAAAGCATTGATTTAGATTCATGCAAGTGAAAACAAAATATATTAAGGTATACTGATGTGAATGACTATTTACAGCTTCGAAAGTTGATATTGGAAGCTGATTGGACTGCGAGGTTTAGCAGCACCAAGGAAGTGAGGTCATGCGACGTAATCCGAGGTAAGAGAATTTCGTGAGTAGCTAGAGTAGCTACATGTATTTCAAATAG
Organism: Firmiana major; assembly: GCA_033439115.1. Lineage (NCBI taxonomy): Eukaryota > Viridiplantae > Streptophyta > Magnoliopsida > Malvales > Malvaceae > Firmiana > Firmiana major. The sequence goes on along the minus strand of CM065896.1, from coordinate 59,458,998 downwards.
AATTTCAATAACTATATTCTATATGAAATTCAGTCTATAGAGACGTTTGGTAGGATCCGATAAGTTAAAAAGCTTAGGAAGCATATGGGTGATTAAATTCAACATGTTTTAAATGTGTACGGTTAGAATGGCTAATGTTTTCATGTCTATGCAAAAACAGAACATTTGAGTGCCAATTTGATTTGATTGAGTGAAATTCAATTTAAATATGCTATCTATTGGGTTTGTGTGTAAACCATTAGTGCTAGAGAATACCTGCACTATATTTTATGAGATATGCTCGATTATATGCTCGCACGTGCATATTTTGAGATATGGCCAAGGGCTATCGAAAATATTATCCATAGTATAAGGGCTAAAACTTATGGCAAGCACCCGTCTATGAGGTATATCCAAGGTATGAGGGCTAAGACTTATAGTAAGCACCCCGACCTTGAGATTGGGTTCATGGAGTACTTTGTAGCGTGTATGTCACATGGAGTACGTTGTACCGTGAGTACACAATGTGATTGAGTTGAGAGCTGATGGTAGAAGATTTGACCCACCTCCCGTTACAGTAACTGTGAGACCCTGCACACCGAGTATTATGTAGTCTGGGATCATAAAAAATGAGTTATAATCATAATCTCGGAACATGTAGCCGCCTATCTCATTTCATTCAATTGAGATTTTCTTGAATGACTTATCACATGGTTTTATAATCTGAACATGTGAATTTGTGTGTGATAAAGGGTAACCTGAGGGATGGGTGAGGCCCAATTTTCCATGTTTTAAACATGATGATATGTCATATTATTTTGATTTAATTGAATGGCATGATAAGTGTGAAATTTTTGAATTACATGAAAATGCAATGTTTTGCATAAACTGCTGAGATTTATTAAACCAGCATGATTTCAATTTCATAACCGACGATTTGTATATATATGTATATATTGCATAAACGTTTCAAGTAAGATGCATGCTTTAGATATGAGTCGAAAGGGAAATGATTTCAAGGCATGAGCATTATCTTTGAAAATAGTGTGGTGATCTACTTGCTTGCCTTATTTCCTTATAGAGCTATGAGCTCACCCCTTTTTATTTTCCCTTTCTACATAGCGTTCACAGTAGTCGAGCATGGCTGAGGTCTGATATTCTTTGATCCGCTGCATATCCATCTTACGCAAGGTATACACATTTGAAACGTTTGTACTGAACAATGTAAGAGCACAATTTTATAAACGAATGTACAGTCGGGGATGTATATGTATAAGTACTTGTATTTAAAGTATATGAGTTTACTTTTATGAAAAGAATATTTACTGTCAAAAGATAAATGTATTGATATGTATGGGTGTTATGGAATGAATATGGTTAAGGTGACTAATATCGAATCACAGCCCAACGGTTTGGTGTTGAGTTATGACAGAAGGAGAGGTAAGTAAATGTAAAAAATTTGTAATGATTTTGGTAGGTCACGAGAGGGGAGATCATGACAGAATGGTATCAGAGCGGAATTGGTCTGATGTGAGTCGATATTTGTAATTAGGAAAGTGTACATCCCATAGTAGTGTGCTTTGTTCAGTTAAAAAATTGTGTATACGAGATGGAAATCAGGCTAACTAATAGTTATAAATGCAGGAATTTAGTCATTATGACAAATACCAACCGTGGTAGAGAGGTTATAGGTAGGGCTTGAGGCCGTAGAGGTAGGCCAAAGACCCGAGATGAGACATAGATCCTACTAAGGCACCAGAGAGTACCGTGGTATGCTTCGCGAGATCTGTGTGTCACCTTGAGACTATAGTGGAGTTAATGGCACAGATTTTGCCAGGTAGACAGGGGTAGGATACAAAGACTACGCCTGGAGAGGCAACTGCATCTTGTACGCCTGCACAGCCAGCTCATGTGCCATAGCCTACGGATACACCTACACCCTCACCAGTTCAGGATACGCATTCTCATGTTGTTCCACGACAGGGCAGTAGTATTTTGGGGTATGGTTGTGAGCTTGAAAGATAGCGACAATTCCAGAAGCTTGGACCTCCATCTTTTCGTGGGATCAAGGACCTAGTTTTAGCTAAGGAGTGGGTAGGAGAGATAGAGTTGTACAGATTCTTTAAGTATACGACTTCATAGATGGTCGTATTTGCTGCGTTCCAACTGAGGGGGGTGGTAGAGCATTAGTGGAAGTCCACCCTACCCATATTGAGAGCCCGACATACAGAGATCAATTGCGAGATATTTCTGGATACCTTCAGTAGGTAGTTTGTTCCAGATATGGCCCAGCGAAGGTTACAAACTGAGTCTTTAGGGTTGAGCCAGGGGAGTTATTCAATAGATGAGTATGAGACCAGATTTCTATCTCTGGGGAGGTATGACCCCGACACCATGAGTAGCGAGACCAGGAAGGTCCGCAGATTCATTGATGGACTGAGGCCAGTATTATGGTCTAAACTGGATTCATTTGACATCTCTACTTTTGATGAGGCAGTGCGAGGGCACAATTATGTGAGCAAGATTATGAGAGGAATGCCTCCGAGTTCAGGACAGTTCGCAAGGGAAGAGATCGACATAGGAAGAGGTCAATGAGTGACATTGCCCAAGCTTTTAGATATCGAGGAGGGAGGAAACTCTTTGGTAAGAGACCAAAGATTGAGGAAGGACATGAGAAGACTGTTAGATCTCCTGCATAACTGGTTATAAGTCCAACTAGAGGTGATTAGAGGACCCAGGCCTACCACTGAACTGTAAAATAGATGTGGTAGATTCCATGGTGGTAGATCTTATCCTCTTTCTAGGAGATTATGCTTCAGATCTGTGAAGCCAGAGCATATGGTGAGAGTTTGCCCAGAGGTTATCGATATTGCCCCACAAATGGGTAAGGAACCGGAGAGAACTCCAGCTAATATATCTACTTCGAGGAGGAGAGGACGACAGAGGAGAAGGGGAAGCATGTCATTAGACGAGGGCGAGTACATGCCTTGGACTAGGTTACGGCTGATGCTTCGTCGAATGTGGTTAGAGGTAACATCCTAATATATGATTTAGAAGTATATGTTTTAATTGATCTTGGTGTCATGCATTCATTTGTGTCGCCTTCATTTGCATGTAAGTTAGCAAAACATGTAGAGTGTACACCTTTAAACAGGATGATGTTGATTAGTACACCTATGGATAATAGTCAGCTAGTGGAGTATGTATTAAATGATTGCAAGTTAAGAGTAGGGGAAAAGGACATGACAGCTAATCTAATATTGTTAAGTATGAGTGATTTTGATGTAATCTTATGAATGGATTGGTTATCTACAAACCATGCTGTTTTAGAGTCTTCTACTAAGATAGTTATGTTTCCTAACCCTGAAAAATATGTTGTAAAGTTTGATGAAAAGAAATGAAAGTAATAGTTATGGTTACTATAAATAATGTACTATGCTGACTGAGAAATGAATGTATTGAAGGTTTTATTGCGTACGTGGTTGATACAGATAAGGTACATCCGGAGTTGGCAGATATTTATGTGGTCAGTGAGTTTCTAGATGTCTTTTCAGATGAATTGCCAGGGTTACCACTGGATAGAGAGATGGAGCTCTGTATAGATTTGGTGCCTGGTACTGAACCTATATCAAAACCAATGTATCGCATGGCTTTAGTTGAGCTGGAAGAGCTCAAGAGACAATTGTAAGAGTTGTTGGATAGGGGGTTCATCAGATCGAGTGTTTCACTTTGGGGAGCACCGTTTTGTTTATGGAGAAGAATGATGGAAGCCTCCGATTGTGTATAGATTACAGATTGTTAAATAAGGCAACCATCAAGAATAGGTATCCCCTTCCACGTATCGACGATTTGTTAGATAAGCTCAGGGGAGCGTTGGTCTTTTCTGAGATTGATGTGAAGTCTAGGTATCATCAGTTGAGAATTCAGAGTGGAGATGTGCCCAGGACAGCATTTAAGACCCGATATGGCCAGTTTGAGTTTTTGGTTATGCCATTCGGAATGACGAATGCTCTGGCAGCTTTCATGGCTTTGATGAACGATGTGTTCATGCCATATTTAGATCAGTTTGTTGTCATCTTCATCGATAACATATTAGTATACTCGAAATCCGAGGAAGAGCATGAGAAGCACCTCAAGATTATATTGCAGACTCTACGAGAGCAGAAGTTGTATGCTAAACTCAGCAAGTGTGATTTTTGGTTATCACATATCTCATTTTTTTGATATGTTGTGTTAAGGAATGGTGTATCAGTAGATCCATCCAAGATTGAGGCTGTAGTTCAATGGGAACAGCTGAGGATAGTCACTGAGATCAGGAGTTTCCTGGGTTTTGGTAGGATATTATCGCAGCTTCGTTGAATGATTTTTGAAGATTGCTACTCCATTGACACGTGTCACTCAGAAGAGTGTAAATTTTGTATGGGATGAAGATTGAGAGAAGAGTTTTCAGGAATTGAAGAGTCGATTGACCACCGCTCCGATTCTCACTATCCCTACCATCTTAAGAGGATTTTAAGTGTATACTGATGCTTCACATCAGGGATTGCGCTGTGTATTAATGCAGGATAGGAGAGTAGTTGCTTATGGATCTAGACAGCTGAAAGATCTTGAGAAGAACTATCCGACCCACGATTTGAAGTTAGTAGTAGTAGTGTTTGCATTGAAGGTATAACACCACTACTTGTATGGTGAAAAGTTTCAGATTTTTACCGACCACAAGAGCCTTAAGTATCTGTTCTCGCATAATGAATTGAACATGAGAAATAGAAGATGGCTAGAGCTTCTAAAGGACTATGATTGTGAGATACTTTATCATCCGGGTAAGGCTAACGTTGTAGCTTATGCTTTAAGCAAGAAGGGACTTGGGATGGTATCATTTATGATGGTCAGGGAACATGAGTTACTAGAGCAGTTTGCTAGCCTCAGTGTAGAAGTCGTGCCTTTTGACATGGATACAGACTGCATGATAGCTAGTCTATGCTTGGAGCCAGATCTATTGAATAAGATCAGGCAGGCTCAGCATACTGATCTGTATTGTATTGATATGAGTAGTAAGATGCAGAGTGGCACAATAACTGATTTTGAGATGAGTTCTGATGGATTACTGAGGTTCAGAGGTAGATTGTGTGTTCCTGAGGACCCATAGCTCAAGAGATTGATTTTTTCGAAAGCACATTCCTAGAAGTACACATTACATCCAGGGAGTAACAGGATGTATCAAAACCTCCGAAAGCTGTACTGATGGTCAGGTATGAAGAGAGATGTGGCAAATTTTATGGCAAGATGTCTCATATGTCAGCAGGTAAAGGTAGAGCATCATAGGCCTGCACGGCTATTGCAGCATCTACCTATATTGACATGGAAATAGGAGCATATCACCATAGATTTCGTGATGGGTTTACAGAGGACACGGAGGAATCACGATACAGTATGGGTGATCGTTGAGAGACTGATGAAGTCAGCCCACTTTCTAGCTACGAGAGCTACCGATACTCTGAGCACATTGGCAGTGTTGTATGTACGTGAGGTAGTGAGATTACATGGTGTTTCAGTTAGCATTGTCTCGGATAGGGATTCCCGCCTCACTTCCCTCTTTTAGGAACATGTTTAGGAAGCCATAGGAACCCAGTTGAGTTTGACCATCGCTTTTCATCCTCAGACAAATGGTTAGTAAGAGAGAACTATACAGACTCTGGAGGATATGTTGAATCGTGTGTGCTAGAGTTTAGAGGATCCTGAGACGATCATTTACTACTAGTCGAATTTTTCTACAATAACAGTTATCATTCGAGTATCGGAATGGCACTATATGAGGTTTTGTATGGCCGTAGATGTTGTTCCCCTATTGGTTATGAAGAAGTGGGTGATTGAAAGATTTTTGCTCTTGATTTGGTTACGCAAGCCTTTGAGGATATCCAGTTGATTGTTGAGAGATTGAGGATAACTCAGAGTAGACAAAAGAGTTATGCTGACAAGAGACGAAGACATTTTGAGTTCGTAGTTGGTGAATTAGTGTTTCTAAAGGTTTCTCCTTCCAAGGGTATAGTGAGATTCGGGAAGAGAGGTAAGTTGAGTCCTTGCTACATTAGACCCTTTGAGATACATGATCGAGTAGGAGATAAGGCATATAGGTTGGTTTTTCCATCAGATTTATCAGGAGTGCATAATGTCTTCTGCATTTCTATGCTACGGAAGTATCATCAAGATCCAAACATGTGATTCAGTATGAGCCATTGAAGCTCAAGGAAGATTTGACATATGTAAAGAAACCAATCCAGATGCTAGATAGAAAGGAGAAAGTCTTGAGAAACAAGACCATTGGATTAGTTAAGATTCTCCGGTAGCATCACACTTCAGAAGAGGCTACTTGGGAACTAGAGAGTCTGATGTGAGAGAGATACCCCCAGTTGTTTGAAGAGTAACTTGGTTTTAATTTGGAGGACCAAATTTCTTTAAGGTGGGGAGGATTATAAGACCCGTATTTCAATATGTACTCTTTATATGATTTTGTGATGTAAGGACAAGTCACAATTGATATAAATCATAAGGAATGAATTCTTTTAAGTTGCCAATGGTATGAAATGTAAAACGGGTAGTTAAGTAAATCGAGTATGAATGTAACAGTGATTTTTGGGAAATTTACAGCAGAAACTGCAGTAGAAGAGGAGCAGATCGGTCTCATAAGTAAGGAAGATCGATCTCGTAGCTGGGAAATGCAATGTCACAGCATCTGCAAGAAGCAGATCTATCCCCCAACAAGAGCAGATCGATTTCCATAAGGTTTTGGATGGAACAGATCAATCTCATAGCAAAGCCAGATCAATATCCTTAAGGTTCTGTGAAAAGCAGATTAATCTCATGCTAAGAGCAAATTGATCCCTTAAGCTTTAAAGGTCATTTTCTAAAGGGAAATATGTAAAGGAGATCGATCCCTCACCGTTAGTAGATCGATCCCCTAGAGCAACTCTATAAATACACGACTCTACACTTCAGTTTTCTCGAGAACTATCAAACCTTTCATGAACTAAAGTATAAACTAACCTTTCTACACCAGAAATCTTCATCTTTCAAGTAGTTTTGAGTGAGATTCATTTCAACAAAGTTGTTCTTAGTAAAGAGTAGAACAACATAGTTGGAAACAAGAAGTTAGAATCAAAGATTGAACGAGCAAAGTGGATTTTACCAAATTTGGCATAAAGTGGAAAAAACAAGCTAGGTAAGATTCAATATGCCAACTTCATATATGTTGATATAAGTGTCTTGGTGAGTTGATTGGTGTATGTTTGATTTTCTCGTAACAAATTGATCATGAAAAATATCCATGACCTAGATATTGGTATGAGATTTGAGAAAATGATGAGGAACTTGAGTAAACATGGATTAAATGATGAAATGAGCATGTATGAAAGATTGTAAGGTAGTTTTATGAAATACATAAATTTGAATAGATAAGAAATGAAGATAGGTATATGAGATATATGGTAGAACACCATAATGTGAGAAAGTGATGAGATTGAGGCATTGAGAGGGGTTAAAAGCATTGATTTAGATTTATGCAAGTGAAAACAAAGTGTATTAAGGTATACTAATGTGAATGACTGTTTACAGCTTCGAAAGTTGATATTGGAAGCTGATCGGACTGCGAGGTTTAGCAGCACCGAGGAAGTGAGGTCATGCGACGCAGTCCGAGGTAAAGGAATTTCATGAGTAGCTAGAGATAGCTACACGTATTTTGAATAGAATTTTAATAACTATATTCTTTATGAAATTCCATGTATAGAGTCGTTCGGTAGGATCCGATAAGTGAAAAAGCTTAGGAAGCATGTGGGTGATTAAATTCAACATGTTTTGAATGTGTATGGCTAGAATGGCTAATGTTTTCATGCATATGCGAAAACAACACATTTGAGTGCTGATTTAATTTGATTGGGTGCAATTCAATTTAAATAAGCCATCTATCAGGTTTATGTGTAAACCATTAGTGATAGAGAATACTCGCACTATTTTTTATGAGATATGCATCACATAGTACTTGAGCATATTCTCGTACTTAATTTTAAATGCGATTTATGCATTATGAAGCATTGGAAGCATTGCTCATACTCAGTTTTACATGATAGAGTACTGGGAGCATAGCTCGTACTCAGTTTTCATTGATTGATGCATTATAGAGTATTGGGAGCATTGCTCATACTCTATTTTTACATGACATAGTGTTGGGAGCATTACTCGCACTAGATTTATATCACTTGTGTTATGATCGTGCTGGGAGTTTACCCGCACGTACCAATTTTAAAAGAGAAAGCATGAAACAGCCGTGCTAGGAGCCTGTGTGGACTGTTTGTCGCACCGATTATATGCTCGTACGTGCATATTTTGAGATATGGCCGAAGACTATCGAAAATATTATCTATAGTATAAGGACTAAGACTTATGGTAAGCACCCGACTATAAGGTATATCCAAGGTATGAGGGCTAAGACATATGGCAAGCACCCCGACCTTGAGATTAGGTCCATGGAGTACTTTGAACCATGTATGTCACATGGAGTACGTTGTATCGTGAGTACACAATATGATTGAGTTGTGAGCTGACGGTAGAGGATTTAACCCACCTCCCGTTACAACAATTGTGAGACCCCGCACACCGAGTAGTGTATAGCTGGGATCATGAAAAATAAGTTATGATCATAATCTCAGAACATGTAGTGGCCTATCTCATTTCATTCAATTGAGATTTTCTTGAATGACTTATCACATGGTCTTATAATCTGAACATGTGAATTTTGTATGATAAAGGGTAACCCGAGGGATAGGTGAGGCCCAGTTTTCCATGTCTGAAACATGATGATTTGCCATATTATTTTGATTTAATTGAATGGCATGACAAGTGTGAAATTTATAAATTACATGAGAAATGCAATGTTTTGCATAAACTGCTGAGATTTATTAAACCAGCATGATTTCAGTTTCATAACCGATGATTTGTATCTATATGTATATATTGCATAAGAGTTTCAAGCAAGATGCATGCTTTAGATATGAGTTGAAAAGGAAATGATTTCAAGGTATGAACATTATCTTTGTAGATAGTGTGGTTATCTACTTGCTTGCCTTATTTCCTTACAGAGTTGTGAGCTCATCCCTTTTTTATTTCCCTTCTCTATAGAGCATTCACAGTAGTTGAGCACGACTGAGGTTTGATATTTCTTGATCCATTGCATATCCATCTTGCGCAAGGTATACACATTTGAAACATTTGTACTGAATAATGTAAGTGCACAGTTTTATAAATGAATGTACAATCAAGGATGTATATGTACAAGTACTTGTATTTAAAGTATATGAGTTTACTTTTAAGAAAAGAATATTTACAGTCAATAAATGTATTGATAAGTATGGATGTTATGGAATGAATGCAGTTGAGGTGACTAATATCGAATCATAGCCCAACAGTTTTGGTGTTGAGTTATGACAGAAGGAGAGGTAAGTAAATTCGAAATTTTTTTGATGATTTTGATAGGTCACGAGAGGGGAGGTCGTGATAGCATTGGATACTAAATACTGGGGTCCATAGAGTACGTTGTGCCGTGTAAATAACACATAGTATGCTGTACCGTGCTTAAGTCTTCGAACTACTGAACTGTATTGAACTGACTGGCTAACAGGTAGGATTTGACACACCTCCTTAAGCGATTGGATATCCCACACACCTGATCCGTGATGCCTAGAATCCACAGGTTATGATCATACTCCCTACTGTTTACCGAATCCTGCCTATGCTCTCATGATCTCACATATTACTGTACTGATAAAACTGAACATGTTTTATACTGAGACAAGGTAAACCCCAGGGATGGGTTGGAACCTTGATCTATTGAATAACTAAAATGAATTGTTTTACTGCACTGAACTAAACTAATTTTACTGCATTGAACTGAACTATTTTACTGCATTGAATTGAATTGATTTACTGTATATAACTAAACTGTTTGACCGCATTGAACTGAGCTATCTTACTGCATGGCATTATGAGCACGTAGATAGTGTAGTTATCTATAGGCTTGCATAATTACATTACTGAGCAAGTTATGCTCATCCCTTCATTTTCCCCTATCTACAGAGCACTTGTCATAAATAGAGAGTCAGCGCCAGTTCTGCATTCCTATCTGTAAGACCCGCATTTTTGTATGTACTCTTTATGATTTTATGAATGTATGGACAAGTCACATTTGATATAAATCATAAGGAATGAATGTTTTTAAGTTGCAAGTGTATGTGGAATGCAAAACAAGTAGTTAAGTTAAAATGAATGTAATAGTGAATTTTAGGAAGAAATTGCAGCAGAACTGCTTCTACAGAGGAGTAGATCGAACTCTCATTCAATGCAAATCGATCTTGAAAAGGTTCTGGGTAGAATTGATCAATCTCATGTAAGGGCCAGATCGATCTCCTTAAGGATCTGTGTAAAGCAGATCGATCTGATGTTTATGGGTAGATCGATCTCATAACCTTGGAAAGTCAATTTTTGAGGAGAAAAAAACAGTACAGATCGATCCCCCATCATTGGCTGATCGATCTCTATGAGCAATTCTATAAATATAAGGTTCTACAACCTCTATTTTTCTCGAGAGATACTAAGATCTTCAAGAACCAACGTTTAAACCTAACTTTCGACCCCTGAAAACTTCATTTTTCAAGTAGTTTTGAGTGAGATTCAGTTCAGCAAAGTTGTTCTTGGTAAAGAAGAAAACAACATACTTGGAAAGAAGAAGTTGGAATCAAAGATTTAAGAAGCAAGGAGGATTTTGCTGATTTTGGTGAAAAGAAGGAAAGTTCAAGCTAAGTAAGATTCCATACACCACTTTGATATTTGTTAATCTAGGTGACTTGGTTAGTTGATGGGTGTATATTTAAATTACTAAAAATAACTAGATTATGAAAAATATCCATGACCAAGCTATTGATGTGAGATTGAGAAAATGACGAGGAAGTTAAGTAAACATGGATTAAATGATGAAATAAACATGTATGAAAGATTGTAAGGTAGTTTTGTGAGATACATGAATTGTAATAGAGAAGAAACGAAAATAGTTTTATGAGAATTATGGTGAAATACCAAAATGGGAGAAAGAGATGAGATTAAGGCATTGAGAGAAGGTTAAAAGCATTGATTGAGAGTCATGCAAGTGAAAATAAGTATATTAAGGTATACTGATGTGGATAATTATTTATAGCAGGAAGTAAATATTGCAATCTGATCGGACTGCAAGGATTAGCAGCACCGAGGAAGTGAGGTCACGTGACATGATCCGAGGTAAGGGAATTTCGTGAGTAGCAAGAGATAGATACACATATTTCGAATAGAATTTCAATAATTATGTTTTATATGAAATTCCATATATAGAGACGTTGGTAGGATCCGATAGATTTAAAATGCTTAGGAAGCATGTGGATGATTGAATTTGACATGTTTGAATGTGTATGGATAGAATGGCTAATGTTTTCATGAATATGCGAAAACAGCACATTTAAGTGCCAATTTGATTTTCTTGGGTGAATTATGATTTGAATAAGCCATCTATCGGGTTTAAGTGAAAACCATTAGTGTTAGAGAATACTTGCACTATATTTTATGAGATATGCATCACATAGTACTTGAGTTTATTCTTGTATGCATGATAGAGTACTGGGAGCATAGCTTGTACTCAGTTTTTATTGATTGATGCATTATAGAGTATTGGGAGCTTTGCTCATACACAGTTTTACATGATAGAGTACTGGGAGCTTAGCTCGTACTCAGTTTTCATTATTGATGCTTTATAGAATTGGGAGCATTGCTCGATCTTTACATGACATAGTGTTGGGAGCATTGCTCGCACTAGATTTGTATCACTTATATTATGGTTGTGCCGAGAGTTGAGTCACACGTATCGGATTGTAAAAGAAAGCATGAAATAGTCGTGTTGGGAGCCTGTGTTGACTGTGTGTCGCATTGATTTTATGTTCGCACATGCATATTTTGAGATATGACCGAGGGCTATCGAAAATAGAACCCATAGTATGAGGACTAAGACTTATAGTAAGCATCCCGACTATGAGGTATATTGAAGGTAGGAGGACTAAGACTAATAACGAGCATCTCGACATTGAGATTGGGTCCATGGAGTACAGTGTACCGTGTATGTCACATGGAGTACGTTATACCCTGAATACATGATATGAGTGAGTTGTGAGCTGACAGTAAGGATTTGACCCACCTCCCATTATAGCAAATTGTGAGACCCCACATACCGAGTACTGTGAATCCTGGGATCATGAAAAATTAGTTATGATCATAAATCTCGGAACATTTCGTCGCTAATCTCGTTCTCCTTTCAGGCAATGTAAATTGATATTTCTTGGATAACTTATCACATGGTTTTATAATTCGAACATGTGAATTTGTGTATGGTGATAAAGGGTAACCCGAGGGATGGGTAAGGCCCAGATTTTCATGTTTTTAAATATGATGATTTGCCATATTATTTTGATTTAAGTGAACGGCATGATAAATGTGAATTTCATGAAATTACATGAGAAATGCAATGTTTTGCATAAACTGTGTGATTATTAAACTAGCATGATTTCAGTTGTATAACTGATGATTTATATCTATATGTATATATTGCATAAACTTTTCAAGAAAGATGCATGCTTTAGGTATGAATAGATAAGAAAATGATTTCCAAACATGAGCATTGTATTTTGTAGATAGTGCGGTTATCTACTTGCTTGCCTGATTTCCTTACTGAGCTATGAGATCACCCCCTTTTTATTTCCCCTCTCTAAAGAGCGTTCACAGTAGTCGAGCATGAATGAGGACTGATATTCCTTGATCCGCTGCATATCCATCTTACGAGAGGTATACACATTTGAAATATTTGTACCGAGCAATGTATAAGCACAGTTATGTAAACAATTGTACGGTCGGGGATTATATATGTAAAAGTAATTGTATAATATATATAAATTACTTTTAAGTTAGAGTAATTTGAGTCAATAGAAAATTGTATTGGCATATATGTATGTTATGGATGAATGTGGGTGAGGTGACTAATATTGAATCACAGCCCAACTATTTGATGTTGAGTAATGACAGAAGGAGAGGTAAGTAAATATGAAAAAATTTATAGTGGTTTTTCGTAGGTCACTGGAGGGGACGTCGTGACAGAATGGTGTCAGAGGCCAGTTGGTCTGATGTGAATCATTATTAGTAATTAGGAAAGTGTATATCTCCATAGTATTGTGCTTTGTTCAGTTACAATTGTGCATATGAGATGGAAATAAGACTAATTAATGGTTATAAATGCAAGAATTTAGCTATTATGGCTAATACTAGCCGATGTAGAGCGGCTAGAGGTAGGGCTCGAGCCCGTAAAGGTAGGCCACAGACCCGAGATGAAACTACAGGATCCACTGAGGTACCCAAGAGTATCGAGGCATGCTTCGTGAGATTAGGCATCGCCTTGAGACCATAGTGGAGTTACAGGCACAGACTATGCCAAGAGGACAAGGATAGGATACAGGGACTGAGCCTGGAGAGGCAGCTGCACCTGGTACACTTGCACAGCCAGCTCAGGTGCCACAACCTACAGATAAACCTACACCCCCACTAGTATAGGATACGTCGTCTCCCACGATAGGGCGGTAATGTTTTGGGGTATGGCTATGATCTTGACAGACTGCGACAATTCCAGGAGCTAGGACCTCCAACGGTTCGTGGGACTAAGGACCCAGCTTTGGCTGAGGAGTGGATAAGAAAGATGGAGATGTTGTACGAATTTTTTGAGTGTACGAGCTTAGATATGGTCACATTTGTTGCGTTACTACTGAAGGGGACAACAGAGCATTGGTGGAAGTCCACTCTACTCATATTGAGAGCCCGACATACAGAGATTAGTTGGGAGATATTTCTGGATGCTTTTAGGAGACAGTTTGTTTTAGATATGGCCTAGCGGAGGCTGTAGGCTAAATTTTTGGGGTTGAGCAAGGGGAGTCATTCATTGGTCAAGTATGAGACCAGATTTCTATCCCTGGGGAGGTATGACCTCGACACCATAAGTAGCGAGACCAGGAAGGTCCGCAGATTTATAGATGAACTAAGACCAATATTGCGGTCTAAACTGGTTCCATTCAACATCTCTACCTACGACGAAGAAGTGAGCAAGGCATAACTTTATGAGCAAGACTGTGAGAGAAATGTCTCTAAGTTCAGGATAGTTAGCAAGGGTAGAGACAGAGATATGAAGAGACTGATGAGTGATAGTGCCCGAGGTTTCGGATATCGAGGGAGGAGACTCTTCAGAAAGAGACCAAGGATCAAGGAAGTACAAGAGAAGATTATTAGATCTCCTGCATACTCGGCTATAGCTCTAGCTAGAGGTGTTTGTGATTGGAGGATCGAGGCCTACCAGTGAGCAGTACAGTAGATGTGGTAGATTCCATGGAGGTAGACCTTATCCTGTTTCTAGCAGATTGTGCTTCAGATGTGGGAAGCCAGGGCATATGGCTAGAGTTTGCCAAGAGGTTATAGATATTACCCCACAAAGGGTAAGGAGCCTGAGAGAGCTCTAGCTAATACGTCTGCTCTGAGGAGGAGAACGACGACAGAAGAGAAATGGAAGCAGGTCATTAGACGAGGGCGAGTACATGCCTTGGACCAGAGTATAGCTAATGCTTCTTCGGATGTGAATAGAGGTAACATCTTAATGTATGATTTAGAAGCATATGTTTTAATTGATCATGATGCCACACATTCATTTCTATCGCCTTAATTTGCATGTAAGTTATCGAAACATGTAGAGCGTACACCTTTGAGAAGGATGATGTTGATTAGTACGCCTATGGATAATAGTAAGCTTATAGAGTATGTATTAAATGATTTTAAGCTAAGAGTAGGGGAAAAAGATATAACAGCCAATCTGATATTATTAGGTATGAGTGATTTCAATGTAATCTTTGGAATGGACCGGTTATCTACAAATCATGTTCTTTTAGATTGTTATGCCAAGACATTTATGTTTCCTAACCCTGAAAAATATGTTGTCAAGTTTGATGAAAAGAAATGAAAATAGCAGTTATGGTTGTAATTAATAATGTACTATGCTGACTAAGAAATGGATATAATTGAAGGTTTTATTGCGTACGTGGTTGATACAGATAAGGTACATCCAAAGTTGGCAGATATCCCTGTGGTCAGTGAGTTCCTAGATGTCTTTTCGGATGAAATACCAGGGTTGCCACCAGATAGAGAAATGAAGTTTTGTATAGACTTGATGAGTGGTACTGAACCTATATCGAAACCCCCATATCACATGGCCTTAGTTGAGCTGAAGGAGCTCAAGAGAAAGTTACAAGAGCTGTTGGATAGGGGTTTCATCAGAATGAGTATTTCATATTGGAGAGCACCAGTTTTGTTTGTGAAGAAGAAAGATGGAAGCCTCCGATTATGTATAGATTACAGATTGTTTAATAAGGCAACCGTCAAGAATAGGTATCCCCTTCCACGTATTGACAATTTGTTAGATCAGCTCCGGGGAGTGCATGTCTTTTCTAAGATTGATCTGAGGTCTAGGTATCATCAATTGAGAGTTCAGAGCAGAGATGTGCCCAAGACATCATTTAGGACACGATATGGCCATTATGAGTTTCTGGTTTTGCCGTTCAGAATGACGAATGCTCCCGCAGCTTTCATGGCTTTAATGAACGATGTGTTCAAGCCATATTTGGATCAGTTTGTTATCGTCTTGATCCATGACATCTTAGTATACTCAAAATCTGAGAAAGAGCATGAGAAGCACATTAGGATTGTATTGCAAACTCGACGAGAGCAGGAGTTGTATGCTAAACTAGTAAGTGTGATTTCTGGTTATCACTGATCTCATTTTTAGGACACGTTATGTCAAGGGATGGTATATCAGTGGATCCATCCAAGATTGAGGCTATAGTTCAGTGGGAACAGCCGAGGACAGTCATCGAGATCAGGAGTTTCCTGGGGTTTAATAGGTTATTATTGGAGATTCGTTGAGGGATTTTTGAAGTTAGTTGCTCCGTTGACAAGTCTCACTCGGAAGGGTGTAGCATTCATGGGGAATAAGGATTGTGAGTAGAGCTTTTAGGAGTTGAAGAGTCGATTGACCACTGCTCTGATTCTCACTATCCCTACCAACTCATGAGGATTTTCAGTGTATACAGATCCTTCGCATCAGAGACTAGGCTGTGTATTGATGCAGGATGGGAGGGTAGTTGCTTATGGATCCAGACAGCTGAAGGACCATGAGACGAACTATCTGACCCACGATTTGGAGTTAGCAGCAGTAGTGTTTGCATTGAAGGTATGGGGCTACTACTTATATAGTGAGAAATTTTAGATTTTTATTGACCACAAGAGCCTCAAGTATCTATTCTCGTAGAAAGAGCTGAACATGAGACATAGAAGATGGCTAAAGCTTCTGAAGGACTGCGATTGTGAGATACTTTATCATCTGGGTAAGGCTAACGTTGTAGCTGATGATTCGAGCAAGAAAAGCCTTGGGATGGTATCGTATATGATGGTCAGGGAACATGAGTCGCTAGAGCTATTTTCTAGCCTCAGTTTGGGAGTTGTGCCTTCTGACATGAACACAGACTGTATGATTGCTAGTCTACGCTTGGAATCAGATCTGTTGGACAGGATCAGACAGGCTCAACAAATTGATTCATATTGCATTGACATGACTGGTCAGATACAGAAGGGTACAGAGACCGATTTTGAGATAAGTTCAGGTGGACTTTTGAGGTTCAGAGGCAGATTGTGTGTTCCTGAAGACCCAGAGCTCAGAAGATTGATTTTGTTGGAAGCTCATTCGTCAAAGTACATGTTGCATTTGGGTAGTAAAAAGATGTATCAGAATCTCCGAAAGGTGTACTGGTGGTCGGGTATGAAGAAAGACGTGGCGAAATTCGTGGGAAGATGTCTCGTATGTCAGTAGGTGAAGGTAGAGTATTAGAAACCTCCAGGGTTATTACAGCCTCTACCTATACTAACATGGAAATAGGAGCATCTCACCATGGATTTCGTGATAGGTTTACCGATGACCCGGAGGAATCACAATGCGATATGGGTGATTGTTGATAGACTGACGAAGTCAACCCACTTCTTAGCTATGAGAGCTACCGATACTCTGAGTTCATTGGTAGAGTTGTATGTACGTAAGGTAGTGAGATTACATGGTGTTCCTATGAGCACCGCTTTAGGAACATTTTTAGGAAGCCATGGGAACCCATCGGATAGGGATTCCTGCTTCACTTCCTACATTTAGGAACATTTTTAGGAAGCCATGGGAACCCAATTGAGTTTAAGCACCGCTATTCATCCTCAGACAGATGGTCAGTCAGAGAGGACTATACATACGTTGGAGGATATGTTGAGAGCGTGTGTGCTAGGTTTAAAGGCTCCTAGGATGATCATTTGCCACTAGCCAAATTCGCCTACAACAACAATTATCATGCGAGTATCGGGATGGCACCGTATGTGGCTTTATATGGCCGTAGATGTCGTTCCCCTATTGGTTGGGAAGAAGTGGGTGACAGAAAGATTTTTTCTCCTGATTTGGTTACACAAGCCTTTGAGGATATCTAGTTGATTGTTGAGAGATTGAGGATAGCTCAGAGTAGACAGAAAAGCTACGCTGACAAGAGACAGAGGCCACTAGAGTTCGTGGTTGGTGATTCAGTATTTTTGAAGGTTTCTCCTTCCCAGGGAATAGCAAGATTTGGGAAGAGAGGTAAGCTGAGTCTTCGCTATATTGGACCCTTTGAAATACTCGATCGAGTGGGAGATAAGGCAAATAGGTTGTCGTTGCCACCAGACTTATCAAGTGTCCATAATATTTTCCACATTTCTATGCTTCGGAAGTATCATCCAGATCTAACTCATGTGATTCGGTATGAGCCGTTGGGGTTCAAAGATGATTTGACATATGTAGAGAAATCGATCCGGATACTGGATAGAAAGGAGAAAGTCTTAAAAAATAAGAACATTGGGTTAGTGAAGATTCTCTGGCAGCATCACACGTCAAAAGAGGCTACTTGAGATCTAGAAAGTCTAATACGAAAAAGACATACCTATTTGTTTGAAGAGTAACTTGGTTCTAATTTGCAGGACCAAATTTCTTAAGGTGGGGAGGATTGTAAGAGCCACATTTTTATATGTACTCTTTATGATTTTGTGAATGTATGGACAAGTCACATTTTATATAAATCATAAGGAATGAATGCTTTTAAGTTGCAAGTGTGTATGGAACGCAAAACGAGTAGTTAAGTAAGATAAAATGAATGTAACAATGAATTTTAGGAAGAAATTAGAGCAGAACTGCTTCTATAAAGGAGCAAGTCGATCTCTCATTCAATGCAGATCGATCTTGAAGAGATTCTGGGTAGAACAGATCGATCTCCTTAAGGCTCTGTGTAAGGCAGATCGATTTGATGTTTATGGGAAGATCGATCTCATAAGCTTGGAAAGATAGTTTCTGAGGAGAAAAAGGTAGGACAGATTGATCCCCCACCGTTGGATGATCGATCTCTAAGAGTAATACTATAAATATAAGGTTCTGCAACCTCTGTTTTTCTCGAGAGAAACAAAAATCTTCAAGAACCAACGTTTAAACCTAACTTTCTACTGCAGAAAACTTCATCTTTCAAGTAGTTTTGAGCGAGATTCAGTTCAGCAAAGTTGTTCTTGGTAAAGAAGAAAACAACATACTTGGAAACAAGAAGTTGGAATTAAAGACTTAGAAGCAAGGAGGATTTTGCTAATTTTGGTGAAAAGAAGGAAAGTTCAAGCTAGGTAAGATTCCATACACCACTTTGATATATGTTAATCTAGGTGACTTTGTGAGTTGATGGGTGTATATTTAAATTACTGAAAATAACTGGATTATGAAAAATATCCATGACCTAGCTATTGATGTGAGATTGAGAAAATGATGAGGAAGTTGAGTAAACATAAATTAAATGATGAAATATGCATGTATGAAAGATTGTAAGGTAGTTTTGTGAGATATATGAATTGTAATAGAGAAGAAATGAAAATAGTTATATGAGAATTATGGTGAAATACCAAAATGGGAGAAAGAGATGAGATTGAGGCATTGAGAGAAGATTAAAAGCATTGATTGAGAGTCATGCAAGTGAAAACAAGTATATTAAGGTATACTGATGTGGATAATTATTTACAACTGAAAGTAAATATTGGAAGCTGACCGGACTGCGAGGATTAATAGCACCAAGGAAGTGAGGTCACGTGACCTGATCCGAGGTCGGGGAATTTCGTGAGTAGCTGAGTAGCTACACGTGTTTTGAATAGAATTTCAATAATTATATTCTATATGAAATTCCATATATAGAGACGTCGTGTCACGACCCTCCATGACTTAACCAAAACCACTACAAATTTTTCGCGTTTTAACTTACCTTTCTCTTTATTAATGATTGGGCTGTGATTCGATGTCAGCATCCTCGTTTACCATATCATCCATTTATTTACATACATACAAGTCAATACGTTATATACTGATTGTAATTCATTTTATAATATATGTGAGCTCATATAAAATATGATACAAATACATTCCCCATATATATATTGTATACATCGCTGTGCTATTTATATGTTTAGATACAGAACCGTACAAAATATCTATACCAGTCGATCGATAGGGAATGGCAGCGGACAACAGGAATACTATCCCTCAAACACTCTCACACTACTGCTGATGCTCTGTAGAGAGATGTAAAAGAAAATGAGGTGAGCTCACAGCTCAGTAAGGAAATTAGGCAAGCAAGTAGACATCTACACTATCTACTTAAAATAATGATATGCCTCAAAATATCATTTCCTTAACTTACTTTCAAAGCATATCTTTAAAAAATATACATATACTTGTACAGAATTGAATCCCATGTACAGAAATCATGCTTTCTTTCTCAAATGTAGGCACAAGTGCAAAATAATAAAGCTTTATAATATCACAATGCGTTTAGATAAATCATGCCATTTATGTTCATATCACAATAAGTATGGCATTTAAATCATTCACAACACAATAATCGGATTTCGACCCATCCCTCAAGTCTATCAGTATCATAAATAAATCAGTCAGGTGATATATCATGTGAGACTCTGTGGTGAAATGCAATAATATCCTGGACTATGGCCATATCCTATAATGGTGATCCCAGGTAACACGAAATCCTAGTTTGCAGGGCATCACTGTTGCAATGGGAGGGGGTCAATCCATCACAACCGCCAGCTATAACCTCCTCAACTCCACAACACCACACGATACAATGTACCCTATGCCACTCGCATGGTACAACGTACTCCATGGACCCTACATCACAGACGGGGTGCCTGCCATAGGTCTTAGCCTTCAAACCATGGAATATAAATACCATGTCTCTAAATCCACATACGAACATCTCATAGTGTGACACTCAGTCTACACGAGGAAATCAGGCACGGTTTTTCAACATGTCTTATATATCACATAAAATACAATGTGCACCGTTGAGCGCGACTCACAGTCGACACTCTGCTCAGACACTGTTTCACATCACAAACTCAAACTCTAGTGCGAGTTAACCTCCTGCAACTAGGTCATGCATAGTTCATGTATCAAATCAAGTACGAGCAATAGTTCCAGTACCATGCTATGCATAAAACTCATCAAATCAAGTAAAATTTGAGTACGAGCTAATTGCTCCTGTCACGACCCAATACTACCAAAATCAGTACAAATTTTTCGCTTTTGGAAAATCTTTCTTACCTCCTTGTGATAGATCTCTTTGAACAGGTCGGGCTGTGAATCAATATCGATATACCATTTTTAACCATGAAAATATCACACGTACATATATATATATACATATATATATATTATATATATACCGATATCATTCATAATATAATAGAGTGGTCGATATGTTTTATACATCACATGATTTTATTTTTACATCCCCAAATATTCCTTCATATACAATATTGTGCTACAAGCATACTAATACAAAATTATATATGTGGTGTATACTTGACAGTCGATGGGAATCACAAATAATCAGCTATGCCATCTACTCTCTACACCCGCTATCTCTTGGTGGAAACTCTGAAAGTGGGTGGAAAATGAAAGGGTGAGCTCCACATGCTCAGTAAGGTAATAATATAAATGGGTAGATAGCTATACTAACTACATGCTGATAGGAAATCAGGATATATGTGAGCATGAGGTAAAAACAATGATATGCCATATATATAAATATCATCTGTTCTAAAACAGGAAATCGGCATATTAAAACATGGAATGATTCTCATGTGAAAACATCTCATGCTCAAATGAATCAATACGTTTTAAAAGACCCCATCTGGGTTAAAAAGTGATAAACTCAATGAATTTAATCAAATTTAACAATTATAATTTTATTATAAAATTTTCGTTATAAAATCACCCTTCTCACGGGGTTACAAGTCATAAAAGTTTCATAAAATCCCTTCATGGGAACAATCAAAACTAAATTGAAATCATAAGAAAATCAAGGCTTGACCCCTCCTTCGGGTCTACCCTGATCTATCAAAACCAAAGGATTTATCATGTGAGACATGTAGGTGACTATATCGGTAACATTTAGGACTATGGCCATAACCTCGTGATCCCTGGCTACTCGGATCCTAGTGTGCCCGGTATCACACCTGAAACGAGAGGTGGGCCGATCCTACCCGCCAGAACAGCATAACCTCAGGATTGTGAGTGCAAGGCTTGCTGCCTCGTGGCTAATGCCACTCCACTCCAACAATCCCCACGGTACAACGTACTTCATGTGATATAAAAGGTACAACGTACTTGTGACGCCACAAAAACGTGGATAATAGGGCAAATTTAAAACTTTTTACTAACCAAAACACAATTAAGGGTGCATTCCTGTGCAGTGTCATACATCATCATACTTATCATGCCTCAGGATCTCATCATAAAATAGTATATATCATATCATATACATTACTCAATTCCAAGTTAATTAATCCTAATACATCCCATACATAATTGTACAACAAGTGTCTGTAATTACAACTTTAGTCTGGGCACATGATAAAATAAATTATACCTCAATACAATATATGGCCTGGACCTTAAGTCCACCACTAGCCACTACTTCTTACATCGTAGGGAAAACTCTCTTCACTTGAAGAAATCTGGGGGGGAAGAGAAAACAGGGTGAGCTTCTAAATCGCTCAGTAAGGGGGTAAGGGACTCATCAATAAAACAATGATTTGCACAGCACAATCATTTTAACCCATAGTTGAAAACTCGTTAGAAAATGTAGCATGACTTAAGAAAACATCATTCTCATCTCATTCTCTAAAATCATGTGAAGACCTAAGAGTACATAACTCAGTATAAACCATAGTTACAAGCATGTGGAAATCATAATGCAATAATGGCTTTTCTCATTAAAACGTAATAAAAATCACCGCAATAAAATTCACGTGGCACAGCCACAAAAAACAACTCATGTGTATAAAAAGGAGACTAGGCAATAAAACTCATATAAAATTTCATCATGGCATATCAATAATATATCTCCTCTAGGTGCGCATCCTAGGCATCCTCATAAGAGGGAACATCGACATATGGTCGTGTACATGGTATATTGGACTTATGGTTACCAGAATAAGGCCCGACCTTAAATGCTCCCAGAGTAATGCCTCTCCGCATGCACATTATCATGTGGTCCCTGGGTCGATTCCCAGGCGGCCCGCTCTCTCGATCTTACATGCTACCAAAGCAAGGCCACCCAGCGTTACTAGAATGAGGGTCATCTCAGGTTACCAAAATGGAGGCATCTCTCGTTACCAAAACGGTGGAATATCAAACTTACATGCTACCAGAGCAAGGCCCAGACTTACATCCTACCAGAGCAAGGCCTCCCAACGCTACCTAAGCGAAGGAATAATCGAACTTATATGTTACCAGAACAAGGCCCGGACTTACATGCTACTAAAGTAAGGCTCGATGTGTATTCAACATGACATGCCTAAGTCTCAATCATTAGCCATTATCATATAAAATGTTTTGCCTACACGTAGAACTCATAATGGTTTTCTTTCATAAATCTCATTTAAAACATTTGTGTACTCAACACAAAACATGTTAAAACCGAGTTCCAATCGATAAAACCATACACACATTTCTCAATCTCAGTATGCCTTAACGTAGAGCCCAAATCTCTTTTCACGTTGTAAACACAAAATGGTTGTAAAACATTTTTACGCTTAGTTTACAACTCATAAAAGTTGGGCCCCAACCGACTATAAAATTGTGTGCACTACTCATTCACAACACATAAAACATACTTGTTTTCTCAATCGCAATTCATGCTACAATATTTTACAATTGACATACACAAACGAGTTTAAGTTTCCCTTACCTCTTTGCACCTCATATAGTGCAATCGTTCCCCCATATCATGGACTAGTCTCGTATTTCCTCTCTGGAACTCCCGAGCTGTCCAAACAATGTAAAAACATCAAAACTCATTATCATATAACCTCCAAATCTCTACATCAAGCATATTGCCCATATTCTCATTAAATACCTCAATTATCCCATTTCTTATGACTTTATCAATTCATAATCTCATCCACTACATTTCAACCTTCTACATTTCTCATGCATAATACCCGTGCCAAAATCACTTCATTGCCTAAATTTCTAATTTATAGACAAAAATCCCAATTTACCACAATTTACTTAATATCATCATCACTCCAATAAAATCAAAATTTTTCTAAACTCTAATCCTTTCATAACTATTTCACCATAATGCCCATATTCACAATCACCATAAATCACTTTAAAATTCAAGATTGAAGTTTGGAGATTACCCAAACTTGTGGAGTGCTTAACTAACACCTCGATTCGATTCGTCTTTCGTTTTCCTAGTATGTTATTCTCCTTTGGATGAGGAATAACTTTCCTTCTTACCACAACCCTTGATTTGGACAAAAATGGGGACTTTGGAAGAATGGAGATGGAGGTTTGGGAGAGAGAGATCCATTTCCAAGAAAAACAAAGGGGTCTTTATATAGACTAAGGGTAGGAGATCGATCTGGCTCTTGATGAGATCAATCTGCATTTGAATTTGGGGACAATTTGGGGTAATTTTATGCTTAGGAGATCGATCTGTCATGGGGTAAGATCGATCTCTTAATGGCTTTATGAGATCGATTTGCTCCAATTATGAGATTGATCTCTAGTTTACAAAATGCTTCATGAGATCGATCTACTCCTTGGGGAGATCGATCTTCTCCTTAACAAAAACATTTTGAGATCGGTTCCTTCCTCATGAGATCGATCTCTTCATTACAGAATCATAAGGAGATCGATCCTCTTCCATTGAAGATCTATCTGTTCGCTTAAATTCCTCGTTCCTTGTCATTTTTGACCTACCGGATTGATCTAGCCCTATAGTTTCACACTTTAACATAAAATCTCATTTATAACTCATTCATCACTTAGAATTTCATTCCACATCACCTCAATATATGAGTACATCATATTTAGTTCAATCAATTACACTTCATGTTCTCATTACATAATTTGATATGTGTAAAATTCTTAGATCTCACATCCTCCCCACCTTAAAAAGAATTTGGTCCTCTAAATTCAACTCAACTCGTCAAATAGATGGGGGTATCTCTCCTTCATAAGATTCTTCAGTTCCCACGTTGCCTCTTCCATTGAGTGATGTTTCTATAAAACTTTAACTAATGGGATGCTTTTGGTTCGAAGTACCTTCTCTTTCCTATCAAGAATCCGGACGGGTTCTTCAGTGTAGCTCATGTCCTCTTGTATGTCCATCTCTTCATACTCTATGACATGAGAAGGGTCCGATGGTAGTTCCTCAAGATAGACACATGAAAGACATTGTGCATTCTGAACATCTGTAGGGGTAATGCCAATCTGTAGGCTACCTCTCCCACTCTCTCAAGAATCTCGAAAGCTCCTATATATCGAGGACTCAATTTCCCTTTCTTCCCAAATTGCATGATACCCTTACTCAGTGATATCTTCAGAAATACTGCATCACTAACATCAAACTCGAGTGGTCATCTACGCACATCCGCGTAGCTTTTCTGTCTACTCTGTGCAGCCCATAGCCTCTGACATATGAGTTTCACACTCTGTACAGCTTACTCAACAAGCTCAGGAGTATTTATCTTTCTGTCACCGACTTCTTCCCAAGCTATAGGGGCTCTACACCTCCTACCATATAGAGCATCAAAAGGTACCATTCCAATACTCGCATAATAGCTGTTATTGTATGCAAACTCTGGTAGGGGTAGGTGATCATCCCATGATCCCTTAAAATCCATCGGACACGCCCTCAACATATCCTCCAAGGTCTAAATAGTCCTTTTTGACTGACCATCTGTCTAAGGATGATATGCGGTACTAAAATTCAATCGAGATCCCATGGACTCCTGAAACTGGGTCCAAAATCTAGAAGTAAATCGAGAATCTCTGTCAAAAGTAATACTCAATGGAGCCCCATGTAATCTAGCTATCTCGCTGACATACAACTCAGTTAAGGCATACACAATATCTATGCTCTTGATGGCAAGGAAGTGGGCACTCTTGGTCAATCTATCCACTATGACCCATATCGTATCACGACCCCTTCGGGTCCTCCGTAAACCCTTAATAAAGTCCATGGTGACATGCTCCTATTTCCACGTAGGTACAGGTAAAGGCTGTAGTAGTCTTTCGGGCTTCTGATACTCAGCTTTCACTTGCTGGCATACTAAACATCTGGCCACAAACTCTGCCACGTCTCGCTTCATACCACTCCACCAGTAAACCTTTCTCAAATCTCAGTACATCTTAGTACTCCCTGGGTGCATGGTGTATCATGAGCAGTAGGATTCTCTCAATATTTGTCTCCTCAGGGTATTATCATCAGGTACACAGATTCATCCTCTGAACCTCGATAGTCCATCCTCACTGATTGTGAGATCCGACTGTAAAGTCTGCTCAGCTTGGCTAACCATATTTATCAACCTCTGACCATTACGCTACCCAGTTCTAACCTGATCCATGATCTTGGGTTCTATTCGCAGGCTAGCCAAAAATCCAGTCTCTACTTCTTTAACTCTGATCCGGAGTTCAGCGAACTGCTCTAACAAATCCCATTCCGTGATCATCATAGCAGATATCATACTCTTCCTGCTCAGGGCATCAACAACTACATTCGCCTTACCCGGATGGTATAGAATCTCGTAGTCATAATAGTTAAGGAGTTCCATCCATGTCCTTTGTCTCATGTTTAACTCCTTCTGATCAAAGAGATACCTCAAACTCTTATGATCAGTGAAGATCTAAAATCTTTCCCTATATAAGTAGTGTCGCCAGATCTTCAAGGTAAATACCACAGTGGCTAACTCCAGATCATACATGGGGTAATTCCTCTCATGATCTTTCAATTGTGGCAATCCATAAGCGACCACTCTTTCATGCTGCATGAGTACACACCACAATCCTTGATGGGATGCATCACTATAAACTGAAAATCCTCCAGATCCCTAAGGAATAGTCAACATAGGTGCCGCTATCAATCTCCTCTTCAATTCCTGAAAATTGAGCTCACACTAATCAGTCCATATGAACGGAGTCTCCTTACACGTGAGCTTAGTCAAAGGAGCGGCAATCCTGGAAAATCGTTCCATAAATCTTCCATAATACCCTACCAAACTAAGGAAGCTTCGTACTTTTATAACTGTCCTCGATCTTTCCCAATTAAGCACAGTCTCTACTTTACTTGGATCCACTGATACTCCTTCCTCTGAGACTATATGACCAAGGAAAGCTATCCAATCCAACCAAAACCCACACTTACTAAGCTTTCTATATAATTGTTTATCTCGAAGTATCTAAAGTACTAACCACAAATGTTGTGCATGTTTCTCATATGATCGAGAGTATACCAGGATATAATTAATAAAGACTATCACAAATTTATCTAAATAGTCTCTAAACACCTCGTTCATTAATCTCATAAAGGTTACAGGTGCATTCGTCAATCCAAAAGACATCACTAGAAATTCATAATGGCCATACCTTGTCCCAAAAGCCGTCTTTGGAATATCTTCTTCTTTAATCCTCAATTAGTGATAGCCCAATTTCAAATCAATCTTAGAAAAGACTAAGGTCCCTCTCAGCTGATCAAGTAGATCATCAATCCTGGGCAATGGGTATTTATTTTTCACCATGGCTTTATTCAACAGTCGATAGTCTACGCATAATCTGAGACTACCATCCTTCTTTCTCATGAATAACAGTGGTGCTCCCCACGGTGAGACACTGGATCTAATAAACCATTGATCCAATAACTCTTGTAGTCGTTTCTTCAATTCCTCAAGTTCCACTAATGCCATCCTGTATGGAGGTCTAGAGATAGGCTGAGTATCCGGTACCAAATCAATGGTAAACTCCAGCTCTCTGTCTGGTGGCAAACCTAGCAACTCATCTGGGAAAACATCCAAAAATTCACATACCACAGGTATATCCTCAATCCTCGGATGTTCCCGATCATTATCTGAGATGAGTGTTTCATAAGCTTCACATGAACAATCATATTTAATACTCAAAAATAATATTAAAATTTTAAATTACTTACAAAAATTCCACACATTCATTTCCTCAATATCTCAATCGTACATTGTAAGGTTCAGGTAGGGAGAAAGTTACAATCTTAGTGTAGCAATCTAAACTCACACGATTGGTTGCCAGCCAATCCATTCCCAAAATTACATCAAACCCATGTATATTTAACATGATTAGATCTGTTAACATCACTCTATCTCCCACCTTTATTTCACACCCTCTACAAATTAACTCAGTTCTCTGGGATTCAAGCATAAAGGTATTTACATGTAGTATACACTTTAGGGGTTTAAACTTCAAGTTTAATCTACATGCAAAATGCTCAGAAATAAACGAATGAGTGGATCCTGGATCAATCAACACATGAGCCTTATGATTACAGACAGAGAGTGTACCTCTTATAGTTTCTGCTGAAGTGTCTGATGTTTCCTTGTCCAAAGCAAACACACGTCCCTGTGCAACGGGTCTCTTTCCTTTCTCTGCAGCAGTGGCCAGTCTCTGGGGATTCCCTCTCTGAGGCTACTGTCTAGTAGGCTCCAGAGCATGTGGTATCTGAGGTTGAGGACAATCCTTCACTCTCTGTCCTATGTCACCACATCTAAAACATCCACAGATCAACCCAGTACAACTCCCCTCATGCGATCGGCCACAGTCTCTACAAACCCTTATCTCGGGCCTAACATATCGAGGATCTCCCTGATGATGGGATAAGCTCTAGGTCTCTCCAATCTACCCTTCTGTACCTCAATCCTTCCTCTCATGAAGGAACCTCTCTGAACATCTACCTGGGACACTGCTGACCTCTTGCCCTTGTCCCTAGTCACTGCTTCAAACTCATTCTGGGATTGTACAATTTCAATTCCCCTCTAAATCTCTTGTGCTCATCTCAGAGCATCTCCAAACTCAGTAATACATAGCCCTATCAATCGATCTCCGATGATGGGCTTTAATCCATATACAAATCTCTCAGTACGAAACTCTTCTTTCTTGAAGGTCTCTGGGTCATATCTCAGCAGAGCGGTAAATCGGCTCTTGTAATCATCCACAGACATGTCACCTTGTACCAAACTTAAAAACTCTGCTTGCCTCCTTCTCTAGGCAGCTCGTTATACGCATTGGGCTCTGAAGGCTGTCTGAAACTCTTCCTAACCAATCACATCCTAGTGGGACACCAGAATACCCTGGGTAGTGCCCCACCAATCTCGAGCTCTCCCTTTCAACATATAGGCACTCATACTGACCCTCTCAACATCTGTGCACCCTAGATAGTTAAATATAACTCTCAACTCCGTCAGCCACTCCTCAGCCTCTGTAGGATCTTTATTTCCCCTAAATGTGGGTGGATTCATTTTCAGAAAGTCCTTCAGTCAGACCATACTTCTGTCATCAGGCGACGTGACGGGAGGCACAGGGTTCATCTGTACTGGGGCTACGGGAGGTCCCTGTGGTGGTGTAGGAGTAGTACCTGAGGCATTAACTCTAAAGTGTGGCATGAATAACGCTGCCATTTGCTCAAATCCCTACCTCACATCGGTCTCGATCCAGTTAAATCGAGAGTTAGGACTCTCAGGTTGTGGGGTAGGCGACGGAGGGAACTCTACATGCCTTCTTGAACGACCTCGTCGTCCACTCATTCTCAATCTCAAACTCGTTTCCTACATGTACATATCAAAATCGATTGAAATTTCAATCCTCAATTTCAGTTCATAACCAGACTTATACAGACACTTGGGATGTATTCTAATTCACTTAACCGACACTGACACTACTAAACACCCTAAGCTCTAATACCAAGAAAACTCTGTGACGCCCCGAAAACGTGAAAAATAGGGTAAATTTAAAACTTTTTACTCACCAAATCATAATTAAGGGTGCATTCCTATGTAGTTTCATACATCATCATACTTATCATGCCTCAGGATCTCATCATAACATAGTATATATCATATCATATACATTACTCAATTCTGAGTTAATTAATCCTAATACATCCCATACATCATTGTACAACAGGTGTCTATAATTACAACTTTAGTCTGGGTACATGAAAAGATAAATTATACCTCAATATAATATATGGCCTGTAGCTTAAGTCCTCCACTAGCCACTACTCCATACGTGCAGGGAAAACTCTCTTCACTTGAAGAAATCTGTGGGGGAAGAGAAAATAGGGTGAACTTCTAAATCGCTCAGTAAGGGGGTAAGGGACTCATCAATAAAACAATAATTTGCACAGCACAATCATTTTACTCATAGTTGAAAACTCGTTAGAAAATGTAGCATGACTTAAGAAAACATCATTCTCATCTCATTCTCTAAAATCATGTGAAAACCTGAGAGTAAATAACTCAGTATAAACCACAGTTACAAGCATGTGAAAATCATGATACGATAATGGGTTTTCTCCTTAAAACGTGATAAAAATCACCGTAATAAAATGCACGTGGCACAGCCACAAAACACAACTCAAGTGTATAAAAAGGAGACTAGGCAATAAAACTCATATAAAACTTCATCAGGACACATCAATAATATATCTCCTCTGGGTGCGCATCCTAGGCATCCTCTTAAGTGGGAACGTGGACATATGGTCGTGTACATGGTATATTGGACTTACGCATTACCGAAACAAGGCCCGGCCTTACATGCTCCCAGAGCAATGCCTCTCCTCATGCACACTATCACGTGGTCCCTAGGTCGATTCCCAGGTGACCTACTCTCTCGGTCTTACATGCTACCAAAGCAAGGCCACCCAGCCTTACTAGAACAGGGGTCATCTCACGTTACCAAAATGGAGGCATCTCTCGTTAACAAAACGGAGGAATATCGGACTTACATGCTACCAGAGCAAGGCCTGGACTTACATCTTACCAGAGCAAGGCCTTCCAACGCTACCAAAGCAGAGGAATAATTAGACTTACATGTTACCAAAACAAGGCCCGGACTTACATGCTACCAAAGCAAGGCCTATGTGTATTAAAAATGACATGCCTAAGTCTCAATCATTAGCCATTATCATATAAAATGTTTTGCCTTCACGTAGAACTCATAATGGTTTTCTTTCATAAATCTCATTTAAAACATTTGTGTACTCAACACAAAACATGTTAAAACTGAGTTCCAACCGGTAAAACCACGAACACATTTCTCAATCTCAGTACGCCTTAACGTAGAGCCCAAATCTCTTTTCACGTTTTAAACACAAAACAGTTGTAAAAACGTTTTACGCTTAGTTTACAACTCATAAAAGTTGAGCCCCAACCAGCTATAAAATCGTGTGCATTACTCATTCACAACATATAAAACATGCTTGTTTTATCAATCACAATTCATGCTACAATATTTCACAATTCACATACACAAACGAGTTTAAGTTTCCCTCACCTCTTTGCACCTCGTATAGTGTAATCGTTCCCCCGTATCACAAACTAGTCTCGTATTCCTCTCTGAAACTCTCGAGCTGTCCAAACGATGAAAAACAGTAAAACTCATTATCACATAACCTTCAAATCTCAACATCGAGCATATTGCCCATATTCTCATTAAATACCTCAATTATCCCTTTTCACATGACTCAATCTATCAGACCCATATTTTATGTAGCTTGTTCCTTATGATTCCTATGTGTATGAACACTCTATTATTATAATTGAATCATAAGAAGAGTATTTACTAGATTTGAAGAGTATGTGAAATGATTTATCACGCATAAGCTATATAGAAGCCTAATGTGAGCTATAAGAGTCACAGGCTAA
Source organism: Firmiana major (assembly GCA_033439115.1). Classification (NCBI taxonomy): domain Eukaryota; kingdom Viridiplantae; phylum Streptophyta; class Magnoliopsida; order Malvales; family Malvaceae; genus Firmiana; species Firmiana major. The sequence goes on along the minus strand of CM065896.1, from coordinate 59,427,528 downwards.
ACCGAGTGGATCTAAATCATTCTGACTGAAAATAAGAACTTAAATGAGAAAATATAGAGAAATTATGAAGGAAAGTCAGTTTGATTTAGTTCTGAACACAAAAAACGAGAGTAAAAGCTAAAAATGGTAAAATGGACCTTTTTAGCGAGTTAAGGTATTTAAGGTGTTTCGGGTGTATTTACCTACTGAAAACGGTAAAAACGTAAAGATGAGAGTGTAAGACATAAGATACGACACTTTCAAAATTTTGAGAAAAAGTCAACTTGGTCAATGATTAAGGAAAAAGTCAACTATAGTTAAGAAAAGTAGACTTTACCATAGTTGACTAACCATGGTTAAAAATTAACCTAAGTATGGAGAAAAAAATCGAAGAAAAATATTCTTGGTTAGAATACAAGATAATCATCCCCGAAAGTAAGGAAAATTTATTCGAATGGATTCTGGATTTAATTTAATGGTTAAAAACATAATGGGCCTAAAGTAAAGATTTTAAAGCCTATTAAGGTATACTAAACATAGATCGAAATTCTTAATTCCCTTAGACCGAATGGTTTGATCGATTGATAGGCCAAATATTGAGACAATAAAAGGCCTGAGGTATAGTAAAAATTTCAGGCCAAAAGCCCATTAAGAAAGCCCAAACCGAGAGGCCCAATTGTAAAGCCCATGAAGATTAAATATCTAACCATAGTTAAAGCTAACTATATCATTAGATGACTCATTAGGTGACTCATAACTAAACCTTATGAAGTCAATTATAATGGCTGAAAAGTAAGGCTTAATGGCTAAGTAAATGGCTTATAAAATCAGCCACACCATTGTCATCTTCACCATACCATTCTCGGCTAGAAGAAGGAAACCATTGAAATACATTATCCAAGCTTTCTCTCACTAGAAATCACTAGGAATTAGGCATATTCGGAACTTGCATTCTTCATGAAAGTTGTTCCAAATTGAGAGGAGAGTGACATATGTTGGAATTGGCTATCAGGAAGCCATATTGTGCAAACCGTGAGGCTCCAAAGTTTCGGCCAAGTGTGAACACAAATACTAGGTATATTTTCAAGCTTTTAAATTCATATATGTTAATGTATGAATGATTTTAAGTATACTGATATATGTTTTAAGCATTGAAACATATGAAATCACTATGATCATGGTTAGACCGAGAGTGAGTACTGATATATTGATGAATGCCCATATGATATTAAGGCATAAATGAGTTAATGTACATGTGTTAATGATTATGGTATAGTTAGAATTAATCAATTTGATTAATTAATACATGTATTAAGTTGGCAATCAAGGTGTTTGATAAAATGCCTAAATGAACAATGTGATGCTTAAGAACATTTCCAACCAAGTGTTTATGAAAATGCCTATGTGAATTGGCTAAGGAAATGGACATGGACGACATGCCATGGTGTGACCGACGGCATGGAGTGCTCTCAGCCATGGCATGTGGCCGAGAGGTACAATGGCCAAGCCCAAGTATTTTAGGCCCAATGTGATGTAATGGGTCTAGGACAAGCCCAATAAGAGTTGGTGGACCCCACAAGCCAATAGGCCCAACGAAAATGAATAGTTAAATGGAAATGGGCTTAAGGCATAGTTAGGCCCATTAAGAATTATTAAAGCCCATTAAGGAAAATATACTGTATTTAATGTGAAATATAGTAGGAAAATATACTTAACCTGATAAATAGTTATATGGAGCTCCAAAGATCATTGGAGGAGCACATCGGACTGCTGGATCGAGCAGCTTTGAGAAAGTAAAATTTCTCGAGTGATTGCAGGTAAGGGCCTTTTGTGAGTAGTTAGAGATACCTGCATGTATTTTCATCTGCTTTTACATTTACTTAAAAACTTGAAGGTCAGAGAAAGTGAATAATAATTATTGTGACTCGATAGTGGCAAATTACGATTTTACCCTTTGTTAGGAAAAAAGTCAACTTTTGTGAAAAGTTGTAAAAAGCATGGAAACCACCATTTTGAGTGTTTTACTGCTGTTTAATAGAAGAATAAATAGATGGGCTAATGATTTTAAGGTTGATGTGAATTAAGCACACTTTATAGTGTCGATTTTGATGTTTTGAAAATCATCCCTTTTTAAAGAGCCATCTATCATATTATGTGAGAATAAATCGTGCTAGAGCACAGCTCGCACTTGATTTCATATATTTTCCACATATATTAGTGTTAGATTGTGATTCACACTAGCTTTGCATGACATGCATGATAGAGTGCTAGAGTTATTACTCGTACTCAATTTTATGTGATTTATGCATGATAGAGTGCTGGAGCGATTAGCTAGTACTCGAGTTTTACATGAGATGCATGACAGAGTACTGGACCATTGTTCGTACTCGATTCTTCTTGATTTATACATGACATAGTATTGAAGCTATTGCTCGTACTTGATTTGCTGAGTTTTGTGCATAGCATGGTACTAGAGCTATTGCTCGTACTTGATTTGAAACATGAACTATGCATGACCTAGTTGCTAGAGGTTTACTCGCACTAGAGTTTAGTTTGTGATGTGAAACAGTGTTTGAGCGGAGTGTCGACTGTGAGTCGTGCTCAAAGGCGCGCATTGTATGTGATATATGATACATGTTGAAAAACCATGCTTGATTTCCTCGTGTAGACTGAGTGTCACACTATGAGAGGTTCGCATGTGGATTTAGAGACGTGGTATGATATTCCATGGTTTGAGGGCTAAGACCTATGATAGGTACCCTGACTATGATGTAGGGCCTACGGAGTACGTTGTACCGTGTGAGTGGCATGGAGTACACTGTACCGTGTGGCGTTGTGGAGTTGAGGAGGATATAGCTGGCAGTTGTGATGGACTGACCTCACTCCCGTTGCAGCAATGATGCCCCGCACACTAGGATTCCGTGTAGCTTGGGATCACCATTGTCGGATATGGCCATAGTCCAGGATACTATTTGGATTTTCACCACAAAGTCTCACATGATATATCACCTGATTGACTGATTTATTTACGGATAGACCTGAGGGATGGGTCGAAATCCTATTATTGTGATGTAAATGATTTAGATGCCATATTTATTATGATTTAAATATACATAGCATGATTTATCTAAAAGCATTGTGTTATTATAAAGATGCATTATTTTGCACTACATGCCTACATTTGAGAAAGCAAGCATGACTTCTGTACATGGGATTTAATTTGTACAAGTATATATATATATTTAAAGACAAGCCTTTAAAGTGAGTTAAGGAAATGATGTTCTCGAGGCATAGCATTATTTTGAGTAGATAATGTAGATGTCTACTTGCTTGCCTGATTTCCTTACTGAGCGCGTTGTATGCTCACCCCCCTTTCTTTTACATCTCTCTACAGAGCATCTGCAGTAGAGTGAGAGCATTTGAGGGATAGTATTCTTGTTGTCCGCCGCTATTTCCTATCAATTGACAAGTATACATGTTTTGTACGGTTATGTATCTAAACATAGAAACAACACAGTGATGTATACGATATATGTTATGGGGAATGTATTTGTATTAGCTTTTATATGATCTCACATGTATTATAAAAGAAGTTACAGTCAGTAACAATATATTGACATGTATATATGATAATGGATGATATGGTATACGAGGAAGGTAACATCAAATCATAGGCCAACCATTGAAGAGAGGAGAGGTAAGTTAAAAATGTGAAAAATTTGTAGTGGTTTTTGGTTAAGTCATGGAGGGTCATGACAGAATGGTATCAGAGCAGAGGTTGGTCTGATTTGAGTCGGCATTAGAAAATAGGAAAGTATACATCTCTATAGTACTGTGCTGTGTTTAGATACAACTGTGTATACCCGATGGGAGATGAACTAATTCATAATTGTGAATACAGGAACTTTGCCTATATGGAAAATACTCGTAGTGGTAGAGGGACGAGAGGTAGGGCTCGAGGCAGTGGATATAGACCTGAGAGATGAGCTGCTGCCGAACTATTACCTACCCATGAGACTCCAGGTGCTACTGAGGCACTAAAGTGTGCTGAGAGGCGCTTTACGAGATTAGAGCGTAGTCTAGAGACGATAGTAGAGATATTGGCACAAACAATGCCAGGTAGGCAGGGGCAAGAGGTAGGAACTGCGACAGGAGAGGCAGTTGCCCTTGATACTCCTACACAACCAGCTCATGCACCGAGGACTGTAGTTACTCCTACACCCCCACCAGTTTTAGGTAGTAGTGGATTAGGGTACGGATGTGATCTGCATCGGTTGTGAGAGTTCCAGAAGTTTAGAACTCCATCTTTTAGTAGGGTCAAGGACCTTATAGCTGCTAAGGAGTGGGTTGCTGAGATAGAGAAGCTTTATGGATTCTTCGAGTGTACGACATCGGAGATGGTTGTATTTATTGTGTTCTTACTGAAGGGAGCTGCAGAGCATTGGTGGAAGTACCAGACCCATATTGAGAGCCTGACATACAGATATTAGTTGCGAGACATTTCAGGATGCCTTTAGGAGGAAGTTTGTCCCAGATACCGCACAGCAAAAACTACAGGCTGAGTTTTTGGGACTGAACCAGGGGAGTTTGTCTATAGACAAGTATGAGACTTGATTCCTCTCCCTGGGGAGATAAGACCCAAATACCATGTATAGTGAGGTCAGGAAGGTCCACAGGTTCATCGATGGATTGAGATCGATTCTGCGGTCCAGGTTTGTCCCGTTAGATATAACCACCATACAGAGAGATGGAGTTTTATATAGACTTGGTGCCTAGTACGGAGCCTATTTTGAGACCACCATATCGCATGGCCTTAGTTGAGTTAGAGGAGCTCAAGAGGCAGCTGCAAGAGCTGTTGGATAGGGGTTTTGTTCGACCGAGTGTTTCACCTTGGGGTGCACCGATTTTATTCTTGAGAAAGAAGGATGGGAGCCTCCGATTGTGTATAGATTACTGATTGTTGAATAAGGCCACCATCAAGAATAGGTATCCTTTTCCACGTATTGACGACTTGTTAGAACAGCTTGAGGGAGCACATGTCTTTTCCAAGATTGATCTAAGGTCTGGGTATCATCAACTGAGAGTTCGAAATGAAGATGTACCCAAGACAGCATTTTGTACCCGATATGGCCATTATGAGTTCTTAGTCATGCCATTCGGATTGACGAATGCTCCAGCTGCTTTTATGGCTTTGATGAACAATGTGTTCAAGCCATATTTAGACCAGTTTGTTATCGTCTTTATCGATGACATATTGGTGTACTTGAGATCTAAGGAGGAACATGAAGAGCACCTCAAGTTCGTATTACAGACTTTACGAGAGCAGAAGTTATATGCTAAGCTCAGTAAGTGTAAATTTTGGTTGTCACAGATCTCGTTTTTGGGACATATTGTATCAAGGGATGGTGTATCAGTCGATCTATCCAAAATAGAGGCTGCAGTTCAGTGGGAGAAGCTGAGGACAGTCACCGAGATCAGGAGTTTTCTGGGTTTAGCTAGATATTATCGGAGATTTGTTGAGGGATTTTTTAAGTTGGCTGCTCCGTTGACATGTCTTACTCGAAAGAGTATACCGTTCGTATGGAACGAGGATTGTGAGAAGAGTTTTCAAGAGTTGAAGCGTTGATTAACCACCACTCCGATTCTCACTATCCCTACTAGCTCAGGGGGATTTGCAATGTATACCGATGCTTTGCATCAAGTACTGGGCTTTGTATTGATGCAGGATGAAAGAGTAGTTGTTTATGGATCTAGACAGCTAAAGGATCTTGAGAAGAACTATTCGACCCATGATTTGGAGTTAGTAGCAGTAGTGTTTGCGTTGAAGGTGTGGCACCACTACTTGTATGGCGAGAAGTTTCAAATATTTACTGACCATAAGAGCCTCAAGTATCTGTTCTCACAGAAAGAATTGAACATGAGACAGAGAAGATGGCTAGAGCTTCTGAAAGACTACTATTGTGAGATACTTTATCATCCGGGAAAGGTTAACGTTGTAGCTGATGCTTTGAGTAGGAAGAGCCTTAGGATGGTATTGTATATGATGGTTAGGGTACATGAGTTGCTAGAGTAGTTTGCTAACCTCAGTTTGGGAGTTGTGCCTTTCTGCATCTGTTGGACGGGATCAGAGTGGCTCAGTAGACTGATCCATTTTGTATGGATGTGAGTGGTCAGATGCAGAAAGGCACGATGATTGATTTTGAGTTGAGTTCTAATAGGCTACTGAGGTTCAGAGGTAGATTGTGTGTTCTCGAGGATCCAGGACTCAGGCGATTGATATTGGTAGAAGCTCATTTATCGAGGTATATTTTACATCCGGGGAGTAACAAGATGTATCAGAACCTTTGGAAGGTATACTGGTGGTTGGGTATGAAGAGAGATGTAGCAGATTTTGTGGCAAAGTGTCTCGTATGTCAGCAGGTGAAGGTAGAGCATCAGAATCCTGCAGGGTTATTACAACCTCTACCTATACCGACAGGGAAATGGGAGCATATCACCACGGATTTCGTGATGGGTTTACCGAGGACCCATAGGAATCACGATGCTATATGGGTAATTGTCGACAGACTGATGAAGTCAGCCCACTTCTTAGCTATGAGAACAATTGATACTTTGAGTTCATTGGCAGAGTTGTATGTACGTGAGGTAGTGAGGTTACATGGTGTACCAGGGAGCATAATCTCTGATAGGGATTCCCGCTTCACTTCCCACTTTTGGGAACATTTTCAGGAAGCCATGGGAACCCAGTTGAGTTTGAGCACCGCTTTCCATCCTCATACAGGTGGTGAGTCAGAGAGGACTATACAAACTCTGGAGGATATGTTGAGAGCATGTGTGCTAGATTTTAGAGGCTCCTAGGATGACCACTTACCACTAGCCGAGTTCGCCTACTACAACAGTTATCATTCGAATGGCACCGTATGAGGCTTTATATGGTCGAAGATGTCATTCCCCTATTGGATGGAAAGAAGTGGGTGACCATAAGATTTTCACTCCTGCTATGGTTACACAAGCATCTGAGGACGTCGACTTGATTATAGAGAGACTAAGGACAGCTCAGAGTAGACAGAAGAGTTACACTAACAAGAGATGAAGGCCACTAGAGTTTGCAGTTGGTGAATCCGTGTTTTTGAAAGTTTCTCCTTCCAAAGGCATAACGAGGTTTGAGAAGAGAGGAAAGTTGAATCCTCGCTATATTAGACCCTTTGAGATACTTGATCAAGTTGGAGATAAGGCTTATAGGTTGGCATTGCCACCGGACTTATCAAGTGTCCATAACGTCTTCCACATATCAATGCTTCGGAAGCATCACCCGGATCCGAGACATGTGATTAGTTATGAGCCTTTGGAGCTCCGAGAGGATATGTCATATGTTGAGCGACCAATTCGAATATTGGATAGGAAGGAGAAGGTATTGAGATCAAAGACTATCAGATTAGTGAAGGTTCTCTAGCAGCATCATACTTCAGAGGAGGCTACTTGGGAGCTGGAGAGTCTGATGCGAGAGAAGCATGCTCAGCTATTTGATGACTGACTTGGTTCTAATTTGGAGGACCAAATTTTATGAGTAGTGGAGAATTGTCAGACCTGTATTTTATGTAGCCTATTCCTTATGATTCTTATGTGTATGAACACTCTATTATTATAGTTGAATCATAATAAGAGTATTTACTAGATTTGAAGAGTATGTGAAATGATTTATCACGCATAAGCTACATAAAAGCCTAATGTGAGCTATAAGAGTCATAGGCTAAACCGAGTGGATCTGAATCTTTTTGACTGAAAATAAGAACTTAAAATGAAAAAATATAGAGAGATTATGAAGGAAAGTCAGTTTGATTTAGTTCCGAAGACAGAGAACGAGAGTAAAAGCTAAAAAGGGTAAAATGGACCTTTTTAGCGAGTTAAGGTATTTAAGGTGTTTCGGGTGTATTTACATACCGAAAACAGCAAAAAATGTAAAGACGGGAGTGTAAGACATAAGATACGACACTTTGAAAATTTTGAGAAAAAGTCAACTTGTCAATTATTAAGGAAAAAGTCAACTATAGTTAAGAAAAGTGGACTTTACCATAGTTGACTAACCATGGTTAAAAATTAACCTAAGTATGGAGAAAAAAATCAAAGAAAAATATTGTTGGTTAGAATACAAGATAATCATCCCCGGAAGTAAGGAAAATTTATTCGGAAGGATTCTGGATTTAATTTAATGGTTAAAAACGTAATGGGCCTAAAGTAAAGATTTTAATGCCCATTAAGGTATACTAAACATAGATCGAAATTCTTAGGTCCCTTAGACCGAATGGTTGGACCGATTGATAGGCCAAATATTGAGACAATAAAAGGCTCGAGGTATAGTAAAACTTTCAGCCCGGAAGCCCATAAAGAAAGTCCAAACCGAGAGGCCCAATTGTAAAGCCCATGAAGATTAAATATCTAACCATAGTTAAAGCTAACTATGACTCATTAGATGACTCATTAGGTGACTCATAACTAAACCTTAGGAAGTCAATTATAATGGCTGAAAAGTAAGACTTCATGGCTAAGTAAATGGCTTATAAAATCAGCCACACCATTGTCATCTTCACCATACCATTCTCGGCTAGAAGAAGGAAACCATTGAAATACATTATCCAAGCTTTCTCTCACTATAAATTACTAGGAATTAGGCATATTTGGAACCTGCATTCTTCATGAAAGTTGTTCCAAATTGAGAGGAGAGTGACAAATGTTGGAATTGGCTATCAAGAAGCAATAGTGTGTAAACCGTGAGGCTCCAAAAGTTTCGACCAAGTGTGAACACAAATACTAGGTATATTTTCAAGCTTTTAAACTCATATATGTTAATGTATGAATGATTTTAAGTATATTGATATATGTTTTAAGCATTGAAACATATGAAATAACTATGATCATGATTAGGTTGAGAGTGAGTACTGAAATATTGATGAATGCCCATATGATATTAAGGCATAAATGAGTTAATGTACATGTGTTAATGATTATGGTATAATTAGAATTAATCAATTTGATTAATTAATACATGTATTAAGTTGGCAATCAAGGTGTTTGATAAAATGCCTAAATGAACTATGTGATGCTTAAGAACAATGCCAACCAAGTGTTTGTGAAAATGCCTAAGTGAATTGGCTAAGGAAATGGATATGGACGGCATGCCATGGTGTGACCGACGACATGGAGTGCTCTCGGCCATGGCATATGGCTGAGAGGTCCAATGGGCCAAGCCTAAGTATTTTAGGCCCAATGTGATGTAATGGGTTTAGGACAAGCCCAATAAGAGTGGGTGGGCCCCACAAGCCCAATAGGCCTAACGAAAATGAATAGTAAAATAGAAATGGGCTTAAGGCATAGTTAGGCCCATTAAGGATTATTAAAGCCCATTAAGGGAAATAGACTGTATTTAATGTGAAATACAGTAAGAAAAATTTAATTAACCTGATAAATGGTTATATGCAGCTCCAGAGATTATTGGAGGAGCACATCAGACTGCTAGATCGAGCAGCGTTGAGAAAGTAAAATTTCTAGAGTAATTGCAGGTAAGGGACTTTTGTGAGTAGTTAAGATACCTGCACGTATTTTCATCTGCTTTTGCATTCACTTAAAAACTCGGAGGGTCTGAGAAAGTGAATAATAATTATTGTGACCCGATAGTGGCAAATTATGATTTTGCCCTTAGTTAGGAAAAAAGTAAACTTTTGTGAAAAGTTGTAAAAAGCATGGAAACCACAATTTTAAGTGTTTTACTGCTGTTTAGCAGAAGAATAAATAGATGGGCTAATGATTTTAAGGTTGATGTGAATTAAGCACACTTTATAGTGCCGATTTTGATGTTTTGAAAATCATCCCTTTTTAAAGAGCCATCTATCATATTATGTGAGAATATATCGTGCTAGAGCATAGCTTGCACTTGATTTCATATATTTTCCACATATATTAGTGCGGGATTGTGATTCACACTAGATTTCCATGACATGCATGATAGAGTGTTGGAGTTATTACTCGTACTCAGTTTTATGTGATTTGTGCAAGATAGAGTGCTTGAGCGATTAGCTCGTACTTGCGTTTTACATGAGATGCATGACAGAGTACTGGAGCATTGCTCGTACTCGATTCTTCATGATTTATACATGACATAGTAATGAAGCTATTGTTCGTACATGATTTGATGAGTTTTGTGCATAGCATGGTACTAGAGCTATTGCTCGTACTTGATTTGAAACATGAACTATGCATGACCTAGTTGCTGGAGGTTTACTCGCACTAGAGTTGAGTTTGTGAAGTGAAACAGTGTTTGAACGGAGTGTCGAATATGAGTTGCGGTCAAAGGCGCGCACTGTATTTGATATATGATACATGTTGAAAACCATGCTTGATTTCCTCGTCTAGACTGAGTGTCACACTATGAGAGGTTCCCATGTGGATTTAGAGACGTGGTATGATATTCTATGGTTTGAGGGCTAAGACTTATGGCAGGCACCCCGACTGTGACGTAGGGTCCACGGAGTACGTTGTACCATTAGAGTGGCATGGAGTACACTGTACCATGTGGTATTGTAGAGTTAAGGAGGATATAGCTGGAAGTTGTGATAGACTGACCCCTTCCCATTGTAGTAGTGATACCCCACACACTAGGATTACGTGTAGCTTAGTATCACCATTGTCGAATATGGCCATAGTCTAGGATACTATTTGCATTTTCACCACCCCGCATTTTCACGAAAGCAAGCATGACTTATGTACATGGGATTTAATCTGTACAAGTATATATATATATATATATATATATTTAAAGACATGCTTTTAAAGTGAGTTAAGGAAATGATGTTTTTGAGGCATAGCTTATTTTGAGTAGATAGTGTAGATGTCTACTTGCTTGCCTGATTTCCTTACTAAGCGCATTGTATGCTCACCCCCCTTTCTTTTACATCTCTCTATAGAGCATCTGCAGTAGAGTGAGAGCATTTGAAGGATAGTATTCCTGTTGTCCGCTGCTATTTCCTATCAATCGATAGGTATACATGTTTTGTTCGTTTATGTATCTAAACATAGAAACAACACAGTGATGTATACGATATATGTTATGGGGAATGTATTTGTATTAGCTTTTATATGATCTCACATGTATTATAAAAGAAGTTATAGTCAGTAACAGTATATTGACATGTATGTATCATATTGGATGATATGGTATGCGAGGAAGCTAACATCGAATCACAGCTCAACCATTGAAGAGAGGAGAGGTAAGTTAAAAATGTAAAAAATTTGTAGTCATTTTTGGTTAAGTCATTGAGGGTCATGATAGAATGGCATCAGAGCAAAGATTGGTCTGATGTGAGTCGGTGTTAGAAAATAGGAAAGTATACATCCCCATAGTACTGTGCTGTGTTTAGATACTATTGTGTATACCAGATGGGAGATGGACTAATTCACGATTATGAATACAGGAACTTTTCCTATATGGCAAATACTCGAAGTGGTAGAGGGACGAGAGGTAGGGCTTGAGGCAGTAGAGATAGGCCTGAGAGGAACTTTTCCTATATGCCGAACCATTACCTACCCATGAGACTCCAGGTGCTACTGAGGCACCAGAGTGTGCTGAGATGCTCTGTACGAGATTAGAGCGTAGTCTAGAGACGATAATAGAGATATTGGCATAGACGATGCCAGGTAGGTAGGGACAGGAGGGAGGAACTGCGATAGGAGAGGCAATTGCCCCTGATACTCCTACACTGCCAGCTCATGCACCGAGGAGTGTAGATACTCCTACACCCCCACCAGTTTTAGGTAGTAGTGGATTAGGGTACGTATGTGATCTGCATCAGTTGCGAGAGTTCCAAAAGTTTAGACCTCCATCTTTTAGTGGGGTCAAGGACCATGTAGCTGCTGAGGAGTGGGTTGCTGAGATGGAGAAGCTTTATGGATTCTTCGAGTGTATGACATCGGAGATGGTCGCGTTTGCTGCGTTCCTACTGAAGGGAGCTACAGAGCATTGGTGGAAGTCCACCAAACCCATATCGAGAGCTCGACATACGAATATTAGTTGGGAGACATTTCGGGATCCTTTAGGAGGCAGTTTGTCCCAGATATCGCACAGCGAAAACTATAGGCTGAGTTTTTGGGACTGAACCAGGGGAGTTTGTCTGTGGATGAGTATGAGATTTGATTCCTATACCTGGGGTGATATGACCCAGATACCATCTATAGTGAGGCTAGGAAGGTTCACAGGTTCATCGATGGATTGAGACTGGTTCTACGGTCCAAGTTGGTCCCATTAGATATAACTACCAGACAGAGAGATGGAGTTCTATATAGACTTGGTGCCTGGTACGGAGCCTATTTTGAGACCACCATATTGTATGGCGTTAGTTGGGCTGGAGGAGCTCAAGAGGCAGTTGCAAGAGCTGTTGGATAGGGGTTTTGTTCGACCGAGTGTTTCACCTTGGGTTACACCGATTTTATTCATGAGATAGAAGGATGAGAGCCTCCAATTGTGTATAGATTACCAATTGTTGAATAAGGCCGCCACCATCAAGAATAGGTATCCCCTTCAACACATTGACGACTTGTTAGATCAGCTTAAGGGAGCATAGGTCTTTTCCAAGATTGATCTGAGGTCTGGGTATCATCAGCTGAGAGTTCGAAGTGGAGATGTACCAAAGACAGCATTTCGTACCCGATATGGCCATTATTAGTTCTTAGTCATGCCATTCGGATTGACTGCTCCAGTAGCTTTCATGGCTTTGATGAATGATGTGTTCAAGCCATATTTGGACCAATTTTTTATCGTCTTTATTGATGACATATTGGTGTGCTCGAGATCCTATGAGGAACATAAGGAGTACCTCAAGATCGTATTGCAGACTCTACGAGAGTAGAAGTTATATGCGAAGCTCAGTAAATGTGACTTTTGGTTGTCACAAATCTTGGTTTTGGGACATGTTGTATCAAGGGATGGTGTATCAGTCGATCCATCTAAGATAAAGGTTGTAATTCAGTGGGAACAGTCGAGGACAATCATCGAGATCAGGAGTTTTTTGGGTTTAGCTGGATATTTCGGAGATTCGTTAAGGGATTTTCAAAGTCGGCTGCTCCGTTGACACGTCTTACTCGAAAGAGTATACCGTTCGTATGGAACGAGGATTGTGAGAAGAATTTTTTGGAGTTGAAGCGTCGATTGACCACTGCTTCGATTCTCACTATCTCTACCAGCTTAGGAGGATTTGTAGTGTATATCGGTGCTTCACATTAGGGACTGGGTTATGTATTGATGCAGGATGGAACGGTAGTTGCTTATGGATCCAGATAGCTGAAGGATCATGAGAAGAACTATCTGACCCATGATTTGGAGTTAGCAGTAATAGTGTTTGTGTTGAAGGTGTGGCGCCACTACTTGTATGGCGAGAAGTTTCAAATATTTATCAACCACAAGAGCCCCCAAGTATCTGTTCTCACAGAAAGAATTGAACATGAGACAGAAAAGATGGCTAGAGCTTCTGAAGGACAACGATTGTGAGATACTTTATCATCTGGGAAAGGCTAACGTTGTAGCTGATGCTTTGTGTAGGAAGAGCCTTGGGATGGTATCATATATGATGGTTAGGGAACATGAGTTGCTAGAGCAGTTTGCTAACCTCAGTTTGGGAGTTGTGCCTTCTGACATGGATATAGGCAATGTGATAGCTAGTCTACGCTTGGAGCCGGATCTGTTGGTTAGGATCAGAGTGGCTCAGCAGACTGATCTGTTTTGTATGGATGTGAGTGGTTAGATGCAGAAGGGCATAGTGACTGATTTTGAGTTGATTTCTAATAGGTTACTGAGGTTCAGAGGCAGATTGTGTATTCCCGAGGATCTAGGACTCAAAAGATTGATATTGGCGAAAGCTAATTCATCGAGGTATGCGTTACATCCGGGGAGTAACAAGATGTATCAGAACCTTCGGAAGGTATACTGGTGGTCGGGTATGACAAAGTGTCTCTTATTTCATCAGGTGAAGGTAGAGCATTAGAAGCCTGCAGGGTTATTGCAGCCTCTACCTATACCGACATGGAAATGGGAGCATGTCACAATGGATTTTATAATGGGTTTACTGAGGACCTGTAGGAATCACGATGCTATATGGGTGATTGTCGACAGACTGACGAAGTCAACCCACTTCTTAGCTATGAGAACGACCGATACTCTGAGTTCATTGGCAGAGCTATATGTACGTGAGGTTATGAGGTTACATGGTGCACCAGGGAGCATAGTCTTTGATAGGGATTCCCGTTTCACTTCCCACTTTTGGGAACATTTTCAGGAAGCCATAGAAACCCAGTTGAGTTTGAGCACCGCTTTCCATCCTCAGACAGATGGTCAGTCAGAGAGGACTGTACAAACTATAGAGGATATTGAGAGCATGTGTACTAGATATTAGAGGCTCCTGGGATGACCACTTGCCACTAGCCGAGTACTCCTACAATAACAGTTATCATTCGAGTATCGGGATGGCATCGTATGAGGCTTTATATAGCCAAAGATGTTGTTCCCCTATTGGATGGGAAGAAGTGGATGACCATAAGATTTTCGCTCCTGATATAGTTACACAAGCATCTGAGGACGTCCACTTGATTGTAGAGATACTGAGGACAGCTCAGAGTGGACAGAAGAGTTACGCTAACAGGAGACGAAGGCCACTAGAGTTTGCAGTTGGTGAATCCGTGTTTCTGAAAGTTTCTCCTTGCAAAGGCATAGCGAGGTTTGGGAAGAGAGGAAAGCTGAATCCTCGCTATATTGGACCCTTTGAGATACTTGATTGAGTTAGAAAAAAGGCTTATAGGTTGGCATTGCTACCGAACTTATCAAGTGTCCATAACGTCTTCCACATATCGATGCTTCAAAAGTATCACCCGGATCCGGCACATGTGATTAGTTTTGAGCCTTTGGAGCTCCGAGAGGACGTGCCATATGTTGAGTGACCAATTCAGATATTGGATAGGAAGGAGAAGGTATTGAGATCAAAGACTATCGAATTAGTGAAGGTTTTCTAGCAGCATCATACTTCAGAGTCGGATATTGTCAACTCTATTCCTTTCCTAACTATTTCACCACAATGCCCATATTCACATCACCAAAAATCACTTCAAAATCCAAGATTGAAGTTTAGAGATTACCCAAACTTGTGGAGTGCTCAACTCACACCTCGATTTGATTTGTCTTTTGATTTCCTAGTATGTTGTTCTCCTTTTGATGAGGAA
The DNA here is from genome assembly GCA_033439115.1 of Firmiana major. Taxonomy (NCBI): domain Eukaryota; kingdom Viridiplantae; phylum Streptophyta; class Magnoliopsida; order Malvales; family Malvaceae; genus Firmiana; species Firmiana major. The sequence goes on along the minus strand of CM065896.1, from coordinate 59,412,294 downwards.
CAACTTTCCTTCTTGCCACAACCCTTGATTTGGACGAAAATGGGGACTTTGGAAGAGAGAGAAAGCTAGGGTTCGACTGAAATGGAGGTTTGGGAGAGAGAGAGATCCATTTCCAGGAAAAACAAAGGGGTCTTTATATGGACTGAGGGTAGAAGATTGATCTGGCTCTTGATGAGATCGATCTGCATTTGAATTTAGGGAGGATTTGGGGAAATTTTATGCCTAAGAGATTGATCTGTCGTGGGGTAAGATCGATCTCATAATGGCTTTATGAGATCGATCTGCTCAAATTATGAGATCGATCTCTAGTTTATAGAATGTTTCATGAGATCGATCTACTCCTTGGGGAGATCGATCGTCTCCTTAACAGAAATATTTTGAGATCAATTTCTTCCTCATGAGATCGATCTCTTCATTTCAGAGTCATAAGGAGATCGATCCTCTTCCATTGGAGATGGATCTGCAAGCTTAAATTCCTCATTCCTTGTCATTTTTGACCTACCAGATCTATCCTCTCTTCTCCAGGATCGATTTGGCCCTATAGTTTCACACTTTAACATAAAATCTCATTTATAACTCATTCATCACTTAGAATTTCATTCCATACCACCTCAATATATGAGTACATCATATATAGTTCAATCAATTATACTTCATGTTCTCATTACATAATTTGGTATGTGTAAAATTCTTAGATCTCACAGTACTTCATGAACCCAAGCTCAATCAGGGGTGCCTATAATAGGTCTTATCCACCCATGTCAATTTTGTCGCAATATGCACGTGTGAGCATATCATCTCATTGTGACACACAGTATACAGGAGAAAACTCTAGCATGGCTTCATACATATACATGATATCTAAAAACTTCGTGCGAGCGAAGTACCTGCACGGTTTCGTAGAAATCAATGAAATCTGGGTACGAGCAGCGCTCCAGTACGACTTAAAATAAGTATAAATTCAATCATAATCCACGTACGAGCAATGCTCTAGTACGGGTCTGTATAACACTCAGTGAAAAGCCTCGTACGAGAAAAACTCCAGTACGGTAGTCATGTGAAATAAGTCTGTAAAATAGTACGAGCAAGGCTCCAGCACGTTGTGTCTGAGTTAAAATATAAAATCCAGTACGAACAGTGCTCCAGCACAATTAAAACTCATATAACACTGATAGGTGGCTCAATTTTATCAAAACATGTTAAATAAATATCATTTGGCACCTAACCTGTGCCTTTTCACTTAAAACATGAAAATAATAGCCAACATATCCATAAATTGCTTGAATTAAAGCAATATCATCATAAAAATATTAAAATCATGAATTTCATGTAATTTCATAGCCTTTCTACCCTTTTTTGAAATTTTCCTAACTGAGGGTAAAATAGTAATTTGTCACTGTATTTCCATATTTTTTCGCAAAAAATAGTATTCTGTTTTCGGGTAGCCGAATGAATTTAACGTAATGTAAATCCCCTCGAAACTACGTACAGCTACCTCTAAGTGCTCATAAAATTCCCTTACCTGGAATTACGCGCGAGCTTATCCCGACTCGATCGTACCAGGTTTCTCAGTCCAATTCGCTCATCTACGGAGCTGCATATAACCACATATTGGTTCAGTTCAAATATACTCATCAGTATTTCACTTTTACTGATCGAAACTAAAGCGTTGGGCCCGTTTTACTTTATTCAGCCCGATTGCACTTTAATGGGTCTCGACCCCTTTTTCAGCCCGTTTCCACTTTTTAAATCCCTTCTTCGGGTTTACTATGCTCATTTGGCTTACCAATAATCATCGGGCTTCGTTCCAAACTCATCGGTAGCCCGTATACTATTTACGGTAATTATTTTAAAATTTCGAATAAACTTCCTTTTTATGTAGAAATAATCCGTAAAATCCGTAAAATAATCTTCACTCTGCATTTAAGGACCCAAATTGTCGTAATTAAAATGTACTTACCCAATGCTATGCGGGGTACAAAAATTGGAGCTCAATCGGCTCTCGTTCGGGCTCTACTGTAACACTGTACAATTAGGCAAATCCGGGTTATTTTCCTTTAATATAATATTAAATTGAATTCTTGAGATTTATCCGCAAGTCAATCTCGACCCTCGGTCACTTACCCGAATCTCGAGTTGTCCCCGGGTAATTTTCTTTCCTTTTTCCCCTTTCTTTATTTTCTTTTTCCTTTTCCTTTTCTTTTTCTTTTTTCCCCTTTTTCTCCTTCTCGGCTACGGTGCCGTTTTGGCCCTTTTACCGTCGTCGGCGTTCCCGGCCGCTTCACCGGCCACCACTGGTCTCAAAAGAACGCCTCATCTGAGGGATTGCTCAGCTGGGTCGAATCGGAGCTGGGACACCGTGGATCGTCGAAACCAACGTGTTTTCTATCTCGACTTTCCGTCCGTCGATTTGTCGAAAATAGGCGTCGTCGGCGCGCGATACTGGTACCGTTGGGTTCGTCGGGCTGTCCTCTATCTTCTCTGGCCCTTGTCTGGGCTCGTCGGCTGCAGGTGGCTCGTCGGGGGTCTCGGGTCTTCGCGGGTCGGCTATCGGTTTCTGTTTTCGATTTTCTCTCTCCCCGAAAGATGATTTCTGATTTCTTTTTTATTAATTTATTTTATTATATTTTAATGATTAAAATCCATTAAAATAATTAAAATATCTCCTAAAATTATTATTTAATTCATTTAATCTATAAATGAATTTATCGGTCTATTTTCGTCTTTTCGGTATATTTTTCGATTATTTTCGGGATAATTTTTTGAATTAAAAATTCTGATTAATTTTGATTAATTCCAATAAATTCATATGTAGATCAATCAAACTCGAAATTAACTATTTTCCTCGTTATTGATTCAGATTTCGCAAATTCCATATTTTAATGAAAATTACTTATCGAATTTATTCCGGATTTTAGTTTGTTGACCATTTTATCCTTGCACGTGTTCGAGACCAAATTGAACCGATCTTCTTTTATAAACCCACAAGCGTTTTCCTATTTTAAATTCCTTATTTTCAGTCAACTCGATTAAATTCCTTTAACTAAATATTTGGGTCCCTACTTTCCCAATTTATCCATATGCGATTTTACATACGTTATTTTGTTTCATTCTCATTTATCAGACCAAATCAACCATCTTATGAATCCATTAACATATAATAATGTCATACAAAGATGCGGATCTCACAATCTCCCCCTCTAAAAGAATTTGGTCCTCCAAATTAGAACCAAATCAGTCGATAAACAACTCCGGGTACTTCTCCTATATCATGCTCTCCAGCTCCCAGGTAGCTTCCTTCGGAGTGTGATACTGCCACTGAACCTTCACCAGGGATACCGTCTTGGACCGCAATACCTTCTCCTTCCTATCCAATATCTGAATCGATCTCTCAATATAAGTCATACTGTCACTGAGCTTTAACGGCTTGTAGTGAATCACATGTGATGGATCTAGATGGTACTTCTGAAGCATAGAAACGTGGAAGACACAGTGTACACCTGCCAACTCTAGTGGCAATGCCAATCTATAGGCCTTATCTCCCACTAGCTCCAGAATCTCCAAGGGTCCAATAAAACGAGGGTTCAGTTTACCTTTCTTACCGAACCTCATGACACCCTTGGAATGAGAAACTTAAAAACACCGACTCACCCTCTGCAAACTCTAGTTGTCTGCATCTCCTGTCAGCATAACTCTTCTGTCGGCTCTGAGCTGTCCGCAATCTATCGCATATCAATCTGACATTCTCAGAGGCCTGCTTCACCAAGTTAGGAGCAAATAACTGTCTGTCACCAATCTCTTACCATCCAATAAGGGAACGACATATGCGACCATACAGTGCCTCATACGATGCCATCCCGATACTCGAGTGATAACTATTGTTATAGGTGAACTCGGCTAATGGAAAATGATCATCCCAAGAGCCTATAAAATCCAGCAAACACGCTCTCAACAAATCCTCCAGAGTCTATATAGTCATCTCTGACTGACCATCTGTCTGAGGATGGAAAGCGGTGCTAAATCTCAACTAGGTCCCCAATGCTTCCTGAAAATGTTCCCAAAATGGGAAGTGAAGCGGGCATCCCTATCAGAAACAATGCTCATTGGAACACCATGTAGCCTGACAATCTCTCGAACATATAAGTTCACCAACGTACTCAGATCATCTGTAGCTCTCATAGCTAAGAAATGGATGGACTTTGTCAGTCTATCCATAATCACCCAGAAGGCATCGTGACCTCTATGGGTCCTCGATAATCCCATCACAAAATCCATGAAAACATGCTCCCAATTCCATGTCGGTATTGGTAGAGGTTGCAATAATCTTACAGGCTTCTGATGCTCTACCTTTACCTGCTAACAGATGAGACAGCTCGCGACATACTCTGCTATGTCTCTCTTCATCCCAGACCACCAATAAACTCTCCGGAGATTTTTATACATCTTCATACTCCCCGGATGTACTGTATATCTCGTTGAGTGAGCCTTTGATAAAATCATCCTCCTGATCTCAGGATCCTCGAGAACACATATCCTACCTCGAAACCTCAGTAATCCATGAGTACTCAATCCAAAATTGGTATCTGCACTTGCCTGAACCTGACTCATCAACTTAATACATTGCTGATCACTCTGTTGAGCCTGCCGAATACGATCAATCAACTCCAGCTCTAACCTCAAGCTCGCAATAATCTCATCTCTGTCAAACTCAGGTGGTGCTATGTCCAAACTGAGGCTCGTGAACAGCTCTAGGAAGTCATGTTCCCGAACCATCATAAATGATACCAACCCTAGGCTCTTCCTGCTTAAAGCATCAGCAACTACATTAGCTTTACCCGGGTGGTATAATATCTCGCAATCATAATACGTCATGAGCTCGAGCCACCTCCTCTGTCTCATATTCAGCTTCTTCTGCGAGAATAAATACTTCAGACTCTTATGGTTTGTAAAAATCTGAAACTGCTCACCATATAAGTAATGGCGCCATATCTTCATTGCAAGCACTATGGCTGCCAACTCCAAATCATGGGTCAGATAGTTCCTCTCGTGGTCTTTCAACTGTCAAGATCCATAGGCAACTACCCTCCCATCCTGCATCAATACACAGCCTAGTCCCTGATGCGATGCATCTGTATATACTAAGAAACATCCTGAGCTGGTAGGAATGGTGAGAATCAGAGCAGTGGTCAACCGAGGCTTCAGCTCCTGAAACTCCTCTCACATGCATCATCTAACACAAACTCAACATCCTTCCATGTGAGACATGTCAACGGAGCAGCAAATTTAGAGAAACCCTCAATAAATCTCCTATATTATCCGGCCAAACCCGAAAAACTTCGAATCTTTGTGACTGTCCTGGGCCACTCCCACTGAACAACTGCCTCTATCTTGGATAGGTCTACCGACACCCCATCCCTCGGTACCACATAGCCCAGAAAAGAAATCTACTCTAACAAGAAGTCACACTTACTGAGTTTGGCATACAACTATCTTACTCTGAGGGTCTGTAGAACTATCCTCAAGTGCTGCTCGTGGTCCTCCCTAGATCTGGAGTATACCAAAATATCATCGATAAACACAATCACAAATCGATCTAAGTATAGCTTGAACACATCGTTCATCAAAGCCATGAATGCTGTGGGGGCATTAGTCAACCGGAATGGCATAACCAAAAACTCATAATGACCATAACGGGTCCTAAATGCTGTCTTGGGCACATCCTCTCTCCGTATCCTCAGCTAATCATACCCAGACCTCAGATCAATCTTAGAAAAGACCTGTGCTCCCTTAAGTTGATCTAACAAATCGTCAATGCATGGAAGGGGATACTTGTTCTTAATGGTAGCCTTATTCAATAATTTGTAATCCATACACAATCGTAGGCTGCTATATTTCTTTCTCACAAAAAAGACTGGAGCTCCCCAAGACGACACGCTCGGTCTAACAAACCCCTTCTCAAGCAGATCCTGTAACTACTTCCTCAACTCCTTCAACTCAATTGGAGCCATACTGTATGGTGGTCTAGAAATTGGATCGGTACTAGGTACCAAATCTATCCCAAACTCCATCTCTCTGGTTGGTGGTAATCCTGGCAAATCATCTGGAAAGGCATTAGGAAACTCCCTAACCATTGGAATGTCTCTCAAATTCGGACGTGTCTGGTCCGTATCAACCACATATGTGATGAATCATTCAAAATATAAATTAAAAAAATTAGAAAAAATTCATTGCTCCATTTAGAACAACCACTGATTTCATTATTTTTCAGGGACATTTTACAACACATCTTTCGGGGATATTAAACATTAATGACTTAGAAAAGTAATCTAACACAATATGATTGGTAGCCAACCAATCCATTCCTAGTATTACATTGATGTCCCTCATATACATCAAAATAAGGTCGGTTGACATTTCTTTTTCCCCGACTTTCAATTTACAGTCCCTGTCTACATACTCTACTAGCTGATTAGAGTTTATGGGGGTCAGTATTAACAATTTACTACTCAGAGGGGTATACGTTACATACTTAGACAATTTATATGCAAGTGAAGGTGATATGAATGAATGCATGACACAAGGATCAATCAAAACATATGCTTCTAAATCAAATATCAGGATGGTACCTTTCACCACATCCGATGACTGATCTGCTGTATCCTGGTCCAAGGCATGAACTCGTCCGGTACCCATCACTTGCTTCCCTTTCTCTTCGGCAGTAGCTCTCCTCCTCTGAGCAGGAACCTGCACTAGAGCTCTCTCCAGCTCCTTGCCCTTTTGTGGGGCAATGTTCAGTCTCTTTGGGTAATCTCTCACCACATGCCCTCACCTCCCACAACGATAACATACTACTGTAGCTATAGGCATTGGACAAGGTCTGGTACCATGATATCTGCCACATCGCCTACATCGATCAGTAGTAGGGCATGGTCCTCCAATGACAATGCCTCTAGCTAGTGGTAAAGCCGGATGAACAGGGGGTCTAGTTGTCCTCTCCTGAACCTCCTTAATCGTCGACCTCTTATCAAAGAGCCGTACCCCTTTCCTGACAAATCTATCTCTTTCGAGTCTCTTCCGATCTCTGTCTCGACTCCTACTGATCTTTCCTGACTCGAAGATGTTCCGCTCATAATCCTGCTCACACAACTGAGCTCTATGTACTTCCTCCTCATAAGTCGAAACATCAAAGGGATCCAACCGAGATCTGATGGCTGGTCTCAGTCCATCTATAAACTTCTGGACCTTCCAATCCTCACTGCCCATTGTCTCTAAATCATATCTCCCCAAAGAGTTGAATCGAGTCTCATACTAATCAATAGATTGGTTCCCCTGAACCAAAGTCATAAACTCCATCCTCAACTTCCGTTGTGTAGTAGTGGGAACATACCACGTCCTAAAAGCATCCAAAAATATCTCCCATATGACCTCGGCATGTCGAGCTCTCAAAAGAGGCTCGGTAGATCTCCACCAATGCTCTGTCGCTCCCTGAAATACAAATACGAGAAAAGCAACCCTCTCGGTAGTACTGCACCTGAAAAGCCTATATAGCTTCTCCATCTAATACACCGAATCCTCTGTTACTATTGGGTCTTTCCTCCCATGGAAGACTGAAGGTTTAAACTTCTGAAAGTGTCTAAATCTATGAAGGTCACACTCATATCCAGCATCCTGAGCTTGCTGGGGTCTCACAGCCTCTGCAGCCTGAGCCTGAACCTCGGGTAACTCTGTGGCCTGTGCCGGCATCTCGGGATCAGCTGCTGCCTGTCTCGTCGGATCTCACCTATCCCTAGCCCCAAGTACTACCTGCTGCACTACTATCTTAGCCAGGCTCTTAATACTCAGCTCTAGTCTAGCGAAGCGTGCCTCAGTCTCATCTGGTCTCACAGTAGTAGCATCGGGTACCTGACCAGTCTGTATACCATCACCACGACCTTCAGGCCTACCGCTACGGGTGTCCGGGATAATGTAATTCTTGTAATCCAAATTCATTTGTTAATTTAATTCCCATCTAGTATACATTTTGACATCTCATACAGCACAGTGCTAAAGGGAATGTAATTTTCCTTAACGACCACTATTGACTCTTATCCGACCAACTCTAACTCTTAATTACATACTTTTCGATATTGATTCATGTCTGACCAATCTCGCTTTGATACCACTTTTTACTGTTATAACCCAATACTACCAAAATCAGTACAAATTTTTTCGCTTTTAGAAAATCTTTCTTACCTCCTTATGACAGATCTCTCTGAATAGGTCGGGCTATGAATCAATATCGATATACCATTTTTAACAGTGAAAATATTACACGTACATATATATATACCGATATCATTCATAAAATAATAGAGTGATCGATATGTTTTATACATCACATGATTTTATATTTACATCCCCAAATATTCCTTCATATACAATACTGTGCTATAAGTATACTAATACAAAATTCTATACGTGGTGTATACCTGACAATCAATGGGAATCATAGATAATCAACTATGCCATCTACTCTCTACACCCGTTATCTTTATGGTGGAAACTCTGAAAGTGGGTGGAAAATGAAAGGGTGAACTCCACATGCTCAGTAAGGCAATAATATAAACGGGTAGATAGCTATACTATCTACATGCTGATAGGAAATCAGGATATATGTGAGCATGAGGTAAAAACAATGATATGCCATATATATAAGTATCATCTGTTCTAAAACAGGAAATCGGCATATTAAAACATGGAATGATTCTCATGTGAAAACATCTCATGCTCAAATGAATCAATACATTTTAAAAGACCCCATCTGGGTTAAAAAGTGATAAACTCAATGAATTTAACCAAATTTAACAATTATAATTTTATTATAAAATTTATGTTATAAAATCACCCTTCTCACGAGGTTTCAAGTCATAAAAGTTTCATAAAATCCCTCAATGGGAACAATCAAAACTAAATTGAAATCATAAGAAAATCGAGGCCCGACCCCTCCTTCAGGTCTACCCTGATCTATCAAAACCAAAGGATTTATCATGTGAGACATGTATGTGACTATATCGGTAACATTTAGGACTATGGCCATAACCTTGTGATCCCTGGCTACACGGATCCTAGTGTACGGGGTATCACACCTGAAATGGCGGGTGGGTCGATCCTACCCGCCAGAGCAGTATAACATCATGATTGCAAGGGCAAGGCTTGCTACCTCGTGGCTAATGCCATTGCACTCTAACAATCCCCATGGTACAGTGTACTCCATGCGATATACTTGGTACAACGTACTCCATGAACCTAAGCTCAATCAAGGGTGCCTATAATAGGTCTTATCCACCCATGTCAATTTTGTCTTAGTATGCACGTGTGAGCATATCGTCTCACTATGACACACAGTCTATAGGAAGAAACTCTAGCATGACTTCATACATATACATGATATCTAAAAACTTCGAGCGAGCGAAGCTCCTGCACCGTTTCATAGAAATAAATGAAATCTGCGTACGAGCAGCGTTCCAGTACGACTTAAAATAATTATAAATTCAATCATAATCCACGTACGAGTAATGCTCTAGTACGGGTCTGTATAAAACTCAGTGAAAAACCTCGTATAAGAAAAACTCCAGTACGGTAGTCATGTGAAATAAGTCTGTAAAATAGTGCGTACAAGGCTCTAGCACTCTGTGTATGAGTTCAAATATAAAATCCAGTGCGAGTAGTGCTCCAGCTAGATTAAAACTCATATAACACTGATATGTGGCTCAATTTTATCGAAACATTTAAAGAAATATCATTTGGCACCTAACCTGTGCTTTTTCACTTAAAACATGAAAATAATAGCCAACTTATCCATAAATTGCTTGAATTAACGCAATATCATCATAAAAATATTAAAATCATGAATTTCATGTAATTTCATAGCCTTACAACCCTTTTTTGAAATTTTCCTAACTGGGGGTAAAATAGTAATTTATCACTATTTCCATATTTTTTCGAGAAAAATATTATTCTGTTTTCGGGTAGCCTTATGAATTTAACGTAATGTAAATCCCCTCAAAACTACGTACAGCTACCTCTAAGTGCTTATAAAATTCTCTTACCTGGAATTAAGAGCGAGCTTATCCCGACTCAACCGTACCAGGTTTCTCAGTCCAATTTGCTCGTCTACGGAGCTGCATATAACCACATATTGGTTCAGTTCAAATATACTCATCAGTATTTCACTCTTACTGATCGAATCTAAAGCGCTGGACCTGTTTACTTTTCTGGGCCCGATTGCACTTTAATGGGCCTCGACCCCTTTTTCAGCCCATTTTCACTTTTTAAATCCCTTCTTCGAGTTTACTGGGCTCATTTGGCTTACCAATAATCATCGAGCTTCGTTCCAAACTTATTGGATAGCCCGTATACTATTTACGGTAATTATTTTAAAATTTTGAATAATCTTCCTTTTTATGAAGAATTAATCCATAAAATCAGTAAAATAATCTTAACTCTGCATTTAAGGACACAAATTATCGTAATTAAAATGTACTTACCTAATGCTATGCGGGGTACAAAAATTGGAGCTCAATCGGCTCTTGTTCGGGCTCTGTCATAACACTGCACAATTAGGCAAATTCGGGTTATTTTCCATTAATATAATATTAAATTGAATTCCTAGGATTTATCCGCAGGTCAATCTCGACCCTTGATCACTTGCCCCAATCTCGAGTCGTCCCTGGGTAATTTTCTTTCCCTTTTCCCTTTCTTTCTTTTCTTTTTCTTTTTCTTTTTTTTTCCTTTTTCTCCTTCTCGGCTAAGGTGCTGTTTTGGCCCTTTTACCGTCGCCGGCATTCCCGGTCGTTGTACCGACCGCCACTGGTGTCAAAACAACCGCCTCGTCTAGGGGATTGCTCTGCTGGGTCGACACGGAGCTGGGACGCCGTGAATTGCCGGAACTGACGCATTTTCTCCCTCGACTTTTCATCCATCGATTCGCCAGAAATAGGCGTCGTCGGCGGGTGTTACCGGTACCGTTGGGTTCGCCGGGTTGTCCTCTATCTTCTCTGGCCCTCGTATTGGCTCGTCAGCATCCGATGGCTCGTCGGGGGTCTCAAGTCTTCGCGGGTCAGCTATCGATTTTTGTTTTCAATTTTCTCTCTCCCTGAAATCCGATTTTTGATTTCTTTTTTGTAATAATTTATTTTATTATATTTTAATCATTAAAATCCATTAAAATAATCAAAATATATCCAAAAATTATTGTTTAATTCATTTATAAATGAATTTATCGATCTATTTTCGTCTTTTTGGTATATTTTTTTATTATTTTCGGGATAATATTCGAATTAAAAATTCTGATTAATTTTGATTAATTCCAATAAATTCATATCTAGATCAATCAGACTCGAAATTAACTATTTTCCTCGTTCTTGATCCAGATTTCGTAAATTACATATTTTTAATGAAAATTACTTATCGAAGTTATTTCAGATTTTAGTCTTTTGACCGTTTTACCCTTGCACATGTTTGGGACCAAATTGAACTGACCTTCCTTCATAAACCTGCAAGCTTTTTCCTATTTTAAATTCCTTATTTTAAGTCAACTCGATTAAATTTCTTTAACTAAATATTTGGGTCCCTACTTTCCCGATTTATCCTTATGTGATTTTACGTACGTTATTTCGTTTCATTCACATTTATCAGATCCAAATCAGCCATCTTATGAATCCATTAACATATAATAATGTCATACAAAGATGCGAATCTCACAGCTCCAGCACTCTCTCATGGATATCATGGAAATCTAGTACGAATCATACATCAGCACTAATATATGTGAAAAATATATCAAATCAAGTGCGAGCTGTGCTCTAGCATGATTTATTCTCACATAATTCGATAGATGACTCTTTAAAAAGGGATGATTTTGAAAATATCAAAATCAGCACTATAAAGTGTGCTTAATTCACATCAACCTTAAAAACATTAGCCCATCTATTTGCTCTTATGCTAAACAGCAGTAAAACACTCAAAATGGTGGTTTTCATGCTTCTTACAACTTTTCCCAAAAGTTAAATTTTTTCCTAACAAGGGTGAAATCATAATTTACCACTATCGGGTCACAATAATTATTATTCAGTTTCCCTGACCCTCAAAGTTTTTAAGTGAATGTAAAAGCAGACGAAAATATGTGCAGGTATCTCTAACTACTCACAAAAGTCCCTTATCTGTAATCACTCGAGAAATTTTACTTTCTCAACGCTACTTGATCCAGTAGTCCAATTCGCTCATCCACTAATTTTTGGAGCTACATATAACCATTTATTAGGTTAATTATATTTTCCTACTGTATTTCATATTAAATACAGTATATTTCACTTAATGGGCTTTAATAAACCTTAATGGGCCTAACTATGCCTTAAGCCCATTTCCATTTTACTATTCATTTTCGTTGGGCCTATTGGGCTTATGGGGCCCACCAACTCTTATTCGGCTTATCCGAGACCAATTACATCACATTTGGGCCGAAACCAATTGGGCTTGGCCCATTGGACATCTCGATAACATGCCATGGCCGAGAGCATCCCATGTTGTCGGTCACACCATGGCATGCCGTCCATGTCTATTTGTTTAGCCAATTCACTTAGGCATTTTCATAAACACTTGGTTGTGAATGTTTTTAAGCTTCGTTTAGTTCATTTAGGAATTTTATCAAACACCTTGATTACCAACTAAATTCATGAATAAATTAATCAATTCGATTAATTCTAACTATACCATAATCATGAACATATGTACATTAACTCATTTATGCCTTACAATCATACGGGCATTCAGCAATATATCACTACTGACTCTCGGCCTAACCATTTTCATAGTGATTTCATATGTTTCAATGCTTAAAACATATTCCAATATACTTAAAATCATTCATACATTAACATATATGAATTTGAAAGCTTGAAATTAAACCTTTATGGCACTGATGAATGATATGTTTAAGCCATTCCTGGACAAGTTTCTAATTGTGTTCATCGACGACATATTGGTTTATTCCAAGTCCAGGGAAGATCATGATGAGCATTTGAGAGTAGTTCTGCAGATCCTCCGAAAGAAAGAGTTGTATGCCAAACTCAGCATGTGTAACTTTTAGTTAGAGCAGATCTCATTTCTGGACTATGTTGTGTCTAAGGATGGGGTATCAATGGATCCATCTAAGATAGAGAAAGTTGTACAGTGGGAACTGCCTAAGATAGTTACTGAGATCAAAAGTTTTTTTGGGATTGACGGGGTATTATCGAAGATTTGTAGAGGGTTTCTCCAGACTAGCTGCTCCATTGACACGCCTTATGCAGAAAGACGTTAAGTTTGTGTGGGATGAGGCATGTGAGAGGAGTTGTAAGGAGCTTAAGCGTCGATTGAAAACTGGTCCAGTTCTCACCATTCATACTAGCTCAGGAGGATTCTCGGTGTATACGGATGCATCACACTATGGACTAGGCTGTGTGCTTATGCAGGATGGGAATGTAGTTGCCTATGGATCTAGACAGTAAAAAGATCATGAGAGGAACTACCCGACACATGATTTAGAGTTGGCGACCGTGGTGTTTGCTTTGAAAATATGGCACCACTATCTTTATGGTGAGAAATTTCAAGTGTTCCTGAATCATAAAAGCCTTAAGTACATGTTCTCACAGAAAGAGCTGAATATGAGATTGAGGAGATAGTTTGAACTCCTGAAGGACTATGATTGTGAAATCATGTACCACCCGGGTAAGGTAAATGTAGTTGCTGATACTTTGAGTAGAAAGACCCTTGGGTTGGTATCTTATATGATGGTACGAGAGCATGAATTGTTAGGACACTTTACGAATCTCAGTTGGAACGTAACCCCACCTGAATCAGATAGATTGGTTATCATGGCTAGTATGAGATTAGAGCCAGAGCTGATTGGCCGTATTCGACAAGCCAAGCAGAGTGATCGATGATGCATCGATTGGCTGAGGCAGATACAGACAGGTGTGGGTATTGATTTTGAGCTGAGTACTGATGGGTTATTGAGGTTCAGGAGAGAGTATGTGTTCCCGAGGATCCTGAGATCAGGAGTCTGATTTTATCAGAGGATCACTCATTGAGGTACATAATACATCCGGGGAGCACTAAGATGTATCAAAACCTTCGGAAGGTTTATTGGTGGTCTGGAATGAAAAGAGCCATTACTGAATATGTCGCTAAGTGTCTTGTTTGTCAGCAGGTGAAGGTAGAGCATCAGAAGCTTGCAGGGTTATTGCAGCCTCTATCGATACTGACATGGAAGTGGGAGCATGTCACCATGGATTTTGTGATGGGATTATCGAGGACTCGCAAAGGTCATGATGCCATATAGGTTATTATGGATCAGTTGACTAAGTCCACCCATTTCTTAGCTAGGAGAGCTACCGATACACTAAGTCAGTTGGTGAACCTGTATATTCGAGAGATATTACGACTACATGGTGTTCCAGTGAGCGTTGTTTATGATAGGGATACCCACTTCACTTCCCATTTTTGGGAACATTTTCAAGAAGCGTTGGGGACCTGACTGAGTTTAAGCACCTCTTTTCATCCTCAGACAGATGGGTAGTCAGAGAGGACTATACAGACCTTGAAGGATATGTTAAGAGTGTGTGTGCTGCATTTTGGAGGCTCCTGGGATGACCACGTGCAGTTAGCCGAGTTCGCCTATAATAATAGCTATCATGCGAGTATCGGGATGGCACCTTATGAGGCACTGTATAGACGCAGATATCGATCCCATATTGGATAGGAAGAGGTTAGTGACTGACAGATTTTTACCCCGACCTTAGTGCAGTAGACATCTGAGGACGTCCAATTGATATGTGAGAGATTACAGACAGGTCAGATCCGACAAAAGAGTTATGCTGACAAGAGACAAAGATCACTAGAGTTTGATGTGGGTGAGTTGGTATTATGAGATTTGGTAAGAAGGGCAAGCTAAGCCCTAGATACATCGGACCCTTCGAGATTTTATAGAGAGTGGGAGATAAGGCGTACAAATTGGCATTGCCACCAGACTTGGTGAATATTCATAACGTCTTCCACATCTCTATGCTTCGGAAGTATCACCCGAACCCGGCACACGTGATAAGATATGAGCCGTTAGAGCTCAATGAGAGTATGACATATATGGAGAAGCCGGTTCAGATATTGAACAGAAAGAAAAAGGTGTTGAGGACAAAAACAATTCCCTTGGTGAAAGTTCTTTGGCAATATCAAACGGTGGAAGAGGCCACATGGGAATTAGAGAACTTGATACGGGAGAAGTACCCCAAACTTTTTGAAGAGTAACTTGGTTCTAATTTGGTGGCCCAAATTCCATGAAGGAGGGGAGGATTGTAAGACCCGTATTTCATGTGTAACTTTATGGATTCATAAGTGTGGTAATGTACTTGTAATGTGAAGTACAATTGATGTAAAGTCCATAAATGTAATGTACACAAGTTTAATTGTGTATGAATATGAAGAAATGAGCTTTTATAAGTGATGAATGTGTTGGAACTCAAAACGAGTAATGTGGTAGAATGGAATGAAGTTGTACTTCCATTTGGTTTTGTAATGTGTACCTTTGGATATAAAAAGAATGCACACAAGTTCTAATATGTATAAAACTTGAATGGATGTTTTCAAGTTATGAAGGTGGTCGGATGAGAAAATGACCATGGCGGCAAATTAAGAATGTTTGGGTGTGAGTTGTTACAGAAAACTGCAGAAAATCTAGAAAATATGAAGGCCAGATCGATCTCATAGGATGAGAGATCGATCTAGAAGGGCTAGAATGCTCATATTTGAGTAATGGAATAGAGCAAATCGATCTCCAATGGGGCCCGATCGATCTCCTAAACATTCTATAAAATAAAGATCGATCCTCAAGCATATAGATCGATCTCCTTAGCTCTCTGGTTGGAGCAAATTGATCTCAAGCTTCGACAGATCGATCTCATGCTCGAAAATGCCATGAAAAAGAGGAATTTAAGGGGACCAGATCGATCTCCTCCTAGTGCAGATCGATCTCATCAAGTGATTTCTATAAAAAGGACGCTGAAATCTGTAACTTTCGTGAAAAACATCACCCTTTCCATTTCCAACCCAAAACCTAACTTTCTCACTCCTAAAGCCACCCATTTTCATTAAGTTTTGAGGGGGAGTTATTAGACACAAAGTTGTTCATTTCAAAGAGAAGGACAACATAGTTTGGAACCAATGTCCCATTGTTTGTACTGAAGGAGTAAGGAGTATTTCCCATTTGGAGAAAAAAGAGAAACTAGATTTGGTGAGTTTCTAATACTCCAGCCCAAGTACATTGTTCATTTATCAACTTTGGAGTTTATTTGTATAGGTAGTGATGGTTGAAACTACCTAAGATGTATTTGAATAAGTTAAACCTAGAAAATGGAATAAGTCTATTGTGAGAAAGTATAAATTGGATGAGTTGGTGATTTATGGGATTTGTTAAGTTGTTATTTGAGTAATGTGGGTGATTTGAATTGGTCATGAGTAGTTATATTGTGAGTTTAGAGAATTTATGAAGATGGGTATATGAGATGCTTGATAAAATGCCATAGTGAGGAAATTGATGAAATATGAACACTATGAGCCTATCATCGATTCATTATGAATAAGTAGTCCTAAAGGAATCCATAGACTCGAGATATGAATAGAGAAATGAAACGGGGCCTTATAAGAGATGATAGAGGCTATAGAGTGAACTGACTATAGCAAACCAAAAGGTTGCATTACAATAGACTAAAATAATGTGAAATGCGATTATGTGTAGTTCCGAAGAGTTCGTTGGAGACGAATCGAACTGCACACGTAAGCAGCTTTAAAGAAGTGGAATCAAGTGACGCGATTCAAGGTAAGGGAATTCTGTAAGTATATAAAGGTAGTTGCTCGTATTTTGTGGGTGTATAGGGCTTTGGAAATGTGCATGAGTTTATAGAAATGTGTTTGATGATGTATGGAAGTAACTATGAGATTTGGTTGTTGAAATAGTATTATAAAGAAATGGGATAGTAAGGCTCATAATTGCATAAATAAAATGTTTTGAATGTTTTCACAAAACATACTGCTTTGTTTTAAGCAAATTGATGGATAGGTTGGCTAGTGTCTGAATGATGATGTGTGATAGCACATGCGAGGTGCTAAATGTGTTTTGAGAATAGTTTTTGAATGTTTACGACGCCTATCATATTTATGTAAATTAAATCGTGCTAGAGCCTAGCTCACACTGGATATTGTTGTTTCCCTATGTTTAAAATGTGCTGGAGCTTAGCTCGCACTTTCATTTGAATTATGGTAATATTTTATAAACCATACTGGAGCTTCTGCTCATACGTGACTTTCGAGTGATTTTCTTATGTGTATAAATGTACTGGAGCTCTGTTCATACGTGACTTTCAAGTGATTTTCTTATGTGTATAAACGTACTGGAGCTCTGTTCATACGTGGTTTCTTTATGATATGATGCATGAGTCGTGCTATAGCTTTACTCGCACAAGTTTGCACATTGTGGCACGTATGATGCCATGGAGGTGGTAAGACCCTCAAGCCCTACATCCTTAAGCCAACATCCTTAAGCCCGAGGAGGTGGGGAGGCTCCGTTAGGCAGGGAGGCTCTATTAGGTGGGAGGGTCTCTTACGGTAGGATCCTCAAGCCCTACATCCTTAAGGCCGAGAAGGCGGGGAAGCTCTATTCGGTGGGGAAGCTCTCCTATGGAAGGATCTTTAAGCCAACATCCTTAAGCCCTGAAGGGGTGGGGAGGCTCAGTTCGGCAAGGAGGCTCTCCTACGTGAGTACGGCAAGTTCTTGGTATGTGGTGGATGAGACGCACGACTGGCACCCCCAACCACGATATGGGTCAGCGGAGTACGCTGAACCGTGTATCTCACATGGAGTACGATGTATCGCGTGGTGGTTATGTGATAAGAAAGTCTGGCGAGGGTATATCCACCTTTGTGCCAGCACGATACCCCGCACACCTGGATACGTGTGGTCTGGGATGATTTATGATGTAGTTAGCCCATATAGTCACTTGTGATATAGTGACCTGGGTTTTATTTCATATGTGTGATTGTGATTATCCAGGGTAAACCCGAGGGAGGGGTCGAGCCTTGTGGGATTTTAAATTGAGAAATGATAATGATGTTGTGATTGAGAAACCATTTTGTATGGGATTTCGATGTGTTTGAGAAAGAGCTTTGTGATGTGATTTAAAAATGAGGTTTCTTAAATGAATTGCCCTTTTTATGAGATTAAATGAGAATGAGCATGAGACGTTTTCACATGTTGATATTCCATGTTTTATATGCCAATTTTACATGATTTTGATCCATGATATATATATATATGTATACTCATATGGCATAGTTTTATTCCCTCATGCTCCTACTATAATCGATTTATGCATAACACTATTAGCATGTAGATAGAGTAGTTATCTACCGTGCTTGCATTATTTCCTTACTGAGCGTGTGGTTGCTTATCCCTCTCTATTTCCCCCCTCCTATAGAGTGTACATAGCAGCCCAGTGAGGACTGAGGCGTTGTATTTTGGATATCCCCTGCCATCCATCGCTAAGAGGTATACACATGAAGATTCATTTTGTATCTAAACAATTGTAAAGGCACAGTAGTCATTTGAATTGTAATTATGGGGATGTAGATGTCAGTAAACATGTTCTGTATAAGTGAATGATTTAACTTCAAATGTATGACATCGCTTTTATTAACCGAGAATGAAAGTTAAGAGTGGATTATTATTGACTCACAGCCCAACAGTGTGGTGATAAGTTGTTCACGATCGGGTAAGGAAAGAAAATCACGAAAAATTTATAGTGATTTTTAGTAATAAGAGGATAAAAATGGGTTGTGACAATTTCAGAATAAAGTCCTTTTATTTCATAAAAGATTATTTTACTAAAATAGGTGAGGAACAAAGTTTCAGAAAAGATTTCTTTTTCTTCTCCTCCCCCAAATGAGATTGAAAACCCCTTATATAGAGATGGTTATTTTACAATTATTCGAAAGATTGATAGGTTGTGGCCTACAAGTAAAGTCACGTCTGCTTTGATGATGAAGGTCATGTCAAATGGAATCTTACTGTAGATTCATGTTTTCTGTAGAGTTATGCGTTTTCTGTAGAATCACGCTTACTTTGAAGGACTTGTCAGATAGAATCTTATTGTAGATTCTCGTTTTACTTTTTTCTGTTTGTTACTCTTATTTGTATTGAAGATCGAATCCTGAGGTAATCGTCCTCATTGTCTTGTCCCAGGTCTACTGAAAGTAGAGATCTTATGCTTTCTTGGTTGTCGCTACTCTGGTTATCACTTTCTTCATTATCAGAGTCGACTGTTTAGAGGATTTGTTGCATCAATTGCTTGTATTCTTTTTTGGTCTTGGCTTATGCTAGTAGAGCACTGGGATGTGATTTTGCTTGGAGGAACCGTGTTGTTCCGGATGTTTGTGCATAGTTGCATTAGGACGGATGGTTTTGGAACCAATCCTTAACAATGTGTTTGGAACATTTTGAGCAGTCAAATTTTTTCCATCACTTTGTTTTGAATCTTGTGATAATCTGTTTGTAATTGGATACTGAATCATTCATGAACTCATAATGCCAGGAGGATATCCATGAGAGGCTAAACGTAGAACAGAAGATTAGGGATTTCTGAAAACCTTCTTGTCCTTGTTCTGGTTGAAAGTTTTCGCTTAAGAGTTCATATGCTTCCCATATTTGATGGGGCAGAATTTCATGATTTGGACCATACCATTGCCACCTATGGGTAAACCATAACGGAAATTGGTAACGGGTTCCTCTTTTAAAATAGATAAGCCAAGAATGGCGATTAAAATGGTTTTGAAAGGTAAAAGTATCGAACCAGGCTTACTGGTAGTCCCAATAGTTGAATGTGGAATAGTTTTGGAGTCTGGTGTTAAAATGGACTAAAAATTTTTCTAAGTTGTTTGGGTCATTTCCCTAGTCAATTGGTCGTAGGACTTTGAGAATTTGGGCGGTTGAATGGGTAATGTAATCTGGGTTGTCTTTTTGTGACATAATGTTTGATGGCTAATGATCCTGCTTCGATCAAAATGTTTTCATAAAAACTTTGAGGTTTTTGTTGGTCCCATGATTTGTAATTGAAACCATTGAAGATTCTTTTAATAATATCATTTGGATTTTCATGAAAATACTCGGGCTCAACAAGAACCATAAATAGAAAAGTTTGTTTTGAAAAATATTTTTGATCATACTTGGGTTGTGGATAAGAAATCACTAGTTTTGTTTTGGAAAAATAGTTTGTAGAGGTTGGGTTTATCACGACCTCCCCTCTCGTAACCTACTAAAATCACCATAAATTTTTCGTATTTTGCTCACCTCTCCTTCTGTCATCACTCAACACTAAACCATTGGGTTGTGATTCGATAGTAGTCACCTCAACCATATTCATTGCACAACATATGTACATGGTAATACAAATATTCTATTGACTATAAATATTCTTTTCTTAAAAGTAAACTCATATACTTTAAATACAAATACTTGTAAATATACATCCTCGACCGTACATTCATTTATATAACTGTACTTTTACATTGTTCAGTACAAAAATGTTTCAAATGTGTATATCTCTCGTCAGATGGATATATAGCGGATCAAGGAATATCAGTCCTCAACCGTGCTCGACTACTGTGAACGCTCTATAGAGAGGTGAAATAAAAAGGGGGTGAGCTCACAGCTCAGTAAGAAAATCAAGCATGCAAGTAGATAACCACACTATCTACAAAAGACAATGTTCATGCCTTGAAATCATTTCCTTATCGACTCATATCTAAAGCATGCATCCTGCTTGAAACCTTTATGCAATATATACATATAGATACAAATCGTCAGTTATAAAACTGAAAACATGTTGGTTTAACAATCTCAGCAGTTTATGCAAAACATTACATTTCTTCTGTAATTTCATATAAATCACATTTTTTCATGCCATTCAATTAAATCAAAATAATATGGCATATCATCATGTTTAAAAACATGAAAATCTGAACCTCACCCATCCCTCGGGTTACCTTTTATCTCACACAAATTCACATGTTCAGATTATAAAATAATAGACAGTTTATTCAAGAAAACTCAATTTGCATGAAAGGAGATAGGCGACTACATGTTCTAAGATTATGATCATAGCTTATTTTTCGTGATCCCAGGCTACACAGTACTCGGTGTACAGGGTCTCACATTTGCTATAACGGGAGGTGGGTCAAATCCTCTACCGTCAGCTCACAACTCAATCTCATCGTGTACTCAAGGTACATCATACTCCATGTGACATAGACGATACAAAGTACTCCATGGACCAAATCTCAAGGTCGGAATGCTTGCCATAAGTCTTGGTCCGCATACCTTTGATATACCTCACAGCCGCGTGCTTGCCATAAGTCTTAGCCCTTATACTATGGGTGATAGTTTTGATAGCCCTCGGCCATATCTCAAAATATTGCACGTGTAAGCATATAATCGGTGCATCACACAGTCAGCACAGGCTCCCAACATGGCTGTTTCATGCTTTCTCTTTCAAGACTGGTATGTATGAGTAAACTCCCAGCACGACTGTAATACAAGTGATATAAATCTAGTTCGAGCAATGCTCCCAGCACTATATCATGTAAAAACTAAGTATGAGCGATTCTCCCAATACTCTATAATGCATCAATCAATGAAAAATGAGTACGAGCAATGCTCCCAGTACTCTATCATGTAAAACTGAGTATGAGCAACGCTCCCAATACTCTATAATGCATCAATCAATAAAACTGAGTATGAGCAATGCTCCCAGTACTCTATCATGCATAAATCGCATTTAAAATTTAGTACGAGAATACACTCAAGTACTATGAGATGCATATCTCATAAAATATAGTGCGAGTATTCTCTTACACTAATGGTTTACACACAAACCCCGATAGATGGCTTATTTAAATTGAATTTCACCCAATCGAATCAAATCAGCACTCAAATGTGTTGTTTTCGTATATACATGAAAACATTAGTCATTTTATCCATACATAGTTAACACATGTTGAATTTAACCACCCACATGCTTCCTAAGCTTTTTAACTTATCGGTTCCTACCGAACGTCTCTATGCACGAAATTTCATATAGAATATAATTATTAAAATTTTATTCGAAATACGTGTAGTTATCCCTTACCTCGAATAACGTCGTGTGACCTCACTTCCTCGGTCCTGCTCACTCTCGCAGTCCGATCAGCTTCCAATATAAACTTCCGAAGCTGTTAATAATTATCCACATCAATATACCTTAATATACTTGTTTTCACTTGCATGACTATAAATCAATGCATTTAACTCCTCTCAATACCTCAATCTCATCATTTATTCCCATTATGGCATTTCACCGAAATTTTCATATACCTATCTTCATTTCTCATCGATTCCAATTTAGGTATTTCATAAAACTACCTTATAATCTTCCATGCATACTCATTTCATCATTTAATCCATGTTTACTCAACTTCCTCATCATTTTCTCAATTTCATACCTATAGCTAAGTCATGTATATTTTTCATGATCAAGGTATTTTCAGCAATTTAAATATACACCAATCAACTCACCAAGACACCTAGATTAACATATATGAACTTGGTGTATTGAATCTTACCTAGCTTGAACTTTCCTCTTTTTCACCAAAATTGGCCAAATCCACCTTGTTCCTTCAATCTTTGATTCCAACTTCTTGTTTCCAACTATGTTGTTCTACTCTCTACTAAGAACAACTTTGCTGAAATGAATCTCACTCAAAACAACTTGAAATATGAAGATTTTTGGAGTAGAAAGGTTAGGTTTAACTTTGGTTCATGAAGGGTTTTGGTGTTTCTTAGGAAAACAAAGGTTACAAAGCCATGTATTTATAGAATTGCTCTAGGGGATCGATCTGCTAAAGGTGAGGGATCGATATGTCCTGCCTTTTCTCTTCAGAAATCAACCTTTTAAGCTTAAGGGATCGATTGACACGCCCAAAAGGTATATGTCCGCAAGTGCACGGGTCGTACAAGTAATAATGGGATTTGAGTCCCGAGTTATCGTCCCACAGAGAAGTTGATCAGCCTAATTAACTACCGGTTACTCTTACCCTAAGTATATTCTAGCAAATTATAAAATTAAAGTGGGTGATCTACTAAGGCTAATTAAAAGTACTGAAAATAATAAAACTATAAGATAAACTAAATAAAATCGAGCAAAATTACTTACAGTACTCCACGCAATTAAAATCAAAAGCCTACGAAAGAAATTAAAACAGTTAAAACTGATTAACGCAAATAACATGCAAATATGAAAATAACAAAGCAAGATTAATTAAACTAAAATTAACAATCCTAAAATGCAATAATACTACTTAATCAAAATGCAATTTAAACTAATTTCAGATTTAATAAACTAAATTTACCCCTAATTTAATTTTAAATGAACACTTAATTAACTATCAACCTAATTAAAACTAAGTTCTAAACCATTACACAAGAATGCTAATCATGCAATTTAATCAAAGACTCTAAATTAAGCTAATAAATTAAATAGGAATTAAACTAAACTACCAATGCATGAAAATGTGTTAATTAACTATTAAGCACTAGCCAAACATCCCTTAACAATTTAAACCAGCCAATTATCCATCCCTTTACTATTCACGTCTTCACCAAATTTGCATTTCCAGCATTCTCGGCTTACTCGATGTTCTCGGTTTTTGTCCTGCTCTTCAAGCGTCAAGGATTTTTCCGTGGCTTCTGCTCCAGATGTTGCTACTCCTAGCTGTACACTGTACAATGCACCTCTCAGCTACCTGCTCCAGGTGCTATGGGTGATGTCTACTCCTGCTCCTGGCACCGTTCCTTAACCTGTCCTACATTTTTCGCTTCTGCAAAACACCTGAATCCCTTAAGCCGGCACCCAACAATTTACAGCAACCTGTAGTACCCTTCTTTTGCTTGGGACAACCTGCACAGAATTACAGTCTGCTTCATTCTCTGCAAAGTAAAACACACAGCAGATGTACAACAACCGTTTCCTGCAACCGAGAACAACAGAGGAACATAAAAGAATTAAAATAAGAAATATAGATAACCCGACAGAGATAATATTGCAAGGAAAGAAAATAAATTAACAAATGCCACCCCAGCAAATACCAAGCTTCGGTACAATGAAGCAATACAAATATGCAAAAAAAACAAAAAGAAGTATGATGAACAGTAGTGAAATCTTGGGACAGAGCAGAACAGAGGATTGATTGGCTGCTGGTTTAGTTCTTTGTTGCCCTTCAGCTGTCGAACACCCTCTCTCGGTATTACACATGATCATCTCCATGAAAGTAGGACTTAAGATGATAATACCAAAAAACAAAACTAAATGCTAAATCAGTAATGCAGAGAAATGAAAGACATGAAAACAAGAGACTCCATGCTACGGTTTCTTTCAATTTCTTCTCCTACCGTGTTCCACTCTTCCAATATTACCAATCGATACACAGAATTATTCCAACATATTAGATCGGCAATAATGAGTCAGAATATTATGATCGGCATTGATTATTAAAGCTTTGCAAATGCTTTATACGACAATCGAGAATGGATCGAATAAAACTTAAAACAAAAACAATGTGATGGTGACGGGATAAGTAAATTAAAATGATAAAGAAACATCTCTAAGCAACGATACTGATAAACTAAAAACAATAATTCTTCATCATAAACTGAATTGAATGAAACTGTAACTATCCAGAAAAGAAAAATGGAAGCTAGAAAAAAAAATACTATGCGGCCCAATCATCTAAAAAAAATAAGGAAAAAAAAGACTTTTTAAGTTAACCTAAAAATAAAACTATTCTAACCTATTTTTTCCACCCTTTACAATTGTCATCATTTTCTATTTATATACACTTTAGGGGTACAATTGTAATTTTTCCATCCTAGATGAGTTGGCATTGTTTGGCCACTTGTCTTCACACCATTGGATCCTTGAAAAATAATATTTCCATGTCATCTATCTTTTTGTCCAATTGGATGTGCTAGGCTCGTGTTATCCGCGTGGTTCAATCTCGATTTCAGCTCAATTCTGATTCATTTTCTACCGAAATATTCAAAATTCATCCGGATTTAATTTATCTATAAACATGAGAATTTTAATTAAATAAAGGGGATAATTAACAAAATAAATTGGGGATTTAAATAATTAATTAGGAAATTAAGCACAAATAATTCTAAAAATATAGAATTATCACACCCCCAAACTTGAGCTTTTGCTTGTCCTCAAGCAAAACAAAATAATTGTACGAATGACAAGTACTAAACACAATAATTTCCCCAATATTATCCTAAAAAAAAAAAGTACAGACTATGATCTTAAAGATTCACAATTACAAGTCCAACACTCAGAATCATTCAATCATAAGTCCTAACCCAAATTGGACTCCTCATGAGTGTGTGAAAAATGTCAAAGTCACTTCACAGTACATTATCCGGATTAGATTATGCAAACACAGTGAATGCAAAGTCAATGATGTGTGATCCTTCCCATAAGTTTGCTTTTCACTTTTCTCTCCACTAATGTAGTCAAACTTAACTAAAGATCAATAGGACTTCATTAAGCTTGTAATGTAAGGCTGGGGTTAAGGTATGATAAAGTCGATTTAGGTTTAATTACCCCTTAACTTGCATTACTTTTAGGATTTTAATGTAAGAGCTCAAATTTATTCCCCCAAACTTATTTATTTCACTAAACTTTTTTTTTGTATTTTTCTTCTTTTCTTTTTCTTTTTTTTTTTCCGAATAAATACTCCTTCACTATCACTTAATACCCATATGTACAAAGCTCACAATATATCCCAATAAATTTTCATACTTTCGGGGTAAGGGATAGGAAAAAAGTATTTAAGCTAAGGAAAATAACGCAGGTGCATTTACAGAGAAAAGCTTATTTGGCCCAGATGGGTGACTAGGGGTAAAATATGTACAAGGATGGCTAGTGTTGGCTCTACCGAGAGGGGGGTGAATCGGTTTTCTAATAATAATGGCAGATTTAAATTAATTCAACTTTAATTATCAATTAATAAATGAACAATATAATGAAATGAATTAAATTAAAGCAAGATAGGGAAGAGAGTAACAAACACAATCGTTTATAGAGGTTCGACAAATCTCTTGCCTACGTCCTCTCTCCTTGACCTTCTTGTCAAGTGCTTTCTTTCTCACTTTCAACAGAAGTTAGAATATCCTTTTTTCAGGTTAAGGAATAACCTCTCTACCCCTTTTAAACAATGGTGTATTCACCCCTTTTACAGAATTTATCTCACTGAGGAACAATCCTCTTCTCTCTTAAGGATAAGAAGAATACAAAACCAAGCTTTTAATGTGGGTAGGACAAATACAGCTTTTGCACACAAGCTTATACAACAAATTCAATGAATGAATAAGACTTGAAGACAAAAGGAATGAAGGAATTAAACTCTTGAGAATATACAGAATGTGCAGTAATTGTGTCTATCTTCTCATTGTCTTCAATGCTTGATTATATACTGAAGGATTGGTAGTTGGAGCATTAAATGCAATTTTTCCCGTTGAGATTTTTGCAGAAAGAGTCGTTGGAAACCTCCAGTAGAGTGCCAGATCGATCTGCCATCTTGACCAGATCGATCTCTTAGTTATAATCCCTGCAAAATCAAGGCAAAAAGAAGCAAGGAGATCGATCTCATATATGAGCAGATCGATCTCATAATTTGAAAATATTAGGGCAGATCGATCTGTCGAACAGGCAGATCGATCTTCCAATCTCTCTGTTTGAGGCATGATCGATCTATAGATCGATCTGCCAGGTAATCTCGTAGTGAGGAGATCGATCTCTCATTAACCCAGATCGATCTCCTTAGCTCTTTGACTTTGGGGAGATCGATCTCTTCCTATACCAGATCGATCTCTTGAGCTCTCTGTTTGAGTATAGATCGATCTTACAGATCGATCTACTACCTTTACCTTTGTTTTAGGGGAGATCGATCTCTTGCTATACCAGATCGATCTCATCAGCATCCTGTACTAGGCAGATCGATCTTATAACCCTTATAGATCGATCTCAATCTTCCTTGATACCTTTGAACAAGTTCAAAGCTTAGCAGATCGATCTCATGTCTTCATAAGATCGATCTCTCATCCAAGAAAACTCAGGAGATCGATCTTTTATAACCCAGATCGATCTCTCATCCAAGAAAACCCAGGAGATCGATCTCTCATAACCCAGATCGATCTCTCATCTACAGAAACTTAAGTTCTGGTACTGATAACCTCTAAACATGTTTTTATATCATCTTTATATTATTGAATTTACTTGTTTTGTCATTTCAAAATATATTATCTCAACAATCTCCCCCTTTTTGATATGATAAAACCTATTCAATCAACATGTTTAGTTACCTATTTTCATTTTGCACAAGCTCCCCCTTTTTGTAAGCACCCCCTTACTTTTGGCTTTTGGCCTCTTAACTTTCTTAACTCCCCCTCATTTTAATCATTCCTTTAAACCATTAGACATGTTTCTATAACATATTTAAAACTATATTTAAACATGTTTTCTTATTCTTCTCCTCCTTTTTGTCATATCAATGACACTTAAAGGTTTAAACAGAGCAATTTAACGTTCAACACACTTTTCATTTCAAAATAGTAAGTCAGTATAGCACATTGCAATAATAGCTAACATATCATTTCATTCAAGCAAATGTGGTTTTCAAAACACCAACTAATAATGTCAAAACATTAGCCAAACTAGTTCTACCAACTAAGTCCTAAGGTGCACGAGGGAAGCGATCCATTAGTTCCTCGACGTGAGTACGAGTGACTTGAAGCTCATCATACATCGCCTGCTGGGTGGCATGAAGGTTTGCGAAACCTTCATCTACCTTCCGGTTCAGCTCCATTATCATTGTCACAATGGACTCCATGCCAGTGGGTGCAGTGGGCTGAGCAGAGGAAGAGGATCGACCCTCAGTCAGTGCAGCAGGTGGAGCAAGGGGCTCGTCTGTAGGATCTTCCTCCATGGCTGCTGCAGGTTGCTGTTCCCGCTTCTTCTTCCAATCCCCTCGGAAGTCTTTGTAGTATCCCATGTGGTGAAGTGTTTCGATGTTTAAGACGCTCTTTGGGGAGGGCACTTCACCCGTTTCACAACTGCAGTCTACTCCAAGTCGTAGTAGAAAGTACGCCAACAGTTGCGGAAAAACTATCGTGGTGGCTTGGCCGCATACGATCTTCAACCAATCTTCATAGATAAAATGGACAAGGTTGGGTTTTTGACTTGTGGAGTAGATGTGGTGGATCCAAAAATGATCTAACCTCCTAACGGTGGAATGACGGGTACCGAAAGGACGAAGATTCCATGAGATAATGAGGTGGAGAAACCGTGGGTGCATTGGGAGGTCACTCGCCTTATCCCCGGGAAGGTCAAACTCCAAGGGGACTTCCTCATCTTCATTGGTCAAGCCTTCATTGCTTATGTGGAAAGCTTGGGCTAAGACATCAGGGTCTATTGCAATAGACTTACCCATGACATACGTTGAAAACCCGAGAATTTTACAAGTATCGTCAGGATCATATGTGAGTTCAGCATTTGAAAAGAATGCCCTGACGATGTTTGGGGGTACGGGAGTATTGATTTTTAGAAACGAAATCCACCCAAACTCTTCAAATTTTGGTAGATAGGGAAAATCAATGCGATTTAAGAAAGAAAAATTGATGGTTCACCAATGTTTAATTGGCATGGTGGAAAAATACTCTTCATATCTCTTCCTTTTTGCAGGTGTTTTAAAACACCTGTTAAAGGTAGTGACTAAAGAGGTAGAAGGTGGTTGGGAGGAGGTTGGTCTAGATTCTCTATTGGTTGTTCTCTTAATAAGAGACACAAGACACACTTAAAACTAGTTCTCTAAACAACTAACCAATTAAACAGTAACTAGATTCGACCGAGAGAGAAATTGAGCACTTAGCTAAGAATTTTAAGAAAAAAGTTTGCAATGTAGGTTACTAGATCAAGAATCGAAGAGAAGATTTGACAGTTTTCTTACCAAAGATCGATCTTGAGGGAGAATCGAGAGATGAGGTACGACAGGATTTTAGGGATTTCGGATTTTGGAGATTTGAAATTTGGGGATTTTTCGCCAGTTTTTATAGTCCAGGGCATAGGAGATCGATCTGTCGAGACGACAGATCGATCTGTCATTTCCAGAAGCCCGAAGAGATCGATCTGTGGTTCCACAAGATCGATCTTCAGAATACAGAAGCTTGAGGAGATCGATCTGTCGTATACACAGATCGATCTGCTGTTTGACAGAGGCTTAGGGAGATCGATCTGTCGTATGTACAGATCGATCTACTGTTTAACAGAGGCTTAAGGAGATCGATCTTATGGATAGAAGATCGATCTGCCTAGCTTAACCTTAATGCTTTAGGCTTATTTGAAGTATGGAGATCGATCTATATTGATAGGAGATCGATCTCTCATACTCTTTGCCCAGAAGAATCATTGAAAAATTCTTTTAAAAAACAACTTGAAGTCAAGATTTTGAAGCATATACATCTTAAGGGACATTCATGAGTCCTAATTCACCTCTAAGGATACAAAACCTATCTCTATCAAGAGGTTTTGTGAATATATCAGCTATTTAATGTAAAGTGTCTATATACTCTAGAATTATATCTCCCTTTTGCACATGGTCTCTAAGGAAATGATGCCTAATCTCAATGTGCTTAGTTCTAGAGTGTTGAATGGGATTTTTAGATAGATTGATAGCACTGGTATTATCACGTTTAATAGAGACTTGTTTCATGTCAATACCATAATCTTTCATTTGATGTTTTATCCACAACACTTGAGCACTACAACTACCTGCTACTATGTATTCAGCTTCAATTGTAGACTGAGCCACACTGTTTTGTTTCTTAGAGAACCAGGATATTAATCTATTCCCTAAGAATTGGCAAGTACCTAAAGTACTTTTCCTATCTATTTTGCATCCCCTAAAATCTGCATCTGAAAATGCATGAAGTGTAAAGGTGGAGTCCTTGGGGTACCAAAGTCCTAGAGAGGGAGTGTCCTTAAGGTATCTAAAGATCCTTTTAGTTGCTAATAAGTGTGATTCCCTAGGAGAGGATTGAAACCTAGCACAAAGGCATACACTAAACAATATATCTGGTCTACTTGCAGTTAAATAGAGCAATGAGCCAATCATAGACCTATAGAGTTTAGTGTCTACACACTTACCACTTTCATCTTTATCAAGCTTAATGTTGGTGCCCATTGGAGTTGCTTGAGGTTTGCAATTGTCAATTCCAAATCGCTTGAGCAAATCCTTAGTATACTTTGCTTGATTGATGAAGGTTCCATCCTTTGTTTGCTTCACTTGAAGTCCCAAGAAGAAAGTGAGCTCTCCCATCATGCTCATTTCAAATTCACCTTGCATGATCTTAGCAAACTCTTGGCATAAAGATTCATTAGTTGATCCAAAAATAATATCATCTACATACACTTGAACAACTAGTAAATCTTTATTTTTATTTTTAATAAACAAAGTGGTATCTACTTTTCCTCTTGAAAATCCTTTCTCTATTAGGAATTTTGACAATCTTTCATACCAAGCTCTAGGAGCTTGTTTCAAACCATAGAGTGCCTTAGAAAGTTTGAAAACATGTTCAGGAAATTCATGATTTTTAAAGCCGGGAGGTTGCTCAACATAGACTTCTTCATTAATGAAACCATTTAAGAATGCACTCTTTACATCCATTTGATATAACTTGAAGTTTTTATAACATGCAAAGGCAAGTAACATCTTATTGCCTCTAGTCTAGCTACCGGTGCATAGGTTTCATCATAATCTATACCTTCTTCTTGTCTATAGCCTTGTGCAACTAACCTAGCCTTGTTTCTTATGATCACACTATTTTCATCCATCTTGTTCTTGAATATCCATTTAGTTCCAATTATAGAGTGATCACTAGGCCTAGGAACTAGTTTCCATACTTTGCTTCTCTCAAATTGATTTAATTCTTCTTGCATTGCTAGGAACCAATTATTGTCATCTAAGGCTTCATTGACATTTCTAAGTTCTATTTGAGATACAAAGGCTATATATTGACACATATTCCTTAGAGATGATCTAGTTCAAACTCCAAGAGTTGGATCTCCTACTATTTCACAATCCTTTACATATCCTAACTCTCTTGGTGCTCTAGACTCTCTCTCTAATATCTCTATTTCTTCTTCATCTTCTTTATTCAAGTCAAGTTTTTCTAATAAATCATCTTTTAAGTTTGGAATTTCCTCCAAGTTTTCATCAAATATTCCAACATCCTCATCATTGGTTGAATCTTTAGATACATCATTTGACTCATCAAATATTACATGAATTGATTCTTCAACCATCAAAGTTCTTTTGTTATAGACTCTATAAGCCTTTGAATTCAAGGAATATCCTAAAAAAATTCCCTCATCACTCTTGGCATTAAATTTTCCTAAATTATCTTTACCATTATTTAAGACAAAACATTTGCAGCCAAAAGGATGGAAGTAGCTAATGTTAGGCTTCTTACCTTTGTATAGCTCATAAGGGGTTTTCTTTAGCATGGGTCTAATCATAGCTCTATTAATGATATAGCAAGATGTGTTTATAGCTTCAGCCCAAAAATATTTTGGTAAATTATTCTCACACAACATGGTTCTAGCCATTTCTTCCAATGTTCTATTTCTTCTCTCAAGTACTCCATTTTGTTGTGGTGTCCTAGGGGCTGAAAAATTATGGCTAATTCCTTGATCATTGCAATACTCATCAAATCCTATATTTTCAAATTCCTTGCCATGATCACTTCTAATACTAGTTATTGTGTATCCTTTTTCATTTTGAGTCACTTTTGTATAAGCTATGAATTTTTCTAAGGCTTCATTTTTTACTCTCAAAAAGGACACCCAAGTGTACCTAGTGTAATCATCAACTATTACAAATCCATAGTGTTTCCCACTAAGGCTTGTTGTTCTAGTTGGTCCAAATAAATCTAGGTGGAGTAATTGAAGAGGCCTAGAGGTGGATACACTATTCTTAGGCTTAAATGTTGTCCTTTTATGTTTTCCTTTAACACAAGCTTCACATATTTTTTCATAATCAAAGGACATCTTAGGCAATCCTATAACTAGATCCTTTCTAGCTAACTTAGAAAGTACATGCATGCTAGCATGACCTAGTCTTCTATGCCATAACCAAATTCTTTTTCTTTGTCTACCATTAGGCATATGTTTTCATTCTTAAGTTCATTAAGATAGACAATGTATAAATTACCTTGTCTATGGCCTAAGAAAAGAACTTTATTTGACTTAGGATCTATAACATGACATTTCATGCAATCAAAAATTACTTTGTAACCTTTGTCACAAAGTTGACTTATGCTTAGTAAGTTATGCTTTAGCCCCTAACAAGCAATACTTTTCTAATGAAAAATAGTCATTACCTATAGAGCCACTACCTTCAACTTGACCTTTGGAGTTGTCCCCAAACGTGACTTCTCCACCAACTTTTGATTCAAATAAGTTGAAGTGGCTCCTCTCACCCGTCATGTGCCTTGAGCATCCACTGTCCAAGTACCAAGCTTCCTTTGTTTTAGCTTTGTGGCAATGCTCAATCACCTACAATCAAGAATTCAAACTCATGTTTTAGGTAACCAAATTCTCTTGGGTCCTTTGAGGTTAGTGAAAGCAATTCTTGATCCCTTTGGGATCCATTTTACCAATGCATCAAAGTCTTTTGAATTAATT
Source organism: Firmiana major (assembly GCA_033439115.1). NCBI lineage: Eukaryota > Viridiplantae > Streptophyta > Magnoliopsida > Malvales > Malvaceae > Firmiana > Firmiana major. The sequence continues at coordinate 59,379,403 of CM065896.1, read as the reverse complement.
ATTTCTTTTGGTACCCAAATGCTTTTTACTATCCTTCCCTTAATAGTGGTCAACTTCATATTCCAATTATGTGATGCATGTCCCTTCTTATTACAATATGAACAAGTAGTTGAAGGTTTAGTCATGCTCTTTCTAGCAATGAAGCTTTTGAGATGAGTCTCTCTACTTTTTGCATTATATCCTAACCCATTTTTATTAAAGAATGCTCTTTGAGTTTCTAATATGTTATCTAACTTTTGTTGTCCCATATAAAATCTATTAAAGGAATTATGTAAATTTCTATTCTTTTCTTTTAGATCACAAATTTCAACATTAGTAATTTCTAGTTTCTTTTCACATTCTAATTTGTCCTCTAGAATTAACTCATTTTCTTTCTTCAATTTAGACATTATCTTCTTATATTTCATACTCAGGCATTCATATTCCAATGCAAGATCATCAAATGCATCTTGCAATTCATCAAAAGAATATTCATTGAGGTTTGAAGTTACCTTTTCATCCTCAATAGCCATGAAGCACAAGTTGGCAATGTCCTCATTTGAGTCATAATCGGAGCAGTCACTGTCACTTCATGTAGCCACCATTGCCTTCTTTTTGTGGAACCTATCATTGGGCCTTTTAAGAAGAGGGCAGTTAAACTTTATGTGTCCTGGTTTTTTACATTCATAACAAACAATTGTATCTTTTCTACCTACCTCTTCCTGATCTCTCTTGTAGTTTCTCCTATTACTAGTACTAGCTCTCATTCTCATGAATTTGTTAAATCTTTTGGCAAACATTGCCATCTCAAGATCCTCTTCACTACCACTCTCATTCTTAATCTCCTCTTGAGCAGTAGATTTTAGAGCAACTCCCACTTTCTTGGGTGGCTCTTCATTTCTTCTCAACTTCATCTCATAAGTGAGTAGTGATCCTATTAATTCATCTAAAGACAATGTGTGAGGATCCTTAGATTCCTCAATTGCAGTCACTTTAGCTTCTCATGATTTAGGTAAGCTATTTAATATTTTCTTGACCATTTCAATATTAGAGTATATTTTTCCTAAGGACTTTAATCCATTAATTACATCAGTGAATCTAGTGAACATATCACTAATTGATTCTCCTTCCTTCATCCTAAATAGCTCATAATCATGTGTGAGCATTACTACCTTAGTCTCCTTTACTTGGGTTGTACCCTCATGAGTTATTGCCAATTTGTCCCAAATCTGTTTGGCATTGTCACATCCGGAGACTCTATTGTATTCATTTTGCCCTAAAGCACAAAAGAGAGTGTGCATGGCCTTAGCATTTAGTTGGGCACATTTAACATCATTTGAGTCCCATTCTTCTTCTTCCTTAGGGATATCTCTTCCCTCTATTCTTTTTGTAGGGATTTGAGGTCCTTTAGTTATAATCCTCCACACCTCATAATCATTTGCTTGAATGAATAACATCATCCTAGTCTTCCAATCAGCATAATGTTCCCTATTGAACATATGAGGTCTAACCGTAGAATGCCCCTCTCCTACCAAACTAGTTGCTACATTGTTGTGAGCCATTAGATCGTTTCTAACTCTTAGGAAGTTGTTCCTATGTGATTAGAGAGTCCTAGCTCTGATACCAATTGTTGGCTCTACCGAGAGGGGGGTGAATCGGTTTTCTAATAATAATGGCAGATTTAAATTAATTCAACTTTAATTATCAATTAATAAATGAACAATATAATGAAATGAATTAAATTAAAGCAAGATAGGGAAGAGAGTAACAAACACAATCGTTTATAGAGGTTCGGCCAATCTCTTACGTACGTCCTCTCTCCTTGACCTTCTTGTCAAGTGCTTTCTTTCTCACTTTCAACAGAAGTTACAACATCCTTTTTCAGGTTAAGGAATAACCTCTCTACCCCTTTTAAACAATGGTGTATTCACCCCTTTTACAGAATTTATCTCACTGAGGAACAATCCTCTTCTCTCTTAAGGATAAGAAGAATACAATACCAAGCTTTTAATGTGGGTAGGACAAATACAGCTTTTGTACACAAGCTTATACAACAAATTCAATGAATGAATGAGACTTGAAGACAAAAGGAATGAAGGAATTAAACTCTTTAGAATATACAGAATGTGCAGTAATTGTGTCTATCTTCTCATTGTCTTCAATGCTTGATTATATACTGAAGGATTGGTAGTTGGAGCATTAAATGCAATTTTTCCCGTTGAGATTTTTGCAGAAAGAGCAGTTGGAAACCTCCAGTAGAGTGTCAGATCGATCTGCCATCTTGACCAGATCGATCTCTTAGTTATAATCCCTGCAAAATCAAGGCAAAAAGAAGCAAGGAGATCGATCTCATAATTTGAAAATATTAGGGCAGATCGATCTATCGAACAGGCAGATCGATCTTCCAACCTCTCTGTTTGAGGCATGATCGATCTATAGATCGATCTGCCAGGTAATCTCGTAGTGAGTAGATCGATCTCTCATTAACCCAGATCGATCTCCTTAGCTCTCTGACTTTGGGGAGATCGATCTCTTCCTCTACCAGAATGATCTCTTGAGCTCTCTATTTGAGTATAGATCGATCTTACAGATCGATCTACTGCCTTTACCTTTGTTTTAGGGGAGATCGATCTCTTGCTATACCAGATCGATCTCATCAGCATCCTGTACTAGGCAGATCGATCTTATAACCCTTATAGATCGATCTCAATCTTCCTTGATACCTTTGAACAAGTTCAAAGCGTAGCAGATCGATCTCATGTCTTCATGAGATCGATCTCTCATCTAAGAAAACTCAGGAGATCAATCTTTTATAACCCAGATCAATCTCTCATCCAAGAAAACCCAGGAGATCGATCTCTCATAACCCAGATCGATCTGTCATCTACAGAAACTTAAGTTCTGGTACTGATAACCTCTAAACATGTTTTTATATCATCTTTATATTATTGAATTTATTTGTCATTTCAAAATATATTATCTCAACAGCTAGAAAGGCTCAAACGATCCAAAGATGGCCTAAATCATCTCCCTAATTAAATGTGATATAATATTTCGCATCGAGATCAGATCAAGCAAATTGTAGAATATGATGCACAAAATCAACTAAACAAATGCAATCCTAAGTCCACATAAGCTTTCTCTAAATAAATATACAGATTCATGACATGACAAGTGCGTAAGATGAAGAAATCACAATCAGGATCAAGACAAATTCAAGAATTCAACTTCATGCTTTTCCTATAATCATGCTTCTTAGTCAATCAAAATCAGACTTAATCATGGGGTCATATCATCAGAATATGGGAAAACTACATGCTAAGTACTAAATCATCCCAAAATCAAACAATTTAAGTTTAGATTTTCGAAAAAAATTTGAAAAGATTTTCAATTTTGCCCAATTTTTTGAAAAATGCTCAAGTGATATTCCCTCCCCCAAACTTAAAGTGCACAGTGTCCTCAATGTGCAGATAATATAAATAATTAAGCTCAAGAACATAGTGCTCCCCTATCTGATGTTGATGAACAACTGAAGCTTTTATTGAAAGCATAAAACTTAGAAAATAAACCTCCAAAATAAACAAAGAAAGAAACAATAGAAAAGAAAAAGAAAAAGAACTATATACAAAAAGTGAAAGAAAAATGAAGCTAAGTAGCAGGATCAGAAGTAGGAGGGTCAGCTAAAGTGGTCACAGAATGCTGACGATCAAACTCTCCCCCAAAATAGTGTTTCAGTCTGCCCCCATTAACCTTAAAGGGTTGATTCATGGTCTCATCCATAATTTCAGTGGCTCTATGAGGGAATACTTGTGTAATGGTAAAGGGACCTGACCACCTAGACTTAAGCTTTCCTAGAAATAGCTTCAAGCGTGAATTAAACAACAGAACCTGCTAGCCTGGCTCGAAGTGTCTCTCCTTAATTTTCTTATCATGCCATCGCTTAGTCTTTTCCTTATGGAGCTTGGCATTCTCATATGCCTGCAACCTGAACTCATCTAACTGATTAAGTTGTAGCAGCCTCTTCTCCCCTGCTGCCTCTAAATTGAATTTCAGTTGTTAAGGGCCCAATAGGCCTTGTGCTCAAGCTCTACTGGTAGATGACATGCTTTACCATACACAAGCTGATAAGAGGACATTCCTAAAGGTGTTTTGAAGGCTGTCCTATAGGCCCAAAGTGCATTCTCTAACCTAATGGACCAGTCCTTCCTACTTGGGTTCACTGTTTTCTCTAATATCCCCTTAATTTCACTATTGGACAACTCTACTTGGCCACTCATCTGTGGGTGATAAGCAGTGGCTACCTTATGTTTGACCCCATATTTCTTTAACAGCCCATCAAAACTTCGATTGCAAAAGTGGGATCCTCTATCACTAATGATAGCCCTAGGTGTGCCAAATCGTGTGAAAATATTCTTCTTCAAAAATCATACCACCACCTTGGCATCATTAGTTGGTAAAGCCATTGCTTCAACCCATTTTGACACATAGTCCACAGCCATAAGAATATAGAGGTTGCCATATGAAGGAAGAAATGGTGCCATGGAATCAATGCCCCAGACATCAAAGAGTTTTACTTCTAAAATATTAGTCAGAGGCATCTCATTTCTTTTGGAAATATTACCTACCCTCTGACATCTATCACATTTCATCACAAAGTAGTGGGCATCCTTAAATAACGTGGGCCAGTAATATCCAGACTGCAAAACCTTGGCTGCTGTCCTCTCTCATCTAAAATGCCCTCCATAACAGAAGAATGGCAATGTCTAAGTATATCCTCTACTTCTTCCATGGGAACACAGCTTCTCAAAATCTGATCTTTAAATTGCTTATATAGGAAGGGTTCATCCCAAACATAATACTTGACATCACTCAAAAACTTTTTCCTTTGTTGGGCAGTCAAATCAGGTGGCATCACATTGCTCACCAGATAATTTACAAAATCAGCATACCAAGGCAATCTAGAGTGCCTGAAAGTAAATAGCTACTCATCAGGAAAAGACTCATTAATAGCTGTACCATCTTCTTTAAGTCCACTCTCTAATCTAGATAGATGGTCAGCAACCTGATTCTTCGTACCTTTCCTATCCTTAATCTCCATGTCAAACTCCTGTAGTAGGAGGATCCATAGAATCAGCCTCGGCTTTGCATCCTTCTTGGAGACTAAGTACTTAATGGCAGCATGATCAGTATATACTACTACCTTAGTACCAATGAGATAGGAGCGAAACTTATCAAAGGCAAATACTATAGCTAACAGCTCCTTCTCGGTAGTATCATAGTTTATCTGAGCCTCATTAAGTGTTTTGCTTGCGTAGTAAATAGCATAAAAGACTCTTCCTTTTCTTTGTCCTAGTACAGCCCCGACAGCATAATCACTTGCATCACACATAAGCTCAAAAGGTAAACTCCAATCTGGAGCTATGATTACAGGGGCTGTAACTAATTTTTCCTTCAAAGTCTTAAATGCTTCTAAGCATTTCTCATCAAAGCAAAACACAGTGTCTTTCTCAAGGAGATTACATAAAGGCTTAGTTATCTGAGAAAAATCCTTAATGAAGCTTCTGGAAAATCCCGCATGGCCCAGGAAACTTTGAATTCCTTTTACAGTGGTAGGGGGAGGTAACTTCTTAATAATTTCTACTTTAGCCTTATCCACTTCTATCCCCTTAGCAGAGATTTTGTGCCCTAGCGCTATGCCTTCTTTCACCATAAAATGGCATTTCTCCCAATTAAGCACTAAGTTTGTTTCTTTACACCTCCTCAGCACCAGTGCTAAATTCTGCAAACATAAATCAAAGCTATCCCAAAATACGGAGAAATCGTCCATGAAAACCTCAAGAAAATCCTCCACCATATCATGGAATATGGCCTTCATGCAACGCTGGAATGTAGCAGGTGCATTGCATAGGCCAAAAGGCATTCTTCTAAAAGCAAAAGTCCCATAGGGACAGGTGAAGGTAGTCTTTTCTTGGTCTTCTGGGGCTATAGCTATTTGATTGTACCCAGAGTATCCATCCTGTAAACAGTAGAATTTGTGACCAGCTAATCAATCTAACATTTAGTCAATGAAGGGTAAAGGAAAGTGGTCTTTCCTGGTGGCCTTGTTGAGTTTCCTATAATCCATACATACTCACCAACCAGTGACAGTCCTAGTGGGGATGAGCTCATTATTTTCATTTTCGTTTACTGTTATCCCTCCTTTTTTAGGAACACATTGTATTGGGCTCACCCAGGCACTGTCAGAAATGGGATAGATAATCCCTGCATCTAACCACTTAATGATCTCCTTCTTGACAACTACTTTCATTACAGGGTACAATCGACGCTGGTGCTCTATGGATGACCTATACCCCTCCTCCAATAGTATCTTATGCATACAGATAGAGGGACTAATACCCTTAAGGTCAGAGATAGACCAGCCTATAGCTTTCTGATGCTCTCTTAACACTTGTAGTAATTTTGCTTCCTGATCACTGGAGAGAGTAGCAGATACTATTACTGGCCGTGTGGAGGATTCACCTAAGTAAGCATACCTAAGGTGTAAGGGTAAAGGTTTGAGTTCTAATGCTAGAGGATCACTGTGGATGGAAAGATATTTAAAACTGGAATAGATGAAGAGTCTCATGTCTCAAATTGGGCAATTTCCTCAAAAGGAGTGACCTCTAATAACTGTAAAGTCTCATAAACCTCATCATCATCTTCACTATAGTCTTTAAGATCAACAAATTTCACTAAGGAGGCTTCTAAAGGGTTTAAAGGGTGTGTCTTGGAAAACTCCTCAGTGATGTCCTTATCCACTAAATCCATCCTAAAACAATCGTGAGAGTCATCAGGGAACCTTAGAGATTTGAACACATTAAACTTGACTTCCTGATCTTGAACTCTCATTGTTAACTCCCCTTTTTGTACATCTATTAAAGTTCTACTAGTTACTATGAATGGCCTACCTAGTATAATTGGGACTTCCCTGTCTTCCTCCATGTCCAACACAATAAAATCCGCAAGGAAAATAAACTTGTCCACTTTTACTAAGACATCCTCAATGACCCCCTTCGGATATTTAATTGATCGATCAGCCAACTAGAGAGTCACTGTGGTGGGCTTGGCATCCTCTATTCCTAACTTCTGATAGATAGACAATGGCATCAAATTTATACTAGCTCCTAAATCGCACAAGGCTTTACCAAAGAATAAATTTCCAATAGTGCATGGTATGGTAAAGCTCCTTGGATCCTTGAGCTTGGGGGGCAATCTCCTCTGGATAATAGTGCTACATTCCTCAGTTAAGGCCACCGTCTCGTAATCTTCCAATCTTCTTTTCCTAGAGAGGATGTCCTTCATAAACTTCACATAGCTTGGCATTTGCTCTAAGGCATCTGCGAATGGAATATTGATGTGAAGTTTCTTAAAAACCTCAAGGAATTTTGCAAATTGTTGGTCTAGTTTTTGATTTTGAAATCTCTGAGGAAAAGGGACTGGTGGTCTAACAGGAGGAGATGTAGTGGAAACGTTTGTAGTATCAGAGGATAAAGAAGGTTGTGACAAAGAAACAGGTAAAGGTGAACAATTGCCTGTCTTTGTTTCCTTTGCAGCTTGATCTTTTGATTCTTACTCCTTCAAAGCTGCTTCACTAGAACCTATGGGTTTTTCAACTATGGGCTGGTCAGGTCTGGATATAACAGGGAGAGTTACTAGCTCTCTGCCTCTCCTAAGGGTGATGGCTTTCACATGTTCCTTCCTTTCCCTTTGCCTAACAAGATTGGCTTCAGTGTTACTAGGAAAGGTACCCTGAGGACGTTGACTAAGAGCGTTTACTATTTGTCCTACCTGAACCTCTAGGTTCTTAATTGAAGCTGCCTGATTTTGCAAGATTGTTGTGAACATTTCCTCAAGCGAGGGTTTCTTATCAGCTGCTGGTAAGTGCTGGGGTTGTGGTGGTGGTTGATAGACGTGGGATGGATGGGAATGGTTAGGTGGATGATGTGGATATTGTGGTGGTGGGTGGTGAGGATATTGATGCTGTGGTGGTACCTGAACCAGTGGAGCTTGAAAACCTGGGGGTCCTACTGGTCTAGAATTAGAAGCTTGCCCTTGGTTTTGGCTCCAAGAAAAGTTAGGATGGTTCCTCCACCCTGGATTATAGGTGTTTGAAAAAGGGTTGTTCTGTTGCTTAAGGGCAACATACTGAACCGATTCTAAGTTAAGTGGACACCTATCTACAGCATGGGTACTACTACACAGATCATAAGAGAGAAATGGACTTTGAACAAAAAATACAAGGTTAGGATTGTTGGAAGGATTAGATTGGGTACTGAGCGACTCCACCTTCTTTGTAAGATAGGCGATTTGAGAGGTCAAGGTGGAAAGAGTGTCAAGCTCATATATACCCGCCGATTTCTTTGGCAATTGCCTTTCTGAGGAGCATTGATAGTTATTAGCCACCATTTTATCTAGCAGCTCATAAGCCTCCTCCTCTGTTTTGCACATAAACGCTCCTCCTGAAGCAGCGTCCACTATGGTCTTATTTTGGCTTGTAAGTCCATTGTAGAAGGTCTAGACTTGCAGCCATAGAGGTAGGCCATGGTAAGGGCATTTTCTAAGAAGCTCCTTATATCGTTCCCATGCCTCGTAAAGGGATTCAGAGTCGTACTGGGCAAAGGAGGATATATCGCTACGGAGTCTGGCCATTTTAAAGGGAGAGAAAAATTTGGCTAGAAATTGGTGGGCTAACTCGTCCCATGTAGAAATTGATCCTGAAGGCAGGGAGGTCAACCAGTGTCTCGCCCTATCCCTAAATGAAAAAGGGAAAAGTCTGAGTCTAAGCACATCATTAGATAATCCATTATGTTTGAATGTGTTGTACAAGTCCAAGAATTGCCCAAGGTGAGCATGTGGGTCATCGTGTGGAAGCCCACTGAACTGTAAAGAAGTTTAGATCATCTGAAGGATGGAAGGCTTAATTTCGAAATTATTAGTAGGGACAGCTGGTGGCCTAATGCCAGTATAATATCCTTCAATCATTGGCATCACATAATCTCCAATGGTCCTACTTTCCCTATTTTCTGCCATCGTGTTTTGCTGCGGAGCTATAAATTTCCTAGAGTCCTTTCGAATTTTCCTAAGAGTTCGTTCAATTTCAGGATCTAGAGGAAAGCAATCAAAACTCCTGGCTCTACGCATGTAAACATCAGAAAGTCCTTAGATTTTTTTTATAAGAAAGTTAACTAAACTAAACTAAGGATCTAAATATTTAAAACCTAAGTATTTACAAGCTAGAATTACACCTAAGCATAATTTTACCGATATTAATTAAGGACTAATTAAAACTTCCCCGACAATGGCGCCAACAACTTGACACGCCCAAAAGGTATATGTCCGCAAGTGCACGGGTCGTACAAGTAATAATGGGATTTGAGTCCCGAGTTATCGTCCCACAGAGAAGTTGATCAGCCTAATTAACTACCGTTTACTCTTACCCTAAGTATATTCTAGCAAATTATAAAATTAAAATGGGTGATCTACTAAGGCTAATTAAAAGTATTGAAAATAATAAAACTATAAGATAAACTAAATAAAACCGAGCAAAATTACTTATAGTGCTCTAAGCAATTAAAATCAAAAGCCTACAAAAGAAATTAAAACAGTTAAAACTGATTAACGCAAATAAAATGCAAATATGAAAATAACAAAGCAAGATTAATTAAACTAAAATTAACAATCCTAAAATGTAATAATACAACTTAATCAAAATGCAATTTAAACTAACTTGAGATTTAATGAAATAAATTTACCCCTAATGTAATTTTAAATGAACACTTAATTAACTATCAACCTAATTAAAACTAAGTTCTAAACCATTGCACAAGAATACTAATCATGCAATTTAATCAAAGACTCTAAATTAAGCTAACAAATTAAATAGGAATTAAACTAAACTACCAATGCATGAAAATGAGCTAATTAACTATTAAGCACTAGCCAAACATCCTTTAACAATTTAAACGAGCCAATTATCCCTCCATTTACTGTTCACGTCTTCACCAAATTTGCATTTCCAACATTTTCGGCTTGCTCGATGTTCTCGATTTTTGTCCTGCTCTTCAAGTGTCCAGGATTTATCTGTGGCTTCTGCTCCAGATGTTGCTACTCCCAGCTGTACACTGTACAATGCACCTCTCAGCTACCTGCTACAGGTGCTACGGGTGATATCTACTCCTGCTCCTGGCACCGTTCCTCAACCCGTCCTGCGTTTTTCGCTTCTGCAAAACACCTGCATCCCTTAAGCCGGTACCGAGCAATTTACAGCAACCTGCAGTACCCTTCTTCTGCTTGGGACAACCTGCACAGAACTACCATCTGCTTCATTCTCTACAAAGTAAAACACACAGCAGATGCACAACAACCATTTCCTGCAATCGAGAACAATAGAGGGACAGAACAGAATTAAAATGAGAAATATAGATAACCCGATAGAGATAATATTGCAAGGAAAGAAAATAAATTAAGAAATGCCATCCCAGCAAATACCAAGCTTCGGTACAATGAAGCAATGCAAATATGCAGAAAAATAAAAAGAAATATGATGAACAGTAGTGAAATCTCGGGACAGAGCAGAACATAGGATTGATTGGCTGCTGGTTTAGTTCTTTGTTACCCTTCAGCTGTCGAACACCCTCTCTCGGTATTACACATGATCATCTCTATGAAAGCAGGACTTAAGATGACAATACCGAAAAACAAAACTAAATGCTAAATCAGTAATGCAGAGAAATGAAAGATATGAAAACAGGAGACTCCATGCTACGGTTTCTTTCAATTTCTTCTCCTACCGTGTTCCACTCTTCTAATATTACCAATCGATACACAGAATTATTCCAACATATTAGATCGGTAATAATGAGTCAGAATATCACGATCGGCGTTGATTATTAAAGCTTTGCAAATGCTTTATACGACAACTGAGAATGGATCGAATAAAACTTATAGCAAAAACAATGATGGTGACGGGATAAGTAAATTAAAATGATAAAGAAACATCTCTAAGCAACGATACTGATAAACTAAAAACAAGAATTCTTCATCATAAACTGAATTGAATGAAATAGTAACTATCCAGAAAAGAAAAATGGAAGCTAGAAAAAAAATACTATGCGGCCCAATCATCCAAAAAAAACAAGGAAAAAAAGACTTTTTAAGTTAACCTAAAAATAAAACTATTCTAACCTATTTTTTCCACCCTTTACAATTGTCATCATTTTCTATTTATATACACATTTAGGGGTATAATTGTAATTTTTCCATCCTCGATGAGTTGGCATTGTTTGGCCACTTGTCTTCACACCATTGGCTCCTTGAAAAATAATATTTCCATGTCATCTATCTTTTTGTCAAATTGGATGTGCTAGGCTCGTATTGTCCGCGTGGTCCAATCTCGATTTTAGCTCAATTCTGGTTCATTTTCTACCGAAATATTCAAAATTCATCCGGATTTAATTTATCTGCAAACGTGAGAATTTTAATTAAATAAAGGGGATAATTAACAAAATAAATTGGGGATTTAAATAATTAATTAGGAAATTAAGCACAAATAATTCTAAAAATATAGAATTATCATCGATCTACTCTTAAGCCTAAGATCAATATGCTTTACACCGAACCTTAAGGAGATCGATCTGGCCTTGTTATGAGATCGATTTGTTCTACCTAGAACCTATCCAAGATTGATCTGCATTGAATGAGAGATCGATCTACTCCTCTTCTGAAGCTGTTCTGCTGTAATTTTTCCCAAAATTCACTGTTGCATTCATTTTCGATTTGCTTAACTACCCGTTTTACATTTCATACACATTGGCATCTTAAAAACATTCATTCTTTATGATTTATATTAAATGTGACTTGTCCATACATCACAAAATCATAGAGTACATATTATGTTATGGGCTTTACAGTCCTCCCCACCTTAAGAAATTTGATCCTCCAAATTAGAACCAAGTTACTCTTCAAACAACTGGGGTATCTCTCTCACATCAGACTTTCTGGCTCCCAAGTAGCTTCCTTTGAATGTGATACTGCCAGAGAATCCTCACTAACTCAATAGTCTTATTCCTCAAGACTTTCTCCTTTCTATCTAGTATTCGAATCGGTTTCTCTACGTATGTTAAGTCATCTATGAGCTTCAATGGCTCATACCGAATCACATGGTTTGGATTTGGATGATACTTCTGTAGCATCGAAATGTGGAAGACATTATGCACTCCCAATAAATCTGGTGGCAAAGCCAACTTATATGCCTTACCACCTACTCGATCAAGTATCTCAAAGGGTCCAATGTAACGAGGACTCAACTTACCTCTCTTCCCGAATCTCGCTATACCCTTACAAAGAGAAACCTTCAGAAATGATGACTCACCAATTGCGAACTCAAGTGGTCTTCATCTCTTGTCAACGTAGCTTTTCTGTCTATTCTGAGCTATCCTCAATCTCTCAACTATCAACTAGACATCCTCAGAGGCTTGTGTAACCAAGTCAGGAGCAAATTTTTTCAATCACCCACTTCTTCCTAACCAATAAGGGAACGACATCTACGACCATGCAAAGCCTCATACGGTGCCATCCTGATACTCATATGATAAATGTTGTTTTAGGCGAATTCGACTAGTGGCAAATGATCATCCCGAGAGCCTCTAAACGCTCGCACACACGCTCTCAACATATCCTCCAGAGTCTGTATAGTCCTCTCTGACTGACGATCTTTCTAAGGATGAAAAGCCGTGCTCAAACTCAACTGGTTCCCACAGCTTCCTGAAAATGTTCTCAAAAGTAGGAAGTAAAACAAGAATCCCTATCAAAGATAATGCTCACTGGAACACCAAGTAACCTCACTACCTCGCGTACATACAACTCCACCAATAAACTGAGTATCAGTAGCTCTCATAGCTAAGAAGTGGGCTAACTTTGTCACTCTATTAATAATCACCCATATCGCATCGTGATTCTTTCGGGTCCTCGGTAAACCCAACATGAAATCCATGGTGATATGTTCTCTTTTCCATGTCGGTATAGGTAGAGGCTACAATAACCTTACAAGCATATGAGACATCTCGCTATGAAATCCGCCACATTTCTCTTCATACCCGACCGCCAATACACCTTTTGGAGGTTTTGTCAATATTAATTTCCTGAGCTCTGGGTCCTTTGGAACACACAATTTGCCTCTGAACCTCATAAGTCCATCTGAACTTATCTTAAAATCAGTCATTATGCCACTCTGTATCCGACTTGTCACATCACTGTAATACAAATCAATCTGTTGAGCCTGTCTGATCGAATCCAACAGATCTAGCTCCAAGCATAGACTAGCTATCATACAGTTTGTATTCATGTTAGAAGGCACAACTCCCAAAATGAGGCTAGCAAACTGCTTTAGTAACTCATGACGATACCATCCCAAGTCTCTTCTTACTCAAAGCATCAACTACAATGTTAGCCTTACCTCGATGAGAAAGTATCTCACAATCATAGTCCTTCAGAAGCTCTAGCTATCTTTTCTGTCTCATGTTCAATTCTTTCTGCGAGAACAAATACTTAAGGCTCTTGTGGTCGGTAAAAATCTGGAACTTTTCAGCATACAACTAGTGGCATCATACCTTCAACGCAAACACTATTACTACTAACTCTAAATCGTGTGTCGGATAGTTCTTCTCGTGGTCCTTCAACTGTCTAGATCCATAGGCAACTACCCTCCCATCCTGCATCAATACACAGCCCAGTCCCTGATGCGAAGCACCGGTATACACTGTAAATCCTCTTGAGCTGGTAGGGATAGTGAGAATTGGAGCGGTGTTCAATCGACGCTTTAACTCCTGAAAACTCTTCTCATAATCTTCATCCCATATAAAAGCTACACTCTTCTGAGTGAGACATGTCAACGGAGCAGCTATCTTCAAAAATCCTTCAACGAATCTCCGATAATATCCTGCTAAACTCAGTAAACTCCTGATCTCGGTGATTGTCCATAGCTGTTCCCATTGAATAATAGCCTCAATCTTAGATGGATCCACTGATACACCATCCCTCGACATAACATGTCTCAAAAATAAGATCTGTGACAATAAAAAATAACACTTACTGAGTTTAGCATACAGCTTCTACTCTTCTAGGGTATGCAATACTATCCTGAGGTACTTCGCATGCTCTTCCTCGAATTTCGAATATACCAAGATATCATCGATGAAGACGATAACAAACTGATCTAGATATGGCTTGAACACATCGTTCATCAATGCCATGAAAGCTACAGGAGCATTCGTCAATCCGAATGGCATAACCGAAAACTCATAATGGCCATATCGGGTCTAAAATGCTGTCTTTGGTACATCTCTACTCTAAACTCTCAACTAATGATACCCAGACCTCATATCAATATTAGAGAAGACCTGCACTCCTTGAAACTAATCCAATAAATCATCAATGCATGGAAGGGGATACCTATTCTTGATGGTAGCCTTATTCAACGATCTATAATCTATATACAATCGGAGGCTTCCATCCTTCTTCTTTACAAACAAAACTAGTACTCCCCAAGGTGAAACACTCGATCTGATGAAACCCCTATCTAACAGCTCCTGTAACTGTCTCTTGAGCTCCTTTAGCTAAACTAAAGCCATGCGATATAGTGGTTTCGATATAGGTTCAACACCAGGGACCAAGTCTATACAGAACTTCATCTCTCTGTAGGGTGGTAACCCTGGCAATTAATCCAGAAAGACATCTGGGAACTTACTGATGTGCCTTATTCGTATCAACCACGTATGCAATAAAACCTTTAATATATTCATTTCTCAGTCAGCATAGTACATTATTTAGTGTAATCATAACTACTTCTTTCATTTCTTCTCATCAAACTTAACAACATATTTTTCAAGGTTAGGAAACATAACTGTCTTAGCGTAACAATCTAACACAGCATGGTTTGACGATAACCAATCCATTCGTGAGATTACATCAAAATCAGTCATACTTAACAGTATTAGATTGGCTGTCATATCATTTTCCCCTACTCTTAGCTTACAATCATTTAATACATACTCCACTAGCTAACTGTTATCCATAGGCGTACTAATCAACATCATCCTACTTAAAGGTGTACGCTATACATGCTTTGCTAACTTAATTGCAAATGAAGGCGATACAAATGAATGTGTGGCATAAGGATCAATTAAAACATGTGCTTCTAAATCATATATTAGGATGTTACCTTTAATCATATCCGACGAAGCATTGACTGTACCCAGGTCCAAAGCATGTACTTGCCCTCGTCCAATGACCTGCTTCCCTTTCTCCTCTACTGTCGCTTTCCTCCTCGACGTAGACATCTCAACTGGAGCTCTTTCAAGCTCCTTGATCTTTTGTGGGGCAATATCAATAACCTCTGGGAAAATTCTCACCATGTGCCCTAGCTTCCCACATCTGAAGCATAATCCACTAGAAACAAGATAAGGTCTACCTCCATGGAATCTACCACATCTACTACACTGCTCAGTGGTAGGCCTTGGTCCTCCAATGACCACACCTTTAGCTGGAGTTATGGTCGAATATGCAGGAGGTCTAATAGTCTTCTCCTGTACTTTCTCGATCTTTAGTCTCTTACCGAAGATTCTCATCCCTCATCGATATCTGAAACCTAATGCATTGTCACTCATCGACCTCTTCCTATCTCAGTCTTTACAGTTGTTAACTGTCCTTAACTCAAAGGCATTCCTCTCAAAATCTTGCTCACATCGTTGCACCCTACGCACTGCCTCATCATAGGTAGAGATATCTAACAGAAATAGTTTAGACCGTAATAATGGTCTTAGTTCATCAATGAATCTACGAACTTTCCTGGTCTCACTACTCATGGTGTCGAGGTCATACCTCCCTAGGGATAGAAATTTGGACTCATACTTATCTACTAAATGACTCCCTTTGTTCAACCCTAAAAACTGGGCCTGCAGCCTTCGCTGGACCATATTTGGAACAAACTGCCTCCTGAAGGCATCCAGAAATACCTCCCAACTGATCTCTGTGTGTCGGGCTTTCAATATGGGTCAGTGGGACTTTCACCAATGTTTTGCAGTCCCCTTCAGTAGGAACGCAGCAAATGCAACCATCTCTGAAGTAGTACACTCAAAGAATCCGTACAACTTCTCTATCTCTCTTATCCACTCCTCAACCAAATCTGGGTCCTTGACCCCTCAAAATCTGTCAAGCTCATAACCGTACCCGAAAACATTACCTCCCTGTCATGGAGTAACATGAGACGGCATATCCTGAACTGGTGGGGGTGTAGGTGTATCTATCTGACCCGTATTTTTATGTATCTTGTTCCTTATGATTTATATATGTACAGACATGTATTAAGTTATTTAAATCATAAGAAGAGTATTTACTAGATTTAAGAGTTAGTGAAATGATTCAACACTTATAAGCTACACAAAAGCCTAATGTGAGCTATAAGAGCCACAGGTTAAACCGAGTGGATCTAAATCATTCTGACTAAAGAGAAGAACTTAAAATGAAAAATATAGAGAGCTTATAAAGGAAAGTCAGTTTGATTTAGTCCCCAACATAGAGAACAAGAGTAAAAACTAAAAAGGGTAAAACAGACTTCTTAAGCAAGTTAAGCTATTTCGGGCATATTTACCTACCAGGAACGGTTAAAACGTAAAGACGAGAGTGTAAAACATAATATGACACATTTAAAATTTTGAGAAAAAGTCAACATTGTCAATGATTAAGGAAAAAGTTAACTATAGTTAAGAAAAGTGGACTTTTACCATTGTTGACTAACCATGGTTAAAAATTAACCGAAGTATGGAGAAAAATTTGGGGAAAAATATTTTTGGTCAGAATACAAGATAATCATCCCCGAAAATAAGAAAAATTTATCCAGAAGGATTCCAGATTAAATTTAATGGATAAAAACGTAATGGGCCGAAATGAAGATTTTAAAGCCCATTAAGGTATACTAAATGTAAATCGAAATTCTTAGGTCCATTAGACCAAATTGTTGGATCAATTGATAGGTCAAATATTTAGACAAGTAAAGGCCCGAGGTATAGTAAAAAATTTCAGCCCGGAAGCCCATTAAGAAAGCCCAAACCGAGAGGCCCAATTGTAAGGCCCATTAGAATTAAATATCTAACCTTAGTTAAAGCTAACTATGACTCATTAGATGACTCATTAGGTGACTCATAACTAAACCATAGGAGTTCAATTATAATGGCTGGAAAGTAAGGCTTCATGGCTAAGTTAATGGCTTATAAAATCAGCCACACCATTGTCATCTTCACCATACCATTCTCGGCTAGAAGAAGAAACCATTGAAAAACCTTTATCCAAGCTTTCTCTCACTAGAAATCACTAGGATTTATGCATATTTGGAACTTGCAACCTTCATGAAAGTTGTTCCAAATTGAGAGGAGAGTGACATATGTTGAAATTGGCTATCAAGAAGCCACAATGTATAAACTGTGAGGCTCCAAAATTTCAGCCAAGTGTGAACACAAATACTAGGTATATTTTCAAACTTTCAAATTCATATATGTTAATGTATGAATGATTTTAAGTATATTAGTATCTGATTTAAGCATTGAAACATATGAAATCACTATGAACATGGTTAGGCCAAGAGTGAGTAGTGAAATATTGATGAATGCACATATGATTGTAAGGCACAAATGAGATGATATACATGTGTTAATGATTACGGTATAGTTAGAATTAATCAATGTGATTAATTCATACATGTATTTAGTTGGCAATCAAAGTGTTTGATAAAATGCCTAAATGAACTATGTGAAGCTTAAGAATATTGCCAACCAAGTGTTTGTGAAATTGCCTAAGTGAAATTGGCTAAACAAATGGACATGGATGGCAAACCATGGTGTGACCGACGGCATAGGATACTCTCGGCCATGGCATGTGGCCGAGAGTTCTAATGGGACAAGCCCAATTATTTTAGGCACAATGTGATGTAATGGGTCTCGGATAATCCCAATAAGAGTTGGTGGGCCCCATAAGCCCAATGGCCCAACGAAAAGGAATAGTAAAATAGAAATGGGCTTAAGGCATATTAGGCCCATTAAGGTTTATTAAAGCCCATTAAGTGAAATGGACTATATTTAATGTGAAATACAGTAGGAAAAATATAATTAACTGGAGAAATGGTTATATGCAGCTCCACAGATTATTGGAGAAGAGAATCGGACTGTTGGATCGAGCAGCGTTGAGAAAGTAAAATTTCTCGAGTGATTGCAAGTAAGGGACTAGTTAGAGATACCTGCATGTGTTTTCGTCTTCTTTTACATTCACTTAAAAACTCTGAGGGTCAGAAAAAGTGAATAATAATTATTGTGACCCGATAGTGGCAAATTACGATTTTACCCTTAGGAAAAAAGTCAACTTCTAGGAAAAGTTGTAAAAAGCATGGAAACCACCATTTTGAGTGTTTTACTGCTGTTTAGTAGAAGAATAAATAGACAGGCTAATGTTTTTAAGGTCTATGTGAATTAAGCACACTTTATTGTGATGATTTTGATGTTTTGAAAATCATCCATTTTTAAAGAGCCATCTATCATATTATGTGACAATAAATCATGCTAGAGCACAGCTCACACTTGATTTCATATATTTTCCACATATATTAGTGCTGATGTAGGATTCGCACAGGATTTCCATGACATGTATGATAGAGTGCTGGAGTTATTACTCGTACTCAGTTTTATATGATTTATGGATGAGAGAGTGCTAGAGATATTAGCTCGTACTTGAATTTTATATGAGATACATGACTAAGTGCTAGAGCATTGCTCGTACTCGATTCTTCATGATTTATACATGACATAGTACTTGAGCTATTGCTCGTACGTGATTTGATGAGTTTTATGCATAGCGTGGTATTGGAGCTATTGCTCGTACTTGATTTGAAACATGAACTATGCATTGACCTAGTTGCTGGAGGTTTACTCGCACTAGAGTTTGAGTTTGTGATGTGAGACAGTGTTTGAGCGGAGTATCGACTGTGAGTCGCGTTCAAAGGCACGCATTGTATTTTATGTGATATATAAGACATGTTGAAAAACCATGCTTGATTTCCTCATGTAGACTGAGTGTCACACTGTGAGATGTTCGCATGTGGATTTAGAGACTAGGTATGTATTTTCCATGGTTTGAAGGCTAGGACCTATGGCGGGCACCCTAACTATGATGTAGGGTCCACGGAGTACGTTGTACTGTGCGATTGGCATGGAATACACTGTACCGTGTGGTGTTATGGAGTTAAGGAGTTGATAGCTGTCGGTTGTGATAGACTGACTCCCCTCCTGTTGCAGCAGTGATGCCCCGCACACTAGGATTCCGTGTAGCCTGGGATCACCATTATAGGATATGGTCATAGTCCAGGATATTATTGCATTTCACCATAGAGTCTCAAATGATATACACCTGATTGATTGAATTATTTATGATACGAATAGACCTGAGGGATGGGTCAGAATCCAATTTTGTGTTGTGAATGATTTAAATGCTATATTTACTGTGATTTAAATATACATGGCATGATTTATCTAAAGGCATTGTGATATTATAAAGATGCATTATTTTGCACTACATGCCTATATTTGAGAAAGAAACCATGATTTCTGTACATGGGATTTAATCTGTATTAGTATATATATATATTTAAAGACGTGCTTTGAAAATGAGTTAAGGAAATGATGTTTTCAAGGCATAGCATTATTTTGAGTAGATAGTGTAGATGTCTACTTACTTGCCTGATTTCCTTACTGAGCGTGCTGTATGCTCTTCCCCCTTTATTTTCCCTCTCTACAGAGCATCAGCAGTAGAGCTAGTATGCTTGAGGGGTAATATTCTTGTTGTACACTGCTATTTCCTATCTATCGACAGGTATACATATTTTTTACGGTTATGTATCTAAACATAGAAACAACACAGTAATGTATACGATACATATTTTGGGGAATGTATTTGTATTAGATTTTATATGATCTTACAGGTATTATAAAATAAGTTTACAGTCAGAAATAATATATTGACATGTATGTATGGTAATGAATTATATGGTACGCGAGGAAGCTAACATCGAATCACAGCCCAACCATTGATTAAAAGAAAGATAAGTTAAAATGCAAAAAATTTGTAGTGAGGAAGGGTCTTGAAAGTATCCGTAGGCTGTGGCACACGAGCTGGCTATGCAGGCATACGATGTGCAGCTACCTCTTAAGGAGCAGTCCCTACATCCTGTCCTTGTCTTCCTAGCAAAGTCTGTTCCAGTAACTCCACTATGGCCTCAAGGCGATGCTCGAGTCTCACGAAGCATGCCTCGGTATTCTCTGGTACCTCAGTGAGACTTGTCATCTCATCTCGGGTCTCAGACCTACCTCTACGGCCTCGAGCCCTACCTCTAACCCCTCTACCACGACTGGTATTAGCCACAATAGCTAAATTCCTGCATTTATAACCATTAATTAGTCTGATTTCCATCTCGTATACACAATTGTAACTGAACAAAACACAGTATTATGGGCATGTACACTTTCCTAATTACTAATACTCACTCACATCAGACCAACACTGCTCTGATACCATTCTATCACGACCTCCCCTCCCATGACCTACCAAAATCACCATAAATTTTTCACATCTTACTCACCTCTCCTTCTGTTATCACTCAACACTAAACAGTTGGGTTGTGATTCGATATTAGTCACCTCAACCATATTCATTGCATAACATACGTATAAGTCTGTCACGACCTCCCCTCCCATGACTTACTAAAATCACCACGAAAATTTCATATTTTACTCACCTCTCCTTCTGTCATCATCCACATCAAACGTTGGGCTGTTATTCGATATTAGTCACTCATTCATATTCATTCGTAACATACATACAAATCAAATATTCTTTTCTATAATGTAAACTCTTATACATTGATACAATTATTTTTACATATACATCCCAGACCGTACAATCGTTTACATAACTGTGCTTTTACAATGTTCAGTATAAAATGTTCAAGTTTGTATACCTCTCGTAAGATGGATATGCAACGGATTAAGGAATATCAGTCCTCAGCCGTGTCCACCTACTTTGAACGCTCTGTAAAGAGGGAAATAAAAAGGGGGGTGAGCTCACAACTAAGTAAGGAAATCATGCAGGCAAGTAGATAACCACACTATCTACAAAATACTTTGCTCATGCCTTGAAATCATTTCCTTATCTATTCATATCTAAAGTATGCATCTTGCTTAAAGCTCCTATGCAATATATAAATATGATACAAATCATCAGTTATGAAACTGGAAATATGTCGGTTTAACAATCTCAGCAGTTTATGCAAAATATTACATTTCTAATGTGATTTCATAAATCTCACATTTATCATGCCATTCAATTAAATCAAAATAATATGGTATATCATCATGTTTAAAAACATGGAAATCTGGGCCTCACCCATCCCTCGTGTTACCCTTTTATCACATATTGTAATACTCTTAATTTTGGTGCAATGTATATAATTATTTGATGGAAAAACAAGTTGAATTATGTATAAATCATAAGAAATATATATCTTGAAGTTCTAAGTGTGAATGGATTGATAAATGGATGTTGATGTGAATAAGTATGAGTTTGAATGAGGAAATCGGTAGAAAAATGAAGTTGGATGTAGGCAAGATTGATCCCAAGCAATGAGAGATCGATCTCATGGCCTGAAGAATGAAGAATCAAACATGTTGGAAGAGGCAGATCAATCTCTCACACAATGCCGATCGATCTCCTTAGCTCTCGGGTTGAAGTAGATCGATCTCCCCTGAAGACCAGATCGATTTCCTTAACTCTCGGCCTAAAACAAATTGATCCTGTCCCATTGAAGCAGATCAATCTTATTTACTAAAGCAGATCGATCTCAAGCCCCCGACAGATCAATCTCATGCCTTCAAATGTCGTGAAAATGAGGGATTTAAGAGGACCAGATCGATCTTCACCTAATGTAGATCGATCTTATCAAGTAATTTCTATAAATAGAGAGCAGTTGATCTGTAAATTTTGGGACACAACCTCACTCTTCCATTTTCTACCCAAAACCTAGTTTTCTCTCTCTAAATCATCCCATTTCCAGTAAGATTTGAGGAAAGACCATTAGATACAAAGTTGTTAATATCCAAGAGAAGAACAACATACTTCAGAATCAAAGCCTCATTTGTTTGTTTGAAGGAGCAAGGGACATTTTCATTTGGAGCAAGAAGATAAACTAGATTGGTAAGGTTCTAATACTTCAGCCCAAGTACATTTGTCTATTTGTTGATTTTGGAGTTGATTTGTATGTGTATTGATGGTTAAAACTACCTTGGATGTGATAGAACTAGTGTGACCTAGAGAATAGAATGAGTTTGTGTGAGAAAATGTGATTTGAATGAGTTGATGATTTTTGGGTATGCTAAAGTGTTTATGAGATAATATGAATGATTTAAGATGGGTAAATGAAGTTACATTGTGAGGATAGTCAATTTATGAAAATGAGTATCTAAGATGTTGATAAAATGTCGTTGTGATGAAATTTATGAAATATGAACACTATGAGCTTAATATCAATTTAATATTGATTTAGTATGAATCAATAGGCCTAAAAGAATCAATAGACTCGAGTTATGAGTAGAGCAATAAAACTAGGCCTTATAAGTGTTAATGGAGGCTATAGGTTGAATCAACTATTGCAGACACAAGAGTTATGTTGTATTGGACTAAATTGATGTGATATACGATTTTGTGCAATTTCGAAGAGTTCATTGGAGACGAATCGAACCGCACAAGTAAGCAGCTCTAAGGAAAAGGAATCACGCGACGCGATTCCAGGTATGGGAATTCTGTGAGTATATAGAGATAGCTGCTCGTACTTTGAACTCATGGGTGAATATAGGGCGTTGTAAATTGCATGATTGTTTAAGAAAATGATTTTTGATATGACGTGGTATGCATAAAATGGTGCTGGACCGATTGCTTGCACTAGTTTCAATGATTTGACATGCATGAGAGATGCTGGGGCTTAGCTCGCATCCAGTTTTGATATGATAATTGCATAAAACCGTGCTGGAGTGTAACTCGCACGAGATTTGATTTACTTGAGCATTTATTTGTACTGGATCGTTGCTCGCACAAAGTTTTATATGGTTTTATAATTCATTAAAAAATGAATTCTGAAATGAAAATCACGGAAACAGAGGAAAATGGAAAGGAAAAACGTGAAACGAAAGCCGAGGAAGAAGAGAGGCCGGACGACCACTACCGACGACCAACGACCAGTCAAGCAGCCAAAAAATGAAGAGGTACTCCATGCGCACTCATTAGCACCGGTCACACCCTCCACCAAAGCCAGAATCTGACGAATCGAAGGGAGAAACCCACGGGAGAGAAGGCTCGATTGGCGACCATCGGTGCCGATTGGACCAGCCCTGAGGCTCGATGATGGAAGCCCAGTCGCAGCAGAGCCGAACAGCACTGGAAACGGCCTGAGAACCGATCGGATGGCGTCGAAACGATAAAAAGGGACTGAACCGGTCGACGTTCAGTGAGAAAGTGAGTGTATTGAACTGGACCGGACCAGTTCAGCCAAAAAGGAAAGGAAAAAAAAGAGAAAAAGGGGAAAAGAAAAAGAGGAAAAATTGGGGAAAATTCTAATGATGCAATCGAGCTTCGGGTAAGTCGGTAAGCGGTCGAATTGATCGATTTAAATTTTGGAATATTTAATTTGATTAAAATTTGACTGAAAGTTTACCCAAAAAAATATTAAATTCTGTAGCTCGACAATTGGCATCAATCGAGAATTCGAGACAACCTCGATTTACGTATTACCATGGAATCTCGGGTAAGTAACCCTTATTTACGACAATTTGCATCATTATGCGTGTTAGATAAATTGCGAATTTAATTTCCGCATAAATGAATTAAATTTTAGAATTTTGAATAAATTGTCGTAAATACTAAATTGAGATATCCGAGAATTTAGAACGAGGTCCAATAAATATTGATAGGCCTAATGAGCCCAATAGGCCTCGATAATGTGAATAGTAAGTGGGAAAACGGGCTTAAGGCCGATTAAGGCCCATTATGGTATAATCGGGTCGAATATGGGTAAAGGGGCCCAATGATTTAAATTAAGCCCAAAAAATATGAAATACAATTAATTGTATTGTATTTGACCTAATGAATGTTTATCCGCAGTTCCGGGGATTAGATTCGGAGCAAATCGAACTGCGTGACGAGTCATCAGTGGAAAGATCAAACTGTACAGAAAAATAAGGTAAGGGAATTGTGTGAGTAGCTAGATGTAGCTACGCGTATTTTAATAGCTTTTTTGTACACTGATTATGTATGTATACACGGTTATTCTATAATGATCCTAAAAGTGGTTTAAATGATTTTAAGGATCAAAATAGGAAAAGACTATTTTACCCCTATTGAGGGAAGTTCACCTAAGGATGGTGAAAGCATGACATGCGTGAAATGCATGATTTAAGAAAATTTATGGTTTAAGGATTTTATTGGTTTTAATCAAAGCAAATCGATAGATTGGCCAGTAATTGCATGAATTTCACATGATAACACTACGTAAGTGTTATTTATATTTAAATGGAAATTTCTTTGGAAAATAGGCCAACTATCAAGTTTATATGGAAACAGATAGTTCTGGCACATAGCTCGCACTATATCTGCGTTTGTGAGTGTGCATAAAATGTTCTTGAGCGGTTGCAAGCACTGACTTGTGTGACATCATATGCATGTAATGTGCTAGAGCAGTTGCTCGCACTGATTTTATTATTGTCAATTGCATGAGAGGTGCTGGAGCTTAGCTCGCACTCTGTTTTGACATGTTTTGACTTGTTTTGACGTGGTATGCATAAAATGGTGCTGGAGCGATTGCTCGCACTAGTTTTAATGATTTGACATGCATGAGAGATGCTGGAGCTTAGCTCGTATCCAGTTTTGATATGATAATTGCATAAAAGCCGTGCTGGAGTGTAACTCGCACGAGATTTGATTTACTTGAGCATTCATTTGTGCTTGGGCGTTGCTCGCATAAAGTTTTATATGGTTTTATAATTCATTTCAATGTCGTACTGGAGTTTTTCTTGTACGAGGTTTTCACTAAGTTTTTATGCATATCTATACTGGAGCATTGCTCGTACGTGGAATTTACTTGAATTTATAATCAGTTTAAGTCGTATTGGAGCACTGCTTGTACGTAGATTTTACTGATTTTTATAAAACCATGCTAGAGCTTCGCTCGCACGAGGTTTTTTGATATCATGAATATGCATGGAGCCGTGCTAGAGCTTTGCTCGCACTGGGATTTATATTACATGCATATAGCCATGTTGGAGCCTCTTGTAGATTGTGTATCACAGTGAGATGATATGCTCACACGTGCATACTAAGACAGAGATGATATGGGTTGATAAGACCTATTGCAGGCACCCCTAACTGAGCTTGGGTTCAGGGAGTACGTTGTACCGTGTATGTCACGTGGAGTACGGTGTACCGTGGGGATTGTTGGAGTGGAGTGGCATTGGCCACGAGGCAGCAAGCCTTGCCCTCGCAATCCTGGTATTATGCTGTTCTGGCGGGTAGGACGACCCACCTCCCATTTCAGGTGTGATACCCCGCACACTAGGTACCGTGTTGCCACGGATCACTAGGATATGGCCATAGTCCTCGATGTTACTGATATAATCACCTATTTGTCTCACATGATATAATTATTGGTCGATAGACCAGGGTAGACCCGAGGGACGGGTCAGGCCCCCGATTTTACGATTTTGTACTACGATGATATATTTTTCTAAGAATTTTATAACGAATTATTTTATAAGATGATTGAACCGGAAGGGTTGTTTTATACTGCGTTTTAAATGAAATGATTTAAATGCAGTAGCACGATGTTGTTTTCCATGCTTTTATTTCAAATTCATGATTTGTCTCACATGACATGAAGGAATGCATGATCTAGATTTGTTTCATGCTAAGTATGATTTAATGATGTCACATAAAATGCCTTTGATGCATGAATTATATGATTTCTATATGCACAAATAGTTTTGATAAACTATGGCATTGAAATATGCATATTTTGTGCATGAAATTTTAAATGAAAAGAAATGGATTTAAGGGCATGGCATTATGAACATGTAGATAGTGGAGCTATCTACTTACTTGCATAATTGCCTTACTGAGCATGTGGTTTGGTCACCCCCCTTATTTTCCCATCTTTTCAGAGCACTCGCAATAGTTATTGAGCGGCTGAGGACTTGCATGCTTGGTATCCGATGCTTCCCATCGAGAGACAGGTATACAAATTTGTAGAGTTTTGTATCTAAATATGTAATGCACAGTACTGTAAACAGATATGATGTCAGGGATGTAGAGTTATAAATACCATTGTGTATGTATTTAGTTAAAGTTAAAGGATAGTAGACTCTGATATATGAATGTGAATATGGAAATGGAATGGTAAATAGGTAAGAGGTGACTAACATCGAATCATAGCCCAACTGTTTGTAGGATAATCACGACGATAGAAAGGTAAGAATTAAATAATAAATGAGAAAGCGAAAAATTTACTCTGATTTTTAGGTAATTTGGGTCATGACATGATATGCGTGAATAGCTGCAAGTATTAGTATGGGATTTGGCTTTGAAGTGGATTTTATAAAAAGGGATAGTAAGGCTAGTAATTGCATAAATCACGTGTTTTGATGTTTTACGAAAACACATTGCCTTGTTTTGAATAAATTAACGAATAGGCTGGCTAGTGTTTAAATGCTTTTGTGAAATAGCACATGTGAGGTGCTAAATAAGGTTTGAAGATTGTTTTGGTTGAATGTGAGCCACCTAACGTGTTAGTGTGAATTAAATCGTGCAGGAGCCTTGCTCGCACGAGATTTTGGTATTTTCACATGTATGAAATGTGTTGGAGCTTAGCTTGCACCTTGATTTGAAACTATGATGATGTTTTGTAAACCGTACTAGAGCTTCTACTCGTACGTGGATTTCGATGGACTTTCCTATGCATATAACCCTACTGGAGCTATGCTCATACGAGGTTTTCTTCATGATTTTATGCATAAACGTCGTACTAGAGCATTGCTCGTACGAGAATATTTATTGATGATGCATGAATCGTGCTAAAGCTTAGCTCGCAGAGGTTTTGACATTGTGGTATGTATGATGTCGTGGTGAGGGTAATACGAATTGGTGTTCAGGGAACCTAAAATGGGCAGGCAAGGCTATGAGGGGCTAGGACCTGACATTAAAAATACTCCCACGTGCACCTGAGACATTAGAGGTTACATATGGTATAGGGTAGATAAGACCTACGACTGACACCCCCAACCATGATATAGGTCCGCTAAGTACGTTGTACCGTGTACATCACATGGGGTACGTTGTACCGTGTTGTTGAGATACTGATCAGAAAGTCTGGTGGAGAACTAACCCTCCTTCGTTCCAGCATGATGCCCCGTGCACCGGGATCCGTGTGGTCTAGGATGATTATGTCATAGTTGGCCAACATAGTCTTTGAGATATAGTGACCTATCTCACCTAAAATTACATAATACCACATGGTTTTTACACATGAGTGTGATTGTGATTATCCAGGGTAGACCCGAGGGAGGGGTCGAGCCTTTTGGGATTTTGATTGAGAAATGATAATGATATTTGTGATAGAAAAATGATTGTGATGGGATTTTTAACGCGGTTTGAGAAAGAGATGAATTTAAAAAGGATGTTTCTTAAATGAAGTTCCCTTTTGTGATGAGTTTAAAGAGACTGAGCATAAGATGGTTTTACATGTTTATATTTCCATGTTTTATGCCTATTTACATGATTTTCAATACATGATATATGTATATACATGCGGCATAGTTTTATTTCCTCATGCTCCGATTATAAACGATTTATGCATAACACTATCAGCATGTAGATAGAGTAGTTATCTACCATGCTAGCATTATTGTCTTATTGAGCGTGTGGTTGCTCATCCCAGTCTACTTTCCCCTCTCTACAGAGTATACATAGCAGCCCAGTGGACTGATGCATTGTATTTTGGACATCCGTTGCTTCCATTGCCAAAAGGTATACACACATGGATTCTTTTTGTATCTAAATATGTAAAGGCACAATAGTCATTTTGTATTGTAATGTGGGGGATGTAAAAGTTAGAAAACGTGTCATGTATAAATGTATAACTTAACTATCAAATGAATGACACTTCTTTTGATTAATTTGAGAATGGATGATGAGTGATGATTATTATTGACTCACAGCCCAACTGTGTAGTGGTGAGTTTGTTCACAACCGGGTAAGGAAAGGAAAATGCGAAATATTTATAGTGATTTTCGATTAAAAATGTAAGACCCGATTTTTATCGTAAGAGCAAATGGAATGAATAGAAATTTTCGAGTGCATTAAAAAATGCAAAATGATTGAAATGAAATTCCCGAACACGTGCAAGGGTAAAACAGTCAAAAGATCGAAAGCTGGTATAAATATGAGAAGAAAATTTAATTAAAAATAATGGATTTGAGAATCTTGATCAATAACGAAATAATAAATAAATTTCGGGGTAAATTGATCAAGATATGAATTTATAGGAATAAATCGAAATTTTCACCTAAAAATTATCTCGAAAATAATCGAAATATACCGAAAAGATAAAA
Organism: Firmiana major; assembly: GCA_033439115.1. NCBI lineage: Eukaryota > Viridiplantae > Streptophyta > Magnoliopsida > Malvales > Malvaceae > Firmiana > Firmiana major. The sequence goes on along the minus strand of CM065896.1, from coordinate 59,350,646 downwards.
TCGGACTGATAAATTCATTTATGGATTAAATGAATTTAATTTGATTGTTTAGGATATTTTGAGCTTTTTATTATTATTTTAATGATTAAAATAATAATAAAAATCTATTATATATATATAAAAAAAAAACAAAACGAAATCTACGAAAGGAAAGAGAAAAGTAAAGAAGAAAATGTGAAGGCCAACCAGGGGAATAAGAGACTCATCGGCGAGCCACCGGTGGCCAGGAACCCCAGGCTAGGGCTGACGAAGGAGGCCCGACACCCGCGCGACCCACCCGCAGCTGTGACGCGTGGTGAGCTTGCTGGAATCGACAGATCGACGGAGGGAGATGCCGTAGGAGACAAAGGAAATCGACGACCATCGGTGCCGATTTGGTCCAACCCGAGGCTCGATAATGAACGCCCAACCGTAGCCGAGCCAAACGGCATCAGAATCACTTCGGGAACTTGCCGGACGATGTAGTAACAGTAAAATGAAGCCTGAACCGGTATGATCGGTTTAACGCAGTGACGGAAAGGAGAAAAGAAGAAAAAACAAAAGGAAAAAAGAAGAAAAAAAGGAAAGAAAAAGAGGAAAAATTGGGAAAAATTTTAGTGATGCAATCAAGTTACGGGTAAGTCGGTAAGCGGTCGAAATTGACCAATTTAAATTTTGGAATATTTAATTTGATTATTATTCGATTGGAAATTTACCCGAAAAATATTAAAATGTGTAGCTCAACGATTGACGTCAAACGAGAGCTCGAGACAGTCTCGATTTGCATACTATCATGGAATCTCGGGTAAGTAACCCTTATTTACGACAATTTACATCGTTATGCGTGTTAAAAATTTACCGTATAAATTACGGATTTAAATTTTCACATTAAATGAATTAAATTCTGGAATTAGAGATAAATTGTCGTAAATAATTCATTAAGCTATCCGGGAATTTAGAATGAGGCTCAATAAATATTGATGGGCCCAATGAGCCCAATAGGCATTGATAATGTAAATAGTAAGTGGAAAACGGGTTAAGGCCGATTAAGGCCCATTATGGTACAATCGGGCCCAATATGCGTAAACGGGCCCAATGATTTAAATTAACCCAGAAAATATGAAATACAATTAATTGTATTGTATTTGACCTGATGAATATTTATTCGTAATTTTGAAGATTGGATTCGGAGCAAATGGAACTGCGTGACGAGACATCAATGGTGTGTGATCTGAGAATTTCAGACATATTTTAATGATGTAATAAGAATTTGAAGTGTAATTTATTGAGCTAAGTGAATTGTGGGAATTATAATTGGAGATTTATATGTTAAGTGTGTAAAATAAGCATGAAGTATGAGGACAGATCGATCTGGGAGAAGGAGAGATCGATCTGGTGAGTTAAAAATGACGAGGAAGGAGGAATTTGAGGAGCAGATCGATCTCTAATGGAAGAGATCGATCTCCAAATGATTCTGTTTGAGAAAGGATCGATCTCATGAGCAAGAGATCGATCTCCAAATGATTCTGTTTAGGAGAAGATCGATCTCCTTAGGAGCAGATCGATCTCATAAAGCCATAAAGAGATCGATCTCACCCCTCGACAGATCGATCTCCTAGGCATAAAATTGCCTAGATCGTCCCCAAAATTCAAACGCAGATCGATCTCACCCCTTGACAGATCGATCTCCTACCCTCAGCCTATATAAGGAACCCCTGTTTTTCTCCTGCAAACTCACTTTCTCTCTCTTCCAACCCCATTTCCACCGAAAACCTAACTTTCTCGCTCATCCAAAACACCCATGTCCGGCCAAATCAAGAGTTGTGGTAAGAAGGAAAGTTGTTCCTCATCAAAGGGAGAACAACATACTTGGAAATCGAAGGACGAATCGGATCGAGGCGTGGGTTGTGCGTCTCACAAGCTTTGGGTAATTTTTAAACCTCGATCTCGATATTTGAGATGATTTTGATAATATTGGTGGTTGTCATTGTGTTGTAATAGCTGAGAAATGATGAGGGATTGATGAAATTGCAATGTGGTTGGAGTGATAATGATATTTAGTAATTTTGGTAATTTTAGGAATTTTGAGGTATAAATGGAAATTTAGACAAATGTGGTGAATTAGCATAGATAATTGGTATTAGAAATGTAGAACGTCGAGATGTTGTGAATGAGAGTGTAGTTTGGGGTAGAGTTACGAGAATCAAGGGATTTGAGGAGTTATGAGCAATTATGCTCGATTTTGAGAATTGAGGTTGATGAGATAATTGGGTATTGATGTTTTAACATCGTTTGGACAGCTCGGGAGTTCCAGAGTGGAATGCGAGGCTAGTCCGTGATACAGGGGAAACGATTGCACTATACGAGGTGCAAAGAGGTAAGGGAAATCTAAACCATTTGTGTATGTGATTTGTAAACTATTATAGCATGATTTGTGGTTTATAAAACAAGCATGTTGAGTGTTGTGTTGAGATTTAATTGCACACGATTTTTATAGCCGGTTGGAGCCCATAATTTTATGAGTTTATAAGCTGAGTGTGAAATTGCTTTATAAACCGTTGAATTTTGTGTGAGTAATGAATTGGGCTCTACGTTAAGGCAATATCGAGATTTGAGAAATGTGTACGTGTTTTGCCTGTTGGAACTCGGTTTTATTACGTTTTGTGTTGAGTACAAAATGGTTTTCAATTGAGTTTTATGAGTGAAAAACCCCTGTGAGTTCTACGTGAAGGCAAACCAGTCTTATGTGATAAGACTTAGGTGTGTAGTGGTGAGTACACACCGGGCATTGCTCTGGTAGCATGTAAGCCCGATTTCTTCTCCGTTCTGGTAACGTGAGAATAACCTATTCTGTGGCTATGCCAAGTACACTCGGTGGCCGTTGCCATGTGAAACCCTATTTGGTGGCCGTTGCCACGTGAGAAACCCCATTGGTGGCCGTTGCCACGTGATACCCCATTGCGTTGCCACGTGATACCCTATTTGGTGGCCTTTGCCACGTGAGAAACCCCATTGGTGGCCGTTGCCACGTGAGAAACCCCATTGGTGGCCGTTGCCACGTGAGAAACCCCATTGGTGGCCGTTGCCACGTGATACCCTATTGGTGGCCGTTGCCACGTGAAACCCTATTTGGTGGCCGTTACTACGTGAGAAACCCAATTTGGTGGCCGTTGCCACGTGAAACCCTATTCTGTGGCTGTGCCACGTGTGAATTTAAATCAGTGGCTTTGCCACGTGAGATAGTGGCTATGCCACGAGTGAATTTAAATCAGTGGCCATGCCACATGTGTTTTGTGGCTATGCCACGTGTGAATTTAAATCAGTGGCTATGCCACGTGTGTTTAGTGGCTGTGCCACGTACATTACTATTTCAGTGATTTTATTCACGTGCATTGAGAAAGCGTTTATCACATTATTTTCACATGCTTTGTTATTGCTCTAGAGTGAGCCTTTTTACTTCATGTTTTCACATGACTTGAGACATGAGAATGTCGTTTTGAGTACTTTCATTCTATGGTTTTCAAATGAGTTTCACATACAAATAAGCATTTTGTGATGTGCATTTTGGTTTATGAAATGAGTTCCTTACCCCCTTTACTGAGCGATTTAGAAGCTCACCCTGTTTTCTTTTCCCCCCAGATTTCTTCAAGTGAAAAGGGTTTCCCTGCGACGTACGGAGTAGTGGCTAGTGGAGGACTTGAGCTCCAGGTCATATATTGTATTTTAAGGTATCTTTTATCTTTTCATGTACCCAGACAATTGCTGTAATTGCAGACACTTGATGTATAACATTATATGGGATGTATTAGGATTAATTAACTTGAGATGGATTAATGTATTTGATATGATATATAAATTCTATTGATGAGATCCTGAGGAATGATGATTATGATGATGTATGACACTGCACAGGAATGCACCTTTAATTGTGAATTAACGAGTAAAAAGTTTTAAATTAGCTCTATTTTCCGCACTTCCGTGGCGTGACAGAGTTTTCTTGGTATCAGAGCATAGGGTGTCTAGTACTGTCAGTGTCGGTTAAGAGAAATAGAATACATCCCAAGTGTCTGTAATAGTCTGGTCATGAACTGAAATTGAGGATTGAGATCTCAATCGATTTTGATATGTACACGCAGGAGACGAGTTGAGATAGGGAATGGGTAAACGACGAGGCCGTTCGAGGAGGCAGGTAGAGTCCCCTCCGCCACCTGTTTCACAACCAGAGAGTCCTAACTCTCGGTTTAATCGGATTGAGATCGATGTGAGGCAAGGTTTTGAGCAGATAGCAGCGTTATTTGCGCAACACTTTGGAGTTAATGCCTCGGATACTACCCCTACACCACCACAAGGACCTCCCATACCCCCAGTGCCTCCCGTTACTCAGCCTGAGGACAGAAGTATGGCCCGACTAAAGGATTTTCTGAAGATGAATCCACCCGCATTTTAGGGAAAGAAGGATCCTACAGAGGCTGAGGAGTGGTTGACGGAATTGAGAGTTATATTTGATTTTTTGGGGTGCACCGATGCTGAGAGGGTCAGTATGAGTGCCTATATGCTGAAGGGGAGAGCTCGAGATTGGTGGGGTACTACCCAGGGTATTCTGATGTCCCGCCAGGATGTGATTGGTTGGGAAGAGTTCCAGACAGCCTTTAGGACCCAATATGTACCACGAGCCGCCCAGAGAAAGAAACAGGCCGAGTTTTTGAGTTTGGTACAGGGTGACATGTCTGTGGATGACTATGAGAGCCAATTCACAGCGCTATTGAGATATGACCCAGAGACCTTCAAGAGTGAAGAGCTCCGCACAGAGAAGTTTGTGTATGGGTTGAAGCCTGTCATCAGAGATAGATTGATAGGGCTATGTATTACGGAGTTTAGAGATGCTCTGAGACGAGCACAAGAGATTGAAAGAGGAATTGAAATGGTACAATCCCAGAATGAGCTTAGAGCGGTGAATAGAGATAAGGGCAAGAGGCCAGTACTTTTCCAAATGGAGGCTCGGAGAGGTTCCTTCAGAAGAGGAAGGATTGAGGTGCAGAAGGGCAGATTAGAGAGACCCAGAGGGTACCCTAACATTAGAGAGACCCCTCGAGATGTCAGGCCAGAGATAAGGTTTTGCAGGAATTGTGGCCGAATGCATGAGGGAAGTTGTACCGGGTTGATCCATGGATGTTTTAGATGTGGAGACATGGGTCACATGGTGAAGGATTGCCCTCAACCTCAGAAACCACATGGATTGGAGCCTACTAGACAACAGCCTCAGAGAGTGGATCCCCGGAGACGGGCCACTGCGGCAGAGAAAGGGAAGAAACCTGTGGCACAGGGACGTGTGTTTGCCCTGGATAAGGAGACCGCAGACACTTCGGCAGAAACTATAAGAGGTACACTCTCTGTCTGTAATCATAAGGCTCATGTGTTGATTGACTCAGGATCCACGCATTCCTTTATTTCTGAGCATTTTGCATGTAGATAAAACTTGAAGTTTGAACCTCTAGAATATATACTACATGTAAATACCCCTATGCGTGAATCCCAGAGAACTGAGTTAGTCTGTAGAGGATGTGAAATAAAGGTGGGAGATAGAGTGATGTTAGCAGATCTAATCATGTTGAATATACATGGGTTTGATGTAATTCTGGGGATGGATTGGTTGGCAACCAATCGAGTGAGTTTAGACTGCTACACTAAGATTGTAACTTTCTCCCTACCTGAACCTTACAGTGTACGATTGAGATATTGAGGAAATGAATATGTGAAATTCTAGTAAGTAATTTGAGAATTTTAATATTATTTTGGAGAATATTAAATATGATTGTTCATGTGAAGGTTATGAGACACTCATCTCAGACGATGAGCGGGAACATCCGAGGATTGAGGATATACCTGTGGTGTGTGAATTTCTGGATGTTTTCCCAGACGAATTGCCAGGTTTACCACCAGAGAGAGAGCTGGAGTTTACCATTGATTTGGTACCAGATACTCAGCCGATCTCTAAACCTCCCTACAGGATGGCATTAGTGGAACTTGAGGAATTGAAGAGACAACTACAGGAGTTATTAGATCAAGGGTTTATTAGACCCAGTGTTTCGCCGTGGGGAGCACCAGTACTATTTGTTAAGAAGAAGGATGGTAGTCTCAGATTATGTGTAGACTACCGGTTGTTGAATAAAGCCACGGTGAAGAATAAATACCCATTGCCCAGGATTGATGATCTACTTGATCAGCTGAGAGGAGCATCAGTCTTTTCTAAGATTGATTTGAGATCGGGCTATCACCAATTGAGGATCAAGGAAGAAGATATTCCCAAGACGGCCTTCAGGACGAGGTATGGCCATTACGAATTTTTAGTGATGTCCTTTCGATTGACGAACCCCCTGCAGCATTTATGAGATTGATGAACGAGGTGTTCAGAGACTATCTAGATAAATTTGTGATAGTCTTTATTGATGATATCCTAGTATACTCTCGGTCATATGAGGAGCATGCACAGCATTTGTGGTTAGTACTTCAAATACTCCGAGATAAGCAATTATACGGAAAGCTTAGTAAGTGTGAGTTTTGGCTGAACCGGATAGCTTTCCTTGGTCATATAGTCTCAGAGGAAGGAGTATCAGTGGACCCAAGCAAGGTGGAGGCTGTGCTTAATTGGGAGAGACCGAGGACAGTTACTGAGGTACGAAGCTTCCTTGGTTTGGCTGGGTATTACAAAAGATTTGTGGAAGGATTTTCAAGGATTGTCGCTCCTTTGACTAAGCTCACGCGCAAAGAGACTCCATTTAAATGGACTGATCAATGTGAGCTCAGTTTTCAGGAATTAAAAAGGAGATTGACAGCGGCACCTGTGTTAACCATTCCTGAGGGATCGGGAGGATTTTCGGTGTATAGCGATGCATCTCACCAAGGATTGGGGTGTGTGCTTATGCAGCACGGAAGAGTGGTCGCATATGGATCACGACAGCTGAAGGACCATGAGCGGAATTACCCCACGCATGATTTGGAGTTAGCCGCTGTGGTATTTGCTTTGAAGATCTAGCGACACTACTTATATGGGGAAAGATTCCAGATCTTCACTGATCACAAGAGTTTGAGATATCTCTTTGATCAGAAAGAGTTAAACATGAGACAAAGGAGATGGATGGAACTCCTTAAGGATTATGACTGCGAGATTCTATATCATCCGGGTAAGGCGAATGTAGTGGCTGATGCCCTGAGCAGGAAGAGTATAATATCTGCTATGATGATCAGGGAATGGGATTTGTTAGAGCAGTTCACCGAACTTCGGATCAGAGTTAAAGAGGTAGAGACTGGATTTTTGGCTAGCCTGCGGATAGAGGCCAGGATCATGGATCAGATTAGAACTGCGTAGCACAGTGATCAGAGATTGATAGATATGGTTAGCCAAGCTGAGCAGAGTTCGCAGTCGGATCTCACCATCAGTGAGGATGGATTATTGAGGTTCAGAGGACGGATTTGTGTACCGGACGATGATACCCTAAAGAGACAGATACTGAGAGAATCCCACTGCTCGCGATACACCATGCACCCAGGGAGTACTAAGATGTACCGAGACTTGAGAAAGGTGTATTGGTGGAGTGGTATGAAGCGAGACGTGGCAGAGTATGTGGCCAGGTGTTTAGTGTGCCAGCAAGTGAAAGCTGAGCATCGGAAGCCCGGAGGACTACTACAGCCTTTACCTGTACCTACATGGAAATGGGAGCATGTCACTATGGACTTTATTATGGGTTTACCGAGGACCCGAAGAGGTCGTGACGCGATATGGGTCATTGTGGATAGATTGACCAAGAGTGCCCACTTCCTTACCATCAAGAGCACAGATACTGTGGATGCCTTAGCTGAACTGTATGTCAGCGAGAAAGCTAGATTACATGGGGCTCCAGTGAGTATTACTTCTGATAGAGATTCCCGATTTACTTCTAGATTTTGGACCCAGTTTCAGGAGTCCATGGGATCTCGATTGAGTTTCAGTACCGCCTATCATCCTCAGACAGATGGTCAGTCAGAGAGGACTATTCAGACCCTGGAGGATATGTTGAGGGCGTGTACGATGGATTTTAAGGGATCATGGGATGATCACCTGCCCCTAGCAGAGTTTGTTTACAATAACAGCTATCATGCGAGTATTGGAATGACACCTTTTGAGGCTCTATATGGTAGGAGGTGTAGATCCCCTGTAGCTTGGGAAGAAGTCGGTGACAGAAAGATAAATGCTCCCGAGCTTGTTGAGCAAGCCGTACAGAGTGTGAAACTCATATGTGAGAGGTTACGGGCTGTACAAAGTAGACAGAAAAGCTACACGGATGTGCGTAGACGGCCACTCGAGTTTGACGTTAGTGATGCAATATTTCTGAAAATATCACCGAGTAAGGGTATCATGCGATTTGGGAAGAAAGGGAAATTGAGTCCTCGATACATAGGACCATTCGAGATTCTTGAGAGAGTGGGAGAGGTAGCTTACAGATTAGCATTACCCCCACAGATGTCTAGAATACACAACGTTTTTCATGTGTCTATGTTGAGGAAGTACCACCCGGACCCTTCTCATGTTATAGAGTATGACGAGATGGACATACAGGAGGATATGAGCTACACTGAGGAACCCGTCCAGATTCTCGATAGAAAGGAGAAGGTACTGAGAACCAAGAGCATCCCATTAGTGAAAGTTTTGTGGAAACATCACTCAAGGGAAGAGGCAACGTGGGAACTAGAGAGTCTCATGAAGGAGAAATACCCCCATCTCTTTAACTAGTTGAGTTGAATTTGGAGGACCAAATTCTTTTAAGGTGGGGAGGATGTGAGATCTGAGAATTTCAGACATATTTTAATGATGTAATAAGAATTTGAAGTGTAATTTATTGAGCTAAGTGAATTGTGGGAATTATAATTGGATATTTATATGTTAAGTGTGTAAAATAAGCATGAAGTATGAGGACAGATCGATCTGGGAGAAGGAGAGATCGATCTGGTGAGTTAAAAATGACGAGGAAGGAGGAATTTGAGGAGCAGATCGATCTCCAATGGAAGAGATCGATCTCCAAATGATTCTGTTTGAGAAAGGATCGATCTCATGAGGAAGAGATCGATCTCCAAATGATTCTGTTTGGGAGAAGATCGATCTCCTTAGGAGAAGATCGATCTCATAAATCCATAAAGAGATCGATCTCACCCCTCGACAGATCGATCTCCTAGGCATAAAATTGCCCAGATCGTCCCCAAAATTCAAACGCAGATCGATCTCACCCCTTGACAGATCGATCTCCTACCCTCAGCCTATATAAGGAACCCCTGTTTTTCTCCTGCAAACTCACTTTCTCTCTCTTCCAACCCCATTTCCACTGAAAACCTAACTTTCTCACTCATCCAAAACACCCATTTCCGGCCAAATCAAGAGTTGTGGTAAGAAGGAAAGTTGTTCCTCATCAAAGGGAGAACAACATACTTGGAAATCGAAGGACAAATCGGATCGAGGCGTGGGTTGTGCGTCTCACAAGCTTTGGGTAATTTCTAAACCTCGATCTCGATATTTGAGATGATTTTGATGATATTGGTGGTTGTCATTGTGTTGTAATATTTGAGAAATGATTAGGGATTGATGAAATTGCAATGTGGTTGGAGTGATAATGATATTTAGCAATTTTGGTAATTTTAGGAATTTTGAGCTATAAATGGAAATTTAGACAAATGTGGTGAATTAGCATAGATAATTGGTATTAGAAATGTAGAACGTCGAGATGTTGTGAATGAGAGTGTAGTTTGGGGTAGAGTTACGAGAATCAAGGGATTTGAGGAGTTATGAGCAATTATGCTCGATTTTGAGAATTGAGGTTGATGAGATAATTGGGTATTGATGTTTTAACATCGTTTGGACAGCTCGGGAGTTCCAGAGTGGAATGGGAGGCTAGTCCGTGATACGGGGGAAACGATTGCACTATACGAGGTGCAAAGAGGTAAGGGAAATCTAAACCATTTGTGTATGTGATTTGTAAACTATTATAGCATGATTTGTGGTTTATAAAACAAGCATGTTGAGTGTTGTGTTGAGATTTAATTGCACACGATTTTTATAGCCAGTTGGAGCCCATAATTTTATGAGTTTATAAGCTGAGTGTGAAATTGCTTTATAAACCGTTGAATTTTGTGTGAGTAATGAATTGGGCTCTACGTTAAGGCAATATCGAGATTTGAGAAATGTGTGCGTGTTTTACCGATTGGAACTCGGTTTTATTACGTTTTGTGTTGAGTACAAAACGGTTTTCAATTGAGTTTTATGAGTGAAAAACCCCTATGAGTTCTACGTGAAGGCAAACCAGTCTTATGTGATAAGACTTAGGTGTGTAGGGTGAGTACACACCGGGCATTGCTCTGGTAGCATGTAAGCCTGATTTCTTCTCCGTTCTGGTAATGTGAGAATAACCTATTATGTGGCTATGCCACGTACACTCGGTGGCTGTTGCCACGTGAAACCCTATTTGGTGGCCGTTGCCACGTGAGAAACCCCATTGGTGGCCGTTGCCACGTGATACCCCATTGGTGGCCGTTGCCACGTGATACCCTATTTGGTGGCCGTTGCCACGTGAGAAACCCCATTGGTGGCCATCGCCACGTGATACCCTATTTGGTGGCCGTTGCCACGTGAGAAACCCCATTGGTGGCCGTTGCCACGTGAGAAACCTCATTGGTGGCTGTTGCCACGTGATACCCTATTTGGTGGCCGTTGCCACGTGAGAAACCCCATTGGTGGCCGTTGCCACGTGAGAAACCCCATTGGTGGCCGTTGCCACGTGATACCCCATTGGTGGCCGTTGCCACGTAAAACCCTATTTGGTGGCCGTTGCCACGTGAGAAACCCAATTTGGTGGCCGTTGCCACGTGAAACCCTATTATGTGGCTGTGCCACGTGTGAATTTAAATCAGTGGCTTTGCCACGTGAGATAGTGGCTATGCCACGAGTGAATTTAAATCAGTGGCCATGCCACGTGTGTTTTGTGGCTATGCCACGTGTGAATTTAAATCAGTGGTTATGCCACGTGTGTTTAGTGGCTGTGCCACGTACATTACTATTTCAGTGATTTTATTCACGTGCATTGAGAAAGCGTTTATCGCATTATTTTCACATGCTTTGTTATTGCTCTAGAGTGAGCCTTTTGAGTACTTTCATGCTATGGTTTGAGACATGAGAATGTCGTTTTGAGTACTTTCATGCTATGGTTTTCAAATGAGTTTCACATACAAATAAGCATTTTGTGATGTGCATTTTGGTTTATGAAATGAGTTCCTTACCCCTTTACTGAGCGATTTAGAAGCTCACCCTGTTTTCTTTTCGCCCCAGGTTTCTTCAAGTGAAAAGGGTTTCCCTGCGACGTACGGAGTAGTGGCTAGTGGAGGACTTGAGCTCCAGGCCATATATTGTATTTTAAGGTATCTTTTATCTTTTCATGTACCCAGACAATTACTGTAATTGCAGACACTTGATGTATAACATTATATGGGATGTATTAGGATTAATTAACTTGAGATGGATTAATGTATTTGATATGATATATAAATTCTATTGATGAGATCCTGAAGAATGATGATTATGATGATGTATGACACTGCACAGGAATGCACCTTTAATTGTGAATTAACGAGTAAAAAGTTTTAAATTAGCCCTATTTTCCGCACTTCCGGGGCGTGACAAATGGAAAGGTCAGACTGTATAGAAAAATGAGGTAAGGGAATTGTGTGAGTAGCTAGAGGTAGCTACGCGTATTTTAATAGCTTTTATATTCACTGAATATGTATGTAAACACTGATTATGTATAAAGGTCCTAGAAAATGGTTTAAAATTTTAAGGACTCGAAATAGGTAAAGACTATTTTACCACTATTGAGGGAAGTTATCCTAAGGATGGTGAAAGCATGACATGCATGGAATGCATGATTTAAGGAATTTTCTGATTTAAGTAATTTTCTTAGTTTTTAAGCAAAACAAAACGATAGATTGGCTAGTAATTATATAAATTTCACAATATAACGCTACGTAAGTGTTATTAAAATTTAAATGAAATTTTTTTGGAAAATAGGCCAACTATCAAGCTTGTGAGTGTGCATAAAATGTGCTTGAGCGGTTGCTCACACCGACTTGTGTAACATCATATGCATGAAATTTGCTAGAGCGGTTGCTAGCACTAATTTTTATTATTGTGAAATGCATGAGAGGTGCTGGAGCCTAGCTCGCAACCTGTTTTTATTGTTTTGACGGTTTTGACCGTTTTGACTGAATATGCATAAAAAGGTGATGGAGCGATTGCTTGCACTAGTTTTAATAATTTGACATGAATGAGAGGTGCTGGAGCCTAGCTCGCATCCAATTTTGATATGATATTCCATAAAAGCCGTGCTGGAGTGTAACTCGCACGAGATTTGATTTATTTATGCATAAAGTCATACTGGAGCATTGCTCGTACAAAGTTCTTATTTACTTGAGCATTCATCCTTGCTGGAGCATTGCTCGCACATGATTTTATATGGATTTATAACTCATTTTAAAGTCGTACTGGAGTGCTACTCGTACGCAAACTTTACTGATTTTTATGACATCGTGCTAGAGCTTCGCTCGCACGAAATTCTCTGATATCATGAATATGCATGGAGCCATGCTAGAGCTTCGCTCGCACAGTGATTTATATGACATGCATATAGCCGTGTTGGAACCTCCTGTAAACTGTGTGACAGAGTGAGATTAAATGTCCACACGTGCATACTGAGACAGAGATGATATGGGTGGATAAGACCTATTGCAAGCACCCTTGACTGAGCTTGGGTTCACGTAGTACGTTGTATTGTGTATGTCACGCGGAGTACGTTGTACCATAGGGATTGTTGGAGTGGAGTGGCATTAGCTACGAGGCAGCAAGCCTTGCCCTCGCAATCCTGATGTTATGCTGTTCTGGCGGGTAGGACCGATCCACCTCCCGTTTCAGGTGTGATATCCCGCACACTAGGTACCGTGTAGCCTGGGATCACTAGGTTATGACCATAGTCCTTATTGTTACTGATAGTCACCTACTTGTCTCACATGATATAACTATTGGTTGATAGACCAAGGTAGACCCGAGGGAGGGGTCAGGCCCTCAATTTTGTGATTTATACTAAGATGTGATTTTTAACAGAATTTTATAACGAATTGTTTTGATGAATTTTTATGAGATGCTTAACCCATACGGGTTATTTTAAACTGCAGCTTTAATGAAGCGAATTTAAATACAATAGCATGATGAGTTTTCCATGCGTTAATCATAAATTCATGAAAAGAATTGTTTCTCATAATTTGTTTTATATGGCATGATCTTGATTTACCTCATGCTAAGTATGATTTAATGATGTCACATAAAATGCCATTGATGCATAAGTAGTATGATTTATATATTCACTAATAGTTTTATAAACTAAGTCATTGATGACATACATGATTTTGTGCTTGAGATTTTAATGAAAAGGAATGGATTTTAAGGGCATGGCATTATGAGCATGTAGATAGTGTAGCTATCTACTTACTTGCATAATTGCCTTACTGAGAGTGTGGTTTGCTCACCCCTTTATTTTCCATCTTTTCAAAGCACTCGCAATAGTTAGTGAGCACTGATGACTTGCATTCTTGGTATCCGCTGCCATCGAGAGACAGATATACACATTTGTATAGTTTTGTATCTAAATATGTAATGCACAGTACTATAAATGGATATGATGTCCGGGATGTAGAGTTATAAATACCACTGTGTATGTATTTAGTTAAAGTCAATGGATAGTAAACTCTGATATGTGAATGTGATTATGGAAATGGAATGGTAAATAGGTGAGAGGTGACTAACACCGAATCATAGCCCAACTGTTTGGTAAGATGGTCACGATTAGAGAAAAGTAAGAATTAAATAATAATCGAAAAGCGAAAAATTTGTAGTGATTTTTAGGTAATTTGGGTCATGACAGTTTTTAGTATCAGAGTTAAGTTAGCCTGATATGAGTCGGTATTGGTGGTTAAGGAAGTTTACATCCCCATGTCCTGTGCATTGTTTAGATACAATTGTGTATATCGAGATGGAATTCCAGCTAAGAATTTGGTTTCAAATGCAAGAATAAACTCATTAACTGATAGCCACTATGGTAGAAGGGCGAGTACACGAGCTCGAGGCCGTAGAGGTAGGCCTGAAAGTCATACTGAGTCGTCACATGAGATTCAAGATGAGATTGACGTGGAGGCTGGTATTGAGTATGCCTCACAGAGTCCGACAGAGAGATCAGACAGAGTCTGACAGAGAGATCGGACAGTATTGAGACACACTTCGCGAGGTTGGAACGGAGTGTGGAGAATATTATGGAGCTAATTGGTCAGAGTATGTATGAGATTTGAGGGCGAGTCGGAGCATTGGTGAAGTCCGCTCGACCCATCTTAAGAGTTAGACATCCAAATTGGACTTGAAAAATAATTCTAAATGTATTCCTGTGAGAGAATATCCCAAACACTGCATAAAAGAAATTACAGATAAAATTCCTTATTCTGACCCAGAGGAACTAGTTGATTAATGAGTATGAATCTCAATTTATATACCTGCCCAGATATGACCCGATACTATGAACAGTGAGAGTCAGGATGTCTGAAAGTTCATGGAAGTTCTCAGATTGTTAATTAGAGTCCGATTGGGCCGTTAGATATCATTACCTATGCTGAGGCAATGCGCAGACTATAATTGTGTGAATAAGATCATGAGTTGCACGCCTCTGAGATTGGGAAAGATAGTAAAGGCCGAAATAGAGATAAAAAGAGAATAGAGAATGACAGAGATGTCAGAACAGGAAAAAGGTAGTTTGGTAAAAGCTTAGAGCTAATGAGTCAAGGGTAAAATGATTGGTAAGACCCCAGTGTATCTAATTTCAGCACTTACGAGGGGTATTGTGATTGGAGGACCCCGACCTGTTCCATAGTAGTGTAAACAGTGTAGAATATATGGTAGTTACCACGAAAATAAGATGTTGGATGAGGGCGAGTGTATGCCTTTGACCATGACACTATTAATGTTTCATCAGATGTGATGGAAGATACCACACTGGTTGTGAATAATGAAGTAATTATTTTAATTGATCCTGGTGGCACATATATATTCATACCACCTTCATTTGCTTATAAGCTTGGGAAAGATGTGAAGCATGTACCCTTAGGTAAGATGATGATAGTTAGCTGAGTATCACTAACTGAATATGGGTATAAGGATTATAAGTTGAAAACGGGGAAAAAAAAGATATGTCAGTCGATTTTATTCAAGGGAATATGAATAATTTTGAAGCAATATTTGAGAATTGATTGATTCGCTGCAAACTATGATGTTTAGATTGCTATCCTATGGTAGTGATGTTTTCACCCCTGAAAAGCGTAATGTAAGTTTTAACAAGTAATGAAAGAGTTTGTTATAAGTGATATATGAAAGGAGATAAGTTTGAGATGTGATAGATCCTGAATACAAGATATATTGGAATAAGAGGCGTATGCAATGTAAGGATATCTTTGATATGTAAAGTAATTTGGATTAAGCGATATGTAGTGACTATGAATTGTGATCAAGGATAAGGCTCCTCGCCTGAAGACTTGACAGCGTCTAGAAGAGCACGCCTAACCTATAAATTGAAATCGACAGTCGTAATATATACATTTAAAATTTGGGTACCTTTACTGGTACTATAAAGAAATATAGAATTCGGTTAATCATGAAGGTTTAAAAAAAATTAAAAAATTAAAATTTTATAAAAGCCGTTAATATAAGAAAAAACAAATGATGCGGGTTAGTATCTTGAACGGAAGTGATTTTGAAATGACATTATACGTTTATGCGTACATAGGTCAAGGATATGAGCTCCAACAGCTTAGCTCAATGAAAGAATAACGTATGTTAAAAAAATCGATTCGGGTATTAAACAGGAAGGAGAAGGTGTTGAGGTTTAAGATGATTTTCATAGTTAAAGTTCTTTGGTAGTAGTGCACTCCGGAAAGAGTCACATGAGAATTATAAAGTATGATGCGATTGACGTACCAGAGTAGTTTATGGAACCATTTGACTTGGTTCTAATTTGGAAGACCAAATTTCTTAAGTGGGGAAGATTGTAAGACTCGATTTTTATCGTCAGAGCAAATGGAATGAATAGAAATTTTTGAGTGCATTTAAAAATGCAAAAGGATTAAAATGTAATTCTTGAACACATGTAAGGGTAAAACGATCAAAAGATCAAAAGCCGGTATAAATTCGAGAAGAAAATTTAATTAAAAATAATGGATTTGAGAATCTTGATCAATAATGAAGAAATAATTAAATTTCAGGGTAATTGATCAACATATGAATTTATAGGAATAAATCGAAATTTTCACCTCGAAAAATTATCCCGAAAATAATCGAAAAATATACCAGAAAGACAAAATCGGACTGATAAATTCATTTATGGATTAAATGAATTTAATTTGATTTTTTGGGATATTTTGAGATTTTTATTATTATTTTAATGAATAAAATAATAATAAAAATCTATTATATAAAAAAAACGAATACGAAATCTGCGAAAGGAAAGAGAAAAGCAATGAAGAAAACGCGAAGGCCGACCCGAGGAATAAGAGACTCACCTGTGAGCCACCGATGGCCAGGAACCCCAGGCGAGGGCCGACGAAGGAGGCCCGACACCTGCGCGACCCACTGGTAGCCGCGACACGCGGTGAGGTCACCGAAATTGGCAGATCGACGGAGGGAGATGCCGCGGGAGAGAAAGGAAATCGATGACCATCGACGTCGATCTGATCTAACTTGAGGCCCGATAATGAACGCTCAGCCGCAGTCGAGCCGAATGGCGCCGGAATCACATCGGGAACCAGTCGGATGGCGACAGAACGACGAAATGAAGCCTGAACCGGTATGGTCGGTTCAGCGCAGTGACGATATGCTGAACCGGACAAACCTGTTGAACCAAAAAGAAAAAGAAAAAAGAAAAAAAAAGGAAAGAAAATGAGGAAAATTTGGGAAAAATTTCAGTGATGCAATCGAGCTACGGGTAAGTTGGTAAGCAGTCAAAAATGACCGATTTAAATTTTGGAATATTTAATTTGATTACTATTCGACTGGAAATTTACCCGAAAAAATATTAAAATGTGTAGCTCGACAATTGACGTCAAACGAGAGCTCGTGATAGCCTCGATTTGCGTACTATCATGGAATCTTAGGTAAGCAACCCTTATTTACGACAATTTGCATCGTTATACGTGTTAGAAATTTACCGCATAAATTACGAATTTAAATTCCGCATTAAATGAATTAAATTCTGGAATTAGAGATAAATTGTCGTAAATAATTCATTAAGCTATCCGAGAATTCAGAATGAGGCTTAATAAATATTGATGGGTCCAATAAGCCCACTAGGCCTTGATGTGACGCCCCGGAAGCGCGAAAAATATGGCTAATTTAAAACTTTTTACTCATTAATTCACAATTAAGGGTGCATTCCTGTGCAGTGTCATACATCATCATAATTATCATGCCTCAGGATCTCATCATAATATAGTATATATTGTATTATATACATTACTCAATTCCAAGTTAATTAATCCTAATACATCCCGTACATCACGTACAATAAGTGTCTATAAATATAACTCTAGTATGGGTGCATGAATAGTAAATATCTACCTCAGTACACAAAACACGGCCTGGAGCTCAAGTCCTCTACTAGCCTCTAACCCGTACATCGCAGGGAACTCACTTCACTTGAAGCGATCTGGGGGGGAAAGAGAAAACAGGGTGAGCTTCCAAATCGCTCAGTAAGGGGGTAAGGAAACTCAGTTATATAAACCATATCACACATCACAAATATGTATTTGTTTATGAAGCTCATTTGAAATCGTAGCATGAAAGTTCTCAAAACATCATCATCTCATAACTCATAAATCATGTGAAAACATGAAGATAAAAAGGCTCAATATGGAGCACTCACAAGCATGTGTAAATATATGCGATAATGGCTATTCTCAAAATACGTGATAAAAATCACCTCAGTAAATAGCACGTGACAAGGTCACAAAACACAACTCATATGTAAAACGAGACTAGGTAATAAAACTCAATTAAAACTCGTCATGGCACATCAAATATGTAATCTCCTCTGGGTGCACATCCCAGGCATCCTCGTATAGAGGGAACGTCGACAATATGGTCGTATGCATGGTATATTGGACTTATATGTTACCAGAATAAGGCCCGGCCTTACATACTACCAGAGCAATGCCTCGCCTCGTGCACACTATCACGTGGTCCCTGGGTCGGTTCCCAGGTGGCCCACTCTCTCGGTCTTACATGCTTACCAAAGCAAGGCCACCCAGCGTTACCAGAACGGGGGTCATCTCACGTTACCAAAACAGAGGCATCTCTCGTTACCAAAACGGAGGAATATCGGACTTACATGCTACCAGAGCAAGGCCTCCCAACGCTACCAAAGCGGAGGAATAATCGGACTTACATGTTACCAGAACAAGGCCTGTGGTCCCTAGGTCGGTTCCCAGGCGTCCCACTATATCGGTCTTGCATGCTACCAGAGCAAGGCCCGATGTGTATTCAACATGACACGCCTAAGTCTCAATCATTAGCCATTATCTTATAAAACGTTATGCCTTCACGTAGAACTCATAATGGTTTCCCCTCAAAAACTCATTTAAAACATTTGTGTACTCAACACAAAACATATTAAAACCGAGTTCCAACTGGCAAAACACGCACACATTTTCTCAAATCTCAATATCGCCTTAACGTAGAGCCCAATTTACTTTTCACGCAAACTCAAAGGTTTATAAAGCAATTTCACACTCAGCTTATAAACTCATAAAATAATGGGCTCCAACTGGCTATAAAAACTATGTGCAATTATATCACAACACAACACCAAACATGCTTGTATTCTCAAATCACGGTTCATGCTACAAACAGTTCATCAAAACACATACACAAATGGTTTAGTTTTCCCTTACCTCTTTGCACCTCATATAGTGCAATCGTTTCCCCCGTATCACGGACTAGCCTCGCATTCCACTCTGGAACTCCCGAGCTGTCTAAACGATGTTAAAACATCAATACTCATTATCACATCAACCCCAATTCTCAAAGTCGAGCATAATTGCTCACAACACCTCAAATTTCTTAATTCTTATAACTCCATCACAAACCACAATCTCGCTCCCAACACCTCAACATTCTATATTTCCTATGCCACAATATCTATGCTAATACACCACATTGTCTAAATCTCCATTTATAGCTCAAAATTCCAAAATTTACCAAAGTTACCAAATATCATCATCACTCCAACTACATTGTAATTTCATCAATCCCTAATCATTTTTCAGCTATTTCAACACAATGCCAACAACTATCATCACCAAAATCATCTCAAATATAAGGATTAAAGTTTAGAAATTACCCAAAACTTGTGGAGAGCTTATCTCTTGCCTCAATTCGATCCGTCTTTCGATTTCCAAGTATGTTGTTCTCCCTTTGATGAGGAACAACTTTCCTTCTTGCCACAATTTCTGATTTGGACGAAAATGGGTGCTTTGGATGAGTGAGAAAGCTAGGGCTCGGTGAAAATGGGGGTTGGAAGAGAGAGAAAGTGAAATTGCAGGAGAAAAACAGGAGTTCCTTATATAGGCTGAGGGTAGGAGATCGATCTGGCTCTTGATGAGATCGATCTGCATTTGAATTTGGGGACGATTTTGGGGCAATTTATGCCTAGGAGATCGATCTGTCGAGGGGTGAGATTGATCTCTTTATGGCTTTATGAGACCGATCTGCTCCCTGAGGAGATCGATCTTCTCCCAAACAGAGACATTTGGAGATCGATCTCTTCCTCATGAGATCGATCTTCTCTCAAACAGAATCATAAGGAGATCGATCCTCTTCCATTGGAGATCGATCTGCTCCTTAAGTTCCTCCTTCCTTGTCATTTTTAACTCACCAGATCGATCTCTCCTTCTCCCAGATCGATCTGTCCTCATAACTTCATACTTATTTTAAACACTTAACATATAAATCTCCAATTATCATTCCCCAATTCACTTAGCTCAATAAATTATACTTCAAGTTCATATTACATAATTAAAATATGTCTGAAATCCTCAGATCTCACACTTGATAATGTAAATAGTAAGTGGAGAACGGGCTTAAGGCCGATTAAGGCCCATTATGGTACAATCGAACGCAATATGGGTAAACGTGCCCAATGATTTAAATTAAGCCCATAAAATATGAAATACAATTAATTGTATTGTATTTGACCTGATGAATATTTATCCGCAGCTCCGAAGATTGGATTCAGAGCAAATCGGACTGCGTGACGAAACATCAGTGGAAAGGTCAGACTGTATAGAAAAATGAGGTAAGGGAATTGTGTGAGTAGCTAGAGGTAGCTACGCGTATTTTAATAGCTTTTGTATACACTAAATATGTATGTATATACTGATTATGTATAAAGGTCCTAGAAAATGGTTTAAAGATTTTAAGGACTCGAAATAGGTAAAGACTATTTAACCCCTATTGAGGGAAGTTCACCTAAGGATGGTGAAAGCATGACGTGTATGAAATGCATGATTTAAGGAATTTTCTGATTTAAGAAATTTTCTTGGTTTTTAAGCAAAGCAAAACGATAGATTGGCCAGTAATTGCATAAATTTCACAATATAACACTACGTAAGTGTTATTAATATTTAAATGAAATTTCTTTGGAAAATAGGCCAACTATCAAGTTTGTGAGTGTGCATAAAATGTGCTTGAGCGGTTGCTCGCACTGACTTGTGTGACATCATTTACATGAAATTTGCTAGAGTGGTTGCTCGCACTGATTTTTATTTTTGTAAAATGCATGAGAGGTGCTGGAGCCTAGCTCGCACCCTGTTTTTACTGTTTTGACGGTTTTGACTGAATATGCATAAAAAGGTGCTGGAGCGATTGCTCGCACTAATTTTAATGATTTGACATGCATGAGAGGTGATGGAGCCTAGCTCGCATCCAGTTTTGATATGATATTACATAAAAGTCGTGCTGGAGTGTAACTCGCAGTAGATTTGATTTATTTATGCATAAAGTCGTACTGGAGTGTTGTTCGTACAAAGTTTTGATTTACTTGAGCATTCATCTATGCTGAAGCATTGCTCGCACATGATTTTATATGGATTTATAACTCATTTTAAAGTCGTACTGGAGTGCTACTCTTACGCAAACTTTATTGATTTTTATGACACAGTGATAGAGCTTCGCTCGCACGAGATTTTCTGATATCATGAATATGCATGCAGCCGTGCTAGAGCTTCGCTCGCATAGGCATTTATATAACATGCATATAGCCATGTTGGAAGCTCCTGTAGATTGTGTGTCACAGTGAGATGATATGTCCACACGTGCATATTGAGACAAAGATGATGTGGGTGAATAAGACCTATTGCAGGCACCCCTGACTGAGCTTGGGTTCACGGAGTACGTTGTACCGTGTATGTCACGCGGATTACGGTGTACCGTGGGGATTGTTGGAGTGGAGTGCCATTAGCCACAAGGCAGCAAGCCTTGCCCTCGCAATCCTGATGTTATGCTGTTCTGGAGGGTAGAACCGACCCACCTCCCGTTTCAGGTGTGATACCCCGCACATTAGGTACCGTGTAGCCAGGGATCATTAGGGTATGGCCGTAGTCCTTGTTGTTACTGATAGTCACCTACTTGTCTCACATGATATAACTATTGGTCGATAGACCAAGGTAGACCTGAAGGAGGGGTCAAGGCCCCGATTTTGTGATTTATACAGAGATGTGATTTTTAACAAAATTTTATAACGAATTATTTTAATGAATTTTTATTAGATGCTTAACCCCTTCGGGTTATTTTAAACTGTAGCTTTAATGAAGCGATTTAAATGTAGTAGCATGATGAGTTTTCCATGCATTAATCATAAATTCATGAAAAGAATTATTTGTCATAATTTGTTTTACATGGCATGATATTGATTTACCTCATGCTAAGTATGATTTAATGATGTCACATAAAATGCCATTGATGCATAAGTAGTATGATTTATATATGCACGTAACAGTTTTATAAACTAAGTCATTGATGACATACATGATTTTGTACTTAAGATTTTAATGAAAAGAAATGGATTTTAAGGGCATGGCAATATGAGCATGTAGATAGTGGAGCTATCTACTTACTTGCATAATTGCCTTACCGAGCGTGTGGTTTGCTCACACCCCTTATTTTCCCATCTTTTTAGAGCACTCGCAATAGTTAGTGAGCGGCTGATGACTTGCATTATTGGTATCCGTTGCTTCCCATCGAGAGACAGGTATACATATTTGTATAGTTTTGTATCTAAATATGTAATGCACAGTACTGTAAACGGATATGATGTCGGGGATGTAGATTTATAAATACCATTGTGTATGTATTTAGTTAAAGTTAAAGGATAGTAAACTCTGATATGTGAATGTGATTATGGAAATGGAATGGTAAATAGGTGAGAGGTGACTAACACCGAATCATAGCCCAACTGTTTGGTAAGATGGTCACAATTGGAGAAAGGTAAGAATTAAATAATAATCGGAAAGCGAAAAATTTGTAGCGATTTTTAGGTAATTTGGGTCGTGACAAAAAAAGGACAAAATGGCTAATGACACACATAAATTCACATGTCCACTTGATAAAAACCGTGTGGTAGTTCATTAAAGAAACTTAATTTACATTGCATGAAAGGAGAACAAGATAGGCGACTACATGTTCTGAGATTATGATCATAGCTCATTTTCCGTGATCCCAGGCTACACAGTACTCGGTGTGCGGGCTCTCACAATTGCTATAATGGGAGGTGGGTCAAATCCTTACTGTCAGCTCACAACTCACTCATTTCGTGTATTCACGGTACGTGATAATTCTATGAAAATAGAATTATTTGTGCTTAATTTTCTAATTAATTACTTAAATCCCTAATTTATTTTGTTAATTATTCCCTTATTTAATTAAAATTCTCATGTTTGCAGATAAATCAAATCCGAAAGAATTTTGAAAATTTCGGTAAAAAATAGAATGCAATTGGGCTAAAATCGAGATTGGACCACGTAGACAACACGAGCCATGCCACCTAGCACATCCAATTGGACAAAAACACAGATGACATGAAAATATCTTTTCAAGGAGCCAATGGTGTGAAGACAAGTGGCCAAAAAAATGCTAACTCATCTAGGATGGAAAAATTACAATTGTACCCCTAAGTGTGTGTATAAATAGGAAAGGATGGCAATTGAAAAACTATGTAAGTTAGGGTAGAATAGTTTTAGGGTATTTTTAGGATCTATTTTCATTGTTTTCAAGCTTCTTTTTTTCTGTTAGCCACCTTCCTTAATTTTTACTGTTCATTCCATTTTTATGTTCTTCATTTTCTAGTCTTGGATAATTTTTCATGGCAATCAACATCATTTTCATGCTTTTTGGTTTGGTTATAATCAGCTCTTTTGTTTTTCAAGTTGTAATATACATAGCTTATATCTCCTAGTGTAGCTCTCGATTTCCATAAAAAAATTGCTTATGTTTTTATTTGAAGAACCTCTATTTTTTTATATAGCTCTCGGTTTTGCTTCCTATTTGTAGTTGTTTTGTGTTTTGTTATTGTTCAATGAAGCTCACGGTTTGCTAAACTTGCGTTATTGTTCAATGAAGCTCTCGGTTTGCTAAACTTGCTTATGTCTTTGTTTGATAAATCATTATATATTTTTTAATCTCGGTTTGTTCCCATATTCGTTTTATTTTTTTTTTCTTTTCGTTAGCTTTCATTGTTGCTCAAGGTTGTGGTTAGCTGATTTGATTTCATGAGCCAAGTGAGAAACCTGAGAGCAAAGCAGCAGCAGCAACCCGAGAGCAGCAGCAGCAGCAACCCGAGAGCTTACCTCTATTATCCCCTTTTCTATGTTTCCATTACTATTCATCTTCATTTTTCATGTTAACTGCTGGTGTTAATGCTGTCTTACTTCATTCATTGTCTTAGACTTGCCATTTGATAATTTTTCTTCCATTTAATACAATAGTTGATCGGTGCATGTTGCTTGAGGACGTTTTTACATGTTGCTGCAGCCATCGGTACAAGGTCTGTAGCAGAACATTCATTTCAGCTGAAGCCGACACTAGCATGGCATCCCATAGGTAGCACCTGAAGTAAATCTGGAATCGAGAGCACTTGGATGCACTGGCTAGCTGGACAGTGGCTTGGAGCTGAACCTGGAGACAGCACAAAACAACAGATGGTTGCAGGGAATGGGGTCGAGGACGTGTAGAGCTTGTCTGGGCAGGCAGCGGCATGGGCAGAAAATGAAGCTGAAGTGGTTAGTAACGTGAGGTGTTGGAGTTGTGCAGAGAAGGAAGAAATGCACGGAACCGAGAGCAGAGTTGGTGAGAGTTGCAGAGCAGGAAGCAGCTGGAAACGCCTCGGCACCAAAACTGAAGAAGATGTGTACAGTGCATTTCTACACGGGACCGAGACTAGTTGATCAATTGATTAAGGCTTGTTTGGCATTTATCTTTTGCACAATAATCTATTTTTCTTGCATTTTAGAATAGCCTACTTTCAATTTAATGTGTTAGTTTATGGAGTCAAATTCTAAACTTAGTTGCATGATTAGTTATAGTCAATAGCTTGATTATTTCATGAATTAGATTTAATTAAGTCCTTAGATCATTTCTATTTTATCATGCTTTAGTTAAGTTGTCATGCATTAGGATTAATTTAGAATTTATCATGCAAAAGATATTTCTCATGCACTAGTTAAATTTTATTGTTAAATTAGTAATTAGATATAATTAGGAGTAATTTAGAATTAATATTTTAGACATTTAGGCTTGTAGTTATTTTCTTAATTTTTCTAGGATTTTATTTCTTTAAACTTTAAGTTAGTTTAATTTGCATTTTGATTAAGTAGTTAATTGCATTTAGGATTGTTCAATTTTAGCTTAATTAATTTTGCTTCTTTATTTTAACATTTTATTTTAATTGCGTTAATTAATTTTAACTGTTTAATTATTTTTGTAGGTTTTTTGCTTTTAATTACTCAAAGCACTGTTAGTAAATTTTACTCTGTTTTATTTTCATCAGTTTATAATTTTTATTGTTTTCCTGTAATTTTAATTTCAGACTTAGTCGATCACTCCTCTTAACTTCATAATTTGTTAGAATATACTTAGGGTAAGATTAACTAGTAGTTAATTAGGCTAACCAACTTCTCTGAGGGACGATAACTCGGGACTCAAATCTAATTATTACTTGTACGACCCGTGCACTTACGGACAATACGTTTAGTTCGTATCAAGTTTTGGGCATCGTTGCCAGGGAAGTTTTAATTAGTCGTTAATTAATATCGATGAAATTATGCTTAGGTGTAATTCTAGCTTATAAATATTTAAGGTGTAAATATTTAGAGCCTTACTTAGGTTAGTTAAATTTTCTCATAATTAAAAAAATAAAAATAAAAAAATAAAAAAAAGAAAATAAAATTTAAGAGGACTTTGTGATATTTGCATGCGTAGAGCCAAGAGTTTTGATTGCTTTCCTCTAGATCCTGAAACTGAACGAACTCTTAGGAAAATTCGAAAGGATTCTAGGAAATTTATAGCTCCGTTGCAAAACACCATGCCAAAAAATAAGGAAATCAAGACCGTTGGAGATTATGCCCGACGATTGGAGGGTATTATACCGGAATTAGGCTACCATTTGTTCCTGCTAACAATTTTGAAATTAAGCCTTCCATCCTCCAGAAGATCCAGTCCTCTTTACAGTTCAGTGGGCTTCAGCACGATGACCCACACGCCCACCTTGGGCAATTCCTAGACTTGTGCAACACGTTCAAGCACAATGGATTATATGATGATGCGCTTAGACTTAGACTATTCCCCTTCTCACGTAGGGATAGGGCGCGACACTGGTTAACCTCATTACCTCCAGATCCATTTCTACATGGGACAAGTTAGCCTATCAATTTCCAGCTAAGTTTTTCCCTCCTTCTAAAATGGCCAGACTCCGTAGTGACTTATCTTCCTTTGCCCAGGTCAACTCTGAATCTCATTACGAAGCATGGGAACGATATAAGGAGCTTCTTAGGAAGTGCCCTCACCATGGCCTACCTTTATGGCTACAAGTCCAAACTTTCTACAACGGACTTACAAGCCAAAATAGGACCATCATAGATGCTGCTACGGGTAGAGCCCTGATGTGCAAAACAGAGGAGGAAGCTTAGGAGTTGTTAGACAATATGGCAGCCAACAACTATCAATGGTCCTCAGAGAGACAATTGCTAAAGAAGTCGGTAGGCATTTATGAGCTCGACACACTATCTACCTTGACCTCTCAAATCGCTAACCTTACGAAGAAGGTAGAGTCGCTCAGTACCCAACATAATCCTTCCACCAATGCTAACCATGTGTTTTCTATCCAAAGTCCTTTTCTCTCTTGTGATCTGTGTAGTGGTACCCACGCTGTAGATAGGTGTCTACTCAACTTAGAATCAGTTCAGTATGTTGCCCTTCATAAGCGACAGAACAACCCTTTTTCAAACACCTATAATCTAGGGTGGAGGAACCATCCTAACTTCTCTTGGAGCCAAAACCAAAGGCAAACTTCTAGCTCTAGACTTGTAGAACCCCCTGGTTTTCAAGTTCCACCGGTTCAGGTACCACCATAGCATCCATTTCCATACCATCAACCATCCCCACCTCAATTTTGGAATCATCCACCTCACTTCCATCAACCACCACCACCACCACAACCTATGCAGCCATAACTTTACCATGCACCGGCAGCTGAGAAGAAGCCCTCGCTTGAGGAAATGTTCACAACTATCCTGCAAAATCAAGCAGCCTCAATTAAGAACTTAGAAGTTCAGGTTTGACAAATAACTAATGCTTTTAGCCAACGTCCTCAAGGGACCCTTCCTAGTAACACTGAAGCTAACCCTGTTAGGCAAAAAAAGGGTAAGGAACATGTCAAATCCATCACCTTTAATAGTGGCAGAGAGCTAGATGATCCACAAGTTAAGTCCAACCCTAAACAGTACATAGTTGAAGAATCCTTAAGTTCTAACGAAGCAGCTTAGAAGGAGCAGGAAGTTAAAGATCAAGCTGCAAGGAAATAAAGCTAGGCGCTTCTTCATCTTTACCTTCTTCTACTTCACAGCCTTCCTCGTCCTCTGATGCTACAAATGTTACCACTACACCCCTTCCAGTTAGACCACCAGTACCTTTTTCTCAGAGGTTCCAAAATCAAAAGCTGGACCAACAATTCACTAAATTTCTTGAGGTTTTTAAGAAACTTCACATCAACATTCCTTTCGCAGATGCTTTAGAGCAAATGCCAAGTTATGTGAAGTTTCTAAAGGATATCCTCTCGAGAAAGAGAAGACTGGAAGATTATGAGATGGTGGCCTTAACGGAGGAATGTAGTGCAATCATCCAGAGGAAATTACCCCCCAAGCTCAAGAATCCCAGGAGTTTTACCATACCCTGCACTATTGGAAATTTATTCTTTGGTAGAGCCCTGGGTGATTTAGGAGCTAGTATAAATCTAATGCCCTTGTCTATCTATCAGAACTTAGGAATAAGGGATGCTAAGCCCACTACAGTGACCCTCCAGTTGGCTGATCGATCCATTAAATATCTGAAGGGGGTCATTGAGGATGTCTTAGTAAAGGTAGACAAATTTATTTTCCCTACAAATTTTATTGTATTGGACATGGAAGAAGATAGGGAAGTCCTCATTATATTAGGTAGACCTTTCCTAGCGACTGGTAGAACTTTAATTGATGTACAAAAGGGGGAGTTAATGATGAGAGTCCAAGATCAGGAAGTAAAGTTTCATGTTTTCAAACCTTTGAAGCTCCTTAATGACTCTCAAGAGTGTTTTAAGATGGAGGTTAAGGAGGATTTAACGCTTAAGCATAAGAAATCTGAAAGAAGGAGGGAAGTAGATAGAGCTGAGGAGGAGTTAACAGTCAACATTCTGTCACCACTTTGGATGATCGTCCTACTCTTCGCCCTGCTGCTGAGTGTTGTTTTCTTCAACTGCATTTGAAGTGGCTGTATTTTTCTTTTCACTTTGTATATAGTTCTTTTTCTTTTTCTGTTCTGTTGTTTCTTTCTTTGTTTATGTTGCAAATTTCTTTTCTAGTATTACGCTTTCAATCAAGCTTCGGTTGTTCATCATCATCATCTGAAAGGGGAGTACTCTGTTCTTGAGCTTAAATTCTTATATTATCTGTACACTGAGGACACTGTGCACTTTAAGTTTGGGGGAGGGGATATCACTTGAGCAACTTTGTGAAAATTTGGAAAAATTTTCAAAATGTTTTCGAAAATCTAATAAAGAATTTTTAAAAATTTTTCGATACTATGAGCTTAAATTGTTTGATTTTGGGATGATTTAGTGCTTAGCATGTAGTTTTCCGATATTCTGATGATATGACCCCATGATTTAGTCTGACTTTGATTAACTGAGAAGCATGATTATAGGAAAAGCATGAAGTTGAATTCTTGAATTTGTCTTAATTTTGATTGTGATTGCCTCATCTTATGCACATGTCATGTCATGAATCGCTATATTTATTTAGAGAAAGCTTATGTGTACATAGGATTGCATTTGTTCAATTGATTTGGTGCATCATATTCTAGAATTTGTTTGATTTAATCTCAAGAGGAAATATTAGATCACACTTAATTAGGGAGATGATTTAGGCCATCTTTGGATCGTTTGAGCCTTTCTAGCCATCCTTGTACATATTTCACCCCTAGTCACCCATCTGGGCCAAATAAGCTTTTCTCTGTAAATACACCTGCTTATTTTTTTCCTTAGCTCAAATACTCTGTTCCTATCCCTTACCCCAAAAGCATAAAAAGTCATTAGGATATATTGTGAGCTATATGGGTATTAAGTGATAGTGAAGGAGTATGTTTTAAAAAAAATGATGAAAGAAAAAGAAGAAGAAAAGAAGAAAGAAGAAAATACAACAATAGAATAAAAAGTTTAGTGAAATAAATAAGTTTGGGGGAAATGATTTGAGCTCTTACTTTAAGATCCTAGAAGTAATGGATGTTAAGGGGTAATTAAACCTAAATCGACTTTATCATACCTTAGCCCCAGCCTTATATTACAAGCTTAATGAAGTCTTATTGATCTTTGATTAAGTGTGACTACATTAGTGGAGAGATAAGTGGAAAGCAAAACTTATGGGAATGATCACATGTCATTGACTTTGCATTCACTATGTTTGCATAATCTAATCCGGATAATGTATTGTGAAGTGACTTTGACATTTTTCACACACTCATGAGGAGTCCAATTTGGGTTAGGACTTATGATTGAATGATTCTAAATGTTGGACTTGTAACTGTGAGTCTTTGAGATCATAGTTTGTATTTTTTTCTTTGAGGATGATATTGGGGAAATTATTGTGTTTAGTACTTGTCATTCCTACAATTATTTTGTTTTGCTTGAGGACAAGCAAAAGCTCAAGTTTGGAGGTGTAATAATTCTATGAAAATAGAATTATTTGTTCTTAATTTTCTAATTAATTATTTAAATCCCCAATTTATTTTGTTAATTATCCCCTTATTTAATTAAAACTCTCATGTTTGCAGATAAATCAAATTCGGATGAATTTTGAAAATTTCGGTAGAAAATGGATTGAAATTAGGCTAAAATCGAGATTGGACCACGCAAACAACACGAGCCATGCCACCTACACATCCAATTGGACAAAAAGACAGATGACAAGGAAATATCTTTTCATGGAGCCAATGGTGTGAAGACAAGTGGCCAAAAAATGCCAATTCATCTAGGATGAAAAAATTACAATTATACCCTTGAGTGTGTGTATAAATAGGAAAGGATAGCAATTGAAAAACTATGTAAGTTAGGGTAGAATAGTTTTAAGGTATTTTTAGGATTTATTTTCATTATTTTCAATCTTCTTTTTTTTCCGTTAGCCACCTTCCTTAATTTTTACTGTTCATTCCATTTTTATGTTCTTCATTTTCTAGTCTTGGATAATTTTTCATGGTAATCAACATCATTTTCATGCTTCTCGGTTTGGTTATAATCAACTCTTTTGTTTTTCAAGTTTTAATATACATAGCTTATATCTCCTAGTGTAGCTCTCGGTTTCCATAAAAAAATTGCTTATGTTTTTATTTGAAAAACCTCTATTTTTTTATATAGCTCTCGGTTTTGCTTCCTATTTGTAGTTTTTTGTGTTTTGTTATTGTTCAATGAATCTCTCGGTTTGCTAAACTTGCTTATGTCTTTGTTTGATAAATCATTATATATTTTTTACTCTCGGTTTGTTCCCATATTGGTTTTATTTTTTTGTTCTTTTCGTTAGCTTTCATTGTTGCTCAAGGTTGTGGTTAGATGATTTGATTTCATGAGCCAAGTAAGAAACCTGAGAGCAAAGCAGCAGCAGTAACCCGAGAGCAGTAGCAGCAGCAACCCGAGAGCTTTCCTCTGTTCTCCCCTGTTCTATGTTTCCATTATTGTTCATCTTCATTTTCAGTTTTACATTTTGTTAACAGGAAAATGTAGTTGCTGCTGCATGTAGAAGACTCGGTTGCTGTAGTTGCTGGCTTCAACTGATGACAGTCACGGGTATACCCCGTTCTGTTGCAAGGAAGGCAGTTGATGCAAGATGGTGGTGATTGAAGCAGGAGCAAAAGACAAGTGCGAAAATGGCGCAACGTTACAGAGCAGCGCAGTGGTAGTATGTTGCTGGATCAACCCATGTAGTTTGGTTGAAGTGAGATAAATGCAGACGCAGGAGCTGCTGAAGTTTGGCACACGAGGAGGCTGAAGATGATGTTAGACTCGGATGCGGTACTTGCGTGTATTGGATCCAATGTGCAAAGCATGGCAGATGCAGGGATGTAGGTAGAGATGTGCAATCTGTATGCGGTTGCTGGGCAGAGGTCGTAGATGTGTAGCAGTTAGCTTGTCAGACCGAGGATAGCAGCCTGGAGCAAAGGACAAACAAAGAGGCATGGAGCAGAAGACAGGACCAAGAGTGCTGGGAAATGCATTGTGGAAGAGACATGTACAGTGCCTACAAAATAGGGACCATGACGCCAACTGGGATTTCGATCAAGGCTGCGTTTGGTTCTACAATTTGGTTCACATGCAGTCATATTACTTTTTAAATGTTATTTCCATCATTATTATTTGTTAGATTAGGTAATGCTAGTGTAATTTTATGAGTTTTTAGTTTAAACTTCAATTTTAATCATAATAATATTTCATTTTGGTAGGTAATAGATTCTAAGATTAAATCTTTTTAGGGTCAACTTTTGCATTTAGGATTAAAGTTAGGTGTAGAGTTATTTTATGCATTTTTAATTTTTCAGCTTAAAATTGAAAAATCCAAAAATATTTATTTCTTATGCATTATTTTGATTTTGTTTTATTTAATTTGGGATTTTTTTGTAGTTAATTTCTTAGTTAGATTTAAGAATTTCTTTAGGTTAATAGAGTTTTATTTTATTAGATTTTAGGTTAGTTTAAATTGTAATTTTTATTAAGTAGTTTAATTACATGCATATTTTATTTTAGGTTTGTTTAATTTTAGTTCAATTAATTTTGTTCCTTTATTCTCATATTTTCATTTTATTGCGTTAATTAATTTTAATTGTTTTAATTATCTTTTGTAGGTTGTTGTTTTTTTAATTGCTCGGAACTTTGTAAGTAACTTTAGCTTTGTTTATTTATTTTAAATTTTCATTATTTTTTATTGTTATTGTTTTTCAGTATTTTTAATTTAAACTTAGTAGATCACCCATAATCATAATTTCATAATTTGCTAGGATATACGTAGGGTAAGATTAATCGGTAGTTAATTAGGCTGATCAATTTCTCTGTGGGATGATATTTCGAGACTCAAATCCCATTATTACTTGTATAACCCGTGCACTTGCAGATAATACGTTTAGCTCGTATCAAGTTTTTGGCGCCGTTGTTGGGGATTGAACCCGAGTCAGATTATGTAAACACAGTGAATGCAAAGTCAATGACATGTGATCACTCCCATAAGTTTGCTTTTCACTTATCTCTCCACTAATGTAGTCACACTTAATCGAAGATCAATACGACTTCATTAAGCTTGTAATGTAAGGTTGGGGCTAAGGTATGATAAAGTCGATTTAGGTTTAACTACCCCTTAACATGCATTACTTCTAGGATCTTAATGTAAGAGCTCAAATCATTTCCCCCAAACTTATTTATTTCACTAAGTACGGCGTACTCCATGTGACATACACGGTACACTGTACTCCATAGACCGTATCTCAAGGTCGAGATGCTTGCCATGCGTCTTAGTCTTCATACCTTGGATATACCTCATAGGCGGGATGCTTACCATAAGTCTTAGTCCGCATACTATGTGTTATATTTTCGATAGCCCTTGGCCATATCTCAAAATATTGCATGTGTGAGCATATAATATCGGTGCGACACACAGTCAACACAGGCTCCCAACATAGCTGTTTCATGCTTTCTTTCAAAATCTGGTACGTGCGAATAAACTCCCAGCACGACCATAATACATGTGATGCAAATCTAGTGCGAGCAATGCTCCCAACACTATGTTAAAAAAAATAACGAGTATGAGCAATGTTCCCAATACTCTATAATTCATCAATAATGAAAGCTGAGTACGAGCAATGCTGCCAGTGCTCTATCATGTAAAACTCAGTATGAGCAAAGCTCCCTATACTCTATAATGCATCAGTCAATAAAACTGAGTACGAGCTATGCTCCCAGTACTCTAACATGCATAAATCACATTTAAAATTTAGTACAAGAGTACACTCAAGTATTGTGTGTTGTATATCTCAAAATCAAGTGTGAGTATTCTCTAACACTTATAGTTTATGCACAAAGCCTAATAAATGGCTTATTAAAATCATAATTCATCCAAGTAAATCAAATAGGCACTCAAATGTGTTGTTTTCGCATATACATGAAAATATTAGCCATTCTATCATGCAACTATGAAGATTAGTCACAACATGCTTCTAAGGCCTTTTCACCCTATTTTTGGATAAAATCACATTTTCTCTCATTAGTCCCTATCACAACATTTCTATTCACAGGAATTTATATAGAATATAGTATCAAAATTCTATTTGAAATACGTATAGCTATCTCTAGGTACTCACGAAATTTCCTTACCTCGGATCACATCACGTGACCTCACTTCCTCGGTATTGCTCACTCTTGCAGTCCGATCAGCTTCCACTATCAACTTCTGACACTGTAGATAATTTTCCCTATCAGTATATTTTAATATACTCATTTCTCACTTGCATGACTTAAATCAATGCATTCGACTCTTCTCAATATCACAATCTCATCATTTTCTCAATTTCATACCAATAGCTAGGTTATGGATATTTTTCATGATCCATTTGTTTTCAGCAATTTAAACTTATACTAATTAACTCACCAATACACCTAGATTAACATATATCAAAGTGGTGTATTGAATCTTACCTAGCTTGAACTTTTCCTCTTTTTACCAAAGTTTGCAAAATTCACTTTGCTTCTTCAATCTTTGATTCCAACTTCTTGTTTCCTAAGTATGTTGTTCTACTCTTTACTAACAACAACTTTGCTTAAATGAATCTCACTCAAAACTGATTGAAAGATGAAGTTTTCTAGTGTAGAAAGGTTAGGTTTAAACTTTGCTTTTGGAAAGGTTTGATGTTTCGTGGGAAAACAGAGGTTGCAGAGCCTCATATTTATAGAATTGCTCTTAGAGATCGATCTGCTAATGATGGGGAACGATCTGTCCTGCCTTTTTCCCTTCAGAACTGACCTTTCAAGTCTAGTGAGATCGATATGCTCCTAAGCATGAGATCGATCTGCATTACTTAAAACCTTAAGGAGATCTATATGGCCCTTACATGAGATCGATCTGTTCTACCCATAACCTTTTCAAGATCGATTTGCATTGAATGGGAGATCGATCTGCTTCTCTCCAGAAGCAGTTTTGCTACAATTTTCTTCCCAAATTCACTATTAATTGATTTTCGATTTACTTAACCACCCGTTTTACATTTCATATACCTTGGTAACTTGAAATCATTCATTCCTTATGATTTATATCAAATGTGACCTGTTCATACATCATAAAATCGTAAAGATTACATATTAAATTATGGGCTTTACAATGCCAATAAAGATATTCCATTGACTATAAGTATTATTTTCTTAAAAGTAAACTCATAAACTTTAAATACAAATACTTGCACATATACATACCCGACCGTACATTCGTTTATATAACTGTGCTTTTACATTGTTCAGTACAAAATGTTTCAAATGTGTATACCTCTCGTAAGATGGATACACAGCAGATCAAGGAATATCAGTCCTCAGCCGTGCTCGACTACTGTGAACGCTCTATAGAGAGGGGAAATAAAAAAGGGGTGAGCTCACAGCTCAGTAAGGAAATCAGCCTAGCAAGTAGCTAACCACACTATCTACAAAATACAATGCTCATGCCTTGAAATCATTTCCTTATCGACTCATATCTAAAGCATGCATCCTGCTTGAAACCTTTATGCATGTCACACCTTGTGACCTAACCTTAAACGTAAATCCACAATGTTAAGCGGAATCGTGCTATAAGATAACGTAAGTATCTTTATGGATCGTTTTACTTATTGTTTTGTGTCCAATGTAGGAATTCAAGCCACTGCTTATAAAATTTTCATAAATAATCTATATCTAATCGTGACTTATGATATATGTGAGAACAAGTTTCTTTCATAAATTCGGCTGCATAACGGAAAAATTGAACTAAGTCCTTCCTACCATTTACACTGTATTCATCACACGTACTCAACTAAAGAAATATTTTATCCATAATAACAAAATTCATTAGAGCGTCACATAACCACAAACACAACTAGTTGGTTAAACTCCATACAACATATTAGCCGTTCATTTACTTTAAACCGAAAAGAAGAAACCTAAGAGTATTCATAGTGATAATACTTTAAACAACTTCTAACTAAATACATTCCACAAAATATAACCTTGCGTACATGATCTGTAAGACCGCAGTTTCCTTATACTGAATGTTTCGTTTGCTTATGTTATGTCGGAATTTAATTTGCGGATAGGAGAATCGAATTTAATTAAGAGGTAAGATATATTAAGTTAGAATAGTTATTTCGGGTTCACACCACTTAGTATAAATAACCTTGGTGTATTTTAGTTTAGGAAATGTAGAGAATGCGTGAGATATTTGCATAGTAGGTAAGTATAAATAATAAATCTAGAAATTAAAATCCAATATAAATAAAATACAACAATGATAAATTGTATCATGTGAACATATTTTAAATGCATAATGTATGTGCATGAATGGGTTCATGAACTCAATTTATTGAGTAGTAATAGATTCATGTGACCAGATTAGGCCTACCATTAGTCATTAAGTTAAATGTACTTGAAAGTAGAATTAAATCAAATTCATGCAAGTAAACTTAGGTAGTGTACCGAAATTAATAGGAACATAAGCTAAATTCGATTAAATAAAATTTATATGGATAATTAAGTAGTGATAATATAAAATTTAAATAATCTAACTAAGTTAAATTAAGTAGCAACTAAATTTAATAAGGTAATATGATAAATCTGAAATATTAAAGTTAGTAATAATATCTGATAAGAACTATGCTTATGTATATTTGCAAATTGGAAATATAGATATAACACCTTATGTAAAATAGTTTTTGGAGCATGTACATATATATAATATAGAAATAAAATCCGATTACATAAATCTAGTATGATTATAAATTTGAAATGTATTTACAAATATTAAAAACATTATAAAACTGAAATAAATAAGAAAATATAAATAGGAAAAGTTACAAAACCATTTTCTGGTTTTTCCCTCTTTTCTTTCCCTTTCACGTTTTTCACCAAAACTAGAAAATCCTCTCTTGCATTCTCCTCCTCACGCCACCCTCACCAGAAAACTAAAAATACAGCAAGCTTCTTATGAGACCCCGTATACGTATACGTATAGTTGTAATCTGTGTAATTGGATCAAATGAAAGTGAATGGACTTGTAATGTAAAATATAATTGATGTAAGTTCATGGATTCGATGTACATACATGTAATATGATTTGTAATGTACATACAAGTTTCCTTGTGTATGAATATAAATAAATGAGTTTTTATAAGTGATGAATGTGATTGGAACTAAAAATGAGTAGTGTGGTAGAATGGAATGAAGTTATACTTCCATTTGGTTTTGTAATGTGTACCTTTCGATAAACAATGAATGCACAGAAGTTTGAATGTGTATAAAGAATGAATGAATGTCATTTTCAAGCCTTAAAGGTGGTTGGAAGAAAAAATGACCATGGCAGCAAATAGAGGAGGTTTTGTGTGAAGTTACTACATAAAATTGTAGCAAAATTTAGAAAATATGAAGGCCAAATCGATCTCATAGGATGAGAGATCGATCTGGAAGAGCCAGAATGCTCTTATTTGAGCAATAGAATAGAGCAGATCGATCTCCCGAGGGGCCAGATCGATCTCCTAAACATTCTGTAATGAAAAGATCGATCTCCTTAGCTTTCTGTTTGAAGCAGATCGATCTTAAGCTTCGACAGATCGATCTCATGCTTAAAATGCCATGAAAAAGAGGAATTTAAGGGGACCAGATCGATCTCCTCTTAGTGCAGATTGATCTCCTCAAGTGATTCTATAAAAGGGCACTGAAAATCTACAATTTTTGGGAAACAACATCACCCTTCCATTTTTCACCCAAAACCTAAGTTTATCTCTCTAAAATCAGTCCATTTCCAGTAAGAATTGAGGGGAGGCTATTAGATACAAAGTTGTTCATCTTGAGGAAGAGAACAACATAGTTGAAACCCAAAACCTCATTGTTGGTATTGAAAGAGTAAGGAACATTTCCCTTTGGAGCAAGAAGAGAAATTTGATTTTGGTAAGTTTCTAATAGTCCAATCCAAGTACATTGTTTATTTAAGTGATTTTGGAGTTGATTTACATGTGTATGGATGATGGGAAACACCTAGGATGAGATGGAATTAGTATGTGACTTAGAAATATAATGAGTCTAGTGTGAGAAAGTGTAGATTGGGTGAGTTGGTGGATTATGGATGTTGATAAGTTGTTATTGGAGTAATGTGGATGATTTGAGATGGGTAAATGAAGCCACATTGTGAGTTTAGAGAATTTTTGGAAATGAGCAAGTAAAATGCTTGATAAATGCCATAGTGAAGAAATCAAGGAAAATTGATGAAATAGGAATGCTGTGAGCTTAATATCGATTTGATATCGATAAGGTATGAATCAATAGGCCTAAAAGAATCATTTGGTTCAAGATATGAATAGAACAATGAACCTAGACCTTATGAGAGCTAATGGGGACTATAGGTCGAATCAACTATAGTAAACACAAGAGTTGGATTATAATGGACTATAATGATACGAAATACGACTTTGTACAGCTTGGGAGAGCTCCAAGGAGACGAATCTAATCATAGGAGTAAGCAGCTTAAAGGAAGTGGAAATATCACGACGTGATTTCCAGGTAAGGGAATTCTGTAAGAATATAGAGGTAGCTGCTTGTATTTTGTGGGTATATAGGGTGTTGTAAATTTGCATGATGGTTTGGAAAAGTGGTTAATGATGTATTTGAAAAATTATGAGTACGTATACGATTTGGTTTCTGAAATGATTCTTGAAAAAAAAAAGGGATTGTAAGGCTAATAATTGCATAAATCACTTGTTTGTATGTTTTCACAAAACCCAATGCTTTGTTTTAAGCAAATGGTTGGATAGGCTCGCTATTGTTTGAATTATGTTGTGTAATAGCACATGAGAGGTGCTAAATATGTTTTTGAGATTGGTTTTGAATATTCATGAGCTTCCTATCATGTTTATGTGCCTTAAACCGTGCTGGAGCCTAGCTCACACCGGGTATTGATGTTTTCATATGTTTGAAACGTGTTGGACCTTATCTCACACTTTCGATTGAAACTATGATGATGTTTTATGAACCGTACTGGAGCTTTTTCTCGTACATGGATTTCGAGTGGTTTTCTTATGCATATAACCGTACTGGAGTGATGCTCGTACGTGGTTTCTTCATAATTTTATGCATAAATGTCATACTAGAGCGTTACTCATACGAGGTAATTTATTATAATGCATGAATTCACACTAGAGCGTAACTCGCGCTGGTTTTCACACTGTGGTATGTATGAGGCCGTGGTGAGGTGATACAGATTGGTGTTCAGGGAACCCAATAGACTTAACAGACCTCTTGAGTGGGGTGAGGGGCTAGGACCTGACATAATCCATTAAGGGAACCTAACAGGCCTAACAGACCTCTTGAGTGTGGTGAGGGTGAGGGGCTAGGACCTGAATCAGGGAACCCAATAGGGGCGAGCAAGGCCATGAGGGCTTAGGACCTAGTATTAAGAGTACTCCCACGTGCACTTGAGACTAGAGGTTTCACTCGGTATGAGGTAGATAAGACCTATGGCAGGCCCCCCCCACCATGTTATGGGTTCACAGAGTACGATGTACTGTGTATATCGCATAGAGTATGATGTACCGCGTGGTTGAGATACTGATGAGAAAAGTCTGGTAGAGAACTAACCCACGTTCGTTCTAGCATGTACCCCACACACCAGGATCCGTGTGGTCTAGGATGATTTGTGACATAGTTGGCCAACATAGTCAGTCGAGATATAGTGACTCGTCTCCTTGTTTATTACATAATACCACATGGTCTTGATACTTGAGTGTGATTTTGATTGTCCAGGGTAGACCCGAGGGAAGGGTCGAGCCTTGTGGGATTTGATTTGTGAAATGATAAGGATGTTTGTGATTGAGAATTGATTTCGATGGGATTTTATGTATTGAGAATGAGCTTTGTGATGTGATTTAAAAAGGAAGTTTCTTATACGAATTACCCTTTTTATGAGATTAAATAAGAATGAGCATGAGACGATTTTACATGTTGATGTTTCCATGTTTTATATGTCAATTTTACATGATTTTGATGCATGATATATGTATACTCATATGGCATAGTTTTATTTCCTCATGCTCCTATTATAAATGATTTTTGCATAACACTATTAACATGTAGATAGAGTAGTTATCTACCATGCTTGCATTATTGTCTTACTGAGCGTGTGGTTGCTCATCTCTACTTTCCCCCTCTACAGAGCGTACATAGCAGCCGAGTGAGGACTAAAGCGTTGTATTTTAGATATCCGCTGCCATCCATCGCTAAGAGGTATACACATGAAGATTCTTTTTATATCTAAACAATTGTAAAAGCACAGTAGTCTTTTCTGAGTTGTAATTATGGGGGATGTAGATGATAGAAATCATATTTTGTAAAAATGAATGATTAATATTCAAATGTATGACATCACTTTTATTAACTGAGAATGGACATTGCGAGTAAATTATTATTGACTCACAGCCCAACAGTGTAATGGTAAGTTTGTTCACGACCGAGTAGAGAAAAGAATAAATGCGAAAAATTTAACGAGATTTTTGGTTAAAAAGAATGAAAAGGGTCGTGACACTTCTCCCTTGCCCATGCCCCCAACAACCCAAAACAGCCCCTTCCAACCTGTATGCAAGCTTCCTTACTTGCTTTCTTTGCCTTCCATGAAAACAACCATGCTCACTACTAGATTTTTTTTCCAAACAGCCAATAATCTGCGAAATTCATGTGTGCATGTTAGTGTTGAGTGATTGTGAGTTAATCTTAGAGCTAGATTATTTGTCCCACACCCACAAATCACGTTTTCTCCTCTCCACAATTCTGAATTCTTGAAACAACCAACAAAACAAACTATTTCATTACTACATGTTGAAACCGAGAGCATCCAAGGAGAGATGAGAGTTTAGCTTGTTTTGTGTGGGAAACCACACCAAATTTAGTTGAAAATGTAAAGAGACTTAGGATTTCACAAGGAATTTCAAGAAATTTCAGAAAATAGATTTCGGGATTTCAAGCTAGGGGGTGACATTAAGCAATTGATGTAAGAAGTGTGAAATTTCTAGAAATTGATGTTTGATTACTGCTATATTAGTGTAGAATAAGTGATAATTTTAGTCAATTTCAGAATTTGATACGTGCATGAGAATTAGGGTTCATAGTTAGGCAAAATAGAATTTCTGAAAATTGGGAATTTAAGGACTTGTATGACTAATTGAAAGGTAAACCTGCATGTGAAATTTAATGAATAAATTGATAATTCTAACAATTGGAAGAGAAATTTAAGATGGCCATTAGGATAGGGTATTCAAGCATGTAAGGAATGTAGAGGAAAATTGTTGCAATGTGAATGTTGAATTAAATTATACAATCTAAAATATTTTTAAAACAAATGTAGGTTACTATGATGTAAAAATTGACAAGAAGTTAGGAACAATGGGGCATAGGTTCATCTATAGCAAGAAAAGTATAAAACTAATTTTTATATGCATGTAAATTGGTATGCAATCTAAAATTTTGGAATTACAAAGTGTGAATGTTTAATTTAAAAATGCAAAATTTAGATGTTGTAGAGTTTAGGATTCATGTAATTTGAGGGAAAATCTGAATTGAGAGTAAGACTTGACAGCTTAGGTAGATTGGAAATGCTTAGGAGAATAATGTACTGTTTTAATGAGTGCTGGAAATTGATGATGAATAGTGGAAAATGAGTGCTCGGCTAAGGTAGGAAATCTAAGGATTTCATGCTTAGCATTCAGCTTGAAGGAGTTAGATTACAAAAACTATCATGAATTTAAAATATACATTTGATACATGTAGTGAATGAGAACGAAATTCAGAATTTAAGATTTAATTATTCTCCTTGGCTAAAATTGTAAGAATTTGCTAGTTGAAATAGCAATGTCAAACAAATGTTGTAATTGTTAAATGAAAATAGAAAATTAGGTTCGGTCATTTGAGTAGTTTAGGAACGAATTTGCTTACTAAAATTTAAGGATTAATTAGCCAATTTGTGTATAAACAACATAGTTACATAATTGTAAAAACCAAGAATTTAGTTAATGAATAAGGATAATTTGTGGAGTTTTGGCCACTATGTATGTTGGAAATATTAGTTGTTGAAATTATCAGGGTGTGGAAAATATATATATTTATAGGATTTGCATGATTTAATGTGAAGTTAGGGATATACATAAGGCATTCGACAACTTTGAAAGGATCAGAAATAATTAACTAGTTGTATTGTAAGAATTAGACCATATAAGCATGATGCAAATGATATTATTCTATGATGGGAAGAACAAATGCTTGTGCTAAACAAGTAGAAATATTAGAGGTAAGTCTCGGCTATGACCAAACATAGGGAATTTTCCAA
The DNA here is from genome assembly GCA_033439115.1 of Firmiana major. Classification (NCBI taxonomy): domain Eukaryota; kingdom Viridiplantae; phylum Streptophyta; class Magnoliopsida; order Malvales; family Malvaceae; genus Firmiana; species Firmiana major. The sequence goes on along the minus strand of CM065896.1, from coordinate 59,309,141 downwards.
GTGTGAATAAATTTAAGGCTTTAAATCAGTAAACTACGTTAGTGTTAGAAAGTCTAAAATTGATCTTGTGAGTGTTGTATGTGCTGAAATTTTATTCGTTCATGTATGAAGGTTAAATGACATATGCCCTTAAATGTTATTTCGGAACAACTACTTCAACAGGCGCCAAGGAAGCTTAGACGCTTATATGCGCGTCTAAGGCGAAAAAGGGGTAAAGTTGGGCGTGTAGCTATTGTGTGGTAAGGGGTTTATGTGGCTATTGTTAGTGAAATGCTTTAGCATAGGTTAGATCCATTTTTACCGATAGGCTATAGGTTAGTCGAGTTGCTAGGATAGTTTAGAATAAAATTCCCTTACCTTATACTACTGATTTTACAATATGTTCGTTTTGAAAACGCCATGGTCTAAAATTTTGTCACAGCATGGAGCTTATCGTTTTATATGATGTGTTTTTACATGTTAGTATCATGTGCGTGTGAGCATTTCATTATAAGTTTTTGTAACTCCATTCAGCTTGTTTGATTTTCGAAACTGGTTTGCATGGACTTTTTGAATAAGTTTTGGAAATAGCATAAAGTTGCAAAAATGGCTTACATGCTGATTTTTACAATGACGGTACATGTTTTTATATCGATGGGTTGTTTTCCCCAAACTTTGGAATTGTGAAATTAGGATGATTTGATAAATTTTATTGTGAACTCATCGTGGGGATTTTTGAGATTGTTGGCTGTAAGTCACGTATTTTCATATGTAACCCTTATGATTTCCTAAGTATACATTCGCTTATGTAATATGAACCATAAGTGATGTAAGGTCCGTAAATCAGATGTACACACTCGTGATGTAAATTCGTGATGCACACGCAAGTTTCATTATGTATGACTTATATAAAATGGACCTTTCTAAGTGATAAATGTGAATCGAATGCAAAATGAGTAGTGTGGTAAATGGAAATGAAGTTAACTTTGAGAATTGGAATGAAAAATGACTAAGTATGGCTGTAGGACAAGGGGAGATGGATCTCTAATGCAAGGGAGATCGATCTTAGAGGCAATTTGAAGGAGGAAATCGATTCTCAGTCCAAGCAAACCGATCCCCTTAGGCCTGGGCCTGAAGTAGATCGATCTCATTACCCTACCAGATCGATCTGTGAAGCTCTCAGCCAGGGAGAGATCGATCTCATGTTCTTCTACAGATCGATCTCCTAAGCTTGAAAACTGAATTTTGGAAGGCTAAAAGCAACAACAGATCGATCCCTTAGTAATGGAGATCGATCTCATCAAAGCAATTTCTATAAAACAGGGCCTGCTGAACTACAATTCTCCGAAGAAACATAAACATTTCATTTCAAAGCAAGTAACCTAACTTTTCACCATAGGAAAACATCACTTTTCATGCCAAATTGGGAGAGGTTGGTTTAGCAAAGTTGTTCATGGTGGAGAGGAGAATTTCTAGTTCCATAAACAAGTGGTGAAACTATTTGATTAAAGGAAACAAGGTGATTTCTCCAAATTTAGCCAAAAGGAGGAAAGCCAATCTATGTCAGATTTCAATGCACCAATCTCATGTATGTTGAGCTATACAATTTTATGAGTTGATTGGTGTATATAATGTTGATTTAAACATCTTAGAACATGCTTAATCTCCATGACCTATAAATGGTGAAATGTGAGAAATAGATGAGAAAGTTGAGTAGGCATGGATTCAAGGATGGTTTAAGCATGAATAGATATTATTAAGCATATATACATGATTATATAATGATTTGATGAAGTTGATGCGCTAGAAATAAAAATAGCTAAGATTGAGTATGTGTAGTGTTTGATGAAATGCCACAATGAAGTGAATATCATGAACTTGAGGTATTATAAGCTGAATATCGATTTAATATGAATGGAAAGAGTCTAGGAGTTTGAGAGATTCTCGAAAATGAGTTATATACTCGAAATGGACTCATAAAAGGATAAAGTCCATTAATAGTATAAAGAGGTCAAATGAGATATAAATGACCAAATGCATTGATTTCAATATCATGTAAGTGAAATGAAGTATATGACAATATACTGATCTGTGTAATACACAAATTTTAGCACTGAAAGATATCGTTGGAGTCAATAGAGCGAATCACGAGAAGTAAGGATTGAAGGAAAGCGATTCAGGCATGATTCGAGGCAAGGGACTTATGCGAGCTATAGAGACAGCTATAGGTATGTTTTCTTACTTGCGGAGTGTGAATGTATGCGATAAATACATATATATTGATATATCTAGGTAGAAGACTATGTATGAGAATAAGTCCCCAGTGTGAGTTGCATGACTTCTATGATTATTGTGAAAAGAGGTTTTGCAAACATTTTGAGAAAAAATAATAAGAGACGGGCTCTCGGTTTTGATGAGTTGCATGTAATGCTTTTAAGGAGTGATTGATGGGAGATTTCCCTCTCACTCATGACTATACATAGAGCCCCTTATATTGCTTTTTTCATGAACATGCACGACCCTCTATATCAGTCTGTGACCTTTACTTTACCACTTACCACTTATAGTTAGGCTGTGAGTCAACATCCAATCCACATCTCATATACATTCATTTAATTGAAATAGAATACAAACTGGACTTTTATAAATATGTGGAAGCGTTTACATCAGTTTCTATTAATTATACATCCCTTTCGTACAAAATATCACTAAACTGTGCATTAATTTACAGGATAGAAAATTTTTCTTTTCATCATAAGTGTATACCTCTCTATACTGTTGGAGAACTGGAGAACACCTTAGCAGGGACGACTGCAGTACTCAATACTGCGTAGTATCTGTGGAGGAGGAAATAAGAGAGGTGAGCGTAACACGCTCAGTAAGGAAAATGTGCAAGCAGGTAGATAACTACACTATCTACATGCTAAAATACATATATGTTCATTTTCCTTATAAAAACAATATGCATATTCATTAAAACAACTTCCATCAATGTGAAACCATTAATTCTCTAGATGGTATATGCATATTCACACAGTAGCACACAGCTTTTTCACAGCATAATCTATTCACACAGTTCATATATAGAAAAATGCTTTACTTAAAATCACACAGGTTCATTTCGAAATCACTTTGCACACAGCAAGTCAATGTTCATATAAGACATAATCATGGGTTAACACATTCCTCAGACACACAGAAAGGGAAGGTATCTGCCACCTCACACAGTAGTGACAATATCATATCACACAGATATAGAAGATTATGGCCATAATCGGATTTCAGGCTACACTGGTCAGGTGTGTGGGAACCCTACGCTTGGGGAGGTGGATCAACCATCCCGTCAGCTCAACTAAATTCACAGCACATTGCACCCCATGGCTAAGGCTCACAATGCATTGTGCTCCCATGGATCCTTATCACGCATTTCTATTGTCTCAAAATCAAGTGCGAATAGGTCAGTACCAGACATACAGCAGTACACGACGGCTCAAGCATGGTTTATCGGTCACACAGCATTTTCATAAACTCTTGTGCGAGCTCTCGAGTGGAACGCACAGTATTATCAAGGCATCAAGGATGATTTTGATTATCACACAGAAGCTTAAAAGACTACGTGCGAGTAACTTAGAGTAAAGCACACAACATATCTGAGGCATCGAGCACGGTTGTCCCATCACTTTAAATCGAGAGGGTCACATCGAGCATAATAAGAGCAAGATCACTAAGAAGTACTCTATGGCTCCAGTATGATTCCCAAAATCTAGTGCAAGTAGCTCAAGTGGAACACCCATCATCACCTGAGGCATCAAGCACTCTTTATCTTTTCTCAAAAACACTTTGAAAATAATGTGTGAGCGGGGCTGGTCAATCTACCGTTGCCTGTCATGCTCTAGCACGATTACACATAGAAAAGAAATAGAAGGGCTCCATGTATAGTTATGAGTGAGAGGGTAAATCTTCCTTCAATTACTCGTTATAAACATTTCATGCAATTGTTTAAACCGAGAGCCATTATAATATCATTCTTTCTCAAACCGTTTGTAAAAACATCTTTTCGCCATAATCATAGAAGTCATGCAAATTCATATTATTGTCTTATTCTCATACATAGTTTTCTATCTAGCCATATCAATATCTATGAATTTCTCGCGTACATGTGCATTCAGAAGGCAAGAAAACATACGTATAGCTATCTCTATAGCTCACATAAGTCCCTTACTTCGATCCTGTAGTGTATCTTTTTATCTCACACTGCTTCACATGTCACCATTTACGTCTACAACTCTGTCTATCTCTCCGGATGCTACAGATACACATCAAACGTATCATTCATCATTTCTATAATATCGAATTATCAAAACACCATTTTATTCTTTTATTTCCTCTTTGACCTAACATAGGTCCTTAGTGACTTTTCATGTTATAGTCACTTCTAGCTATATTCCCATATATCAATAGGTTCATAGCAGTAGCTAGCTTAACATACTAGAATTTGGTAGCCTGAAAGCTTACCTAGTTTGCTTTTCTTACCACTTAGTCCAAAATCTCGTAATATCGACCAACACCTTCGATTATTCATATCGAGGTCCCGTTTCAAATGTTGCTCTCCTCTGGCTAACGAACAACTTTGTATAAAGAAACGTCTCTTAATTTTGGCTACAAAGGGTGGTTTGTCTAGGAAAAGTGTTTGAACACTTCAAGAAAAATTGAGAGGTTTTAGATCACTGTACCTTTCAGCCTAAAATCTCATTCCTTATATAGAAATTTTAGTAGGAGATCGATCTGCATGGTGAGAGGATCGATCTCTCCTTCTTTGTTGCCTTACTTTTTAGTGCATTGGATTTCATGAGATCGATCTTCTCCAGGCAGAGAGCTAAACAGATCGATCTGCTTTTGGCCGAGAGCTAAGGAAATCGATCTAGCTTGCATTGAGGATCGATCTCCTCATTTACATAATACTTAGCAGATCGATCTGCCCTATTCCATTGCTAAAAGAATAGCATTTTTGGCTCTTCTAGATCGATCTTTCCTTCTATGAGATCTATCTGGCATTCATATTTTACAGATTTTGTTGTAGTTTTTTTTGCAGTAACTCATACAAAACATCCTTAATTTTGCTGTTATAGTCATTTTCTCACCCAGCCACCTTTAAGACTTGAAAATGACATCCATTCATACTTTATACACATTCAAACGTGTGTTCATTCATTATATAACCAAAGGTGTACAATACAAAGCTAAATGGAAGTACAAAGACTTACATAACTCATGCAACTTCATTCGATTTGCTACACTACTCATTTAACATTCTATCCACATTCATCACTTACAAAAGTCCATTTCTTCTCATTGATACATAATGAAACTTGTTCGTACATCACACACTCATATTACAAGTGTGTACATTAAATTAATGGACTTTACATCACTTATGCTTCACATAGTATGCACATATGTATTTCTTATGAATTCATTAGGTTACAACAAAAAATACGGGCCTTATATTCTGTGACGGCCCAGCACAGCCTACACAGGCGCAACCCCTCATGGGCCCCTGGTCCGACTGCTGTGACATCGTCCCACAAATCCGTATTGTCCACTTTGCAGGCCTCAGCCCACTCAAGGTTTTGCTCCACTGTGGGGGCAAGCCCATCTCCCAGGAGACGCGTCACCCTCGAGGCTCAAACTCGGGTCTTCACCCTTGTTCTTGCACTCTTGGTACCATTGAGCTCGTCGTATCTAGTCAATCAAATCCTTGGTACGCATGCTGAGCCTGGCGTATCTAGTCAATCAAATCCAGTTCCACTCATAGGCTAGCTATCACACAGTCTTTGTCAATATTAAGAGGGTCTATATCCAACCTTAGGTGAGCAAACTGCTCGAGCAGCACATATTCCCTGACCATCATGTGCGATACCATTCCAAGGCTCTTTCTACTCAGGGCATCAGCTACAACATTAACCTTTCTTGAATGGTATAGTATCTTGCACTCATAATCTTTTAGAAGCTCTATCCATCGTCCCAGCCTCATATTCAACTTTTTCTATGAAAACAGATATTTGAGGCTCTTATGATCTGTATACACCTGAAATTTCTCACCGTATAAGTAGTGGTGCCATATTTTCAATGCAAATACCACGGCTGCCAACTCTAAATCATGGGTCGGGTAGTTCCTCTCATAGTCCTTAAGTTGTCAGGATCCATAGGCTATTACCTTCCCATTTTGCATCAAAACACAGCCCAGTCCCTGTCCTGAGGCATCTGTTTACACTGTATAACCTCCTGAGCTGTTGGGTATGGTGAGAATAGGTGCGATGGTCAGTCTGTTATTTAACTCGTAAAAACTTTTCTCATATTTATCATCCCACTCGAATGTTATATTCTTTCAGGTGAGACGAGTTAACGGAGCAGCCAACTTAGAGAACCCTTCAACGAATCGTCGGTAATATCCTGTTAACCCCAGGAAACTTCGGATCTTTGTTAGCGTCTTAGGTCTTTTCCTATGTATCACAGTCTCTATCTTAGACAGATCCACTGCTACACCATCTCTCGAGACTAGATGACCCAAAAATGATATCTCACTTAGTAAGAAATCACACTTGTTGAGTTTAGCATACAACTCGTGATCTCAGAGGGTCTATAACTCTGTTCTCAAATGTTGCTTATGTTCTTCCCTGGACTTCAAGTACACCAATATTTCATCTATAAAGACAATAACGAATCTATCTAGGTATGGCTTGAATACATCATTCATTAGAGCCATAAATGCTGCAGGAGCATTCGTCAACCCAAATGGCATAACCAAAAACTCATAATGGCCATAACAGGTCCGGAACGTCGTCTTGGGTACATCTCCACTCCAAATCCTAAACTGATGATACCCAGACCTCAGATCAATCTTCGAAAAGATCTGTGCTTCTTGCAACTGATCCAATAGATCATCAATTCTTGGAAGGGGATATTTGTTCTTGATGGTAGCCTTGTTCAACAACCGATAGTCTATACACAGTCGAAGACTCCCATCTTTTTTCCTTATAAACAAAACCGGTGCTCCCCAAGGTGATGCACTCGGTCTGATGAACCCCTTATCTAACAACTTTTGCAATTTCTTCTTTAGCTCCTTCAATTCCATTGGAGCCATTCTATACGGTGTTTTGGATATCGGCTCAGTTCCAGGCACCAAATCAATGCAGAATTCCATTTCTATGTTTGGTAGTAATCTTAGTAATTCTTTCGAAAAGACATCAGGGAATTCTCTAACCACAAGGATGTCAACCATTTTCGGATACACCTTATCCAAATCAATCACATAGGCTATAAAACCTTCAACATATCACAATCATATTTAATTAGTAAAATCATCCATCCTTGGACATAATTTACTACTTCTTTCATTACTTTGTAAAGCTTACAACATGCTTTTCAGGGGTAGGAAACATTACTGTCTTAGCATAACAATTTAAGATGGCTTGGTTTACAGCTAACCAATCCATCCCTAATATTACATCAAAGTCTTTCATGTTTAATAGAATGAGATTGGCCAATATCTCATTTTCCTTTACTTTTAGCTTACAATCATTACAGACGTACTCTGTCATTACATTCTCTCTAAGTGGAGTGCTTATAAGTAAAGTCCTACATAGAGGTACATGTATTACATGTTCAATCAACTTACATGCAAAGGTAGGTGATATGAATGAATATGTGGCACCAGGATCAATCAATGCTAATGCTTCAAAATTAAAGACTAGGATGGTACCTTTAATCACATCCTTAGAAGTCTCTACAGAAGCCTGGTCTAAACCAAACACTCACCCATGACCTACAGCTTGTTTCCCTTTCTCTTCAGTTGTGGCTTTCCTCTTAGGTGTAGATGTTTCAACCGTAGCCTTCTATGGCTCTTTGCCCTTCTGTGGGGCTATATCAAACAACTCTAGGCATTCATGAGCTATGTACCCTACTTTACCACATCTATAGCATAATCTCACCATAGGGCATGGTCTACCCCCATAATATCTACCACACATCCAGTATTGTTCGGCCGTAGGTCTGGTTCCACCAATAACTATGCCCCTCGATGCTGGATGAACTGGAGGCTTCGCAGGCCTTTCTCGTATCTCCTATATCTTAGGCCCCTTACTGAATAACCTTTGACCCTTTTAGAACCCTCTGTCATCAATTGACCTCTTTTGATCTCTATCTTTGCCCTTACCACTCTTACTAAACTCCGAGGCATGCAACACATAATCTTGCTCATATAGCTGAGCTTTACGTATTACCTCGTCATAGGTGGTAATATCCAACGAAGCTAATCGAGCTCGGATGGAAGGTCTCAGTCCCTCAAGAAACTTCTAAACCTTTCTGTCCTCAAGGCTCATAGTAACTGTATCATATCTGCCCAGAGATGTAAATCCATACTCATACTCATCCACTGTCTGGTTCTCCTGAGTCAATGTCATGAATTCTAACTGCATCTTTCTCTGAGCAGTAGCTAGAATGTATTACCTCCTGAAGGCATCCAAGAATATATCCCATGTCACAACGAGTGTCGTGCACTCAATATCGACTGTGTGGCCATCCACCAATGCTCGACCTCGTCTTCTAACATAAAAGTCGCAATGATAACCTTCTCTGTGTCGGAGCAATGGAAGAATTGGTAGAGCTTCTCCATACTACGTATCCAATGCTCAGCTAGCACGGGGTTCTTCACCCTATTAAATGTAGGTGGTCCAAACTTATGGATCACTTTGAGTCAACCCAGATCACAATCATAAATACCCTATCCACCAACTTGTTGTGGAACTGCAGATCCTGAACCGGTGAGGGAATGTCCTGAACTGGGGGAGGTGCAGGTATCTCTGCCTCTGCAGCTTGAGGTCTCGGTGCAAGCTGTACTGGCTCATCTCTCTCAGGTGCAGTAGCCTGACCAACAGGGTTTTCCTATCTACCCTCTATTCTGGCCATTACCTGTGTAAACATCTCCATAACTGTGTGTACGCTATGCTGTAACTAACCTATACGGGCCTCAGTGGCCTCACTCAAATCTGGTGGATCTCTACGAGAACTAGACCCACCACGCCTCTCGGGCTGAGTGCGAACTTACTCCTCTATGAGTACGTCATATATCAGATATCCTGCATACTCAAAATAAGTGTCTCAGTCACAATTTCCAGCTTGGTATACACATTTGTATCCTAATAATGCACAATACTTTAGGGATGAATAAATTCCTAACTGTGGATATGATTCACATCAAATCAACTCAGCTCTGATACCATTCTGTCATGAACACGCACGTCCCTCTATACCAGTCTTTGACCTTTACCTTACCACTTAACACTTACAGTTGGGTTGTGAGTCAACATCCAATCCAATCCACATCACATATACATTCATTTAACCGAAATATAATACAAACTAGACTTCTATAAATATGCAGAAGCATTTACATAAGTTTCTATTAGTTATACATCCCTTTCGTACAAAATATCACTAAACTGTGCATTAATTTATAGGATACAAATTTTTTCTTTTCATCACAAGTGTATACCTCTCTATACTACTGGAGAACTGGAGAACACCTTAGTAGGGATGACTGCAGTACTCACTACTGCATAGTATCTGTGGAGGAGGAAATAAGGGGGTGAGCATAACACGCTCACTAAGGAAAATGTAGAAGCAGGTAGATAACTACACTATCTACATGCTAAAATACATATATGTTCATTTTCCTTATAAAAACAATATACATGTTCATTAAAACAACTTTCATCAATGCAAAACCATTAATTTAATAGATGGTATATGCATATTCACATAGTAGCACATAGCTTTTCACAGCAAATCTATTCACACAGTTCATATATAGAAAATGATTTACTTAAAATCACACAGGTTCATTTCGAAATCACTTTGTACACAGCAAGTCAATGTTCATATGAGACATAATCATGGGTTAACACATTCCCTAGACACATAGCAATGGAAGGTATCTGCCACCTCACACATTAGTGACAATATTATATCACACAGACATAGAAGATTATGGCCATAATCGGATTCCAGGCTATATTGATCAGGTGTGTGGGAACCCTACGCTTGGGGAGGTGGATCAACCATCTCGTCAGCTTAACTAAATTCACAACACATCGTACCCTGTGGCTAATGCTCACGATACATTGTGCTCCCCTGGATCCTTATCACCCATTTCTATTATCTTAAAAATCACGTGCGAGCAGGTCAATGTCAGACACACAGTAGTACACGACGGCTTAAGCACGGTTTATCCGTCACACAGCAATTTCATAAACTCTCATGCGAGCTCTCAAGTGGAACACTCAGTATTATTAAGGCATCAAGCATGATTTTCCTTATCACATAAAAGCTTAAAAGACTACGTGCGAGCAACTCAGAGTAAAGCACACAACACATCTGAGGCATCGAGCACGGTTGTACCATCACTTTAAATCGAGAGGGTCACATGCGAGCATAATCAGAGCAAGATCACTATGAAGTACTCTATGGCTCTAGTATGATTCCTAAAATCTATTGCGAGTAGCTCGAGTGGAACACATATCATCACTCGAGGCATGGAGTAATCTTTATCTTTTCTCAAAAACACTTTAAAAATAATGTCCGAGCGCGCTGGTCAATCACCGTTGCCTCTCATGCTCTAGCACGATTTCACACAGAAAAGAAATAGAAGGGTTCCATGTATAGTTATGAGTGAGAGGGCCAATCTCCCTTCAATTACTCTTTATAAACATTTCATGCAATTGTTTAAACCTAGAGCCATTCTAATATCATTCTTTCTTAAACCGTTTGTAAAAACCTCTTTTCGCTGCAATCATAGAAGTCATGCAAATTCATACTATTGTCTTATTCTCATACGTAGTTTTCTATCTAGCCATATCAATATCTATGTATTTATCGCATACATATGCATTCAACAGGTAAGAAAACAAACGTATAGCTATCTCTATTGCTCACATAAGTCCCTTATTTCGATCTTATAGTGTATCTCTTTGTCTCACACTGCTTCACATGTCACCATTTACGTCTACAGCTCTATCTATCTATTCGGATGCTGTAGATACACATCAAACGTATCATTCATCATTTCTATAATCTTGAATCATCAAAACACTATTTTATTCTCTTATTTCCTCTTTGACCTAACATAGGTCCTTAGTGACTTTTCATGTTATAGTCACTTCTAGTTATCTTCCCATATATCAATAGGTTCATAGCAGTAGCTAGGTTAATATACTAGAATTTGGTAGCCTAAAAGCTTACCTAGTTTGCTTTTCTTACCACTTGGTCCAAAATCTCGTAATATTGACCAACACCTTTGATTTATCATATCGAGGTCCTGTTTCCAACTATGTTGCTCTCCTCTGGCTAACGAACAACTTCATAGAAGGAAACATCTCTTAATTTTTGCTAGAAAGGGTGGTTTGTCTAGGAAAAGTGTTTGAACGATCTCTCCTTCTTTTCTACCTTACTTTTCAGTGCATTGGATTTCATGAGATCGATCTGCCCTAAATGATGAGATTGATCTTCTCCGAGCAGAGAGCTAAACAAATTGATTTTGCAGAAGGATGAGATCAATCTGCTCTTGACCGAGGGCTAAGGAAATTGATCTGGCTTGCATTCAGGATCGATCTCCTCATTTCTAGAATGCCTAGCAGATTGATTTGGCCCCATTAGAGATCGATCTGCCCTATTCCATTGCTCAAATAAGAGCATTTTTGGCTCTTCTAGATAGATCTTTCGTTCTCTGAGATCGATCTAGCATTCATATTTTCTAGATTTTGCTGCAGTTTTATGTAGTAACTCAAACAAAACATCCTTAATTTTGTTGTCATTGTCATTTTCCCATCCATCCACCTTTAAGACTTGAAAGTGACATCCATTCATACTTTATACACATTAAAACTTGTGTTCTTTCATTGTATAACCAAAGGTATACAATACAAAGCTAAATGGAAGTAAAAAGACTTACACAACTTATGCAACTTCATTCCATTGGCTGCTCTACTCATTTTAGATTCTATCCGCATTCATCACTTACAAAAGTCAATTTCTTCTCATTCATACATAATGAAACTTGTACATACATTACAAACTCATATTACAAGTGTGTATATTGAATTTATGGACTTTACATCACTTATGCTTCACGTAGCATGTACATATGTATTTCTTATTAATTCATAAGGTTACAACCAAAAATATGGGCCTTATAGCTTTTCTATGTGAAATCGTGCTGGAGCATGAGAGGCAATGGTAGATCGATCAGCACTGCTCACATGTTGATTTTCAAAGGGATTTTAAGAAAATGAAAGAGTGCTCGATGCCTTGGGTGATGCTGTGTGTTCCACTCGAGATGCTTGCACTAGATTTTGGGAATCTTGCTAGAGCCTCAAGTATTACTGCGTGTCTTGCTCTGACTATGCTCGCATGTAAGTTCCTATTATACAGTGCTCTATGCCTCAGGTATACTGTGTGTCTTAGGCTGAGTTGGTCGCACGAGGTTTTATGATTGTGCTGTATGTTGAGTAAAATAGTGTTAGAGTCGTAATGTATTGTTGTGTGTCTTACATTAACCTGCTCATACGAGGTTGTGAATGTGATGTAATGAGTATAAAATCGTGCTTAAGCCATCATGTATTACTGTGTGTCTTGCACTGACCTACTCGCATGAGATTTTGAGACAATGAAAATGGGTGATAAGGATCCATAGGAGCACATTGTATCGTGAGCTTTAGCCATGGGGTACGATGTGCCGTGATTGAGTATGAGCTGAAGGGATTATTGATCTGCCTCCCCAAGCATAGGGTTCCTGCACACCTGGTCAGTGTAGCCCGGAATTCGACTATGGTCATAAGTCTTTCTCTATCTATGTGATACGACATTGTCACTACTGTGTGAGGTGACAAATGTCTTCCCTTGCTGTGTGTCTGGAGATACGATAACCCATGATTTATGTCTCAACATGTATTGATTTACAAAGTATAAAGCTTTTTCTATGTATAAACTGTGTGAATAGATAATGTTGTATGCAACTATGTGATATTGTTTGAATATGCATATACCCATCTACCGAATTAATGGTTTCGCATTGATGGGTGTTGTTTTAAAGAACATGCATATTTGTCAGACCCAGATTTTTTGTAGCTTGTACCTTATGATTCCTATGTGTATGAACACTATATAATTATAGTTGAATCATAAGAAGCGTATTTACTAGACTTAAAGTGTTCTTGGAATGAATTAACACGAAAAAGCTACATAAAATGCATAATGTGAACGATGGGTATCACAGGCTAAACCGAGTTATTCTAAATCATTCTGACTGAAAATAAAAACTTAAAATAAGAGAGCGTAAAGAGCTCATGAAGAAAAGTCAGCTTGATTTAGACTCGTACATACAAAACGAGTGTAAAGCTAAAAAGGGTAAAATGGACCTTTTTGGCAAGAAAAGGAGTTTCGGGTGAAATTATCCATCGGGAGCGGCTGGAATATAAAGACGAGAGTGTAAGACATAAGAAATGACACTTTCGATATTTTAAGAAAAAGTCAACATAGTCAATGGTTAAGGAAAAAGTCAACTATAGTTAAGAAAGTGGACTTTTACCATAGTTGACTAATCATGGTTAAAAAATTAACCTAAGTATGGAGAAAAATTTGGGGAAAAATATTCTTGGCCAGAATACAAGATAATCATCCCCGAAAGTAAGGAAAATTTATTCGGAAGGATTCCAGAATAAATTTAATGGTTAAAAACGTAATGGGCCTAAGGTGAAATTTTTAAAGCCTATTAAGGTATACTAAACGTATATCGAATTTCTTAGGCCCTATAGACCGAATTGTTGGACCAATTGATCGGCCAAATTTTGAGACAATAAAAGGCCTGAGACATAGTAAAAATTTCAGCCCGAAAGCCCATTAGGAAAGCCCAAACCGAGAAGCCCAATTGGAAAAGCCCAGGAGATAAATATCTAACCATAGTTAAAGTTAACTATGACTCATAAGGTGACTCATAAGGTGACTCATGGCTAAGGTTTGGAAAGTCAAGCATAATGGCTGAAAAGTAAAGCTTAATGGCTAAGTATATGGCTTATAAATTCAGCCACACCATTGTCATCTTCATCACACCAAATCCGGCTAGAAGAAGAAACCATTGAAACATATTTTCCAAGCTTTCTCTCACTAGAAATCACTAGGAATTAGGCATATTTGGAACTTGCATTCTTCATGGAAGTTGTTCCAAATTGAAAGGAGATTGACATATGTTGGAATTGGCTATCAAGGAGCCATAGAGTGCAAACCGAGAGCCTCCAAAGTTTCGGCCAAAGGGTGAACACAACAATTGGTATATTTCCTAATTTCCAATTTCATATATGTTAATGTATTAATGATTTCAAGTATGTTGATAATGTTTTAAGCATTGAAACATATTAAATCACCATGAAGTGGGTTAGGCCGAGAGTGAGTAATGGGATGTTAAATTATGTCAATATGATTTTAAGACATAAATGGAATAGTGTACATGTATTAATGTTAATGGTGTAATTAGAATTAATCAAATTGATTAATTAATACATGTAATTTGTTAGCAACCAAGGTGTTTGATAAAATGCCTAAATGAACTATATGATGATTGGTAATGTTGCCTACCAAGTGTTTTTGAAAATGCCTAAGTGAAAATGGCTAAATAATAGGCATGGATGGCATGCCATGGTAAAACCGAGGCATGAGTAGCTCTCGGCCATGGCATGTGGCCGAGAGGCCCAATGGGCCAAGCCCGATTATTTTAGGCCCAATAGGGTGTAATGGGCCTAGGACAAGCCCAATAAGAGTTGGTGGGCCCCACAAGCCCAATAGGCCCAACAAAAGTGAATAGTAAAATGAAAGTAGGCTTAAGGTATAGTTAGGCCCATTAAGGATTATTAAGGCCCATTAAGGGAAAATAGACTGTATTAATGTGTAATACAGTAGGAAAATTATGATTAACCTGAGGAATGGTTATTTACAGCTCCGGAGTTTACATTGAGAGCTGATCGGACTGCGGGATTTAGCAGTACCGAGGAAGTGAGGTCACGTGACGTGATCCGAGGTAAGGGACTTTTGCGAGTAGTTAGAGATGCCTGCACGTATTTTCGTCTGCTTTTACATTCACTTAAAAACTCTGAGGGTCAGAGAAAGTGAATAATAATTATTACGACCCGATAGTGGCAAATTACGATTTTGCCCCTAGTTAGTCAAAAAGTCAACTTTTGTGAAAAGTTGCAAAAAGCATGGAAACAATTATTGTGAGTGTTTAATTGCTGTTTAGCATGAAAATAAATAGATGGGCTAATGATTTTAAGGTTGATGTGACTTAAGCACACTTTATAGTGCTGATTTTAATGTTTTATAAACAATCCCTTTTTAAATAGCCATCTATCATATTATGTGAGAATGAATCGTGCTAGAGCATAGCTCGCACAGGAATTCATATGTTTTCCACATACATTAGTACTGAATTTTGATACGCACTAGATTTACATGACATGCATGATAGAGTACTGGAGTTTTACACGTACTCAGCTTTTAATGATATATGCATGACATAGAGTGCTGGAGTGATTAGCTCGTACTCGAGTTTTACATGAGATATATGACAGAGTGCTAGAGCGTTGCTCATACTCGATTCTTGATTTGATATTGTGCATAGCATAGTACTGGGAGCTATTGCTCGTACTTGATTTAATACATAAACTATGCATTGACCTAGCTGCTGGAGATTGCTCGCACTAGATTCGAGTTTGTGATGTGAAACAGTGTTCGTGCGTAGTGTCGACTGTGTGTCACACTCGAGGGCGCACACTGTATGTGATATTATATACATGGTACCTATTCATGCCGCATTCTTGTGTGACTGAGTGTCACATTTTGAGAGGATGGCCAGCATGAGGGTATTTGTGAATGTGGTATGATACTTCCACAGGCGCGAGGGCTAAGACCTATGTTAGGCACCCTGACTGTGATGATAATTCCACGGGTGCGAGAGCTAAGACCTATAGTAGGCACTCTGACCGTGAGGACGGGTCTACGGGTGTACTTTGTACCGTGTCTGAGTGGCACGAGGTGTACGCTGTACCGTGTGTTGTTGTGGAGTTGAGGAGGATATAGCTGGCGGTTGTGATGGACTGACCCCCCTCCCGTTGCAGTAAGTGATGCCCCGCACTCCGAGATCTGTGTTGCTTGGGATCACCTTTCGGATATGATTATAGTCCAGTATACTATTTGCCTTTAACCACAGAGTCTTACATGATATATCACATTGATTGACTGATTTAAACTGCGGACAGACCTGAGGGATGGGTCGGACTCTAATTTTGTGTTGTCAATCATTTGATGCCATATTTATTACGATTTAAATATACATGGCATGATTTACATAAAGGCATGATTTATATACGATGCATTGTTTTGCACTACATGCCTACATTTGAGAAAGAAAGCATGATTTTCTGTACATGGGATTTATTCTGTACAAGTATATATATTATATTTCAAGAAATGCTTTTTAAAGCGAGTAAAGGAAATAATGTTTTCAAGGCATAGCATTATTTTGAGTAGATAGTGTTGATATCTACTTGCTTGCCTGATTTCCTTACTGAGCGCGTTGTATGCTCACCCCCTGTCTTTACATCTCTCTACAGAGCGTCAGTAGAGCGAGAGCTATCGAGGGATAGTGTCCCAGAGTCCACTGCTAGTTCCTATCAATTGCCAGGTATACATATTATGTACAGTTGTGTATCTAAACATAGAAACAGCACAGTGATGTATACGTTATATATTATGGGGATTGTATTTGTATTAGATTTTATATAATCTTACATGTATAATAAAAGCAGTTACATTCAGTAATAATATATTGACATGTATGTATGAAATGGATGATGTGGTAAGTGAGGACTCTGACATCGAATCACAGCCCAACCATTGAAGAGAGGAAAGGTAAGTTAAAAATGCGAAAAATTTATAGTGATTTTTGGATAAAGTCATGGATTGAGAAGGGGTCCTGACAGAATGGTATCAGAGCAGGGGTTGGTCTGATGTGAGTTGGTGTTAGAAAATAGGAAAGTATACATCCCCATAGTACTGTACTGTGTTTAGATATAACTCTGTATACCGGATAGGAGATGGACTAATTCATTATTATGAATGCAGGAACTTTGCCTATATGGCAAATACGCGTAGTGGTAGAGGTATGAGAGGTAGGGCTCGAGGCCGGGGAGATAGACCCAAGGGACGAGCCGCTGCCGGACCATTAACTACGCATGAGACTCCAGGTGCTACTGAGGCACTCGAGTGTGCCGAGATGCGCTTCACGAGATTAGAGCGTGGTCTCGAGACTATTATTGAGATACTGGCACAGACGATGCCAGGTAGGCAGAGACAGGAGGCAGGAGCTGCTACAGGAGAGGCAGTTGCCCTTGATACACCTACGCAGACAGCTGATGCACAGAGGACTGTAGATACTCCTACACCCCCACCGGTTTCGGGTGGTAGTGGATTAGGATATGGATGTGATTTGCATCGGTTATGAGAATTCCAGAAGTTTAGACCTCCATCCTTTAGTGGGGTCAAAGACCCAGTGGCTGCTGAGGAGTGGTTAGCAGAGCTGGAGAAGCTTTATGGATTCTTCGAGTGTACGACCTCGGAGATGGTGGCGTTTGCTGCGTTCCTACTGAAGGGAGCCGCAGAGCATTGGTGGAAGTCCACCCGACCTATATTGAGATCTCGACACATGGATATCAGTTGGGACATATTTCGGGAGGCCTTCAGGAGGCAGTTTGTTCCCGACACCGCACAACGAAAACTACAGGCAGAGTTTTTGGGACTAAACCAGGGGAGTTTATCTGTGGACGAGTATGAGACTCGATTCCTATCCCTAGGAAGATATGACCCAGATACCATGTACAGTGAGACCAGGAAGGTCCACAGGTTTATTGACGGGTTGAGACCGGTGCTACGGTCCAAGTTGGTCCCATTAGACATAGTGACCTATGAGGAAGCAGTGCGCAGGGCGCAATTATGTGAGCAGGATTACGAGAGGAATGCTTCCGAGTTTGGGAAGTTTAGTCGTAGTCGAGATATACAGAAGAAGAGGCCGGCTAGAGATGTCAGTTATCGAGGAGGGAAGAGACTCTTCGGTAAGAGATCACGGGTAGAGGAGGCACGAGAGAGATATGCTAGACCTCCTGCTTATACGACTGTAACCCCAGCAAAGGGCATTGTCATAGGAGGACAGAGACCTACTGCAGATCAGTGCAGAAGATGCGGTAGATCACACGGAGATAGACCGTGTTCACAGGGTGCTATGGTATGTTTTCGATGTGGGAAACAGGGGCACATGGCTAGAGAGTGCCCAGCGCCATTTGTGACTGCACCACAGAGGGGCAGGGAGTTTGATAGAACCCCAGCTGGTACGTCTGCTCAGAGAGGTAGAGCGACAGCAGAGGAGAAAGGAAAACAAGTGATGGGTCAAGGGCGAGTACATGCTTTGGACCAGGGGACAGCTGATGCTTCATCGGATGTGATTCGAGGTAACATCCTGATTTATGATATTGAAGCATATGTTTTAATTGATCCCGGTGCCACGCATTCTTTTGTATCACAATCATTTGCATGTGAGTTAGAAAAGCATGTAGAGCGTACACCATTATGTATGATGATGTTGATTAGTACGCCTATAAATAGTAGTCAAGTTGTAGAATATGTATATAATGACTGCAAGATGAGAGTAGGGGATAAGGAGATGACAGCCAATCTAATATTACTAAGTATGAGTGACTTTGATATAATATTAGGAATGGATTGGCTATCTGCAAACCATGCTGTTTTAGATTGTTATGCTAAGACAGTTATGTTTCCTCACCTTACTAGATATGTTGTAAAGTTTAATAAGAATAAATGAATGGAGTAGTTATGATTATTACGTGATTACTGATTTAGAAAACCTTCGACATATCAAGGTTTCATTGCATACGTGGTAGATATGGATAAGGCACATCTGGAGTTGTCAGATATTACTCTGGTCAGTGAGTACCTAGACGTTTTCCCGGATGAATTGCCAGGGTTACCACCAGACATAGAGATGGAGTTCTGTATAGATCTGGTACCTGGTACGGAGTCTATTTCGAGACCACCATATCGCATGGCCTTAGTTGAGCTGGAGGAGCTCAAGAGACAGTTACAGGAGCTGTTGGATAGGGGTTTTGTTCGACCGAGTGTTTAACCTTGGGGAGCACCGATTTTGTTTGTGAGGAAGAAGGATGGGAGCCTCCGATTGTGTATAGACTACCGATTGTTGAATAAGGCCACCATCAAGAATAGATACCCCCTTCCACGCATTGACGACTTGTTAGATCAGCTTCAGGGAGCACAGGTCTTTTCCAAGATTAACCTGAGATATGGGTACCATCAGCTGAAGGTTCGGGGTGGAGATGTACCCAAGATAGCATTTCGTACCCGATATGGCCATTATGAGTTCTTGGTCATGCCATTCGGATTGACGAATGCTCCAGCTGCTTTTATGGCTTTGATGAACGATGTATTCAAGCCATATTTGGACCAGTTTGTTATCGTCTTCATCGATGACATATTGGTGTATTCGAGATCCAAGGAGGAGCATGAGGAGCACGTCAGGATAGTGTTGCAGACGTTACGGGAGCATGAGTTATATGCTAAGCTCAGTAAGTGTGACTTTTGGTTGTCACAGATCTCGTTTTTGGGACATGTTGTATCGAGAGATGGTGTATCAGTTGATCCATCTAAGATAGAGGCTGTAGTTCAGTGGGAACAACCGAGGACAGTCACCGAGATCAGGAGTTTCCTGGGTTTAGCGGGATACTATCGGAGATTCGTTGAGGGATTTTTGAAGTTGGCTGCTCCGTTGACACGTCTTACTCGTAAGAGTACACCGTTCGTATGGAACGAGGATTGTGAGAAGAGTTTGAGGAGTTGAAGCGTCGATTGACCACCGCTCCGATTCTCACTATCCCTACCAGCTCAGGAGGATTTACAGTGTATACCGATGCTTCGCATCAGGGACTGGGCTGCATATTGATGCAGGATGGGAAGGTAGTTGCTTATGGATCCAGACAGCTGAAGGATCATGAGAAGAACTATCCGACTGATAATTTTATATTTTTAGAATTATTTGTGCTTAATTTCCTAATTATTTATTTAAATCCCTAATTTATTTTGTTAATTATCTCCTTTATTTAATTAAAATTCTCATGTTTGCAGATAAATCAAATTCAGATGAATTTTGAAGATTTCGGTAGAAAATGGATCGGAATTGGGCTAAAATCGAGATTGAGCCACGCGGACAAAACGAGTCATGCCACCGAGCACATCCAATTGGACAAGAAGACCGATGACATGGACATATCTTTTCAAGGAGCCAATGGGGTGAAGACAAGTGGCCAAAAAAAATGCCAACTCATCAAAGATGTGAAAATTACCATTTTACCCCTAGTGTTATTATAAATAGAAAAAGATGGACATTGAAGAAGAATGTAATTTGTTAGGGTAGAATAGCTTTTTAGGTTAAGTTCTAAGTTGCCTTCCGAATAGTTTTCCTTGTGTTTTAACATTTTCCTTCTCTTGTTTGGTAAAAACTTTACATTTGGTTGAATGATTAGTGATTTTCCCATGTTCTTCTCGGTTTTGCAAACTCTTTGCTTTATTGTTAATTCAAGACATTCAAGTTGATTAAAAGTTCTTCATTTTCCAATCTAAAATAGTTTATTTTAAGGCAATCTACTTCCTTTATACTTCTCGGTTTTGTTTAAACATTTTCTCTTTTTATTTCATTTCCATTTCATAGCTTCCATTTTTTTTTCATCTTAGTTGCTCTCGGGTAAGATCTTTGTGCATTCGGTTCTGCACTCATTCCTTCCTCTTTGCTGTTTGGTTTTGGTGCTTGAATGTGGGCAAATGCTAGGCATTATTTCACATTCAAGCAATGTGGAATCATGGCATGAAGAGCTGGATTTAGAGCAGTCCGAGGATGATGTTTCATTCACGTTGATGATGCTACGGGATTGAGATTGTGACTTCATTTGTTATGTTGTTTGTTTTATAAATTACCTCTAGGTTGTAATCTTCTGTTTCACTATGTTCTTTATTTTTGCTCTCTCTTTTCTGTATTTCTTTCTTAGTTGTATGATTTTCAAGTTTCGGTTCTTGATAATATAGATTCCATTTTTACTACATTTTGATCATGTTTCTTTAATCCATTCCGTTTACAGCATTTCATTTTAGCATCATAGTTTTTTGTTTATTTTCTACTTGTTAATGGTTAATGAAGAAGATGGGGTAAGCTCTTCGGTGTAGAAACTCAAGAAGCAATCCGTGGAGCATGGTTCACCCTTAGTTTCATTTCTTACTCTCTGTTATGCCCTGTTTCAGTCATTGCTCACTGTTTTTATAAGCTTTGTGCTAACTGGTTTTGTGCTTTGTTCTTATTATTGCTGAGCACAAAGTTCAGCATCGAGGAGGCTGAAGATGATGTTAGAATGGAGTGCAGCTGCTGCTGTGAAGTAAACCAGTAACCACCGCCTGAACCGAGACACACCAGTGAGCACAGCAGAGGACACTGCAGAATCGAGAGCTAGCAGGAAGTCTGGAACCGCGACAGGCCTATAGCACCTAGCAGCTGGGAGTAGCCTGGAACGGAGAGCACACCAGGCAGGACAGAACCGAGAGCCAAGGGCATGAAGCAGCAGACTGCAGGACCGGTTGCAGCAAACCAGCAGTAGCCAAACCGAGAACGCAGGGTGCAGCAGGCAGCAGAACCGATCCTTACCTGGAGCAATGGTTGGTCACCACCGAGAAGGAAGAAACCAGCTAACCTCGAGCAGCCTGGAGCTAGTTGGAGTCATGTCTGGTCAGAACCGACAGCAGCAGATCAAGCTTGGAACAGCTGGACACAGCTCTAGCAACCACCCCGAGACCGTGACCTGGAAACCGAAAATGAAGAAATGAATGATGAATAGTATTTTGGAGGGAGTTGTTGGATGATTTAAATTCTTAAGGCCTTGTTTGGCTCTTGCATTATGGCATTAACTCATTTTCATGCATTTTAGTTAGTTTATTTCCAATTTAATTAGTTAGCTTAGTTAGATTAATTTCAATGCATTAATTTAACTTAGATTTAATTTGGGTACTAAGTAATTTTTATTCTAGTACCAGGGGTAGTGCTTAAAATTAATTTAGATAAACTCATGCATTTTAATTAAGTAGTTTAATTGCATTTTTAGGTTAGTTTAATTTTAGTTTAATTTTATTGCTTTATTTTCATGATTGCATTTTATTTTGATTGCGTTAGTTAATTTTAACGGTTTTAATTTTCTTTTGTAGGTTTGTTGTTTTCAATTGCTTGGAGTATTGTAAGTACTTTGAGCTCGGTTTTATTTTCTTTATTTTATAGTTTTATTATTTTATTGCTTTCGGTATTTTCAATCATAGATTAGTTGATCACTAACCTTAATTTCATAATTTGCTAGGATATACTTAGGGTAAGATTAACCGATAGTTAATTAGGCTAACCAACTTCTCTGAGGGACGATAACTCGGGACTCAAAATCCCATTATTACTTGTACGACCCGTGCACTTGCGGTAGTACCCTTAGGGCTCGCCTAGTTTTTGGCGCCGTTGCCGGGGAAGTCTTAATTGGCCATTAGTTAATATCGGTGAAATTATACTTAGGTTTAATTCTAGCCTGTAAATATTTAGGTTGTAAATATTGAGATCCTTAATTTAGTTTAGTTAATTTTCTCATAATTAATTAAAATAAAAAAAAAACTAAAAAATTTTTTTAAGGACTTTCTGATGTTTGCATGCGTAGAGCAAGGAGTCTTGATTGCTTTCCTTTAGATCCTGAAATCGAACGAACTCTTAGACAAATTCGAAAGGATTCTAGGAAATTTACAGCTCCGTAGCAAAACACGATGGCAGAGAATAGGGAGAGTAGGACCGTTGGAGATTATGCGGTGCCGACAGTCGAAGGATATTATACCGGCATTAGGCCACCAGCTGTCCCTGCTAATAATTTTGAAATTAAGCCGTCCATCCTTCAAATGATCTAAACATCTTTGTAGTTCAGTGGGCTTCCACATGATGACCCACATGCTCATCTTGGGCAGTTCTTGGACTTATGCAATACCTTCAAGCATAATGGATTATCGGACGATGCACTACGGCTTAGACTATTCCCTTTTTCACTCAGGGATAGGGCAAGACACTGGTTGACCTCCCTGCCCCCGGGATCCATTTCCACATGGGATGAGTTAGCCCATCAATTTCTAGCCAAATTCTTTCCACCCTCTAAAATGGCCCGACTTCGTAGCGATATATCCTCCTTTGCCCAGTACGACTCTGAATCTCTTTACGAGGCATGGGAGCTATACAAGGAGCTTCTTAGGAAGTGTCCTCACCACGGCCTACCTCTATGGCTGCAAGTCCAAACTTTCTACAATGGGCTTACAAGCCAGAATAGGACGATAGTGGACGCTGCTTCGGGCGGAGCACTGATGTGTAAAACGGAGGAAGAGGCTTATAAGCTACTAGATAGGATGGCAGCTAACAATTACCAATGGTCCTCGGAAAGGCAGCTGCCAAAGAAATGGCGAGGATATATGAGCTTGACACGCTGTCCACCTTGACTTCTCAGATAGCCAATCTTACAAAGAAGGTGGAGTCGCTCAGTGCCCAACCTAATCCCTCCAACAATCCTAATCTCGTGTTTTCTGTCCAAAGTCCATTTCTATCTTGTGATCTGTGCAGTGGTACCCACGCTGTAGATAGGTGTCCACTGAACCTCGAGTCGGTTCAGTACGTTGCCCCTAAGTAACAGAACAACCCTTATTCGAACACCTATAATCCAGGGTGGAGGAACCATCTAAACTTTTCTTGGAGCCAAAACTAAGGGCAAGCTTCAAATTCTAGACCAGTAGGACCCCCAGGTTTTCAAGCTCCACAGGTTCAGGTACCACCACATCATCAATTTCCTCACCACCCGCCACCTCCATATCCACATTATCCACCGAATCATTCTCATCCATCCCATTTCCATCAACCACCACCACCACAACCCCAGCATTCATCTGCAGCTGATAAGAAACCCTCTCTCAAGGAAATGTTCACGACAATCTTGCAAAACCAAGCAGCTTCAATCAAGAACCTAGAGGTTCAGGTAGGACAGATAGCAAACGCTCTTAGTCAACGTCCTCAAGGAACCCTCCCTAGTAACACAGAAGCCAATCCTGTTAGGCAGAGGGAAGGGAAGGAACATGTAAAAGCTATCACCCTTAGGAGTGGCAGAGAGTTAGTAGCTACCCCTGTTGAGTCCAGACCTGACCGGCCTTCAGTTGTAAAACCCATAGATTCTAGTAAAGCAGCTCAGATGGAGCAAGAATCAAATGATCAAGCTGCAAAGGAAACAGAGACAGACATTTCTTCATCTTTACCTGTTTCCCTGTCACAACCATCTCTATCCTCTGATGCTATAAAAGTCTCCACTACATCTCCTCCTGTTAGACCACCAGTCCCTTTTCCGCAGAGATTTCATAATCAAAAATTGGACCATCAATTTGCAAAATTCCTTGAGGTTTTTAAGAAACTTCACATTAACATTCCATTCACAGATGCCTTAGAGCAAATGCCAAGCTATGTGAAGTTTATGAAAGATATCCTCTCTAGGAAAAGACGATTGGAAGACTATGAAACGGTGGCTCTAAGTGAGGAGTGTAGTGCCATCATCCAGAGAAGGTTACCCCCCAAGCTCAAGGATCCTGGAAGCTTTACCATACCATGCACCATTGGGAATTTATTCTTTGGTAGAGCTCTGTGCGATCTAGGAGCTAGTATAAACCTGATGCCATTGTCCATCTATCAGAAGTTAGGGATAGGGGATGCCAAGCCCACCACAGTGACCCTCCAGTTAGCTGATCGATCAATTAAATATCCAAAGGGGGTCATTGAAGATGTCTTAATGAAAGTGGACAAGTTTATCTTCCCTGCAGACTTTATCGTGTTGGACATGGAGGAAGATAGAGAAGTCCCAATCATACTAGGCAGACCATTCCTCGCAACTGGTAGAACTTTAATAGATGTACAAAAGGGGGAGTTAACTATGAGAGTCCTCGATCAGGAAGTGAAATTTAATGTTTTCAAACCTATAAAGTTCCCTGATGACTCTCAGAACCGTCTTAGGATAGAGGACATAAGGCTTGACCATAGAAAATTTGAGAGAAAGGAGGAAGTGGATAGGGCTCAGGAGGATTTAACTGTTAACATTTTGTCACCATTTTGGCTAATCCTCCTGCTCTTCGCCCTGCTGCTGAGGGTTGTCTTCTTTAGCTGCATTTGAGGTGGTTGTGTGTCCATTTTCACTGTGTATATAGTTCTTTTTCTTTTTTTCTTTTTTGTTGCTTCTTTCTTTATTTATTTTGCAGGTTTCTTTTCTCGTTTTATGCTTTCAATCAAAGCTTCGATTGTTCATCAACATCAGAAAGGGGAGTACTCTGTTCTCGAGCTTAAATTCTTATATTATCTGCACACTGAGGACACTGTGCACTTCAAGTTTGGGGGAGGGGATATCACTTGAGCAATTTTGTGAAAAATTGGAAAAATTTTCAAAATTTTTTTGAAAATCTGAGAAGGAATTTTCAAAATTTTTTCGATAAAATGAGCTTAAATTGCTTGATTTTGGGATGATTTAGTACTTAGCATGTAATTTTCTCATATTCCGATGATATGACCCCATGATTTAGTTTGACTTTGATTGAATGAGAAGCATGATTATAGGAAAAGCATGAAGTTGAGTTCTTGAATTTGTCTTGATTCTGATTGTGATTTCCTTATCTTATGCACATGTCATGTCATGAATCGGTATATTTATTTAGAGAAAGCTTATGTGTACATAGGATTGCATTTGTTCGGTTGATTTTATGCATCATATTCTAGAATTTGTTTGATCTAATCTCGAGGCGAAATATTAGATCACACTTAATTAGGGATATGATTTAGGCCATCTTTGGATCGTTTGAGTCTTTCTAGCTATCCTTGTACATATTCTACCCCTAGTCACCCATCTGGGCCAAATAAGCTTTTCTCTGTAAATACACCTGCTTATTTTTGTTTCCTTAGCTTAAATACTTTTTCCTATCCCTTACCCCGAAAGCATGAAAAGTTATTGGATATATTGTGAGCTGTATGGGTATTAAGTGATAGTGAAATAGTATAAAAAATAAAAAATAAAAAAAAATTGAAAAATGATGAAAAAGAAAGAAAAAAAAAGAAGAAAGAAGAAAAATTCAAAAAAAATAAATAATAAAAAAATTTGTTTAGCAAAATAAATAAGTTTGAGGGAAATTATTAGAGCTCTTACATTATAGATCCTAGAAGTAATGCATGTTAAAGGGTAATTAAACTTAAATAGACTTTATCATACCTTAACCCCAGCCTTACATTACAAGCCTAATGAAGTCCTAATGATCTTTAGTTAAGTGTGACTACATTAGTGGAGAGAGAAGTGAAAAGCAAACCTATGGGAATGATCACATGTCATTGACTTTGCATTCACTGTGCTGCATAATCTGATCCGGATAATGTACTGTAAAGTGACTTAGACATCTTTCACACACTCACGAGGAGTCCAATTTGGGTTAGGACTTATGATTGAATAATTCTAAGTGCTGAACTTGTAATTGTAAGTCTTTGATTTCATAGTCTATACTTTTTCTTTGAGGATGATATTGGGGAAATTATTGTGTTTTGTACTTGTCATTCCTACAATCATTTTATTTTGCTTGAGGACAAGCAAAAGCTCAAGTTTGGGGGTGTGATAATTCTATATTTTTAGAATTATTTGTGCTTAATTTCCTAATTATTTATTTAAATCCCTAATTTATTTTGTTAATTATCTCCTTTATTTAATTAAAATTCTCATGTTTGCAGATAAATCAAATTCGGATGAATTTTGAAGATTTCGGTAGAAAATGGACCGAAATTGGGCTAAAATCGAGATTGAGCCACGCGGACAAAACGAGTCATGCCACCGAGCACATCCAATTGGACAAGAAGACCGATGACATGGACATATCTTTTCAAGGAGCCAATGGTGTGAAGACAAGTGGCAAAAAAAAATGCCAACTCATCAAGGATGTGAAAATTACCATTTTACCCCTAGTGTTATTATAAATAGAAAAAGATGGACATTGAAGAAGAATATAATTTTTTAGGGTAGAATAGCTTTTTAGGTTAAGTTCTAAGTTGCCTTCCGAACAGTTTTCCTTGTGTTTTAACATTTTCCTTCTCTTGTTTGGTAAAAACTTTACATTTGGTTGAATGATTAGTGATTTTCCCATGTTCTTCTCGGTTTTGCAAACTCTTTGCTTTATTGTTGATTCAAGACATTCAAGTTGATTAAAAGTTCTTCATTTTCCAATCTAAAATAGTTTATTTTAAGGCAATCTAGTTTCTTTATACTTCTCGGTTTTGTTTAAACATTTTCTCTTTTTATTTCATTTCCATTTCATAGCTTCCATTTTTTTTTCATCTTAGTTGCTCTCGGGTAAGATCTTTGTGCATTCGGTTCTGCACTCATTCCTTCCTCTTTGCTGTTTGGTTTTGGTGCTTGAATGTGGGCAAATGCTAGGCATTATTTCACATTCAAGCAATGTGGAATCATGGCATGAAGAGCTGGATTTAGAGCAGTCCGAGGATGATGTTTCATTCACGTTGATGATGCTACGGGATTGAGATTGTGACTTCATTTGTTATGTTGTTTGTTTTATAAATTACCTCTAGGTTGTAATCTTCTGTTTCACTATGTTCTTTATTTTTGCTCTCTCTTTTCTGTATTTCTTTCTTAGTTGTATGATTTTCAAGTTTCGGTTCTTTATAATATATATTCCATTTTTACTACATTTTGATCATGTTTCTTTAATCCATTACGTTTACAGCATTTCATTTTAGCATCATAGTTGTTTGTTTATTTTCTACTTGTTAATGGTTAATGAAGAAGATGGGGTAAGCTCTTCGGTGTAGAAACTCAAGAAGCAATCCGTGGAGCATGGTTCACCCTTAGTTTCATTTCTTACTCTCTGTTATGCCCTGTTTCAGTCATTGCTCACTGTTTTTATAAGCTTTGTGCTAACTGGTTTTGTGCTTTGTTCTTATTGTTGCTGAGCACAAAGTTCAGCATCGAGGAGGCTGAAGATGATGTTAGAATGGAGTGCAGCTGCTGCTGTGAAGTAAACCAGTAACCACCGCCTGAACCGAGACACACCAGTGAGCAACAGCAGAGGACACTGCAGAATCGAGAGCTAGCAGGAAGTCTGGAACCGCGACAGGCCTATAGCACCTAGCAGCTGGGAGTAGCCTGGAACGGAGAGCACACCAGGCAGGACAGAACCGAGAGCCAAGGGCATGAAGCAGCAGACTGCAGGACCGGTTGCAACAAACCAGCAGTAGCCAAACCGAGAACGCAGGGTGCAGCAGGCAGCAGAGCCGATCCTTACCTGGAGCAATGGTTGGTCACCACCGAGAAGGAAGAAACCAGCTAACCTCGAGCAGCCTGGAGCTAGTTGGAGTCATGTTTGGTCAGAACCGACAGCAGCAGATCAAGCTTGGAACAGCTGGACACAGCTCTAGCAACCACCCCGAGACCGTGACCTGGAAACCGAAAATGAAGAAATGAATGATGAATAGTATTTTGGAGGGAGTTGTTGGATGATTTAAATTCTTAAGGCCTTGTTTGGCTCTTGCATTATGGCATTAACTCATTTTCATGCATTTTAGTTAGTTTATTTCCAATTTAATTAGTTAGCTTAGTTAGATTAATTTCAATGCATTAATTTAACTTAGATTTAATTTGGGTACTAAGTAATTTTTATTCTAGTACTAGGGGTAGTGCTTAAAATTAATTTAGATAAACTCATGCATTTTAATTAAGTAGTTTAATTGCATTTTTAGGTTAGTTTAATTTTAGTTTAATTTTATTGCTTTATTTTCCTGATTGCATTTATTTTTAATTGCGTTAGTTAATTTTAACGGTTTTAATTTTCTTTTGTAGGTTTGTTGTTTTCAATTGCTTGGAGTATTGTAAGTACTTTGAGCTCGGTTTTATTTTCTTTATTTTATAGTTTTATTATTTTATTGCTTTCGGTATTTTCAATCCTAGATTAGTTGATCACTCACCTTAATTTCATAATTTGCTAGGACATACTTAGGGTAAGATTAACCGATAGTTAATTAGGCTAACCAACTTCTCTAAGGGACGATAACTCGGGACTCAAAATCCCATTATTACTTGTACGACCCGTGCACTTGCGGTAGTACCCTTAGGGCTCGTCACCGACCCATGATTTGGAGCTAGCAGCAGTAGTGTTTGCGTTGAAGGTATGGTGCCACTACTTGTATGGCGAGAAATTGCAGATATTTACCGACCACAAGAGCCTCAAGTATCTGTTCTCACAGAAGGAGCTGAACATGAGACAGAGAAGATGGCTAGAGCTTCTGAAGGACTACGATTGTGAGATACTTTATCATCCGGGTAAGGCTAACGTTGTAGCCGATGCCTTGAGCAGGAAGAGCCTGGGGATGGTATCGTACATGATGGTTAGGGAACATGATTTGCTAGAGCAGTTTGCTAGCCTCAGTTTGGGAGTCGTGCCTTCTGACATGGATACATGCTATGTGATAGCTAGTCTACGCTTGGAGCCGGACCTGTTGGACAGGATCAGAGTAGCTCAGCAGACTGATCCATTTTGTATGGATGTGAGTAGACAGATGCAGAAGGGCACAGTGACTGATTTTGAGTTGAGTTCTGATGGAATACTGAGATTCATAGGTAGATTGTGTGTTCCCGAGGATCCAGGACTCAAGAGATTGATATTGGCGGAAGCTCATTTGTCGAGGTATACGTTACATCTGGGGAGTAACAAGATGTATCAGAACCTCCGGAAGGTATATTGGTGGTCGGGTATGAAGAAAGATGTAGCAGACTTCATGGCAAAGTGTCTCATATGTCAGCAGGTGAAGGTAGAGCATCAGAAACCTGCAGGGTTATTGCAGCCTCTACCTATACCGACATGGAAATGAGAGCATATCACCATGGATTTCATGATGGGTTTACCGAGGACCCGCAGGAATCACGATGCTATATGGGTGATCGTCGAGAGACTGACGAAGTCAGCCCACTTTCTAGCTATGAGAG
The DNA here is from genome assembly GCA_033439115.1 of Firmiana major. Lineage (NCBI taxonomy): Eukaryota > Viridiplantae > Streptophyta > Magnoliopsida > Malvales > Malvaceae > Firmiana > Firmiana major. The sequence continues at coordinate 59,278,872 of CM065896.1, read as the reverse complement.
CGACCGATACTCTGAGTTCATTAGCGGAACTGTATGTACGCGAGGTAGTGAGGTTACACGGTGTACCAGTGAGCATAGTCTCTGATAGGGATTCCCGCTTCACATCCCACTTTTGGGGACATTTTCAGGAAGCCATGGGAACCCAGTTGAGTTTGAGCACCGCTTTCCATCCTCAGACAGATAGTCAGTCAGAGAGGACTATACAGTCTCTGGAGGACATGTTGAGAGCGTGTGTGCAAGATTATCGAGGCTCTTGGGATGACCACCTGCCACTAGCCGAGTTCGCCTACAACAACAGTTATCATTCAAGTATCGGGATGGCACCGTATGAGGTTTTGTATGGCCGTAGATGTCGTTCCCCTATTGGATGGGAAGAAGTGGGTGACCGTAAGATTTTCGCTCCTGGCATGGTTACGCAAGCATCTGAGGACGTCCGCTTGATAGTAGAGAGACTGAGGACAGCTCAGAGCAGACAGAAGAGTTACGCTGACAGGAGACGTAGGCCACTAGAGTTTGCAGTTGGGGAATCCATGTTTTTGAGAGTTTCTCCTTCCAAGGGCATAGCGAGATTTGGGAAAAGAGGGAAACTAAATCCTCGCTATATTGGACCCTTTGAGATACTTGATCGAGTGGGAGATAAGGCGTATAGGTTGGCATTGCCACCGGACTTATCAGGTGTCCACGTCTTCCACATATCGATGCTTCGGAAGTATCACCCGGATCCGTCACATGTGATTAGTTACGAGCCTTTGGAGCTCCGAGAGGACATGTCATATGTTGAGAGACCGATTCGGATATTGGATAGGAAGGAGAAGGTATTGAGATCGAAGACCATCAGATTAGTGAAGATTCTCTGGCAACATCATACTTCAGAGGAAGCTACTTGGGAGCTAGAGAGTCTAATGCGAGAGAAGTACCCTCACCTATTTGAGGACTGACTTGGTTCTAATTTGGAGGACCAAATTTTCTGAGTGGGGGAGGATTGTCAGACTCAAATTTTTTGTAGCTTGTACCTTATGATTCCTTTGTGTATGAACACTATGTAATTATAGTTGAATCATAAGAAGCGTATTTACTAGACTTAAAGTGTTCTTGGAATGAATTAACACGCAAAAGCTACATAAAATGCATAATGTGAACGATGGGTATCACAGGCTAAACCGAGTTATTCTAAATCATTCTGACTGAAAATAAGAACTTAAAATAAGAGAGCGTAAAGAGCTCATGAAGAAAAGTCAGCTTGATTTAGACTCGTACATACAAAACGAGTGTAAAGCTAAAAAGGGTAAAATGGACCTTTTTGGCAAGAAAAGGAGTTTCGGGTGAAATTATCCACCGGGAGCGGTTGGAATATAAAGACGAGAGTGTAAGACATAAGAAATGACACTTTCAAAATTTTAAGAAAAAGTCAACATAGTCAATGGTTAAGGAAAAAGTCAACTATAGTTAAGAAAGTGGACTTTTACCATAGTTGACTAATCATGGTTAAAAAATTAACCTAAGTATGGAGAAAAATTTGGGGAAAAATATTCTTGGCCAGAATACAAGATAATCATCCTCGGAAGTAAGGAAAATTTATTCGGAAGGATTCCGGAATAAATTTAATGGTTAAAAATGTAATGGGCCTAAGGTGAAATTTTTAAAGCCTATTAAGGTATACTAAACGTATATCGAATTTCTTAGGTCCTATAGACCGAATTGTTGGACCAATTGATCAGCCAAATTTTGAGACAATAAAAGGCCCGAGACATAGTAAAAATTTCAGCCCGAAAGCCCCTTAGGAAAGCCCAAACCAAGAAGCCCAATTGGAAAAGCCCATGAGATAAATATCTAACCATAGTTAAAGTTAACTATGACTCATAAGGTGACTCATAAGGTGACTCATGGCTAAGGTTTGGAAAGTCAAGCATAATGGCTGAAAAGTAAAGCTTAATGGCTAAGTATATGGCTTATAAATTCAGCCACACCATTGTCATCTTCATCACACCAAATCCGGCTAGAAGAAGAAACCATTGAAACATATTTTCCAAGCTTTCTCTCACTAGAAATCACTAGGAATTAGGCATATTTGGAGCTTGCATTCTTCATGGAAGTTGTTCCAAATTGAAAGGAGATTGACATATGTTGGAATTGGCTATCAAGGAGCCATAGAGTGCAAACCGAGAGCCTCCAAAGTTTCGGCCAAAGGGTGAACACAACAATTGGTATATTTTCTAATTTCCAATTTCATATATGTTAATGTATGAATGATTTCAAGTATGTTGATATATGTTTTAAGCATTGAAACATATTAAATCACCATGAAGTGGGTTAGGCCGAGAGTGAGTAATGGGATGTTAAATTATGTCAATATGATTTTAAGACATAAATGGATTAGTGTACATGTATTAATGTTAATGGTGTAATTAGAATTAATCAAATTGATTAATTAATACATGTAATTTGTTGGCAACCAAGGTGTTTGATAAAATGCCTAAATGAACTATATGATGATTGGTAATGTTGCCTACCAAGTGTTTGTGAAAATGCCTAAGTGAAAATGGCTAAATAATAGGCATGGATGGCATGCCATGGTAAAACCGAGGTATGATTAGCTCTCGGCCATGGCATGTGGCCGAGAGGCCCAATGGGCCAAGCCCGATTATTTTAGGCCCAATAGGGTGTAATGGGCCTAGGACAAGCCCAATAAGAGTTGGTGGGCCCCACAAACCTAATAGGCCCAATAAAAGTGAATAGTAAAATGAAAGTGGGCTTAAGGTATAGTTAGGCCCATTAAGGATTATTAAGGCCCATTAAGGGAAAATAGACTGTATTAATGTGTAATACAGTAGGAAAATTATGATTAACCTGAGGAATGGTTATTTACAGCTCCGGAGTTTACATTGAGAGCTGATCGGACTGCGGGATTTAGCAGAGCACCGAGGAAGTGAGGTCACGTGACGTGATCCAAGGTAAGGGACTTTTGCGAGTAGTTAGAGATGCCTGCACGTATTTTCGTATGCTTTTACATTCACTTAAAAACTCTGAGGGTCAGAGAAAGTGAATAATAATTATTGCGACCCGATAGTGGCAAATTATGATTTTGCCCCTAGTTAGTCAAAAAGTCAACTTTTGTGAAAAGTTGCAAAAAGCATGGAAACAATTATTGTGAGTGTTTAATTGCTGTTTAGCATGAAAATAAATAGATGGGCTAATGATTTTAAGGTTGATGTGACTTAAGCACACTTTATAGTGCTGATTTTGATGTTTTATAAACAATCCCTTTTTAAATAGCCATCTATCATATTATGTGAGAATGAATCGTGCTAGAGCATAGCTCGCACAGGAATTCATATGTTTTCCACATACATTAGTGCTGGATTTTGATACGCACTAGATTTACATGACATGCATGATAGAGTACTGGAGTTTTACTCGTACTCAGCTTTTAATGATATATGCATGACACAGAGTGCTGGAGTGATTAGCTCGTACTCGAGCTTTACATGAGATATATGACAGAGTGCTAGAGCGTTGCTCGTACTCGATTCTTGATTTGATATTGTGCATAGCATAGTACTGGGAGCTATTGCTCGTACTTGATTTAATACATGAACTATGCATTGATCTAGTTGCTGGAGATTGCTCGCACTAGAGTCGAGTTTGTGATGTGAAACAGTGTTCGAGCGTAGTGTCAACTGTGTGTCGCACTCGAGGACGCACACTGTATGTGATATTATATACATGGTACCTATTCATGCCGCATTCTTGTGTGACTGAGTGTCACATTTTGAGAGGATGGCCAGCATGAGGGTATTTGTGAATGTGGTATGATACTTCCACAGGCGCGAGGGCTAAGACCTATGTTAGGCACCCTGACTATGATGATAATTCCACGGGTGCGAGAGCTAAGACCTATGGTAGGCACTCTGACCGTGATGACGGGTCCACGGGTGTACTTTGTACCGTGTCTGAGTGGCACGAGGTGTACGCTGTACCGTGTGTTGTTATGGAGTTGAGGATGATATAGCTGGCGGTTGTGATGGACTGACCCCCCTCCCGTTGCAGTAAGTGATGACCCGCACACCGAGATCTGTGTTGCTTGGGATCACCTTTCGGATATGATTATAGTCCAGTATACTATTTACCTTTAACCACAGAGTCTTACATGATATATCACATTGATTGACTGATTTTAATTGCGAACAGACCTGAGGGATGGTTCGAACTCCGATTTTGTGTTGTGAATCATTTGATGCTATATTTATTGCGATTTAAATATACATGGCATGATTTACATAAAGGCATGATTTATATACGATGCATTGTTTTGAACTACATGCCTACATTTGAGAAAGAAAGCATGATTTTCTGTACATGGGATTTATTCTGTACAAGTATATATATTATATTTCAAGACATGCTTTTTAAAGCGAGTAAAGGAAATAATGTTTTCAAGGCATAACATTATTTTGAGTAGATAGTGTTGATATCTACTTGCTTGCCTGATTTCCTTACTGAGTGCTTTGTATGCTCACCCCCCTTTCTTTACATCTCTCTACAGAGCGTCAGTAGAGCGAGAGCTATCGAGGGATAGTGTCCCAGAGTCCACTGCTAGTTCCTATCGATCGCCAGGTATACATATTATGTACAGTTGTGTATCTAAACATAGAAACAGCACAGTGATGTATACGTTATATATTATGGGGAATGTATTTGTATTAGATTTTATATAATCTTACATGTATAATAAAAGCAGTTACAGTCAGTAATAATATATTGACATGTATGTATGAAATGGATGATGTGGTAAGTGAGGACTCTGACATCGAATTGCAGCCCAACCATTGAAGAGAGGAAAGGTAAGTTAAAAATGCGAAAAATTTATAGTGATTTTTGGATAAAGTCATGGATTGAGAAGGGGTCCTGACAATATTGTTTTGTAAGGAAAATGAACATATATGTATTTGAGCATGAAGATAGTGTAGTTATCTACCTGTTTTCATATTTTCCTTATTGAACGTGTTATGTTTACCCCCTTATTTCCTCCTCCACAGATACTACGCAATAGTAAGCACATTGCAGTCGTCCCTGCTATCTGTTTTCTCTAGTTATCCAACAGTATAGAAAGGTATATATTGTGATGAAAAATTTTGTATCCTATAAATTAATGCATAGTAACATTTTTATTTTGTATTTTAGGGGATGTATATAATAGAAACCGATGTAAACTTTTTTGTACTTATTTATAATAGTCCAGTTTCTATTCTACTTCATTTTATTAAAATAATTAAACTATAAATGTATGAGAAATGGATCAAATGTTAACTCACAGCCCAACTGTAAGTGGTAAGGTAAAGGTCATGGACTATTATAGAGGGTCATGACAGGAATTAATGGTATCAGAGCTGAGTTGGTCTGATGTGAGTTAGTATCCATATCTAGGAAAATATACATCCCCAAAGTACTGTGCATTAGTAGGATACAAATATGTATACCAAGATGAAAAATGTGAATGAGACACTTATTTTGAGTATTCAGGATGTCTGATAGACGACGTACTTGTAGAGGAGAGAGTTCGCACTTTAAAAGCCGCAGAGATGAGCCCGAGAGACGCATTGGGTCTAGTTCTAGTAGAGATCCACTCGGTCTTAGTGAGGTCACTGAGGAATGTATAACGTAGTTACAACGGAGTGTAGAAACAATTATAGAGATGTTTACACAAGCAATGGCTAGATTTGAGGGTAGATAGGAGAACCCAGCTGGTCAGGCTGCTGCACCTGAGAGGCATGAGCCTGTACAGCCTGCACCGAGACCTCGAGATGTAGAAGAGGAGATAGCTGTACCCCCTACAGTTCAGGATATTCCCCCAACGGTTCAGGATCCAGTAGCTCCACAACAGTTTAGTGGTGAGGGAGTGTACGATTGTGATCTGGGTAGACTGAGAGAAATTCATAAGTTTGGACCACCTTCATTTAATGAGGTGAAGAACACAGTATCAGCTGAGCATTGGATACGTAGTATAGAGAAACTTTACCAATTTTTTCATTAGTACGATACAGAGAAGGTCACCTTTGCGACTTTTTCGTTAGAGGTTGAGGTCTGAGACCCCGTATAGGTTTAACCTAGTATACATGTAAATGAATTCATAAGTGATGTAAAGTTCATAAATTCAATGTACACATTTGTAATAAGAGTTGGTGAGGTACGTACAAGTTTCATTATGTATGAATGTGAAGGAATGAACTTTGATATGTGATGAATGTGAGTAGAATGAAAAACATGAGTAGTGTGGTAAAATGTAAGGAAGATTTCATGAGTTGTGCACTTCTATTTAGTTTATATTATATACCTTGGGTTATATAAAGATTTCACATAAGTTTTAATGGGTATGAAGTATGAATGGATGCCATTATCAAGTCTTAAAGGTAACTGGATGAGAAAATTACCAAGGCAGATAATTAAGGATGCTTGGGTGTGATTTGATGCAGAAAAATTACAAAAAATCTAAAAAAAATATGAAGGTTAGATCGATCTGGAAGAGCCAAAATGCTCTTATTCGAGCAATAGGAATAATGCAGATAGATCTATAATGGAGCCTGTTCGATCTGGTAAACATTTTGTAATGAGAGGATCGATTTTTGAGGTTAGCAGATCGATTTCCATAGCTCTCGGGTTGGAACAGATCGATCTCCTCCCTAGCCTGATCGATCTCCTGAAGCTACGTCTTGAGACAAATCGATCTCAAAGTCTCGATAGATCGATCTTATGGCTTCAAATGTCGTAGAAAAGAGGGAATTTAGGAGAACTAGATCGATCTCTACCCAAGGTAGATCGATCTCATCAAGCTAAATTTATAAATAGGAGCAGTTGGATCTGCAGATTTTGGGAAAACACTCTCACCTTACTATTTTCAACCCAAAACCTAGTTTTCTCTCTCTAAATCCACCCATTTTCAAGAAGATTTGTAGGAAGGCTATTAGACGCAAAGTTGTTCACATCAAGGAGAGGAACCACATAGCTTAGAGGCATTTTCCCCATTTGTTAGATTTAAGGAACAATGAGCATTTCTATTTGGAGCAAGGAGGAAATCCAAAGAGGTGAGTTTCTAATGTACAAAACTAAGTACATTTGTTTAGTTATGGATATTGAAGTTGATTCGGTGTGCATATTTATGGTAGAACTACCTAGAATGCCATGGAATGATTATAACCTAGAAATGGGTTAGTGTGAGAAAGTGGAATGTAGTGGAATAAATGATGAATAAATTATCTTTTGGTGATAATGGTGTTGTGGGTATGGATTTAAGATGGTGTTATGGAATGAATTGTGAGACTTACCCAAAAAAGGGTAAAATGAGTATTTAAGGCATTAGGTAAAATGCATAGCGAATGAGAGTTAGCAACACTAACTCGAGCTTTTGATGAATAAATTGCAGCTCCCGAGAATACACCAAAGCAAGTTGAGCTAAAAGCACGAGAAGCGTAAAGGAAGAGAGTCGCACCCCAAGTAAATCGAGGTAAGGGAATTGTGTGGACTCTTAGAGATATCTATGCATAATTTGGGTGCTTAAATGTTTTGGTAGAGTGCATGTGATACTAGGAAATGATATTGGGTGATTGAAGGGTAAAAAGTTAGGTTTTGAGAGATGTGCATGAAAACAAAAGCATGATGCTTTGAAAACCTTATTTTGTTGCTTTTTAGCAAGTGATTGGTAGGTTGCTAACACTTGAAATGATTTGCAAAAGAAATGATTTGATTTGGTTGATAACCATGTTTTGCAGAGAATTGAGCCACCTACATGAATTTCGTGAGAATGAAAGTGTGCTAGAGTAATACTCGCATGAGATTTGATGTGTGTTCATACGCATTAGTGCTAGAGCGTAGCTAGCACTAGTTTTCACATGGATTTTTATGATGTCGTGTTAGAGTTGAGCTCGTACGAACTTTATACTGGTTTTAGCATAGTGCTGGAGTATAGCTCGCATTAGATGCCTACCATACTTGTTGCCGTGCTAGGAGCTTTGGGTAGATTGGGTGTCGCACCGTTTAAATAGGCTCGCACATGGATTTTTGAGAATTGACATGTTGATAGTCGTGCTAGGAGCTTCGGGTAGACAGGATGTTGTACCGATTAGATAGGCACGCATGTGGAATTTTTAGATGTGGTGTGATATGATGTGTTGATATGGGTCCACGGAGTACGTTGTACCATGCCGGTAGCATGGATTACTTGTACCATGTTGAAATTGTGATATGCCATCTTCGGACGATGTTAGATCTGCTATGGACTGACGGGCTGGACATGACTCACCTCCCGTGTGGAAGCAGATAGTGGTGATACCACGCATACCTGATCAGTGTAGCTTGAGATCACAGGATATGGCCATAGTCCTAGAGGAGATTTCCCTTATTATATTGCCTATCTCACATGTCTATTATTTATGAATAAATCCATGTTTGAAATGTTTTGTGGGTCAGGATAGTCCGAGGGAGGGGTTGATACCTGACGAGTGTTAATTTAATTGAGATGAGAAAGCATGATTTGCTTGAGAAATGATGAAAATGGTTTTTAAAGTACACTGATGCATGATGATTTTCCATGCCTTAATTATGAAATATGCATGATGATTAATGTCATGCTTTGAATTTGATTTGTGCACCGAACTTAATAGCATGATTTGCTTTACATGCCATTAACACAAGCACAAAATGATGCTTTGAGATGTGAATGAGAATTTTGTGGTTTTAGAGCATGGCATCACGATCACATAGATAGTGTAGTATCTACCTGTTCGTATGATTGCCTTACTGAGCATGTAGTTTGCTCACCCCCTTATTTTCCCCTCTTTACAGAGATTTGAGTATAGGTGAGAGTGACTAGAGGCTTTCCCTTTTAGTATCCGCTGCATCCCATCGCGTAAGGTATACACACTGATGTAATTTTGTATCTAAACTTTCTATAGCACAGTAGCATTTTGTATGTAACTATTGGGGATGTAAAACAATGTAAACACATGTAAACAACACCCTGGTTTATTTTTACAAGAGTTTACTTCTAAATTTTGATTGCAAATGAAATTGTTATGGTTGGGTGAGGTAGACATTGACACACAACCCAACTGTTGAGAGCGTAGCTGATCACAATCAAGGTAAGAAAAAGAACGAATAATAAATAATGTATGAAAAGCGAAAAATTTACGCTGATTTTTGGTAAGTTGAAGGTCGTGACAGAAGTTGGTATCAAAGCTACGTTGGTCTGACATGTGTCGATGTCTAAAATACTTAATAAGTTGGAAAACTACATCCCCATGTTACTGTGTTTGTTTAGATACAAATTGTGTGTGAGTCTATTGGTTGATTAAGAAATTGCTATGAATGTAGGGAATTGAGCATTATGCCTAACACCAGTCACGGTAGAGGGGCAAGAGCATAAGCTAGAGGCTGTAGAGGTAGGCGTAAGGGTAGTGTTAAGCTGAAAACATGCGAGGCTTTGGAAGAGATTGAGGTGGAGGCTAAGGTTGAGCATGCTCCACAAGGTCCAGAGGAGAGATCCGAGAGTATTAAGGCATGCTTCGTGAGGATTGAGTGGAGCATAGAGATGATCTTAGAGTTGGTCACTCAATCATTGCTTGGATTTGGGGGTAGACAGAGTCCCGCTACAGAGGGTGATGTCGAGCAAGCGGTAGCTCCCTATGCACGGGCACGACCAGTCTAGAGACCTCAGACGACAGATACACCTACACCCCCACCCGCACAGGATATGCCTACACCTATTGTTATAGCATAGGGCAGTAGAGGCTGGAGTTAGGGTTGTGATTTGGATAGACTGCGGTAGTTCCAGAAGTTTGGATCGTCGTCTTTCAGTGGAGTTAAGGACCCAATAGCTGCAGAGGATTGGATAAACAAAATAGAGAAGTTATATGGGTTCTTCGAGTGTACTACTAACGAGATGGTAGCGTTTGCTGCATTCATGCTGAAGGGATCGACAGAACATTGGTGGAAATCCACCAAACCTATTTTGAGAGCCCGACATACAGAGATTGTTTTGTATGTGTTTTTAAATGTTTTTCAGAGACAATATGTTTCGGATACCTCACAACGGAAGATAAAGATAGCATTTTTGGGATTGATCCAAGGGAGCAGGAATGTGGATGAGTATGAGACAACTTTTATCTCCCTGTGCAGATATGATCCCAATACGATGGGTAATGAGGTCGAAAAGATCCAAAAGTTTGTGGATGGACTAAGACCGACCATCAGGTCCAGATTGGTTCCCTTTAATATACTAACTTGTGAAGAGGCTGTGCCCAGGGCGCAATTGTGTGAGCAAGATATTGATAAAATCACCTCAAAGTTTGGGAAGGTTAGTAAAGTGAGGGATAAATATAAGAAGAGACCAGTGATGGATAGAGGCTTCAGTTATAAGGGAAACAAGATGTTTGCTGGGAAGAGGCCGAGGATCGAGGAGATTCGGGAGGGGACAATTAATCCTCCAATGTATCGGGCCATAGCTCTAGCAAAGGGAATTATGATTTGAGGGTCACGTCCTACTACAGAGTAGTGCAGCAAGTGTGGTAGGTACCATGGTACTCGACCATGCTATAGGCCTCCTGCAGTATGCTTTAGATGTGGGAAACTAGGGCACATAATCAGGGATTGCCTAGAGATGACAGAGAGAGACCCACAGAAGGGTTGGGAGCCAGAGAGAGCTCCAGTTGGGACAACTGCTCCAAAGAGGAGGGCTACAGCTAAGGAAAAGGGGAAGCAGGCAGTGGACGTGAGCAGAAGACGACTGCATGCACTATACCAAGACACTGCAGATCAGTCTTCGGATGTGGCTAAAGGTAACATCCAAATCTTTGATTTAGAAACATTTGTATTGTTTGATCCTGGAGCCACGCATTCCTTTATATCGCCATCCTTTGCATGTAAATTATTGAAGCATGTAAAACCCACACTACTAGATAAGTTGTTGATGATATCTACCCCCATGAATGATAGTCAGTTGACTGAGCATGTATATAGGAATTGTATGATGAGGATAGGAGGTAAAGAAATGGTAGTTGATTTAATTTTATTAAATATGAGTGATTTTGATGTAATCCTAGGAATGGATTGGCTGGCTACAAACCATGTTGTTATGGATTGTCGTGCTAAAACATTAATGTTTTCAGGATCAGACAATCTTATTGTAAACTTTGATGAAAAGAAATAAAATGACATGATCTTTATAAATGAGAAAAGTATGATTTAAATTCATAATACTTGAGAGATGAATATGTTTATCAATTATGTATGTCGTTTGGTGGTTTATGTTACTAACGATGGAAGGGATAATGTGAAGGGTTCATTGCTTATGTGATTGAGACGGAGAAGGCACGTCCGGAGTTGATAGACATCTCAGTGGTCAGGGAATTCCCAGATGTCTTCCCGGATGAATTACCAGGGTTATGTCCAGATAGAGAGATGGAATTTGGTATAGATTTGACACCTGGTATAGAGTCGATATCTAAGCCACTGTACAGAATAGCTCAAGTGGAGTTGGAGGAATTAAGGAAACAACTGCAAGAGTTACTAGAGAAAGGGTTCATCAGGCCGAACGTCTCACCTTGGGGAGCATCGATTCTGTTTGTAAGGAAGAAGGATTGAAGCCTTTGACTATGTATAGATTATCGATTGTTGAATAAGGCCACCATTAAGAATAGGTACCCCCTTCCATGCATTGATGACTTGTTGGATCAGTTTAAGGGAGAGCAGGTCTTCTCCAAGATAGATCTGAGATCTGGGTACCATCAGTTGAAGATACGAAGTAGAGATGTAACTAAGATAGCTTTTTGCACCCTATATGGACATTATGAGTTTATGGTTATGACATTCGTGTTGACAAATGCTCCCGCAGCTTTTATGTCGTTGATGAATGAGGTGTTTCACCAGTACTTGGATTGATTTGTTATTGTGTTTATTGATGATATACTGGAGTACTCGAGATCTAGAGAGGAGCATGAAGGACATTTAAGGATAGTGTTGCAGACCCTCCGAGAGAAGAAGTTATACGCTAAACTTAGTAAGTACGATATTTTCTTGGAACATATCTCTTTTTTGGGTCATATAGTATCAAAAGATGGAGTGTCAGTGGATCCATCAAAGATTGAAGCAATGTTACAGTGGCAGAGACCCCAGATAGTGATAAAGATTAGAAGTTTCCTAGGTTTAACTGGATATTATCGAAGGTTTGTGGAGGGATTCTCGAGACTAACTGCTCTGTTAACACATCTCACGTGAAAGAATGTGGAGTTTGTGTGGGACAATAGATGTGAAGAGAGCTTTCAGGAGTTGAAAAAGAGATTAACCATTGCTCTGATTCTCAACATTCCTACCAGCTCAGGAGGTTTCTTGGTGTATACGGATGCTTCACACCAAGGATTGGGCTGTGTATTTATGCAGGATGGAAGGGTAGTTGCATATGGGTCTAGACAATTGAAGGATCATGAGAGAAACTACCCAACCCATGATTTAGAGTTGGCGGCCATAGTGTTTGCATTGAAAATATGGCGCCACTATCTCTGTCGTGGGAGATTTTAGGTTTACACTGATCATAATAGCCTTAAGTACATGTTCTCGTAGAAAGAGCTGAATATGAGACAGAGGAGATGGCTCGAGCTTTTATAGGATTATAACTGTGAGATCTTGTACCACCCGGGTAAAGCAAATATCGTGGCTGATGCATTGAGTAGAAAGCATATCAGGTTGGTGTCATTCATGATGATCAGGGAACATGAACTGTTGGAACAGTTCACGAACCTCAGTTTGGATGTAACCCCCCTGATGCTGATAGTGGTTTTATGTTAGCTAGCCTGCAGTTTTAATCAGATCTGGTAGAACGACTTCGGCAGGCTCAGTGCATTGATCAACAGTGCAGTCATATAGTCGGGCAGATACAGAGGGGCACAAAGATTGATTTTGAATTGAGTTCAGATGGATTATTAAGGTATAGAAACAGGATATGTGTTCCCGATGATCCGAAGATCAGGAATTGATCTTGACAGAGGCTCACTCATCGAAGTATACGAGACATCCAGGGAGTACTATGATGTATCAAAACCTTCGAAAAGTTTATTGGTGGTCGGGGATGAAGAAAGACATTGCTAAATATGTCACTAAGTGTCTCATTTGTCAGCATGTGAAGGTAGAGTATCAGAAGCCTGCAGGGTTATTATACCCTCTATCGATACCGACTTGGAAGTGGGAGCATATCACTATTGCCACGGTGAAGAATAAATACCCATTGCCCAGGATTGATGATCTACTTGATCAGCTGAGAGGGGCCTCAGTCTTTTCTAATATTGATTTGAGATCGAGCTATCACCAATTGAGGATTAAGGAAGAAGATATTCCGAAGACGGCCTTCAGGACAAGGTATGGCCATTATGAATTTCTAGTGATATCCTTTATATTGACGAACACCCCTGCAACCTTTATGAAATTAATGAATGAGGTGTTCAGAGACTATCTAGATAAATTTATGATAGTCTTTATTAATGATATCCTGGTGTACTCTCGGTCATATGAGGAGCATGCACGACATTTGTGGTTAGTACTTAAGATACTCCGAGATAAGCAATTATATGGAAAGCTTGGTAAGTGTGAGTTCTAGTTGGATCAGATAGCTTTCCTTGGTCATATAGTCTCAGAGGAAGGAGTATCTGTGGATCCAAGTAAAGTAGAGGTTGTGCTTAATTGAGAAAGACCGAGGATAGTTACAGAAGTATGAAGCTTCCTTGGTTTAGCAGGGTATTACAGAAGATTTGTGGAAGGAATTTCTAGGATTGCCGCTCCTTTGACTAAGCTCACGCGTAAGGAGACTCCATTTATATAGACCGATCAATGTGAGCTCAATTTTCAGGAGTTAAAGAGGAGATTGACAGCGGCACCTGTGTTGACTATCCCTGAGGGATCAGGAGGATTTTCGATGTATAGTGATGCATCCCATCAAGGATTGGGGTGTGTACTCATGCAGCATGGAAGAGTGGTCGCTTATAGATCGTGACAACTGAAAGACCATGAGCAGAATTACCACATGCATGATTTGGAGTTAGCCGATATAGTATTTGCCTTGAAGATCTAGCGGCACTATACGAGGAAAGATTCCAGATCTCCACTGATCATAAGAGTTTGAGGTATCTCTTTGATCAGAAGGAGTTAAACATGAGACAAAGGAGATGGATGGAACTCCTTAAGGATTATGACTGCGAAATTCTATACCATCCGAGTAAGGCGAATGTAGTTGCTGATACCCTGAGCAGAAAGAGTATGATATCTGCTATGATGATCAGGGAATGGGATTTACTAGAGTAGTTTGCCAAACTTTGGATCAGAGTGAAAGAGGTAGAGAATGGATTTTTGGCTAGCCTGGGAATAGAGCCCAGGATCGTGGATTAGATTAGAACTGGGCAGCGTAGTGACCAGAGGTTGATAGATATGGTTAGCCAAGCTGAGCAGACTTCGCAGTTAGATCTCACAATCAGTGAGGATGGACTATTGAGGTTCAGAGGACGAATTTGTGTACCGGACGATGATACCCTAAAGATAGATACTGAGAGAATCTCACTGCTCGCGATACACCATGCACCCAGGGAGTACTAAGATGTACCAAGACTTGAGAAAGATGTACTGATGGAGTGGTATGAAACGAGACGTGGAAGATTATGTGGCCAGATGTTTAGTATGCCAGCAAGTGAAAGCTGAGCATCGGAAGCCCAGAGGACTACTACAGCCTTTACCTGTACCTACATGGAAATAGGAGCATGTCACCATGGACTTTATTATGGGCTTACCGAGGACCCGGAGAGGTCGTGATGCGATATGGGTCATAGTTGATAGACTGACCAAGAGTGCCCACTTCCTTGCCATCAAGAGCACAGATACTGTTGATACTTTAGCTGAGTTGTATGTCAGCGAGATAGCTAGATTACATGGGGTTCCAGTGAGTGTTACTTCTGACAGAGATTTTCGATTTACTTCTAGATTTTGGACCCAGTTTCAAGAGTCCATGAGATCTCGATTGAGTTTTCATACCGCCTATAATCCTCAAATAGATAGTCAGTCAGAGAGGACTATTCAGACCCTGGAGGATATGTTGAGGGCATGTACGATGGATTTTAAGGGATCATTGGATGATCATCTGCCCCTAGCAGAGTTTCCGTACAATAACAGCTATCACGCGAGCATTGGAATGGCACCTTTTGAGGCTCTATATGGTAGGAGGTGTAGATCCCTTATAACTTGGGAAGAAGTCGATGATTGAAAGATAAATGCTCCCGAGCTTGTTGAGCAAGCTATACAGAGTGTGAAACTCATATGTGAGAGGTTACGGGCTGCACAGAGTAGACAGAAAAGCTACGCAGATGTGCGTAGACGGCCACTTGAGTTTGATGTTGGTGATGCAGTATTTTTGAAGATATCACCGAGTAAGGGTATCATGAGATTTGGAAGGAAAGGGAAATAGAGTCCTCGATACATAGGACCATTTGAGATCCTTGAGAGAGTGGGAAAGGTAGCCTACAGGCTGGCATTACCCCCACAGATGTCAGAAATACACAACGTCTTTTATGTGTCTATGTTGAGGAAGTACCACCCGAACCCTTCTCTTGTCATAGAGTATGAAGAGATGGATATACAAAAGGACATGAGCTACATTGAGGAACTCGTCGGGATTCTCGATAGAAAGGAGAAGGTACTTAGAACCAAAAGCATCCCATTAGTGAAAGTTTTGTGGAAACATCACTCAATGGAAGAGGCAACGTGGGAATTAGAAAGTCTCATGAAGGAGAAATACCCCCATCTATTTGACTAGTTGAGTTGAATTTGGAGGACCAAATTCTTTTTAAGGTGGGGAGGATGTGAGATATGAGAATTTTACACATCAAATTATGTAATGAGAACATAAAGTGTAATTGATTGAACTAAATGTAAAGTACTCTTACATTGAGGTGGCATGGAATGAATTACTAAGTTATAAGTGAGATTTTATGTTAAAGTATGAAACTATGGGGCCAGATCGATCTTGGAGAAGAGAGGATCGATCTGGTAAGTTAAAAATGACAAGGAAGGAGGAAATTAGATCGATCTTGGAGAAGAGAGGATCGATCTCCAATTGAAGAGGATCGATCTCCTTATGATTCTGTATTGAGGAGATCGATCTCATGAGGAAGGAATTGATCTCAAAATGTTTCTATTAAGGAGAAGATCGATCTCCTTAAGGAATAGATCGATCTCATGAAGCATTCTGTAAACTAGAGATCGATCTCATAATTGGAGCAAATCGATCTTGTAAAGCCATTAAGAGATCGATCTTACCCCATGATAGATCGATCTCCTAGGCATAAAATTACCCTAAATCGTCCCCAAATTCAAATGCAGATCGATCTCATCAAGAGCCAGATCGATCTCCTACCCTCCGTCTATAAAAAGGACCCTTGTGTTTTCTCGTATTTCATCTTTTCTCTCTCTTCCAAACCTCCATTTCAGCCGAACCCTAACTTTCTCTCTCTTTCAGATCGCCTATTTCCGTCCAAATCAAGAGTTACGACAAGAAGGAAAGTTGTTCCTCATCCAAAGGAGAACAACATACTTGGAAATCGAAAGACGAATCAAATCGAGGTGTGAGTTGAGCACTACACAAGTTTGGGTAATCTCTAAACTTCAATCCTTAATTTTGAAGTAGCCTTTGGTGATTGTGAGCATGGGCATTATGCTAAAATAGTTTCAAAATGATTAGAAATATATAAAATTGTGATTTGGTTAGAGTAGAGATGTTATTATGCAATTTGTGGTAAATTGGGATTTTTTTTCTATAAATTGAAAATTTAGACAATGAGGTGATTTTGGCATAGGTATTATGCATGAGAAATGTAGAAGGTTGAGATGTAGTGGACGAGATTATGAATGGTGATAGAACTGTGAGAATTGAGTTGATTGAGATATTAATGAGAATATGAGCAAACGTGTGCTCCATAATGCGATTGAGTTGGGTTATTGATGTTTTTAACATTGTTTGGACAGCTCAGGAGTTCCAGAGTGGAATGCGAGGCTAATCCGTGATACAGGGGAACGATCGCAGTGTATGAGGTGCAGAGAGGTAAGGGAAAACCAAACCATTTGTGTATGTGTTTTGATGAACTGTTTGTAGCATGAACCATGATTTGAGAATACAAGCATGTTTAGTGTTGTGTCGAGATAAGATTTCACACGATTTTTATAGCCGGTTAGAGCCTATTGTTTTATGAGTTTATAAGCTAAGTGTAAAACCACTTCATAAACCGTTGAGTTGCGTGAAAAGTAAATTGGGCTTTACGTTAAGGCAATATTGAGATTTGAGAAAATGTGTGCATGTTTTGCTAGTTGGAACTCGGTTTTTATATGTTTTGTGTTGAGTACACGAATGTTTTAAATGAGTTTTATGAGAGAAAACCATTATGAGTTCTACGTGAAGGCATAACGATTTCTTTTATGATAATGGCTAATGATTAAGACTTATGTGTGTCATGTTGAATACACATCAGGCCTTGCTTTGGTAGCATGTAAGTTCGGGCCTTGTTCTGGTAACATGTAAGTTCGATTATTCCTCAGCTTTGGTAGCGTTGGGAGGCCTTACTTTAGTAGCATGTAAGACCGATATAGTGGGCCACCTGCGAACTGACCCAGGGACCACATGATATAGTGGGCCGCTTGGGAACCGACCCAGGGACCACGTGATAGAGTGGGCCACCTGGGAACTGACCCAGGGACCACGTGATAGTGTGCATGAGGCGAGGCATTGCTTTGGGTACCGACCCAAGGACCACGTGTTAAGACCCTCCATGACTTAACCAAAACCACTACAATTTTTTTTTTCATTTTTAACTTACCTTTCCTCTCTTCAATGGTTGGGCTGTTATTCGATGTTAGCTTCCTCGCATACCATATCATCCATTTTCATACATACATGTCAATATACTGTTACTTACTATAACTTCTTTTATAATACATGTGAGATCATATAAAAGCTAATACAAATACATTCCCCATAATATATATCATATACATCACTGTGTTGTTTCTATGTTTAGATACATAACCGTACAAAATATGTATACCTGTCGATTGATAGGAAACAGCAGCAAACAATAGGAATACTATCCCTCAATTTGCTCTCACTCTACTGCTGGTGCTTTGTACAGAGATGTAAAAGAAAGGGGGTGAGAATACAACCCGCTCAGTAAGGAAATCAGCCAAGCAAGTAGACATCTACACTATCTACTTAAAATAATGCTATGCCTCGAAAACATCATTTCCTTAACTCACTTTAAAAGCATGTCTTTAAGTATATATATATATATATACTCGTACAAATTAAATCCCATGTACAGAAATCATGCTTTCTTTCTCAAATGTAGGCATGTAGTGCAAAATAATGCATCTTTATAATATCACAATGCCTTTAGATAAATCATGCCATGTATATTAAATCACAGTAAATATGGCATTTAAATCATTCACAATAATCGGATTTCGACCTATCCCTCGGGTCTATCTGTAAATAAATCAATAAATCAGGTGATAAATCATGTGAGACTCTGTGGTGAAATGCAAATAGTATCTTGGACTATGGCCATATCCAATAATGGTGATCCCAAGCAACACAGATCTCGGTGTGCGGGGCATCACTGCTGTAACGGGAAGGGGGTCAGTCCATCACAACCGCCGCCTGCTATATCCTCCTCAACTCAACAACACCATACGGTATAATGTACTCCATGCCACTCGCACGGTACAACGTACTCCATGGACCCTACATCATAGTCGAGGTACCTGCCATAGGTCTTAGCCCTCAAACATTGGAATATCATACCACGTCTCTAAATCCACATGCGAACCTCTCATAGTGTGACACTCAGTCTACACGAGGAAATCAAGCATGGTTTTTGACATGTATCATATATCACATAAATTATAATGCGCGCCTTTGAGCGTGACTCACAGTCGACACTCCACTCAAACACTGTTTCACATCACAAACTCGAACTCTATCATGCATAAATCACATAAAACTGAGTACGAGTAATAACTCCAGCACTCTATCATGCATGTCATGGAAATCTAGTGCGAATCACAATCCAGCACTAATATATGTGGAAAATATATGAAATCAAGTGCGAGTTGTGATCTAGCACGATTTATTCTCACATAATACGATAGATGGCTCTTTAAAAAGGGATGTTTTTAAAAACATCAAAATCAGCACTATAAGTGTGCTTAATTAATATCAACCTTAAAATCATTAGCCAATCTACTTATTCTTCTGCTAAACAACAGTAAAACACTCAAAATGGTGGTTTCCATGCTTTTTACAACTTTTCACAAAAGTTGACTTTTTTCCTAAGTAAGGGTAAAATCGTAATTTGTCACTATCGGGTCACAGTAATTGTTATTCACTTTCTCTAACCCTCAGAGTTTTTAAGTGAATGTAAAAGCAGACAAAAATAGATGCAGGTATCTCTAACTACTCATAAAAGTCCCTTACCTACAATCACTCGAGAAATTTATTGGATCAAGTTAATTATATTTTTCCTACTGTATTTCACATTAAATACAGTATATTTCCTTTAATGGGCTTTTATAATCCTTAATGGGCCTAACTATGCCTTAAGCCCATTTCAATTTTACTATTCATTTTTGTTGGGCCTATTGGGCTTGTGGGGCCCACCAACTCTTATTGAGCTTATTCGAGACCCATTACATCACATTCATGGCCGAGAGCACTCCATGTCGTCGGTCACACCATGGCATGATGTCCATGTCTATTTCCATAGCCAATTCACTTAGGCATTTTCACAAACACTTGGTTGGCATGTCTTAAGCCTTTCCTATAGTTCATGTTGGCATTTTATCAAACACCTTATGTGCCAATATCATACCACAATCCATATGAACAAATTGATTATAACTAACCATGCCATAATCATGTCTACATGCATATCAACCTATACATGTCTTAAAATCACATGTGTATTTATCAAAACTCATATACCAAATTTTGGCCATCACATGTTCATGGTGTTTTCATGTGTTTCAATCCATAAAACATATACCAATCAACTCCATATAACTCGTAAATTACCATATATGAAGTTGGAAGCTTGAAATTATACCTAGTATTTGTGTTCACACTTTGCCGAAACATTGAAGCCTCATGGTTTGCACACTATGGATCCTTGATAGCCACTTCCAACATATGTCACTCTCCTCTCAATTTGGAACAACTTTCATGAAGATTGCAAGTTCCAAATATGCCTTTTTCCTAGTGATTTCTAGTGAGAGAAAACTTAGAAAACTTTTCGGTTATGGTTTCTTCACTTTACCGAAAATGAAAGGATGAAGATGATTATGTGTTGGCTTGTATTTATAAGTCTATTACTTAGTCATTAAGCTAAAATCCAGCCACCTTAATGGACTTCCAAAAAGCTTAGGTAATGGTTATCATTTTAGACTTTGTTACCTTTCATTAATAGCTTTTAACTTATACTAATGGACTTTTTAATTGGGCTTCTCGGTTTGGGCTTTTTCTTTGGGCTTTTGTGTTGAAATTTTTACTACCTATTGGGCTTTCAATTGTCTCAATATTGGGCCCATAAATTGGCCCAACAATTCGGCCCATTGGGCTTCCCAAATTCGGCCCACACTTATGATACCTTAATGGGCTTTAAAATTTCCATCTTTGGCCCACTACGTTTTTTACCATTAAATTAAATCTGAAATTCATCCAAATAAATTTTCCTTACTTTCAAGGATGATTATCTTATATTCTGACCAACAATTTTTTGCCCAATTTTTTCTCCATAGTTAGGTTAATTTTTAACCATGGTTAGTCAACTATGGTGAAAGTCCACTTTTCTTAACTATAGTTGACTTTTTCCTTAATCATTGACCAAGTTGACTTTTTTTCAAAATTTCAAAAGTATCATATCTTATGTCTTACACTCTCGTCTTTACATTTTAGCCATTTTCGGTAGGTAAACACACATGAAATACCTTAAATACCTTAACTCGCTAAAAAGGTCCATTTTACCCTTTTTAGCTTTTACTCTCGTTCTCTGTGTTCGGAACTAAATCAAACTGACTTTCCTTCATAAGCTCTCTATGTTTTCTCATTTTAAGTTCTTATTTTCAGTCAGAATGATTCAGATCCACTTGGTTTAGCCTGTGACTCTTATAGCTCACAGCTCACATTAGGCTTTTATGTTGCTTATGCGTGATAAATCATTTCACATACTCTTTAAATCTAGTAAATACTCTTCTTATGATTCAACTATAATAATAGAGTGTTCATACACATAGGAATCATAAGGAACAGGCTACATAAAATACGGGTCTAACAATCCTCCCCTACTCAGCAAATTTGGTCCTCCAAATTAGAACCAGGTCAGTCATCAAATAAATGAGGGTGCTTCTCTCGCATCAAACTCTCCAGCTCCCAAGTAGCCTCCTATGAAGTATGATGTTGCTAGAGAACCTTCGCTAATCCAATAGTCATTGATCTTAATACCTCCTCCTTCCTATCCAGTGTCTGAATTGGTCGCTCAACATATGACATGTCCTCTCGGAGCTCCAAAGGCTAATAACTAAACACATGTGCCGGATCCGGGTGATACTTTCAAAGCATCGATATGTGGAAGATGTTATGGACACCTGATAAGTCCGGTGGTAATGCCAAACTATAAGCCTTATCTCCCACTCGATCAAGTATCTCAAAGGGTCCAATATAGCGAGGATTCAGCTTTCCTTGCTTCCCAAACCTCGCTATGCCCTTGGAAGGAGAAACTTTCAGAAACACAGATTCACCAACTGCAAACTCTAGTGGCCTTCATCTCTTGTCAGTGTAACTCTTCTGTCTACTTTGAGCTATCCTCAGTCTCTCTACAATCAAGTGGACGTCCTTATATGCTTGTGTAACCATATCAGGAGCGAAAATCTTACGGTCACCCACTTCTTCCCATCCAATAGGAGAACGACATCTACGACCATATAAAGACCATACGGTGCCATCCCGATACTCGAATGATAACTTTTATTGTAGGCGAACTCGGCTAGTGGCAAGTGGTCATCCTAGGAGCCTCTAAAATCTAGCACAGATGCTCTCAACATATCCTCTAGAGTCTTTATAGTCCTCTCTGACTGACCATTTTTTTGAGGATGGAAAGCGGTGCTCAGACTCAACTGGGTTCCCATGGCTTCCTGAAAATGTTCCCAAAAGTGGGAAGTGAAGCGGGAATCCCTATCAGAGACTATGCTCACTGGTACACCATGTAACCTTACTACCTCGCGTACATACAGCTCTGCTAATGAACTCAGAGTATCGATATCTCTCATAGCTAGGAAGTGGGCTGACTTCATCAGTCTGTCAACAATCACCCATATAGCATCGTGATTCCTACGGGTCCTCGGTAAACCTATCACGAAATCCATGGTGATATGCTCTCATTTCCATGCCGATATAGGTAGAGGCTGCAATAACCATACAATTTTCTGATACTCTACCTTCACCTGCTGACATACGAGACACTTTACCATAAAATCTGCTACATCTCTCTTCATACCCGACCATCAGTATACCTTACGAAGGTTCTGATACATCTTGTTACTCCCCAGATGTAACGTATATCTAGATGAATGAGCTTCCACCAATATCAATCTCCCGAGTCCTTGATCCTCGGGAACACACAATCTGCCTCTAAACCTCAGTAGCCTATCAGAACTCAACTAAAAATCAGTCACTGTGCCCTTCTACATCTGACCACTCACATCCATACAAAATGGATCAGTCTCCTGAGCCACTCTGATCCTGTCTAACAGATCCGGCTCTAAGTGTAGACTAGCTATCACATAGCCTATATCCATGTCAGAAGGCATAACTCTCAGACTGAGGCTAGCAAACTGCTCTAGTAAATCATGTTCCCTAACCATCATATACGATACCATCCTTAGGCTCTTCCTACTCAAAGCATCAGCTACAACATTAGCCTTTCCCGGATGATAAAGTATCTCACAATCGTAGTCCTTCAGAAGCTCTAGCCATCTTCTTTGTCTCATGTTCAATTCCTTCAGTGAGAACATATACTTAAGGCTCTTATGGTCGGTAAATATTTGGAATTTCTCACCATACAAGTAGTGGCGCCATACCTTCATCACAAACACTACTGCTGCAAACTCCAAATCATGGGTTGGATAGTTCTTCTCATAATCCTTCGATTGTCTGGATCCATAAGCAACTACCCTTCCATCCTGCATCAATACATAGCCCAGTCCCTGATGCGAAGCATCGGTATACACTGCAAATCCTCCTAAGCTGGTAGGGATAGTGAGAATCGGAGCGGTGGTCAATCGACGCTTCAACTCCTGAAAACTCTTCTCATAATCCTCGTTCCATACGAACGATACACTCTTCCGAGTGAGATGTGTCAACGGAGCAGCCAACTTAAAAAATCCTTTAACGAATCTCCGATAATATCCGACTAAACCCAAAAAACTCTTGATTTCGGTGACTCTCCCCGATTATTCCCACTGAGCTATAGCCTCTATCTTAGATGGATCGACTAATACACTATCCCTTAATACAACATGTCCTAAAAACGAGATCTATGACAACCAAAAGTCACACTTACTAAGTTAGCATATAACTTCTGCTCTCGTAGAGTCTGTAATACAATCCTGATGTGCTCCTTATTCTCATCCTTAGATCTCGAGTACACCAATATGTCATCGACAAAGATGATAACAAACTGGTCCAAATATGGCTTGAACACATCGTTCATCAAAGCCATAAAAGCAACTGGAGCATTCGTCAATCCGAATGGCATGACTAAGAACTCATAATGGCCATATCGGGTACGAAATGTTATCTTGGGTACATCTCCACTCCGAACTCTCAGCTGATGATACCTAGACCTCAGATCAATCTTGGAAAAGACTTGTGGTCCCTGAAGCTGATCTAACAAGTCATCAATGCGTTGAAGGGGATACGTATTCTTGATGATGGCTTTATTCAACAATCGGTAATCTATACACAATCGGTGGCTCCCATCCTTCTTTCTTACGAATAAAATCGATGCATCCCAAGGTGAAACACTCGGTCGAACAAAACCCCTATACAACAGCTCCTGCAACTGCCTCTTGAGCTCTTCTAACTCAACTAAGGCCATGCGATATGGTGGTCTCAAAATTGGCTCCGTACCAAGCACCAAGTCTATACAGAACTCCATCTCTCTGTCTGGTGGTAACCCTAGCAACTCATCCAAAAAAATATTCACTGACCACAGTAATATCTAACAACTCCGGATGTGCCTTATCCATATCTACCACGTATGCAATGAAACCTTGATATGTTGAAGGTTTTCTAAGTCAGTGATTCATATATAATAATAACTACTTCTTTCATTTATTCTTATTAAACTTTACAACATACCTAGTAGGGTTAGGAAACATAACTATCTTAGCATAACAATCTAAAACAACATGGTTTGCAGATAACCAATCCATACCAACGATTATATCAAAGTCATTCATTCTTAGCAATATTAGATTGGTTGTCATCTCCTTGTCCCCTACTCTCAACTTACAGTCATTAAATACATACTCTACAACTTAACTGCTATCCATGGGCATACTAATCAACATCATCATACATAACGGTGTACGCTCTACATGCCTTGCTAATTTACATGCAAATGAAGGCGATACAAAAGAATTTGTGGCACCAGGATCATTAAAACATATGCTTCAATATCATAAATTAGGATGTTACCTCGTATCACATCCGATGAAGCATCAACTATCCCCTAGTTCAAAGCATGTACGCACCCTCGACCAATCACTTGCTTCCCCTTTTCTTCTGCTGTCGCTCTCCTCCTCGAAGCAGAATGATCAACTGGAGCTCTCTCTAGCTTCTTGCCCTTTAGTGGAGCAGTATCAACCATCTTTGGGCAAGCTCTAGCAATATGCCTTGTTTCCCACATCGAAAACACACTATAGGAGTCAACAAACACGGTCTACCTCTATGTTACCTACCGCATCCTCTGCACTGATCAGTAGTAGGTCTCTGTCCTCCTCAACCCGTGGTCTCTTACCAAAGAGTTTCTTCCCTCCTCGATAACTGAAACCTCTTTCTCTAGTCGGCCTCTTCCTTTGTATATCTCAGCTCCGTCTAAACTTCCCAAACTCGGAAGCATTCCTCTCATAATCTTGCTCGTACAGTTGCGCCATACACACTACTTCCTCATAGGTGGTTATATCTAATGGGACCAACCTGGACCACAGAGCCGGTCTCAATCCATCAATGAACCTATGGACCTTTCTGGCCTCACTATACATGGTATCTGGTCATATCTCCCCAAGGATAGGAATCGAGTCTCATACTTGTCCACTGATAAACTCCCCTGGTTCAGTCCCAAAAACTCAGCCTGTAGTTTTCGCTGTGTGGTATCTGGGAGAAACTGCCTCCTAAAGGCATCTCGAAATGTCTCCCAACTAATATCTGTATGTCAGGCTCTCAATATGGGTCTGGTGGACTTCCACTAATGCTCTGCAGCTGCCTTCAGTAGGAACGCAGCAAATGCGACCATCTCTGATGTCGTACACTCGAAGAATCCATAAAGCTTCTCCATCTCAGCAACCTACTCCTCAGCAGCTATAGAGTCCTTGACCCTACTAAAAGATGGAGGCTTAAACTTCTAGAACTCTCGCAACTGATGCAGATCATATCCGTACCCCAATCCATTACTACCAAAAAAATAGTGGGGGTGTAGGAGTATCTGTAGTCCTTGGTACATGAGCTGGTTGTGTAAGAGTATCAGGGGCAACTGCCTCTCCTGTCGCAGCTCTTGCCTCCTGTCCTTGCCTACCTGGCATCGTCTGTGCCAATATCTCTACTATCATCTCTAGACTACGCTCTAATCTCGTAAAGCATGTCTCAGCACACTCTAGTGCCTCAGTAGCACCTGGAGTCTCATGGGTAGGTAATTGTTCAGTAGTAGCTCATCTCTCAAGCCTATGTCCACGGCCTCGAGCCCTACCTATTGTCCCTCTACCACTACGAGTATTTGCCATATAGGCAAAGTTCTTACATTCATGATCATGAATTTGTCCGTCTCTCATCTAGTATACACAGTTATATCTAAACACAACATAGTACTATGGGGATGTACACTTTCCTATTTTCTAACGCCGACTCACATCAGACCAACCTCTACTTTGATACCATTCTGTTAAGACCCTCAATAACTTAACCAAAACCACTACATTTTTTTTTTTTGCATTTTTAACTTACCTTTCCTCTCTTCAATGGTTGGGCTGTTATTCGATGTTAGCTTCCTCGCATACCATATCATCTATTTTCATACATACATGTCAATATACTGTTACTAACTGTAACTTCTTTTATAATACATGTGAGATCATATAAAAGCTAATACAAATACATTCCCCATAATATATATCATATACACCACTGTGCTGTTTCTATGTTTAGATACATAACCGTACAAAGTATGTGTACCTGTCGATTGATAGGAAACAACAGCGGCCAATAGGAATACTATCCCTCAATTTGCTCTCACTCCACTGCTGGTGCTTTGTAGAGAGATGTAAAAGAAAGGGGGTGAGAATACAACGCGCTCAGTAAGGAAATTAGCCAAGCAAGTAGACATCTACACTATCTACTCAAAATAATGCTATGCCTCAAAAACATCATTTCCTTAACTCACATTAAAAGCATGTCTTTAAGTATATATATATACTTGTACAAATTGAATCCCATGTACAGAAATCATGCTTTCTTTCTCAAATGTAGGCATGTAGTGCAAAATAATGCATCTTTATAATATCACAATGCCTTTAGATAAATCATGCCATGTATATTTAAATCACAGTAAATATGGCATTTAAATCATTCACAATAATCAGATTTCGACCCATCCCTCAGGTCTATCCGTAAATAAATCAATCAATCAGGTGATATATCATGTGAGACTTTGTGGTGAAATGCAAAATTGTATCTAGGACTATGGCCATATCTGATAATGGTGATCCAAGAGAACACAGATCTCGATGTGCGGGGTATCACTGCTGTAACGGGAGGGGGCCATTCCATCACAACCGCTAGCTATATCCTACTCAACTCCACAACACCACATGGTACAGTATACTCCATGCCACTCGCACAGTACAACGTACTCTGTGGACCCTACATCACAGTCGGGGTGCCTGCCATAGGTCTTAGCCCTCAACCCATGGAATATCATACCACGTCTCTAAATCTACATGGGAACCTCTCATAGTGTGACACTCAATCTACATAAGAAAAGCAAGCATGGTTTTCAACATGTATCATATATCACATAAATTACAGTGCGCGCCTTTGAGCGCGACTCACAGTCGACACTCCGCTCAAACACTGTTTCACATCACAAACTCAAACTCTAGTGCGAGTAAACCTCCAGCAACTAGGTCAATGCATAGTTCATGTTCAAATCAAGTACGAGCAATAGCTCCAGTACCATGCTATGCACAAAACTCATCAAATCAAGTACGAGAAATAACTCAAGTACTATGTCATGTGTAATTCATGAAGAATCGAGCACGAGCAACGCTCTAGTACTCTGTCATGTATTTCATGTAAAATTCAAGTACAAGCTAATCGATCCAGCACTCTATCATGCATAAATCACATAAAACTGAGTACGAGTAATAACTCCAGCACTTTATCATGCATGTCATGGAAATCTAGTGCGAATCATAATCCAGCACTAATATATGTGGAAAATATATGAAATCAAGTGTGAGCTGTGCTCTAGCACGATTTATTCTCACATAATATGATAGATGGCTTTTTAAAAAGGGATGTTTTTCAAAACATCAAAATCAGCACTATATGTATGCTTAATTCATATCAACCTTAAAATCATTAGTCAATCTATTTATTCTTCTGTTAAACAGTAGTAAAACACTAAAAACGGTGGTTTCCATGCTTTTTACAAGTTTTCACAAAAGTTGACTTTTTTCCTAACTAAGGGTAAAATCGTAATTTACCATTATCGGGTCACAATAATTATTGTTCACTTTCTCTGACCCTCAGAGTTTTTAAGTGAATTTAAAAGCAGACGAAAATACGTGCAGGTATCTCTAACTACTCAAAAAAGTCCCTTACATGCAATCACTCGAGAAATTTTACTTTCTCAACGCTGCTCGATCCAGCATTCCAATTTCCTCCTCCAATAATCTTTGGAGCTGCATATATCCATTTATCAGGTTAATTATATTTTTCCTACTGTATTTCACATTAAATGCAGTCTATTTCCCTTAATGGGCTTTAATAATCCTTAATAGGCCTAACTATGCCTTAATCCCATTTCCATTTTACTATTCATTTATTTAGGCCTATTAAGCTTGTGGGGTCCACCAACTCTTAGTGGGCTTATTCGAGACCCATTACTTCACATTGGGCCTAAAATATTTGGGCTTGGCCCATTGGACCTCTCGGCCACATGCCATGGTCGAGAGCACTCCATGCCGTCGGTCACACCATGGCATGCCGTCCATAACCATTTCCTTAGCCAATTCACTTGGGCATTTTCACAGACAATTGGTTGGCATATCTTAAGCCTTTCCTATAGTTCATGTTGGCATTTTATCAAACACCTTATGTGCCAATATCATACCACCATCCATATGAACAAATTGATTATAACTAACCATGCCATAATCATGTCTGCATGCATATCAACCTATACATGTCTTAAAATCATATGGGTATTTATCAAAACTCATATACCAACTTTTAGCCATCACATGTTCATGGTGTTTTCATGTGTGTCAATCCATAAAACATATACCAATCAACTCCATATAACTCGTAAATTAACATATATGAAGTTGGAAACTTGAAATTATACCTAGTATTTGTGTTCACACTTGGCCGAAACTTTGAAGCCTCACGGTTTGTAAACTATGGTTCCTTGATAGCCAATTCCAACATATGTCACTCTCCTCTCAATTTGGAACAACTTTCATGAAGTTTGCAAGTTCCAAATATGCCTTTTTCCTAGTGATTTCTAGTGAGAGAAAACTTAGAAAACTTTTCGATTATGGTTTCTCCACTTTGCCGAAAATGAAAGGATGAAGATGATTATGTGTTGGCTGGTATTTATAAGTCCATTACTTAGTCATTAATCTAAAATCCAGCCACCTTAATTGACTTCCAAAAAGCTTAGGTAATGGTTATCATTTTAGACTTTGTTACCTTTCATTAATGGCTTTTAACTTATACTAATGGGCTTTTTAATTGGGCTTCTTGGTTTGGGCTTTTCCTTTGGGCTTTTGGGTTGAAATGTTTACTACCTATTAGGCCTTTAATTGTCTCAATATTGGGCCCACAAATTGGCCCAACAATTCAGCCCATTGGGCTTCCCAAATTTAGCCCACACTTATGATACCTTAATGGGCTTTAAAATTTCCAACTTTGGCCCATTGCGTTTTTTACCATTAAATTAAATCTGAAATTCATCCAAATAAATTTTCCTTACTTCCGAGGATGATTATCTTGTATTCTAACCTAGAATATTTTTTTCCAATTTTTTCTCCATACTTAAGTTAATTTTTAACCATGGTTAGTCAACTATGGTAAAAGTCCACTTTTCTTAACTATAGTTGACTTTTTCCTTAATCATTGGTGAAGTTGACTTTTTCTTAAAATTTTGAAAGTGTCATATCTTATGTCTTACACTCTCGTCTTTATGTTTTAGCCATTTTCGGTAGGTAAACACACCCAAAATACCTTAAATACCTTAACTCGCTAAAAAGGTCCATTTTACCCTTTTTAGCTTTTACTCTTGTTCTCTGTGTTCGAAACAAAATCAAACTGACTTTCCTTCATAAGCTCTCTATATTTTCTCATTTTAAGTTCTTATTTTTAGTTAGAATGATTCGATCCACTCGGTTTAGCCTGTGACTCTTATAGCTCACATTAGGCTTTTATGTAGCTTATGCGTGATAAATCATTTCACATACTCTTTAAATCTAGTAAATACTCTTCTTATGATTCAACTATAATAATAGAGTGTTCATACACATAGGAATCATAAGGAACAGGCTACATAAAATACAGGTCTGACACCATGTGATAGTGTGCATGAGGCGAGGCATTGCTCTGGTAGCATGTAAGGCTGGGCCTTGTTCTGGTAACATATAAGTCCAATATACCATGCACATGACCATATTATCGACGCTCCGTCTTACGAGGATGCCTGGGATGCGCACCCAGAGGAGATTATATATTTGATGTGCGATGACGAGTTTTATTGCCTAGTTTCGTTTTACACATGAGTCGTGTTTTGTGACTTTGTCACGTTCTATTTACTGAGGTGATTTTTATCACATATTTCGAGAAAAGCCATTATTGCATATATTTACATATGCTTGTGAATGCTCTATATTGAGCCTTTTTACCTTCATGTTTTCACATGATTTATGAGCTATGAGTTGATGATATTTTAAGAACTTTCATGCTACAATTTCAAATGAATATACTAGGTTTCACATACAAATGCATATTTGTGATGTGTGATATGGTTTATATAACTGAGTTCCCTTACCCCCCTTACTGAGCGATTTAGAAGCTCACCTTGTTTTCTCTTCCCCCCCTCTCAGATTTCTTCAAGTGAAGTGAGTTCCTTGCGATGTACGGATTAGAGGCTAGTGGAGGACTTGAGCTCCAGGCTGTATTTTGTATATTGAGGTATATGTTTAATATTCATGTATCCAAACTAGAGTTATATTTACAGACACTTGTCATATAATGATGTATGAGGAGGTATTAGGATTAATTAACTCAAAATTGATTAATGTATATGATATGATATATACTAATTTATGATGAGATCCTGAGGCATGATAAGTATGATGATGTATGACACTGCACAGGAATGCACCTTTAATTTTGATTTGATGAGTAAAAAGTTTTAAATTTGCCCTATTTTTCGCGTTTTCGGGGCGTCACAAACATTCCTTTCGCAGATGCCTTAGAGAAAATGCCAAGTTATGTGAAGTTACTAAAGGATATCCTCTCGAGGAAAAGAAGATTGGAAGATTATGAGACGATGGCCTTAACCGAGGAATGTAGTGCAATTATCTAAAGGAAACTACCCCCCAAGCTCAAGGATCCCGGGAGTTTTACCATACCCTGCACTATAGGAAATTAGTTTTTTGGTAGAGCTCTGTGTGATTTTGGAGCTAGTATAAATTTGATGCCTTGGTCAATTTACCAAAAGTTAGGAATAGGGGATGCCAAGCCTACCATATTGACCCTTCAGCTAGCTGATCGATCCATTAAATATCCGAAGGGGGTCATTGAGGATGTGTTAGTAAAGGTGGACAAGTTTATTTTCCCTACAGATTTTATTGTTTTAAATATGGAGGAAGACAAGGAAGTCCCCATTATTTTAGGCAAACCTTTCCTAGCAACTGGTAGAACTTTAATTGATGTACAAAAGGGGGAGTTGACTATGAGAGTCCTAGATCAGGAGGTGACATTTCATGTTTTCAAACCTTTGAAGCTCCCTGATGACTTTCAAAAGTGTTTTAAGATGGATGTTGAGGAGGATATAAGGCTTGAGCATAAGAAATCTGAAAGAATGAGGGAAGTAGATAGAGCTAAGGAGGATTTAACTGTCAATATTTTGTCACCACTCTGGCCGATCCTCCTACTCTTCGCCCTGCTGCTGAGTGTTGTGTTCTTCAACTGCATTTAATGTGGCTTAATTTTTCTTTTCACTCTGTATATAATTCTTTTTCTTTTTCTTTTCCATTGTTACTTTCTTTATTTTGCAGATTTCTTTTACAACATTACCTTTTCAATCAAGCCTCGGTTGTTTATCATCATCATCAGAAAGGGGAGTACTCTGTTCTTAAGCTTAAGTGTTTATATTATCTGCACATTGAGGACATTATGCACTTTAAGTTTATGGGAGGGGATATCACTTGATCAATTTTGGGCAAAATTGAAAATACTTTTGAAAATATGAGCTTAAATTGTTTGATTTTAAGATGATTTAGTGGTTAGCATGTAGTTTTCCCATATTATGATGATATAACCCCATAATTAAGTCTGACTTTGATTGAATGAGAAGCATGATCATAGGAAAAGTATGAAGTTGAATTCTTTAATTTATCTTGATTCTGATTGTGATTACCTCATCTTATGCATATGTCATGCCATGAATCTGTATATTTATTTAGAGAAAGGTTATGTGGACATAGGATTGCATTTGCTCAGTTGATTTTGTGCATCATATTCTAGAATTTGTTTAATCTGATCTCAAGGTGAAATATTAGATCACACTTAATTAGGGAGATGATTTAGGCCATCTTTAGATCGTTTGAGCCTTTCTAGCCATCCCTGTACATATTTTACCCCTAGTCACCCATCTAGGCCAAATAAGCTTTTCTCTGTAAATACACCTGCATATTACCTTAGCTTAAATACTCTGTTCCTATCCCTTACCCCAAAAGCATGAAAATTAATTGGGATATATTATGAGCTTTGTACATATGGCTACATTAATGGAGAGAGAAGTGAAAAGCAAACTTATGGGAATGATCACTTGTAATTAACTTTGCATTCATTGTGTTTGCATAATCTGATCCGGGTAATGTACTGTGAAGTGACTTTGACATTTTCACACACACACGAGGAGTCCAATTTGGGTTAGGACTTATGATTGAATGATTCTGAATGTTAGACTTGTAATTGTGAGTCTTTGATATCATAGTTTGTACTTTTTCTTTGAGGATAATATTAGGGAAATTATTATGTTGGTACTTGTCATTCCTACATTTGTTTTGTTTTGCTTGAGGACAAGCAAAAGCTCAAGTTTGGGGGTGTGATAATTATATTTTTTATAGAATTATTTATGTTTAATTTCCTAATTAATTATTTAAATCCCCATATTATTTTATTAATTATCCCATTATTTAATTAAAATTCTCTTGTGTACAGATAAATTAAATCCGGACGAAACTCAGTCGTTCCAGTCAAAATTAGGCTGAAATCGGGCTAAAGGAGACTGGACCACTTCCAATTTGCAGACCGAGTCACCAGTTGTCTGGACACGCTTGATGCCAGGTGTCCGTATTTTATTCGCTCCGAAATGCTAAGATCGACGGACACCATGCCAACCTGGAAGACACACGCCGGGCCACATTGCATAACCAATTGGACAAAAAGACGAGTGACGTGGAAATATCTACTCTGTAGCAAATAAAATGAAGTCAAGTGGCAAAACACTGCCAACTCATCTAGGATGGAAAAATTACCATTGTACCCCTAAATGTGTGTATAAATAAAACATGATGGCAATTGAAAAAATCAAGTAGCCTAAGCTAGAATTTAAAAGTAGTGTAGAATATAGAAGTAGAAAAGGCAACCTTCTCTGCTGAAATGCATCGAAAAAACCTATACAGTTTCTCCATCTCATACACCCAGTCCTTTGTGATAACCGGGTCCTTCACCCCTCTGAACACTGGGGGTTTCAATGCTTGGAACTCTTGCAGTCTGCTCAAGTCGCAGTCATACCCCAAATCACTACCGCTCTGCTGTGGAGCGATAGGAGAATTCGTATCCGGTAATGGAGGTGTCATCGTCTCAGTAACCTGAGGTCTCTCTGCCTCTACAACTGCCTGTCCAGTCGTAGGCTGTGCTACGGGACCTCGTCTATCACCGGCACCCAAGGCCTGCGTGACTATCTCCCCCAGGTTCTCAATACTCCGCTCTATCCTAGCGAAGCGAGCCTCAGTATCTTCTGCTCTCCCAGCAGGGTCCTGTGGAACCTGATCAATTTGTAGCTCCGCACGGCTCTTAAGGCTACCTATACGGCCTCTAGCACGTGCTCGACCCTTTACCTTGGTGCGTAATTGGCATAATGCCTAACTTCCTGTAATAAAATCATTTATCAAGCTCAATCCATCACAGTATACACAGTTATATCTAAACAAAAGCACAATAATATGGTGATGTACTTTCCTACGTTTTATTACTGACTCACATCAGGCCAATACAACTCTGATACCAATCTCTATCATGACCTTTTTTCATTCCCTTTTTACAGATAATCACAATAAATTTTTTGTGTTTTACTGTTACCTTACCAGATCGTGAACAACTCACCACATAGAGTTGGGCTGTGAGTCAATAATAACCACCACTTATCATTCATTCACAATTTAATGAAACGATGTCATACATTCAAAGTTAATCGTTTACTTATACAAAATATGATTACTGACATCTACATCCCCCATAATTACATTTCAAATGACTATTGTGCTTTTACATTGTTTAGATACAAAAAGGAATCACTGTGTTTATACCTCTGAGTGATTGAGATATAGCAGATGTCCAAAATACCACGCCTCAATCCTCACTGGGCTACTATGCACGCTCTGTAAGAGGGGGAAAATAGAGAGGGATGAGCAACCACACGCTCAGTAAGGTAATAATGCAAGCATGGTAGATAACTACTCTATCTACATGCCGATAGTGTTATACATAAATCGTTTATGTTTCGGAGCATGAGGAAAACAAAACTATGCCATATGCGTATACATATATCATGTATTTAAATCATGTAAATTGGCATAATAAAACATGGTAAATCATCATGTACAAGCCATCTCATGCTCAATTGTCAAATCACATAATAAAAAGGGAAATTCACTTGAAACATCCTTTTTAAATCACATCATAAAGCTCTTTCTCAAACACATACAATCCCATCACAAACCATTTTCTCAATCACAAACATCATTACCATTTCACAAATCAAATCCCACAAGGCTCGAGCCCTCCCTTGGGCCTACCTTGGACAATCACAATCACACATATGTAATAAAAACTAGGTCACTATATCAAAAGTGCCTATGTGGACCAACTACGTCATAAATCATCCCAGACCACACGCATCTAGGTGTGCGGGGTATCGTGCTCGCACAAAGGTGGATTATCCCATGCTAAACTTTCTCATCAAATAACCATCGCGCGGTACATCGTACTCCATGTGATATACACGGTACAACATATTTTGCGAACTCATATCGTGATTGGGGATGCCATTCCTAGGTCTTACCTACCCCATACCAAACATTTTCCATATCCATGTAGGAGAGCCTCCCTGCTGAACCGAGCCTCCCCGCCCTTCCAAGGCTTAAAGATGTTGGGTTAAAGATCCTTCCGTAAGAGAGCCTCCCCACCAAACAGATCCTCTCTGCCTAACAGAGCCTCCCCATCTCCTTGGGCTTAAGGATGTTAGATTAAGGATGTAGGGCTTAAGGGTCTTACCGTAAGAGAGCCTCCCCACCGAACAGAGCCTCCTTGCCTAACAGAGCCTCCCCACCTCCTCGAGCTTAAAGATGTTAGCTTAAGGATGTAGGGCTTGAGGATCTTACCAACTTTCACAACCTCATACGTATCACAATGTGCAAACTTGTGCGAGCAAAGCTCTAGCACGACTCATGCATCCTATCATAAAGAAACCACGTACGAGCATAGCTCTAGTACGTTTATACGCATAAGAAAAACCACTCAAAATCCACGTGCGAGCAGAAGCTCCTGTACAGTTTATAAACATCATCATAGTTTCCAAATCAATGTGCGAGCTAAGCTCCAACACATTTCATACAAATGAAAACATCGAAATCTAGCGCGAGCGAGGCTCCAGTGCGAATTAAATCACATACACACGATAGGCGGCTCACCTACATTTAAAACATCTCAAAACATGTTTAGCGCCTCACATGGGCTATTTCACAACATCATGTAAGTACTAGCCAGCCTATCCTTTTATTTGCTCAAATCAAAGCATTGTGTTTTGTGAAAGCAATCAAAACACGTGATTTATGCAATTATTAGCCTTACTATCCCTTTTTATACATCTATCTAAACCAAATCATATTCGTACTCATAATTGTTCACATACATCATCAACCACTTTTCCAAACCATCATGCAAATTTGCAATACCCTATATACCCACAAAATACGAGCAGCTACCTCTATATTCTCACAAAATTCCCTTACCTAGAATCGCGATGCGTGATTCCACTTCCTTAAAGCTACTTACTCGTACAGCTCGATTCGTTTCCAATGGACTCTTCGGGACTGCATAAAAACAAAATTTCAAATCGTTTTAGCCCATTATAATCTAACTTTTGCGTTTACTATAGGCGATTCGACCTATAGTCTCTATTAACGCTTGTGAGGCCTTGCTTTATTATTCTACTCATAACTCGAGTAGATGGATTCTCTTAGGCCTCTTAACTTATTCTAAATCGATATGAAATTGATATTAGGCTCATGGTTCATAAATTTCCCCACTATGGCCTTTCATCAAGCCTTACTTATACTCATCCTCATAAATTCACTAAACTCACTTTATAGCTTCATTTACCCATTTCATATAATTTACATTACTGCAATAACTACTGTAGCATACCCATATTTCATTAACTCATTTGACTTTCACTTTCTCACACTAGGTTCAATCCATTTTCTAGGTTACATTTGTTTCTAACACAACTTAGGTGTTTCTAACCATCCATACTTATGCCAAACAACTCCAAAATCAATTAAATAGACAATGTACCAGAGTTGGAGTGTTAGAATCTTACCAAATCAGATTTTTCTTCTTGCTCCAAATGTCAATACCCTTAGCTCCTTCAATACCAATAATGGGATTTTGGGTTCCAGCTATGTTGTTCTCTTCCCCAAGATGAACAACTTAGTGTCTAATGACCTCTCCTCAATTCACTGGAAATGGTTGATTTTAGATAGAGAAAGTAGGTTTTTTGGTTGAAAATGGAAGGGTGATGTTTTTCTCGAAATTTTTAGATTTTCAGCACTCCTTTTATAGAAATAGCTTGAGGAGATCGATCTGCACTAGGATGAGATCGATCTGGTCCCCTTAAATCCCTCTTTTTCATGGCATTTTAAGCATGAGATCGATCTGTCGAAGTTGGAGATCAATATGCTCCCAAACAGAGAGCTAAGGAGATCGATATGTATGCTTGAGGATCGATCTTTTCATTACAGAATGGTTAGGAGATCGATCTGGCCCCATTGGAGATCGATCTGCTCTATTCCATTGCCCAAATAAGAGCATTCTAGCACTTCTAGATCGATCTCTCATCCTACGAGATCAATCTGGCCTTCATATTTTCCAGATTTTCTCTAGTTTTCCTGCTGCAACTCACACCCAAATGTCCTTAATTTACTGCCATAGCCACTTTCTAATCCATCCACCTTTATGACTTGAAAATGACACCCATTCATACCTTATTCACATTGAAACTTGTGTGCATTCCTTGTATAGCCAAAAGTATCACATTCCAAACTAAATGGAAGCATAACTTCATCCCATTTAACCACACTACTCATTTTCAGTTCAAATCACATTTATCACTTATAAGAACTCATTTCTTCATATTCATACACAATGAAACTTGTATGTACATTACAAATCATATTACACATATGTACATTGAATCCATGGACTTACATTAATTACACTTCACATTACAAGGCCATTAGCATTCATTGATCCAATTACACACGTTACAACCATACATATACGGGGTCTCACATTCTCCCCTCCTTCAAGGAATTTGGTCCTCCAAATTAGAACCAAGTCACTCTTCAAAAAGTTGGGGGTACTTCTCCCGTATCAAGTTCTCTAATTCTCATGTGGCCTCTTCCGCCATGTGATGTTGCCAAAGAACTTTCACTAAGGGAATTGTCTTATTCCGCAACACTTTCTCTTTTCTGTCCAATATCCGAACCGGCTTCTCGACATATGTCATACTTTCATTAAGCTCCAATGGCTCATATCTTATCACATGTGCCAGGTTCGGGTGATACTTTTGAAGCATCGAGACGTGGAAGACGTTATGAACATTTGCCAAGTTCGGTGGCAATGCCAACCTATACGCCTTATCTCCCACTCTCTCCAAAATCTTGAAGGGTTTGATGTATCCAAGGCTTAACTTGCCCTTCTTACCAAACCTCATAATGCCATTCAAAGGTGAAACTCTCAAAAATACTGACTCACCCTTATCAAACTCTAGTGGTCTCTGTCTCTTGTCAGCATAATTCTTTTGTCGGCTCTGAGCTGTCCGTAATCTCTCACATATCAACTGGACATCCTCAGATGCCTGCTGTACTAAGTTCGGAGCAAAAATCTGAATGTCACCAACCTCTTCCCATCCAATAGGGGAACGACATCTATGCCCGTACAATGCCTCATAGGGTGTCATCCTGATACTCGCATGATAACTATTATTATAGGCGAACTCTGCTAACTGCAGGTGATCATCCCAGGAGCCTCTAAAATCCAGTACACACGCTCTCAACATATCCTCTAGGGTCTGTATAGTCCTCTCTGGCTGCCCATCTGTCTAAGGATGAAAAACAGTGCTAAAACTCAGTCGGGTCCCCAGTGCTTCTTGAAAATGTTCCCAGAAATGGAAAGTGAAACGGGTATCCCTCTCAGAAACAATGCTCACTGGTACACAATGTAACCATACTATCTCTCGAATATACAGGTTCGCCAACTGACTCAGAGTATCGGTAGCTCTGATAGCTAAGAAATGGGCGAACTTAGTCAATTGGTCCACAATAACCCATATGGCATCATGACCACTACGGGTCCTCGGCAATCCCATCACAAAATCCATGGTAACATGCTCCCACTTCTAAGTCGGTATCCGTAGAGGCTGCAATAATCCTGCAGGCTTCTGATGCTCTACCTTCACCTGCTGACCAAGCGAAACACTTAACGACATATTCAGCAATGTCTTTCTTCATTCCAGACCACCAATAAACCTTCCGAAGGTTTTGATACATCTTGGTACTCCCTTGGATGTATCGTATACTTCGATGAGTAAGCCTCTGATAAAATCAGCTTCCTGATCTCAGGATCCTCAAGAACACATACTCTGCCTCTGAACCTCAACAAGCCATCAACACTCAACTCTACATTAATACCCACACCTGTCTTTATCTGCCTCAGCCAATCGATGCACCGTCGATCGCTCTGCTGGGCCTGCCGAATACGGCCAATCAACTCTGGCTCTAGTCTCAAACTAGCCATGATCTCAAGTCTCTCAGATCCAGGTGGGGTTACATCCGAACTGAGGTCCGCAAATTGTTCCAACAATTCATGCTCCTGTACCATCATATAAGACACCAACCTAAGGTTCTTTCTACTCAAAGCATCGGTAACTACATTTTCCTTACCCGGGTGGTACATGATTTCACAATCATAGTCCTTTAAAAGTTTTAGTCATCTCCTCTGTCTCATATTCACCTCTTTGTGCGAGAACGGGTACTTAAGGCTCTTATGATCTGTGAACACCTAAAATTTCTCACCATAGAGATAGTGGCACCATATTTTTAAAGCAAATACCACGACTGTCAACTCTAAATCATGTGTCGGGTAGTTCCTCTCATAATCTTTCAATTGTCTAGATCCATAGGAAACTACCTTCCCATCCTGCATAAGCACACAGCCCGGTCCTTGGTGTGATGCATCCGTATACATCGAAAATCCTCTTGAGCTGGTAGGAATGGTAAGAACTAGAGTAGTGGTCAATCGACGCTTAAGCTCCTCAAAACTCCTCTCACATGCCTCATCCCATACAAACTTAACATCTTTATGCGTGAGGCGTGTCAATGGAGTAGCTAGTCTAGAGAAACCCTCTACAAATCTTCAATAATATCCTGCCAATCCCAAAAAGCCTCTGATCTCAGTAACTATCTTGGGCTGTTCCCACTCTACAACTGCCTCGATCTTGGATGGATCCACTCATACCCCATCCTTTGACACAACATGGCCCAGAAATGAGATCTGCTCTAACCAAAAGTTACACTTGTTGAGTTTGGCATACAACTCTTTCTCTCGAAAGGTCTGCAGAACTATCCTCAAGTGCTCCTCATGATCTTCCTTGGACTTGGAATAGACCAAAATGTCATCTATGAACACAATCACAAACTTGTCCAGGTATGGCTTAAACATATCATTTATCAACGCCATAAATGCTACGTGAGTATTTTTCAATCCGAATGGCATCACCTAAAACTCGTAGTGGCCATAACGGGTACGAAATGCTGTCTTGGGTACATCTCCACTCCTGATCCTCAACTGATGGTACCCTGACCACAGATCTATCTTAGAAAATACTTGGGCTCCCTAGAGCTGATC
The DNA here is from genome assembly GCA_033439115.1 of Firmiana major. Lineage (NCBI taxonomy): Eukaryota > Viridiplantae > Streptophyta > Magnoliopsida > Malvales > Malvaceae > Firmiana > Firmiana major. The sequence goes on along the minus strand of CM065896.1, from coordinate 59,238,557 downwards.
CAGGAAATCATATATGTGTGGAAACGGGTACTTGTTCTTAGTGGTGGCCTTATTCAACAACCGGTAGTCTATACACAGTTGGACGCTTCCATCCTTCTTCCTTATAAATAGAACCGGAACTCTTCACGGTGAGACACTCGGTCTAATAAACCCCTTCTCCAGCAACTCTTACAGCTGTTCCTTCAACTCTTCTAACTCAATCAGTGCCATTTTATATGGTGGTTTCGATATCGACTCTGTACCAGGCACTAACTCTATGCAAAATTTCATTTCCCTTTCAGGTGGTAGTCCTGGTAATTCGTCCGGAAAGACACCAGGGTAATCCGCAATCACGGGGTGTCCCTTAATTTCGGGTGTGCCTTATCTATATTGACCACGTAGGCAATAAACCCTTCACATTATCCTTTCCACCGTTAGTAACACAAGTCATCACATCCACATTCAAAATAACACATATAAATTTATCTCTCAAGTAGATTAAATAAAATCATACTCTTTTCATTCAAAACAAACATACTCTTTTCATATCATTTCTTTTCATCAAAGTTTGCAATAAGATTGTCTAATCCTGAAAAACATCAAGGTTTTAGCATGACAATCCATAACAACCTGATTGGTAGTCAACCAATCCATTCCCAATATTACATCAAAATCATTCATGTTCAATAAAATCAAATTGGCTATCATTTCCTTTCCCTCTATCTTTAACTCACAATCCCTACATACATGCTCAGTCAATTAACTATCATTCATGGGTGTGGAAATCCTTAACATTTTATCCATCAATGTAGGTTTCACATGCTTCAACAATTTATGTGCAAGGGAAGGTGATATAAAAGAATGTGTGGCACCAGGATCAAATAATACCAATGCTTCTAAATCAAAGATTCGGATGGTACCTTTAATCACATCCGTCGAAGCTTCTGCGGTGTCCTGATCCAGTGCATGTACTCTTCCTCTGCTCACTCCCACTACTTGTTTCCCTTTTTCCTCAGCTGTGACCTTCCTCCTCAGGGTAGCCATCTCAACTGGAGCTCTCTCTAGCTCCTTGCCCTTCTGTGGGGCAATCTCCATCTTCTTGGGATAATATTTAGCTATATGTCCTGGTCCCTCGCATCTGAAACACACCATAGGGGTCATCAGACAGGGTCTCATCCCATGAAATCTATCACATCTCCTGCACCTCTCAGTAGTAAGCCGTGGTCCTCCAATAACCATACCCCTAGGCGTAGTCAAGGCCGGGTATACGGGAGGTTTAGCAGCTCCCTACTGCACCTCCTCAATCTTAGGCCTCTTCTCGAAAAACCTTTAGCCTCCTCTCTTAGCCACTCTATCAAACCCGGATCTCTTTTGGTCTCTGCCCTTCTTGACACTAATCCTCCTAAGCTCGGAGGCATTTTGCTCAAAGTCTTGCTCACACAACTGAGCCTTATGTACTGCTTCCTCATAGGTCTGAATATCAAATGTGGCTAGCTTAGTTCAGATGGCCAATCTCAGTCCATCAACAAACGTCTGAATCTTCTGGGTCTCACTACCCATCGTGTTCGGGTCATATCTCCCCAAAGACATAAACTTAGACTCATACTCATCCACAACATGGTTCCCCTGAACCAGATTCATGAATTCCATCTGTAATTTCCTCTATGCGGTACCTGGAATGTACTATCTCCTGACGGCCTCCAAGAATATCTCCCATGTAATCTCGGAGTGTTTAGCCCTCAAAATAGCTTCGGTGGATCTCCACCAGTGCTCTGCCTCGCCTTTCAGCATAAACACGGTAAAGGTAACCTTCTCTGCTGAAGTGCATCGAAAAAACCTTTACAGTTTCTCCATCTCATACACCCAGTCCTTTGTGACAATCGGGTCCTTCACCCCTCTGAACACTGGGGTTTCAATGCTTAGAACTCTCGCAGTCTACTCAAGTCGTAGTCATACCCCAAATCACTACTGCTTTGCTGTGGAGCGATAGGAGAATTCGTATCCGGTACTAGAGGTGTCATCGTCTCAATAACCTGAGGTCTCTCTGCCTCTGCAGCTGTCTGTCCAGTTGTAGGCTGTGCTGCGAGACCTCGTCTATCACCAGCACCCAAGGCCTACGTGACTATCTCCACCAGGTTCTCAATACTTTGCTCTATCCTAGCGAAGCGAGCCTCAATATCTTCTGCTCTCCCAGCAGGGTACTGTGGAGCCTGATCAATCTGTGGTTCCGCACGACTCGCAGGCCTACCTCTACAGCCTCTAGCACGTGCTCTTGCCCTCTACCTTGGCACGTAATTGGCATAATGCCTAACTTCTTGTATTAAAATCATTTATCAGGCTCAATCCATCACGGTATATACAGTTATATATAAACAAAAGCATTGTAATATGGGGATGTACTTTCCTACGTTTTATTACTGGCTCACATCAGGCCAACACAGCTCTGATACCAATCTCTGTCATGACCCTTTTTGATTCCCTTTTTATCGATAATCACAATAAAGTTTTACTTTTTACTATTACCTTACCCGATCGGGAACAACTCAACACATACAGTTACGCTGTGAGTCAATAATAACCACCACTTATCATTCATTCACAATTTAATGAAACGATGTCATACATTCGAAGTTAATCGTTTACTTATACAAAATATGATTACTGACATCTACATCCCCCATAATTACATTTCAAATGACTATTATGCTTTTACATTGTTTAGATGCAAAAAAGAAATCACTGTGTTTGTACCTCTGAGTGATGGAGATGCATTCACAATTTAATGAAACGTTGTCATACATTCGAAGTTAATCGTTTACTTATACAAAATATGATTACTGACATCTACATCCCCCATAATCAAATTTCAAATGACTATTGTACTTTTACATTGTTTAGATACAAAAAGAAATCACTGTGTTTATACCTCTGAGTGATGAAGATGCAGCGGATGTCCAAAATACCACGCCTTAGTCCTCACTGGGCTACTATGCACGCTCTGTAGGAGGGGGAAAATAAAGAGGGATGAGCAACCACACGCTGAGTAAGGCAATAATGCAAGATTGATAGATAACTACTCTATCTACATGCTGATAGTATTATGCATAAATCATTTACGGTTCGGAGAATGAGGAAAACAAAACTATGTCATATGCATATACATATATCATGTATTTAAATCATGCAAATTGGCATAATAAAACATGGTAAATCATCATGTACAAGCCATCTCATGCTCAATTGTCAAATCACATAATAAAAAGGGAAATTTACCTGAAACATCCTTTTTAAATCACAACATAAAACTCTTTCTCAAACACATACAATCCCATCACAAACCATTTTCTCAATCACAAACATCATTACCATTTCACAAATCAAATCCCACAAGGATCGATCCCTCCCTCGGGTATACCTTAGACAATCACAATCACACATATGTAATAAAAACTAGGCCACTATATCAAAAGTGCCTATGTGGCCCAACTACGTCATAAATCATCCCAGACCACACGCATCCAGGTGTGCAGGGTATCGTGCTGGCACGCAGGTGGATTATCCCTTGCCAGACTTTCTCATCACATAAACATCGCGCGGTACATCGTACTCCATGAGATATACATGGTACAGCATACTCCGTGGACACATATCGTGATTAGGGGTGCCATTCCAAGATTTTTCCATATCCATGTAAGAGAGCCTCCTTGTCGAACAGAGCCTCCTTGCCCCTCCAGGGATTATGGATGTTGGCTTAAGGATCCTTCTGTACCTATGTAGGAGAGCCTCCCCGCCCCTCCAGGGCTTAAGGATGTTGGCTTAAGGATCCTTCCGTAAGAGAGCCTGCCCACCTAACAGAGCCTCCCCACCTAACAAAGTCTCCCCACCTCCTCGAGCTTAAGGATGTTAGCTTAAGGATGTAGGGCTTAAGGGTCTTTATCGTAAGAGTGCCTCCCTAACTAACAGAGCCTCCCCGTCTGCTCGGGCTTAAGGATGTTAGCTTAAGGATGTAGGGCTTGAGGATCTTACCAACTTTCACAACCTCATACATATCACATTGTGCAAACTGGTGCAAGTAAAGCTCTAGCACGACTTAAGCATCTTATCATAAAGAAACCACGTATGAGCATAGCTCTAGTACGTTTATACGCGTAAGAAAAATCGTTCAAAATCCACGTACGAGCAGAAGCTCCATTACGGTTTATAAACATCATCATAGTTTCCAAATCAATGTGCGAGCTAAGCTCCAACACATTTCATACAAATGAAAACATCGAAATCTAGCGCGAGCGAGGCTCTAGCGTGAATTAAATCACATACACACGATAGGCGACTCACCTACATTTAAAACATCTCAAAACATGTTTAGCGCCTCACATGGGCTATTTCACAACATCATTCAAGTACTAGCCAGCCTATCCTTTTATTTACTTAAATCAAAACATTGTGTTTTGTGAAAACAATCAAAACACATTATTTATGCAATTATTAGCCTTACTATCCCTTTTTATACATCCATATAAACAAAATCATATACGTACTCATAATTGTTCACATACATCATCAACCACTTTTCCAAACCATCATGCAAATTTACAACACCCTATATTACCACAAAATATGAGCAGCTACCTCTATATACTCACAAAATTCCCTTACCTAGAATCGCGATGCGTGATTCCACTTCCTTAAAGCTGCTTACTCGTACAGCTCGATTCGTTTCCAACGGACTCTTCGAGACTGCACATAAATGAAATTTTAAATTGTTTTAGCCCATTATAATCTAACTTTCACGTTTACTATAGTCGATTCGACCTATAGTCTCTATTAAGGCTTCTGAGGCCTCGCTTTATTATTCTACTCAAAACTCGAGTAGATAGATTCTCGTAGGCCTCTTAACGTATTCTAAATCGATATTAAATTGATATTAGGCTCATGGTTCATAAATTTCCCCACTATGGCCTTTCTTCAAGCCTTACTTATACTCATCCTCATAAATTCACTAAACTCACTTTATAGCTTCATGTACCTATTTCATATCATTTACATTACTCCAATAGCTACTTTAGCATACCCATAATTCATTAATTCATTTGACTTTCACTTTCTCACACTAGGTTCAATCCATTTTCTAGGTTACATTTGTTTCTAACACAACCTAGGTGTTTCCAACCATCCATACTCATGCCAAACAACTCCAAAATCAATTAAATAGACAATGTACCAGAGTAGGAGTGTTAGAATCTTACCAAATCTGATTTTTCTTCTTACTCCAAATGTCAATGCCCTTAGTTCCTTCAACACCAACAATGGGATTTTGGGTTCCAACTATGTTGCTCCTTCCCCAAGATGAACAACTTAGTGTCTAATGGCCTCCCCTTCTTACTGGATATGGCTGATTTTAGAGAGAGAAAGTTAGGTTTTTGGGTTGAAAATGGAAGGGTGATGTTTTTCTAAAAATTTTTAGATTTTCAGCACTCTTTTTATAGAAATATCTTGAGGAGATCGCTCTGCACTAGGAGGAGATCGATCTGTTCCCCTTAAATCCCTCTTTTTCATGGCATTTTAAGCATGAGATTAATCTGTCGAAGCTGGAGATCGATCTGTTCCCAAATAGAGAGCTAAGGAGATCGATCTCTATGCTTGAGGATCGATCTTTTCATTACAGAATGGTTAGGAGATCGATCTGGCCCCATTAGAGATCGATCTGCTCTATTCCATTGCCCAAATAAGAGCATTCTGGCACTTCCAGATCGATCTCTCATCCTATGAGATTGATCTGGCCTTCATATTTTCCAGATTTTTTATAGTTTTCCTGCTGCAACTCATACCCAAATGTCCTTAATTTGCTGCCATAGCCACTTTCTCATCCATCCACCTTTATGACTTGAAAGTGGCACCCATTCATACCTTATTCACATTGAAACTTGTGTGCATTCCTTGTATAGCCAAAAGTATCAAATTCCAAACGAAATGGAAGCATAACTTCATCCCATTTCACCACACTACTCATTTTCAGTTCAAATCACATTCATCACTTATAAGAACTCATTTCTTCATATTCATACACAATGAAACTTGTATGTACATTACAAATGACATTACACATATGTACATTGAATCCATGGACATACATTAATTACACTTCACATTACAAGTCCATTAGCATTCATTGATCCAAATACACACGTTACAACCGTACATATACGGGGTCTCACAAACTCGACCCAAGTAGAAATAGATCCTAGAGGTAAGGAGGTTAACAAGTGCCGCGCCTTATCCCTTAGTGATAAGGGAAATAACCTAAGCCTGAGTGCATTATCAGATAATCCATTGTACTTGAATGTGTTGCGCAGGTCCCGGAATTACCCGAGGTGAGCATGTGGGTCGTCGTGCGGAAGCCCACTAAACTGTAAATAGGTCTGGATCATATGGAGGATGGAAGGCTTAATTTCAAAATTATTTGCAGGGACAACTGGTGGCCTAATGCCGATAATTAGCACCAATAGTCGGCATTGCATAATCTCCAACGGTCCTAATTTCTCTATTTTCTGCTATCATATTTTGCAGCGGAGCTATTAATTTCCTAGAATCCTTTCGAATTTTTCTAAAATTAATTATCGTAATTAAACTAAAATTAAACAAACCTAAAATAAAATGTGCATGTAATTAAACTAATTAATAAAAATGCAAATTAAGTTAACATAAAAAATAAAACTTCAATTAACCTAAAGAAATTCTTAAATCTAACTAAGAAATTAACTACCTAAAAAATGATCCTAAATTAAATCTAACTCTATCTAATAAAACAAAATCTAAATAATGCATGAGAAATATTTTTGGATTTTTAAAGTTTAACCTGAAGATTAAATTAAAAGTGCATGAAATAATTCAACTCTATATGCTATATATGAATACTACTTAATTAAAGCCTTAAATCCTATTGTGTTCAAGAATTAACTATTAATGCAATTGAAACTAAGCCTTAAATTAGCAAAGAAAAATTTAATTAGTGCACAATACTTTAAACTAGCAAATAATACGAAAAATAATGACAAATAAACAAATACTAAAATTGCATGAGACATGAGATTGGGGTATTTCCCAGTACCAAACACGGCCTTAAACAGCTAGCAAGGCAATTGAATGAACCCGTGCATGTATTATGCACGTTCCAGGCTTCTTCTCCAGGTGATATTCGGCTCCTGCTCCTGTTCCCTGCAACACATCCCACATTTCTGCCAAGCTAGCCAGGGTCCCGTGCACTGTACTGTGCACGTTGCATCATTTCTAGGTGCTGTCTGACAATCTGCTACACGGGTAATGCTCCAGGTGATGTCCGCTTCTGCTGTCTGCTGCACGTTCCTTATCCTATTCTACTCCAGGCGATGTCCGCTGCTGCATCAGATTCTGTCCTGCGCTGCTCAACAGTTTGCATCCACAACATACACCAGCTTAATTTCCTATTTGGTTCAGTACTGCTCTACTTCCATCACCAACAACCACACAGCCGCAAGCTGTTCTCTGCTGCACTAAGTTCTGCCTTGCGTTACTTGCACCAACGACCACGTGCTGCTCAGCACCATGTCCTTCCTAGCACCTACAACGACCCGGTTTTGCCTCAGCTTACACACAATCTGTAACTTTCAGGACTTAATAGTGTTCAACAGTAAAATTTTATAAAAACAGAGCATATCAATGGAAGACAAACAGTGCTTGAAGAAACGAAAAAACCGAGCATCAACAACATTAAAGGGAAAACTAAGAGCAATGATATAGGAAATTATAAACAAATTGTTGAAAGCTGGAATGACTAGAAAGCTAGATTAATAGTTCCCTGTCCACCGAAATGGTGCACTAAACCAATACTTTGCAGTGCACGGTGACAATCAATAAAAAATGCAGAACCGAGAAGAGTGAATAAAGTGCAGTAGCTGAAAATAAACAATAAGGAAAAAAACAACAGAGCACTACTGAGTAATCAACTTAAAGCAAAAAAGGCATGCATAAAATTAGAGCTGAAGATTCAACTGAAACAAGAGAAGCCGTGAAAGGCACAGTAGTCATTTTGAATTGTAATATGGGGGATGTAAATGTTAAGAAACATGTCAGGTACAAACATGTGACTTAACTATCAAATGTATGACATTATTTTTAATTAATTGGAAATGAATGAGAAATGATGATTAATATTAACTCACAGCCCAACTGTTATTGGTGAGGGTTATTCACGACCGGGTAAGGAAAATGAAAAAAAATTAAAAAATTTATAGTGATTTTTAGACGAAATGGATAAAAAGGGTTGTGACAGAGATTAGTATCAGAGCTGAGTTGGCCCGATGTGAGTCAGTATTAATAAGAAGAAAAGTTACATCCTCATATTACTGTGCCTTTATTTAGATATAATTGTGTATACCGAGATGGAATGAGACTAATAAATGGTTATGGATACAGAAAGTTAGACATTATACCTTTACACGCTGAGGTAGAGGGGCGGATGTACGTGCTAGAAGCTATGGAGGTAGGCCTGAGAGTCGTGTAGAACCATAAACTGATAAGGCTCCACGGGACCTTGTTGAGAGACCAGGGGATACCGAGGCACACTTCGCTAGGATAGAGCTGAGTATTGAGAGCCTCGTGGAGATAGTCACATAGGCATTGGGTGCAGGTGATAGACGAGGTCTCGCAGTGCAACCTACTATGACTGGACAGGCAGCTACTGTCACGACCCAAAACTACCCAAAAATTAGAGTAAATTTTTCATTTTTCTTTTATACTTACCTAACCTTTGATCGTGACCAACCACAACAAATAATTGGGCTGTGTGTCAGTGCCCATATCATCACTATACATTTTACAGATAGTGCACAATTTAAATTAAAATATTAACTCATACGTTATGCACTAATTTCTTTTCATTTCTTTACAATATGTACCTAGTCTATACATCCCAGTGTCAATACAAAATATAAAATTGTGCTTATGTTATTTAGATACAATATTTATACGTGTATATACCTCAAAAGCTGGGCAGTAGCGGATGTCTAGAATGAGTACTCAGTCTCCTCAAGATTTACTGAAAGAAAACTGTGTGAGAAAATGAAAGGGGTGAGCACATCAAGCTCAGTAAGGCAATCCTATGAACAAGTAGATAACCATACAACCTACATGAACGTAGTGCCGTGCATAAACCACCCTTTCTCCACACGTTTCAAAACAGTTACTAATATTTTTGATGTCATGTAAAACAAATTCACATATGGATTTCAAAAGCATGGAAAACTTAACATGCAAATCCATTTAAAACATTTCATTCTCGTTAAAATTTCACAACACAGTCAGGACTTAACCCATCCCTCGGGTGTCCTTGACTCACATAAAATCATGAAATAAAATACTTTTTAAAGAAATGGTAACATGTAAAAGTTTAAATCCCAGTTTTATTTTCCATCACGCTCACGTCTCAGTCAGGACTCAACCCCTCCCTCGGGTGATCCAGACTCACACAAAAATCCACAAAATGTGTTTCTCAAAATCATCAACATGCGAGACTAGGCAATATATGTATATCTCAAGCAAATAACTAGGACTATGGCCATATGTCCTCGTGATCCCACTACTACACGGATCCTAGTGTGCGAGGTCTCACCACTATCGACATCGCCCCGGGAGGTGGGTCAGTCCATCCCATCGGTCCTGCCCAATCACTCGCATCCGAAGATGCCACGCATCCAAAGATGCCACTTGCATCCGAAGATGCATCATAATCAATCCCAGCATGGTAAAACGTACTCCATGCTACTTACATAGTACAACGTACTCCGTGGACCCATATCTCATATCCATACTGATGCCCTGTCTCAAAACGCACGTGCGAGACTAGTTAATCGGCGTGACACATAGTCTACTTGACGCTCCAAGCACGGTTCATCGCATGTTCTCAGAAAACTAGTGCGAGTGATGCTTCAGCACTCTCATAAAATCAAGTAAAACTGGTAGGAGCTAAGCTCTAGCACCCTGTATACAAAACATGTGAAAATCTGGTGTGAGTTAGACTCCAGCACCATGTCACAAAAATCATGTAAAAATCTGGTGCGAGTTAGACTCCAGCACCAATGCATGTAAAACTCTAGTGCGAGCTCTCGCTCCAGCACTAATGCGTGCATCACACAAATCAAAACTCGTGCAAGCTGAGCTCTAGCACATCACATGTCTATAAAATTACGTAGGCGGCTCCGTTATCTCAAAACAATTTCCAATGGAAAACACATTATTGAAAATATGCAATGCTGTGCATTTTTATTTAAAAGCTAGCCAGCCTACTCATGCACGTGTCAAAACACCTGAAGAATGAGAAAGAACCTCTTGTTCTTGCTCCTCCCAATTTTTCCTAAAATTGGAAATTTTACCCTTAACAAGGGTATTTTGGTAATTTGCCCAACCGAGGCACTAAAATTTTTATCTTAAATTTAAACCCTTCAAACAATTTTAGGGAATGTAAATGATGTCGAAATTGCGTAAAGTTACCTCTAGCAGCCCGTAAAATTCCCTTACCTAGAATCACACGCAAACTTATCCCTTCTCGATAATACCAGATCTCTCAGTCCAAATTCGTGCAAACCAAGTCTACGGAACTGCATATAACCACATATTTGGGTCATTTCAATTATATTTATCAGTATGTCACACTTATACTGATCGAATCTAAAACACTGGGCCTGATTACATCTTAATGGGCCTAGACCCCTTTTTCAACCCGTTTCCACTTTTTAAATCCCTTCTTCGGGTTTACTAGGCTCATTTGGCTTATCAATAATCATCGGGCTTCGTTCCAACCTCATTGGATAGCCCGGATAATATTTACGATAATTACGTTGACATTTCAAATAAAATTCCTTTTATGCTGAATTAATCCGTAAATCTGTAAAATAATCTGAACTCTACATTAAAGGACTCATATTATCGTAATTAAAATGTACTTACCCGATGCTATGCGGGGTACAAAAATCGAAGCTCAATCGGCTCTCATTCGGGCTCTATCGTAAAACTACACAATTAGGTAAATCCGAGTTATTTTCCATTAATATAATATTAAATAAATTTCCAAAATTTACCCATAGGTCAATCTCGACCCTGAGTCAACTTACCTTTTTTTCCTTCATTTTCCTTCTTTTTCCTTCCTTTTCCTTTCGGCCTAATGGTGCCGTTTTGGCCCGTTTATCGTCGCCGTCGATCCCGACCGCCACTAGGCCCAAAAGGACCACCGCGGCCAGGGGAGTGCTCGACTGGGTTGAACCGGTGCTAGAACGTCGTGATTCACTCGGACCAACGCGATTTCTCTTCGGATCTTCCGTCCGTCGATTTACTGAAAATTGGTGCCGTCGACGAGCGTTACCCGTACCAATGGATTCGTCGGACTCTCCTCTACCTTCTCCGACAGTCAGCTGGGCTCGTCGATCATCGGTGGCTCATCGGGGAGGTTAGGTTCCTATCGGGTTCGGTGGGTTTCAGTTTTCGGGTTTCCACTTTCACTCTCCCCAATTTTAGATTTTCGTTTTTTTTTTTTTTTAATTTATTTATTATTATTTTAATCAATTAAATATATTAAAAATACCCAAAATATCTCTAAAATATCTTTAAAATTATTATTTAATTCATTTAATCAATAAATGAATTTATCGGTCTATTTTTGTCTTTCCGGTATATTTTTCGATTCTTTTCGGGATAATTATTCGAATTAAAAATCTCGATTAATTCTCATAAATTCTAATAAATTTATATCTAGATCAATTAGACTCGAAATTAACTATTTTCCTTGTTATTGATCCAGATTCCTCAATTTCCATATTTTTAATGAAAATTACTTGTCGAATTTATACCAAATTTTGATCTTTTAACCATTTTATCCTTGTAGGCATTCGAGACCAGATTGAATCGACTTTCTTCCATAAATCCACTAGCTTTTTCCTATTTTAAATTTCTTATTTTCAGTCAACTCGATTAAATTCCTTAAACGAACTTGTTGGGTCCCTGCTTTCCAGATTTATCCTTATTCAATTTTACGTACGTTATTTCGTTTCATCCATATTAAATCAGATCCGAATCAACCATCTTATGAATCCAGTTATATATAATAATGTCATACACTATGGACATCATAAGGAATGTCATACAAAAATGCGAATCTCACAATCTCCCCCACTAAAAGAATTTGGTCTTCCAAATTAGAACCAAGTCAAATGGGTCCATAAACAACTCCGGGTACGTCTATCACATCATATTCTTCAATTCTCATGTGACTTTTTTGAAGTGTACTACTACCAAAGGACTTGAATAGGGAGATCGTCTTAAACCTCTACACTTCGGGTACATCCATAAACAACTCGTGGTATCAACATAGTGCAAAGACTAGGACATGGTCCTGAGTTCGAGCACTTTGGGATGCGTCATATTGGTGATGGGCTTGCCCTCCCATGTTGAACAAAGACTTGAGTGGGCCAAGGCCTACAAAGAGGACAATACGGATTATTGGTGTTGCGCCCAGTAGCCACTACGCTAGTCGACCTAGGGGGAGCCAAGAGGGGTTGTTGCCTGCGGAGGCTAGTGGGCCTTTGGTGCTGGGTAGGTCTTCACAACTGCAGAGGTGAAGAGACCTTAGACTACATAGATTGTTATACCCCCAATACAGGATACAGATTCTCATATCGCTTTACAGTCGAGCGATAGTGACTTGAGGTATGATTATGAACTGAGCAGGCTACGCCAGTTTCAGGAGTTGAAACCTCCAGTATGCAAAGGGGTGAAGGACCCGATGATTATTAAGGATTGGGTCTATGAGATGGATAAATTATATAGATTCTTCAGATGTACGTCGGTCGAGAAAGTGGCCTTTGCACTATTTATGCTAAAAGGCGAGGCAGAGCACTATTGGAGATCCACCGAATCTATTCTGAGGGCCTGACACTCCGAGGTAACATGGGAGATATTCTTGGAGGCCTTCAGGAAGCAATATATTCTGACCACCGCACAGATGGAATTACGGATGAAGTTCATTAACTTGGTTTAAGGGAACTATTCTGTGGATGAGTATGAGTCAAGGTTTATGTCTTTGGGGAGATACAACCTGGATATGATGAGCAATGAGACTCGAAAGGTCCAAGATTTTATGGATGGATTGAGATTAGCCATCTGGACTAAGTTAGCTCCATTTGACATTCATACTTACGAAGAGGCAGTGTACAGGGCACAGTTGTGTAAACAGGACTTTGAACGGAATGCCCCCGAGCTTGGGAAGATTAGTGGTCGAAAGGATAGAGATCGAAAGAGATCCAAAATTGATAGAGTGGTCAGAAAAGGAGGCCATAGATTGTTTGAGAAGAGACCTAAGATTGTACAGGTGCATGCGTGAGCTGCTATACCTCCCGTGTACCGAGCTTTGACTGCACCGAGTGGTACGGTCATTGGAAGACCACAGGCTACTACTGATCAGTGTAGGAGATGTGGCAGATTTCATAAAGTTAAGCCTTGCCAGATGCCCCCTGTTACATGTTATAGATGTGGAAAGCCAGGGCATATCGCTAGGCATTGTCCTGAGATGTTTGAAATTGCCTCACAGAATGGCAAGGACCTGAGGAAAAATGGTCATTGGAGGCAGTTGCTCCGAGGATGAGGGCTACAGCTGAGGAAAAATGAAAACAAGCGGTTGGCATGAGTAGAGGATGAGTGTACGCATTGGAGCAAGACACAGCAGATGCATCGACGGATGTGATTAAAGGTACCATCCTAATTTTTGATTTAGAAGCATTTGTATTATTTGATCCTGGTGCCACGAATTCCTTCATATAGCCTTCCTTTGCACATAAATTGTTGAAGCATGTAAAACCCACACTGTTAGATAAGATGCTGATGATATCTACCCCTATGAACGATAGTCAATTGACTGAGTATGTATATAAGAGTTGTAAGTTGAGGATAAGAGGAAAGGAAATGAAAGCCGATTTAATTTTACTAAGTATGAATGATTTTGATGTAATCCTAGGAATGAATTTGATGGTTGCAAATCATGTTGTTATGGATTATCGTACTAAGACATTGATGTTTCCAGAGAAAGATGATCTTGTTGTAAGCTTTGTTAGAAAGAAATAAAAGAACATGATTATTATAAATGAAAATAGTATAAATTAATCCATCATATTTGAGAGATGAATTTACTTATTATTTATGATATTAAAGTGGTGACTTGTGTTGCTAACGGTGGAAAGGATAATGTGAAGGGTTCATTACCTACGTGGTTGACACTGATAAGGCACACATGGAATTGGAAGACATTCCAATAGTGACAGAATTTCCTGATATCTTTTCGGATGATTTACCAGGGCTACTACTCAATAGGGAAATGGAATTTTGTATAGAATTAGTGCCTGGTATGGAGTGGATATCAAAACCACTGTATAGAATGGCTCCGATTGAATTGAAAGAGTTAAAGAAACAGTTGCAAGAGTTGCTAGAGAAAGAGTTTATTAGACTAAGCGTCTCACATTAGGGAGCTCCGGCCTTGTTTGTAAGGAAGAAGGATGGAAGCCTTCGACTATGTATAGATTATCAGTTGTTGAATAAGGCCACCATTAATAACAAGTACCCCTTTCCACGCATTGACGATTTGTTAGATCAACTCCGAGGAGCCCAAGTATTTTCAAAGATAGATCGGTGATCTAGGTACCATCAGTTGAAGATACAGAGTGGAGATGTACCCAAGACAGCATTTCGTACCGGTTATGTCCATTACGAGTTTTTTGTTATACCATTCGGATTGACCAATGCCCCTGCAACGTTTATTACATTGATGAACGATGTATTTAAGCCATACCTAGACCAGTTTCTGATTGTGTTTGTTGATGATATTTTGGTTTATTCAAAGTCTAAGGAAGAACATGAAGAGCACTTGAGGATAGTTCTACTAACCCTCTAAGAAAAAGAATTATATGCCAAACTCAGTAAGTGTAACTTTTGATTAGAACAGATCTCATTTCTGGGTCATGTTGTGTCGAAGGATGGGGTATCAATAGATCAATCCAAGATTAACGTAGTTGTGTAGTGGGAACAACCCAAGACAGTTACTGAGATCAGAAGATTTCTAGGATTGGCAAGTTATTATTGGAGATTTGTTATGGATTTCTCTAGACTAGCTGCTTCGTTGAATGCCTCACATGAAAAGATGTTGAGTTTGCGTGGAATGAGGCATGTGAGAAAAGTTTTCAGGAGCTTAAGCATCAGTTGATCACTGCTTTGATTCTCACCATTCTTACCAGCTCAGGAGGTTTCTCTATGTATACAGATGCATCTCACAAGGGACTGGGCTGTGTACTTATGCAGGATGGAAAGGTAGAAGGATCACGAGAGGAACTATCCGACTCACGATTTAGAGTTGGCAGCCATAGTGTTTGCATTTAAGATATGGCACCACTATCTCTATTGTGAGAAATTTCTCGTATATATGGATCACAAGAGCTTTAAGTACCTGTTTTCACAGAATGAGTTCAATATGAGATAGAGAAGATGGCTCGAACTCCTGAACGATTATGATTGTGAGATCATGTACCACCTGATTAAGGTGAATGTAGTTGTTGATGCCTTAAAAAGGAAGAACCTCGGGTCGGTGTCTTATATGATAGTTCGGGAACATGATTTGTTGGAGCAATTTACGAACCTCAGTTTGGATATAACCCCACCTAGTTTAGAGAGATTGGATATTATGGCTAGATTAAGATTGGAGCCAGAGTTGATTGGTCGTATTCGACAGGCTCAGCAGAGCGATCGACAGTGTATCGATTGGTTGAGTCAGATACAAAAAGGTGTAGGTACTGATTTTGAGCTAAGTATAGATGGATTATTGAGGTTTAGGTGCAAAGTATGTATTCTCGAGGATTCAGAGATCAGGAGGTTAATTTTAACAGAGGCTCACTCATCGAAGTACATGATACATTTGGGGAGTACTAAGATGTATAGAAACCTTTGAAAAGTTTATTAGTGGTCTGGAATGAAGAAGGACATTGTTGAATATGTCGCTATATGTCTCATCTGTCAGCAGGTGAAGGTAGAGCATCAGAAGCCTGCAGGATTATTATAGCCTCTATCGATACCGACAAGGAAATGAGAGCACGTCACCATGGATTTCATGATGGGTTTACCGAGGACCCGTAGAGGTCGTGATGCCATTTGGGTTATTATGGATTGGTTGACGAAGTCAGCCCATTTCTTAGCTAAGAGAGCTACCGATACTCTAAGTCAGTTGACGAACTTATATGTTAGAGAGATAGTTCGGCTACATCATGTTCCAGTGAGCGTTGTTTCTAATCGGGATGCCCGCTTCACTTCCCTTTTCTAGGAACATTTTCAGGAAGTGATGGGGACCCAACTGAGTTTTAGCACAGCTTTTCATCCTCAGACAGATAGTCAATCAGAGAGGACTATAAAGACCCTAGAGGATATGTTAAGAGCATGTGTGCTGCATTTTAGAGGCTACTGGGATGATCACCTACCGTTAGTAGAGTTCGCCTATAATAACAGCTATCATGAGAGTATCGAAATGGCACCATATGAGGCACTGTATGGACGCGGATGTCGATCCCCTATTAGATGGGAAGAGGTTAGTGATAGACTGATTTTTTCTCCTAACTTAGTGCAGCAGGGCTCTGAGGATGTCCAGTTGATATGTGAGAGATTACGGACAGCTCAGAGCTGACAAAAGAGTTATGCTGACGGAGACCACTGGAATTTGCTATAGGTGAGTCGGTGTTTTTGAGAGTTTCTCCCTTAAAAGGGATTATGAGATTCAGTAAGAAGGGAAGGTTGAGCCCTTAAGGCGCGCACTGTATGTGATGTGAAACAGTGTTTGAGCGGAGTGTCGACTTTGAGTCGCACTTAAGGCGCGCACTGTATGTGATATATAATACATGTTAAAACCCATGCCAGAGTCCTTGTGTGACTGTGTGTCACATCTTGTGAGAGGATATCCGCATGAGGGTAATATAGACGTGGTATGATATTCCATGGTTTGAGGGCTAAGACCTATGGCAAGTACCCCGACTGTGATGTAGGGTCCACGGGTGTACATTGTACTGTGCCCAGGGCATGGGAGTATGTTGTACCGTGTGTTGTTGTATAGCTGATGGTTGTAATGGACTGACCACCCTCCCGTTGCAGCAGTGATGCCCCACACATCGAGTATTGTGTTGCTTGGGATCACATGTCGGATATGATCATAGTCCAGGATACTATTTACATTTCACCATAGAGTCTCACATGATATATCACATTGATTGACTGATTTAAATCGTGGACAGACCTGAGGGATGGGTCAGACTCCGATTTTTGTGATGTGAATGATTTAAATGCCATATTTATTGTGATTTAAATATACATGGCATGATTTATCTAAAGGCATGATTTATATAAAGATGCATTGTTTTGCACTACATGCCTACATTTGAGAAAGAAAGCATGATTTCTGTACATGGGATTTAATCTGTACAAGTATACTTATATATATTTAAAGACATGCTTTTAAAGTGAGTTAAGGAAATAATGTTTTCAAGGCATAGTATTATTTTGGGTAGATAGTGTAGATATCTACTTGCTTGCCTAATTTCCTTGCTGAGCGCGTTGTATGCTCACCCCCCTTTCTTTACATCTCTCTACAGAGCATCAGCAGTAGAGCCAGAGTTATCGAGGGATAGTGTTCCTGAGTCCACTGCTAGTTCTTATCGATCGCCAGGTATACAGACTTTGTACGGTTATGTATCTAAACATAGAGACAGCACAGTGATGTATACGATATATATAATAGGGAATGTATTTGTGTTAGATTTTATATAATCTCACATGTATTATAAAAGCAATTACAGTCAGTAACAGTATATTGACATGTATGTATGATAATGGATATTATGGCAAGCGAGGAGTCTGACATCGAATCACAGCCCAACCATTAATGAGAGGAAAGGTAAATTAAAAATGTGAAAAATTTGTAGTGGTTTTTGGTTAAGTCATAGATTGAGAATGGGGTCCTGACAGATTTCGTCGTGTAGACTGAGTATCAAACTATGAGAGGTTTGTATGTGGATTTAGAGACGTGGTAGGATATTACATGGTTTGAGGGCTAAGACCTATGGCACGCACCCCGACTGTGATGTAGGGTCCACGGACTACGTTGTACTGTGCGAGTGGCATGGAGTACACTGTACCGTGTGGTGTTGTGGAGTTTAGGAGGATATAGTTGGCGGTTGTGATGGTCTGACCCCTCTCCCGTTGCAGCAGTAATGCCCTGCACACCGAGATTTGTGTTGCTTGGGATCATGATTATAGGATATGGCCATAGTCCAGGATATTATTGCATTTTCACCACAGAGTCTCACATGATATATCACCTGATTGACTGATTTATTTACGGATAGACCTGAGGGATGGGTCAAAATCTGATTGTTGGGATGTGAATAATTCAAATTCCATATTTAATGTGATTTAAATATACATGGCATGATATATCTAAAGGCATTGTGATATTTATAAAGATGCATTATTTTGCACTATATGCCTACATTTGAGAAAGCAAGCACGATTTCTGTACATGGGATTTAATTTATACAAGTATATATATATTTAAAAACATGCTTTTAAAGTGAGTTAAGGAAATGATATTTTCAAGGCATAGCATTATTTTGAGTAGATAGTGTAGATGTCAACTTGCTTGCCTGATTTCCTTACTGAGCGCGTTGTATGCTCACCCCCCTTTCTTTTACATCTCTCTACAGAGCATCAACAGTAGAGTGAGAGCATTTGAGGGATAGTATTCCTGTTGTCCGCTGCTATTTCCTATCGATCGACAGGTATACATATTTTGTACGGTTATGTATCTAAACATAGAAACAGTACAGTGATGTATACAATATATATTATGGAGAATGTATTTGTACTAGCTTTTATATGATCTCACATGTATTATAAAAGAAGTTACAGTCAGTAACAGTATATTGACATGTATGATGATAATGGATGGTATGGTATGCGAGAAAGCTAACATCGAATCACAACCCAACCATCGAAGAGAGGAAAGTTAAGTTAAAAATGCAAATAATTGGTAGTGGTTTTGGTTAAGTCATGGAGGATTGTGACAAAACCATTTCCTTCCATTTTTAATCTTAAACCTATCTTTCTCACTCTAAAATCATCCCATTTCCATAAATATTTAAGAAAAAACCATTAGAGCAAAGTCGTTCAATATAAAGAAAAGAACAACATAGTTTGGAATCAATACCTCATTGGTTGGATTGAAGGAGCAAGGAGTGTTCTTATTTGGAGCAAGAAAGAAATCAAACTAGGTGAGTTTCTAATTTACCAATCCAATGTACATTCCTCTAGTTATTGATTTTGAGTTGATTTGGTATGTATATTAATGATAGAAACTACCTAGAATGTAATGGAAGAAGTAAAACCTACAATGAGTCTAGAGTGAGAAAATGTGTTATGGGTGAGTTGATGATAAACAGATTATGCTAAAGTGTTTATGAGGTAATATGTATGATTTTTAGAAGGTTGAATGAAACAACATTGTTAGATTGGCCTAGTTAAGTGAATGAGCATATGAGGTGTTTGACAAAATGCCATAGTGAGGCAATTGATGGATTAGAGACAAGATGAACTTGAATATCGATTTAGTACGAATCAATAGACCTAAAGGAGTTTAATAAACGCTCGAGAAACTATTAAGCGATCAAAACAAAATTAAGAGGAAATGAGACCTTATAAGCGTTAATTGAAACTAAATGTTGAGACAACTATAAGAAATGCAAGGATTGAGTGGTATTGGACCCAATTGATGTGGAATATGATTTTGTGCAGTCTCAAAGATTTCGTTAGAGGCGAATCGAAATGCACAATCAAGCAGCTTTAAGGAAGTGGAATCACGCGACGTGATTCCAGTTAAGAGAATTTTATGAGTATATAGAGATAGCTGCTCGTATTTTTTGGGTGAATATAGAGCTTGTAAAATGCATGGTTAATTAAGAAAGTGATTGATGGTTTGTGTGAATGACAACAAGTATTCTTGTATATGATTTGGTTTTGAAGTGATTCTTAGAAAAAGGGATAGTAAGGCTAATAATTGCATAAACCACATGTTTTGATGCTTTTACGAAAACACATTGCTTTGGTTTGAGGAAAATGATGGATAGGCTAGCTAGTAATTTCCTGATTTTGTGAAAAAGCACAAATGAGGTGTTAACTATTGTTTTGAGAATGTTTTGTTGAAATAAAGCCGCCTAGCGTGTTTATGTGAGTTAAAATCGTGTTGAAGCCTCACTCGCATTGGATTTTGGTGTTTTCACATGAATGAAACGTGCTGGAGCTTAGCTCGCACTTTGCCTTGAACTATAATGATGCTTTATAAACCGTACTAGTGCTTCTACTCGTATATAGATTTCGATTGACTTTCTTATGCATATAACTGTATTGGAATTATACTCGTGCGTGATTTCTTTATGATTTTATGCATAAAGTCGTACTAGAGCGTTGCTCGTATGAGGAGATTTATTAATGATGCGTGAATCATGCTAGAGCTTAACTCGCACAGGTTTTCACACTGTGGTATGTATGATGTCGTGGAGATGGTAAGATCCTCAAGCCCAACATCCTTAAGCCTGACGGGGTGGGGAGGCTTTGTTCGGTGGGGAGGCTCTTTTACAGTAAGATCTTTAAGCCAACATCCTTAAGCCCATTAGGGTGAGGAGGCTCTATTCGGTGGGGAAGCTCTGTTGCATAGAACCAACGTTCCCACGTGCACTTGAGACTATGTAGGTTATGCATGGTATGGGGTAGATAAGACCTACGACTGGCACCCCCAACCATGATATGGGTCCGCGGAGTACATTATACCGTGTAGATCACATGGAGTACGTTGTACCGCGTGATTGAGATGTTGATTTAAAAGTCTAGAGAAGAACTAACCCACCTTCATTCCAGCATGATGCCCCACACACCGGGATCCGTGTGGTCTAGGATGATTATGACGTAGTTGGCCAACATAGTCCTTCAGATACAATGACCGCCTGTCTAACATAATATTACATAATATCACATGGTTTTATACTTTGAGTGTGATTGTGTTGTCCAGGGTAGACCCGAGGTAGGGGTCGAGCCCTATGGGGTTTTGTTTAAAGAAACGATATGCTATTTGTGATGAGATTCGATGTGTTTTGAGAAAATGATGAATATTAAAGGATGTCTCATATTGAATTTCCCTTTTTATGATGAATTTTATTAACGATGAGCAAGAGAGGTTTTACATGATGATTTTACCATGTTTTACATGCTTATTTCCATGTTTTCAATACATGATATATGTATACACATGTGGCATAGTTTTGATGTTTCCTCATGCTCTAGATGCTATTGATTTTATACATGATATTATAAGCATGTAGATAGTGTAGTTATCTATCATGCTTGCCTTATTGCCTTACTGAGCATGTGCTTGCTCATCCCTCTACTTTCCCACTCTACAGAGCGCACATAGTAACCCAGTGAGGACTAAGGCATTGTAATTGGACATCCACTGCACTCCATTATCAAAAGGTATACACACAGGGATTCTTTGTGTATCTAAACATGTAAAGGCACAGTAGTCATTTTGATTTGTAATATGGGTGATGTAAATGTTAGAAAACAAGTCATGTATAAGCATATGACTTAACTTGCAAATGTATGACATTGTTTTTGATAAATTGAAAATGAATGAGAAATGGTGATTAATATTGACTCACAGCCCAACTGTTATTGGTGAGGGTTGTTCACGACCGGGTAAGGAAAATGAAAAAATGCAAAAAAAAAAGATTTATATCGATTTTTAGACGAAATGGATAAAAAGGGTCGTGACAGATATTGATATCAGAGCTGAGTTGGTCTGATGTGAGTCAATACTAATAAGTAGGAAAGTTACATCCCGATATTACTGTGTTTTTGTTTAGATATAACTGTGTATGCCAAGATGAATATAGGAAGTTAGGCATTATGCCTATTACACGCCGAGGTAGAGGGGCGGGTGCACGTGTTAAAGGCCGTAGAGGTAGGATTGAGAGTCGTATAGAGCCACAGACTGACCAGGCTTCACAGGAGCCTACAGAGAGACCAGGGGATACCGAAGCACACTTCGCTAGGATAGAATGGAGTATCGAGAGCCTCATGGAGATAGTCACACAGGCATTTGGTGCCGGTGATAGACGAGGTCCCGCAGCATAGCCTACTACTACTGGACAGCCAGCTGCAGAAGCGGAGAGTCCTCAGGCTACAGAGACTGTTACACCCCCAGTACGGCAGACGGCTTCTCCTATCATTCTAAAGTCAAGTGACAGCAACTTGGGGTATGATTGTGAACTGCGTAGGCTACGCAAGTTTCAGGAGTTAACACCTCCAATATTCAGAGCGGTGAAGGACCCAGTTTTTACTAAGGATTGGGTTTATGAGATGGAGAAGCTATATCGGTTTTTTAGATGTACATCAGCTAAGAAAGTAGCTTTTCTAGTATTTATGTTGAAAGGCGAGGCAGAACACTGGTGGAGATCCACTGAGTCTATTCTAAGGGCCCGACACTCCGAAATCACTTGGGAGATATTCTTGGAGGCCTTTAGGAGGTAATATATTTCGGCCACTACACAGAGGAAATTGCAGATGGTTTTCATTAACTTGGTTTAGGGGAACCGTTCTGTGGACGAATATGTGTCGAGATTCATGTCTTTGGGGAGGTACGCCCCTGATACGATGAGCAGTGAGACTCAGAAGGTCCAGAAGTTTGTGGATGGATTGAGATTAGCAATCCGGACTAAATTAGCTCCATTTGACCTTCACACTTACAAGGAGGTTGTACACAGGGCACAGTTGTGCGAGCAGGACTTTGAGCAAAATGCCCCCGAGCTTGGAAAGATTTGTCAGACCCGGATTTTTGTAGCTTATTTCCTTATGATTCCTATGTGTATGAACACTATGTAATTATGGTTGAATCATAAGAAGAGTATTTATTAGACTTAAAGTGTTATTGAAATGAATTAACACGCAAAAGCTACATAAAATGCCTAATGTGAGCAATGAGTATCACAGGCTAAACCGAGTCATTCTAAATCACTCTGACTGAAAATAAGAACTTAAAATAAGAGAGCGTAGAGAGCTCATGAAGGAAAGTCAACTTGATTTAGACCCGAACATACAAAACGAGAATAAAAGCTAAAAAGGGTAAAATGGACCTTTTCGGTGAGAAAAGGAGTTTCGGGTGAAATTATCCACCGAGAGCGGTTGGAATATAAAGAAGAGAGTGTAAGACATGATATAAAACACTTTCGAAAATTTAAGAAAAAGTCAACTTAGTCAATGGTTAAGGAAAAAGTCAACTATAGTTAAAAAAAGTGGACTTTTACCATAGTTGACTAATCAAGGTTAGAAATTAACCTAAGTGTGGAGAAAAATTTGGGGAAAAATATTCTTAGCCAGAATACAAGATAATCATCCCCGGAAGTAAGAAAAATTTATTCGGAAGGATTCCAGAATAAATTTAATGGTTAAAAACGTAATGGGCCTAAGGTGAAAATTTTAAAGCCCATTAAGGTATACTAAAAGTATATCAAAATTTTTAGGTCCTTTAGATCGAATTGTTGGACCAATTGATCGGCCAAATTTTGAGACAATAAAAGGCCCGAGGTATAGTAAAAATTTCAGCCCGAAAGCCCATTAGGAAAGCCCAAACCGAGAAGCCCAATTGGAAAAGCCCATGAGATAAATATCTAACTATAGTTAAAGTTAACTATGACTCATAAGGTGACTCATAAGGTGACTCATGGTTCAGATTTGGAAAGTCAAGCATAGTGGCTGAAAAGTAAGGCTTAATGGCTAAGTAAGTGGCTTATAAATGCAGCCACACCTTGGTCATCTTCATCACACAATTCCAGCTAGAGAAGAACACCATTGAAACATAACCATCCAAGCTTTCTCTCACTAGAAATCACTAGGAATTAGTCATATTTGGAACTTGCATTCTTCATGGAAGTTGTTCCAAATTGAAAGGAGATTAACATATGTTGGAATTGGCTA
The DNA here is from genome assembly GCA_033439115.1 of Firmiana major. NCBI lineage: Eukaryota > Viridiplantae > Streptophyta > Magnoliopsida > Malvales > Malvaceae > Firmiana > Firmiana major. Next base: position 59,214,452 of record CM065896.1, on the reverse strand, counting down.
TCAAGGAGCCATAGAGTGCAAACCGAGAGCCTCCAAAGATTCGGCCAAAAGGAGAACACTACAATTGGTATATTTTCTAATTTCCAATTTCATATATGTTAATGTATGAATGATTTCAAGTATATTGATATATGTTTTAAGCATTGAAACATATTAAATCACCATGAAGAGGGTTAGACCGAGAGTGATCAATGGGATATTGAAATATGTCAATTTGATTTTAAAGACATAAATGGATTAGTACACATGTATTAATGTTAATGGTATAATTAGAATTAATCAAATTGATTAATTAATACATGTAAATTGTTGGCAATCAAGGTGTTTGATAAAATGCCTAAATGAACAATAGGATGATTGGTAATATTGCCTACCAAGTGTATGTGAAAATGCCTAAGTGAAAATGGCTAGGAAATAGGCATGTATGGCATGCCATGGTGGAAACCGAGAATGGCTAAGCTCTCGGCCAAGGCATGTGGCCGAGAGGCCCAATGGGCCAAGCCCAATATTTTTAGGCCCAATAGGGTGTGATGGGCCTAAGACAAGCCCAATAAGAGTTGGTGGGCCCCACAAGCCCAATAGGCCCAACAAAAGTAAATAGTAAAATGGAAATGGGCTTAAGGCCTAGTTAGGCCCATTAAGGATTTTTAAGGCCCACTAAGGGAAATTAAACTGTATTAATGTGTAATACAATAGGAAAATGATAATTAACCTGAGGAATGGTTATTTACAGCTCCGGAGTTTACATCGAGAGCTGATCGGACTGCGGGATTTAGCAGCACCGAGGAAGCGAGGTCACTTGACGTGATCCGAGGTAAGGGACTTTTGCGAGTAGTTAGAGATACCTGCACGTATTTTCAACTGCTTCTGCATTCACTTAAAAACTCTGAGGGTCAGAGAAAGTGAATAATAATTATTGCGACCCGATAGTGGCAAATTACGATTTTACCCCTAGTTAGTCAAAAAGTCAACTTTTGTGAGAAGTTGCAAAAAGCATGGAAAATACTATTGTGAGTGTTTAAATGCTATTAGCATGAAAATAAATAGATGGGCTAATGATTTTAAGGTTGATATGACTTAAGCACACTTTTAGTGCTGATTTTGATGTTTTATAAACAATCCCTTTTAAATAGCCATCTATCATATTATGTGAGAATGAATCGTGCTAGAGCATAGCTCGCACTGGGATTCATATGTTTTCCACATACATAGTGCTGGATTTTGATACGCACTAGATTTTCATGACATGCATGATGGAGTACTGGAGTTTTACTCGTACTCAGCTTTAAATGATATATCATGACAGAGTGCTGGAGCGATTGGCTCGTACTCGATTCTTCATGGTTTATACATGACATAGTACTGGGAGCGATTGCTCGTACTTGATTTTGATATTGTGCATAGCATAGTACTGGGAGCTATTGCTCGTACTTGATTTAATACATAAACTATGCATTGACCTAGTTGCTAGAGATTGCTCGCACTAGAGTTGAGTTTTATGATGTGAAACAGTGTTTGAGCGGAGTAACGACTGTGAGTCGCACTCAAAACGCACACTGTATGTGATATGTAATACATGTTGAAACCCATGCCTGAGACCTTGCGTGACTGTGTGTCATAGCTAGAGAGGATATCCGCATGAGGTTGGTATAGACGTGGTATGATATTTCCACAGGCGCGAGGGCTAAGACCTCTATTCGGCACCCTGACTGTGATGTTGATAAGTTCCACGGGTGTGAGAGTTAAGTCCTATGGTAGGCACTCTGGTCGTGAGAACGGGTCCACGGGTGTACTTTGTACCGTGTCTGAGTGGCACGAGGTGTACGCTGTACCATGTGTTGTTATGGAGTTGAGGAGGATATAGCTGGCGGTTGTGATGGACTGACCCCCCTCCCGTTACAGCGGTGATGCCCCGCACACCTAGTATTGTGTTGCTTGGGATCACATCGGATATGATCATAATCCAGGATACTATTTACATGTACCACAGAGTCTTACATGATATATCACCTTGGTTGATTTACTGATTCAAACTGCGGACAGACCCGAGGGATGGGGCGGACTCCGATTTGTGTTGTGAATCATTTGATGCCATATTTATATGTGATTTAAATATACATGGCATGATTTACATAAAGGCATGATTTATATATAAATGCATTGTGTTGCACTACATGCCTACTTTTGAGAAATAAAGCATGATTTCTGTACATGGGATTTATTCTGTACAAGTACATATATATTATATTTCAAGACATGCTTTTAAAGTGAGTTAAGGAAATAATGTTTTCAAGGCATAGCACTATTTTGAGTAGATAGTGTGGATATCTACTTGCTTGCCTGATTTCCTTACTGAGCGCGTTATGCTCACCCCCTTTTCTTTACATCTCTCTACAGAGCGTCAGTAGAGCGAGAGTTATCGTGGGAGAGTGTCCCAGAGTCCACTGCTAGTTCCTATCGATTCATCAGGTATACTTATTATGTACAGTTGTGTATCTAAACATAGAAACAGCACAGTGATGTATACGTTATATATTATGGGGAATGTAAATGTAATTGTATTAGATTTTATAAAATCTTACATGTATAATAAAAGCAACTACAGTCAGAATTAATATATTAACATGTATGTATGAGAATGGATATTATGGTAAATGAAGACTCTGACATCGAATCACAGCCCAACCAGTGAAGAGAGGAAAGGTAAGTTAAAAAAATAATGCGAAAAATTTATTGTGGTTTTTGGTTAAAGTCAAGGATTGAAACTGGGGTCCTGACAGGATGGTATCAGAGCAAAGGTTGGTCTGATGTGAGTCGGTGTTAGAAAGTAGGAAATTATACATCCCCATAGTACTGTGCTGTGTTTAGATATAACTGTGTATACCGGATAGGAGATGGACTAATTCATTATTATAAATGCAGGGACCTTGCCTATATGGCAAATACGCGTAGTGGTAGAGGTATGAGAGGTAGGGCTCGAGGCCGGGGAGAGAGACCCAAGGGACGAGCCGCTGCCGGACCATTACCTACGAATGAGACTGCAGGTGCTATTGAGGCACCCGATTGTGCTGAGACGCGCTTCACGAGATTAGAGCGTGGTCTCGAGACTATTATAGAGATACTGGCACAGACGATACCAGGTAGGCAGAGACAGGAGGCAGGAGCTGCTACAGGAGAGGCAGTTGCCCCTGATACACCTACGCAGACAGCTGATGCACAGAGGACAGTAGATACTCCTACACCCCCACCGGTTTCGGGTGGTATTGGATTAGGACTCCGATTTGTGTTGTGAATCATTTGATGCCATATTTATATGTGATTTAAATATACATGGCATGATTTACATAAAGGCATGATTTATATATAAATGCATTGTGTTGCACTACATGCCTACTTTTGAGAAATAAAGCATGATTTCTGTACATGGGATTTATTCTGTACAAGTACATATATATTATATTTCAAGACATGCTTTTAAAGTGAGTTAAGGAAATAATGTTTTCAAGGCATAGCACTATTTTGAGTAGATAGTGTGGATATCTACTTGCTTGTCTGATTTCCTTACTGAGCGCGTTATGCTCACCCCCTTTTCTTTACATCTCTCTACAGAGCGTCAGTAGAGCGAGAGTTATCGTGGGAGAGTGTCCCAGAGTCCACTGCTAGTTCCTATCGATTCATCAGGTATACTTATTATGTACAGTTGTGTATCTAAACATAGAAACAGCACAGTGATGTATACGTTATATATTATGGGGAATGTAAATGTAATTGTATTAGATTTTATAAAATCTTACATGTATAATAAAAGCAACTACAGTCAGAATTAATATATTGACATGTATGTATGAGAATGGATATTATGGTAAATGAAGACTCTGACATCGAATCACAGCCCAACCAGTGAAGAGAGGAAAGGTAAGTTAAAAAAAATGCGAAAAATTTATTGTGGTTTTTGGTTAAAGTCAAGGATTGAAACTGGGGTCCTGACAGGATGGTATCAGAGCAGAGGTTGGTCTGATGTGAGTCGGTGTTAGAAAGTAGGAAATTATACATCCTCATAGTACTGTGCTGTGTTTAGATATTGTCATGACCCAAATTACCTAAAAATCCCTACAAATTTTTCGCTTTTTCATTTCCTTACTCGTCGTGAACCTTTACACTACTAAACAGTTGGGCTATGATTCGGTGTTAGTCACCTCTCCCCTATTTACCATTCAATTTATTTAAACTGAATACATCCCCAATATTACATCATATATAGTACTGTGCATCTATATGTTCAGATACGAAATTATACAAATGTGTATACCTGATATTGATAAGAAGCAGCGGATAACCGAATTGCGAAGCTATTGTCGCTCTCTTCTACTGAGTGTACCCTGTGGGGTGGAAAATGAAAGGGTGAGCATAAACAGCTCAGTAAGGCAATAATGTAAGCAGGTAGATAACTATACTATCTACGTGCTGATAATGTCATGATATAAAAATCGTTTACTTTCGGAGCATGAGGTAAGATTAAAACAATGCCACATGAATGTATATATCATATACAAGAAATCATGAAATCGACATATAAAGCACACATGGAAAATCATCATGTATGACATCTCATGCTCGTCACATCAAAACTCATTTGTTTAATCACAAACTCATCACTTTGAAACTTATTTGTTTCATTATAAAACAACTTCATCAAGGTCAAACCCATCTCTCGGGAATACCTAGATTCATCAAATCAAATCTCTTTTAAAAACCTAAATCGGGACTACCCCTCCATCGGGTTTGTCCTGGTCTATCTAGACCGTATGATATCATGTGAGGCATGTAGGTTACTATATGAAAAATCGAGGACTATGGCCATACTATGTCCCTGTGATCCCATGCTACACGGATCCCGGTGTGCGGGGTATCACAACTGCAACGGGAGGTGGGGTCAAGTCCTACCCGCCAGAATATCAAGTAATATCATAGAGTCATCATGACTGCACGGTACAGCGTACTCCGTGTGACATACACGGTACATCGTACTCCGTGGACCCATATCATAGTCTGGGGGTACCTGCCGTAGGTCTTATCCAGCCCAATACTATGTCGATAACCAACCCATGTCTCAAAGTATATGTGCGAGCATCTCAACTCTCTGTGGGCTTCCGCACGACTATATGCATGTCAACTCGCGTCTAGTGCGTTTATGTGAGCATCCTGCTGCCCGCCCCACACCAGGTCACAGGCTTACGGAGCTCCAGCACCACGCTATGCATATCATGATATCTAAAATCTCGTGCGAGCGAAGCTTCAGCACGGTTTTGTGCACACACAAATTTCTCGTACGAGCAATGCTCCAGTACGGCTTTTCATGAGAATAAATCAGTAAACTTGAGTGCGAGTAAGACTCTAACACTCTTTTTATTCATGTAAATACCATAGGTGGCTTAATCTTAATAAAACATCTTTTTAAAATAGTAACCGATACAAACCGGTACCTTTTCGTAAAATTCACGAAATCAACAGCCCACCTATGTGTATATTTGCTTAAATCAAAGCAATATATTCATATAAAGCATTAAAAACATGAAATCATGCAATTTACCTGCCTTACTACCCTTTTTGTAAATTTTACTCCTAGGGGCAAAATCGTCTTTTTCCTTTATTTATCTAAGCCCCGGTTTTCGTAAAAATTATTACTTTATTTCTAGATATTTTAATAAATTTCTATGCCCTGTAAATCCCCTCTCAAAATACGCATAATTATCTCTATGCACCTACAAAATTCCCTTACCTCGATTCTCGTCGAGTCTGACCTTTCCTTTTCCACTGTTGTCACGTCGCGCAGTCCGATCTGCTCCCAATCAAACCTCCGGAACTGCGTATAATTATTCCTCAGGTCAGATATCATACAACTTAATTGTATTTAATACTTTCTGGGCTTAATTTAAATCATTGGGCCCATTTATCCCTATTGGGCCCGATTGCACTTTAATGGGCCTCGACCCATTTTCAGCCCGTTTATACTATTTAAATCCCTTCTTCGGGTTTACTGGGCTCATTCAGCTTACCAATAATTATCGGGCTTCGTTCTAAACTCATTGGATAGCCCGTATACCATTTACGATAATTACGTTGTAATTCCGATTAATATTTCTTTTATACAGAATTAATTCATAAATTCTGTAAAATAATTGAAACTCTGTATTAAAGGACTCTATTTGTCGAAATTAAAATGTACTTACCCAATATGATGCGGGATACGAAAATCGGAGCTCAATCGGCTCTCGTTCGGGCTTTATCGTCGAACTGCACAATTATTATATTTAATCTCGGGTTACTTTTCGATTAAATATAATTTAAATAAATTTCCTGGAAATCAATTCGGTCACTTTTGACCTCATATTGACTTACCCGAAGTCCGGTGTATCCCCGAAAATCCTTTCCCTTTTTCCTTTTCCTCTTTTTCTCCTTTTTTCCTCTCTTTTTGGCTGAACCGGTTCAGTCCAGTTCAGACCGCCGGTTCAGCTCGGTCTGGTTCGGTTTAGTTTTGGTCGGTTCAGGCAAATTCAATCGGTTCAATCCCCATTTGCTCATTCTGGTGTCGTCCGGCCGGTTCCCAGTGCGATTCCGGTGCCGTTTGCTCGGCTACACCTGGGCATTCAGAATCGAGCCTCGGTTGGGGTCGAAACGCGACCATCGTCGACGAATTCCTCCTTCTCCCCCGCGGCTGTCTCCTCCCGATCCGGTGAATTCCTGAGGATTCGCCGGCCGGTACTGGTCTCAAAAGGACCGGCTCCTCCTCCTGATCACGCTGGTACCCGCCGTTCGCCCCCAGCTGCCGTGGATCGCCGGTACCGACTCCGTTTTCCCCGCGGTCTTCTCCTCCTCCGTTCGACGATTTTCGGCCTCCTTAGCACGCGTCGCCGGCGCCAATAGCTTCGCCGGCCTCTCCTCTTGCTGCTCGGCCCTTCGTCGGAGGTCAAAGGTCACCGGTGGTGGCTCGTCGGTAGGCCACGCACGGGTCTCCCTCTCCGTTTTCCTTGGTTCTTCTCTCTCCCCGATAGTTTTCATTTTCTGATTCTGATTCTCTTTTTTTTTTACAATTTGTTTTATTATTAAAATATTCATTTAAAATATTCAAATATATTGTAAAATATCTAAAAAAATCTATTAATTTATTCTAAATAAATTAATTTAATTTAATTTAATTTATTTATTATATTTTTAATCATTTTTCCAGTATAATTTCTCCGCATTTTCGGGACATTGTCCCGGGTGACTTTTCGGTATTTCTAAAAATTTCAGATCTTGATCAATTTGACTCAAAATTATATAACTTCCTCATTATTGATCAAGATATTCTAAATCCTTATTTTAAATTAAATTTTCTTATCGAATTTATCCCGACTTTCGGTCTTTTGACCGTTTTACCCTTACACGTATTCGGGATTTATTTAGCCCGACTTTCCTTCACGAATATTCATTCATTTTATGATTTGAATCCTTATTTTCAATCCGAATCACATTCCTTTAAATTTGTGAACATTTTTCTACCTCATAAAATTTACGATTTAATTTCGGGTCTTACAGATATAACTGTGTATACCGGATAGGAGATGGACTAATTCATTATTATAAATGCAGGGACCTTGCCTATATGGCAAATACGCGTAGTGGTAGAGGTATGAGAGGTAGGGCTCGAGGCCGGGGAGAGAGACCCGAGGGACGAGCCGCTGTCGGACCATTACCTACGCATGAGACTGCAGGTGCTACTGAGGCACCCGATTGTGCTGAGACGCGCTTCATGAGATTAGAGCGTGGTCTCGAGACTATTATAGAGATACTGGCACAGACGATGCCAGGTAGGCAGAGACAGGAGGCAGGAGCTGCTACAGGAGAGGCAGTTGCACCTGATACACCTACGCAGACAGCTGATGCACAGAGGACAGTAGATACTCCTACACCCCCACCGGTTTCGGGTGGTAGTGGATTAGGATATGGATGTGACTTGCATCGGTTGAGGGAGTTCTAGAAGTTCAGACCTCCATCATTTAGTGGGGTCAAGAACCCCGTAGCTGCGGAGGAGTGGTTGGCAGAGCTAGAGAAGCTCTATGGATACTTCGAGTGTACGACCTCGGAGATGGTCGCGTTTGCTGCGTTCCTACTGAAGGGAGCTGCAGAGCATTGGTGGAAGTCCACCAGACCTATATTGAGATCCCGACACACGGATATCACTTGGGATATATTTCGGGAGGCCTTTAGGAGGCAGTTTATTCCTGACACCGCACAGCGGAAGTTACATGCAGAGTTTTTGACACTCAACCAGGGGAGTTTATCGGTGGACGAGTATGAGACTCGATTCCTATCCCTAGGGAGATACGACTCGGATACTATGTATAGTGAGACCAGGAAGGTCCACAGATTTATCGACGGGTTGAGACAGGTGCTACGGTCCAAGTTGGTTCCGCTGGACATAGTGACCTATGAGGAGGCAGTGCGCAGGGCGCAACTATGTGAGCAGGACTACGAGAGGAATGCTTCCGAGTTTGGGAAGTTTAGTCGTAGCCAAGACTTGCAGAAGAAGAGGCCAGCTAGAGATTTTAGTTATCGAGGGGGGAAGAAAACCTTCGGTAAGAGATCACGGATAGAGGGGACACGGGATAGATATGCTAGATCTCCTGCTTCTCCGACTGCAGCCCCAGCGAAGGGCATTATGATAGGAGGACAGAGACCTGCTGTAGATCAGTGCAAAAGATGCGGCAGATTCCATGGAGATAGGCCATGTTCACAGGGTGCTATAGTATGTTTCCGTTGTGGGAAACAGGAGCATTTGGTTAGAGATTGCCCATTGCCGTATGCGACTGCACCACAGAGGGGCAGGGAGTTTGATAGAACCCCAACTGGTACGTCTGCTCAGAGAGGTAGAGCCACGGCAGAGGAGAAGGGGAAACAAGTGATGGGTCAAGGGCGAGTACATGCTTTGGACCAGGGGACAGCTGATGCTTCATCGGATGTGATTCGAGGTAACATCCTGATTTATGATATTGAAGCATATGTTTTAATTGATCCTGGTGCCACGCATTCTTTTGTATTGCCTTCATTTGCATGTAAATTAGAGAGACATGTAGAGCGTACACATTTATGTATGATGATGTTAATCAGTACACCTATGGATAGTAGTCAAGTTGTAGAATATGTATATAATGACTGCAAGTTGAGAGTAGGGGATAAGGAGATGACAGCCAATCTAATATTACTAAGTATGAGCGACTTTGATATAATATTAGGAATGGATTGGCTATCTGCAAACCATGCTGTTTTAGATTGTTACGCTAAGACAGTTATGTTTCCTAACCCTACAAGATATGTTGTAAAGTTTAATAAAAATAAATGAAAGGAGTGGTTATGATTATTACATGATTTCTGATTTAGAAAACCTTCAACATATCAAGGTTTCATTGCGTACGTGGTAGATATGGATAAGGCACATCCGGAGTTGACAGATATCACTGTGGTCAGTGAGTACCTAGATGTTTTCCCGGATGAATTGCCAGGGTTACCAACAGACAGAGAGATGGAGTTTTGTATAGATCTGGTACCCGGTACGGAGCCTATTTCGAGACCACCTTATCGCATGGCCTTAGTTGAGCTGGAGGAGCTCAAGAGACAGTTACAGGAGCTGTTGGACAGGGGCTTTGTACGACCGAGTGTTTCACCTTGGGGAGCACCGGTTTTGTTTGTGAGGAAGAAGGATAGGAGCCTTCGATTATGTATAGACTACCGATTGTTGAACAAGGCCACCATCAAGAATAGGTACCCCCTTCCACGCATTGACGACTTGCTAGATCAGCTACAGGGAGCACAGGTCTTTTCCAAGATTGACCTAAGGTCTGGGTATCATCAGCTGAAGGTTCGGAGTGGAGATGTACCCAAGACAGCATTTCGTACCTGATATGGCCACTATGAGTTCTTGGTCATGCCATTCGAATTGACGAATGCTCCAGCTGCTTTCATGACTTTGATGAACGATGTGTTCAAGCCATACTTGGACTAGTTTGTTATCGTCTTCATCGATGACATATTGGTGTACTCGAGATCCAAGGAGGAGCATGAGGAGCACCTCAGGATCATGTTGCAGACGTTACGGAAGCATGAGTTATATGCTAAGCTCAGCAAGTGTGACTTTTGGTTGTCACAGATCTCATTTTTGGGACATGTCGTATCGAGAGATGGTGTATCAGTTGATCCATCCAAGATAGAGGCTGTAGTTCAGTGGGAACAGCCAAAGACAGTCACTGAGATCAGGAGTTTTCTGGGTTTAGCTGGATACTATCGAAGATTCGTTGAGGGATTTTCGAAGTTGGCTGCTCCGTTGACACGTCTTACTCGAAAGAGTGCACCGTTCATATGGAATGAGGATTGTGAGAAGAGCTTTGAGGAGTTGAAGTGTCGATTGACCACCGCTCCGATTCTCACTATCCCTACCAGCTCAGGAGGATTTGCAGTATATACCGATGCTTCGCATCAGGGACTGGACTGCGTATTGATGCAGGACGGGAAGGTAGTTGCTTACAGATCCAGACAGCTGAAGGATCATGAGAAGAACTATCCGACCCATGATTTGGAACTAGCAGCAGTAGTGTTTACGTTGAAGGTATGGCGCCACTACTTGTATGGTGAGAAGTTCCAGATATTTACCGACCACAAGAGCCTCAAGTACTTGTTCTCGCAGAAGGAGCTGAACATGAGACAGAGAAGATGGCTAGAGCTTCTGAAGGACTACGATTGTGAGATACTTTATCATCCGGGTAAGGCTAATGTTGTAGCCGATGCCTTGAGCAGGAAGAGCCTGGGGATGGTATCGTATATGATGGTTAGGGAACATGATTTGCTAGAGCAGTTTGCTAGCCTCAGTTTGGAAGTCGTGCCTTCTGACATGGATATAGGCTATGTGATAGCTAGTCTACGCTTGGAGCCGGACCTGTTGGACAGGATCAGAGTGGCTCAGCAGACTGATCCATTTTGTATGGATGTGAGTAGTCAGATGCAGAAGGGCACCGTGACTGATTTTGAGATGAGTTCTGATGGACTACTGAGGTTCAGAGGCAGATTATGTGTTCCCGAGGATCCAGGTCTCAGGAGATTGATATTGGCGGAAGCTCATTCGTCGAGGTATACGTTGCATCCGGGGAGTAACAAGATGTATCAGAACCTCCGGAAGGTATACTGGTGGTCGGGTATGAAGAGAGATGTAGCAGACTTCGTGGCAAAGTGTCTCGTATGTCAGCAGGTGAAGGTAGAGCATCAGAAACCCGCAGGGTTATTGCAGCCTCTACCTATACCGACATGGAAATGGGAGCATATCACCATGGATTTCGTGATGGGTTTACCGAGGACCCACAGGAATCACGATGCTATGTGGGTGATCGTTGATAGACTGACGAAGTCAGCCCACTTCCTAGCTATGAGAGCTACCGATACTCTGAGTTCATTAGCAGAACTGTACGTACGCGAGGTAGTGAGGTTACAGGGTGTACCAGTGAGCATAGTCTCTGATAGGGATTCCCGCTTCACATCCCACTTTTGGGGACTTTTTCAGGAAGCCATGGGAACCCAGTTGAGTTTGAGCACCGCTTTCCATCCTCAGACAGATGGTCAGTCAGAGAGGACTTTTCATATGTAGAGAGACCGATTCGGATATTGGATAGGAAGGAGTAGGTATTGAGATCGAAGACCATCGGATTAGTGAAGATTCTCTGCCAGCATCATACTTCAGAGGAAGCTATTTGGGAGCTAGAGAGTCTGATGCGAGAGAAGTACCCTCACCTATTTGAGGACTGACTTGGTTCTAATTTGGAGGACCAAATTTTCTGAGTGGGGGAGGATTGTCAGACCTGGATTTTTGTAGCTTATTTCCTTATGATTCCTATGTGTATGAACACTATGTAATTATGGTTGAATCATAAGAAGAGTATTTATTAGACTTAAAGTGTTATTGAAATGAATTAACACGCAAAAGCTACATAAAATGCCTAATGTGAGCAATGAGTATCACAGGCTAAACCGAGTCATTCTAAATCATTCTGACTGAAAATAAGAACTTAAAATAAGAGAGCGTAGAGAGCTCATGAAGGAAAGTCAGCTTGATTTAGACCCGAACATACAAAACGAGAATAAAAGCTAAAAAGGGTAAAATGGACCTTTTCGGTGAGAAAAGGAGTTTCGGGTGAAATTATCCACCGAGAGCGATTGGAATATAAAGAAGAGAGTGTAAGACATGATATAAAACACTTTCGAAAATTTAAGAAAAAGTCAACTTAGTCAATGGTTAAGGAAAAAGTCAACTATAGTTAAAAAAGTGGACTTTTACCATAGTTGACTAATCAAGGTTAGAAATTAACGTAAGTGTGGAGAAAAATTTGGGGAAAAATATTCTTGGCCAGAATACAAGATAATCATCCCCGGAAGTAATGAAAATTTATTCGGAAGGATTCCGGAATAAATTTAATGGTTAAAAACGTAATGGGCCTAAGGTGAAAATTTTAAAGCCCATTAAGGTATACTAAAAGTATATCAAAATTTTTAGGTCCTTTAGACCGAATTGTTGGACCAATTGATCAGCCAAATTTTGAGACAATAAAAGGCCCGAGGTATAGTAAAAATTTCAGCCCAAAAGCCCATTAGGAAAGCCCAAACCGAGAAGCCCAATTGGAAAAGCCCATGAGATAAATATCTAACTATAGTTAAAGTTAACTATGACTCATAAGGTGACTCATAAGGTGACTCATGGTTCAGATTTGGAAAGTCAAGCATAGTGGCTGAAAAGTAAGGGTTAATGGCTAAGTAAGTGGCTTATAAATGCAGCCACACCTTGGTCATCTTCATCACACAATTCCGGCTAGAGAAGAACACCATTGAAACATAACCATCCAAGCTTTCTCTCACTAGAAATCACTAGGAATTAGTCATATTTGGAACTTGCATTCTTCATGGAAGTTGTTCCAAATTGAAAGGAGATTAACATATGTTGGAATTGGCTATCAAGGAGCCATAGAGTGCAAACCGAGAGCCTCCAAAGATTCGGCCAAAAGGAGAACACTACAATTGGTATATTTTCTAATTTCCAATTTCATATATGTTAATGTATGAATGATTTCAAGTATGTTGATATATGTTTTAAGCATTGAAACATATTAAATCACCATGAAGAGGGTTAGACCGAGAGTGATCAATGGGATATTGAAATATGTCAATTTGATTTTAAAGACATAAATGGATTAGTACATATGTATTAATGTTAATGGTATAATTAGAATTAATCAAATTGATTAATTAATACATGTAAATGGTTGGCAATCAAGGTGTTTGATAAAATGCCTAAATGAACAATAGGATGATTGGTAATATTGCCTACCAAGTGTATGTGAAAATGCCTAAGTGAAAATGGCTAGGAAATAGGCATGTATGGCATGCCATGGTGGAAACCGAGAATGGCTAAGCTCTCGGCCAAGGCATGTGGCCGAGAGGCCCAATGGGCCAAGCCCAATATTTTTAGGCCCAATAGGGTGTGATGGGCCTAAGACAAGCCCAATAAGAGTTGGTGGGCCCCACAAGCCCAATAGGCCCAACAAAAGTAAATAGTAAAATGGAAATGGGCTTAAGGCCTAGTTAGGCCCATTAAGGATTTTTAAGGCCCATTAAGGGAAATTAAACTGTATTAATGTGTAATACAGTAGGAAAATGATAATTAACCTGAGGAATGGTTATTTACAGCTCCGGAGTTTACATCGAGAGCTGATCGGACTGCGGGATTTAGCAGCACCGAGGAAGCGAGGTCACTTGACGTGATCCGAGGTAAGGGACTTTTGCGAGTAGTTAGAGATACCTGCACGTATTTTCAACTGCTTCTGCATTCACTTAAAAACTCTGAGGGTCAGAGAAAGTGAATAATAATTATTGCGACCCGATAATGGCAAATTACAATTTTGCCCCTAGTTAGTCAAAAAGTCAACTTTTGTGAGAAGTTGCAAAAAGCATGGAAAATACTATTGTGAGTGTTTAAATGCTATTAGCATGAAAATAAATAGATGGGCTAATGATTTTAAGGTTGATATGACTTAAGCACACTTTTAGTGCTGATTTTGATGTTTTATAAACAATCCCTTTTAAATAGCCATCTATCATATTATGTGAGAATGAATCGTGCTAGAGCATAGCTCGCACTGGGATTCATATGTTTTCCACATACATAGTGCTGGATTTTGATACGCACTAGATTTCCATGACATGCATGATAGAGTACTGGAGTTTTACTCGTACTCAGCTTTAAATGATATATGCATGACAGAGTGCTGGAGCGATTGGCTCGTACTCGATTCTTCATGGTTTATACATGACATAGTACTGGGAGCGATTGCTCGTACTTGATTTTGATATTGTGCATAGCATAGTACTGGGAGCTATTGCTCGTACTTGATTTAATACATAAACTATCCATTGACCTAGTTGCTAGAGATTGCTCGCACTAGAGTTGAGTTTTATGATGTGAAACAGTGTTTGAGCGGAGTAACGACTGTGAGTGGCACTCAAAACGCACACTGTATGTGATATGTAATACATGTTGAAACCCATGCCTGAGACCTTGCGTGACTGTGTGTCATAGCTAGAGAGGATATCCGCATGAGGTTGGTATAGACGTGGTATGATATTTCCACAGGCGCGAGGGCTAAGACCTCTATTAGGCACCCTGACTGTGATGTTGATAAGTTCCACGGGTGTGAGAGCTAAGTCCTATGGTAGGCACTCTGGCCGTGAGAACGGGTCCACGGGTGTACTTTGTACCGTGTCTGAGTGGCACGAGGTGTACGCTGTACCGTGTGTTGTTATGGAGTTGAGGAGGATATAGCTGGCGGTTGTGATGGACTGACCCCCCTCCCGTTACAGCGGTGATGCCCCGCACACCTAGTACTATGTTGCTTGGGATCACATCGGATATGATCATAATCCAGGATACTATTTACATGTACCACAGAATCTTACATGATATATCACCTTGGTTGATTTACTGATTTAAACTGCGGACAGACCTGAGGGATGGGTCGGACTTCGATTTGAGTTGTGAATCATTTGATGCCATATTTATATGTGATTTAAATATACATGGCATGATTTACATAAAGGCATGATTTATATATAAATGCATTGTGTTGCACTACATGCCTACTTTTGAGAAATAAAGCATGATTTCTGTACATGGGATTTATTCTGTACAAGTACATATATATTATATTTCAAGACATGCTTTTAAAGTGAGTTAAGGAAATAATGTTTTCAAGGCGTAGCACTATTTTGAGTAGATAGTGTGGATATCTACTTGCTTGCCTGATTTCCTTACTGAGCGTGTTATGCTCACCCCCTTTTCTTTACATCTCTCTACAGAGCGTCAGTAAAGCAAGAGTTATCATGGGAGAGTGTCCCAGAGTCCACTGCTAGTTCCTATCGATTCATCAGGTATACTTATTATGTACAGTTGTGTATCTAAACATAGAAACAACACAGTGATGTATACGTTATATATTATGGGGAATGTAAATGTAATTGTATTAGATTTTATAAAATCTTACATGTATAATAAAAGCAACTACAGTCAGAATTAATATATTGACATGTATGTATGAGAATGGATATTATGGTAAATGAAGACTCTGACATCGAATCACAGCCCAACCAGTGAAGAGAGGAAAGGTAAGTTAAAAAAAAATGCGAAAAATTTATTGTGGTTTTTGGTTAAAGTCAAGGATTGAAACTGGGGTCCTGACAAGATTAGTGTTAGGAGAGATAGAGACCGAAAGAGATTCGGTATTGATAGAGTGGCTATAAGGGGAAGCGATGGATTATTTGAGAAGAGACCCAAGATTGAGGAGGTGTAGGAGAGGGCTATTAAACCTCTTGTGTATCCGACTTTAATTGCACCGAGGGGTATGGTTATTGGAGGACCATGACCTACTACTGATCAATGTAGGAGATGTGGCAGATTTCATGGAGTTAAGCCTTTCCATACACCCCTGTTACATGTTATAGAGGTGGGAAGCCAGGGCATATTGCGAGATATTATCTTGAGATGAGTGAGACTGCCCCGCAGAAGGGCAAGGAGCCAGAGAGAGCTCCAATTGAGACAACTGCTCAGAGGAGGAGGGTTACAGCTGAGGAAAAAGGGAAACAGGCAGTTGGCGTGAGCAGAGGGCGAGTGCACGCACTGGACCAGGACACCGCAGACACTTCAACGGATGTGATTAAAGGTACCATCCTAATTTATGATTTAGAAGCATTTATATTGTTTGATCCTGGTGCCACGTATTCCTTCATATCGCCTTCCTTTGCACATAAATTTTCGAAGCATGTAAGACCCACACTGTTAGATAAAATACTGATGATTTCTACTCCTATGAATGAAAGTCAATTGACTGAACATGTATATAAGAATTGTAATTTGAGGATATGAGGAAAGGAAATGGCAGTCGATTTAATGTTACTAAGCATGAATGATTTTGATGTAATCTTAGGAATGAATTGGTTGGCTGCAAATGATGTTGTTATGGATTATCGTGCTAAGACATTGATGTTTCCAGAGATAGATAATCTTGTTGTAAGCTTTGTTGAAAAGAAATGAAAAATATGATTAATGTGAATGAAAAGACGATAAATTAATCAATTATATTTGAGAGATGAATTTAATTATTATTTATGAATGTTAAAGTGATGACTTGTGTTGCTAACAGTGGAAAGAATGATGTGAAAGGTTTATTGCATACGTGGTGTGAGATCTGAGAATTTTATATGTATCTAATTAAGTAATTTGAACATGAAGTGTAATTGATTGAATTAAATGTAATATACTCATATATTGATGTGGTATGGAATGAAATTTCTAAGTGATGAATGAGTCATGAATGAGATTTTATGTTAATTGTGAAACTATGAGGCCAAATCGATCTTGGAAAAGAGAAGATCGATCTGGTGGGCCAAAATGACAAGGAAAGAGGAATTTAAGCGAGTAAATCGATCTCCAATGGAAGAAGATCGATCTCCTTATGATTCTGCAATGGAGAGATCGATCTTTTGAGGAAAGAATCGATCTCAAAATGTTTCTGTAAAGAAAAGATTGATATCCTCAAGGAGCATATCGATCTCATGAAGCATTCTGTAAACAGAAGATCGATCTCCTCAGGGAGCAGATCGATCTCATAAAGCCATTAAGAGATCAATCTCACCCCACAATAGATCGATCTCCTATGCATAAAATTACCCCAAAACGTTCCCAAATTTAAAGAGAGATCGATCTCATCAAGGACTAGATCGATCTCCTACCTTTCGTCTATAAAAGAACCTCCCTCCCCTCGTTTTCCTGCATTTCGTCTTCTCTCTCGCTAAGAAACCGAAGCCCTAACTTTCTCTCTCCTCCAAATCGCCCATTTTCGTTCGAATCAGAGGTTGTGGCAAGAAGAAAAGTTATTCCTCATCCAAAGGAGAGCAACATACTAGGAAATCGAAAGACGAATCAAATCGAAGTGCGAATAGAGCTCTCCATAAGTTTTGGGCAAATTTCTAAGCTTTAATCTTTGATATTGTGGTGATTTTGGTGATTGTGACTATGGGTGTTGTGATAAAATAGCTAGGACATGATTAGAGTAGATGAAGTTGTGATTTTGTTGGAGTAATGATGATATTATACAATTTGTGGTAATTTTGGGATTTTGGCTATAAATTGGAATTGAGGCAATGAGGTGATTTTGGTATAGATATTATGCATGAAAAATGTAGGATTTGATATGTAGTGGATGAGAATATGGATTAGGATAAGAATATGAGAAAAATGAGGTTTTCGTATTTAACGAGAATATGAGCAATTATGTGCTCGATCATGTGATTGAGATGAATTATTGATGTTTTAACATCGTTTGGATAGCCCGGGAGTTCCAGAGAGGAATGTGAGGCTAGTCCATCGTTTGGGGGAACGATTGCACTATACGCGGTGCAACGAGGTAAGGGAAAACTCAAAACCCATTTGTGTATGTGTTTTGTGATGATGTTGTAGCATGAAATGCGATTTGAGAAAACAAACATGTTTTTATGAGTTATGAATAGGTTATTGCACAAGATTTTATAGCCGGTTGGGGCCCAATTTTTATGAGTTGTAAACTAAATGTGCAATTGTTTTACAATCATTTTGAGTGAAAAGTGATTTGGGCTCTGCGTTAAGGCGTATCGAGATTTGAGAAATGTGTGCGTGATTTTGCATGTTTGAGCTCCATTTCTGACATCTTTTGTGTTGAGTACAAAATGATTTTTGAGATGAGTTTTTTGAGAAAACCACTATGAGCACTACGTGAAGGCAAAACGGTATTATATGATAATGGCTATTACTCAGACTTAGGCCTGTCATGTTGAATACGCATTGGGCCTTGCTCTGGTAGCATGTAAGTTCGGGCATTGCTCTGGTAGCATGTAAGTCCGATATTCCTCCATTCTGGTACTGTGAGATGACCCCGCTCCGCAGCAGCATTGGGTGGCCTTGCTTTGATAGCATGTAAGATCAGGCTGTGCTTTGACAACATGTAAGACCGACTACTGTACGACTTTGATCAAGTCTACAGCGAACAATGGCCATAGGTGTATTATTATCGATGAAATCTCTCGATTGGGGATATCCACCTAGGCGACGAGTTCAATCGTTTTGATGTGCCATGACGAGTTTTTATATGAGTTTTATTTACCTAGTCTCGTTTTACACATGAGTTTGTGTTTGGTGGCTGCGCCATGTACATTACTAATGCAGTGATTTTCATCACGTTTTATGAGAAAAGCCATTATCGCATCCTGTTTTATACATGCTTGTGATCATGGTTTGAGCAATTTATTATCATGTTTCTACATGAGCTTTGAGAAATGAGTTAAGATAATGTTTTAATTATTCATGCTACATTTTCCTCTGAGTTTATTGAGTTTAACATGTAAAACAAAATGATTGTGCTGTACAAGTCATTTTCTTATTAATGAATCCCTTACCCTCTTATTAAGCGATTTAGAAGCTCACCCTGTTTTATCTCCCCCCAAATTTCTTCAAGTGAAGAGAGTTTCCCTGCGACGTACGGAGTAGTGGCTAGTGGAGGACTTGAGCTCTAGGCCATATATTGTACTTTGAGGTATAATTTATCATTTCATGTACCCAGACTTAAGTTGTATTTACCGACACTTGATGAACAATGATGTATGGGATGTATTAGGATTTACTAATTCGAATATGAGGAATGTATATGATGTAATATATAGATGTTGAATGATGAGATCTTGAGGTTAAAGTCTTATAACACACACATATATATATGATGATGCATGACACTGCATAAGAATGTACCCTTAATTGTGAATGGATGTGAAAAAGTTTTAAATTTGCCATATTTTTCACGCTTAATTGAGAGACATTTCAATAGTTGCAGAATTTCCTGATGTCTTTTCGGACGATTTACCAGGGCTACCATCGGATAGGGAAATGAAGTTTTGCATAGAGGTAGTACCTGGTACAAAGCCGATATCTAAGACACTGTATAGAATGGCTCCGATAGAGTTGGAAGAACTAAAGAAGCAATTGCAAGAGTTGTTGGACAAAGGGTTTATTAGATCGAGCGCCTCACCTTGGGGAGCTCCGGTTCTGTTTGTAAGGAAGAAGGATAGAAGCCTTTGATTGTGTATAGATTTCCAGTTGTTGAATAAGGCCACCATTAAGAACAAGTAACCCCTTCCATGCATAAATGATTTGTTAGATCAGCTTTGGGGAGCACAAGTCTTCTTTAAGATAAATCTACGATCTGGGTACCATCAATAAAGGATACGAAGTGGAGATGTGCCCAAGATAACATTTCGTACCCATTATGGCCACTACGAGTTTTTAGCTATGCCATTGGGATTGACGAATGCCCTTATAGTATTTATGGCATTGATGAATTATGTATTTAAGCCATACCTAGACCAGTTTGTGATTGTGTTTATTGATGACATTTTGGTTTATTCCAAATCCAGGGAAGATCATGAGCGGCACTTAAGGATAGTTCTGCAGACCCTCCAAGAAAAGGAATTATATGCCAAACTCAGTAAGTGTAACT
Source organism: Firmiana major (assembly GCA_033439115.1). Taxonomy (NCBI): domain Eukaryota; kingdom Viridiplantae; phylum Streptophyta; class Magnoliopsida; order Malvales; family Malvaceae; genus Firmiana; species Firmiana major. The sequence continues at coordinate 59,194,305 of CM065896.1, read as the reverse complement.
TTAAGCTAGAGCGGATCTCATTTATGGGGTATATTGTATCGAAGGATGGGGTATCAGTGGATCCATCCAAGATTGAGGCAGTTGCACAGTGGGAACAGCCCAAGATAGTTACTGAGATTAGAAGTTTTTTGGGATTGGCAGGTTATTATTGGAGATTTGTTGAGGGTTTCTCCATATTAGCTGCTCCATTGACATGCATCACTCAGAAGGATGTTAAGTTTGTGTGGGATGAGGCATGTGAGAGGAGTTTTCAGGAACTTCAACATCGATTGACCACTGCTCCGATTCTCACCATTCCTACCAGCTCAGGAGGTTTCACTATGTATACGGATGCATCACACTAGGGATTAGGCTATGTACTTATGCAGGATGGGAAGGTAGTTGCATATGGATCCAAACAGTTGAAGGATCACGAGAGGAACTATCCAACAAATGATTTAGAGTTGGCGGCCGTAATGTTTCCATTAAAGTTATGGTGCCACTATCTATATGGTGAGAAATTTCAGGTTTATACAGATCATAAGAGCCTTAAGTACCTGTTCTTGGAGAAAGAGTTAAACATGAGACACAGGAGATGGCTCAAACTCCTGAAAGATTATGATTGTAAGATCATGTAACACCTGGGTAAGGCGAATATAGTTGCCGATGCTTAGAGCTAGAAGAACCACAGGTTGGTGTCTTATATGATGGTTCGGGAATATGAGTTGTTGGAGCAATTTGCGAACCTCGGTGTGGATATAACCCCACCTGGTTCAGAGATATCGGATATTATGGCTAGTTTGAGATTAGAGCTAGAGTTGATTTGTCGTATTCGACAGGCTCAACAGAGCAATCGATAGTGCATCGATTGGTTGAGTCGGGCTTAGACAGGTGTGGGTATTGATTTTGAGATGACTACAGACGGATTATTGAGGTTCAGGGGTAGAGTATGTGTTCCCGAGGATTTGGAGATTAAGAGGTTAATTTTAACAGAGGCTCACTCATCGAAGTACACGATACATCCAGGGAGTACCAAGATGTATCAAAACCTTCAGAAAGTTTATTGGTGGTCTGGAATGAAAGGAGACATTGTTGAATATGTCGCTAGATATCTCGCCTGTTAGCAGGTTAAGGTAGAGCATCAGAAGCCTGTAGGGTTATTACACCTCTACCAATATCAATATGGAAGTGGGAGCACATCACCAAGGATTTTATGATGGGATTTTCGAGGACTCGTAAAGGTCATGATACCATTTGGGTTATTGTGGCTCGGTTGACGAAGTCAGTACATGTCTTGGCCATGAGGGCTACTGATACTCTGAGTCAGTTGGTGAACATGTATGTTCGAGAGATTGTTTGATTACATGGTGTACTAGTGAACGTTGTTTCTAATGGGGATGCCCGCTTTACTTTCCATTTCTGAGAATATTTTCAACAAGCGATGGGGACCCAACTGAGTTTTAGCACTACTTTTCATCCTTAGATAGATGGTAAGTCAGATAGGACTATACAGACCCTGGAGGATATGGTGAGAGCATGTGTGCTTGATTTTGGAGGCTCCTTGGTTGATCACCTACCGTTAGCCGAGTTTTCCTATAATAACAGTTATCATGTGAGTATCGGAATGGCACCATATGGGGCAATGTATAGACGCAGATGCCAATCCCCTATTGGATGGGAAGAGGTTTGTGACAGACAGATATTTACTCTCGATTTAATGCAGCAGGCCTATGAGGATGTCCAACTAATATGTGAGAGATTACGGATAGCTCAGAGCCGGCAAAAGAGTTATGTTGACAGGAGATGAAGACTACTAGAGTTTGCTGTGGGCGAGTTAGTATTTTTTAGAGTTTCTCCCTCGAAAGAGATTATGAGATTCAGTAAGAAGGGAAAGTTAAGCCCACGATATATCGGACCCTTTAGGATTTTGGAGAGAGTGGGAGATTAGGCTTATAGGTTGGCGTTGCTACCAGACTTGGCAAGTGTTCATAACGTCTTCCACATCTCTTTGCTTCGGAATCATCACCCAAACCCAGCACAAGTGATAAAATATGAGCCATTGGAGCTCAATGAGAGTATGACGTATGTTGAGAAGCCGTTTCAGATTTTGGATAGGAAGGAAAAGGTGTTACGGACAAAGACAATTCCATTAGTGAAAGTTCGTTAGCAATATCGCACTCTGGAGGAAGCTACATGGGAGTTAGAAATTAGGATGCAAGGGAAGTACTCAGAGTTATTTTCAGATTAACTTGGTTCTAATTTGGAGGACCAAATTCCTTTAAGAAGGAGAGGATTGTAGGACCCTTAAATTTCAATGTAATATATATGATTATTTGATGTACAGACAAGTTACATTACATATGAATTACAATAATTAAATGTTTTTGAGTTCTAAGTGTGAATGAATTGATAAATGTGTGTTGAAGTGATTAAGTATGAGTTTAGATGGGAAATTTGCAGCAAAAAAAGGGTGTAGGATAAAGGACAGATCGATCCAATGCAAGGAGAGATCGATCTCATGGCCAAGAAAACACAATGTCATGCATCCTGCAAGGGGGAGATCGATCCCTCACTCAAGAAGATTAATCTCCATTTCTCTCAGGCTGAACCAGATCGATCTCTCCTTAAGGCCATATAGATCTCCTAAGCTCTCTGCCTGAGACAAATCGATCATGTTTCATTGAGCAGATCGATCCCATGCAACATGGCATATCGATCTCATGCAGCAAACAGATCGATCTTATGCCTGCAAAATATCGAGAAACAAAAGATTTCAAGAGGGTCAGATCGATATCTACCCTATGCAGATCGATCTCATTAAGCCATTTCTATAAAAAAAAAAGGGAGCAGTTGGATCTGCATTTCACGGGAACAAACCATTTCCTGTCATTTTCAATCTTAAACCTAGCTTTCTCACTCGAAAATCATCCCATTTCCATAAAAGATTTAAGAAAAAGCCATTAGAGCAAAGTTGTTCATTAAAAAGAAAATAACAACATAGTTTGGAATAAATACCTCATTTGTTGGATTGAAGGAGCAAGGAGTGTTCTTACTTGGAGTAAGAAATAAATCAAACTAGGTGAGTTTCTAATATACCAATTCAATGTACATTCCACTAGTTATTGATTCTGAGTTGATTTGGTGTGTATATTAATGATGAAACTACCTAGAATGTAATGGAACAAGTAAAACCTAGAATGAGTCTAGTGTGAGAAAATGTGTTATGGGTGAGTTGATGATAAAAGGATTATGCTAAAGTGTTTATGAGGTAATATGTATGATTTTTAGAAGGTTGAATGAAACTACATTGTTAGATTGGCCTAGTTAAGTGAATAAGCATATGAGGTGTTTGACAAAATGCCATACTGAGGTAAATGATGGATTAGAGACTCGATGAACTTGAATATCGATTTAGTACGAATCAATAGACCTAAAGGAGTTTAATAAATGCTTGAGAAACTATTAAGCGATCAAAACGGACTTAAGAGGAAATGAGACCTTATAAGTGTTAATGGAAACTAAAGGTTGAGTCAACTATAGTAAACGCAAGGATTTAGTTGTATTGGACCCAATTGATGTGGAATATGATTTTGTGCAGTCTTGGAGATTTCGTTGGAGGCGAATCGAACCATACAATCAAGCACCTTTAAGGAAGTGGAATCATGCAACGCGATTCCAGGTAAGGGAATTCTGTGAGTGTATAGAGATAGTTACTCATACTTTGTGGGTGAATATAGGGCTTGTAAAATACATGGTTAATTAAGAAAGTGACTGATAGTGTGCGTGAATGATAACAAGTATTCTTGTATATGATTTGGTTTTGAAGTGATTCTTAGAAAAAGGGATAGTAAGGCTAATAATTGCATAAACCATATGTTTTGATGCTTTTACGAAAACACATTGCTTTGGTTTGAGCAAAATGACGGATAGTCTGGCTAGTAATTTCCTGATTTTATGAAAAAGTACAAATGAGGTGCTAATCATTGTTTTAAGAATGTTTTGTTGAAATAGAGCCACCTATCATGTTTACGTGAGTTAAAATCGTGTTGGAGCCTCGCTCGCACTGGATTTTGGTGTTTTCACATATATGAAACAAGCTGGAGCTTAGCTCGTACTTTGACTTGAACTATAATGATGTTTTATAAACCGTACTAGAGCTATGCTCGTACGTGATTTCTTCATGATTTTATGCATAAAGTCGTACTAGAGCGTTGCTCACACAAGGAGATTTATTGATGATGCATGAATAGTGATAGAGCTTAGCTCGCACAGGTTATCACACTGTGGTATGTACGATGCCGCGAAAATGGTAAGATCCTCAAGCCCAACATCCTTGATCCCGACGGGGTGGGGAGGCTCTCTTACGGAAAGATCCTTAAGCCAACATCCTTAAGCCCATTGGGGTGGGGAGGTTCTGTTCGGTGGGGAGGCTCTCTTACATGGAAACAAAATGCTCCCACGTGCATTTGAGACTGTGTAGGTTATGCATGGTATGGGGTAAATAAGACCTACAGCTAGCACCCCGAACCATGATATGGGTCCACGGAGTACGTTGTAAGGTGTAGATCACATGGAGTACGTTGTACCGCGTGGTTGAGATGTTCATTTGAAAGTCTAAAGAAGAACTAACCTATCAGACCCATATTATATGTAGCTTGCTCCTTATGATTTATATATGTACAGACATGTATTAAGTTATTTAAATCATAAGAAGAGTATTTACTAGATTTAAGTGTTAGTAAAATGCTTTAACACTTAAAAGCTACATAAAAGCCTAATGTGGCTATAATAGCCACAGGTTAAACCGAGTGGATCTGAATCATTCTGACTCAAGAGAAGAACTTAAAATGAGAAAATATAGAGAGCTCATGAAGGAAAGTCGGCTTGATTTAGTCCCGAACATAGAGAACAAGAGTAAACGCTAAAAAAGGTAAAACAGACCTTTTTAATGGTGTAAGGTATTTAAGGCATATTTACCTACCGAAAACGGCTAAAACATAAAGACGAGAGTGTAAAACATAAAATATGACACTTTTGGATTTTTGAAAAAAAGTCAACTTGGGCAATGATTAAGGAAAAGTCAACTATAGTTAAGAAAAGTGGACTTTTACCATAGTTGACTAACCATGGTTAAAAATTAACCTAAGTATGGAGACAAATTTGGGGAAAAATATTTTTTGATAGAATACAAGATATTGATCCCTGGAAGTAAGAAAAATTTATTCGGATGGATTCCGGATTAAATTTAATGGTTAAAAAACGTAATGGGCCAAAGTAAAGATTTTAAAGCCCATTAAGGTATATTAAACATATATCGAATTTCTTAGGTCCCTTAGATCGAATTTTTGGATTGATTGAAAGACCAAATATTTAGACAATTAAAGGCCTGAGGTATAGTAAAAATTTCAGCCCGAAAGCCCATGAGGAAGGCCCAAACCGAAGGCCCAATTTTAAGGCCCAAATGAGTAAATATCTAACCTTTAGTTAAAGTTAACTATGACTCATTAGGTGACTCATAACCAAACCTTAGGAAGTCAATTATAATGGCTGAAAACTAAGGCTTAATGGCTAAGTAAATGGTTTACAAAATCAGCCACACCATTGTCATCTTCACCATACCATTCTCGACTAGAAGAAGAAACCATTGAAATACATTTATCCAAGCTTTCTCTCACTAGAAATCACTAGGATTTAGGCATATTTGGAACTTACATTCTTCATGAAAGTTGTTCCAAATTGAGAGGAGAGTGCCATATGTTGGAATTGGCTATCAAGAAGCCATAGTGTGCAAACCTTAAGGCTCCAAAGTTTCGGCCAAGTGTGAAGATAAATTCTAGGTATAATTTCAAGCTTTTAAATTCATATATGTTAATGTATGAATGATTTTAAGTATATTGGTTTATGTTTTAATCTTTGAAACCAATGGAATCACTATGAACATGGTTAGGCCGAGAGTCAGTATTGAAATATTGATGAATGCCCATATGATTTTAAGGCATAAATGGGTTAATGTACATATGTTCATGATTATGGTATAGTTAGAATTAATACATTTGATTAATTAATACATGAATTTAGTTGGCAATCAAGGTGTTTGATAAAATGCCTAAATGAACTAGGTGAAGCTTAAGAACATTACCAACCAAATGTTTGTGAAAATGCCTAAGTGAATTGGCTAAACAAATGGACATGGACGGCATGCCATGGTGTGACCGACGGCATGGGATGCTCTCGGCCATGGCATGTGGCCGAGAGGTCCAATGGGCCAAGCACAAATGTTTTCGACCCAATGTGATGTAATGGGTCTCGGATAAGCCCAATAATAATTGATGGGCCCCACAAGCCCAATAGGCCCAACGAAAATTAATAGTAAAATGGAAATGGGCTTAAGGCATAGTTAGGCCCATCATGGTTTATTAAAGCCCATTAAGTGAAATAGACTGTATTTAATGTGAAATACAGTAGGAAAAATATAATTAACCTGATAAATTGTTATATACAGCTCCAGAGATTATTGGAGGAGCGAATTGGACTGCTGGATCGAGCAGCGTTGAGAAAGTAAAATTTCTTGAGTGATTGCAGGTAAGGGACTTTTTTGAGCAGTTAGAGATACCTGCAAGTATTTTCGTCTGCTTGTACATTCACTTAAAAACTCTGAGGGTCAAAGAAAGTGAAGAAAAATTATTTTGACCCGATGTTGCAAATTACGATTTTGCGCTTAGTTAGGAAAAAAGTCAACTTTTGGGAAAAGTTGTAAAAAGCATGGAAACCACCATTTTGAGTGTTTTACTGCTATTTAGCGGAAGAATAAATAGATGGGCTAATGTTTTTAAGGTTGATGTGAATTAAGCACACTTTATAGTGTTGATTTTGATATTTTGAAAATTATCCCTTTTTAAAGAGCTATCTATCATATTATGTGAGAATAAATCATGCTAGAGCATAGCTCACACTTGATTTAATATGTTTTCAACATATATTAGTGCTGATGTATGATTCGTACTGGATTTCCATGACATGCATGATAGAGTGCTAGAGTTATTACTCGTACTCAGTTTTATATGATTTATGCATGATAGAGTGCTGGAGCGAATAGCTAGTACTCGAATTTTACATGACATGCATGGCAGAGTGCTACAGTGCTGCTCGTACTCGATTCTTCATGTTTTATACATGACATAGTACTTGAGCTATTACTTGTACTTAATTTGATAAGTTTTGTGCATAGCATGGTACTGGAGCTATTGCTCGTACTTTATTTGATACATGAATTATGCATTGACCTAGTTGATGGAGGCTTACTTACACTAGAGTTTGAGTTTGTGAGCACTGTATTTTATGTGATATATAAGACATGTTGAAAACCATGCTTGATTTCCTCGTGTAGATTGAGTGTCACACTGTGAGATGTTCGCATGTGGATTTAAAGACGTTGTATTTATATTCCATGGTAATAGGGCTAAGACCTATGGCAAGCACCCCGACTATGATGTAGGGTCCACGGAGTACATTGTACCATACGAGTGGCATGGGGTACACTGTACTGTGTGGTGTTGTGGAGTTATGGAGGTTATAGCATGCAGTTGTGATGGACTGACACCCCTATCGTTGCAGCAGTGATACCCCGCACACCGAGATCTGTGTTGCCTAGGATCACCATTATAGGATATGGCCATAGTCCAGGATATTATTGCATTTCACCATAAAGTCTCACATGATATATCACCTGACTGATTTATTTATGATACGGATAGACCTGAGGGATGGGTCGAAATCTGATTATTGTGTTATGAATGATTTAAATGCCATATTTATTGTGATTTGAACATAAATGGCATGATTTATGTAAAGGCATTGTGATATTATAAAGATGCATTATTTTTGCACTACATGCCTACATTTGAGAACGAAAGCATGATTTCTGTACATGGGATTTAATTCTGTATAAGTATATGTATATATTTTAAAGACATGTTTTGAAAGTGAGTTAAGGAAATGATATTTTGAGGCATAGCATTATTTTGAGTAGATAGTGTAGATGTCTACTTGCTTGCCTGATTTCCTTACTGAGCTGTGAGCTCACCCCCCTTTTCCTCTTACATCTCTCTACAGAGAATCAGCAATAGAGTGAGAGCGTTTGAGCGATAGTATTCCTGTTGTCCGCTGCCATTTCCTATCGATCGACAGGTATACATATTTTGTACGGTTCTGTATCTAAACATATAAACAGCACAGTGATGTATACAATATATATTAGGGGGAATGTATTTGTATCAGATTTTATATGAGCCCACATGTATTATAAAAGAAATTACATTCAGTAAATAGTGTATTGACTTGTATGTATGAAAATGGATGAATGATATGGTAAATAAGGATGCTGACATCGAATCACAGCCCAACCATTGATAAGGAGAAAGGTAAGTTAAAATGCGAAAAATTTGTAGTGGTTTTAGTTAAATCATGGAGGGTCATGATAGAATGGTATCAGAGCAGAGGTCGGTCTGATGTGAGTCAGTGTTAGAAATAGGAAAGTGTACATCCCCATAGTACTGTGCTGTGTTTAGATACAACTGTGTATACCAGATGGGAAACGGACTAATTCATGATTGTGAATGCAGGAACTTAGCCTATATAGCGAAACTCGTAGTGGTAGAGGGACGAGAGGTAGGGCTTGAAGCCGTAGAGATAGGCCTGAGAGATGAGCTGCTACTGAGCAATTACCTACCCATGAGACTCCAAGTACTACTAAGGTACCAGTGCCAGACCCGTGCTTTTATGTAGCTTGTTCCTTATGATTCCTATGTGTATGAACACTCTATTATTATAGTTGAATCATAAGAAGAGTATTTACTAGATTTACAGTGTATGTGAAATGATTTAACACTTATAAGCTACACAAAAGCCTAATGTGAGCTACAAGAGCCACAGGTTAAACCGAGTGGATCTGAATCATTCTAACTGAAGAGAAGAGCTTAAAATGAGAAAATATAGAGAGCTCATGAAGGAAAGTCAGTTTGATTTAGTCCCGAACACAGAGAATAAGAGTAAAAGCTAAAAAGCGTAAAATAGACTTTTTAGCGAGTTAAGGTATTTCGGGTGTATTTACTGTAAAACTCGATTTTAGTTAAAACACGAAATTAAATATGTAAAAGGACTGAAATAGAATTTTCGAACACGTGCAAGGGCAAAATGGTCAAAAGATCGAAAGCCGATATAAATTTGATGAGAAAATTTATTAAAAATAATGGATTAAGAAATCTTGGTCAATAAAGGTGAAATAAATTTATTCTGGGTTAAATTGATCAAGATATCAATTTATTGGAATTAATCGGGATTAATTAGAATTTTTAATTCAAAAAAATTATCCCGAAAATAATCGAAAAATATACCGAAAAGGGGTTAAAATAAATTAAATAAATTAAATAAAATTAAATAAATGAATTTGGAATTAAATAATAATTTTAAGGATATTTTAAGAGATATTTGGGTATTTTTAATGTATTTTAATGATTTAAAATATTAATAAAAATAAATAAATAAAACAAAAATAAATAAATAAATTTAAAAAGAAAAAAAAAGGAATCAGAATGGAAAATCGGGGAGAGAGAAGGATGAGAAAAATGAAAATGAAGCTGAAAATCGAGGAAGACCGGACGGCCACCGTCCGGCGACCAACGGCCAAGCGAATGGCCGGAAATGGAAGAGGAGAGGCCGGCGACCTCCCTGGTACCGGCGACGCGCCAAACCGACACCGGAGGAGGTCGAAAACGGAAGGAGAAGCCGCAGGAAGGAATACTCCGATCGACGGCGAACGGCGCCGATCTGGCCGACCCCGCCCCCAGCCGAGGCTTCCCCAAGCCCAGGCGACGCGATCGGTGGCGGCCACGACAGGCGAAACTGCCGGCAAACGCCGGAAAACGGCGAAAAGAGAAATGGGTTCCGACGGAAGAGGAGAAAGGCCGGACAGGCGACTTTTCGACGGCCTTGGATGAAACCGAGGGTAGATTCATGCTGCGGACGGCCCAACGGGGCCACTGGAGGCGGAAGCCGACGGAGAACCGGTAGGCAAGGCCCTGAACCGGAGTGAACCGGGGTGAACCGACTGGTCCGAACCGGTTCAGCCAATGAGGAAAGGTAAAAAAGGAGAAAAAGGGAAAAAGAAAAAGATGAAAAATTGGAGAAAAATCCCGGCGATGTAATCGAGCTACGGGTAAGTCATTAGCGGTCGAAATTGACCGATTTAAATTTTGGAATATTTTATTTAATTAATTTTTGACTGAAAATTTACCCAGAAAATTATGAAATTGTGTAGCTCGACAATCCAGCCTCGATCTACATACTAGCATGGAATCTCGGGTAAGTAAATCTTATTTACGACAATTTACATCGTTATGCGTGTTTTGAAATTAATTACCGCATAAAATAAATTAAATTATGAAAATTTAGATAAATTGTCGTAAATAATAAATTGAACTATTCGAGAGTTAGAACGAGGCCCAATAAATTGTTGGTGGGCCCAATGAGCCCAATAGGCCTCGATAATGTGAAAATTAAGTGGAAAACGAGCTTAAGGCCGATTAAGGCCCATTAAGGTGCAATCGGGCCCAATAGGGGTAAATGGGCCCAATGATTTAAATTAAGCCCAGAAAATAGGAAATACAATTAAATTGTATAATATCTGACCTGAGGAATAATTATACGTAGTTTTGGACATTGGATTAGGAGCAGATCGGACTGCGTGACGAGACAGCAATGCAAAAAGAAAGGTCAGACTCCACAGAAAAATAAGGTAAGGGAATTCTACGGACTGCTAGAGGTAACTTTACAAAATTTCAAGTCATATGCAGTCTTTTAAATTATCTGAAGGGTCTAGAAGTAAATAAATAATTTTAGTGCCCCGAATGGGTAAATTTACCAAAATACCCTTGTTAAGGGTAAAATTTACAACTTTAGGAAAAATTGGGAGGAGTAAGAACAAGAGGTTCCTGCTCGTTCTGGAGGTGTTTTGATGCATGCATGAGTAGGCTGGCTAACCTTGAAAGAAAAATGCACAGCATTGCATATTTTCAATGATGAAATTGTTGTGAAAACTGTTTTAAGGAAACAGAGCCGCCTATGTGTTTTTTTTGACATGTGACGTGCTAGAGCTCAGCTCGCACGATGTTTTGATTTATGTGATGCATGCATTAGTGCTGGAGCGAGAGCTCGCACTAGAGTTTTACATGCATTGGTGCTGGAGTCTGACTCGCACCAAATTCTTTATATATATATATATATGATTTTCGTGACACGGTGCTAGAGTCTAACTCGCACCAGATTTTACATGATTTTCGTGACAAGGTGCTAGAGTCTAACTCGCACCAGATTTTCCACATGATTTGATGAGAGTGCTAGAGCTTAGCTCGCACTGATTTTATGAGAACATGCGATGAGCCGTGCTTTGAGCATCGGGTAGACTGTGTGTCACCGATTAAATAGGCTCGCACGTGCGTTTTGAGACAGGGTATGATATATGGGTCCACGGAGTACGATGTACCATGCAAGTAGCATGGAGTACACTGTACCGTGTGGCATCTTCGGATGCGTGGTATCTTCGGATACGTGTGGCATCTTCGGATGTGTGGTATCTTCGGATACGTGTGGTATCTTCGGATACATGTGGCATCTTCGGATGCGTGGCATCTTCGGATACGTGTGGCATCTTCGGATGCGTGGTATCTTTGGATACGTGTGGCATCTTCAGATGCGTGGTATCTTCTGATACGTGTGGTATCTTCGGATGCGTGGTATCTTCGGATACGTGTGGCATCTTCGGATACGTATTATCTTCGGATACGTGTGGCATCTACGGATGCGTAGGGTCGGATAAGACCGACGGGATGGAGTGACCCACCTCCCGGGCGGTTCCCGATCAGGGTGAGACCCCACACACTAGGATTCGTGTAGCAGAGGGGCTCACGAGGACACACGGCCATAGTCCTGGTTATTACCGATATACATATGTTGCCTAGTCTCGCATGTTGATGATCTTGACGATGATTGAAACTGGGTTTTAAACTAAATTTGCATGATGCTATTTCCATGCTTTTTAACCCCATGTGTGATGTAAACTGATTTTCATGGTTTTGTGTGAGTCAGGACCACCCGAAGGAGGGGTTAAGTCCTGACTTTATTGTGACATTTTTAAATGAGAAAGAAATGATTTAAAAAGAGTTGCATGTTGAATTTTCCATGCAAACGTGTTTTACATGACATCATGAATCATTGCATCAGTTTTGAAATGTGTGGAGAAAGGGTGGTTTATGCATGGCACCCGTTCATGTATGTAGTATGGTTACCTACTTGTTCGTAGGATTGCCTTATTGAGCTTGATGTGATCACCCCTTTCATTTTCTCACACAGATTGGATAATCTCCAGTAGATGTTGAGGCGACTGAGTACTGCATTCCGGATATCCACTGCTGCTCATCATTTAAGGTATATACACTTGTACATATTGTATCTAAATAAGTATAGCACAGTAACATGTTTGTAAGTAACTTTAGGGGATGTATAAATATTGTAAACATTTATAAATGACTGAGAAAGAATTAATTTGGTGGGACTGGCATTGACGCACAGCCCAATTGTTAGTGGAGTGTGGTCACGATCAGAGGACAGGTAAGCATGAAAGAAAATAACAAAACGCGAAAAATTTACTTTGATTTTTGGGTAGTTTTGGGTCGTGACATTTACCTACCAGGAATGATTAAAACATAAAGACAAGAGTGTAAAACATAAGATATGACACTTTCAAAATTTTGAGAAAAAGTCAACGTGGTCAATGATTAAGGAAAAAGTCAACTATAGTTAAGAAAAGTGGACTTTTACCATAGTTGACTAACCATGGTTAAAAATTAACCTAAGTATGGAGAAAAATTTGGGGAAAAAATATTTTTTATCAGAATACAAGATAATCATCCCTGAAAATAAGGAAAATTTATTCGAAAGGATTCCAAATTAAATTTAATGGATAAAAACGTAATGGGTCGAAATGAAGATTTTAAAGCTCATTAAGGTATACCTAATGTATATCAAAATTCTTAGGTCCCTTAAACCGAATTTTTGGACCAACTGATAGGCCAAATATTTAGATAATTAAAGGCCCGAGGTGTAAGTACCCTAAATTTTATGTACTTGGTTTAATCTATGATTAATAAATTAATCATCGAGATTAAAGATTTCGTTCCACTAATCAAAGATTTAAATTAAAATTATATTACTCTATAGTGAGACTTGGAATGAGTAATTTAATTTAATTATAATAAATCTAAGGATGAATATCGAAAAAAAATAAGAATAAAACTTGTAATCATACAAGCTAGGGAAAATATCTATATGAGGTATAAGTACGGATATTAAATACAATTCGTTTTATACATACTATATAAGAAACTTGTCAAGTACCAAGGAATATATAAGGGTGTATAGGTGTAATTGTATAGGTCTGTATATCCACATATATACATGTGGCTAGGTAGAGACTGATAAATATGGCCCTCCTACCGATCTCACATATATATATATAAATATATATGTATATAAAAATAGGAGCTGAATTGGTGGAAGGAGTGGTGTTGATGATGGTGACGGTAGGAAGGAAAAGAAAAGAAATCAGTAAAGGGAGCTGACAAAAAGGACCAAAGTAGAGAAGAGAGAAACGTAAATTGGTTTAAAAAATGAAGCCAAACCAGAGCCTACTAGGTTGCTGCTGTTAGCAGCAGTTGAAGGAAACAAGGAAAAAGAAGAAAAGCCGAGTTGTCACCATCGACAACACATAAACATAAAAGATATTAGTTTAATATTTAGGTGAAAGTTAGAATGTGAAGGAGTGGGAAAGAAAACAAGCTTATGACCGTTGTTTACAACAATGAAGGGATAAGAGGGTAGGCTGCATGGCTAACGTTGTAGATGACAGCATAGTTAATCAGGCATGACAGGCGTGTTCGAGGGTCTAAAGTTATACACGAAAGTAGTAATTAAATAATAAAAAGAAATTAGAGTTAGTTATCGGTAGTGGTAGGAAGGAGATGAAACAAAAATTTAAGCTGTAGAGAAATTTGAAACAGTGATAGCAACCTCTGACTTAAGGTAGGAAACGTGAACAAGGAAAGAAACCACTGAAGAAAGAATTGAAAAAGATATAAATCAAGGATGGTTACGTGGCTTGTAAAATAGAAACCGTGAAGAGGAAAAAAATACAAACATATCATGCCATACAAACTGGAACGCAACAGGAGGAAGTAGAAGTTAACGTGTGAAATGAGAAACATAGGACTAAAACAAATATATGTATAGGCTATAGGATACAGAAGACAATAGAAAGAAAGAAGGGAAAGGCCTGAAAAACTTGGCAGTGAAAGGAAATGAATTGACCGAAGGCTGGCATGGCAGTGAGTATGATGTAAACACTTACTGAAGCAAGCAGCGAAGGGAAGAAGGAAACGTAATGAAAGAAGAAAAGTTGAGGGGAATGATGCGAGGGAGAGAGTAAACTGCTGGAAACAGAAGCAAAACTGAGGTGGTGAGGCTGCAGGGAAAGGGCCTCATTCCGTAAAGAAATACTAGAAAACAGAGGAAGTGTAGGAAACGAGCATGAGCAAGGTGATGGCAGCGACTGGGTAGTGGAGTTTTCACTGGAGCGAGAAGGGTGATGGAGGAACATGAAGACAAAGACAGTGCATCTCTGTCTCACTTACTGGAAACGGGGGCACGTCAGACGAGTTGAGACCGAGAGGAAACCAACGGAGGCAAGAAACTTCACAATGCAGAACCCAATGTGAAACAGAGTGAGGATGAGAAACTAGCTACCCGAGAGCCTGAAGCAGTGAGTGAAAACAGAGGTGTGCGTAGGAGATCGGGTTGAAGCAAGGAGAAATCGAGAACATGGATGAACAGAGCTATCTCGAGAAAGGTGACGATGATGATGCTTGTGGTCGGAGCAATCTTTGTGGTGATGAAGATGATGATCGAATAGGAAAGGTGGTGGTGATCTACCTCGGGTGGAAAAAAAAAGAAGGAGAAGAGGAAGGAAAGCGATGGAAGCTCGGGGAGGAAGGAAAGGGAAGAAGGAATTTGGCGCGAAGCGCCAAATTCAAACTGGTAAGGAAAATGATGTTGCACTAAACGACAACGGGGCGATGCTTTCCACGTATTAATGTTGCACTAAACGACAACCAGGTGATGCTGATGCAATTCCCTCCACGTGTATCGAATCTTCTGCAAAAACAACAAAGGTCAGAGAGGCGCAGGGATCTGTCCCTGCACGCGCACTCCGATGATTAAGTTAGAAAGTTACTTTGGTAGAGCTTCTGTATTCAAGAAAAGAGATTCAGCTTTTAAGAGAGAGATTCTCCTCCACTACCTTTTTCCATACCTGGTCTATTTATAGATTTTCTTTTTTAGAGTCAAGTCAGGCTTCCTGTTCTTTTAGGGCTCGAGGACATACCCATAATTATGGGGTTCGGGTCTGAGGCCTAGGCGCATGTCTGGGCTGCGACAGAGTTATTGGATACTCTGTCGCGGCTTGGAGTTGGACGTCCTGCGGATGAGTTCAACATGCGGCAGAGTTACGTGACCCTCTGCCGCGGTCCCTGCGATAGAGTTCCAACGCAGTTTCTGCGGTCGAGTTCTGTCGCGATCCTGCGGTAGAGCTGTATCTCCATCTGTGTGGTAGAGGTCTATCGCGAATTATTCAGTCGCGTTCATACTCTACCGCACAGTCTCTATCGCCCTGAGACCGCGTCGCCTCTGGACTCTGTCGCCGGGGACTCTTTCGCATACACTCTATCGCCTAGTTACTGTATCGCCACCTCTCTTTACCAACCACATGGCTTATGTCTCTTCTTTTAGTGTTTGACACGTGGCGATCTCTGGTTGGTCGATCTTTGTACACGTGGACTTTGATGATATGACCACTATCAATTGCTCCCCACTCTTTGGTAGGAATGTTTCCTGCGAAAGAGGATTCTTGACACACCGTTCCAAAGCAGTGCGGATTCTCGTGCACGTGTTGACGCAGTCGCGCCTCTATATATATAAGCTCCCTGTTGTCACAATATCCACTGAGTTCTCTCGCATAAGACCACTCTGCCGAACATTTTCTCAATACTCTATCGCGCCTCTGTCGCCACTCTGCCGCTACTCTGTCGCGGGCTGTTGATACTCTTCCGCTCCTCTATCGCATAAACATCACTGTGCCGCAAGTCTGTCATGTGGACAAAAACTCTGTCGCCCTGTGCTGTTTGCCGTTCTTCTGTTGCAAACGCTCTAACACTATAGTTTACTGTCTTCCTGCTTCTCTGTTAGGTAAACTCTGTCGCCAATAGTATTTTCTTCTGTGATTTTTCTCGAACTTTCAAAAATGGCTGGTCATGGTGTGGGGAAGCATATAGAGCTAGGAGTCAAGTTGACTTTAAAGGCAGCTGACATTCAAGACCTTATGTCTAGGTTTCCTTTGCCCGAGGGATATTCCTATAGGCTTCCAAACCCTCAAGAAAATGACATACGTCGTGTGTCTGACGGGATAGTTATTTTCAGGGCATCCTTAGAGTTAGGACTCCGTTTTTCATTATCCGACTTAGGGCTTCTTTCCTTAGGATACGTAGGATTGCCCCCGGACAACTGCATCCTCACGCATGGATGCAATTAATAGGGTTTACCGTGCATTGCCGCCTAAGGGGCGTTTCTCCGTCTCTTCCCCTTCTTGATGCCTTTTTTAGGGTTCGAGGTAGCCCCGGCTTAGTTCCTATTCACTTCAGCGGGTGTATAAGCCTGGATTTGAAAACAGGTTATTCGAGAAACCCGCTAATAAGCTTCACGGTTTTGAATCAGAGTGGCTTATTGTGGAGACACCTGGGGGCCTGGATTTCCCCACTCGTTGGGAGACTAGGCGTGAAATCCCCAAGGGCCCCCGGATTTCTACACTTAGGGAACAGTTATCCCTGGACGTCAATAGGTTACTGGTTGATAGTCCCATTAGTCTTGACAGTATTTTATCAAATGAGAATTTGATATCTGCTGGCTGGGGTGTGGGTCCCATCCCTATTGTCGGCCCTTCTGTTCCTTCCTCGAATCCTCCATCCTCAATTCCCCCTGAGTTGAACCCTGAACCTTTAAGGCCACAAGAAGATATAGGAAGTCCAAATATAGAATCTAGTTCTAACAGTGAGCCTTTAGCTGATCTGAATGACTGGGGAGGATTTGGTTCAACTTTCATGGTTCTACCCGACGATGTTATGACAAACATAGAGTCCCTTCAGGAGCATTTTGATTCTCCTGATGGTAACTTTTTATGCTTTTTTATTGTTTGTTGGTTTTGACCATGTTTTTGACCACTTACTTGTTCTCTTTCTTTTTTGCAGAAATGAGCCATTTTCGACGATCTTTGGCACGTCAAGGCTCGAGGGCGGTCCGTCTAGTGATCTCACTAGAAAGAGGCCTCGTTTAGCTGATGATGTTCCTAGTGAGGCACTGATTCCGCCGCAATTGCCTCGGGCTCGGACCCCACCTGTTCCTAGACAAGTGATGCCTCCTCCTCCTCCGGAACAAAGGGATCCCTCTCGAGATAGAGGGAGAGCTCCTTCCTCTTCACGGGGGGCTTCTGGTTTGTCTGGACGGTCTCGTTCTGAAGAGCATGCCAAATGCAATATAATTCTGTCCCAGCGAAAGAACCGGAGGCACTTGTACATCGAGCCGTCTATGGGGACCAGGCCAATACTCTCTAGGATAGGCCCTGTTGATGAGAGATCCTACCCCGTAGACGGTGGTTACATCATGAAGGGGGCTGAGTTTCGAGTTTACCTGGGAGTTCACGACAACGATACCTTGGACTCTCCCGGGGTGGCGTCTCGGCTGAGTTGGGCCACTATTCTCCCGAGGGACGAAGCTAGAATATTTAGGAATTATCCAGAGGGAGAAGACTTGGCTGATATGGAAGCGCTGAGGGTAATTTTCATTTTCTTTTTTCGTTTAATTTCTTTTTGCTATACTTTGAGTTTGACCTTTTGCGTTGCTTTTCAGCTTGCTCAGAGGACTGCGGCTAACAACGCTCAACACCGAGCCTATCGGGAGCGAGCTGACAAGGAAATCCAGGTTTGAAGGACAAAGTCATGGAGTTGTCAAATACCGTTACCAACTTATCCGGGCTTCCAGACGTGGTACGAAACTTAGAAAATCAGCTCTCGAAGGCTCGCCAAGATTTGAATCAGGCCAAGGGGGATCTTACTGTTGAGGTGGCTAGGTCTAACAAATTTCACGAAGATCTTCAACAGGCCCAAGCCGAGCTGGACCGCATGCAGTCCAAATATGGGTCCTTAATTGATCGTAATCAGGAACTCGAGCAATATGTCACCCAGCTAGAAAGTCGGTCTACTCCTTCTCTAACTCAAGTGGAGATTGACAGCATCAGGGCGGAATCCGTGAAGGAGTACCGTCTTTCTAGGGATTGCTTGAGGCGAAAGGAGGATTTTTCGAATCCATATGTAAAATATGGATTTTACCTCGCTAGATCTTGGCTGGAGAAGCATAGGGAAGGCGAAGAATTCCCTGAGCTCTAATATACACGCGAGGCGATGCTGTTCGAGGCCCCTAATTGGACTAAGTACGAACCGGGGGCTAAACCTCCTGATGAGCTTTTTAAGAGGACTGGCCAGGATGATCTTGCAAACCTCACCGGTCCTTAGGAGCCTGTGAACCTGGACGATGGTCCCGAAACTATTGGCGCTCTCGACGACTTGGATGGGGAGGATGGTCAGCAGTCTTTAGAGAGCGAGGGTCTGTCGACGGTTGATCCCCAGCCTCCTCCTGCAGATTGAATTGTTTTTTGTTTTTCTTTTCGAACATTTTGTCATTTTTTTTGAATATTTTGTTGTTTTGCTTTTGTTGGATGTACTTGTAAAGATGTACTTGTAAAGATTTTCTTGAATGAAATGGAATCAAAATTTTGTTCATGCTTCGTATCGCATTGCTCTTCTATTTATCATTTATCATCATTTGTCTGTTTATTTGTTTTGTTTATTCGTGTATGCTCCCCAATTCTTGATAGAAAGATATATTTTCGGAAAGAATTTTACATACCTTTCTGAGGCCTGACTATCACGACGCGAGCCCGTCTCCAGTTCTTATGGCCTTATGTTTCCATTGCCTGGCTATAGTAACGCAATTACTCTTCAGGCTCTTACAGCTTCTATGATCTTTTACGCCTGGCCACAGTGACACATTGCGTCTCAGGCTCTTACGGCTCGTCTGATTATACGCCTGGCCACAGTGACGCTATTGCGCCTCAGGCTCTTACGGCTCCTCTGATCTTTTACCCCTGGCCACAGTGACGCATTGCGCCTCAGGCTCTTACGGCTCGTCTGATTTTACGCCTGGCCACAGTGACGCATTGTGCCTCAGGCTCTTACGGCTCTTCTGATTTTACGCCTGGCCACAGTGGCGCATTGCCCCTTAGGCTCTTACGGCTCTTCTGATTTTACTCCTGGCCACAGTGACGCATTGCGCCTCAGGCTCTTACGGCTTGTCTGATTTTACGCCTGGCCACAGTGACGCATTGAACCTCAGGCTCTTACGGCTCGTCTGATTTTACGCCTGGCCACAGTGACGCATTGCGCCTCAGGCTCTTACGGCTCGTCTGATTTTACGCCAGGCCACAGTGACGCATTGCGCCTCAGGCTCTTACGGCTCATCTGATTTTACGCCTGGCCACAGTGACGCATTGCGCCTCAAGCTCTTACTGCTCGTCTGATTTTACGCCTGGCCACAGTGACGCATTACGCCTCAGGCTCTTACGGCTCGTCTGATTTTACGCCTGGCCACAGTGACGCATTACGCCTCAGGCTCTTACGGCTCGTCTGATTTTACGCCTGGCCACAGTGACGCATTGCACCTCAGGCTCTTACGGCTCGTCTGATTTTTCACGCCTGGCCACAGTGACGCATTGTGCCTCAGGCTCTTACGGCTCGTCTGATTTTTACGCCTAGCCACAGTGACGCATTGCGCCTCAGGCACTTACAGCTCGTTTGATTTTTACGCCTGGCCACAGTGACGCATTGCGCCTCAGGCTCTTATGGCTCATCTGATTTTACGCCTGGCCACAGTGACACATTGCGCCTCAGGCTCTTACGGCTCATCTGATTTTTCACGCCTGACCACAATGACGCATTGCGCCTCAGGCTCTTACAGCTCGTCTGATTTTTCACGCCTGGCCACAGTGACGTATTGTGCCTCAGGCTCTTACGGCTCATCTGATTTTTACGCCTGGCCACAGTGACTCATTGCGCCTCAGGCTCTTACGGCTCGTCTATATCCTGTCACAAGATTTAGATATATAAAAGCTGGAGATATATAATAAAAGAACAATCTGCATAATGATTGGATGTTAGTATCTTGTGACAGTGTAAACAAATAACAATAATGTGAGAACATAAGATTCAAGAGAGAAAACATAATGATTAGTTCAAATACAATTTTAAGTGATTTGAGTTCCATGTTTTCCCTATTTTCTTCCCTTGCAGAGTTTCCAGGATGCAGGTGTTGGGCCCAATCTTTTGTTTGATTCTGAATGGACCTTCCCAATTGGCTATGAATTTTTCGTCTTCCTTTAAGGCATTCGTGATATGTGATTTTTTGAGCACCAGATCCCCCTCGGACATCGGTCTATCTCTCACTCAGCTGTTATAGTAGTTGACTACCCTCTGGTGGTAGGATGCCAACCGAATAGCCACGGCCTCTCTATGCTCATCAAGCAGATCTAAGCTTTCCCTTAGTCCTTGTGAATTCTCTTCTTCCACTAAAGGCACCACCCTGGGTGACAGTGCTCCAATTTCCACGGGAATCAATGCTTCAGTGCCGTATACGAGGCTAAACGACGTTTCTCTAGTCGATACCCGACTAGTGGTACGATATGCCCATAAGACACTAGGCAATTCGTCCACCCATGCCCCCTTAGCTTTGTCTAATCTGGCCTTCAACCCAAGAAGGATAGTCCGATTACTGACTTCGGCCTGTCCATTAGCTTGAGGATATGATACAGAAGACATCCTTAGCTGAATGTCAAGGCGCTTACAGAATTCACAGAAGGCGTCACAATCAAATTGCTTTTCGTGGTCAGCATTTAAGATGCGTGGGATTCCGAACCGAAAGATGATATCTTTCCACACCATCGCTTCCACTTTCTTCTCCGTGATTGTAGCTAAAGGCTATGCTTCAATCTACTTTGTAAAGTAATCGGTGGCAACTAACAGGAACTTTCTTTGATCCGTGGCTAAGGGGAAAGGCCCCAGAATGTCCAATCCCTACTATGCAAAAGGAATTGGTTGTACCGTACTCTGGGAGGGAGTCACTAGAGCCGTTGTTATTGGCGCAAACCTTTGGCATTTGTCACACCTGCAAGTTTTGTCCACCGCATCTCTTTTTAATGTCGGCCAATAGAATCCCGATCGAAGTATCTTAGCGGCAAGGGGTCTAGCTCCTAAGTGCTCACCGCAAATTCCTTCGTGCACCTCAGCTAGGACATAATTTGCTTGCTTTGGCCCAAGCACTTTAACAAAGGTGATGAGTACCCCCTTTTGTACAGTTCCCCGTTGATTAGCGTGAACTTCGCCCCTTGTGTCCTTATGCGACGAGCCTCGTTCTTATCTTGGGAGAGTGTACCTACAGTGAGATACTGTTTGAATGGAGATCTCCAGTCATCCCCCATTTCAATGTGACACACTTCGACCTCTTCAACACTAGGCCGCTCGAGCTTCTCCACCTTCACTATCCTTCCTCCTGTCTCATTGGAAGAGGCTAACTTGGACAATGAATCTGCGTGTGTGTTTTCAGACCGATTAATTTGTATTAGCTGGAAGTTCTCGAAAGTCT
This sequence comes from Firmiana major, assembly GCA_033439115.1. Lineage (NCBI taxonomy): Eukaryota > Viridiplantae > Streptophyta > Magnoliopsida > Malvales > Malvaceae > Firmiana > Firmiana major. The sequence goes on along the minus strand of CM065896.1, from coordinate 59,172,420 downwards.
GAGCCAGAGATTGGACTTTCTTTAGGTAAGGAGCCAGCATTGGCTCTCGAACCTCATATTGCCCGTTAAACTAGTTTACCACCAATTGAGAGTCACTATGCGCTACCAAGTGGTGAACTTGCAATTTCTCTGCCAGCTTCATTTCGGCTACCAAAGCCTCATACTCTGCTATATTGTTCAAACTAGGGAACCCAAACCATAAAGAGTATTCTAGGGATTCCCCCTCCGGCGATACCAAGACTACACCCGCTCCACTTCCATTTGCACTTGATGCCCCGTCGACGTACAATAACCACGGTTGAGTTTCCTTTCCATCGTTGTCGCTCGGCATAGGTAGTGATATCTAACGGCCCAATCAGACTGTAATTGACAATCTGAGCCCTTCCATGAATTTTTAGACATTTCGACTCTCACTGTTCATAGTGTCAGAGTCATATCTGGGCAGGTATATAAACTGAGATTCATACTCGTTAATCAACATGTTCTTCTAGGTCAAAGTAAAGAATTTTATCTGTAATTTCCTTTAAGCAGTGTCTAGGATATTCTGTCACTGGAATACATCAGGAATTATATTCTCATGTCCAATCTGGATGTCTAACTCTTAATATGGGTCGAGCGGACTTCCACCAACGCTCCGACTCGCCCTCAAATCTCATACATACTTTGAGCAATTAGCTCTCAAAATATTCTCCACACTCCGCTCCAACCTCACAAAATGTGTCTCAATACTGTTTGATCTCTCTGTCGGACTCTGTGGGGCATGCTCAACATCAGCCTCCACTTCAATCTCATCTTGAGTCTCATGTGGCGACTCAGTACGACTCTCAGGCCTACCTCTACAGCCTCGAGCTCGTGTACTCGCCTCTCTACGATAGCCACTATAAGTTAATGAGTCTATTCTTGCATTCAAAACCAAATTCTTAGCTGCACTTCCATCTCGATATACACAATTGTATCTAAACAATGCACAGTACATGGGGGTGTAAACTTTCTTAACCACTAACAACGATTAATATCAGGCTAACTTAAGCTCTGATACCATTAAACTGTCACGACCCAAATTACCTAAAAATCAGAGTAAATTTTTTGCTTTTTCATTTACTATTTAATTCTTACCTTTCTCTCATCGTGACCATCTTACCAAACAGTTAGGCTATGATTTGGTGTTAGTCACCCTTACCTATTTACCATTCCATTCCCATAATCACATTCACATATCAGGATTTACTATCCTTTGAATTTAACTAAATACATATACAATGGTATTACATAACCTTACATCCTCGACATCATATCCATTTACAGAATTGTGCATTACATATTTAGATACACAACTATACAAATGTGTATACTTGACTCTCGATGGGAAGTAGCGGATATCAAGATTGCAAGTCCATAGCCGCTCACTAACTACTGCGAGTACTCTGAAAAGATGGAAAAATAAGGGGGGGTGAGTAAACCACACGCTCAGTAAGGTAATTATGCAAGTAAGTAGATAACTCCACTATCTACATGCTCATAATGCCATGCCCTTAAAATTCATTTCTTTTCATTAAAATCTCAAGTACAAAATCATGTATAAAATCTCAAGTACAAAATCATGTATGTCATCAATGACTTACTTTATAAAACTGTTCGTGCATATCTAAATCATTCTTCTTATGCATCAAATAGCATTTTATGTGACATCATTAAATCATACTTAGCATGAGGTAAATCAAGATCATGCAATGTAAAACAAATTATGAGAAATAATTCTTTTCATGAATTTATGATTAACGCATGGAAAACTCATCATGCTACTGCATTTAAATCATTTCATTTAAAGTGCAATATAAAATGACCCAAAGGGGTTAAGCATCTCATAATTCAATTTCAAACTCATAAAGCAATTCGTTATAAAATTATGTTAAAAAGCACATCTCAGTAAAAATCACAAAATCGGAGGCCTGACCCCCCCTTGGGTCTACCCTTGTTTATTGAACCATAGTTATATCATGTGAGACAAGTAGGTGATTATATCAGTAACATCGAGGACTATGGCCATAACCTAGTGATCCCTAGCAACACGGTACCCAGTGTGTGGGGTATCACACCTGAAACGGGAGGTGGGTCGGTCCTACCCGCCAGAACAGCATAACATCAGGATTGCGAGGGCAAGGCTTGCTGCCTCGTGGCTAATGCCACTCCACTCCAACAATTCCCACGGTACAGTGTACTCTGCATGACATACACGATACAACATACTCCGTGAACCCAAGCTCAGTCAAGGGTGCCTGCAATAGGTCTTATCCACCCAAACCATCTCTATCTTAGTATGCATGTGTGGACATATCATCTCACTGTGACACACAGTCTACAGGAGGCTCCAACACGGCTATATGCATGTCATATAAATCCCTATGCAAGCGAAGCTCTAGCATGACTCCATGCATATTCATGATATCAAAAAATCTCATGCGAGCGAAGCTCTAGCACGGTGTCATAAAAATTAGTAAAATCTGTGTACGAGTAACACTCCAGTACGACTTTAAAATAAGTTATAAATCCATATAAAACTTCATGCGAGCAAGCTCCAGCATGGTGTTATGCATCAATAAATCAAATCTCGTGCGAGTTACACTCCAGCACGATTTTATGCAATTTCATATCAAAACAGGATGCAAGCTAAGCTCCAGCATCTCTCATGCATGTCAAATCATTAAAACTAGTACGCGTAATCGCTCCGGCACCATTTTATGCATATCAAGTCAAAACAGTCAAAATCGTCAAAACAGTCAAAACATGGTGCGAGCTAGGCTCTAGCACCTCTCATGCATTTCACAATAATAAAAATCAGTGCGAGCAATCGCTCTAGCACATTTCATGCATATGATGTCACACAAGTCGGTGCGAGCAACTGCTCAAACACATTTTATGCACACTCACAAAAGCAGATATAGTGCGAGCTATACGCCAGCACTATCTGTTTCCATTTAAACTTGATAGTTGGTCCATTTTCCAAAGAATTTTCATTTCAATATAAATAACACCTACGTAGTGTTATCTTGTGAAATTTATGCAATTACTGGTCAATCTATCGATTTTCTTTGCTTAAAAACCAATAAAATTCCTTAATTCAGAAAATTCCTTAAATTATGCATTTCATGCATGTCATGCTTTCACCATCCTTAGGTGAACTTCCCTCAATAAGGGTAAAATAGTCTTTACCTATTTTGAGTCCTTAAAATCTTTAAACCATTTTTAATACCTTTATACTTAATCAGTGTATACATACATATTCAGTGTATAAAAAAGCTATTAAAATACAGGTAGCTACCTCTAGCTACTCCTAGCTACTCACACAATTCCCTTACCTCAGTTTCTGTACAGTCTGATCTTTCCACTGATGTCTCGTCATGCAGTCCGATTTGCTCCCAATCCAATCTCCGAAACTACGGATAAATATTCATCAGGTCAAATACTATATATTTAATTATATTTCATATTTTTCTGGGCTTAATTTAAATCATTGGGCCCGTTTACCCATATTGGGCCTCATTGTACCATAATGGACCTTAATCAGCTTTAAGCCGTTTTTCACTTACTATTCACATTAGCGAGGCCTATCGGGCTCATTGGGCCCATCAGTATTTATTGAACCTCATTCTAAACTCTCGAATAGCTTATTTAATTATTTACAAAAAAATTTTTTAACTCTCGAATAGCTTATTTAATTATTTACGACAATTTATCTCTACTTCAAGAATATAATTCATTTCATGCGGAATTTAAATCCGTAATTTATGTGGTAAATTTCTAACATGCATAACGATGTAATTTATCATAAATAAGGGTCACTTACTCGAATTTCCATAATAGTACGTAAATCGAGGCTGACTTGAGTCCTCGTTTGACATCAATCGTCGAGCTACAAAATTTAATATTTTTTTAGTAAACTTTCAGTTGATTATTTATCAAATTAAATATTCTAAAATTTAAATCAGTCAATTCGACCACTTACCTACTTACCTGTAGCTCGATTGCACCATTGAGATTTTTTCCAATTTTTTTCTCTTTTATTTTTTCCTTTTTTTCTTCTTTTTTCCTTTTCTTTTTTGGCTGAACTGGTTCGGTCCGGTTCAACCTGGTTCAGACCGGTTTGATCAAACCGGTTCAGTACGATTCGGTCGGTTCGATGCATCGTCGGTCAGTTCTCCGCCGGCTTCCCCTGCCAGTAGCTCTGCGGGGTCGTCCGAAGCTTGGATCTGTTCTTGGTTTCGTCCGAGGTGGCCGAAAAGTGGCCGGTTCGGCTTTTCTCCTTTCTACCGTCGGTACCGTTTCTCTTTGGCCACCGTTTTCGGCATTGCTGACCGTTCTACTGGCCGGTACTGCCACCAATCGCGTCACCTGCGCCTGGGGAACTGCCAGCTAGGGTCGATTGGGGCTAGATCGTAGGCGAATGGCTGGATTTCTCTTTTCCTCCCCCGTCGATTTTCTCTCTGTTTCTCCCTCGCTGGTCGCCGTTCCTTCCGTCTACCACCACCGGCGAGGCTCTGCTGGACTGCCTCTTCCTCGTCGGCCGCTCCTTTCAACTCGTCGGTGGCCGACAAAGGGGACTCGATTTCTTGCTTCGTTTTTCCTTCAGAAATCGCGAAACGCGATTCGTTTTTAATTATTTTATTTATTTATTTATAATTTATTTTTAATATTATTTTAATCACTATTATATTATTATTATTATTGCCAAAATATCTAAAAAATGTATATTTAATTCATTTAATCAATAAATAAATTTATCGATATTATTTCAGCTTTTCGGTATATTTTATTATTATTTTCGGGATAATTTTCAGGGGTGAAAATTCTGGTTTATTCTAATAAATTCATATCTTGATCAATTTAACCCAAAATTTAATTATTTCTTCATCATTGATCAAGATTTCTCATTTTCATATTTTTAATTATATTTTCTTGACACCATAAATATCGAATTTTGGTCTTTTGATCGTTTTACCCTTCACGTGTTCGGGAATAACATTTCAATCCTTTTGCATTTTCATTTCGTGTTTTAATTAAAATCGAGTCTTACAACTATGGCCATATGTCCTCATGATCCCACTGTTACACGGATCCTAGTGTACGGGGTCTCACCAGTATCGGGAACTGCCCCAGGAGGTGGGTCAGTCCATCCCATCGGTCCTGCCCGATCACTCGCATCCGAAGATGCCACTCGCATCCGAAGATGCCACTCGCATCCGAATATGCCACGCATATGAAGATGCCACATAATCAATCCCAGCACGGTACAACGTACTCCATGCTACTTGCACGGTACAACGTACTCCGTGGACCCATATCTCATATCCATACTCATGCCTTGTCTCAAAATGCACGTGTAAGCCTCTTTAATTGGCGTGACACACAGTTTACCCGACGCTCCAAGCACGGCTCATCGCATGTTCTCATAAAACCAGTGCGAACGATGCTCCAGCACTCTCATCAAATCAAGTAAAACTAGTGCGAGTTAAGCTCTAGCACTCTATTACACAAATCATGAAAACTAGTGCGAGCTAGGCTTCAGCACTCTGTCATAAGAATTCAAGTGAAAATCTGGTGCGAGTTAGACTCTAGCACCCTATCACGAAAATCATATATAAAAAAATCTGGTACGAGTTAGACTCCAGCACCGTGTCACGAAAATCATAAAAAAATTTAGTGCGAGTTAGACTCCAGCATCAATGCATGTAAAACTCTAGTGCGAGCTCTTGTTCCAGCACTAATGCATGGATCACACAAATCAAAACTCATACGAGTTGAGCTCTAGCATGTCATATTTTCATAAAATCAAGTAGGCGGCTATATTTCTCAAATCAATTTCAGAGAAAATCAACATTGTTGAAAATATGCAATGCTGGCATTTTTATTTATAAGTTAGCCAACCTACTGATGCACGTGTCAAAACACCTTAAGAACAAGTAGGAATCTCTTGTTCTTGATCCTCCCAATTTTTCCTAAATTTAAAAATTTTACCCTTAACAAGGGTATTTTGGTAATTTACCCATTCAGGGCACTAAAATTTTTATCTTAAATCTAGACCCTTCAGACAATTTAAGAGATTGCAAATGAAGTTGAAATGCGTAAAGTTACCTCTAGCAGTCCGTAAAATTCCCTTACTTGGAATCGCGCGCAAGTTTAGCCCATCTCGATGATACCAGGTCTTTCAATCCAAATTCGCTCCAACCAAGTTTACGGAGCTTCATATAACCACGTATTTAGGTCAGTTCTAATATACTTATCAGTATTTCACTTATACTAATCGAATCTAAAGTACTGGGCCCGTTTTACTTTATTGGGCCCCATTGCACCTTAATGGGCCTCGACCCATTTCCAGCCCGTTTCTACTTATTAAATCCTTTCTTTGGGTTTACTGGGCTCATTTGGCTTACCAATAATGATCGGGCTTTGTCACAAACTCATTGGATAGCTCGTATACTATTTACGATAATTACTTTAAAATTTCAAATAAAATTGCTTTTATGCAGAATTAATCCGTAAAACTTGTAAAATAATCTTAACTTTGCATTAAGGACTCTAATTGTCGTAATTAAAATGTACTTACCCAATGCTATGCAGGGTACAAAAATCGGAGCTCAATCGGCTCTCGTTCGGGCTCTATCGTAAAACTGCACAATTAGGTAAATCCAGGTTATTTTCCATTAAATATAATATTAAATAAATTTTTGAAATTTACCCGTAGGTCAATCTCGACCCTCGGTCAACTTACCTGAATCTTGAGTCGTCCCTATTAATTTTTCTCTCCTTTTTCCTTTTTTTTTCTTTTCTTTTCCTTTCCTTCCATTTTTTCTTCCTTTTCCTTTCGGCCAAACGGTGCCATTTCTGGGTGTTTGTCGTCGTCGACGGTTTCGCCAATCGCTACCGGTCTCAAAAGGACCGCCTCCTCCTCCCGATCTCGTCGGTGCCCACCATTCAAGCCCAATTGCCCTGGATCGCCAGAAATCGGGCCGTTTTCCTCTCAGTTTTCTCTTCCTCCGTTCGTTGGGACACAGCCGTCGTCGTCGCGCGTCATCGGTGCCAACATGTTCGTCGACCTCTCCTCTTCCTCCTCCGATCTTCGTTTGGGTCCGTTGATCACCGGTGGCCGTGGGTCGCTCGGGTCACGCGCGGGTCTCCGTTTTCGATTTTCTGTTTCTTTTATTTTCTATGTCCCCGACCAAATTTTCGATTTCTTTCTTTTTTTTATTTATATTTATAATTTATTTTAATGTTATTTTAATCATTAAAATATTCTAAAAATCCCAAAATATCCTTAAAATTATATTTTATTCAAATTAATTTATTTTATTTATTTATTTATTGTATTTTAACCCTTTTTCGGTATATTTTCTCTGTATTTTTTGGATATTTCTCGAGGTGAAAATTTCGATTAATTCCAATAAATTCATATCTTGATCAATTTAATCTGAAATTTAATTATTTCTTCGTTATTGATCAAGATTTCTTAAATCCATATTTTTTAATGAAATTTTCTTATCGAATTTATATCGAAATTCGGTCTTTTGACCGTTTTCCCCTTGTATGTGTTCGGGATCAATCCAATCCAACTTCCCTTCACGAACACTCACTCATTTCGTATTTTAAATCCTTATCTCCAGTCTGAATCCCATTCGTTTAAATTTGTGACCATTTTCAATCCTTTATAAGAAATTACGATATAATTTTAGGTCTTATAGTTAATGTATGATTATTTTAAGTATATTGGTATATGTTTTAAGCATTGAAATATTGATAAATGCCTATATGATTTTAAGGCATAAATGGGTTAATGTACATATGTTCAAGATTATGGTATAGTTAGAATTAATAAATTTGATTAATTGATACATGAATTTAGTTGGCAAGCAAGGTGTTTGATAAAATGCCTAAATGAACTAAGTGAAGCTTAAGAACATTGCCAACCAAGTGTTTGTGAAAATGCCTAAGTGAATTGGCTAAACAAATGGACATGGATGGCATGCCATGGTGTGACCGACGGCATGGGATGCTCTCGGCCATGGCATGTGGCCGAGAGGTCCAATGGGCCAAGCCCAATTGGTTTCGACCAAATGTGATGTAATGGGTCTCGGATAAGCCCAATAAGAGAATAGGCCCAACGAAAATGAATAGTTAAATGGAAATGGGCTTAAGGCATAGTTAGGCCCATTAAGGTTTATTAAAGCCCATTAAGTGAAATAGACTGTATTTAATGTGAAATATAGTACCAAAAATATAATTAACTTGATAAATGGTTATATGCAGCTCCAGAGATTATTGGAGGAGCGAATTGAACTGTTGGATCGAGCAACGTTGAGAAAGTAAAATTTCTTGAGTGATTGCAGGTAAGGGACTTTTGTGAGTAGTTAGAGATACCTGCACGTATTTTCGTATGCTTTTACATTTACTTAAAAACTCTGAGGGTCAGAGAAAGTGAATAATAATTATTGTGACCCTATAGTGGCAAATTATGATTTTACCCTTAGTTAGGAAAAAAGTTAACTTTTGGTAAAAGTTGTAAAAAGAATGGAAACCACCATTTTGAGTGTTTTACTACTATTTAGCAGAAGAATAAATAGATGGGCTAATATTTTTAAGGTTGATGTGAATTATGCACACTTTATAGTGCTGATTTTCATATTTTGAAAATCATCCCTTTTTAAAGAGCCATCAATCATATTATGTGAGAATAAATCATGCTAGAGCATAGCTCTCACTTGATTTCATATGTTTTCCACATATATTAGTGTTGATGTATGATTCGCACTGGATTTCCATGACATGCATGATAGAGTGCTGAAGTTACTCGTACTCAGTTTTATATGATTTATGCATGATAGAGTGCTGGAGCGATTAGCTCATACTCGAATTTTACATGAGATGCATGACAGAGTGCTAGAGCGTTTCTCGTACTCGATTCTTCATGATTTATACATGACATAGTACTTGAGCTACTGCTCGTACTTGATTTGATGAGTTTTATGCATAGCATGGTATGGAGCCATTGCTCGTACTTGATTTGATACATGAACCATGCATTAACCTAGTTGCTGGAGGTTTACTCACACTAGAGTTTGAGTTTGTGATGTGAAATAGTGTTTGAGTGGAGTGTCGATTGTGAGTTACGCTCAAAGGCGCGCACTGTATTTTATGTGATATATAAGACATGTTGAAAACCATGCTTGATTTCCTTATGTAGACTGAGTGTCACACTGTGAGATGTTTGCATGTGGATTTAGAGACGTGGTATTTATATTACATGGTAATAGGGCTAAGACCTATGGCAGGCCACTCGACTGTGATGTAGGGTCCACAGAATATGTTGTACCGTGTAAGTGGCATGGGGTACACTGTACCGTGTGGTGTTGTGGAGTTGAGGAGGTTATAACTAGCAATTCTGATAGGCTGACCCCCTCCCGTTGCAGCAGTGATGCCCCGCACACCGAGATCTGTGTTGCTTCGGATCACCATTATAGGATATGACCATAGTCTAGGATATTATTGCATTTCACCACAAAGTCTCACATGATATATCAACTGACTGATTTATTTTTGATACAGATAGACCTGAGGGATGAGTCAGAATTCGATTATTGTGCTGTGAATGATTTAAATGCCATATTTATTGTGATTTGAACATAAATGGCATGATTTATCTAAAGTTATTGTGATATTATAAAGATACATTATTTTTGCACTACATACCTACATTTGAGAACGAAAGCATGATTTCTGTACATGGGATTTAATTTTGTACACGTATATGTATATATTTTAAAGACATGCTTTGAAAGTGAGTTAAGGAAATGATATTTTGAGGCATAGCATTATTTTGAGTAAATAGTGTAGATGTCTACTTGCTTGCCTAATTTCCTTACTGAGCTGTGAGCTCACCCCCTTTTTCTTTTACATCTCTCTATAGAGCATCAGTAGTAGAATGAGAACGTTTGAGGGATAGTATTCCTGTTGTCCGCTACCATTTCCTATCGATCGACAAGTATACATATTTTGTACGGTTCTCTATTTAAACATATAAACAACAAAGTGATGTATACGATATATATTATGGGGAATGTATTTGTATCAGATTTTATATGAGCTCACATGTATTATAAAAGAAATTATAGTTAGTAGATAGTGTATTGACTTGTATGTATGAAAATGGATGAATGATATGGTAAGCGAGGATGCTGACATCGAATCATGGCCCAACCATTAATAAGGAGAAAGGTAAGTTAAATTGCGAAAAATTTGTAGTGGTTTTGGTAAGCGAGGATGCTGACATCGAATCATGGCCCAACCATTAATAAGGAGAAAGGTAAGTTAAATTGCGAAAAATTTGTAGTGGTTTTGGTTAAGTCATGGAGGGTCATGACATAACCCACCTTCGTTCCCGCGTGATATCCCGCACACAGAGATCCGTGTGGTCTGGGATGATTTATGATGTAGTTGGCCAACATTGTAAGACTCGATTTTTATCGTAAGACCAAATGGAATGAATAGAAATTTTCGAGGGCATTTAAAAATGCAAAAGGATTGAATTGGAATTACCGAACACGTGCAAGGGTAAAACGGTCAAAAGATCAAAAGCTGGTATAATTTCGACAAGAAAATTTTATTAAAAATAATGGATTTGAGAATCTTGATCAATAATGAAGAAATAATTAAATTTCGGGTTAAATTGATCAAGATATGAATTTATTGAAAGTAACCGAAATTTTCACCTAGGGAAATAATCCCAAAAATAATAAAAAATTATACCAAAAATATGAAATAATACCAAGAAATTCATTTATTGATTAAATGAATTAAATATAAATTTTTTAGATATTTGTCAAAAATAATAATATTTAATTGAATAAAATAATATAAAAATAAATTATAAATAAATAAAAATAAAAATAAAAATAAAATAAAGTAAAAAAAAGGGAAAATTGCAGAATCATGATTTCTGCAGAAGAAAAAAAAGAAGCAAAACCCGACTGTGCCTCACCGGATGGAGGCGACCGGCGTCGGGCTCAAGCGAGCTGGCCGGAAGAGGGGGAGAGTGAGCCACTGTCGGCACCACCAGCTCGGAGGAATGGCGACCGGTGAAAGGAGAGATAGAGAAATTGAGAGAAACCGAAAAGGGAGAAAAGAGGAACCGGTGACTGGCGCCGATTTAGGCTTGACCACCGTCAGCCGAGGGAGCGCCCTGCGAAGACTGACCGATTGGTGGCAGCCTTGGCCAGTAGAATGGCGGCCAGCGCCGAAAAACGGAGGAAGAAAGGAAAGCCACCGACGCCGAAAAGGAAAAGAGCCGGACTGACCACTTTTCAGCCACCTTGGACCAAATCGAGACCAGATTCGAGCTACGAATGACCCCGCGGAGCTGCTGGCGATCGAAACCGGTGGAGAACTGAACGGTAAGGCACTGAACCGGCCGAACCGAACTGAATCGATGGTCTGAACATGGTTGAACGGGACCGAACCAGTTCAGCCAAAAAAGAAAAGGAAAAAAAGAAAAAAGGAAAAAAAGAAAAAGAGGAAAAATTGGGAAAAAATCTCAGTGATGCAATGGAGCTACGGGTAAGTCGGTAAGCGATCAAAATTGACTGATTTAAATTTTGAAATATTTAAATTGATAAATATCCGAATGAAAATTTACCCAAAAAATATTTAATTATGTAGCTCAACAATAGACGTCGGACAAGAGCTCGAGACAGCCTCGATTTACGTATCATCATGGAATCATAGGTAAGTAACCCTTATTTACGACAATTTTGCATCGTTATGCGTGATTGATATTTATCGCATAAATTACAGATTTAAATTTTGCATTTAATGAATTAAATTATGGAAAATTGGATAAATTGTCGTAAATACTAAATTAAGCCATTTGGGAGTTTAGAACGAGGCTCAATAATTATTGATGGGCCCAGTGAGCCCAATAGGCCTCGATAATGTGAATAGTAAGTGGAAAACAGGCTTAAGGTCAATTAAGGTCCATTATGGTGCAATCGGGCCCAATATGGGTAAACGGGCCCAATGATTTAAATTAAGTGCAGAAAATATGAAATACAATTAATTGTATTGTATTTGACCTGATGACTATTTATCTGCAGTTTCAGAGATTAGATTTGGAGCAAATCAGACTGCGTGACGAGTCATCAGTGGAAAGGTCAAACTGTATAAAAAATGAGGTAAGGGAATTGTGTGAGTAGCTAGAGGTAGCTACGCGTATTTTAATAGCTTTTCTGTACACTGGATATGTATGTATACATTGATTATGTATAAAAGTCCTAAAAATGGTTTAAAGATTTAACGACTCAAAATAGGTAAAGACTATTTTACCCCTATTGAGGGAAGTTCACCTAAGGATGGTGAAAGCATGACATGCACGAAATGCATGATTTAAGGAATTTTCTAAATTAAAGAATTTTCGTGGTTTTTAAGCAAAGTAAATCGATAGATTGGTCAGTAATTTCATAAATTTCACAAGATAACACTACGTAGGTGTTATTTATATTTAAATGAAATTTCTTTGGAAAATAGGCCAACTATCAAGTTTATATGGAAACAGATAGTGCTGGCATATAGTTCGCACTATATCTGCGTTTGTGAGTGTGTATAAAATGTGCTTGAGCGGTTGCTCGCACCGACTTGTGTGACATCATATGCATGAAATGTGCTAGAGCGGTTGCTCGAACTGATGTTTATTATTATGAAATGCATGAGAGGTGCTAGAGCCTAGCTCGCACCCTGTTTTGTCTGTTTTGACATTGTTTGCACTAGTTTTTATGATTTGACCTACATGAGAGATAGTGGAGCTTAGCTCGCATCCTGTTTTGATATGAAATTGCATAAAGTCGTGCTGGAGTGTAACTCACACGAGATTTGATGTATTTATGCATAAAGTCGTACTGAAATTTTCTCGTACGAGGTTTGCTCACACCTACTTGGGTGACATCATATGCATGAATTGCACTAGAGCGGTTACTCGCACTGATTTTTATTATTATGAAATGCATGAGAGGTGCTGGAGCCTAGCTCGCACCCTGTTTTGTCTGTTTTAACATGTTTTGACTTGTTTTGATCTAATATGCATAAAAAGGTGTTGGAGCGATTGCTCGCACTAGTTTTTATGATTTGACCTACATGAGAGATGCTAGAGCTTAGCTCGCATCCTGATTTGATATGAAATTGCATAAAGCTATGCTGGAGTGTAACTCGCATGAGATTTGATGTATTTATGAATAAAGTCGTATTGGAATTTTCTCGTACGAGGTTTTCACTGAGTTTTTATACTTATCCGTACTAGAGCATTGCTCGTACGTGGATTTTACTTGAATTTATAATTATTTTAAGCTGTACTGGAGCGCTACTCGTACGTTGATTTCATTAATTTCTATGAAACCGTGCTAGAGTTTCACTCGCACAAGATTTTCTGATATCATGAATATGCCTGGAGTCGTGCTTGAGCTTCGCTCACACAGGGATTTATCTGACATGCATATAGCCGTGTTGGAGCCTCCTGTAGACTGTGTGTCACAGTGAGATGATATGCTCACACATGCATACTGAGACAGAGATGATATGGGTGGATAAGACCTATTGCAGGCACCCCTGACTGAGCTTGGGTTCACGGAGTACGTTGTACCGTGTATGTCACGCGGAGTACGCTGTACCGTGGGGATTTTTGGAGTGGAGTGGCATTAGCCACGAGGCAGCAAGCCTTGCCCTCTCAATCCTGATGTTATGCTGTTCTGACGGGTAAGACCGACCCACCTCCTGTTTCAGGTGTGATACCTCGCACACTAGGTACCGTGTTTCCAATGATCACGAGGTTATGGTCATAGTCCTATGTTGTTACTGATAGTCACCTACTTGTCTCACATGATATAACTTGTGATCTCGATAGACCAGGGTAGACCTGAGGGAGGGGTCAGGCCCCCGATTTTATGATTTTCTACTATGCTAATATATGTTTTTGAGGATTTTATGATATGTGACCCTGAAAGAAGGGTGATTTTATAACCAAAGTTTTATAATGAATTTTAATGAATTGTTTCATGAGATGATTGACCCGAAAGGGTTAGTTTATACTGTAGTTTTAATGAAATGATTTAAATGCAGTAGCATGATGATTTTTCCATGCTTTAATGATAAATTCATGAAATGATTATATCTCATGATTTGTTTTATATCGCATGAAATAATGTCTAATTTTGATTTAATTCATGCTAAGTATGATTTAATGATGTCACATAAAATGCTATTAATGCATAAGTAGTTTGATTTATATATGCACGAACAGTTTTAAAACTAAGTCATGATGAAATACTTGATTTTGTGCTTGAGATTTTAATGAAAAGAAATGGATTTTTAGTGGCATGGCATTATGAGCATATAGATAGTGGAGCTATCTACTTACTTGCATAATTTCCTTACTGAGCGTGTGGTTTGCTAACCCCCTTATTTTTCCATCTTTTTAGAGCACCCGCAGTAATTAGTGAGCGGTTGAGGACTTGTATTCTTGGTATCCGTTGCTTCCCATTGAGAGACAGGTATACTCTTTTGTATAGTTTTGTATCTAAATATGTAATGCACAGTACTGTAAAAGGATATGATGTCGGGGATGTAGAGTTATAAATATTATTCTGTATGTATTTGTTAAAGTCAAAGGATAGTAAACTCTGATATGTGAATGTGATTATGAAAATGGAATGGTAAATAATGTCAGGTGACTAACACCTAATCATTGCCCAATTGTTTGTAGGATGGTCATGATGAGAGAAAGGTAAGAATTAAATAATAAATGAAAAAACGAAAAATTTACACTGATTTTTACGTAATTTTGGTCGTGACAAGTTTAATGGTATCAGAGCTTAAGTTGGCTTGATATGAGTCGGTGTTAATGGTTAAGGAAGTTTACACCCCCTAATAATATGCATTGTTTAGATACAATTGTGTATATCGAGATGGAAATGCAACTAAGAATTTGGTTTTGAATGCAAGAATAGACTCATTAACTGATAGCCGCTATGGCAGAGAGGCGAGTACACGAGCTCGAGGCCGTAAAGGTAGGCCAAAGAGTCATACTAAGTCGCCATATAAGACTAAAGATGAGATTGAAGTGGAGGTTGATGTTAAGCATGCCCCATAGAGTCCGACAGAGAGATCGGACAGAGTCTAACAGAGAGATCAGACAGTATTGAGACACGCTTCGCGAGGTTGGAGCGGAGTGTGGAGAACATTTTGCGAGCTAATTGCTTAGAGTATGGATGGGATTTGAGGGCGAGTCGAAACATTGGTGGAAGTCCACTCGACCCATATTAAGAGTTAGACATCCAGATTGGACATGAGAACATAATTCTAGATGTATTTCGGTGATAGAATTTCTCGGATACTGCTTAAAGGAAATTACAGATAAAATTCTTTACTTTGACCCAAAGGAACTGGTTGATTAACGAGTATGAAACTTAGTTTATATTCCTAGGCAGATATGACTGACACTATAAACAATGAGAGTCGAAATATCTAAAAATTCCTGAAAGGGCTCAGATGGTCAATTAGAGTCCGATTGGGCCATTAGATATCACTACCTATGTCGAGGCAGTGCGCAGACTATAGTTGTGTGAATAAGATCATGAGTTACACGCCTCTAAGATTGGAAAAGGTAGTAAGGGCGGCAATAGAGACAAGAGAGAATAAAGAATGACAGAGATGTCAGAACGGGAAAAAGGTAGTTTGGTAAGAGATTAGAGCTATTGAGTCACGGGGTAAGATGATTGGTAAGGCCCCAGTGTATCTAAATACAACACTTATGAGGGGTATTATGATAGGAGGACCCCGACCTGCTCTGTAGCAGTGTAAGCAGTGTAAGTAGTGTAACAGTGTAAACAGTGTAGGATGTGTGGTAGATACCACGGAAATAAGATGTTGGACAAGGGCGAGTGTATGCCTTGGACCAGGACACTATTGATGTTTCATCTGATGTGGTGGAAGATACCACACTGGTTGTGAATAATGAAATAATTATTTTAATTAATCCTGGTGCCATGCATTTATTCATACTGCCTTCAGTTGCTTTTAAGCTAGTGAAAGATGTGAAACCTGTACCCTTAGGCAAGATGATGATAGTTAGCTAATTATCACTAACTGAATATGGGTATAGGAATTGTAAATTGGAAATGGGGGAAAAGGATATGTTCGCCGATTGTATTCAATGGATTATGAATATTTTTGAAGCAATATTTGAGAATAGATTGATTCGACTGCAAAATATGTTGTTTAGATTGCTATCCTAAGATAGTGATGTTTTCAGCCCTGAAAAGTATACTGTAAATAATGACAAGAAATTAAAGAGTTTGTTATAAGTGATATATGAAAGGAGATAAACTTTGAGATGTGATAGATCCTGAATACAAGACATATTAGAATAAGAGGCGTATGCAAGGTAAGAATATCTTTGATATGTAAAGTAATTTGGATTAAGCGATATGTAGTGAATATGGATTACGACCAAGTATAAGGGGTGGATATATCCATACCCAGTCCAAGTGGTCAAGCATGAGGGTTAACAATGGTATTTCAAAATACTTCCCCACCTGAAGATTTGACAGCATCTAGAAGCGCACACATAACCTATAAATTGAAATCGATAGTCGTAATTTATACATTTAAAATTTTGGGTACCTTTATTGGTACGATAAAGAAATATAGAATTTGATTAATCATGAAGGCTTAAAAAATAAAATTTTATAAAAGCCGTTAATATAAGAAAAAGGAAATGACGCGGGTTAGTATCTTGAACAGAAGCGATTTCAAAATGACGTTTTACATTTATGCGTACGTAGGTCAAGAATATGAGTGATTGAAATATTGAGTGGAACTCAACTACAATGAGGTATTTAAGCCTTACCTAGACCGATTGGTTGTCATCTTTAGCGATGATATTTCGATGTATTTGAAGTCCAGGGAAGAGCATGAGTAGCAATAGGAAACTTTCTTACAGACAAAGTGTTGAGAGTTTTTTGAAATGGGCTGCTCAGTTGACACATCTTGTTCAAAAAAAGATTGCATATGAGTGGGATGATAAGTGTGAAAGTAGCTTCGGTGAGTTTTGGTTTATTGAAGTAATAAACTGACCACCATAATTATTCTCACCATAACCAACAGCTCAAGAGGTTTCAGTGTGTATGGATACCTCAAAATAAGGATTGGGCTGTGTATTAATGTAAAATGAGAAGATAGTCATTTATGGATCCAGATAGTTCAAGGACCATGAGAAAAACTATCTGACCCATGATTTAGAGTTGGCAGCCATAGCATTTACACTAAAAGTATAGCTCCACCACTTAAATGGTAAGAAATTTCGGGTATGCACTGATCGTAAAAGCCCTGAGTATCTATTTTCACAGAAAAAGTAGAATATGAGATAACCAAGAAGGTTAGAGCTTCTAAGGATTATGATTGTGAACATTGTACCACCCAGGAAAGGCTAATGTACTGACTGATGCCTTGAGCAGAAAGAGCCTCGGGATGGTATCACATGTGATGGTCAGGGAGCGTGAGCTGCTAGAGCAGTTGTGAGCCTCAGTAGTGATGTGATCCCTTCTGATGATAACGGTCATTTTGTGACAGCTAGCCTGAGGTTAGAACCGGATTTGCCAGGCTTAGCATGATGATCAGTAGGGTGTCGATAGTATGGGTCAGATTCAGAAGGGTATAGTGATAGAGTTCACAGTGAGTGATGATGACTTACAGAGGTTCAGAGACGATGTAAGTGCTCCCCAAGACCACAATGATGAGAAAGTGTTATTGTCAGAAGTTCACTCTTCAGGATAGACAGTGCATTCGAGAAGTAATAAATATATTGAAATCTCTAAAAAGGGTATTAGTGGTTAGATATGAAAAGAGACATCATAGAGATTGTGGAAAAGTGTCTCGTATGTTAGCAGATTAAGGTAGAGCAAAAGAAGTCTGCAGGACTATTGCAGCCTCTACCTATATTAACACTAAAATGGGAACAAGTTACCATGAATTTCATGATGGGTTACATAGGATTCGGATGAATCACGAGACTATCTGAGTGATAGTCGATAGATTGACTAAGTCTACCCACTTTCTGGTTATGAAATCCCCAGATACTCTGAGTGTGTGATAGGCCCTAAAGGTATATATCCGCAAGTGCACGGGTCGTACAAGTAATAATGGGATTTTGAGTCCCGAGTTATCGTCCCACAGAGAAGTTGACTAGCCTAATTAAGTATCGGTTACTTTTACCCTATGTATATTCTAGCAAATTATGAAATTGAGTGGGTGATCTACCAAGTCTAGAATTGAAAATACCGAAAAGCGATAAAATAAAAAGAACTAAAATAAAACCGAGCAAAATTTACTTACAGTGCTCCACGCAATTAAAATAAAAAACCTACAAAAGAAATTAAAATAGTTAAAACTAATTAATGCAATAAAATGCAATTATGAAAACAACGCAATAAAATTAAACTACAATTAAACTATCCTAAAAATGCATGTAATTAAACTAATAAAAGTTACAAATTGAACTAATCCTAAAATCTAATTAAAATTGCATGAAAAACATTTAATCTAGATTAATTCTAAATGCCACTTATAAAGCACTAAACTAAATTAAAATCCTAAAACATTTAATTAACTACTAACTAAACATTAACACTACAAATTAAATTAACATACAAAAAGGTTTAAACTAACCTAGCATTGCAATTGATTTAACTAAATAACTAACAACTAATACATGCATGGAAATGGATTAATTAACTATATGAATACCAAACAAGGCCTTAGGATTTTAAACTATCTAACAACTCCCTCCAAAACACTGTTCATGCATCATTTTTCTTTTCTATTTCCAGTATGGCTCGGTTTGGTAAGGTGTTGTGTCCAACTTGCTTGCTCACGGGTCTGTCCTAGTCTGCTGTCCACCAACTCTGCCTCAATTCCTGGCTGCCACTTTCCCAGCACGTTACCACCCATCAGCAACCAAGCTTCAACACGCCAGCCTCTCCAGACTTGCACTACACGTCCAGCTCCTGCTCTGTCCTGCACTGCTACGTTAGGTGCAACTGCAACGTGCTCCAGGTGCTGCATCAGCCTCTCGGTTCAGCAACTGGTGTCTGCTGCTCCAGGCTCTGTTCGATTGCTGCTTGTCCTCGGGTTGGTGCTTGCTGCGTCTCCAGGAACTCATCGCTGCTCTGGTTTTTATCCTGCTCGGGTTTGTCCTCGATACCGTTCCTCGGCCTGCTGCTGGCAGCACTAGCTGCTGCTTCAGCACCAGAAGATCATCAGTAGCAGCAGCTACCACGCACTGCCTCCCCCAAGCTTATCTTCCTTCTGCCTCGCCACCTTTCTGCCCAGCATTTGCATCTACAGTGTGTACCAGCTTAATACAATTAAACAGAGACAAACAACGGAAGAAAAAGAAGAAAGTTAATGGTGAACTGTGCTCCTTGGATGAACTGCTCTTACACCGGACAACCACCCATACTCATTTCCTAATCCAGCTATTAACAACTACAATGACGATGAAACATAATGCAGTAAATGACTATATGCAGGAGATCAAAACAAGTAAACAAACGGGATAACTAACACCCTCCGCCTGCTTCACATGTAGCCTCAATGATGTGATTCCACATTGCCATTGGTGTGGATAAATGCTAAGCATCAATCCACATCAAAGCATCAAAACCACAAAGCATGGATGAAGGAGACATTATGCCACCCGAATGCACAAAGAGAGCTCAAACCGAGAGCTAAAAAAAATATATAAAAAGGATTGCTTCAAACAATAACAAAGTATGAAACCGAGAATGCATTAGTAAAATGAGTTATGGAAATGAAACTAAGGAAATATAACAATAGTTAAGGGAAAACCGAGAGCATGAAATTGGAATGAGCTTTCATTGAAAAAGAAATTTAACAAGTTGTAAAATGAAGAACATGGAAATTAAACACAACTCTAAAAACTATTTTTCCCTAGAAATTACATTACACTACTCCTAACTACATTACACTACTCCTACTCCTAAAAATTACATAACACTTTCAATTGTCATCCTTTCCTATTGATAAACACACTAGGGGTAAAATGGTAATTTTCACATCCTTGATGAGTTGGCATTTTTTTTGGCCACTTGTCTTCACACCATTGGCTCCTCGAAAAGATATGTCCATGTCATCGGTCTTCTTGTCTAATTGGATGTGCTCGGTGGCATGACTCGTGTTATCCGCGTGGCTCAATCTCGATTTTAGCCCAATTTCGGTCCATTTTCTACCGAAATATTCAAAATTCATCCGGATTTGATTTATCTGCAAACATGAGAATTTTAATTAAATAAAGGGGATAATTAACAAAATAAATTGGGGATTTAAATAAATAATTAGGAAATTAAGCACAAATAATTCTAAAAATATAGAATTATCAGTGTGTAGGCAGATTTATGTGTAAGAAAGATTGTGAAATAGTATGTAGCGTTCCAGTGAGCATGGTATCCGATAGGGATTCCCGCTTCACTTCCCACTTCTGGGAATATAATTTTCAAGAAGCTATGGGAACCTGACTGAGTGTTAGCACAGCTTCCATCCTCAAACAGATGGTCAGTCAGAGAGGACTGTACAGGTTCTGGAGGATATGATGATAGCGTGTGGCATTGATTTTATAAGCTCCTAGGATGATCAGTTGTTACTAATCGAATTCGCCAATAATGACAGTTATCACTTGAGTATCGAGATAACATTTTATGAGGTATTGTATGGCCGTAGGGAGTTGTTTCCCGACTTGGATAAGAAGAAATGGGTGATAGATAGAGAATTGCTTCCTAATTGGTAAGACAAACCTTTGAGGATGTTCAGTTGATTTGTGAGAGATTAAGAACACCTCAGAGCATATAGAAAAGACTATGCTGACAAGAGACAGAAACCATTGGAATTCACCGAGGGTGAATCAGTATTGTTGGAAGTTACTTGTCCTAAGAGCATAATAAGATTCAAAAAGAAGGCAAATCGAGTTTCATTAGATTGAATTCAAAGAGATATTGGACAAAGTGGAATGTAAGACCTGTAGGTTGGTATTACCACTTGAATAAACAGGCATCCACAATGTGTCCCATCTTTTGATGCTTCAAAAATATTAGCCGGACCCATCATATGTGATCGGATGTGAGCTCCAACAGTTCAGTTCAATGAAAGTCTACGTAAATTGGAATATCGATTCGGGTATTAAACAGGAAAGAGAAAGTGTTGAGGTTTAAGACGATCTCCCTAGTTAAGTATGTTGGTAGTATTACACTCCGAAAAAGGTCACTTGAGAATGACCGTATATGATATGATAGACGTACCCGAAGTTGTTTATAGACCCATTTGACTTGGTTCTAATTTGGAGGACCAAATTTCTGAAGTGGGGGAGATTGTAAGACCTGATTTTTATCGTAAGAGCAAATGGAATGAATAGAAATTTTCGAGGGCATTTAAAAATGCAAAAGGATTGAAATGGAATTCCTGAACACGTGCAAGGGTAAAACGATCAAAAGATCGAAAGCCGGTATAATTTCGACAAGAAAATTTTATTAAAAATAATGGATTTGAGAATCTTGATCAATAATGAAGAAATAATTAAATTTCGGGTTAAGTTGATCAAGATATGAATTTATTGGAATTAACCGAAATTTTCACCTTGGGAAATAATCTCGAAAATAATCGAAAATTATACCGAAAATATGAAATATTACCGAGAAATTCATTTATTGAATAAATTAATTAAATATAAATGTTTTAGATATTTGGCAAAAATAATAATCTTTAATTGAATAAAATAATAATAAAAATAAATTATAAATAAATAAAAATAAAAATAAAATAAAGTAAAAAAAGAGGGAAAATCGCAGAATCGCGATTTCTGCAGAAGAAAAAAAACGAAGCATAACCCGATTGCTGCCTCATCGGATGGAGGCAGCCGACGTCGGGCCCAAGCGAGCTGGCCGGAAGAGGAGGAGTACGAGCCACTGTCGGCACCACCAGCTCAGAGGAACGGTGATCGACGAAAGGAGAAATAGAGAAATCGAAAAGGGAGAAAAGAGGAACCGGTGACCGACGTCAATCTAGGCCCGGCCACCGCCAGCCAAGGGAGCTCTATGAGAAGACCGGCCGATTGGTGGCAGCCTTGGCCTGTAGAACGGTGGCCAACGTCGAAAAACGGAGGAAGAAAGGAAAGCCACCGACGCCGAAAAGGAGAAGAGCCGGACTGGCCACTTTTTGGCCACTTTGGACCAAACCGAGACCAGATCCGAGTTGCGGACGACCCTGCAGAGCTGCTGGAGGTCGAAATTGGTGGAGAATCGACAGGCAAGGCACTGAACCAGTCGAACTGGACTGAACTGGCGGTCTGAACCGGGTTGAATCGGACGGAACCGATCAGCCAAAAAAGAAAAGGAAAAAGAGAAAAAGGGAAAAAAAGAAAAAGAGGAAAAATTGGGAAAAAATCCCAGTGATTCAATTGAGCTACGAGTAAATCGGTAAGCGGTCAAAATTGATCGATTTAAATTTTGGAATATTTAAATTGATAAATATCCGACTGGAAATTTACCTGGAAAAATATTTAATTGTGTAGCTCGACAATTGACGTCAGACGAGAGCTCGAGACAGCCTCAATTTACGTATCATCATGGAATCACAGATAAGTAAACCTTATTTACTATAATTTTACATCGTTATGCGTGATTGTAATTTATTGCATAAATTACGGATTTAAATTCTGCATTTAATGAATTAAATTTTGGAAAATTGGATAAATTGTCGTAAATACTAAATTAAGCTATCGAGAGTTTAGAACGAGGCTCAATAATTACTGATGGGCCCAGTGAGCCCAATAGGACTCAATAATGTGAATGGTAAGTGGAAAACGGGCTTAAGGCCAATTAAGGCCCATTATAGTGCAATCGGGCCCAATATGGGTAAACGGGCCCAATGATTTAAATTAAGCCCAAAAATATGAAATACAATTAATTGTATTGTATTTGATCTCATGAATATTTATCCGCAGTTTTGGAGATTGGATTCGGAGCAAATCAGACTACGTGACGAGTCATCAGTAGAAAGGTCAAACTGTACAAAAATTGAGGTAAGGGAATTGTGTGAGTAGCTAGAGGTAGCTACGCATATTTTAATAGCTTTTCTATACACTGGATATGTATGTATACATTGATTATGTATAAAAGTCCTAAAAATGGTTTAAAGATTTAATGACTCGAAATAGGTAAAGACTATTTTACCCCTATTGAGGGAAGTTCACCTAAGGATGGTGAAAGCATGACATGCACGAAATGTATGATTTAAGGAATTTTCTGAATTAAGGAATTTTTGTGATTTTTAAGCAAAGTAAATCGATAGATTGGTCAGTAATTGCATAAATTTCACAAGATAACACTACGTAGTTGTTATTTATATTTAAATGAAATTTCTTTGGAAAATGGGTCAACTATCAAGTTTATATGAAAATAGATAGTGCTGGCATATAGTTCGCACTATATCTGCGTTTGTGAGTGTGTATAAAATGTGCTTGAGCGGTTGCTCGCACCGACTTATGTGACATCATATGCATGAAATGTGCTAGAGCGGTTGCTCGCACTGATGTTTATTATTATCAAATGCATGAGAGGTGCTGGAGCCTAGCTCAGACCTTATTCTGTCTGTTTTGACATGTTTTGATAAAAAGGTGCTGGAGCGATTGCTCGCACTAGTTTTTATGATTTGACCTACATGAGAGATGCTGGAGCTTAGCTCACATCCTGTTTTGATATGAAATTGCATAAAACCATGCTGAAGTGTAACTCGCATGAGATTTAATGTATTTATGCATAAAGTCGTACTGGAATTTACTCGTACGAGGTTTGCTCGCATCGACTTGTGTGACATCATATGCATGAAATGTGCTAGAGCGGTTGCTCGCACTGATTTTTATTATTATGAAATGCATGAGAGGTGCTAGAGCTAGCTCGCACCTTGTTTTGTCTGTTTTGACTTGTTTTGACCTGATATGCATAAAAAGGTTCTTGAGCGATTGCTCGAACTAGTTTTTATGATTTGACCTACATGAGAGATGTTGGAGCATAGCTCGTATCCTGTTTTGATATGAAATTGCATAAAGCCGTGCTGGAGTGTAACTCGCACGAGATTTGATATGTTTATGCATAAAGTCATACTGGAATTTTCTCGTGCGAGGTTTTC
This sequence comes from Firmiana major, assembly GCA_033439115.1. Classification (NCBI taxonomy): domain Eukaryota; kingdom Viridiplantae; phylum Streptophyta; class Magnoliopsida; order Malvales; family Malvaceae; genus Firmiana; species Firmiana major. Next base: position 59,148,138 of record CM065896.1, on the reverse strand, counting down.
ACTGAGTTCTTATACATATTCGTACTAGAGCATTGCTCGAACGTGGATTTTACTTGAATTTATAATTATTTTAAGTTGTAATGGAACGCTGCTCGTACGCAGATTTCATTGATTTCTATGAAATCGTGCTAGTGCTTCGCTCGCATGAGATTTTCTGATATCATGAATATGCCTGGAGCCGTGCTTGAGCTTCACTCGTACATGGATTTATATGACATGCATATAGTCGTGTTGGAGCCTCCAGTAGACTGTGTGTCACAGTGAGATGATATGCTCACATGTGCATACTGAGACAGAGATGATATGGGTGGATAAGACCTATTGCAGGCACCCCTGACTGAGTTTAGGTTCATGGAGTACGTTGCACCGTGTATGTCACGCGGAGTACGTTGTACCGTGGGGATTGTTAGAGTGGAGTGGCATTAGCCACGAGGCAGCAAGCCTTGCCCTCGCAATCCTGATGTTATGTTGTTCTGGCGGGTAGGATCGACTTACCTCCCGTTTCAGGTGTGATACCCCGTACATTAGGTACCGTGTTGCCAAGGATCACAAGGTTATGGCCATAGTCCTATGTTGTTACTGATAGTCACCTACTTGTCTCACATGATATAACTTGTGGTCTTGATAGACCAGGGTAGACCCGATAGAGGGGTCAGGCCCCCGATTTTATGATTTTCTACTATGCTAATATATGTTTTTGAGGATTTTATGATATGTGACCCTGAATGAAGAGTGGTTTTATAACCAAAGTTTTATAATGAATTTTAATGAATTGTTTCATGAGATGATCGACCCGAAAGGGTTAGTTTATACTGCAGTTTTAATGAAATGATTTAAATGCAATAGCATGATGATTTTTCCATGCTTTAATGATAAATACATGAAATGATTGTATTTCATGATTTGTTTTATATCGCATGAAATAATGTTTGATTTTGATTTAATTCATGCTAAGTATGATTTAATGATGTCACATAAAATGCTATTGATGCATAAGTAGTATGATTTATATATGCATGAACAGTTTTATAAACTAAGTCATGATGAAATACATGATTTTGTGCTTGAGATTTTAATGAAAAGAAATTGATTTTTAGGGGCATGACATTATGAGCATATAGATAATGGAGCTATCTACTTACTTGCATAATTTCCTTACTGAGCGTGTGGTTTGCTCACCCTCCTTATTTTCCCATCTTTTCAAAGCAATCGCAGTAGTTAGTGAGTGGCTAAGGACTTGCATTCTTGGTATCCATTGCTTCCTATCGAGAGACAGGTATACACTTTTTTATAGTTTTGTATCTAAATATGTAATGCACAGTACTGTAAATGGATATGATGTCGGGGATGTAGAGTTATAAATACCATTGTGTATGTATTTAATTAAAGTCAGAGGATAGTAAACTCTGATATGTGAATGTGATTATGGAAATTGAATGGTAAATAGTATCAGGTGACTAACACCGAATCATAGCCCAACTGTTTGTGTGAGACCCCGTATATGTATAATGGTATATATGTACAAAGAAATGTAAATGAAGTTGTATTATGAAGTCATAAGTTTGATGATACAATTGTAATGTGAAGTATATGTGATGTAAGTCCATAAATTAAATGTACACACATGTAATAAGAGTTGTGATTGTACCTACAAGTTACATTATGTGTGAATGTAAAGAAATGGACTTAAACATGTGGAGAATGTGAGTAGAATGGATTATGAGTAGTGCGGTAAAATGGAAGTAGAATTGCATAAGTTGTGCACTTCCATTTGGTTTATATCATGTAATTTTGGATATACAAAGATTCTACACAAGTTTTAATAGGTATGAAGTATTATGGGATATCATATCCAAGTCTCCAAGATGATTGGATGAGAAAATGATCATGGCAACAAAATGTATGAAGTTTGGTAAGTGTTGTTGCAGAAGAACTACAGAAAATTTGGAAATTGTGAAGGGCAGATCGATCTCATAGGATGAAAGATCGATCTGGAAGAGCCAGAATGCTCTTATTCGGGCAATGGAATAGAGCAGATCGATCTCCAATGGAGCCAGATCGATCTCCTAAGCATTCTAAAATGAAAAGATTGATCCTCAAGCACCCAGATTGATCTCCTTAGCTCTCTGTTTGGGAGCAGATCGATCTCATGCTTCGATAGATCGATCTCATGCTTAAAATGCCGTGAAAAAGAGGGATTTAAGGGGACCAGATCGATCTCCTCTTGGTGAAGATCGATCTCCTCAAGCTATTTCTATAAAAGGAGTGTTGAAAATCTGAAAATTTTGAGAAAAACACCATTTTTCCATTTTCAACCCAAAAACCTAACATTCTCTCTCTAAAATCAGCCATTTTCAGTAAGATTTGAAGAGAGACCATTAGAGGCAAAGTTATTCCTATCAAAGAGAAGAACAACATAGTTGGAAGGCATTTTCCCATTGTTGGTATTGAAGGAGTTAAGGGCATTATCATTTGGAACAAGGAGAGAAATCAGATTTGGTAAGATCATAACACTCCAACTATGGTACATTGTCTATTTAATTGATTTTGGAGTTGTTTGGCATGAGTATGGATGGTTAGAAACTATTTAAAATGCATTGAAATGATTATGACCTAGAAATGGTCTAGTGTGAGAAAGTGGAATGTATGGAGATTATTGAGAAATGGGATCTCTAGAGGTGACAATAGTGTTATGGGTATGATTTTAAGATGTTGTTGGTGGATAAATTGTGAGATTTAGCTAAAAGGGGTAAAATGTGGATTAAGGCATTGGTAAAATGCATAAGTGAATTATATTGAATAGTGAGGTCAAATATGGGTTAAAAACATTAACTCAATTGATTTGGATGAATGAATCGCAGCTTCCGAGGATACGCTGGAGCAAGTTGAGCTAAGAGCGTGAGAAGTTAAGAGGAAAGGAGTCACACCAAGTAAATCGAGGTAAGGGAATTGTGTGAACTCTTAGAGATATCTGTGCGCAACTTGGGCGCATTAAATCCTTTGCTAGAATGCATGCAACATTAGGAAATGATGTTGGGTGATTGAAGGGAAAAAAGTTGGGTGTTTGACAAAACGTGCATGAAAACAAAAGCATATTGCTTTGAAAATTATGTTTTATTGCTTTTTAGCAAATGATTGGTAGGTTGGCTGACATTGAAATGATTTGCAAAAGAAATGAGTGTGTTTTAGTTTTGTTAACCATACTTTGCAAAGTTTTGAGCCACCTACATGATTTCGTGAGTATGAAAGCGTGTTAGAGTATGACTCGCACAAGATTTGACGTGTTTTATACACATGAGTACTAGAGGCACTAGTTTTCACATGGATTTCATATTTGTTTTGGCATTGTGCTTGGAGTTTGTCTCGCACTAGATGTGTAAGACCTGATTTTATCATAAGGGCAAAAAGGGAATAAATAAAAATTTTTGAGTGCATTTAAAAATGCAAAGGGATTGAAATGTAGTCCCGAACACGTGTAAGGGTAAAACGGTCAAAAGACCAAAATTATATTAATCGGGACAAGAAAATTTAATTAAAAATATGAGAATGAGAAATCTTGATCAATAACGAAGAAATAATTAAATTTCGGGTTAAATTGATCAAGATATGAATTTATTGGAATAAACCGAAATTTTCATATCGAAAAATAATCCCTAAAATAATCGAAAAATATACCGAAAAGGTAAAATCAGACTGAGAAATTTATTTACAGATTAAATGAATAAAATATAATTTTTTTAAGATATTTGTGGATTTTAATATTATTTTAATGAATAAAATAATATTAAAAATAAATTATAAATAAATAAAATGAAAAAAAAAAGAAGGCAAAGTCTGAAACAGAGAGGAAAACGATACAGAGAGAAGCGAGGAAGCCGAGACCGAGGAGGTTCATCACCGGCGAGCCACCGGCGAGGCCTAGGGGCCGGCGAGGGTCGGCGAACGTAGCTCGACCTCGGGAGAACCCACAGGAGACCGCGACGCGCGGCGAGGTGGCCTAAAAATGCCAGAAAACAGGGGGAGAAGCCACGGGAGAGAACTTGATTCGTCGGCGATGGCTACGTTTTGACTCCAGCCGAGGGTCGATTTTGGAAGCCCAGGACGTGGCGCACCGATTGGTGCCGAAATCACGTCGGGAACCGGTCGGACGGCGTCGGCACGACCAAATGTTGCCTGAACCGGCCGAACCAGACTGAACCGACTGAACCAGACCGAGCTGAACCGGTGGTCTGAACCGGGTTGAATCGGACCGGACCGGTTCAGCCAAAAAGAGAAGGAAAAAAGGAAGAAAAAGGGAAAAAGAAAAAGAGGAAAAATTAGGGAAAATTCCAGTGATGCAATCGAGCTTCGAGTAAGTCAGTAAGCGGTCGAATTGACCGATTTAATTTTTGGAATATTTAATTTGATAAATAATCGACTGAAAGTTTACCCGAAAATATATTTAATTGTGTAGCTCGGCAATTGGCATCCACCGAGAGCTCGAGATAACCTCGATTTGTGTACTATCATGGAATCACGGGTAAGTAACCCTTATTTACGATAATTTACATCGTTATGCGTGTTGATGAATTACGGATTTAATTTTCGCATGAAATGAATTAAATTCTGGAAATTGGATAAATTGTCGTAAATATTAAATTGAGATATCTGAGAATTTAGAACGAAGCTAAATAAATTACTGATAGGCCCAATGAGCCCAATAGGCCTCGATAAAGAGTAGTAAACAGGCTTAAGGTCGATTAAGGCCCATTATGGTGCAATCGGGCCCAATATGGGTAAACGGGCCCAATGATTTAAATTAAGCCCAGAAAAATATGAGATACAATTAATTCTATTGTATTTGACCTGATGAATATGTATCTGCAGTTCTGGAGATTTGATTTGGATTTGGAACAAATCGGACTGCGTGACGAGTCATCAGAGGAAAGGTCAGACTGTACAGAAAATGAGGTAAGGGAATTGTGTGAGTAGCTAGAGGTAGCTACGCGTAATTTAATAGTTTTTCTGTACTCTGAATATGTATGTATACCTTGATTTTGTATAATGATCCTAAAAGTGGTTTAAATGATTTTAAGGATCGAAATAGGTGAAAAGTCTATTTTACCCCTATTGAGGGAAGTTCACCTAAGGATGGTGAAAGCATGACATGCATGAAATGCATGATTTAAGGATATTTCGAAATTAAAGAATTTTATTGATTTTAATCAAACCAAATCGATAGATTGGCCAGAAATTATATAATTTCGCAAGATAACACTACGTAGGTGTTATTTGTATTTAAATGAAATTCTCTGGAAAATAGGCCAACTATCAAGTTTATATGGAAATAGATAGTGCCGACACGTAGTTCGCACTATATCTACGTTTGTGAATGTGCATAAATGTGCTTGAGCGGTTACTCGCACCGACTTGTGTGACATCATCTGCATGAAATGTGCTAGAGCATGGTGCTCGCACTGATTTTTATTATTGTGAAATGAGAGCTGCTGGAGGCTAGCTCGCACTCTATTTTGACATGTTTTGACATGTTTTGATTTGTTTTGACGTGATATGCATAAAAAGGTGCTGGAGCGATTGCTCGCACTAGTTTTAATGATTTGATATACATGAGAGATGCTGGAGCTTAGCTCGCATCCTGTTTTGATTTGATATTGCATAAAGCCGTGTTGGAGTGTAACTCACACGAGATTTGATTTAATTATGCATAAAGCCATGCTGGAGTGTAACTCGCACGAGATTTGATTTACTTGAGCATTCATTTGTGCTGGAGCGTTGCTCGCACAAAGTTTTATATGATTTTCATAATTCATTTGAATGTCGTACTGGAGTTTTTCTCGTATGAGGTTTTCACTGAGTTTTAATACATATCTGTACTAGAGCATTGCTCGTACGGGGATTTTACTTGACTTTATAATCAGTTTAAGTCATACTGGAGCGCTGCTCGTATGCAGATTTCATTGATTTTTATGAAACAGTGCTAGAGCTTCGCTCGCACGAGGTTTTCTGATATCATGAATATGCATGGAGCCGTGCTAGAGCTTCGCTCGCACAGGGATTTATATTACATGAATATAGCCATGTTGGAGCCTCCTGTAGACTATGTGTCACAGTGAGATGATATGCTCACACGTGCATACTGAGACAGAGATGATATGGGTGGATAAGACCTATTACAGGCACCCCTGACTGAGCTTGGGTTCATGGAGTACGTTGTACCGTGTATGTCACGCAGAGTACGCTGTACCGTGGGGATTATTGGAGTGGAGTGGTATTAGCCACGAGGCAGCAAGCCTTGCCCTCGCAATCCTGGTGGTATGCTGTTCTGGCGGGTAGGACGACCCACCTCCCGTTTCAGGTGTGATACCCCGCACAATAGGTACTGATGTTGTCGGACTGACAGCAACAGGAATTTACCTTCCACGTATTCTGATTGCACTAACGACAAAAATGTGACGTCCGTGCGATTTGCTCCACGTGTTCTTCGTATAATCTGCAAAAACAACAGGAATCAGAGGGGGCAGGGATTTGTCCCTGCACGCGCACTCCGATGATTAAGTCAGTAATCGGGAGTTGTGTATGTATGAAGAAGAGAATGTATTGCTTAAATCAGAGAGTTTAAGGCTTTTCCCTTTTTTTTTGGTTTTATTTTTGAGTTTCGGATTTGGCCTCCTCGTTTCTGAGAGTTCACCTGATATTTATAGGTTTCTGTAAGTCGGCTCGAGTTGAGGTCCAGGCGCGTGTCTGGGCCGCGACAGAGTCATAGAGCACTCTATCGCGCCTCGAGTTCAAGCAGCTAGCGGGGGAGTCGGCAGGCGGCAGAGTGCTCATCGACCTCTACCGCAGACTATGCGAAAGACCTCTGCTGTAGGTGTGCGGGAGACCTCTACCGCAGGCTGTGCGGTAGACCTCTACAGTAGGGGCAATGCGGAAGACCTCTACCGCAGGCTGTGCAGGAGACCTTTGTCGCGAGGGCAATGCGGGAGACCTACGTCGCAATAGAGGCGATGGAGTCTGTCGGGCCTACTGTGCGGCACTCATCCCAGGCGACAGAGTGCCTATCGCCCCGAACATTCTGTCGTTCAACAAGCAACTGTGTCGCGTAGCAACTCTGTTGCGAAGTCAACCACGTGGCTTATTCTTGTTCTGACACGTGGCAGTCAATGGTTGGCGGATAGTTGTACACGTGGATTCTGGTGACACGACCACCATCAATTGTTCCCCGCTCTTTGGTAGGAATTTTTCCTACGAAAGAGTGTCTAGGTTAGAATTTTTCTCGGGTCGGGTCGAATCTCCGCTCGTGTGGCGACGCAGGCGAGCCGCTATATATACTGGGCCCCTGCTGTCCTCGTCGCTACTCAGTTCTCTCGCAAAAATACTCTACCGTATTTTCCTCTGCAGACTTTGTCGCCGCTCTACCGCAACTCCATCGCAACTCTGTCGCGCTCACAACACTGTGTCGCAGGTCTGTCGCGTCTTCTTGAGACTCTGTCGCGAGTTCTTCTCTTCTTCATTTTAGGTAATTTTATAGTACGTGGTTCCACTTTTTGGCTTCCGAGCCCCTAAAATGGCTGGCCATGGTGTAGGAAAACAAATAGACCTAGGAGTAAAGTCGACTTTGAAGGAAGCCGACATCCAAGATCTAGTATTTAGGTTTCCCTTACCCGAGGGATACGCTTATAGACTTCCAACCCCCCAGGAGAGTGACATACGTCGTGTATCCAACAGGGTAGTCGTTTTTAGGGCAGCATTAGAGTTAAGACTCCGCTTCCCATTGTCCGACTTCTGGGCTTCCTTCCTTAGGACACACGGAGTATCCCTGGGACAGTTGTATCCTCATGCATGGATGCAATTAGTAGCGTTCACCGTGCACTGCCATTCAAGGGGCATCCCTCCATCCCTTCCTCTCTTAGATGTATTTTTCAGGTTTCAAGGGAGCCCCGGCTTAGTGCCTTACTCGCTTCAGCGGGTGTATCAGCCCGATTTTAAGAACAGGTTGTTCAAGAAACCTGCTAACAAGCTTCATGGTTTTGAGACGAAGTGGCTTGTTGTAGAAGTGCCTGAGGGCCTAGATTTCCCGACCCGTTGGGAGAATAGGCGAGAAATCCCTAAGGGCCCCAGGATCTCCACACTTAGGGAGCAGTTATCTTCGGATGTCAACAAACTGCTAGTCCGTCATCCCATTAGCCTTGACAGCCTTTTATCAAATGAAAATTTGATATCAGCTGGCTGGGGTGTGGGTCCGGTCCCTGTTGCCGGACCCTCTGTTCCTTCGTCTAATCCTCCTCCTTCGGCTTCCCCCGAGTTGAACCCTGAACCTGTAAGGCCACAGGAGGATATAGGGAGTACCAACGTGGAGTCTAGTTCTGGCAGCGAACCTTTAGCAGACCTGACTGGCTGGGAAGGGTTCGGCTCCACTTTCATGGTGCTCCCTGATGACGATGCAATAAATATAGAGTCCCTTCAGGAGCATCTCGATTCTCCTGACGGTAACTTTTAATTCTTTTTACTGCTTGCTGTTTTTTATCAGTTTTTGACCACTGATTTGTCTTCTTTTCCTTTTTTACAGAAATGAGTCACTTCCGGCAATCGTTAGGTCGCCAGGTCTCTGAGGCTGGTCCTTCCAGCGCTCTTACCAGGAAGAGGCGTCGTTTAGCCGACGATGTCCCAAGTGAGGCACCGGTCCCCTCTCAGCCACCTCGTGCTCGGACCCCTCCTGTTTCTAGGCAGGCGATGCCTCCCCCTCCTTCGGAGCAGAGGGATCTCTCTCGGGATAGGGGGAGAGTTGCCTCATCTTCACGGGGGGCTTCCAGGTCATCCAGGAGATCACGCTCCGAGGAGCGTACGGAATGCAATATCATTCCGTCGCAGCGGAAGAATCGAAGGCACTTGTACATCGAAGGTTCGATGGGAAGCAGGCCAATACTACCAAGGATAGGCCCTGCTGACAAGAGGTCCTACCCCGTGGACGGGGGGTTTATTATGAGAGGGGTTGAATTTCGAGTTTACCCCGGGGTCCGCGACAACGATACTTTGGACATTCCCGGGGTGGCTTCCCGAATTAGTTGGTCTTCCATCCTTCCTCGGGACGAGGCGAGGATATTCCAAAATTACCCGGAGGGGGAGGACTTAGCCGACATGGAGGCATTGAGGGTAAGTTTCATACTCGTCTTCGTTTGACTCCTTTTTGCTACATTCTTTGAATCTAACTTTTTGCATTTCTTTGCAGCTGGCTCAAAGAACCGTGGCCAACAATGCCCAGCACCGGGCTTATCGGGAGCGAGCCGATAGGGAAATCCGAGAGTTAAAGGACCAAGTTATGGAGTTACAGAACACCGACATCAACTTGTCCAAACTTCCGGATTTAGTTCGCAGCTTGGAGGAGCAGCTCGCTAAGGTTCACCAGGACCTGAGCCAGGCCAAGGGGGATCTCACTGTTGAGACGGCTCGGTCTAGCAGATTTCAAGAGGATCTTCGGGATGCCCACTCTGAGCTAGACTGTATGCAATCCAACTATGGGTCTTTACTTGCTCGGAATCAGGAGCTCGAGCAGCGTGTTGCCGAGTTGGAAAGTCAGGCTGCTCCTACGCTGACCCAAGTGGAGATCAATAGCATACGGGCCGAGGCCGTGAAGGAGTACCGTCTCTCCAAGGATTGCTTGAGGCGGAAGGAGGATTTCTCCAACCCCTATGTGAAGTACGGATTCTACCTGGCCCGGTCTTGGTTAGAAGCACATAGGGAAGGAGAGGAATTCCCCGAGCTCCAGTACACTAACGAGGCAATGCTATTTGCGGCCCCCGACTAGACTAAATATGAGCCTGAAGCCGAACCTGCAGACGAGTTATTCAAGAGGACCGCCCAAGATGACCTCGCCAACCTCACTGGGCCTTGGGAGCCCATGGATTTGGACGGTGCTCCCGAGCCTATCGAGGCTCTTATTGATTTAGACGGCGAGGAGGGTCAATAGTCCTTGGGAAGTGATGGTCCGTCTGCAGCTGATCCCCAGCTTCCTCCCAAAGAGTAGATAGCTATTTTTGTTTTTTGTATTTCTTTTCAAGTACTTTGTTGTTTTTTATTTTAACTTTGTACTTTTGTTGAATGTAATCATAAAGATCTGTTAAAGATCTGTTTGTAATGACTTTTGAATGAAATGAAATTGAGATTTTTGTTCATGCTTTGTATTGCACTACTTCTCTATTTATCATTTGTCATTCTTTGTCTGTTTGTTTATTTTGCTTGTATATATTCGCTTTGAATGTATTCGTGTATGCTCCCCAATTCTTGATAGAAAGGTATACTTTCAGAAAGAATTTTTTGTGCGAACATATAGTTGTTTAAGGCTTGGTTTTTATAGCCTTAGTATTTTTATTACCTGGCCACAGTGAAGCATAGCGCCTCAGGCTCTTACGGCTCGGTTGAACTACGCCTGGCCACAGTGAAGCATAGCGTCTCAGGCTCTTACGGCTCGGCTAAACTACGCCTGGCCACAGTGACGCATAGCGCCTCAGGCTCTTACGACTCGGTTGAACTACGCCTGGCCACAGTGATGCATAGCGCCTCAGGCTCTTACGGCTCGGTTGAACTACGCTTGGCCACAGTGACGCATAGCGTCTCAGGCTCTTACGGCTCGGCTGAACTACGCCTGGCCACAGTGACGCATAGTGCCTCAGGCTCTTACGGCTCGGTTGAACTACGCCTGGCCACAGTGACGCATAGCGCCTCAGGCTCTTACGGCTCGGCTGAACTACGCCTGGCCACAGTGACACATAGCGTCTCAGGCTCTTACGGCTCGGTTGAACTACGCCTGGCTACAGTGACGCATAGCGCCTCAGGCTCTTACGGCTCGGTTGAACTACGCCTGGCCACAATGGCGCATAGCGCCTCAGGCTCTTACGACTCTTCTGAATACCTGTCACAAGATTTAGATGCATAGAAGTTGCAGATGTATAATAAAATGACATTCTGCGTGATGATTTGATAACAATATCTTGTGATGGTATAAACAAATGATAATACTGTTTGGGAAAGAAAATATAGCGATTAATTCAAATACAGCTTTAGGTGATTTGAACTCCATGTTTTCCCTATCTTCTTCCCTTGTAGAGTTTCCAGAACACAGGTGTTAGGCCCAATCTTGTATCTGATTCTGTATGGACCTTCCCAATTGGCTCTGAATTTCCCATCCTCCTTCAGGGCATTCGTGATCTGCGACTTTCTAAGCACTAGATCTCCCTCAAACATTGGCCTATCTCTCACTCGACTATTATAGTAGTTGGCCACCCTTTGATGATAGGATGCCAATCGAATAGCCGCGGTTTCTCTATGTTCATCGAGTAGGTCCAAGCCTTCCCTTAGAGCTTGTGAGTTTTCTTCCTCTACTAAGGGTATCACTCTTGGCGATAACGCTCTAATTTCCATGGGGATCAATGCTTCTGCGCCGTATACAAGGCTGAATGGCGTTTCTTTAGTCGACACACGACTGGTGGTACGATATGCCCATAAAACACTAGGCAATTCGTCCACCCAGGCCCCTTTTGCTTTGTCTAGCCTGGTCTTCAGCCCATGAAGGATGGTCCGATTACTGACCTCGGCCTGTCCATTGGCTTGATGATATGACACTGAAGAGATCCTTAGCTGAATGTTGAGGTTTTTACAGAATTCGCGGAAAGCATTACAATCGAATTGCTTTCCATGGTCGACATTTAAGATGCGTGGGATTCCGAATCGACAGATAATGTCTTTCCATATCATCGCCTCGACCTTCTTTTCTGTGATCGTAGCTAAGGGCTCTGCTTCGATCCATTTTGTAAAGTAATCGGTAGCCACTAGCAAGAACTTCCTTTGGCCCGTGGCCCAGGGGAAAGGTCCAAGGATGTCCAATCCCCACTGAGCAAAAGGAATTGGCTGTACTGTGCCCTGAGAGGGAGTCACTGGGGCTGTTGTGATAGGCGCAAACCTCTGACATTTGTCACATCTGCGGGTTTGGTCCATTGCATCTTTCTTCAACGTTGGCCAGTAAAATCCCGATCGCAGTACTTTAGTAGCAAGGGCTCTTGCTCCTAAGTGTTCGCCACAGATTCCTTCATGTACTTCTGCTAGGGCATAGCTTGCTTGTTCCGGTCCCAGACATTTCAATAATGGTGACGAATATCCCCTTTTGTACAGTTCTTCGTTGATGAGTGTGAACTTCGCCCCTTGTACTTTCAAGCGACGAGCCTCGTCCTTATCTTGGGGGAGTGTTCCTTCGGTGAGATACTGCTTGTATGGGGATCTCCAATCGTCTCCCACTTGAATGTCACACACTTTGACCTCTTCAATACTAGGTCGTTCGAGCCTCTCCACCTTCACTGTCCTTCCTAGTGTCTCATTGGAGGAGGCTAACTTAGACAGTTAATCAGCATTTGTGTTTTCGGACTGGTTGATTTGTGTCAGCTGAAAGCTTTTGAAAGTCTGGGCCAAAAGTTGGACTTTCTTCAAGTAGGGACCAGCATCGGTTCCCGTACCTCATATTGTCCGTTGAACTGGTTCACCACCAATTGCGAGTCACTATGTGCTACCAAGTGGTGAACCTGCAGCACTTCAGCTAACCTCATCCCGGCTATCAAAGCCTCGTACTTCGCTACGTTGTTTGAGCTAGGGAACCCAAACTGTAAGGAGTATTCCAGGGGTTTCCCTTCTGGTGATATCAGGACTACACCTGCCCCGCTTCCGTTTACACTTGACGCCCCGTCGACATATAGCGACCATGATTGAACATCCCTTTCATCGCAGCCGCTCAGGCTAGTGCACTCCACTATAAAGTCCGCCAGAGCTTGACCCTTGATGGCCTGCCGAGGTTGAAATGTGATATCGTATCCCCCAAGCTCCACTGCCCATTTCACTAACCTTCCTGAGTGTTCAGGTTTCTGAAGGATTTATCTCAACGGTTGATCTGTTAAGACGGTGATAGGGTGTGCTTGGAAATAAGGGCGCAACTTTCGCGAGGCCAACACAAGGGCTAATGCTAGCTTTTCGGCTAGGGGGTAGCGGGTCTCTGGATCTAATAACACTTTACTCACGTAGTAGATGGGACGGTGCACCATTTCATCTTTCTTCAGTAGCACCGCACTGACGGCAAAATCACCGACTCCCAAATACATATAGAGTTGCTCTCCTTCTAGGGGCCTTGTTAATAAAGGTAACTGTTTCAAGTATTCTTTGAGGTCCTCGAAGGCCTTTTGACAGTCTTCCGTCCACTCGAAGTTCTTTCCCCCCCGTAGAGTTTTGAAGAACGGCAGGCTCCTTTCTGCTGATTTTGACAAGAAGTGATTCAGAGCTGCTATCCTACCTGTCAATCTCTGGACCTCTCTTACGGTAGTTGGGGGTTTCATGTCAATGACTGCCTGCACCTTTTCAGGATTTGCCTCAATGCCCCTGTTAGTGATCATGAAGCCTAAAAACTTCCCTGATCTTACCCCGAATGAGCACTTTTTAGGGTTTAGCTTCATGTTGAATCTCCTCAATACTTCGAATACCCTGGACATTTGATCAGCGTGAGACTCTCCTACGCGGCTCTTGATGATCATATCGTCCACGTAGGCTTCCATGGTATTTCCCAGAAGATCTTTGAACACTTTGCTCACCATTCGTTGATAGGTGGCTCCCGCATTCTTTAAATCGAATGTCATTACCCGGTAGCAATAGGTTCCGTTGTCGGTTATAAAGGAAGTCTTTTCTTCATCTTCTGGGTGAAGCATGATTTGATGATAATCGGAGAAAGCATCCAAGAAACTGAGGAATTCGTAACCGGATGTTTCGTCACCAGTCTCTCTATCCGAGGTAGGGGCTATGAATCTTTAGGGCAGGCTTTGTTCAGATCAGTGAAATCCACACACATTCGCCACTTCCCGCTAGAATTCTTTACCATCACTACGTTGGCCAACCACTCAGGGTAGTATACCTCTCGGATGAATCCGGCGCCCAGGAGTTTACTCACTTCTTCAGTGATTGCTTTTTGTCGTTCCGGGGCGAAACTCCTCTTCTTCTGTTTGACGGGTCTGTGCCCGGGTATGACATTAAGCTCATGGCATATCACTTCGGGACTGATTCCGGGTATGTCCACCGGACTCCAGGCGAAGACATCCGAGTTTCTTCTCAGACACTCGACTATCTCATTCTTTAGTTGTTCGCCCATTTGAGTCCCTATGAATGCCTTTTTTCCCTCATCCCCTTCTGTTAGCTCAATGGCCTCGGTTTCCTCTATAGGCTGAGGCTTGGGCGGATCGTCTATACATAAGGTTTCTTTCCTCTGTGCTATCTTGTTGGCGGTGGAAACGAGATAACAAGTACGGGCACTCCTTTGGTTTCCTCGTACTTGCCCGACTCCGTTGGGAGTGGGGAACTTCATTAATAGATAGCAAGAGGATATCACCGCCCTCATATCGTTCAGTACAGGTCTACCCAAGATCATGTTGTAGGCAGCGGAGGTTGACTTGACTACCATGAACAATACTTACCGGGTCACGTCCTTTGGGTGCTCTCCGAGAGTCACAGGCAACTCTATGGACCCTGCCACCTTCACTCGCTCTCCCGTGAAACCATATAGTGGCATCATAACGGGTTTCAACCTATCTTCGGATATGCTCATCTTTTCGAAGCAGTTCCAATAGATTAGGTTCACTGAACTCCCGTTATCGACCACGACTCTACTCACCGGGTGTTTGGCCACTACCGTGGATATCACCATGGGGTCGTCATGAGGCGTGACAATATCACCTTTGTCAGCCGGAGTGAACATGATGGGTTCTTCATCCGCTTGTTCTTCCATCACAACGTTAACCTGATACGCTTGCCTTGCGTAGCTTTTGCGGGAAGTAGAGGAGTTTCCCGCCATTGATTCCCTGCCTGCAATAACATTTATTGCGGGGGCTGTAGGTTCATTGTTTGGCGGATTGGCTCGGGGGATGGTAGGCCTGAATGCTTCGTTTCTTGGCCTATTCCTTCTGTTATCATCATTTGGTCCAGTTCATGGACGGTCATTCCTTTGGTCATTCGGAGGATAACGGGGTCTCTCGCTCCTCTACAGGAAGCGGTTGATTTTCCCCTCTCTGGCCAGTCTTTCCAACTGATCCATTAAATCTTTGCATCTTTCCGTTGGGTGGTCGTGAGCGTTATGGAATTCACAGTAGGCTTCAGAGTTTCGTCCTACGTCTCCAATTTTCTTCTTGGGTAATTCCAACAGTCTCGCCCCTTCGATTGCTGCCAGTATCGCAGTGCGATGCTCGTTCAACTTGGTATAACCCTCATACCTGAGCCTAGGGGCTTTGTCTATTCTCACGAGTCTTGAAGAACTTTTCTCGGGCGCGTCTCTCTCTCTCTTCTTTCCTTCTTTTGCCTCCCTGGGCTGTATCATCTTCATCACCTCTTCTTGGGCCACATACTTATTGGCCCTAGCAAAGAGATCGGAGATTGTGATCGGTTGATCAAGAGAGAGGGATTCTTGCAGCTTTTCGAATCTTGTCCCTTGTAGCATTGCAGCAATAGCTACCCCTACCGGCAGATCTTCCACTTCCAAGGTTGCATCTCGGAAGCGGTCTACAAAGCTCTTCAAGGACTCTTTATTCCCTTGCTTAAGCGTGAGTAGGTAAGTAGCGTCTTTCTTTCTCTGGCTGTGAATCATGAAGATTTTGAGGAATTCATTCCTCAATTGATCGAAAGAAGAGATCGAACCTTCGTTCAACCCGTTGAACCACTTCAGAGCGTGCCCGAACAATGTGAGAGAAAAAACTCTGCACATGATTTCGTCCTCCCATCCATGCAGCAGCATGAGGGATTCATAACTCTGTATGTGATCATAGGGGTCTGCTTTACCGGTGTAAGTAGCCATAGAAGGCATTTTAAACTTCTTCGGCAAAGGTTTGTCCATGATCTCCGGACTGAATGGAATCCTCCTCCTTTGGCCATCATCCGGAGACACCAGTTTTTTCTTCTCAAGGATCCATTGGACGATCTTCTCCACGTTCTCCGACCCTCAAATTGAGTGTGGCCATGTCCCTTCGGGTATGGAAGAGTCCGACTGATAAGCACCCTTTCCAGCACCTCCCATTCCGGGACTTGAAATTTTGAGACCTTCTTGTGGGTCTGGACCTCTCTGTCTCCGTCACTCCCCAGCCCTATATTCTCTTAAGTCATGTTCCAACTCCACGGGAGATGAGCTGCGGCATGTGGAGGAACTCTGCCGCCTATCGGCTAGAGGAGAAGTCTGCCGCCTGCCGGGCAGAGGAGAACTCTGCCGCCTATCAGCGGCGGGAGAGCACCGTCACGTATGTGTTGCAGGATAGCTCTGCCGCATGTAGTCCGCGGGGGAGCTTTGCTGTACGGGTTCCGTAAGAGAACGTTGTCGCCTGAAGTCTGGGGGTGAGCTCTGCAGCCGTTGAGCCGCGGGTGAGCTCTGTGGTCTATCTGCTGGGTGAGACCTCAGCCGCGCTAGGTCTGCGGGTGAGCTCTGCCGCACAGGTGCTGTGGGCGAACTCTGTCGCCTACGGTCCGCGGTTGAGCTCTGCCACCTTTTTGCTGGGGGAGACCTCTGCCGCGTGAGGTCTGCAGGTGAGCTCTGCCACACAGGTGCTGTGGGCGAACTCAATCTTGCTGGATCTGCAGTGGCATTATTTTGTGTTCCTGCCTCTTGTCCAGCATTTACTAGGGTGGAGGGCTGACCTCTCTCATAGGTCTGCCTAGGCGTGCTTTCCCCCACTAACTGCTGCACTTCATGAGGCAAGCTGAATTGGGGGAGAGTCTCTCTGAAGAAGCTCACCATAGCTTTTAATGCTGTCGTAGTTTCTTCATTCTTGAGTTTCAGGGTCTCAAATTCTTCTAGAGAAACCAAGGCTTCTCTGTCACCCCTTTCACTATGTCTTCGTCTCTGCTCTGGTCTGACAGGGGGACTCACAGAATTCTGCCCTCCTGTCAACTCTGCTGTAGAGCGTGTTCTCACCATTTTGATAGAGAACCTGACTTTTTGTCAGATTTCCCACAGACGGCGTCAATTGATGTTGCCGGACTGACAGCAATAGGAATTTACCTTCCACGTATTCTGATTGCACTAACGACAAAAATGTGACGACCGTACGATTTGCTCCATGTGTTCTTCGTATAATCTGTAAAAACAACAGGAATCAGAGGGGGCAAGGATTTGTCCCTGCACGCGCACTCCGATGATTAAGTGAGTAATCGGGAGTTGTGTATGTATGAAGAAGAGAATGTATTGCTTAAATCAGAGAGTTTAAGGTTTTTCCCTTTTTTTTTTGGTTTTATTTTTGAGTTTCGAATTTGGCCTCCTCGTTTCTGAGAGTTCACCTGATATTTATAGGTTTCTGCAAGTCGGTTCGAGCTGAGGCCCAGGCGCGTGTCTGGGCCGCGACAGAGTCATAGAGCACTCTGTCGCGCCTCGAGTTCAAGCAGCTAGCGGGGGAGTCGGCAGGCGGCAGAGTGCTCATGGACCTCTACCGCAGACTATGCGAAAGACCTCTGCTGTAGGTGTGCGGGAGACCTCTACCGCAGGCTGTGCGGGAGACCTCTACAGTGGGGGCAATGCGGAAGACCTCTACCGCAGGCTGTGCGGGAGACCTTTGTCGCGAGGGCAATGCGGGAGACCTACGTCGCAATAGAGGCGATGGAGTCTGTCGGGCCTACTGTGCGGCACTCATCCCAGGCGACAGAGTGCCTATCGCCCCGAACATTCTGTCGTTCAACAAGCAACTGTGTCGCGTAGCAACTCTGTCGCAAAGTCAGCCACGTGGCTTATTCTTGTTCTGACACGTGGCAGTCAATGGTTGGCGGATAGTTGTACACGTGGATTCTGGTGACACGACCACCATCAGGTACCGTGTTGCCAGGGATCACTAGGATATGGCCATAGTCCTCGATGTTACTGATAATTACCTGATTGTCTCACACGATATAACTTGTGGTCTGTTAGACCAGGGTAGACCCGAGGGAGGGGTCAGGCCCCCGATTTGACGATTTTATGATTTCATGATTTTATGACAGGTGACCCTAAAAGAAGGGTGGTTTTATAACTGAAGTTTTATAATGAAATTTATTGAATTGTTTTATGAGATGATTGACTCAGAAGGGTCAGTTTATACTACAGTTTTAATGAAATGATTTGAATGTAATAGCATGATGATGTTTTCCATGCTTTCAATTGAAATCCATGATTTGTCTTACATGGCATGAAAGAATGCATGATCTTGTTTTAATTCATGCTAAGTATGATTTAATGATGTCACATAAAATGCTTTGAATGCATGAATTACATGATTTCTATATGCACAAATAGTTTTGATAAACTAAGTCATTGATGGTTGCATGACTTTGTGCGTGAAATTTTAAATGAAAAGAAATGGATTTAAGGGCATGGCATTATGAGCATGTAGATAGTGGAGCTATCTACTTACTTGCATAATTGCCTTACTAAGCGTGTGGTTTGCTCACCCCCTTATTTTCCCATATTTTTAGAGCACTCGTAATAGTTATTGAGCGGCTGAGGACTTGCATGCTTGGTATTCGCTGTTTCCCATCGAGAGTCAAGTATACACATTTGTATAGTTTTATATCTAAATATGTAATGCACAGTACTGTAAACGAAAAAGATGTCGGGGATGTAGAGTTATAAATACCATTAGGTATGTATTTATTTAAAGTTAAAGAATAGTAAACTCTGATATGTGAATATGATTATGGAAATTGAATGGTAATAGGTAAGAGGTGACTAACACCGAATCATAGCCCAACTGTTTAGTAAGATGGTCACGATGAGAGAAAGATAAGAATTAAATAATAAATGAAAAAGTAAAAAATTTACTCTGATTTTTAGGTAATTTGGGTCGTGACAGGTTTAATGGTATCAGAGCTTGAGTTGGCCTGATATGAGTCGGTGTTAGTGGTTAAGGAAATTACATCCCCATGTACTGTGCATTGTTTAGATACAATTGTGTATATCGAGATGGAAGTGCAGCTAAGAATTTGGCTTTAAATGCAAGAATAGACTCATGAATTGATAGCCGCTATGGTTGAGAGGCGAGTACACGAACTCAAGGCCGTTGAGGTAGGCCCGAGAGTTGTACTGAGTTACCACATGAGACTCGAGATGAGATTGACGTGGAGGCTGATGTTGAGCATGCCCCACAGAGTCCGACAGTGAGATCGGACAGAGTCCGACAGAGTGATCAGACAGTATTGAGACACGCTTCGCGAGATTGGAGCGGAGTGTGAAGAATATTTTGAGAGCTAATTGCTCAGAGTATGTGTGAGATTTGAGGGCAAGTTGGAGCATTAATTGAAGTTCGCTCGACCCATTTGAAGAGTTAGACGTCCAGAATGGACATGGAAAAATAATTCGAGATGTATTCCGGTGACAGAATGTCCCAGATATTATTTTAAAGGAAATTACAGATGATATTCATTACTCTGACCCAGAGGAACATGTTGATTGACGAGTATGATACTCAGTTTATATTCCTGGGCAGATGTGACTCGGACACGATGAACAGTGAGAGTCTAGATGTTTGAAAGTTCATGGAAGGCTCATATTGTCAATTAGAGTCTGATTAGCCCGTTAGATATCACTACCTATACCGAGGCAGTGCGCAGACTATAGTTGTGTAAATAAGATCATGAGTTGCACGCCTTTGAGATTGAGAAAGGTAGTAAGGGCCGAAATTGAGAAAAAAAGTGAATAGAGAATGACAGAGATGTCAGAACGGAAAAAGGTAGATTGGTAAAAGCTTAGAGCTGATAAATCACGGGGTAAGTTGATTGATAAACCCCAGTATATCTAATTTTAATACTTACGAGGGGTATTGTGATTTGAGAACCACGACATGCTACAGAATAGTGTAGTAGTGTGAACAGTGTAGGATGTGTGGTAGATATCACGAAAATAAGATGTTGGACAAGGGCGAGTGTATGTCTTGGACCAGGACACCATTGATGATTCATATGATGTGGTGGAAGATACCACACCGGTTAAGAATAATGAAGTAATTATTTTAAATTGATCCTAGTGCCACGTATTTATTCATACCGCCTTCAGTTGCTAATAAGCCAGTGAAAAAAAATGTGAAGCCTGTACCCATAGACAAGATGATGATGGTTAGCTGATTTTCACTAACTGAATATGGGTATAGAGATTGTAAGTTGAAAATATGGGTGAAAACATCCCTGAAAAGTGTATTGTAAGTATAACAAATAATGAAAGAGTTTGTTATAAGTGATATATTAAAGGAGATATATTGGAATAAGAGACGTATGCAAGGTAAGGATATCCTTGATATGCAAAGTAATTTGGATTAAACGGTATGTGGTCAAGTCTGAGGGTTAATAAAGGTATTTCAAAATACTTCCCTGCCTGAAGATTTGACAGCGTCTGAAAGTGCATACATAACTTATAAACTGAAATCGACAGTCGCTATATATACATTTAAAAATTGGGTACCTTTGTTGGTACGATAAAGAAATATATAGGATTCGATTAATCATGAAGGTTTAAAAATTAAAATTTTATAAAAGCCGTTAATATAAGAAAAAAAGAAATGACGTGGGTTAGTAGCTTGAACGAAAGCAATTTCGAAATGACATTATACGTTTATGCGTACATAAGTCAAGGATATGAGTGATTGAATTATGTAGTGGAACTCAACTACGATGAGGTATTTAAACCTTACCTGGACCGATTGGTTATCATCTTGAGTGATGATATTTCGATGTACTCGAAGTCCAGGTAAGAGCATGAGTAGCAACAGGAAACTATCTTATAGACAAGTGTTATGAGTTTCTTGAAATGGGTTGCTCAGTTGACACGTCTCGTTTGGAAAAAGATTTCATACGAGTGGTATGATAAGTATGAAAATGGCTTCCGTGATGTTTTGGTATAGTGAAGTAATAAACTGACCACCGTAAGTATTCTCACCATAACCAACAGCTCAAGAGGTTTCAGTGTGTATGGATACCTCCAAATAAGGATTGGGCTGTGTATTGATGTAAAATGGGAAGATAGTCGTTTATGGATCCAAATAGCTCATGGAACGTGAGAGAAACTATCTGACCCATGATTTAGAGTTGGCAGTCGTAGTGTTTACACTAAAGGTATGGCGCCACCACTTAAACGGTGAGACATTTCGGGTATGCACTGATCGTAAAAGCCCCGAGTATCTATTTTCATAGAAAGAGTAGAATATGAGATAACCAAGAGGGTTAGAGCTTCTAAGGATTATGATTGTGAACATTGTACCACCCAGGAAATGGCTAATGTAATGGTTGATGCCTTGAGCAAAAAGAGCCTCGGGATGATATCACATATGATGGTCAGGGAGCGTGAGCTGCTAGAGCAGTTATGAACCTCAGTAGTGATGTGATCCCTTCTAATGATGACGGTGATTGTGTGACAGCTAGCCTGACGTTAGAACAGGATTTGTGTGACCGGATTTGCCAGGCTTAGCGTGATGATCAGCATGGTGTCGATAGTGTGGGTCAGATTCAGAAGGGTATAGTGACAGAGTTCACAGTGAGTGATGATGACTGACAGAGGTTCAGAGACAGTATAAGTGTTCCCCAGGACCACAATTGATGAGATAATATTATTGTTAGAAGCTCACTCTTTGGGATATACAGTGCATCCGAGAAGTAATAAAGATATCAGAATCTCTGAAAAGGGTATTGGTGGTCAGGTATGAAAAGTGATATTGTAGAGATTGTGGACAAAGTGTCTCGTAAGTCAGCAGAGTAAGGTAGAGTACGAGGAGTTTGCAGAGTTATTGCAGCCTCTACCTATAGTGACACGGAAATGGGAACAAGTCACCATGAATTTCGTGATGGGTTACAGAGGACCCGAATGAATCACGAGGCTATCTGGGTGATAGTCGATAGATTCATTTAGTCTACCCACCTTCTGGTTATGAATGTAAGACCCGATTTTACGGTAAGAGCAAAAGGGAATTAATAGAAATTTTTGAGTGCATTTAAAAATGCAAAAGGATTGAAATGGCATTCCCGAACATGTGTAAGGGCAAAATGGTCAAAAGACCAAAATTCGATATTAATCGGGACAAGAAAATTTAATTAAAAATATGAGAATGAGAAATCTTGATCAATAACGAAGAAATAATTAAATTTCGGATTAAATTGATCAAGATATGAATTTATTGGAATAAATCAAAATTTTCGTATTGAAAAATAATCCCGAAAATAATCAAAAAATATACCGAAAAGGTAAAATCGGACTGATAAATTCATTTATAGATTAAATGAATTAAATAATAATTTTTGAAGATATTTTTGGCAATTTTAATATATTTTAAATGAATAAAATAATAATAAAAATAAAATAATAAAACAATTGAAAAAAAAGGAAACAGAATTGAAAATGCGAAACAGAGGAAAACGAAGAGGAAAAACGCGAAGGAAGGCCCGAGGAAGAGAAATTCGTCGGACGGCCACCACCGGCGACCCCAAGGCCAGGCACGCGACCGGAAAATGAAGCCCGGCACCGTGCGACCTCCCTGCCATCGGGACTCGCCCCACCGGCGTCGAAAAAAGCCAAAAACGGGGAGGAGAAGCCACGAGAGAGAACCTCGATTCGTCGGCGATGGCTGCGATTCGACCCCAGCCGAGGCCCGATTTAGGGAGCCCATGCAATGGTGCACCGAACGGCAGTGGAATCACGTCGAGAACCGGTCGGACAGCGTCGGCACGACCAAATGTTGCCTGAACCGGTCGAACCGGACTAAACCGGTCAAACCGGACCGAGCTGAACCGACGGTCTGAACCGGGTTGAATCGGACCGGACCGGTTCAGCCAAAAAAAGAGAGGGAAAAAAAGGAAGAAAAAGGGAAAAAGAAAAAGAGAAAAAATTGGGAAAAATTTCAGTGATGCAATCGAGCTTCGGGTAAGTCGGTAAGCAGTCAAATTGACCGATTTAATTTTTGGAATATTTAAATTGTTAAATAATCGACTGAAAGTTTACCCGGAAATATATTTAATTGTGTAGCTCGACAATTGGCATCCACCGAGAGCTCGAGACAGCCTCGATTCACTTACTATCATGGAATCTCGGGTAAGTAACCCTTATTTACGACAATTTTGCATCGTTATGCGAGATTGATATTTAACGCATAAATTATGGATTTAATTTCCGCATAAATGAATTAAATTCTAGAAAATTGGATAAATTGTCGTAAATATTAAATTGAGATATCCGAAAATTTAGAACGAGGCTAAATAAATTACTGATGGGCCCAATGAGCCCAATAGGCCTCGATAAAGTATAGTAAACGGGCTTAAGGCCGATTAAGGCCCATTATGGTACAATCGGGCCCAATATGGGAAAACAGGCCCAATGATTTAAATAAGCCCAGAAAATTATGAAATACAATTAAATTGGATTGTATTTGACCTGATGAATGTGTATCCGCAGTTCCGGAGATTTGATTTGGATAGAGAGCAAATCGGACTGCGTGACGAGTCATCAGAGGAAAGGTCAGACTGTACAGAAAAATGAGGTAAGGGAATTATGTGAGTAGCTAGAGGTAGCTACGCGTATTTTAATAGTTTTTCTGTACACTGAATATGTATGTATACCCTGATTATGTATAAAGGTCCTAAAAATGGTTTTAAAGATTTTAAGGATCGAAATAGGTGAAAAGATAATTTTACCCCTATTGAGGGAAGTTCACCTAAGGATGGTGAAAGCATGACATGCATGAAATGCATGATTTAAGGATTTTTATGATTAAGGAATTTTCTTGGTTTTAATCAAAGTAAATCGATAGATTGGCCAATAATTGCATAAGTTTCCCAAAATAACACTACGTAGATGTTATTAATATTTAAATAGAAATTTCTTTGGAAAACGGCCAACTATCAAGTTTGTATGAAAACATATAGTGTCGACACGTAGTTCGCACTATATCTACGTTTGTGATTATGCATAAATGTGCTTGAGCGGTTGCTCGCACCGACTTATGTGACATCATATGCATGAAATGTGGTAGAGCATGGTGCTCGCACTGATTTTTGTTATTGTGAAATGAGAGCTGCTGGAGCCTAGCTCGCACTCTATCTTGACATGTTTTGACATGTTTTGATTTGTTTTGACGTGGTATGCATAAAATGGTGCTAGAGCGATTGCTCGCACTAGTTTTTATGATTGACATGGGTGAGAGATGCTGGAGCTTAGCTCGCATCCTGCTTTGATTTAATTATGCATGAAGCCGTGTTGGAGTGTAACTCGCACGAGATTTGATTTAATTATGCATAAAGCCGTGCTGGAGTGTAACTCGCACGAGATTTGATTTACTTGAGCATTCATTTGTGCTGGAGCGTTGCTCGCATAAAGTTTTACGTGGTTTTCATAATTCATTTGAATGTCGTACTGGAGTTTTTCTCGTACGAAGTTTTTATTGAGTTTTTATGCATATCCGTACTAGAGCATTGCTCATACGTGGATTTTACTTGAAT
This sequence comes from Firmiana major, assembly GCA_033439115.1. Classification (NCBI taxonomy): domain Eukaryota; kingdom Viridiplantae; phylum Streptophyta; class Magnoliopsida; order Malvales; family Malvaceae; genus Firmiana; species Firmiana major. The sequence goes on along the minus strand of CM065896.1, from coordinate 59,123,646 downwards.
TTATAATCAGTTTAAGTCGTACTGGAGCGCTGCTCGTACGCAGATTTTACTGATTTTTATGAAACCGTGCTAGAGCTTCGCTCGCACGAGGTTTTCTGATATCATGAATATGCATGGAGCCGTGCTTGAGCTTCGCTCGCACAGGAATTTATATTACATGCATATAGCCATGTTGGAGCCTCCTGTAGACTGTGTGTCACAGTGAGATGATATGCTCACACGTGCATTCTGAGACAGAGATGATTTGGGTGGATAAGACCTATTACAGGCACCCCTGATTGAGCTTGGGTTCACGGAGTACGTTGTACCGTGTATATCACGCGGAGTACGCTGTACCATGGGGATTGTTGGAGTGGAGTGGCATTAGCCATGAGGCAACAAGCCTTGCCCTCGCAATCCTGGTGTTATGCTGTTCTGGCGGGTAGGATGACCCACCTCCCGTTTCAGGTGTGATACCCCGCACACTAGGTACCGTGTTGCCAGGGATCACTAGGATATGGCCATAGTCCTCGATGTTACTGATAATTACCTGATTGTCTCACATGATATAACTTGTGGTCTGTTAGACCAGGGTAGACCCGAAGGAGGGGTTAGGCCCCCGATTTGATGAATTTATGATTTCATATGATTTTATGATATGTGACCCTGAAAGAAGGGGGTTTTATAACCGAAGTTTTATAATGAAATTTTAACGAATTGTTTTATGAGTTTGAAATGGAACTATGAGATAGTTTTATGAGTTGATTGACCCGAAAGGGTTAGTTTTTACTGCAGTTTTAATGTATTGATTTAAATGCAGTAGCATGTGAAGTTTTCCATGCTTTCAATTGAAATCCATGATTTGTCATACATGACATGAAAGACTGCATAATCTTGATTAAATTCATGCTTAATATGATTTAATGATGTCACATGAAATGCTTTGAATGCATGAATTACATGATTTGTATATGCACAAATAGTTTTGGATGAACTATGGCATTGAATATGCATGACTTTGTGCTTGATGATTTTAATGAAAAGAAATGGATTTAAGGGCATGGCATTATGAGCATGTAGATAGTGGAGCTATCTACTTACTTGCATAATTGCCTTACTGAGCATGTGGTTTGCTCACCCCCCTTATTTTTTCATCTTTTCAGAGCACTTGAAATCGTTATTGAGCGGCTAAGGACTTGCATGCTTGGTATCTGCCGCTGCCCATCGAGAGACAGGTATACACATTGGTATGATTTTGTATCTAAATATGTAATGCACAGTACTGTAAACGGACATTGATGTCGGGGATGTAGAGTTATAAATACCAATGGGTATGTATTTAATTAAAGTCAAAGGATAGTAAACTCTGATGTATAAACTTGATTATGGAAATGGAATTGGTAATAGTGTGAGGTGACAACACCGAATCATAGCCCAACTGTTTGTAGGATGGTCACGATGAGAGAAAGGTGAGAATTAAATAATAAATGAAAAAGTGAAAAATTTACTCTGATTTTTAGGTAATTCGGGTCGTGACAATGAAATCCCCAGATACTCTGAGTGTGTAGGCGGATTTGTGTATGGGAAATTGTGAAACATTATGTAGCGTTCCAGGAAGCATGATATCAGTTAGGGATTCCCGCTTCACTTCCCATTTTTGGGAACGTTTTTCAAGAAGCTATGGGAACCCTATTGTGTGTTAGCACAGCTCCGTCCTCAGATAGATGGTCAGTCAGAGAGGACTGTACAGGTTCTGGAGGATGTGATGAAAGCGTATGTCATTGATTTTATGAGCTTCTGAGATGATCAGTTGCTACTAATCAAATTCGCCAGAGATGACAGTTGTCACTTGAGTATCGGGATGACTTTATATGTGGCATTGTATAACCGTAGGGAGTTGTACCTGACTTGGATAAGAAGAAGTGGGTGACAGATAGAAAATTGTTCCTGAATTGGTAAGACAAACCTCTGACGATGTTCAGTTGATTTGTGAGAGATTAAGAACACCTCAGAGCAGAAAAAAAAAAGCTATGCTGACAAGAGATAGAAAATCCTTGGAAATTCACCGAGGGTGAATCATTATAGTTGACAGTTATTTGTCATAAGGACGTAACGAGATTCGAATAGAGATATTGGACAAAGTGGAAGGTAAGACCTGTAGATTAGCATTACCACTTGAATAAGCAGGCATCCACAATGTGTCCTATCTTATGATGTTTCGAAATACTATCCGGACCCGATATATGTGATTGGATATGAGCTCCAACAACTTAGCTTAATGAAAGTATAATGTATGATTGGAAAATCGATTCGGGTATTAGACGGAAGGAGAAAATATTGAGGTTTAAGATGATCTCCCTAGTTAAGTATGTTGGAAGTATTACACTCCGGAGAAAGTCACTTGAGGATGACAGCATATGATACGATAGATGTACTCGGAGTTATTTATGGACTCATTTGACTTGGTTCTAATTTGGAGGACCAAATTTCTTAAGTGGGGGAGATTGTAAGACCCGATTTTATCATAAGGGCAAAAAGGGAATAAATAGAAATTTTTGAGTGCATTTAAAAATGCAAAGGGATTGAAATGTATTCCCGAACACGTGCAAGGGTAAAACGGTCAAAAGATCAAAATTCGGTATTAATCGAGACAAGAAAATTTAATTAAAAATATGAGAATGAGAAATCTTGATCAATAACGAAGAAGTAATTAAATTTTGGGTTAAATTGATCAAGATATGAATTTATTGGAATAAACCAAAATTTTCGTATCGAAAAATAATCCCGAAAATAATCAAAAAATATACCGAAAAGGTAAAATTGGACTGAGAAATTTATTTACAGATTAAATGAATAAAATATAATTTTTTTAAGATATTTGTGGATTTTAATATTATTTTAATGAATAAAATAATATTAAAAATAAATTATAAATAAATAAATAAAATGTAAAAAAAAAAGAAGGAAAAGTCCGAAACAGAGAGGAAAACGAAACGGAGAGAAGCGAGGAAGCCGAGACCGAGGAGGTTCATCACCGGCGAGCCACCGGCGAGGCCTAGGGGCCGACGAGGGTCGACGAACGTAGCTCGACCTCGGGCGAACCCACAGGCAGCCGCGACGCGCGGCAAGGTGGCCAGAAAACGCCAAAAAACGGGGGGAGAAGTCGCGGGAGAGAACCTCGATTCGCCGGCGATGGCTGCGTTTTGACTCCAGCCGAGGGTCGATTTTGGAAGCCCAGGCCGTGGCGCACCGATTGGTGCCGGAATCACGCCGGGAACCGGCCGGACGACGCCGGCACGACCAAATGTTGCCTGAACCGGCCGAACTGGACTGAACAGGCCGAACCAGACCGAGCTGAACCGGTGGTCTGAACCGGGTTGAACCGGACTGGACCGATTCAGCTAAAAAGAGAAGGAAAAAAAGGAAGAAAAAGGGAAAAAGAAAAAGAGGAAAAATTGGGGAAAATTCTAGTGATGCAATCGAGCTTCGGGTAAGTCGGTAACCGGTCGAATTGATCGATTTAATTTTCAGAATATTTAATTTGATAAATAATCGACTGAAAGTTTACCCGAAAATATATTTAATTGTGTAGCTCGACAATTGGCATCCACCGAGAGCTCGAGATAGCCTCGATTTGTGTACTATCATGGAATCACGAGTAAGTAACCCTTATTTACGACAATTTACATCGTTATGCGTGTTGATGAATTACGAATTTAATTTTCGCATGAAATGAATTAAATTTTGGAAATTGGATAAATTGTCGTAAATATTAAATTGAGATATCTAAGAGTTTAGAACGAGGCTAAATAAATTACTGATGGGCCCAATGAGCCCAATAGGCCTCGATAAAGAGTAGTAAACGGGCTTAAGGTCGATTAAGGCCCATTATGGTGCAATCGGGCCCAATATGGGTAAACGGGCCCAATGATTTAAATTAAGCCCAGAAAAATATGAGATACAATTAATTCTATTGTATTTGACCTGATGAATATGTATCCGCAGTTCTGGAGATTTGATTTGGATTTGGAACAAATCGGACTGCGTGACGAGTCATCAGAGGAAAGGTCAAACTGTATAGAAAATGAGGTAAGGGAATTGTGTGAGTAGCTAGAGGTAGCTACGCGTATTTTAATAGTTTTTCTGTACACTGAATATGTATGTATACCTTGATTTTGTATAATGATCCTAAAAGTGGTTTAAATGATTTTAAGGATCGAAATAGGTGAAAAGTCTATTTTAACCCTATTGAGGGAAGTTCACCTAAGGATGGTGAAAGCATGACATGCATGAAATGCATGATTTAAGGAAATTTCAAAATTAAAGAATTTTATTGATTTTAATCAAAGCAAATCGATAGATTGGCCAGAAATTATATAATTTCGCAAGATAACACTACGTAGGTGTTATTTGTATTTAAATGAAATTCTTTGGAAAATAGGCCAACTATCAAGTTTATATGGAAACAGATAGTGCCGACACGTAGTTCGCACTATATCTACATTTGTGAATGTGCATAAATGTGCTTGAGCGGTTGTTCGCACCGACTTGTGTGACATCATATGCATGGAATGTGCTAGAGCATGGTGCTCGCACTGATTTTTATTATTGTGAAATGAGAGCTGCTGGAGCCTATCTCGCACTCTGTTTTGACATGTTTTGACATGTTTTGATTTGTTTTGACGTGATATGCATAAAAAGGTGCTGGAGCGATTGCTCGCACTAGTTTTAATGATTTGATATGCATGAGAGATGCTGGAGCTCAGCTCGCATCCTGTTTTGATTTGATATTGCATAAAGCCGTGTTGGAGTGTAACTCACACGAGATTTGATTTAATTATGCATAAAGCTGTGCTGGAGTGTAACTCGTACGAGATTTGATTTACTTGAGCATTCATTTGTGTTGGAGCGTTGCTCGCACAAAGTTTTATATGGTTTTCATAATTCATTTGAATGCCGTACTGGAGTTTTTCTCGTACGAGGTTTTCACTGAGTTTTAATACATATCTGTACTAGAGCATTGCTCGTACATGGATTTTACTTGAATTTATAATCAGTTTAAGTCGTACTGGAGCGCTGCTCGTACGCAGATTTCATTGATTTTTATGAAACCGTGCTAGAGCTTCGCTCGCACGAGGTTTTCTGATATCATGAATATGCATGGAGCCGTGCTAGAGCTTCGCTCGCACAGGGATTTATATTACATGCATATAGCCGTGTTGGAGCCTCCTGTAGACTGTGTGTCACAGTGAGATGATATGCTCACACGTGCATACTGAGACAGAGATGATATGGGTGGATAAGACCTATTACAGGCACCCCTGACTGAGATTGGGTTCACGGAGTACGTTGTACCGTGTATGTCACGTGGAGTACGCTGTACCGTGGGGATTGTTGGAGTGGAGTGGTATTAGCCACGAGGCAGCAAGCCTTGCCCTCGCAATCCTGGTGTTATGCTGTTCTGGCAGGTAGGATGACCTACCTTCCGTTTCAGGTGTGATACCCCCACACTAGGTACCGTGTTGCCAGGGATCACTAGGATATGGCCATAGTCCTCGATGTTACTGATAATTACCTGATTGTCTCACATGATATAACTTGTGGTCTGTTAGACCAGGGTAGACCCGAAGGAGGGGTCAGGCCCCCGATTTGACGATTTTATGATTTCATGATTTTATGACATGTGACCCTGAAAGAAGGGTGGTTTTATAACTGAAGTTTTCTAGTGAAATTTATTGAATTCTTTTATGAGATGATTGACCCGAAAGGGTCAATTTATACTACAGTTTTAATGAAATGATTTGAATGTAGTAGCATGATGATGTTTTCCATGCTTTCAATTGAAATCCATGATTTGTCTTACATGGCATGAAAGAATGCATGATCTTGTTTTAATTCATGCTAAGTATGATTTAATGATGTCACATAAAATGCTTTGAATGCATGAATTACATGATTTCTATATGCACAAATAGTTTTGATAAACTAAGTCATTGATGGTTGCATGACTTTGTGCGTGAAATTTTAAATGAAAAGAAATGGATTTAAGGGCATGGCATTATGAGCATGTAGATAGTGGAGCTATCTACTTACTTGCATAATTGCCTTACTGAGCGTGTGGTTTGCTCACCCCCTTATTTTCCCATCTTTTCAGAGCACTCGCAATAGTTATTGAACGGCTGAGGACTTGCATGCTTGGTATTCGTTGTTTCCCATCGAGAGTCAGGTATACACATTGTATAGTTTTGTATCTAAATATGTAATGCACAGTACTGTAAACGGAAATGATGTCGGGGATGTAGAGTTATAAATACCATTAGGTATGTATTTATTTAAAGTTAAAGAATAGTAAACTCTGATATGTGAATATGATTATGGAAATGGAATGGTAATAGGTAAGAGGTGACTAACACCGAATCATAGCCCAACTGTTTAGTAAGATGGTCACGATGAGAGAAAGATAAGAATTAAATAATAAATGAAAAATTAAAAAATTTACTCTGATTTTTAGGTAATTTGGGTCGTGACAAGATGCCCACCTTGCATGTTGCCGTGTTTAGAGTTTCAAGTAGACTGGGTGTCACATCGATTAAATAGGCTCACACGTACATTGTTTTGAGATGATTAATTAGCCGTGTTAGGAGCTTCGGGTAGACAAGAGGTCGTACCGATTAAATAGGCTCACACATGCGTTTGAGATGTGGCGTGATATGATGTGTTGATTTGGGACCACAGAGTACGTTGTACCGTGCATGTAGCATGGAGTACGTTGTACCGTGTTGAGTTGTGATGTGCCATCTTCGGACGAGATCTGCTATGGAGCGGCGGGTAGGATTTGACCCACCTCCCGTGTGGAAGCAGATAGTGGTGATATCCCGCACACCTAATCCGTGTAGCCGGTATCACAGGTTATGTACATAGGCCTTGAGGTTATTACCTGTTGTTGAACTGCCTATCTCACATGTCTATTGCTTTGAGAATAAATCCATGTTTGAAATGATTTGTGGGTTAGGAAAGTCCGAGGGTGAGCTGAGACCTGACCAGTGTTAGATTGATTTGTTAATGGTTTTTAAAGTGCACGGATGCATGATGTTTAATGCCATCCTTTATTGTGAAGATGCATGATGTTTAATGTCATGCTTTATTGTGAAAATGCATGATTGTTAATGCCATGCTATTTGAGAAAATGCATGATGGGTAATGCTATGCTTTTATTGTGAATTATGCATGATGATTTATACCATGCTTTGAGTTGAAATGTGCACTGGATTTTAATAGCATGAATGCTTTACATACCATTAACACAATCATACACTCATGTTTTGAGATAAATGATTAATTAAATGCTTTTAAGCATAGCATCACGATCACGTAGATAGTGCCATATCTACCTGTTCGCATGATTGCCTTACTGAGCGTGTGGTTTGCTCACCCCTTTATTTTCCCCCTCTTTATAGAGTGTTGAGTATAGATTGAGCGTGACTGGAGGCGTTTCCCTTTTGGTAATCCGCTGCATCCCATCGCTAAAGGTATACATACTTGGATTTTTTTGTATCTAAACTAGATTAGTACAGCAGCATTTTGTATGTAACTATTGGAGATGTAAAACAATGTAAACACATGTAACGACTCTGATATATATACATTTATACAAGTGTTTACTCATAAATAATGTTCAAATTGAATGGGTATGGTGGAATGAGTTAGACGTCGACACACAGCCCAACTGTTAAAAGTGTGGTTGTTCACGATCGAGGAAGGATGATTAACAATTGATGCATGAAAATGCGAAACATTTGTACGTATTTTGGTAAGTTGAGGGTCATGACAGTTTGTATGATAGTCACGATGAGAGAAAGGTAAGAATTAAATAATAAATGAAAAAGCGAAAAATTTACTCTGATTTGTAGGTAATTTGGGTCGTGACAAACATAGTCCTTGAGATAGAGTTACCGCCTGTCTCACATAATTTTACATAGTACTACATGGTTTTATACATTGAGTGTAATGTGTTGTCCAAGGTAGACCCGAGGGAGGGGTCGAGCCCTGTGGGGTTTTGTTTAATGAAATTATATGCTATTTGTGATGAGATTCGATGTGTTTTGAGAAAATGATGAATATTAAAGGATGTCTCGGTTTGAATTTCCCTTTTTATGATGAGTTTTATTAACGATGAGCATGAGAGATTTTACATGATGATTTTACCATGTTTTACATGCCTATTCCCATGTTTTCAGTACATTATATAAGCATACACATGTGGCATAGTTTTGATGTTTCCTCATGTTCTAGATGCTATTGATTTTATGCATGACATTATAAGCATGTAGATGTGTAGTTATCTACCATGCTTGCATTATTGCCTTACTGAGCGTGTGGTTACTTATCCCTATACTTTCCCCCTCTATAAAGCGCATATAATAGCCCAGTAAGGACTGAGACGTTGTAATTGGACATCCGCTGCACTCCATCATCAAAAAGTATACACACAGGGATTCTTTTTGTATCTAAACATGTAAAGGTACCGTAGTCTTTTTGAATTGTAATATGGGGGATGTAAGCATATGACTAAACTTGCAAATGTATGACATTATTTTTGATAAATTGGAAATGAATGAGAAATGATGATTAATATTGACTCACAACCCAACTGTTATTGGTGAGGGTTGTTCAGGACCGGGTAAGGAAAATGAAAATTGCAAAAAAAATAAAAAATTATAGCGATTTTTAGACGAAATGGATAAAACGGGTCGTGACATAATAGGTAAGTATAAATGTTAAATCTAAAAAATTTAAAATCCAATATAAATAAAATATAACAATGATAAATTGTATAGGGTGAACATAATTTAGATGCATAATGTATGTGCATGAATAGGCTCATGAACTCAACTTATTTAGTAGAAACATATTCATGTGACCAAATTAGTATAGATTAAGGTAATCTACCATTAGTCATCAAGTTAAATGTCCATGAATGTAGAAATAAATTTAAGTTCATGTAAGTAATTTAAGTAGAGTACCGAAATTTAATAGGAAACAATGCTAAATTTGGTTAAATAGAAATTTTATGATAATTAAGTAGTGATAATTTAAATTTAAGTAAGCTAATTAAGTTAATTATGAATAAAATAAACTTAATAATGTAATATAACAAAATCTGAAGTATTAAAGCTAATAACATTAAGATAAGAAATATGCTTAAGTATATTTGAAAATTTTGAAATATATAGATATAAAACCTTATGTAACATTATTTTGGAACAAGTATATAGAAATATTAGAGATATAAAGATAGATTTCATGAATTTGGTATTATAATAAATTTGAAATGTAATTAAACATATATTAGAAATATAAAACCTGAATACATGTAGATTAAATTATAAAAATCTGCAACTTATTTATCAAATTATTAAAACAATATAACAGCTGAAATAATGAGAAAAATATAAATAGGAAATTACAAAACCATTTCAGATTTTTCCCTCTTCTCTTTTCCCTCCCACGTTTTTCACCAAGGAAAAACCATAAAATCCTCTCTTCACTCTCTTCCTCATGCCACCCTCACCAGTCAGCTGAAAATCCAGCAGCAAGCCTCCCATTGTCACGCCCCCAGCCACCCAAACAGCCCCTCTAGCCTGCAAGCAAACTTCTTCACTTGCTTCCTTTTGCCTCCCACCGAACAAACCCCTCACTACCAGGAAATTTTCAGTTCAGCCAACAAATCTGCAGAATCCTAGTGTATATGTTAGTGTAGAGTGATTAAGGGTTAGTTGTAGACCTAGATTGTTAACTCCGCCCTCATAATACACGTTTTTCACTCTTCACCATTCTGAAATTTTTGAAATAGCCACAAATCTGGTTCTGCATTTTGAAACCGAGAGCTCCATGAGTGGGAAGAGTGTTTAGGTGGTTTAGCTAGATGAAGAACACCAAATTTAGGTTGAAACGTGCAGCAGCTTAGGAATTCACAAGGAATTTCAAGAATTTCATAAAGCAGAATTGGGGATTTTAGCTAGGAGTTTCGGCATTGGGCAATTAAGGTAAGAATGGTGTAATTTCTGGTACTTGATTGTTAATTACTGTTATATTAGTGTAGAACTAGTGTTAATTTTAATCAATTTCAGAATTTGGTACATGCATGAGGATTAGGGTTCTTAGCTAAGTGAATTTGGGGATTTCGAAAATTAGGGGAAGAATTTGATTTCCTTAGCTAAATTATAGGAGTTGTAGTGATGAATTTATTGTTGGTTATTATAAATTTAATAAATTGATGAAATTTCAATGTGAACATGGAGGATGAGTATTCGGCCACTTAGAGTTAATTTAGGAAAATTGGTTTAACTGGAATTTAAAGATTAGATCAGTAATTTATAATGTGAATAGCGTTGTTCTATGGTTGCATGATTAAACTTAAGTTATGCAAGTAGGGATATTAAGTGGTGAGTTTCGACAATATAGAGAAATGTAGAAAAGAATTGTTGAATTGTAAAGGCTGAATTAAATCATATAATCTGAAATATTGAAAAACAAATGTAAATCTCTATGATTTAAAATTCAACAAGAAATTTGAATGTTGGAACATAGGTTCGGCCATAGCATGAAAAAAGGATAAAACAGGTTTTATGCGCATGTAAATTTGTAAGTAAGCTAAAATTTTGGAAATTACATAGTGTTATGGTTAAACTTAAAATGTAGAAATTAGATGTAGGATAGTTTAAGTTTCATGTAATTCAAAAGGAAAAATCAGAATTGAATGGCTGGAAATTTAGGATGAATTAGGTAGATATAAAATGCTTGGGAGAATAATGCACTATCTTAATGAGTAATTAAAGTGAATTACTGGAAATGGATGAAGAGTGATGGAAATGAGTGCTCGGCTAAGGTAGGAACCTAAGGAATTTCATGCATGTATTCGGTTAGAGGGAGTTATATTCCATAATTAGCATGAAATCGATACATACATTTGATGCATGTAGTGAATGAGAAGAAATTCAAAATTTAAATCTTAACTATCCTCCTTCGTTGAAATTATAAGAAATTATTAGATGATAATAATAATGTCAAATGAATGTTGAAATTGTTAAATGAAAATGGTAGATTAGGTTCGGTCAAATGAGAAGTTTAGGAACGATATTGCTTGCTGGAAATTAAGAACTAAGTTAGCCAATTAGTGTATAAACAACATAGTCCCATAATGATAAAACTATAATTTAGCTAAAGAATAAGGATGATTATGAGAGTTTCGATTAATAAAAAACATTGGCAAATTGGATCTTAGAAATTACAGAATTTAAAATAAATTTAGTTGAGGAAATTATATAATTATAGGATTGTATGAATTTAATGTGAAGATAGGAATATACTTGAGGCATTCAGCAACTTTGAAAGGAATTGAAATAATTAACTAGTTGGATTGTAAGAATTAGGCTGTGAGAGCATGATTGGAAATGATATTAATCTATGGCTGGAAGAACCAAGGTTTGTGCTAACAAGTAGAAATAATTAAGATAAGTTTTGGGCTATGACCAAATAAAAAGGGGAATTTTCAAAGTACGAATAAACGTAAGGCTTAAAACCGGTAAACTACGGAGTTTGTTTATGCTGAAATTTTATTCATTATTGTACGAATGGAAAATAACATATGCCCTTAAGAATGGCGCCATGGAAGCTTAGATGCATATATGCGCATCTAAGGCGAAAGGCAAAAAAGGGTAAACTCGGGCGCGTAGCTATTGTGTGGTAAGGGGTTTATGTGGCTATTGTTAGTGAAATGCCTAGGATAGGTTAGATTCACATTTTTAAAGATAGGTTATAGGTTAGCCAAATTGCTACGATAGCTTAGAGTAAAATTCCCTTACCTTATACTACCGATTTGCAATATGTTTGTTTTGAAATTGCCATGGTTTAAAATTTCAGTAACAAGATGGAGTTTATCGTTTTATAAGATATGATTTTACATGTTAGTAGCATGTGCGTGTGAGCATTTTATTATAAATTTTTCGTAACTATATTCAGATTATTGGTTTTCGAAGCTGTTTGCATAGGCTCTTTTTGACTGTGTTTTGGAAAAAGCACGAAGTTGCAAGAATTACATACATGCTGATTCTTGCAATTATGATACATGTTTTATATATCGATAGGTTGTTTGTTTTCCTTGAACTTTGAAAATTGTGAATTTGGGATTGATTTGCTGAATTTATTGTGAACCCATCGTGGAGATTTTTGAGTTTGTTGGCCTCCCAGTTTATACTTGTGTGATAGTCATGTCCTGTGAGAGCCATCTCTAGCACCCGGTAGGAGGTTCTATGTGATTGCCCTACGATGCCAAGTGCTTTATGGGGATGCTTTTGTGGCATTGAGATGTTATTGCTACCTACTACTGTTAGACCTTGAGCCCGTCTTCAGTACCCTAGTCTGGAACTTGCTCAGTTAGGATAGGGCGATAGTCACTATGGCCATAAGTGTTTATTTTCCATTGATATTGGTGATATTGTTTGTGTACTTGGTTCCATGACTGTTTGGGGTAATTGCCACATTCTCACTTTGTTGTATCGAATAATTTAAGTATGCCAATACATGTATTTTGACTAAATTGCTCTTTTGACAATGGTGTCAGCTTTTGAGAATTTTAAAGTGTTCTTTGGAAATCTGATTTTGTTTAACGATGCATGATTGTTAACTATGCAAGCATGTCTTAATCGAAGCATAAGCAGCATTGTCTTATCGAAATGTGCATGACGACTTTACACGATTCTTGTGATTTATAACTGCATGGTGTGTTGCATGGTGTTTTACTAGCTTCGATTATGTAAATTCCTTACTGAGCATGTGGTTGCTCATCCCTCTCTTTCTAATATTTTTCAGATTATATTCCGAGGCGAGCGTCACGTTCTAGCTGATTCCTTCAGCGTAGGGCAAGCTGATTTTGGTATTCCGAGGTATATGTGATGGATGATATATATGTATATATATACATTTTATTTTCATATATGTACGCACGGTGGTATTTTGTGAGATGTATATTTAGTTGGAAGCTTGTTAAAGCATGATTACTATGTATTGCACTTAGGTTTCTTCTTTTCGGTTTAAACAATTGAAAGGCAATATGTTGAAGTTGTTAGACCGATTGGTCATGTTTGTGGTTATGGGTTGATCTGGTGGATTCAGTTACTATGGATTACATCTAGGTTTCTTCTTTTTGGTTTAAAATGGAAGAACAACATGGCATGCTGTATGGATTGACCAACTTGTTAGGTTTATGGTTATGTGATGTATGATGGTTAGTCATGTTGACAAGAAATTAAATATTTCTGTAGTTAATTACTTGTGATGATTTTGTCGTAAATGGTAGGAGGGACTTAATTCTATTAAGTAGTTATGCTACCAAAATTGTTAAAGAAACCCGATAATCACAGATAATATAGGTCACTTCTAGAAATTTATCATGTCTAAAAAAAAAAAAAAGAGTAGCATGGTTCCTACATTGGACACAAATAAGTAAAATGATCCATTGAGATACTTGAAATGTTTCTACATTTCTCTATATTGCTGAAACTCATAACTTAATATCCCTACTTGCATAGCTTAAGTTTAATCATGCAACCATAGAATAACATTATTCACATTATAAATTACTGGTCTAATCTTTAAATTCCAGCTAAACCAATTTTCCTAAATTAACTCTAAGTCGTCGAATACTCATCCTCCATGTTCACATTGAAATTTCATCAATTTATTGAATTTATCATATCAAACAGTAAATTCATCACTAAAACTCCTTTGATTTAGCTAAGGAAATCAAATTCTTCCCCTAATTTTTGAAATCCCCAAATTCACTTAGCTAAGAACCCTAATCCTCATGCATGTACCAAATTCTGAAATTGATTAAAATTAACACTATTTTTGCACTAATATAACAGTAATCAACAATCAATTACCAGAAATTACACCATTCTTACCTCAATTGCCTAATGCCGAAACTCCTAGCTAAAATCCCTAATTCTATTTTATGAAATTCTTGAAATTCCTTGTGAATTCCTAAGCTCTTACACGTTTCAACCTAAATTTGGTGTTTTCCTCATCTAGCTGAACCACCAAAACACTCTTCCCACTCATGGAGCTCTCGGTTTCAACATGCAGAATAGGATTTGTGGCTGTTTCAAAGAATTCAGAATGGTGGAGGGTGAAAAACTGTGTTTTGTGAGGATAGAGTTTAACAATCTAGGTCTAAAACTAACACTTTATCACTCTACACTAACATACACACTAGGATTTTCCAGATTTGTTGGCTGAACTGAAAATTTCTTGGTAGTGAGGGGGTTGTTCAGTGGGAGGGAAAAGGAAGCAAGTGAAGAAGCTTGCATACAGGTTGGAAGGGTTGTTTGGGTGGCTGGTGGCATGACAATGGGAGGCTTGCCGCTGGATTTTCAGCTAGCTGGTGAGGGTGGCGTGAGGAAGAGAGTGAAGAGAGGATTTTTTGGTTTTTTCCTTGGTAAAAAACGTGCGAGGGAAAAGAGAAGAGGGAAAAAGCTAAAATGGTTTTGTAATTTCCTATTTATATTTTTCCCATTATTTCAGCTTTTATATTATTTTAATAATTTGATAAATAAGTTGTAGATTTTTATAATTTAATCTACATGTATTCAGGTTTTATATTTCATATATATATATATATATATATGTGTGTGTGTGTGTGTCTGTGTAATTACATTTTAGATTTATTATCATACTAAATTCATGAAATCTGACCTTAGATCTCTAATATTTCTATATACATGTTCCAAAAAATATTTACATATGGTTTTATATCTATATATTTCAAATTTTGCAAATATACTTAAGCATATTTCTTATCTTAATGTTATTAGCTTTAATATTTCAGATTTTGTTATTTTACATTATTAAGTTTATTTGATTCATAATTGTAAGACCAGATTGTTATCGTATTTTCTTATGATTCACATATTGTATGGATATGGTTATATGTTAATGGAATCATAAGACGGACGATTGGATCATATAAATTTGAATAAAGTAGTCAAATGTACGATTAATCCGAAAATGGACAATTAAGAAATTTCAAATTAAATTTATGAGATTTGAATTGTCCGGATAGAGATACAAATTTTAAATGAGAAATTATAGTGGGTCCAAGAAGGAAAGTCGGCCTAAATTGGTCCCGAACGTGTAGAAGGGTAAAACAATCAAAAGACCAAAATTCGGTGTAAATTCGATAAGAAAATTTCATTTAAAATATGGAATTGAGAAATCTTGATCAATAATGAGGAAATTATCAAATTCCGAGTCTAGTTGATCAAGATCCAAAATTATTTAGATTTACTGAAAACTCACTCGGGACGATATCCCGGAAATATTGAAAAAATATATCGGAAGGACGAAAAAGACAAATATATTCAATTATTGATTAAAAATCAACTGAAGTGACAACAGTCATTATTGGCGAATTCGATTAGTAACGACTGATCATTCCAGGAGCTTACAAAATCAATGGCACATGAGAATTCAAGAGTATGATTCGATAGACGTACCCAGAATTGTTTGTGGACCCATTTGACATGGTAATAAATTTGGAGGACCAAATTTCTTAAGTGGGGGAGATTATGTAAGACCCGATTGTTATCGTATTTCCTTATGATTCACATATTATATGGATATGGTTATATGTTAATGGAATCATAAGACGGATGATTAGATCATATAAATCTGAATAAAGTAGTCGAACGTACGATTAATCCGAAAACGGACAATTAAGGTATTTCAAATTAAATTTACGAGATTTCAATTGTTCGGATAGAGATACAAGTTTTAAATGAGAAATTATAGTGGGTCCAAGAAGGAAAGTCGACCTAAATTGGTCCTTAATGTGTAGAAGGGTAAAACAGTCAAAAGACTAAAATCCGGTGTAAATTCGATAAGAAAATTTCATTTAATATATGGAATTGAGAAATCTTAATCAATAATGAGGAAATTATCAAATTTTGAGTCCAGTTGATCAAGATCCGAAATTATTTAGATTTATCGAAAACTCACTCGGGACGATATCCCGAAAATATTGAAAAAATATACTGGAAAGATGAAATAATACAAATAAATTCAATTATTGATTAAAAGAATAAAATATAATTTTTTTAGATATTTTTGGGATTTTTAGAATATAATAATGAATAAAATAATAATAAAATAAATTATAAATAAATAAATAAATAAATAAAAGAAAAAGAAAAAAAGAAAAAAAAAGAAGAAATTGAAATTTTCGCGAAGAGAGAGAAAGAAACAAAACGAAACGAAGAAGCTGAAACCGAGGAAATGATCGGACGACCACTGGCGACCCAGCAGCCAGGCGAAGGGCCTAAAAAGGAAGAGGACGTCAGCGCGACCTCCCTGGTACCGGCAACGTGGCCCACCGACGTCGAAATCCGACGGATCGAGGGAGAGAAGCCACAGAGAGGAGAAGCGAAATCGGCGGCCACCGGCGCCGATTCGGCCCTAGCCACCGCCAACCGAAGCTTCCCCATGCGGTGCCGAGCGGCGGCCAGCGCCGGCAACGGCGAGAAAGGAAAATGGGTACCGACGCCGAAAGGGAGAAGAGCCGGACCGACCACTTTTCGACTACCGTTGGCTAAACCGAGGCCAGATTCGTGAATCAGACTACCCTGCGAGTTACTGGAGGTGGAAGCCGGTGAAGAACCGACCGGCAGAGCTCCGAACGGTGAAGAAGAAAATTGAACTCGACTGAACCGGCTGAACTGGACCGGTCTGAACCGGGTCGAACCTGACCGAACCGGTTCAGCCAGGAAAGAGAGGAAAAAGGGAGAAAAAGGAAGAAAAAGAGAAAAAGGAAAAAAGGGGAAGAATTTTTGGAGATACACCAGACTTCGGGTAAGTTGGTAAGAGGTCAAAAGTGATCGATTTGATTTCTGAGAATTTATTTAAATTATATTTGATTGAAAATTAACCCGAAATTAAATATAAATTGTGCAGTTCGACGATAAATCGTATACGTGAGCCAGGTAGAACTTCGATTTGGGCACCATCGCATAATCTCGGGTAAGTAAAGCTCATTTACAACAATTTATTTAATTATTCGCGTATTAAAGATTTATTTTACGAATTTTGGATTTAATTTCGCATTTAGTGAATTATATTGAGAATTTTTAATTAATTGTCGTAAATGACATACGAGCTATCCAAAGAGTTTGGAGCGAAGCCCAATGGGTATTGAGAGCCCAATAGACCCAAAGAAGGGATTTAATAAGTGGAAACGGGCTGAAAATGGGTCGAGGCCCATTAAGATGCAATTGGGCCCAATAAAGTAAAACGGGCCCAGTGTTTTAGAGTCGATCAGTATAAGTGAAATACTGATAAGTATATTAGAATTGACCCAAATACGTGGTTATATGCAACTCTGTAGACTTTGTTGGAGCGAATTTGGATTGAGAGACCTAGTATCATCGAGACGGGATAAACTTGCAAGTGATTCCAGGTAAGGGAATTTTATGGACTGCTAGAGGTAACTTTACGCAATTTTGACTTCATTTGCAGTCTCTTAAATTGTCTGAAGGGTCTAGATTTAAGATAAAAATTTTAATACCCTGGATGGGCAAATTACCAAAATACCCTTGTTAAGGGTAAAATTTCCAAATTTAGGAAAAATTGGGAGGAGCAAGAACAAGAGGTTCTTACTTGTTCTTGAGGTGTTTCGACACGTGCATGAGTAGGCTGGCTAACTTTTAAATAAAAATGCACAGCATTGCATGTTTTCAACAATGTGATTCAGTTGGAAATTGTTTTGAGATAACAAAGCCGCCTACATGATTTTATAGACATGTGACGTGCTAGAGCTCAGCTTGCACGAGTTTCTGATTTGTGTGATGCATGCATTACTGCTGGAGCGAGAGCTCGCACTAGAGTTTTACATGCATTGTTACTGGAGTCTATCTCACACCAGATTTTCATATCATTTTCACGACAAGGTGCTAGAGTATAACTCGCACCAGATTTTCACTTGATTGTTATGACAGAGTGCTGGAGCCTAGCTTGCACTAGTTTTATATGATTTTGACAGATTGCTGGAGATCAGCTCGTACTAATCTTATGAGATTTTATGAAACGCGTGCTGGAGCTTAGCTCGCATGAGATTTTCCTTGATTTTATGAGAGTACTAGAGCATTGCTCGCACTGATTTTATGAGAACATGCGATGAACCGTGCTTGGAGTGTCGGGTAGACTGTATGTCACGCCGATTAAATAGGCTCGCACGTGCGTTTTGAGACAAGGCATGAGTATAGATATGAGATATGGGTCCACAGAGTACGTTGTACCATACAAGTAGCATGGAGTACGTTGTACCGTGCTGAGATTGATTATGTTGGATCTTCGACTGTGTGGCATCTTCGGATGCGAGTGGTGTCTTCGAATATGAGTGATCCGGCAGGACCGACGGGATGGACTGACCCACCTCCTGGGGCGGTTCTCGATAGTGGTGAGATCCCGCACACTAGGATCCGTGTAGCAGTGGGATCACGAGGACATATGGCCATAGTCCTAGTTATTTGCCTGAGATATACATATATTACCTAGTTTCGCATGTTGATGATTTTGAGAAACACGTTTTGTGGATTTTTGTGTGAGTCTGGATCACCCGAGGGAGAGGTTAGATCCTGACTGAGATATGATTTTGATGAGAATGAAAGTGGGTTTGAAATGAAAACTTGCATGATGTTATTTCCATGCTATTTAAACCCATGAATGATGTAAACTAATTTTATATGATATTCATTGTATTGCATGGTACTATTGCTTTGAAAAGCATTTGATTTCATGGTTTTGTTGAGTCAGGAACACCCGAGGGAGGGGTTAAGTCCTAACTGTGTTGTGAAATTTTAACGAGAATGAAATGTTTTAAATGGATTTGCATGTCGAGTTTTCCATGCTTTTGAAATCCATATGTGAACTTGTTTTACATGACATCATGAATTGTAGAGCAGTTTTGAATTGTGTGGAGAAAGGGTGGTTTATGCACGACACTACGTTCATGTAGGTAGTATGGTTGCCTACTTATTCGTAGGATTGCCTTACTGAGCTTGATGTGCTCACCCCTTTCCTTTTCCTACACAGATTCCCTCCAGTAGACTTTGAGGCGACTGAGTACTGCATTCCTGATATCCGCTGCTGCCCATCAGTTGAGGTATATACATTTGTACATATTGTATCTAAATAAGAATATGTTGGCTCTACCGAGAGGGGGGGTGAATCGATTTTCTAACAATTATGGCAGATTTTAAATTAATCACAATTTAAACACAAATGATAATGAATAAAACAGTGCAATATAACAATTTAATGCAAAGAGAAGGAAAGAGAAACAAACACAGTCACTTATAGAGGTTCGGCCAAACTCTTGCCTACGTCCTCTCTCCTTGACCTTCTTGTCAAGTGCTTTCTTTCTCTCTTTCAATAGAGCTTGCAAATTTCCTTTTACAGGTTAAGGAATAACCTCACTACCCTTGGCAATACAGAAAAAGTATTCAGCCTCTTACAATATACTCTCACTAAGGAACAATCCTCTCTCTTTTAAGATAAGACTGAATACAATTTAATGCTTTAAAGTGGTAGGACAAATGTAGCCTTTTTGCACTTAAGCTTTTACAATGATTCTCAATGAATGAGCAATAGGGACACAAAGAATGAAAGAATTAAAGCTTGAGAATGTTTGGAATATGCAGCAATAGTGTCTCCCTTCTCTTTGTCTTCAATGCTTGGTTAAATACTGAAGGATGGGTAGTTGGAGCATTAAATGCTATTCTTCCCGTTATGTTTTGCAGAAACTAGCCGTTGGGTGCCTCCAGTAGAGTGCCAGATCGATCTGCCTTCTTGGCCAGATCGATCTCTTAGTTATAAATCCTGCAAGATTGAAGCACAAATACACAAGGAGATCGATCTCATAGGTTAGCAGATCGATCTGTTAGTTTAAAAGTAATGAGGCAGATCGATCTGTCGAATAGGCAGATCGATCTCCTTAACTCTCTGTTTGAAGCAAGATCGATCTCCAGATCGATCTGCCATGCAATCTTGTAGAGAGGAGATCGATCTCTCAACAACACAGATCGATCTCTTTAGCTCTCTGACTTTGAGGAGATCGATCTCTTCCTTACCAGATCGATCTCTCAACTCTAGCATTAGCCAGATCGATCTCTTAACCCTTGCAGATCGATCTCATTCTTCCTAAATGCCTTTGTACAGATTTAAGGCTTGCCAGATCGATCTCTTCCATCATAAGATCGATCTCTCATCAAGTAAAAACCCAGGAGATCGATCTCTCATACCCCAGATCGATCTCTCATCAGCAGAACTCTAAGTTCTGGTACTAATAACCTCTAAACATGTTTGTATATCATCTTAACATTATTGAATTAACTTGTTTTGTCATTTCAAAATACATTAACTCAACAATCTCCCCCTTTTTGATATGACAAAACTCATCAAATAAACATGTTTAGTGACTTTGCAAAACTCCCCCTTTTTGTGAGCTTTGGACTTTGTTAATAACTTAACTCCCCCTCAGTTAAATCTTAACTCCCCCTCAATTAAATCATTCTTTTAAACATTTAGCACAAACAGCTCATGTTTCTTCTCCCCCTTTTTGTCATATCAATAACACAAGAATGGAATACTCATCATTTCAAAATAATATCTTGCATTAACACAACCAATGACATTTCATTAACACAAGTCAATCAACATTTCATTCAAGCAAATTTTTCACAGATAACATCAAGTAGCTTAATAGTGTTGTAACTACACTAAATCAAAGCACCTAATGCCTATTGTGAGGGAGGATCACGATCCAAAATATTCTCAACATGCGTGCGTGTTACTTGGAGCTCATCGAACATCGCCTCTTGAGTCTCTTGAATCTTATCCACTCTTTGGGTTAAGTCCTCGATCATACGCCGCTGAGTGGCAAAGCCGTCATTTATCTGCTGACTGAGGTCATTCACCATCGTCATGAGCATCTCCAATTCAGCAGGAGACGATGTTGGTGCAGTGGGCGGAGCCGATGGTTCCTGAGCTGGTGCAGCAGGTTGGTGTGCTGGTTCATCAATGGGGTCCTCCTCAGCCTCAGCAGGTTGCTGTTCTTGCTTTTTCGTCCACTCTCCCCGGAAATTTTTGTAGTACCCCATATGATGTAGGGTCCCAATGTTAAGCACGCTTTTGGGAGATGGGAGTTCGCCAGTTTCGCCGCTGCAGTTGATACCAAGGCGGTGGAGAAGATAAGCCACTGGTTGTGGAAAAACTATTGTGGTAGCTTGGCCACGCACAATCTTCAGCCAATCTTCGTATATAAAGTGAGGGAGGTTAGGTTTTTGGCTTGTGGTGTGAATGTGATGGAGCCAAAAATGATCTAGACGCCTAACGGTAGAATGACGAGTACCGAAAGGGCGGAGGTTCCACGAGATTATGAGGTGGAGTAACCGAAGGTGCATTGGAAGGTTACTCGCCTTGTCCCCGGGGAGTTCAAACGCAAAGGGGACTTCCTCATCCTCATTTGTTAAGCCTTCATCGCGTATATCAAACACTTTGGCTAGAACTTCAGAGTCAATTATAATGGATTGACCCATGACGAAGGTTTTGAAGGCAAGGATTTTGCAGGTGTCATCGGGGTCATAAACGAGTTCGGCATTGGAAAAGAATGCGCGAACAAGATTTGAAGGACAGGAGTGTTGATTTTCAAGAAGTTCGTCCAACCAAACTCCTCAAATTTTGACAAATAGGGAAACTCTATGCGATTGAGGAACGAAAAATCGATAGTGCGCCAATGCTTGATTGGCATGGTTGAAAAATATTCCTCATACCGCTTTCTTTTTGCTGGTGTTTTAAAACACCGATTGAAGGAAGCGATAGGAGGTGGAGGAATGGGTTGTGATGAGGAACCTGCCTCTCCTGTGGTTCTAGGAGGTTTGTTTGCTACTGACTTCCTAGGCATGATTCTAGATTCTAAAGAGGCACTAACTGGATTCAACAACGAGAAAAGCAATGAAACAGTACCTAGGTTTGACCTAGAATCAAAATGAACACAAATTGAAGACAGATTTTGAGAAAATCAGTAAGGAATGTTGGTTACAATACCGGATTTTGACACCGAGACGCAAGGAGGACCGTACAGAGATCGATCTGAGGAGGAATCGGAGGAAAAGATGCGAGGGAGATTTGGGAATTTGAAAATTGGGTTTCTAAAATTTGGGAATTTTACGAGGGTATTTATAGTCCAGGGCACAGGAGATCGATCTGTCGAGGCGACAGATCGATCTGTCATTTCCAGAAAGCCAAGGAAGATCGATCTGTCGTAAGGACAGATCGATCTGGTCGCAAACAGAGGCTTAGGGAGATCGATCTGTTACACACAGATCGATCTGTCGTTTAACAGAGGCTTAGGCAGATCGATCTGCCAAATGCAAAGATCGATCTGTATAATGCGGAAGCTTGAAGAGATCGATCTGTCGTGTGGACAGATCGATCTGCCTTTAAACAGAGACGTAAGGAGATCGATCTTATGGTTAGAAGATCGATCTGCTTAGCTTAACCTTGATGATTTAGGCTTGTTGGAGGTATGGAGATCGATCTATATTGCAAGGAGATCGATCTCTCATCCTCATGGCCAGAAAATCTTTGCAAAAACTCATTTAAAATCAATTTGAAACCAAGATTTTTGAAACACAAAAAATCCTAAGGCTTATCCATGAGTCCTAATTCACCTCTAAGGATACAAAACCTATCTCTATCAAGGGGTTTGGTGAATATATTAGCTATTTGATGTAGAGTGTCAATGTACTCTAAAATTATATCCCCTTTTTGTACATGGTCTCTAAGAAAGTGATGTCTAATTTCTATGTGCTTGGTTCTGGAGTGTTGTATAGGATTCTTAGACAGATTAATGGCACTGGTATTATCACATTTAATAGACACTTGTTTCATGTCAATACCATAATCTCTCATTTGTTGTTTAATCCACAACACTTGAGCACTACAACTACCAGCTGCTATATACTCAGCTTCAGTTGTGGACTGAGCTACACTGTTTTGCTTCTTGGAGAACCAAGAAATTAACCTATTTCCTAAGAATTGGCAAGTACCTGAAGTACTTTTCCTATCTATTTTGCAGCCTCCAAAATCAGCATCTGAAAATGCATGAAGGGCAAAAGTAGAGTCCTTGGGGTACCAAAGTCCTAGTGAGGGAGTGTCTTTGAGGTATCTAAAGATTCTCTTAGTTGCCAATAGATGTGATTCCCTAGGAGATGATTGAAATCTAGCACAAAGGCACACACTAAACAATATATCTGGTCTACTAGCAGTTAAATAAAGCAAAGAACCAATCATAGACCTATAGAGTTTAGTGTCTACACACTTACCACTTTCATCTTTGTCAAGCTTGATGTTGGTGCCCATTGGAGTGGTTTGAGGTTTGCAATTGTCCATCCCAAATCTCTTGAGCAAGTCCTTGGTGTACTTTGCTTGATTGATGAATGTTCCATCCTTTGTTTGCTTCACTTGAAGTCCCAAGAAGAATGTGAGTTCTCCCATCATGCTCATCTCAAATTCTCCTTGCATGATCTTAGCAAATTCTTGGCATAAAGACTCATTAGTTGAACCAAAAATAATATCATCTACATATACTTGTACAACTAGTAAGTCCTTATTTTTATTTTTTATGAATAATGTGGTGTCTACCTTTCCTCTTGAGAACCCTTTTTCTATTAAGAACTTTGACAACCTTTCATACCAAGCTCTAGGAGCTTGTTTTAACCCATAAAGTGCCTTAGATAATTTGAAAACATGTTCAGGAAATTCATGATTTTCAAATCCGGGAGGTTGCTCTACATAGACTTCTTCATTAATGAAACCATTCAAGAATGCACTCTTTACATCCATTTGATATAACTTGAAATCTTTATAACATGCAAAGGCAAGTAACATTCTTATTGCCTCTAATCTAGCTACCGGTGCATATGTTTCATCATAGTCTATGCCTTCCTCTTGTCTATAGCCTTGAGCAACTAGCCTAGCCTTATTCCTTACGATCACACTATTTTCATCCATCTTGTTCTTGAATATCCATTTAGTTCCAATTATTGAGTGATCACTAGGCCTAGGAACTAGTTTCCATACTTTGCTTCTCTCAAATTGATTTAATTCTTCTTGCATTGCTAGGAACCAATTATTGTCTTCTAAGGCTTCATTGACATTCCTAGGCTCAATTTGAGATACAAAGGCTATATATTGGCACATATTCCTTAGGGATGATCTAGTTCTAACTCCAAGAGTTGGATCTCCTACTATTTCACAATCTTTTACATATCCTAACTCTCTTGGTGCTCTAGGCTCTCTTTCTAAAACCTCTATTTCTTCTTCATCTTCTTTATTTAAGTCAAGCTTTTCTAGAAAGTCATCTTCTAAGCCTTCATCAAATATTCCAACATTTTCATCATTGGTTGAATCTTTAGATATATTATTTGATTCATCAAATACAACATGAATAGACTCTTCAACCACTAATGTTCTTTTGTTATATATTCTAAAGGCCTTTGAATTCAATGAATATCCTAGAAATATTCCCTCATCACTCTTGGCATCAAATTTTCCTAAGTTATCTTTTCCATTATTTAGAACAAAGCATTTGCAGCCAAAAGGATGGAAGTAACTAATGTTAGGCTTCTTGCCTTTGTAGAGCTCATAAGGAGTTTTCTTTAGCATGGGTCTTATCATAGCTCTATTAATTATATAACATGATATGTTTATAGCTTCAGCCCAAAAGTACTTTGGCAAGTTATTTTCACATAACATGGTCCTAGCCATCTCTTCCAAAGTTCTATTTCTTCTCTCAACTACACCATTTTGTTGTGGTGTCCTAGGGGCTGAAAAATTATGGCTAATTCCTTGATCATTGCAATACTCATCAAATCCTATATTTTCAAATTCTTTGCCATGATCACTTCTAATGCTTGTTATTGTATATCCTTTTTCATTTTGAGTCACCTTTGAGTAAGTTATGAATTTCTCTAAGGCTTCATTTTTTACTCTCAAAAAGAACACCCAAGTGTATCTAGTGTAATCATCAACTATTACAAAACCATAGTGTTTCCCACCTAGGCTAGTGGTTCTAGTTGGTCCAAACAAGTCTAAATGCAGTAATTGAAGAGGCCTAGTGGTGGATACACTATTCTTAGGCTTGAAAGTTGTCCTCTTGTGTTTTCCTTTAACACAAGCTTCACATATTTCTTCATGATCAAAGGATATTTTGGGTAAGCCTATAACTAGATCCTTTCTAGCTAATTTGGATAGCACATGCATGCTAGCATGACCTAGTCTTCTATGCCATAACCAAGATTCCTTTTTGTTGTCTACCATTAAGCATATGTTTTCATTTTTGAGTTCATTAAGGTAGACTATATATATGTTACCTTGCCTATGACCTAGAAGGAGAATTTTATTTGACTTAGGATCTATAACATTACACTTCATACAATCAAAAATTACTTTGCAACCTTTGTCACAAAGTTGACTAATGCTTAGTAAGTTATGCTTTAGACCCCTAACAAGTAATACTTTTTCTAAAGAGAAATGATCATTACCTATTGAGCCACTTCCTTCCACTTGGCCTTTGGAGTTGTCCCCAAAAGTGACTTCTCCACCAATTTTCGATTTGAAGGAATTGAAATGGCTTTTATCACCCGTCATGTGCCTTGAGCATCCACTTTCTAAGTACCAAGCTTCTTTTGTTTTAGCTTTGTGGCTATGCTCAATCACTTACAACAAAAAAATAAACACACTCAAGTCTTAGGTACCCAAATTCTCTTGGGTCCTTGGAGGTTAGTAAATGAAATTCTTGATCCCATTGGGATCCATTTTGCTAATGCATTGCAGTCCTTGGAATGAATTACCTCTTTTGGAATCCATATCCTTTTTACAATTTTTCCTTTAAGATTCCTCATCTTTATATTGCAATAATGTGACTTATGTCCCTTCTTATTACAATATGAACAAGTAGTTGCAGGTTTATTTATGCTCTTCCTAGCAATAAAACTCTTAAGATGGGTCTCCCTACTTTGTGCATTATACCCTAAGCCATTTTTGTCAAAAAATGCCCTTTGGGTTTCTAACATGCTATCTAGCTTTTGTTGCCCCATGTGAAACCTATTAAAGGAGTTATGTAAATTGCTATTTTTCTCCTTAAGGTCACAAATTTCTAAATTTGCAATCTCTAGTTTCTTCTCACATTCCAATTTATCTTTTAACATTATCTCATTTTCCCTTTTTAATTTAGATATTAACTTTTTATACTTCATGCTCATAGATTCATACTCTAATGCTAAATCATCAAATGCATCTTGCAGTTCATCAAAAGAGTATTCATTGATATTAGAAGTTACCTTTTCATCATCATCAATTGCCATGAAGCATAGGTTGGCAATGTCCTCATTTGATTCATCATCGGAGCAGTCACTGTCACTCCATGTTGCTACCATTGCCTTCTTTTTATGAAACCTATCATTGGATCTTTTGAGAAGAGGACAGTTAAATTTTATGTGTCCAGGTTTTTTACATTCATAACACACAATAGAGTCTTTTCTACCTACTTCCTCTTGTTCTCTCCTATTGTTTCTCCTATTGCTATTACTAGCTCTCATCCTCATGAATTTATTAAATCTTTTGGCAAACATTGCCATCTCAATATCCTCCTCACTGCCACTCTCATTTTTAATCTCCTTTTCAGCAGTGGATTTTAGAGCAACTCCCACTTTCTTGGGTGGCTCTTCATTTCTTTTAAGCTTCATCTCATAAGTTAGCAAGGAACCTATTAATTCATCTAAGGACAATGTGTGTGGATCCTTCGATTCCTCTATTGCTGTCACTTTAGCTTCCCATGATTTAGGTAAGCTATTTAAAATTTTCTTCACCATTTCAATGTTAGAATATATTTTTCCTAAGGACTTTAGTCCATTAATTACATTTGTAAATCTAGTGAACATATCACTAATCGATTCTCCTTCCTTCATCCTAAAAAGCTCATAATCATGTGTGAGCATACCTACTTTTGTCTCCTTCACTTGGGTTGTACCCTTATGAGTTATTGCCAATTTATCCCATATTTGCTTGGCATTATCACACCTGGAGACTCTATTATATTCATTAGGACCTAAAGCACAAAATAATGTGTGCATAGCTTTAGCATTTAGCTGTGCACATTTAATGTCATTAGAATCCCATTCATCTTCTTCTTTGGGAATATCTCTTCCCTCTATTTTCTTTGTAGGGATTTGAGGTCCCTTAACTATAATTCTCCATACTTCATAATCGTTTGCTTGAATGAATAGCATCATCCTAGTCCTCCAATACGAATAATGTTCACCATTGAACATGGGAGGTCTCACCGTAGAGTGCCCCTCTCCTACCAAACTAGCTGCTACATTGTTAAGAGCCATATGATCGTTTCTAATTCTTAGGAAGTTATTCCTATGTGATTAGAGAGTCCTAGCTCTGATACCAATTGTTGGCTCTACCGAGAGGGGGGTGAATCGGTTTTCTAACAATTATGGCAGATTTTAAATTAATCACAATTTAAACACAAATGATAATGAATAAAACAGTGCAATATAACAATTTAATGCAAAGAGAAGGAAAGAGAAACAAACACAGTCACTTATAGAGGTTCAGCCAAACTCTTGCCTACGTCCTCTCTCCTTGACCTTCTTGTCAAGTGCTTTCTTTCTCTCTTTCAATAGAGCTTACAAATTTCCTTTTATAGGTTAAGGAATAACCTCACTACCCTTGGCAATACAGAAAAAGTATTCAGCCTCTTACAATATACTCTCACTGAGGAACAATCCTCTTCTCTTTTAAGATAAGACTGAATACAATTTAATGCTTTAAAGTGGTAGGACAAATGTAGCCTTTTTGCACTTAAGCTTTTACAATGATTCTCAATGAATGAGCAATAGGGACACAAAGAATGAAAGAATTAAAGCTTGAGAATGTTTGGAATATGCAGCAATAGTGTCTCCCTTCTCTTTGTCTTCAATGCTTGGTTAAATACTGAAGGATGGGTAGTTGGAGCATTAAATGCTATTCTTCCTGTTATGTTTTGCAGAAACTAGCCGTTGGGTGCCTCCAGTAGAGTGCCAGATCGATCTGCCTTCTTGGCCAGATCGATCTCTTAGTTATAAATCCTGCAAGATTGAAGCACAAATACACAAGGAGATCGATCTCATAGGTTAGCAGATCGATCTGTTAGTTTAAAAGTAATGAGGCAGATCGATCTGTCGAATAGGCAGATCGATCTCCTTAACTCTCTGTTTGAAGCAAGATCGATCTCCAGATCGATCTGCCATGCAATCTCGTAGAGAGGAGATCGATCTCTCAACAACACAGATCGATCTCTTTAGCTCTCTGACTTTGAGGAGATCGATCTCTTCCTTACCAGATCGATCTCTCAACTCTAGCATTAGCCAGATCGATCTCTTAACCCTTGCAGATCGATCTCATTCTTCCTAAATGCCTTTGTACAGATTTAAGGCTTGCCAGATCGATCTCTTCCATCATAAGATCGATCTCTCATCAAGTAAAAACCCAGGAGATCGATCTCTCATACCCCAGATCGATCTCTCATTAGCAGAACTCTAAGTTCTGGTACTAATAGCCTCTAAACATGTTTGTATATCATCTTAACATTATTGAATTAACTTGTTTTGTCATTTCAAAATACATTAACTCAACAGAATAGCACAGTAACATGTTGGTAAATAACTTTCGGGGAGGTATAGACACTATAAACACTTGTAAATGAATGAGAAAGATTTAGTGAAAAATGCATGTGTTTACCTTTCATTTAATAAGAAATTAAGTTATATGATTGAATGGTGGGACTGGCATTAACGCTGTCATGACCTAAATTACCTAAAAATCAGAGTAAATTTTTTGCTTTTTCATTTATTATTTAATTCTTACCTTTCTCTCATCGTGACCATCTTACCAAATAGTTGGGCTATGATTCGGTGTTAGTCACCTCTCACCTATTTACCATTCCATTTTCATAATCACATTAACATATCAGAGTTTACTATCCCTTGACTTTAACTAAATACATACACAATGGTATTTATAACTCTACATCCCCGACATCATATCCATTTACAGTACTGTGCATTACATATTTAGATACAAAACTATACAAATGTGTATACCTGTCTCTCGATGGGAAGCAACGGATACCAAGATTGCAAGTCCTTAGCAGCTCACTAACTACTATGAGTGCTCTGAAAGGATGGGAAAATAAGGGGGTGAGCAAACAACAAGCTCAGTAAGGCAATTATGCAAGTAAGTAGATAGCTCCACTATCTACATGCTCATAATGCCATGCCCTTAAAATCCATTTCTTTTCATTAAAATCTCAAGCACAAAATCAGGTATGTCATCAATGACTTAGTTTCTAAAACTGTTCGTACATATATAAATCATACTACTTATGCATCAATGGCATTTTATGTGACATCATTAAATCATACTTAGCATGAGGTAAATCAAGATCATGCCATGTAAAACAAATTATGAGAAACAAATCTTTTCATGAATCTATGATTAACGCATGGAAAACTCATCATGCTACTACATTTAAATCGCTTCATTAAATCTATAGTTTAAAATAACCCGAAGGGGTTAAGCATCTTATAAAAATTCATTAGAACAATTTGTTATAAAATTCTGTTAAAAATCACATCTCAGTATAAATCACAAAATCGGGGGCCTGACCCCTCCCTCGGGTCTACCCTAGTCTATCGAGACCACAAGTTATATCATGTGAGACAAGTAGGTGACTATCAGTAACAACAAGGACTATGGCCATAACCTAGTGATACCTGGCAACACGGTACCTAGTGTGCGGGGTATCACACTTGAAACGGGAGGTGGGTCGGTCCTACCCACTAGAACAGTATAACATCAGGATTACAAGGGCAAGGCTTGCTGCCTCGTGGCTAATGCCACTTCACTCCAATAATCACCATGGTACAACGTACTCCGCGTGACATACATGGTACAACGTACTCCGTGAACCCAAGCTCAGTCAGGGGTGCCTGCGATAGGTCTTATCCACCTATACCATCTTTGTCTCAGTATGCACATGTGAGCATATCATCTCACTGTGACACACAGTCTACAAGAGGCTCCAACAAGGCTATATGCATGTCATATAAATCCCTGTATGAGTGAAGCTCTAGCACGACTCCATGCATATTCATGATATCTAAAAATCTCGTGCGAGCGAAGCTCTAGCACGGTGTCATAAAAATCAGTAAAATCTGCGTACGAGTAGCACTCCAATACGACTTAAAAATGAATGAGTTATAAATCCATATAAAATCACGTGTGAGAGAGCTCCAGCATGGTGTTATGCATCAATAAATCAAATCTCGTGCGAGTTACACTCCAGCACGGCTTTATGCATAAGTAAATCAAATCTCATGCGAGTTACACTCCAGCACGACTTATATGCAATATAATATCAAAACAGGATGCGAGCTAAGCTCTAACACCTCTCATGCATGTCAAATCATAAAAACTAGTGTGAGCAATCACTCCAGCACCTTTTTATGCATATCAAATCAAAACACATCAAAACAATCAAAACAGAGTGCGAGCTAGGCTCCAACACCTCTCATGCATTTCACAATAATAAAATAAGTGCGAGCAACCGGTCTAGCACATTTCATGCATATGATGTCACACAAGTCGGTATGAGCAAACGCTCAAGCACGTTTTATGCACACTCACAAACTCAGATATAGTGCGAGCTATGTGCCGCACTATATGTTTCCATTTAAACTTGATAGTTGGCCCATTTTCCAAATAATTTTCATTTAAATCATAATAACACTTACGTAGTGTTATATTGTGAAATTTATGCAAATACTGGCTAATCTACCGATTTTCTTTGCTTAAAAACCCAAAAAATTCCTTAATTCGTAAAATTCCTTAAATCATGCATTTCATTCATGTCATGCTTTCACCATCCTTAGGTGAACTTCCTTCAATAGGGGTAAAATAGTCTTTTCCAATTTTGAGTCCTTAAAATCTTTAAACCATTTTAGGACCTTTGTACAATATCAATGTATACATACATATTCAGTGTATAAAAAAGCTATTTAAAGTACGCGTAGCTACCTCTAGCTACTCACACAATTCCCTTATCTCATTTTCTGTACAGTCTAACCTTTCCACTGATGTCTCATCGCACAGTCCGATTTGCTTCCAATCCAAATCTCTGAAACTGCGTATAAATATTCATCAGGTCAAATACAATATAATTAATTGTATTTCATATTTTCTAGGCTTAATTTTAAATCATTGGGCCCGTTTACCCATATTGGGTCCGATTGGGCCTTAATCGGCCTTAAGCTCGTTTTCCACTCACTATTCACATTATCGAGGCCTCTTGGGCTCATTGGGCCCATCAGTATTTATTGAGCCTCATTCTAAATTCTCGAATAGCTTATGAATTATTTACGACAATTTATCCCAATTTTCAAAATATAATTCATTTAATGCGGAAATTTAAATCCGTAATTTATGCGGTAATTCTAACACGTATAACTATGCAAATTGTCGTAAATAAGGGTTACTTACCAATATTCAGTGATCGTACACAAATCGAGGCTGTCTCAAGCTCTCGTTTGACTTCAATTGTCGAGCTACACAATTAAATATTTTTTTGGGTAAACTTTCAGTCGAATATTAATCAAATTAAATATTTTGAAATTTAAATCAGTCAATTTCGACCGCTTACCGACTTACCCGTAGCTCGATTGCATCACTAAAATTTTTCCTCTTTTTCTTTCATTTTTTTCTTCTTTTTCCTTTTCTTTTTGGCAGAACTGGTCCGGTCCAGTTAAGCGTAGAAGCCTCTTCACTGAACCGCCGACCTGTTCAGGGCCCCTTTGGTCGTGCCGGCATCGTCCGGCCGGTTCCTGGTGTGCCATTACTGTCATTCAACGAGTCTCGTCCTGGGGAATACTCGACTGGCCTCGATCAGGACCAATCACCACTGGTGGCCGCCAGATTCCCTCTTTTCCTCCGCTGTTGTTCCTCTTCGATTTGCCGGCGTCGGTGGAGCGCGTCCTTGTCGCTAGTGGTTCGCGCTGACATCCTCTTCCTTTTTCAGTGGTCGTGGTGCCTCGTCTAATGCCAGTGATGGCTCGTCGGTGCTCTCTTCCTCGGTGACTTTGTTTCGCGTTTTGGGTTCTGCGAGTTTCTCTCTCCGCGATTTTCCAATTTAGTTTCAGTTTTTTTTTATAATAGATTTTTATTATTATTTTGTTCATTAAAATAATAACAAAATCATAAAAATATCTCAAAAATTCAAATTAAATTCATTTAATCCGTAAATGAATTTATCAGTCCGATTTTACCTTTTCGGTATATTTTTCTGAATACTTTCGGGATTATTTTTCAAAGTGAAAATTCTGATTTATTCCAATAAATTCATATCTTGATCAATTTAACCCGAAATTTAATTATTTCTTCGTTATTGATCAAGATTTCTCAATCCCATATTTTTAATTAAATTTTATTGTCACGATAAATATCGAATTTTGATCTTTTGATCGTTTTACCCTTGCACGTGTTCGGGAATACCATTTCAATCCTTCATTTCACGAACACTCACGCATTTCATGTTTTAAATAAAATCGGGTCTTACAGATGCACAACCTAATTGTTAGTGGAGTGTAGTCACAATCAGAGGACAGGTAAGTATGAAAGAAAAATGAAAAATTTACTATGATTTTTGGATCGTGACAATAATTAACTTAATTAGCTGACTTAAATTTAAGATTATCACTACTTAATTATCATATAATTTCTTTTTAACCGAATTTAGCATTGTTTCCTATTAAATTTCGGTGCACTACTTAAATTACTTACATGAATTTAAATTTATTTCTACATTCATGTGCATTTAACTTGATGACTTATGGTAGATTACCTTAATCTATACTAATTTGGTCACATGAATATGTTTCTACTAAATAAGTTGAGTTCATGAACCTATTCATGTACATACATTATGCATCTAAATTATGTTCACCCTATACAATTTATCATTGCTGTACTTTATTTATATTGGATTTTAAATTTTTCAGATTTAACATTTATACTTACCTATTATGTCAATGTCTTACACATCCCTATATTTCCTAAACTAAAATACACCAAAGTTATTATACTAAGTGGTGTGAACCCAAATAATCACTATCCTAACTTGATATATCCTATCACTTAATTAAATTGGATCCTCCTATCCACAGATTAATTTCGACTTAACATAGAAACAATGAAAAATTGGTATAAGGAAATTGCAGTCTTATAAATTCTAACAATTGGGAGAAAATTTAAGATGGCCATTAGGGATAGGGTATTCGGCCATTTAGCAATATTAAGGAAATTTTTGTATTTCATCAAATTCTGTATTGTGATTAAAGAAAATAGTAGGACAACATGAACTAAAACTTAGCCATGAAAGTTGAATGATGGGACATAGTTTCGGCTACAAAAAGCAAAAGAATAAATTGATTTTTATGTACGTGTAAATTTATATGCAAACTAAAATTCTGGAATTACATAGTGTCATAGTTAAATTAAAAATGTTCAATTTAAAAGGTGGAAAGTCTAGAGTTCATGAAATTGGGGGAAATTCAAATTTGAGCTAAGAATTTTATAAACTAGGTGGATTCGTAATACTTGGCTGATGAATTTACTATTTCAATGAGTAATTTTAAAATTAGTGCTGGAATTGTTCAAGAATGGTCAGAAAGGAGTGTTCAGCCAAGGGAGAAATTTAGGGATTTTAAGTTAAATTGAGTTCGAGAATTAGATTATACAACTATCATGAAATCAGTACATACATTGGATGCATGTGGTGAGTAAGGAAAATAATATTGTTTTGCATGTAGTGAATGAGAATGAAATTCAAAATTTTAATTCTCCTTGGCTGAAATTATAATAATTTACTAGTTGATATAGCAATGTCAAACAATTGTTGAAATGTTAAATGAATATGGAAGATTGGGTCCGGTCATTTTGAAATGTTAGGAACAAATTTGCTTGCTGAAATTTAAAGATTAAGTTAGCAAATCTGTGTATAAATAACATAGTTTCATAATTGTAAAACCAGAAATTTAGCCAATGATTAAGGATGGTTTATGGGAGTTTCGGCCATTGAGTAAAGTTGGAAATATTAGTTGTTGGAAAATTTCAGAAGTTCAAATAGGATTTATGTGTGAAAAATATGTATTTATAATATTGCATGAATCTAATGTAAAGTTAAGAATATTACTTGAGGCATTCGGCTATTTTGAGATGATTAAGAAAGATTAGCTAATTAGATTTTAAATGTTAGACCAGAAATGTGTGGTCAAATAAGGTTATTCCATGAAATTGTAAGAAATAAGCTTATGTTATACAAGTAGGAATACCCAGGGTGAAGTGTCGGTCATGACAACGGAATTGGGAATTTTCATTCTCCAATAATGTGTTGTGTTTGAAACTAGTAGATCACATTAGCGTTAGCTTAGTTTTTAAAATTTTCATAGCTGAAATTGTAGTGAAACAAGGTAAATTGGCTTGATGAAATTATAGTAAACCGAAATAGATAAGTAGAGGGAATAAATTGAGCCTTTTCATTTAATCCAAAATTTTAGAAACAAACTTTGAAATATATTACGAGATGTGTTTAAAGGATGATAATGATAATTGGAGAGGTAGAAACCGATTTAGGCAACTATGGGCACTAAGTGAGAAGGATAAGTTGTAATATTGAAAATTGGTCTTGTGAGTGTTGAATATGCTAAAATTTTATTTGTTTATTTATGAATGTTAAATGACACGTTGCCTTTAAATGTTGATTCGCAGCAACTACTTCAACAGGCGCCAAGGAAGCTTAGGCGCATATATGCGCGTCTAAGGCGAAAAAGGGTAAAGTTGGGCACGTAGCTGTTGTGTGGTAAGGGATTTATTTGGTTGTTGTTAGTGAAATGCCTTAGGATAGGTTAGATCTATTTTTTTAAAGATAGGCTGTAGGTTAGTTGAGTTGCTAGGATAGTTTAAAATAGAAATTTCCTTACCTTATACTACTGATTTTGCAATATGTTCATTTTGAAATTGCCATGGTCTAAAACTTTGTCACAACATGGAGCTCATCGTTTTATATGATATGTTTTGAAATGTTAGTATCATGTGCGTGTGAGCAGCACATTATAATTTTGTAACTGCATTCAAAGCTGTTTTGCATGGGCTCTTTGACTGTGTTTTGGAAATAGCATAAAGTCCCAAGAATTGCAAACATGCTGATTTTTGAAATGACGGTACATGTTTTTATATCGATGGGTTATTTTCCCCGAAACTTTGGAATTTTGAATTTGGGTTGATTTGATAAATTATAATTTGAACCCAAGTCACACTGTGAGACCCCATAAATGTATAACTTTGTATATATGTAAATGGTGATGCATTTATAATGTGAAGCATAAATGATGCAGAGTCCAAAAGTTCATTGTACGCACTTGTGATAAGAGTTGTGATATACGTAAAAGTTTCATTATGTATGAATATGAAGAAATTAACTTTTGTATGTGATGAATATGAATGGAATGGAATATGAGTAGTGTGATAAAATGGAATGAAGTTGTATATGAGGTGTGAATCTTTATACTTCCAATTGGTTTTGTATTGTATACATTTGGTTTTACAAGGAATGTACAGAAGTTTTAATGAGTGTAAAGTGTGAATGGATGTCATTTTCAAGTTTTAAAAGTGGCTGGATGAGAAAATGACTATTGCAGCAAATTAAGGATGTTTGGGTGTGAGTTGCTGCAGAAAAACTATAAAAAATCTAGAAAACATGAAGGTCAGATCGATCTCATAGGATGAGAGATCAATCTGGAAGAGCCAGAATGCTCTTATTCAAGAGATAGGAACAACGCAGAGCGATCTCCAATGGAGCTAGATCTATCAACTAAACATTATGTGTAAGGCCCGAATTTTTATCAGATTTCCTTATGATTCACTTGATGTAAACATGATTATATGTAAATTGAATCATAAGAAGAGTTTTACGTGAATGAAAAATGCAAATGGAATGAATAAAAATTTTCGAATGCATTTAGAGATCAAATGGAGACTGAAATGACCACATATTAAACAAATGGGATTCGGACCATTCGGAATGAAGATAAGAATTTAAAACACGAAATGAGGAAGTGTTCGTGAAGGGAAATTGTGTCGATTTGGTCCAGAAAACGTTAAAGGGTAAAACGGTTAAAAGACCCGAAATTCAATGTCAATTCGGTAAGAAAATTACACTGTAAATATGGATTCAAGAAATCTTGATCAATAAAGGAGAAATAATTAAATTTCGGGTTAAATTGATCAAGATATGAATTTGTAAGAATAAACCGAAATTTTCACCTCGGGAAATTACCCCGAGACTATTTGAAAAATACCCCGAAAAATAAATAAGATAATATATATATTTAATTGATTTAAATATATATTTAAATATTTTAGGTATATAATATAATATAATTAAAAAAAAGTTAAAGTCAAGTTAATGAAAAAAAAAGAAAAAAGAAAAAAAAGAATAGAAATAGAATCGCGAGTTGCGATTCTGTTTGAGAAGAAACAGAAGGAAGACTCGAGGGAGCCGAGCCCCTTCTGCCTCCACCAATCGGAGGCCACCGGCGAGGAACCCAGGCGACCGACTGAAGGAAAACGCAGCAGAAGCCATCACCGGCGCTGGTAGAGAGAGGAAAACGTCTGACAATCGAGAGAGAGGGAAACTGAGAGAAAAAAAGAGAAAATGGAAGAGAGGGAGCGATCGGTGGCTGAGGAAGGGAGGAGCGACCCACCACCGGCCAGAGAGGGATGACGATGGCGCCGATCCAGGCGCAGATCAGCCGAAAACGTTACGAAACGGCAAGAAAGGGGTACCGACGTTGGAGGAGAGAAGAGGCCAAACCGGCCACTTTCCGGTGAGCTTTGGCGAAGCTGACCCAAGATCCATGCACTGGACTACCCTACGGATAAGCTGGAGGCAGAAGTCGATAGAGAACCGGCCGAAAAAGCCCCGAACGGCAAGGGAGAAAGTTGGACTGGATTGAACCAGGTTGAACCGGACCGAACCGGTTCAGCCAGAAAAAGAAGAAAAAGAAAGAGAAAAAGAAAAAGGAAAATGGGGAAAATTCAGTGATACAACCGAGCTCCGGGTAAGCCGGTAAGTGGTCAAATGGACCAATTTAATTTTTGAAATAATTATTTAAATATATATTTGATCGGATTTAACCCAAAAAATATAAATGAGTAGCTCGATAATCGACGACAAACGAGAGCTCGAGTCAACCTCAATTTGCGTACTATCATGGAATCTCGGGTAATTAACCCTTATTTACGACAAATTATATCGTTATGCGTATTAGAAATTCATCGCATAAATTACGGATTTAATTTTCGCATTAAATTATATATATTCTGGAAATTGAGATAAAATGTCGTAAATAATTATTTGAGTTATCCAAAAGTTTAGAACGAGGCCCAATAAATTGTTGGTGGGCCCAATATGCCCAACAGGCCTTGATAATGTGATTAGTAAATGAAAAAATGAGATTAAGGCCCATTAAGATGCAATCGGGCCCAATAAGGGTAAACGGGCTCAATATTATAAATTGAGCCCATTAAAAGTGAAATACAAATAAAATGTACTGTATTTAACCCGATAAATGATTTTCTGCAGCTCCAGAGAATAAATTAGGAGTTAAACAGATCGGGTGGGAGGTAAAGATGAAAAAGGTAGAATGATCAGAGAAATTGAGGTAAGGAAATTGTGTGAGTAGCTAGTGGTACCTACACATATTTTCGGGTAGATTTTCGAATAATTAAATTGTATATGAAAAATATCGGTAGAGACCCGACATAAAAAAATTACCATTTTGCCCCTACTAATGGAAATTTTGGAAAAGTTAGGATTGGATGGACATATGCATAAATATCAAGTTTTGAGTGTTTTCACAATGAAATATTGCTTTTTAGCACATGATATAATATTTATTTTTACCTAAGAGGGTAAATGACGATTTTAGCCCTGTGAAGGGTAAATATTTTGACTTTTAGAAAAAGTTATGAAAACCAAGAACTGAGTGTTCTTGATGTATTTTAATGCTTTTCAATAAGAAATTGGGTAGGTTGGCTGAAGTTTTATCAATTGACATGAAATGGCACGTGGCAGGTGCTGATTTTGGTTTTGAAAATCATTCTTTGAAAAAAAAAACTGAGCAACCTACATGATTTATGTGGAAACAAAACGTGCTGAGAGCATTACTCGCACGAGATTGACATGATTTGTGCATGTGACAGAGTGCTAGAAGCTTAGCTTGCACTCGATTTTTACATGATTTTATACATAACATTGTGCTAGAGCTTAGCTCGCACTAGTTTTCATACGAGTTTTGACATGGTGCTAGAGCATAGCTCGCACTAGATGTCCACTATACTTGTTGCCGTGCTTGAGACTACTCACACGTGATTTTTGACATGCATAGGGCCGTGTTGGGAGCTTCGGGTAGGCTGTGTGCCACATCGATTAAATAGGCTTGCACGTGCTTATTGAGACGTGACGTGATATGATATGTTGACATGGGTCCATGGAGTACACTGTACCGTGCAAGTAGCATGGAGTACGTTGTACCGTGTTGTGATTGTGATATGCCGTCTTCGGACGATGTTCAGATCTGCTATGGACCGGCAAGTTGGACTTGACCCACCTCCCGTGTGGAAGTAGATGAGGTGATACCCCGCACACCTGATCAGTGTAGCCTGGGATCACAGGATATGGCCATAATCCTAGAGTTATTACCCTTATTCTTGCCTAGTCTCACATGTCACTTACTTTATGAAATTGCATGTCACTTATTTGCAAAATCACATATTATTTGCTTTGTGAAATCACATATTACTCATTACTTGATTTTGTGATTTCATGATTTTATATTATGGAACTGAGTCCTGATGATTTTGGGGTGGATGTGAATTTGAAATAAATGGCATGTTTTGATATAATGTGCATTATTTAAATAGCATGATGCATAATTCCATGCTTTACTTGCCATTTCACGAAATGAATTGTCAATTTGAAATAAATGGCATGCTTTGACATAATGTGCATGATTAAAATAGCATGAAGTATAATTCCATGCTTTACGTGCCATTTCACGAAATAAATTGTTTTATAGGAATTATTTTATCTGGCATAAAAATATGCATGAAATTCGTATTTAAGATTGATTTCAAAAGAAAATGATTTAATACATGGCATCATGAGCATGTAGATAGTGTGGTTATCTACTTGCTTGCATGATTGCCTTACTGAGCGCGTGGTTTGCTCATTCCCCTTATTTTTCCCTCTTTTCAGAGCACTTGCAGAAATTAGTGAGCGGCTGAGGTTTTGCATTCTTGGTATTTGCTGCTTTCGATCATCGAAAGGTATACACTTGGTATGATTTTATATCTAAACATGTAATAGCATAGTAATCAATTTGGAATGTAATATGGGGGATGTAAATATTAGTAAACACGTATAAGTATAGAGTCTCAATTATAAAGTATACGTGTTTGAATTTAAATAAATTAAAAGATAGATGTCATGGTAATTGGTAAAGGGTGATTAATACTGACTCATAACCCAACTGTTTTGTGGTGAGAATGTTCACGATCGGGAAAAGAAAGGAAAAAGTGAAAAATTTGTAACAATGTTTGGTAAAAATGGGTCGTGACAGAGGTGGTATAAGAGCTGAGTTAGCCTGATATGAGTCGGTATTAGTAAGTAAAAAAGTTACATCCCCATATTACTATGCTTTGTTACGATATAACTGTGTATACCGAGATAGGATCAGACTAATAAATGGTTATGAATGCCAAGAATATAATCATTATAAGTGATAGCCACTACGGTAGATGGGCGAGTACATGTACTTGAGGCCGTAAAGGTAGGCATGAGAGTGGTAATGATTTGGAATATGATTATGAGCTGGACAGGTTAAGGTAATTTTAAAAGTTCATACCACAGGAATTTGTGAGGTAAAGGACCTAGTAGCTATTGAGTACTAAATGAATAAGATAGCGAAATTTCACGGGTTCTATCGATGTATGTCGACTGAGAAGTGACTTTTGATGTGCTTATGTTGGAGGGCGAGATGGAACATGGATGGGAGTTCTCTCGACTCATTTTCGGAGTTAGACATCCAGAGCTGACATGAGATAATTCTGGATACACAGAGATAGTATATTTTGGACTCTGACCCAGAGGAACAGGTCAATTGACGGGTATGAATCTCGATTTACATCCTTGGGCAGGTATGATCCAACATTATGAATAGTGGAATCGGAAGGCCTGAAAGTCAGGGAAAGACTCAGATCGTCTATCAGAGTCTGATTAGCCCTGTTAGATATCATTACATACGACGAGGCAGTGCGCAGACCACAGTGGTACGAATAAGATTATGAATTGCACTCCTTAGAGTTTGGGAAAGATATAAAGGCCGAAATAGATATGGAAAAGAATAGTGGATGTCAAAGGTGTCAGAGTGAGAAGGAGGCCATTTGGCAAGAGATTTATAGTTAATAAGACATGGGGTAAGATGATTAATAAGCCCCCAATGTATCTAGTTTCAACGTTTACGAGGGGTATTGTGATTGGAGGACCCCAACCTACTACTGAATAGTGTAGAATGTGTGGTAAATACCACGAAAATAGATCCCACATCTGATTGACTAAAATATGCGTTAGGAGTGGTAATACAGGCTATTTATTTAAGGATTGCCTAGAGCTGGGTGAGATTACCCCCACAGAAAGGTAAAGAGCTTGAGGAAGCCTTGTTGATACCTCTACATCGAAAAAAGAAGGTCACAGTCGAAGAGAATGGGGAAATAAGCTATTAGTCGAGGGCGAATGTATGCCTTGGACCAGGACACTATTGATGCTTCATTTGATATGGTGGAAAGTACCACCCTATTTGTGAATATTAAAGCAATTGTTTTAATTGATCCTGGTGCCATGCATTATTCAAATCACCTTCATCAGTATATAAGTTAGCGAAAAATATGAAGCCTATACCTTTAGGCAAAATGCTGATAGTTAGCACCCCAATGAATACTAATCAGCTAACTGAATGTGTATGTAAAGATTGTAAGTTGAAAATGAGGGAAAAGGATATGTCAGCCGATCTTATTCAATTGAATATGAATGATTTTGAGGTAAACCAATCCATTCCCAAATTGGTCGGCTGTAGACTATGCTGTTTAGATTTCTATTCTAAGATAGTGATATTTTCACTTGGAAAAGTGTATAGTATGTTTTAACAAGTGATGAAATAATTTAATAGTTGTAACTAAAGGAATGAATGATTGTACTAACAGAATGATTAATGATGAGAAGATTTCATCGCTTATGTGGTTGATATGGATAAGATATATCCGGAGTTGACAGATACCCTAGTAGTCAGGAAGTTGCCTGATGTCTTTCCGGATGATCTACTAGGGTTGTCACTAGTTAGAAAGATGGAATGTTGTATTTATTTGGTACCTGGTATTGTGTCGATATCCTAACCACTATATAAAATGGCTTCAGTGGAACTGAAGGAACTAAAGAAGCAATTACAGGAGTTATTGGATAAGGATTTATCAGACTGAGTGTCTCACCACGAGGAGCACTGGTCTTATTTGTGAAAAAAGAAAGATGGAAGCCTCTGACAAGGAATTATTATTGATTGTCGAATGAGGCTATTATCAAGAATGAGTGTTCCCTTCCATGTATTGATGAGCTATTGGATTAGCTTTGGAGAGCACAGATCTTTCGAGATCAATTTGAAGTCTGGGTATCATTTGTTGAGAATTTGGGATATGGATGTACCCAAGACAATTTTTCGTACCCATTATGACACTAATGAATGTGATATTTAAACTTTACCTAGACCGAATTGTCATCATCTTTATCGATTATATGTTAGTACATTCGAAGTCCAGAGAAGACTATGAGCAGCAATTAAAAACTGTTATACAGGTGATTTGTTGAGGATTTCTCGAAATGGGCTGCTTCGTTGACACGTCTCATTTGGAAGAAAGTTGTATTTGAATGGGATGATAAGTGTGAAAGTAGCTTCTGTGAGTTTTAGTATGTTGAAATATAAACTGACCACCACATTTATTCTCACCATACCTAATAGCCTATGAGGTTTCTCAGTATATATGGATGCCTCAAAATAAGACTTAGGCTTTATATTGAGGTAAAATGGAAAGATAGTCGCTTATGGATCCAAACAGTTTAATGACCATGAGAAAAACTATCTGACCCATGGTTTAAAGTTGATAGCCGTAGTGGATGCACTAAGGATATGGCACCACTACTTATACGGTGAGAAATTTGATGTATGCACTGATCATAAACGCCCTAAGCATTTGTTTGCACAGAAAGAATTGAAAATGAGATACCAAAAAGGGTTAGAGCTTCTGAAGGATTATGCTTGTGAAATATTGTACCACCCGGGTAAGGCTAATGTTGTGACTAATGCCTTGAGTAGAAAAAGCCTCGGGATGGTATCACATATGATGGTCAAGTAGCGTGAGCTGATAGAGCATTTGTGAGCCTCAGTAGTGATGTGATCCCTTCTGATGCTGATAGTGATTATGTGACATCTAGCCTAAGATTAGAACCGAATTGGATTGACCAGATTCGACATGCTTAGCGTGATGATCGACAGGGTGTCGATAGTGTGAGTTATATTCAGATGGGTACAGTGACAGAGTTCACAATGAGTGATGATGTCTTACTGAGGTTCAGAGACAAAATAAATGCTCCCAAGGACCCACAGTTGATGAGATTTTTATTGTCAGAAGCTCATTCTT
Organism: Firmiana major; assembly: GCA_033439115.1. Taxonomy (NCBI): domain Eukaryota; kingdom Viridiplantae; phylum Streptophyta; class Magnoliopsida; order Malvales; family Malvaceae; genus Firmiana; species Firmiana major. The sequence goes on along the minus strand of CM065896.1, from coordinate 59,080,647 downwards.
CAAGATATACAGTGCATCAGGTGAGTAATAAAAATATATCAGAATTTCAAAAAAGGTATTGGTGGTCAGATATGAGAAGAGACATTGTAGAGATTGTAGAAAAGTATCTCGTATGTCAGTAGAGTAAGGTAGAGTATCATAAGTCTGCAGGGTTATTACAGCCTTTACCTATATTGACACAGAGATGGGAGCATGTTACCATGAAATTCGTGATGGGATACAGAGAACCCGCGAGAATCACGAGGCTATTTGGGTGATAGTCAATAGATTGACTGAGTCTAATACTTACTAAATATGAAAGCTACTGATACTCTGAGTGTGTGGGCAGATTTATATGTAAGAGAGATTATGGAATACCATGTAATTTTCCAGTTAGCATTGTATCAGATGGGGATTCCCGCTTCATTTCCCACATCTGGGAACATTTTTTAGGGAGTCATGGGAACCCAGTTGAGTGTTAGCACATCCTTTCATCCTCAGACAGATGGTCAGTCAGAGAGGACTGTACAGGTTCTGGAGGATATGTAGAGAGCGTGTGCGATTGATGTTCGAAGCTCTTGGAATGATCACTTGTTATTTGCTAAATTGCCTACAACGATAGTTATCACTTGAGTATCAAGATGACATTATATGAGGCATTGTTTGACCGTAAGGATTTTTCCCCGATTTGGATGGGAAGAAGTGGGTGACTGATTGATAATCGCTCCCGATTTGGTAAGACAATCCTCTGAGGATGTTCAGTTAATGTGTGAGAGATTAAGAACACCTCAGAGCAGACATAAAAGTTATGCTAACAAGAGACGAAGACCGTTGAAGCTCAAAGAGAGTAGGTCATATGTTGAAAAATCGATTCGGTTATTATACGAAAGGAGTAAGTATTGAGGTTTAAGATGTTTTCCTAGTCAAAGTCCTTTGGAAGTATTACACTCCGAAAAAAAGGCACATGAGAATTAAGGAGTATGATGCGATAGATTTACTCGGAGTTATTTATGGAAACATTTGACTTGGTTCTAATTTGGAGGATGAAATTTCTTAAGTGGGGGAGATTATGTAAGACCCAAATTTTTATCAGATTTCCTTATGATTCACGTGATGTAAACATGATTATATGTAAATTGAATCATAAGAAGAGTTTTACGTGAATGAAAAATGCAAATGGAATGAATAAAAATTCCCGAATGCATTTAGAGATGAAATGGAGATTGAAATGACCACATATTAAACGAATGAGATTCGGACCATTCGGAATGAAAATAAGACTTTAAAACACGAAATGAGGAAGTGTTCGTGAAAGGAAGTTGTGTCGATTTGGTCCCGAAAACGTTAAAGGGTAAAACGATAAAAAAACCCAAAATTCAATGTCAATTCGATAAGAAAATTACACTGTAAACATGGATTCAAGAAATCTTGATCAATAAAGGAGAAATAATTAAATTTCGGGTTAAATTGATCAAGATATGAATTTATAAGAATAAACCGAAATTTTCACCTCAGGAAATTACCCCGACAATATTTGAAAAATACCCCGAAAAATAAATAAGATAAAAAAATATATATTTAAATATTTTAGGTATATAATATATTATATTATATTATATTATATTTTAATAAAATATAATATAATATAATTAAAAAAAAGTCAAAGTCAAGTTAATGAAAAAAAAAGAATAGAAACAAAATCGCGAGTTGCGATTCTGTTTGAGAAGAAACAGAAGGGAGACCCGAGGGAGCTGAGCCCCTTCTGCGTCCACCGATCAAAAGCCATCGACGAGGAACCCGAGCGACCAGCTGAAGGAAAACGCAGCAGAAGCCATCGCCGGCGCCAGTAGAGAGAGGAAAACGCCCGACAACAGAGAGAGTGAGGGAAACCGAGAGGAAGAGAGAGAAAATAAAAGAGAGGGAGTGATCGATGGCCGAGGAAGGGAGGAGCGACTAACCACCTGCCAGAGAGGGACAACGGCGGCGTCGATCCAGCGCAGATCGGTCCAAAACGCCGTCGAACGGCCTAGGAAGAAAGGGGTACCGACGTCGGAGGAGAGAAGAGGCCGGACGGGCCACTTTCCAGCGAGATTTGGCGAAGCCGACCCAAGATCCATGCACCGGACTACCCCACGGAGAAGCTGGAGGCGGAAGCCGATGGAGAATCGGTTGGAAAAGCCTCGAACGGCGAGGGAGAAAGTTGGACCGGACTGAACAAGGTAAATGAAATATATTCTGAAAATTGAGATAAAATGTTGTAAACAATTATTTGAGTTATCCAAGAGTTTAGAATGAGGCCGAATAAATTGTTGGTGGGCCCAATAAGCCGAACAGGCCTCGATAATGTGATTAGTAAATGAAAAATGAGATTAAGGCCCATTCAGGCCTATTATGGTGCAATCGGGCCCAATAAGGGTAAACGGGCTCAATGCTATAAATTAAGCCCATTAAAAGTGAAATACAAATAAAATGTTTTGTATTTAACCCGATAAATGATTTTCTGTAGCTCCAAAGAATAAATTGGGAGTTAAACAGATCGGGTGAGAGGTAAAGACGAAAAAGGTAGAATGATTAGAGAAATTGAGGTAAGGGAATTGTGTGAGTAGTTAGAGGTAGCTACATCTATTTTCGGGTAGATTTTTGAATAATTAAATTGTATATGGAAAATATCGGTAGAGACCCGACATAGAAAATTACCATTTTACCCCTACTAAGGAAAATTTTAGAAAAGTTAGGACTGGATGGACATATGCATAAATATCATGTTTTGAGTGCTTTCACAATGAAATATTACTTTTTAGCACATGATATAATATTTATTTTGACCCGAGAGGATAAATGACGATTTTACCCCTGTGAAGGGTAAATATTTCCACTTTTAGAAAAAATCATGAAAAGTAAGAACTGAGTGTTCTTGATGTATTTTAATGCTTTTCAATAAGAAATTGGGTAGGTTGGCTGAAGTTTTATCAATTGACATGAAATGGCACGTCGCAGGTGTTGATTTTGGTTTTGAAAACCATTTTTTGAAAACTGAGCCACCTACATGATTTATGTGAAAACAAAACGTGCTGAGAGCAGCACTCACAAGAGATTGACATGATTTGTGCATGTGACAGAGTGCTGGAAGCTTGGCTTGCACTCGATTTTTACATGATTTTATACATAACATTGTGCTGGAGCTTAGCTCGCACTAGTTTTCATACGAGTTTTGACATGGTACTAGAACATAGCTCGCACTAGATGTCCACTATACTTGTTGTCGTGCTTGAGACTAACCGCATGTGATTTCTGACATGCATAGGGCCGTGTTGGGAGCTTTGGGTAGGCTGTGTGCCACACCGATTAAATAGGCTCGCACGTGCTTATTGAGATGTGGCGTGATATGATATGTTGATATAGGTCCACGGAGTACGCTGTACCGTGCAGGTAGCATGGAGTACATTGTACCGTGTTGAGATTGTGATATGCCATCTTCGGATGATGTTCAGATCTACTATGGACCGGCGGGTTGGACTTGACCTACCTCCCGTGTGGAAGCAGATGAGGTGATACCCCGCACACCAGATCAATGTAGCCTGGGATCACAGGATATGGCCATAATCCTAGAGTTATTACCCTTATTCTTGCCTAGTCTCACATGTCACTTACTTTATGAAATTGCATGTCACTTACTTACGAAATCGCATATTATTTACTTTGCGAAATCACATATTACTCATTACTTGATTTTATGATTTCATGATTTTATATTCTGGAATTGAGTCCTGATGATTTTGGGGTGGATGTGAATTTGAAATAAATGACATGTTTTGATATAATGTGCATTATTTAAATAGCATGATGCATAATTCCATGCTTTACTTGCCATTTCACGAAATGAATTGTCAATTTGAAATAAATGGCATGCTTTGACATAATGTGCATGATTTAAATAGCATGAAGTATAATTCCATGCTTTACCTGCCATTTCACAAAATAAATTGTTTTATACGAATTATTTTACCTGGCATAAAAGTATGCATGAAATTCGTATTTAAGAACGATTTCGAAAGAAAATGATTTAATACATGGCATCATGAGCATGTAGATAGTGTGGTTATCTACTTGCTTGCATGATTACCTTACTGAGCGCGTGGTTTGCTCATTCCCCTTATTTTCCCCTCTTTTCTGAGCACTTGTAGTAATTAGTGAGCGGCTGAGGTCTTGCATTCTTGGTATCCGTTGCTTTCCATCAGCGAAAGGTATACACTTGGTATGATTTTATATCTAAACATGTAATAGCACAGTAATCAATTTGGAATGTAATATGGGGGATGTAAATATTAGTAAACACGTACAAGTGTAGAGTCTCAATTATAAAGTATACGTGTTTAAATTTAAATAAATTAAAAGATAGATGTCATGGTAATTGGTAAAGGGTGATTAATATTGACTCATAGCCTAACTGTTTTGTGGTGAGAATGTTCACGATTGGGAAAAGAAAGGAAAAAGCGAAAAATTTGTAACAATTTTTGGTAAAAATGGGTCGTGACATTATGTAAAATGAGGATCAATTCTTAAGGCAAACAGGTCAACTTCCTTAGCTCTCAGGTTGGAGTAGATCGATCTCCTCGCTAGCCAGATCGATCTCCTTAAGCTACTGCCTGAGACAGATTGATCTCAAGCCCTCGACAGATCGATCTCCTGCCTTTAAAATGTCATGAAAAATAGTGATTTTAAGAGGACCAGATCGATCTCCACCCAAGGTAAATCGATCTCATAAGCTAAATCTATAAATAGGAGCAGTTGGATCTTCAGATTTCAGAAAAACACTCTCACTCTACCATTTTCAATGCAAAACCTAGTTTTCTCTCTCTAAATCCCTCTATTTTCAAGAAGATTTGAGGGAAGACTATTAGACACAAATTGTTCTCATTGAAAAGAAGAACAAGATAGCTTTAAGGCATTACCCCATTTGTTGTCTTGAAGGAATTAAGAGCATTTTCTATTTGGAGCAAGGAGAAAATCCAAAGAGGTGAGTTTTTAGTGCATCAATCTAAGTACATTTTCTAAGTTATTGATTTTGGGGTTGATTTGGTGTGCTTAGTAATGGTAGAAACTATCTAGAATAGAATGGAATGAGTATAACCTAGAAATGGGTTAGTGTGAGAAAGTGAAATGTAGAGGTATTAATGATGAATAGGATATCTTTAGGTGATAAAGGTGTTGTGGGTATGAATTTAATATGGTGTTATGGAATGAATTGTCAGACTTATCCAAAAAGGGGTAAAATGAATATTTAAGGCATTTGGTAAAATGCATAGTTGAATGAGAGTTAGCAACACTAACTCGAGCCTTTGATGAATGAATTGCTGTTCCCGAGGATATACCGGAGCAAGTTGAGCTAAGAACATGTGAAGCTAAGAGGAAGGAGTCGCACCCCGAGTGAATCGAGGAAAGAGAATTGTGTGGACTCTTAGAGATATATGTGCGCAACTTGGGCGCTTAATTGTTTTGCTAGAGTGCATGTGATATTAGGAAATGATATTGGGTGATTGAAGGGCAAATAGTGGGTTTTGAGAAATGTGCATGAAAACAAAAGCATGATGCTTTGAAAACCTTATTTTATTGCTTTTTAGCAAGTGATTTGGTGGGTTGGCTAACATTTGAAATGATTTGCAAAAGAAATGATTTGACTTGGTTGATAACCATGATTTGCAAAGAATTGAGCCACCTACATGGATTTCATGAGAATGAAAGTGCCTCGAGTATGACTCGCACGAAATTTGATGTGTGTTCATACACATTAGATGTACAGCGTAGCTCGCACTAGTTTTCACATAGATTTTTATGATGTCATGCTAGAGTGGAGCTCGGACAGACTTTATACTGGTTTTGGCATGGTGTTGGAGCATAGTCGTATTAGATGCCTACCATACTTGTTACCGTGCTAGGAGCTTCGGGTGGACTGGGTGTCGCACCGATTAAATAGGCCCGTACGTTTATTTTTGAGAATTGACATATTGATAGCCGTGCTAGGAGATTCATGTAGACAGGATGTCGTACCGATTAAATAGGTTCGCAAGTGCATTTTTTAGATGTGGCGTGATCTGACGTGCTGATATGGGTTCACGAAGTATGTTGTACCGTGCAAGTAGGATAGAGTACGTTGTACCACGTTCAGATTATGATATGTCGTCTTTGGATGATGTTTAGATCTGTTATGGATCGACGGGCTGGACTTGACCCACCTCCCGTGAGGAAGCAGATAGTGGTGATACCTCGCACACCTGATTAGTGTAGCTTGGGATCACAAGATATGGCCATAGTCCTAGAGGAGATTTCCTTTATTATATTGCCTATCTCACATGTCTACTATTTATGAATAAATCCATGTTTAAAATGCTTTGTGGGTCAAGACAGTCCAAGGGAGGGGCTGATATCCTGACAAGTGTTGATTTTGTTGAGATGAGAATGTATGTTAACAGTTTTAAAGTGCACTTGCGCATGATGAGTTTTCCATGCCTTATTTATGAAATATGCATGATGATTTATGCCATGCTTGAATTTGATTTGTGTATTAACAAATAGCACGATTTCCTTTACATGTCATTAACACAAGCATGAAATAATGCTTTGAGTTGTGAAATGAGAAATTGTATGGTTTTGAGCATGGCATCACGATCACGTAGATAGTGCAGTATCTACCTGTTCGTATGATTGCCTTACTAAGCGTGTGGTTTGCTCACCCCCTTATTTTCCCTTTTCTACAGAGATTTGAGTATAGATTGAGAGCGACTGGAGGGTTTCCCTTTTGGTATCTACTGCATCCCATTGCGTAAGGTATACAAACTGATGTAATTTTGTATCTAAACTTTCTGTAGCACAGTAGCATTTTGCATGTAACTATTGGGGATGTAAAGCAATGTAAACATGTGTAAACAACAACTCTGATTTATTTATACGAGTGTTTACTTCTAAATTATATCGCAAATTAAATTATTGGTTGGATAAGGTAGACATTGACACATAGCCCAACTGCTGAGAGTGTAGCTGATCACGATCGAGGTAAGGTAAGAATCGAAAAAGAAATAATGTATGGAAAGTGAAAAATTTGTGACGATTTTTCGTAAGTTGAGGTCGTGACAGAAGTTGGTATCAGTGCTGAGTTGGTTTGACCTGTGTCGATGTCTAAAATACTTAGTAAGTTAGAAAATTACATCCCCATGTTATTGTGCTTGTTTAGATACAAATTGTGTGTATGTCAATGGGTTGACTAGGAAATTTATGTGAATGTAGGGAATTGAGCATTATGCCTAATACCAGTTGCGGTAGAGGGACGAGAGCGCAAGCTCGAGGCCGTCGAGGTAGGCCTCGGGGTAGTGTTGAGCCAGAAACATACGAGGCTCAAGAAGAGATTAAGGTGGAGGCCGAGGTTGAGCATGCTCCACACGGTCCAGAGGAGAGACCCAAAAGTATTGAGGCACGTTTCTCGAGGATTGAGTGAAGCATCGAGATGATCTTGGCATTGGTCACTCAGTTATTGCGTAGAGTTGGGGTCAGGCAGAGTCTCGTTACAGAGAGTGATGCCGAGCAGGTGATAGCTCTTGAGCCACGGGCACAACCAACCCAAGGACCTCAGACGATAGATACAGCTACACCCCTACCCGTACAGGATATGCCTACACCTGTTGCTACACCACAGGGCAGTAGAGGTTAGGGTTACGATTGTGATTTGGATAGACTACGACAGTTCTAGAAGTTTAGACCGCCGTCTTTTCAATAGAGTGAAGGACCCAGTAGCTGCAGAGGATTGAATAAACGAAATTGAGAAGTTATACGGGTTCTTTGAGTGCACTACTACTGAGATGGTAGCTTTTGCCTCATTCATGTTGAATGAGTTAGTGAAACATTGGTGGAAATCCACCAGTCCTATTTTGAGAGTCTAACATACAGAGATTAGCTGCGATTTGTTTTTGGAGGCTTTCCGGAGACAATATGTTTCGGATTCTACACAGCGAAAGATGAAGATGGCATTTTTGGGACTGACCCAAGGGAGTAGGACTATGGATGAGTATGAGACAACTTTTATCTTTGTGGGCAAATATGATCCCAACAGGATGGGTAATGAGGTCGAGAAGATCCAGAAGGTTGTGGATGGACTAAGACCAACCATCAGGTCCAGATTGGTTCCCCTGGATATACCAACCTATGAGGAGGCAGTGCGTAGGGCGTAATTATGTGAGCAAGACATTGATAGAATCGCTTCAGAGTTTGAAAAGGTTAGTAAAGTAAGGGATAAAGATAAGAAAAGACCAGTGATGGATGGAGGCTTCTGTTATAAGGGAAGCAAGAGGTTTGTTGGGAAGAGGCTGAGGATCGAGGGGATCTGAGAGAGGACAGTTAATCCTCTCATGTATCCGGCTTTAGCTCCAACTAAGGGAATTATGATTGGAGGGCCACGACCTACTACGGAGTAGTGCGACAAGTGTGGCAGGTACCATGGTACTAGACTATGTTATGGATCTCCTGCAGTATGCTTTAGATGTGGGAAACCAGGGTAGATAATCCGAGATTGCCCAGAGATGACAGAGAAAGCCCTATAGAAGGGCAGAGAGCCAGAGAGAGCTTCAGTTGGGACAGCTTCTAGGAGGAGGAGGGCTACAGTTGAGAAAAAAGGGAAGCAAGCAGTGGGTGTGAGCAAAGGACGAGTTCATGCACTGGACCAGGACACGACGGATCAGTATTCGGATGTGGTTAACGGTACCGTCCAAATCTTTGATGTAGAAGCATTTGTATTATTTGATCCTGGTACGACACATTCCTTTGTATCGCCATCCTTTGTAAATTGTTGAAGCATGTAGAACCCACACTACTAGATAAGATGTTGATGATATCTACCCCTATGAATGATAGTAATTTGACTGAGCATGTATATAGAGATTGTAAGATGAGGATAGGACGTAAAGAAATGGCAGTCGATTTAGTTTTATTAAATATGAGTGATTTTGATGTAATCCTAGGTATGAATTGGCTGGCTGTAAACCATGTTGTTATGGATTGTAGTGTTAAGACACTGACTTTTCCAGAGATAGATAATGTTGTTGTAAGTTTTGTGAAATGAAATGAAAGACATGGATTAATGTAAATAAAAGAATATGATCTTAATACATTATGTCTGAGAGATAAATCTGTTTATCAATGATGTATGTGGTGTGATGGTTTATGTTACTAATGGTGGAAAGAATAATGTGAAGGGTTTATTGCTTATGTGATTGAGACGGATAAGGCATGTCCGGAGTTGATAGACATCCCAGTGGTCATGAAATTTCTAGATGTCTTCCCGGATGAACTACCAGGGTTACCTCAAATTAGAGAGATGGAATTTGGTATAGACTTGGCACCTGGTACAGAGCCGATATCCGAGCCACCGTACAAAATGTCTCAAATGGAGTTGGAAGAATTAAGGAAACAGTTGCAAGAGTTGTTAGAGAAGGGGTTCATCAGACCGAGTGTATCGCCTTAGGGAGCACAGGTTCTGTTTGTAAGGAAGAAGGATGGAAGCCTCTAACTGTGTATTTACTACCGGTTGTTGAATAAGGCCACCATCAATAATAAGTATCCCCTTCCACGCATCGATGACTTGTTGGATCAGCTTAGGGGAGCACAGGTCTTCTCTAAGATAGATCTTAGATCTGGGTACCATCAGTTGAAAATTCGGGATGGAGATGTTCCCAAGATAGCTTTTCGCACCCGGTATGGACATTATGAGTTTATGGTTGTGTCATTCGGGTTGACAAATGCTCCCGCAGCTTTTATGTCGTTGATGAATGGGGTATTTCACCAGTACTTAGATCGATTTGTTTTTATGTTTATTAATGATATACTGGTGTACTCGACATCTAGAGAGGAGCATGAATGACATTTAAAGATAGTGCTGCAGACCCTCCGAGAGATGAAGTTGTACGTTAAACTCAATAAGTGCGATTTTTGGTTGGATAAGATCTCTTTTCTGGGTTATCTAGTATCGAAAGATAGTGTCAGTGGATCCGTCAAAGATTGAAGCGGTGATACAGTGGCAGAGACCCCAGACAGTGACAGAGACCCAAGATAGTGACAGAGATAAGAAGTTTCCTGGGTTTAGCTGGATATTATCAAAGGTTTGTGGAGGGTTTCTCGAGACTAGCTGCTCTTTTGACACGTATCATCAGAAAGAATGTTAAATTTGTGTGGGACGATAACTTGAAGAAAGTTTTTAGGAGATGAAGCGTCATTTTACTACAGCTCTGATACTCACCATTCCTACCAACTCAAGAGGTTTCTCGGAGTATACGGATGCTTCACACCAAGGACTGGCCTGTGTATTGATGCAGGATGGGAAGGTAGTAGCCTATGGATCAAGACAGTTGAAGGATCATGAGAGGAACTACCCGACCCACTATTTAGAGTTGGCGGTTGTAGTGTTTGTATTGAAAATATGGCAACACTATCTCTATGGTGAGAGATTTCAAGTTTACACAGATCATACGAGCCTTAAGTACTTGTTCTCACATAAAGAGTTGAACATGAGACAGAAGAGATGGCTCAAACTTTTAAAGGATTATGATTGTGAGATCTTGTACCACCCCGGTAAAGCAAATGTAGTTGCTGATGCATTGAGTAAAAAACATCTCGGGTTGGTGTCATTTATGACGATCAGGGAACACAAGCTGTTGGAACAGTTCACGAACCTCAATTTGGATGTGACCCCGCTTGATGTTGATAGTGGCTTTATGATAGCTAGCCTGCAGTTAGAACTGGATCTTGTAGATCAAATCTGACAGGCTCAACCAATTGATTAGCAGTGTAGTGATATTGTCAGGCAGATACATAGGGTCATAGAGATTGATTTTGAGTTGAGTACCGATGAATTGTTTTGGTTTAAAGGTAGGATATGTGTTCCTGATGATGTAGAGATCAAAAAATTGATCTTGATAGAGGCTCACTCATTGAGATATACGATACATCCAGGGAGTACTAAGATGTATCAAAACCTTCAAAATGTTTATTGGTGGTTTGGGATGAAGAAAGACATTGCTGAACATGTTGCTAAGTGTCTCGTATGTCAGCAGGTGGAGGTAGAGCATCAGAAGCCTGCAGGGTTATTGCAGCCTCTACCTATACCGACATGGAAGTGGGAGCATGTCACCATGGACTTTGTGATGGGATTACCGAGGACCCTTAGAGGTTATAATGCCATATGGGTAATTGTGGATCGGTTGACGAAATCAGCCCATTTTTTAGCTATAAGAGCTACCGATACTCTAAGCCAGTTAGCAAACTTGTATGTGCACGAGATAGTGAGGCTACATGGAATTCCAATGAGCGTTGTTTCTGATAGGGATGCCCGCTTCACTTCCCACTTCTGAGAATGTTTTCAAGAAGCGATGGGGACCCAATTGAGTTTTAGCACCACGTTTCATCCTCAGATTGATGGTCAGTCAGAGAGGACTATACAAACCCTGGAGGCATTGTATGGGTGTAGATAACATTTCGCCTATAATAACAGTTTTCATGCGAGTATCGGGATGGCACCATATGAGGCATTGTATGGGCGTAGATGTCGTTCCTCTATTGGATGGGAAGAAGTTGGTGACAGACAGATCGTTACTCTAAACTTGGTTAGATAAGCCTCTGAGGATGTCTAGTTGATTTGTGAGAGGTTACAGATAGCCGAGAGCAGGCAGAAGAGTTATGCTGATAGGAGACGGAGACCACTAGAGTTCAATGTAGGTGAGTCAGTGTTTTTGAAGGTCTCTCCTTCGAAGGGGATTATGAGATTTGGGAAGAAGGGGAAGTTGAGCCCTCAATATATAGGGCCATTTGAGATACTTGATAAAGTGAGAGATAAGGCTTATAGGTTGGCATTGCCACCAGAGTTGGCGAATGTACATAACGTCTTCCACATATCCATGTTACAGAGGTATGATCTGGACCTGACGCATGTAATAAGGTATGAGCCTTTGGAGCTCAATGAAGGCATGCCATACATTGAGAGGTCGGTTCTGATATTGGATAGAAAAGGGAAAGTGTTAAGGGCAAAGACAATTCCCTTGGTGAAAGTTCTTTGGCAAAATCACATGGTGGAAGAGGCCACATGGGAATTGGAGAGTTTGATATGGGAAAGGTATCCCGAGTTATTCACAGAATGATTTGGTTCTAATTTGAGGACCAAAATTTCTAAGTGGGGGAGAATGTGAGACCCCATATATGTATGACTTTGTATATATGTAAATGCTGATGCATATGTAATGTGAAGCATAAATGATGTAGAGTCCAAAAGTTCAATGTATGCACTTGTGATAAGAGTTGTGATGTACGTACAAGTTTCATTATCTATGAATATGAAGAAATGGACTTTTGTATGTGATGACTGTGAGTGGAATAGAATATGAGTAGTGTGATAAAATGGAATGAAGTTGTATAAGAGGTGTGAATCTTTATGCTTCCATTTGGTTTTGTATTGTATACATTTGGTTATACAAGGAATTCACACAAGTTTTAATGAGTGTAAAGTGTAAATGGATGACATTTTCAAGTCTTAAAGGTTGTTGGATGAGAAAATGACTATGGCAACAAATTAAGGATGTTTAGGTGTGAGTTGCTGCAGAAAAACTGCAGAAAATGTAGAAAACATGAAGGTCATATCAATATCATAGGATGAGAGATCGATCTGGAAGAGCCATAATGCTCTTACTCGAGCGGTAGGAACAACGCAGATCGATCTCTAATGGAGCCAGATCGATCTGCTAAACATTCTATAAAATGAGGATCGATTCTTAGGGCAAACAGATCTATTTCCTTATATCTCGGGTTGGAGCAGATCGATCTCCTCCCTATCCAGATCGATCTCCTTAAGCTACTGCCTGAGACTGATCGATCTTACGTCCTCGACAGATCGATCTCATGCCTTCAAAATGTCGTGAAAAAGAGGGATTTTAAGAGGACCAGATTGATCTCATCAAGCTAAATCTATAAATAAGAGTAGTTGGATCTGCAAATTTCGAGAAAACACTCTCACTCAACCATTTTCAACCCAAAACCTAGTTTTATCTCTCTAAATCCATCCATTTTCAAGAAGATTTTAGGGAAGGCTATTAGACACAAAGTTGTTCTTATCGAAAAGAAGAACAACATAGCTTGGAGGCATTACCCCATTTCTTGTCTTGATAGAATTAAGAGCCTTTTCTATTTGGAGCAAAGAGGAAATCCAAAGTGATGAGTTTCTAGTGCACCAATCTAAGTACATTTGCTAAGTTATTATTTTGAAGTTGATTTGGTGTGCTTAGTATTGGTAGAAACTATCTAGAATGCAATGGAATGATTATAACCTAGAAATGAATTATTGTGAGAAAGTGAAATGTAGAGGTATTAATGATGAATAGGATATCTTTTGGTGATAATGGTGTTGTGGGTATGGATTTAAGATGGTGTTATGGAATGAATTGTGAGACTTACCCAAAAAGGGGTAAAATGAATATTTAAGCAATGGGTAAAATGCATAGTTGAATGAGAGTTAGCAACACTAACTCGAGCGTTTGATGAATGAATTGCAGCTCTCGAGGATATACCGGAGAAAGTTGAGCCAAGAACGTGAGAAGCTAAGAGAAAGAGAGTCGCACCCCGAGTGAATCAAGGTAAGGGAATTGTCTGAACTCTTAGAGATATCTGTGCACAATTTGGGTGCTTAAATGTTTTGCTAGAGTGCATGTGATACTAGGAAATGATATTGGGTGATTGAAGGGCAAAGAGTGGGTTTTGAGAAATGTGCAGGAAAACAAAAGCATGATGCTTTTAAAACCTTATTTTGTTGCTTTTTAGCAAGTGATTGGTGAGTTGGCTAACATTTGAAATGATTTGCGAAAGAAATGATTTGACTTGGTTGATAACCATGATTTGCAAAGAATTAAGCTACCTACATGGATTTCGTGAGAATAAACGCATGCTAGAGTATGACTCGCACAAGATTTGATGTGTATAAACAAGATACTTAGTAGCCGAAACTCCATATTTCATCCTTATTCGTTAACCAAATTTCTGGTTTTACAATTATGAAACTATGTTGTTTATACACAAATTGGCTACAATTATGAAACTATGTTGTTTATACACAAATTGGCTAACTTAATCCTTAAATTTCAGCAAGCAAATTTGTTCCTAAATTTCTCAAATAACCGAACCTAATCCTCCATTTTCATTTAACAATTTCAACATTCATTTGGCATTACTATTTCAATTAGCAAATTCTTACCATTTCAGCCAAAGAGAATAGTTAAATTTTAAATTCTGAATTTCATTCTCATTCATTACATGTATCAAATGTATGTACTGATTTCATGATAATCTTGAAATCTAACTCCTTCTAACCGAATACAAGCATGAAATTCCATAGATTTCCTACCTAAGCCGAGCACTCATTTTCCACTATTCATCATCAATTTCCAACACTTATTAAATCAGTACATTATTCTCCTAAGCATTACAAATCTACGTCAGTTATCAACTCTTACCCTCAATTTACATGAATCCTAAACTATCCAACATCTAAATTCTGCATTTTAAATTAAACATAACACTATTTAATTCCAGAATTTTAAGTTGTATATAAGTTTACATGCATAAAATAAATCATTTTTTATACTTTTCTTGCTGAAGCCGAGACTATGCCCCAAACATTCAAACTTCTTGTTAAATTTTAAATCATAGAAATCTACATTTGTTTTAAACACATTTCAGATTCAATAATTTAATTCAACATCCACATTGCAACAATTTCCTACATGGCCGAATATGCTATCCTAGTGGCCATCTTAAATTTTTTCTTCCAATAGTTATAATTTATCAATTTCTTCATTAAATTCTCACTTGCAGGTTTACATTTCAATTATCATGTAAGTTCCTAAATTTCTAAATTTCAGAATTCCCAATTCAACTAGCTAAGAACCCTAACCTTCATGCATGTATCAAATTCTGAAATTGACTAAAATTATCACTTATTTTACACTAATATAGCAGTAATTAAACATTAATTTCCAAAAATTACACACTTCTTACCTCAATTGCTTAATGCCGACCCCATAGCTAGAAATCCCCAAATATGTTTTCTACAATTTCTTATAATTCCTTGTGAAATCCTAAGCTTCTACATGTTTCATTCAATTGGTGTGGTCTCCTTCAATTCAGAACAAGCAATACTCTCCTCTCTCATTGGAAACACTCGGTTTCAACATGTAGCAATGAAATAATGTGTTTTTTTCTTTGTTGGCTATTTCAAGAATTCTAAATTGTGGAGAGGGGAAAACATGATTTGTGGGTATGGAGCTAATATTCTGACTCTAAGACTAATTCACAATCACTCAACACTAACATGTACACATGAATTTTACAGATTGTGGCTATTTGGAAAAAAAAGTCTGGTAGTGAGGGGAACTGTTTTTCGTGGAAGACAAAGAGAGCAAGAGGGGAACTGCATGCAGGCTTTGGAGAAGCTGTTTTGGAGGTTGGAGGCGTGAGCAAGGGAGGAGCTTGCTTTATTTTCTATTTTCTGGTGAGACTGGCGTGAGGAAGAGAATGCAAGGAGGATTTTCTGGTTTCTTTGGTGAAAAACGCGAGAGGGAAAAGAGAAGAGGGAAACCAGAAATTGTTTTGTAATTTTCCTATTTATATTTTCTTATTTATTTCAGTTTTATAATGTTTTAATATTTGTAAATAAATTTCCAATTTATAATCATATTAGATATTTGTATTCAGATTTTATATCTATAACATTTATATGTACATGCTCCGAAAACTATTTTACATAAGGTGTTATATCTATATTTCAAATTTGCAAATATACATAAGCATAGTTCTTTTCATATATTATTACTAACTTTATTATTTCAGATTTATCATATTGCCTTATGAAATTTATTTGCCACTCAATTAACTTAATGAGATTACTTAAATTTAAAATTATCACTACTTAATTATCCATGTAAATTTTACTTAACTGAATTTAGCTTAAGTTCCTATTCATTTCGGTACACTTCCTAAGTTTACTTGCATGAATTTGATTAAAATTTTACATTCATGTACATTTAACTTTATGACTAATGGTAGATTACCTTAATCTATCCTAATCTGGTCACATGAATCTATTTCTACTCAATAAATTGAATTCATGAACATATTCATGCACATACATTATGCATTTAAAATATGTTCACACAATACAATTTATCATTGTTGTATTTTAGTTATATTGGATTTTAAATTTTCAGATTTATTATTTATACATACCTATTATGCCAATGTCTCACATATCCCTACATTTCCTAAACTAAAATACATCAAAGTTATTTACACTAAGTGGCGTGAACCCAAAATAACTATCCGAACTTATTATGTTTTATCTCCTAATCAAATTCGATCCTCCTATCCGCAAATTAAATTCCGACTTAACATAAGCAAACGAAACATTCGGTATAAGGAAATTGCGGTCTTACATTTCTCCCCTCCTTATTGGATTCAATCCTTCGAATTTCGAGCCAGGTAAAAAAGATACGGGTATCTCTCTCGCATCAAGCTCTCCAACTCCCATGTCGTTTCCTCAACAGAGTGGTGTTGCTAGAGAACTTTAACGAGAGGAATGGTTTTGGATCTCAAAGCTTTGTCCTTCCTGTCAAGAATTTGGACCAGTTTCTCCTCATAACTCAAATCCTTTCTCAACTCTAATGGCTCATAGGCTAGGATGTTAGATGGACTGGGCTGAATCTTGCGAAGCATAGACACATGAAACACGTTATGTACCTCGGCTAGCTGGGGAGGTAAGGCTAGTTGGTATGCTACTTCACGGACACGTTCCAATATCTCGAATGGTCCTATGTATCGAGGACTCAACTTACCCTTTTTTCAAAAGCTTTAAGAACACATGATCTCTCACTGCAAACTCCAAATCCCTTCTCCGATGGTCTGCATAACTTTTCTGCCTATCCTGGGCTGTCTTGAGCCTTCTACAAATCATGCGGACCTTCTCTGATGCTTGTTCAACCAAATCAGGAGAATAGATCATCCTGTCACTAACCTCTTCCCAACCGATTGGTGATCTGCATCTCCGTCCATAAAGGGCTTCGTACGGGGCCATTCCTATAGTGGCATGGTAACTATTTTTGTATGCAAATTCCACCAATGGCAAATGTTCATCCCATGAACCTCCAAAATTGATAACACAAGCATACAACATGTCTTGCAAAGTTTGTATCATTTGTTCGGACTGTCCATCAATCTGAGGATGATATGTTGTGCTAAACTATATCCGAGAACCTAAGGACTCTTAAATTTGCTTTCAAAACCGAGATGTGAACCTAGAGTCCCTATCTGGAGTGATACTTACTGGAGTTCCATGTAGTCTCACTATCTCCTTGACAAACAATTCAACCAATGCGTTCAAAGGAGTACTGAGCTAATGGACAAGAAATGTGCTGACTTGGTGAGCCTATCCACGATCACCCAAATTGCGTCATGCTTCCTCTGACTTCTAGGTAGACCCATAACAAGGTCTATAGTTATGTGTTCCCGCTTCCAAGTTGTTATGCGTAGGGGTTGGAATAAACCTGTCGATTTTTGGTATTCAACCTTCACTTGCTGACAAACCAAACACTTAGCCATAAACTTGGCAACATCACGTTTCATCCCAAGCCACCAATATATCTTGCGTACGTTGTGGTACATTTTGGTGCTCCCGAGATGTAATGTGTATCTACTAGAGTGAGCTTCGGTCAAAATCAATCTGTTGAGGTCCTCATCCTTTGGCACACATATCCGGCCTCTAAATCTAAGCAATCTATCTGAACCAATCTCAAACTCAGAATCTCTACTCTTCTGGATTAGCCTTGTCACGACCCTTTCTACCCTTTATATCTGAAAATCACTACCAATTTTCTTTCGCATTTTTCATTTCCCTTACCCGGTTGTAAACAACCCTCACCAAAAACAGTTGGGCTATGAGTAAATAATAATCATCATTTACCATCCATTTCCAATAAATCCAAAGTTATGTCATACATTTAAAAGTTAAGTTATACACTGATACAAGACGTGTTTACTGACATTTACATCCCCCATATCACAATCCAAAATGATTACTGTGCCTTTACATATTTAGATACAAAAAGAATCTTTATGTGTATACCTCTTTGCGATGGAGTGCAGTAGATATCCAAACTATAACACCTCGATCCTTCACAAGGCTACTGTGTACGCTTTGTAGAGGGGGAAAGTAGAGGGATGAGCAACCACATGCTCAGTAAGGCAATTGTCATGACCCATTTTATCCTCTTATTACCGAAAATCACTATAAATTTATCGTGTTTTTCTTTCCTCACCCGGTCATGATCAATTCACCACTACACAGTTGGGCTATAAGGCAAAAATAATCATCCCTTACCATTTACTTCCCAAATAAATCAAAAGTATTGTCATACATTCAATGTTAAGTGGTATGTTCATACATACTATGTGTTATAACCTTAACATCCCCCATATTACAAATTCAAATGATCACTTTGCTTTTACATTGTTTAGATACAAAAAGAATCTCTATGTATATACCTTTGGTGATGGAGATGCAGCGGATGTCTCAACAAAACGCCTCAGTCCCTACTGGGCTACTATGTACGCTCTGTAGAGGGGGAAAGTAGAGAGAGATGAGCAACCACACGCTCAGTAAGGCAATAATGGAAGCATGATAGATAACTACTCTATCTACATGTTGATAATGTTATGCATAAATCATTATAATTGGAGGATGAGGAATTAAAACTATGCCATCAGAGTATACATATATCATGTACAGAAAACATGGAAAATAGGCACATAAAACATGAAATCATCATCATGTAAAACCTCTGATACCCAACTTCATTTGAAACTTATCACAAAGGGAAATTCATTTAAGAAACATCCTTTTAAATCCATCTGTTACACAAA
The DNA here is from genome assembly GCA_033439115.1 of Firmiana major. Lineage (NCBI taxonomy): Eukaryota > Viridiplantae > Streptophyta > Magnoliopsida > Malvales > Malvaceae > Firmiana > Firmiana major. Next base: position 59,061,678 of record CM065896.1, on the reverse strand, counting down.
ACATCTCACAAGAGTTATCACTTTTCAAAACACATCCATCTCATCACAAATCTCTTTAAATCACAAATGCCTGAAGGCTTGACCCTTCCCTCGGGTCTACCCTGGATAAAACACAATCACACTCATGTATCAAAACCATGGGGTACTATGTAATATCAAATGAGATAGGTTACTACACCTAAACAGACTAGGTTGGCCAACTTTGTCATAAATCATCCCAGACCACACATATCTAGGTGTGCGGGGCATCATGCTGGTACGAAGGTGGGTTAGTCCTTCGCCAGACTTTCTCATCACATAATCACCACCCGGTACATCGTATTCCATATGATATACACGGTACATCGTACTCTGCGGACCTATATCATGGTTGGGGTGCCAGCCGTAGGTCTTATTTACCCTATACAAAGAGCTTTACGTACCCATGTAAGAGAGCCTCCCCACAGAACAGAGCCTCCCCGTCTCCTCGAGCTTGAGGATGTTGTGCTTGAGGGTCTTAACCTAAGAGAGCCTCCCCACCCTCTCTGGCTTGAGTATGTAGGGCTTAAGGATCTAACTGTAAGAGAGCCTCCCCACAGAACAGAGCCTCCTCGCCCTCTCTAGCTTGAGGATGTAGGGCTTGAGGATCTTACTAACTTCCACGCCATCCTACGTACCTCAGTGTGAAAACTTATGCGAGCAAAGCTCTTGCACGACTCTTGCATCATAACTAAACCACCTCATACGAGCAACGCTCTAGTACGACATTTATGCATAAAACATGAAAAAACTATGTACGGGCATAGCTCTAGTACGATTATATGCATAAGAAAACCACTCGAAATCCACGTACGAGTAGAAGCTCCAACACGGTTTATAAAACGTCATCATTATTTCCAAATCATGGTGCGAGCTGTCAGGACCCCAGTTTCAATCATTGACTTTAACCAAAAACCACAATAAATTTTTCGCATTTTTAACTTACCTTTCCTCTCTTCACTGGTTGGGCTGTGATTCGATGTCAGAGTCCTCACTTACCACATCATCCATTTCATACATACATGTCAATATATTATTACTGACTGTAGTTGCTTTTATTATACATGTAAGATTTTATAAAATCTAATACGATTACATTCCCCATAATATATAACGTATACATCACTGTGCTGTTTCTATGTTTAGATACACAACTGTACATAATAAGTATACCTGACAAAACGATAGGAACTAGCAGTGGACTCTGGGACACTCTCCCGCGATAGCTCTCGCTCTACTGACGCTCTGTAGAGAGATGTAAAGAAAAAGGGGGTGAGCATAACGCGCTCAGTAAGGAAATCAGGCAAGTAAGTAGATATCCACACTATCTACTCAAAATAGTGCTATGCCTTGAAAACATTATTTCCTTAACTCACTTTAAAAGCATGTCTTGAAATATAATATATATACTTGTACAGAATAAATCCCATGTACAGAATTCATGCTTTATTTCTCAAAAGTAGGCATGTAGTGCAACACAATGCATTTATATATAAATCATGCCTTTATGTAAATCATGCCATGTATATTTAAATCACATATAAATATGGCATCAAATGATTCACAACACAAATCGGAGTCCGACCCATCCCTCAGGTCTGTCCGCAGTTTAAATCAGTAAATCAATCAAGGTGATATATCATGTAAGACTCTGTGGTACATGTAAATAGTATCCTGGATTATGATCATATCCGATGTGATCCCAAGCAACACAGTACTAGGTGTGCGGGGCATCACTGCTGTAATGGGAGGGGGGTCAGTCCATCACAACCGCCAGCTATATCCTCCTCAACTCCATAACAACACACGGTACAGCGTACACCTCGTGCCACTCAGACACGGTACAAAGTACACCCGTGGACCCGTTCTCACGGCCAGAGTGCCTACCATAGGACTTAGCTCTTACTCCCGTGGAACTTATCAACATCACAGTCAGGGTGCCTAACAGAGGTCTTAGCCCTCGCGCCTGTGGAAATATCATACCACGTCTATACCAACCTCATGCGGATATCCTCTCTAGCTATGACACACAGTCACGCAAGGTCTCAGGCATGGGTTTCAACATGTATTACATATCACATACAGTGTGCGTTTTGAGTGCGACTCACAGTCGTTACTCCGCTCAAACACTGTTTCACATCATAAAACTCAACTCTAGTGCGAGTAATCTCTAGCAACTAGGTCAATGCATAGTTTATGTATTAAATCAAGTACGAGCAATAGCTCCCAGTACTATGCTATGCACAATATCAAAATCAAGTACGAGCAATCGCTCCCAGTACTATGTCATGTATAAACCATGAAGAATCGAGTACGAGCCAATCGCTCCGGCACTCTGTCATGCATATATCATTCAAAGCTGAGTACGAGTAAAACTCCAGTACTCTATCATGCATGTCATGAAAATCTAGTGCGTATCAAAATCCAGCACTAATGATATGTGGAAAACATATGAATCCCAGTGCGAGCTGTGCTCTAGCACGATTCATTCTCACATAATATGATAGATGGCTATTTAAAAGGGATTGTTTACAAAATAGTAAAATCAGCACTAAAAGTGTGCTTAAGTCATATCAACCTTAAAATCATTAGCCCATCTATTTATTTTCATGCTAATAGCATTTAAACACTCATAATAGTATTTTCCATGCTTTTTGCAACTTCTCACAAAAGTTGACTTTTTGACTAACTAGGGGCAAAATCGTAATTTGCCACTATCGGGTCGCAATAATTATTATTCACTTTCTCTGACCCTCAGAGTTTTTAAGTGAATGCAGAAGCAGTTGAAAATACGTGCAGGTATCTCTAACTACTCGCAAAAGTCCCTTACCTCGGATCACGTCAAGTGACCTCGTTTCCTCGGTGCTGCTAAATCCCGCAGTCCGATCAGCTCTCGATGTAAACTCCGGAGCTGTAAATAACCATTCCTCAGGTTAATTATATTTTTCCTACTGTATTACACATTAATACAGTTTAATTTCCCTTAATGGGCCTTAAAAATCCTTAATGGGCCTTAACCGTATTAAGCCCGTTTCCCACTTATTATTTCCCTTCATCAGGGTCTATCGACTCATTGGACCTATCAATACCCATTGGGCTTTATTCCAAGCTCTTTGGATAGCCCGTATATCATTTACGACATTTAATTCAAAATTCCGAATATAATTCACTAATACGGAATTTAATCCAAAATGCGTAAATTAAATCTTAAATACGCAATAATCACATAATTTATCGTAAATGAACTTTACTTACCCGAGAATATGCGATGGTACGTAAATCGAAGTTCGATCGGGCTTCCGTTTGGAATTTATCGTCGAACTGCACAATTTATTATATTTAACTCCGGGTCAATTTTCGATTAAATATAATTTAAATAAATTCATCGGAAATCAAATCGGTCACTTTTGACCTCGTATCGACTTACCCGAAGTCCGGTGAAATCTCAAAAATTTTCCTTTTCCTTTTTCTTTCTTTTTCCTCTTTTTCCCCTTTTCTCCTTGGCTGAACAGGTCCGGTCCGGTTCAGCACAGAACCTTCTCCCCTGAACCGCCGACCGGTTCAGGCATCCTTTGGCTGTGTCGGCCTATTCCGGCCGGTTCCCGACGCATCACCACCGCAGTTCGGCGCGCCTAAGCCTGGGCAACACTCGGCTGGGCTCGATCGGGACCAAGCACCGCCGGTGGCCGCCGGATTCCTTCTTTTCCTCCGCGGCTTCACCTCTTCGATTCGCCGACGTCCGGCGTCGGTGGAGGTCGTGATCGGTGCCGATGGGTGCGCACGGTGCCGGGCTTCCTTTTCCGATCGCTTGCCTGCCCGTGGGGTGGCCGGTGCTCGCCGTCCGGTGGTCTTCTCCCTCGGGTCGGCTTCCACGCGTTTTCTCTGTTCTCTCTCCCCGATTTCTCTTCAGATTTCCTTTTTTTTAATATATTTTTATTATTATTTTACTATAAAATAATAATAAAAATCCCATAAATATCCCATAAATATCCCAAAAATATCTCCAAAAATCATATTAAATTCATTTAATCCGTAAATGAATTTATCAGTCCGCTTTTACCTTTTCGGTATATTTTTCCACTATTTTTGGGCTCATTTTTCGAGGTAAAAATTCTGATAAATTCTAATAAATTTATATCTTGATCAATTGGGCTCGAAATTAAATATTTTCCTCGATTTTGATCAAGATTCCTCAATTTCATATTTTTAATGAAATTCTCTTATCGAAATTATACCGAATGTCAGTCATTTGACCGTTTTACCCCTGCACTCGTTCGGGAATCAACTTAACCCTTATCTCGCTGTTATGTAGCTTACATGCATTTTTAATTTCTCAAATAGTCGATTGCATGATAGTAAATACTCTTCTTATGATTCAACTATAATTACATAGTGTTCATACACATAGGAATCATAAGGTACAAGCTACAAAAAATTCGGGTCGACAATCCTCCCCCACTCAGAAAATTTGGTCCTCCAAATTAGAACCAAGTCAGTCCTCAAATAGGTGAGGGTACTTCTCTCGCATCAGACTCTCTAGCTCCCAAGTAGCTTCCTCTGAAGTATGATGCTGCCAGAGAATCTTCACTAATCCGATGGTCTTCGATCTCAATACCTTCTCCTTCCTATCCAATATCCGAATCGGTTTCTCTACATATGACAAGTCCTCTCGGAGCTCCAAAGGCTCGTAACTAATCACATGTGACGGATCCGGGTGATACTTCCGAAGCATCGATATGTGGAAGACGTTGTGGACACCTGATAAGTCCGGTGGCAATGCCAACCTATATGCCTTATCTCCCACTCGATCAAGTATCTCAAAGGGTCCAATGTAGCGAGGATTTAGTTTCCCTCTCTTCCCAAATCTCGCTATGCCCTTGGAAGGAGAAACTCTCAAAAACACAGATTCACCAACTGCAAACTCTAGTGGCCTACGTCTCCTGTCAACGTAACTCTTCTGTCTGCTCTGAGCTGTCCTCAGTCTCTCTACTATCAAGCGGACGTCCTCAGATGCTTGCGTAACCAAGTCAGGAGCAAAAATCTTACGGTCACCCACTTCTTCCCATCCAATAGGGGAACGACATCTACGGCCATACAAAGCCTCATACGGTGCCATCCCGATACTCGAATGATAACTGTTGTTGTAGGCGAACTCGGCTAGTGGTAGGTGGTCATCCCAGGAGCCTCGATAGTCTAGCACACATGCTCTCAACATGTCCTCCAGAGTCTGTATAGTCCTCTCTGACTGACCATCTGTCTGAGGATGGAAAGCGGTGCTCAAACTCAACTGGGTTCCCATGGCTTCCTGAAAATGTTCCCAAAAGTGGGATGTGAAGCGGGAATCCCTATCAGAGTCTATGCTCACTGGTACACCGTGTAACCTCACTACCTCGCGTACGTACAGTTCTGCTAATGAACTCAGAGTATCGGTAGCTCTCATAGCTAGGAAGTGGGCTGACTTCGTCAGTCTATCAACGATCACCCATATAGCATCGTGATTCCTGCGGGTCCTCGGTAAACCCATCACGAAATCCATAGTGATATGCTCCCATTTCCATGTCGGTATAGGTAGAGGCTGCAATAACCCTGTAGGTTTCTGATGCTCTACCTTCACCTGCTGACATACAAGACACTTTGCCACAAAGTCTGCCATATCTCTCTTCATGCCCGACCACCAGTATACCCTCCGGAGGTTCTGATACATCTTGTTACTCCCCGGATGCAACGTATACCTCGACGAATGAGCTTCCGCCAATATCAATCTCCTAAGTCCTGGATCCTCGGGAACACACAATCTGCCTCTAAACCTCAATAGTCCATCTGAACTCAACTCAAAATCAGTCACGGTGCCCTTCTGCATCTGACTACTCACATCCATAAAAAATGGATCAGTCTGCTGAGCCACTCTGATCCTGTCCAACAGGTCCGGCTCCAAGCGTAGACTAGCTATCACATAGCCTGTATCCATGTCAGAAGGCACGACTCCCAAACTGAGGCTGGCAAACTGCTCTAGCAAATCATGCTCCCTAACCATCATATACGATACCATCCCCAGGCTCTTCCTGCTCAAGGCATCGGCTACAACATTAGCCTTACCCGGATGATAAAGTATCTCACAATCGTAGTCCTTCAGAAGCTCTAGCCATCTTCTCTGTCTCATGTTCAGCTCCTTCTGCGAGAACAGATACTTGAGGCTCTTGTGGTCGGTAAATATCTAGAACTTCTCGCTGTATAAGTAGTGGCACCATACCTTCAACGCAAACACTACTGCTGCTAGTTCCAAATCATGGGTCGAATAGTTCTTCTCATGATCCTTCAGCTGTCTGGATCTGTAAGCAACTACCTTCCCGTCCTGCATCAATACGCAGCCCAGTCCCTGATGCGAAGCATCGGTATATACTGCAAATCCTCCTGAGCTGGTAGGGATAGTGAGAATCGGAGCGGTGGTCAATCGACGCTTCAACTCCTCAAAACTCTTCTCACAATCCTCGTTCCATATGAACGGTGCACTCTTCCGAGTAAGACGTGTCAACGGAGCAGCCAACTTCGAAAATCCCTCAACGAATCTCTGATAGTATCCAGCTAAACCCAGAAAACTCCTGATCTCGGTGACTGTCTTCGACTGTTCCCACTGAACTACAGCCTCTATCTTGGATGGATCAACTGATACACCATCTCTCGATACGACATGTCCCAAAAACGAGATCTGTGACAACCAAAAGTCACACTTGCTGAGCTTAGCACATAACTCTTGCTTCCCTAACGTCTGCAACACGATCCTGAGGTGCTCCTCATGCTCCTCCTTGGATCTCGAATACACCAATATGTCATCGATGAAGACGATAACAAACTGGTCCAAGTATGGCTTGAACACATCGTTCATCAAAGCCATGAAAGCAGCTGGAGCATTCGTCAATCCGAATGGCATGACCAAGAACTCGTAGTGGCCATATCGGGTACGAAATACTGTCTTGGGTACATCTCCACTCCGAACCTTCAGCTGATGATACCCAGACCTTAGGTCAATCTTGGAAAAGACCTGTGCTCCCTGTAGCTGATCTAGCAAGTCGTCAATGCGTGGAAGGGGGTACCTATTCTTGATGGTGGCCTTATTCAACAATCGGTAGTCTATGCACAATCGGAGGCTCCCATCCTTCTTCCTCACAAACAGAACCGGTGCTCCCTAAGGTGAAACACTCGGTCGTACAAAGCCCCTATCCAATAGCTCCTGTAACTGTCTCTTGAGCTCCTCCAGCTTAACTAAGGCCATGCGATATGGTGGTCTCAAAATAGGCTCCGTACCAGGTACCAGATCTATACAGAACTCCATCTCTCTGTCTGGTGGTAACCCTGGCAATTCATCCGGGAAAACATCTGGGTACTCACTGACCACAGTGATATCTGCCAACTCCGGATGTGCCTTATCCATATCTACCACGTACGCAATGAAACCTTGATATGTTGAAGGTTTTCTAAATCAGAAGTCATGTAATAATCATATCTACTCCTTTCATTTATCTTTATTAAACTTTACAACATATCTAGTAGGGTTGGGAAACATAACTGTCTTAGCATAGAAGTCTAAAACAGCATGGTTTGCAGATAGCCAATCCATTCCTAATATTATATCAAAGTCACTCATGCTTAGTAATATTAGATTGGCTGTCATCTCCTTATCCCCTACTCTCAACTTGCAGTCATTATATACATATTCTACAACTTGACTACTATCTATAGGCGTACTGATTAACATCATCATACATAAATGTGTACGCTCTACATGTCTCTCTAATTTACATGCAAATGAAGGCGATACAAAAGAATGCGTGGTACCAGGATCAATTAAAACATATGCTTCAATATCATAAATCAGGATGTTACCTCGAATCACATCCGATGAAGCATCAGCCGTTCCCTGGTCCAAAGCATGTACTCGCCCTTGACCCATCACTTGTTTCCCTTTCTCCTCTGCCGTCGCTCTACCTCTCTGAGCAGACGTACCAGCTGGGGTTCTATCATACTCCATGCCCCTCTGTGGTGCAGTCACATATGGCGTTGAGCACTCTCTAGCCAGATGCCCCTATTTCCCACATCGAAAACATACTATAGCACCCTGTGAACACGGTCTATGTGATCTGCCGCATCTTCTACACTGATCTACAGCAGGTCTCTGTCCTCCTATCATAATGCCCTTCGCTGGGGCTGCAGTCGGATAAGCAGGAGATCTAGCATATCTATCTCGTGTCCCCTATATCCGTGATCTCTTACCGAAGGGTTTCTTCCCCCCTCGATAACTAAAATCTCTAGCCGGCCTCTTCTTCTGCAAGTCTTGGCTACGGCTAAACTTCCCAAACTCGGAAGCATTCCTCTCGTAGTCCTGCTCACATAGTTGCGCCCTGCGCACTGCCTCCTCATAGGTCACTATGTCCAGCGGAACCAACTTGGACCGTAGCACCGGTCTCAACCCGTCGATAAATCTGTGAACCTTTCTGGTCTCACTATACATAGTATCCGGGTCGTATCTCCCTAGGGATAGGAATCGAGTCTCATACTCGTCCACCGATAAACTCCCCTGGTTGAGTCTCAAAAACTCTGCCTATAACTTCCGCTGTGCGGTGTCAGGAATAAACTACCTCCTAAAGGCCTCCCGAAATATATCCCAAGTGATATCTGTGTGTCGGGATCTCAATATAGGTCGGGTGGACTTCCACCAATGCTCTGCAGCTCCCTTCAGTAGGAACGCAGCAAACACGACCATCTCCGAGGTCGTGCACTCGAAGAATCCATAGAGCTTCTCTAGCTCTGCCAACCACTCCTCCGCAGCTACGGGGTTCTTGACCCCACTAAATGATGGAGGTCTGAACTTCTGGAACTCCCTCAACCGATGCAAGTCACATCCATATCCTAATCCACTGCCACCCGAAACCGGTGGGGGTGTAGGAGTATCTACTGTCCTCTGTGCATCAGCTGTCTGCGTAGGTGTATCAGGGGCAACTGCCTCTCCTGTAGCAGCTCCTGCCTCCTGTCTCTGCCTACCTGGCATCGTCTGTGCCAGTATCTCAATAATAGTCTCGAGACCATGCTCTAATCTCGTGAAGCGCGTCTCGGCACAATCGGGTGCCTCAGTAGCACCTGCAGTCTCATGCGTAGGTAATGGCCTGGCAGCGGCTCGTCCCTCGGGTCTATCTCCCCGGCCTCGAGCCCTACCTCTCATACCTCTACCACTACGCGTATTTGCCATTTAGGCAAAGTTCCTGCATTCTTAATAGTGAATTAGTCCATTTCCTATCTGGTATACACAGTTATATCTAAACACAGCACAGTACTATGGGGATGTACACTTTCCTATTTTTCTAACACCGACTCACATCAGACCAACCTCTGCTCTGATACCATCCTGTCAGGACCCCAGTTTCAATCCTTGACTTTAACCAAAAACCACAATAAATTTTTCGCATTTTTAACTTACCTTTCCTCTCTTCACTGGTTGGGCTGTGATTTGATGTCAGAGTCCTCACTTACCACATCATCCATTTCATACATACATGTCAATATATTATTACTGACTGTAGTTGCTTTTATTATACATGTAAGATTTTATAAAATCTAATACGATTACATTCCCCATAATATATAACGTATACATCACTGTGCTGTTTCTATGTTTAGATACACAACTGTACATAATAAGTATACCTGACAAAACGATAGGAACTAGCAGTGGACTCTGGGACACTCTCCCGCGATAGCTCTCGCTCTACTGACGCTCTGTAGAGAGATGTAAAGAAAAAGGGGGTGAGCATAACGCGCTCAGTAAGGAAATCAGGCAAGCAAGTAGATATCCACACTATCTACTCAAAATAGTGCTATGCCTTGAAAACATTATTTCCTTAACTCACTTTAAAAGCATGTCTTGAAATATAATATATATACTTGTACAGAATAAATCCCATGTACAGAATTCATGCTTTATTTCTCAAAAGTAGGCATGTAGTGCAACACAATGCATTTATATATAAATCATGCCTTTATGTAAATCATGCCATGTATATTTAAATCACATATAAATATGGCATCAAATGATTCACAACACAAATCGGAGTCCGACCCATCCCTCAGGTCTGTCCGCAGTTTAAATCAGTAAATCAATCAAGGTGATATATCATGTAAGACTCTGTGGTACATGTAAATAGTATCCTGGATTATGATCATATCCGATGTGATCCCAAGCAACACAGTACTAGGTGTGCGGGGCATCACCGCTATAACGGGAGGGGGGTCAGTCCATCACAACCGCCAGCTATATCCTCCTCAACTCTATAACAACACACGGTACAGCGTACACCTCGTGCCACTCAGACACGGTACAAAGTACACCCGTGGACCCGTTCTCACGGCCAGAGTGCCTACCATAGGACTTAGCTCTCACTCCCGTGGAACTTATCAACATCACAGTCAGGGTGCCTAACAGAGGTCTTAGCCCTCGCGCCTGTGGAAATATCATACCACGTCTATACCAACCTCATGCGGATATCCTCTCTAGCTATGACACACAGTCACGCAAGGTCTCAGGCATGGGTTTCAACATGTATTACATATCACATACAGTGTGCGTTTTGAGTGCGACTCATAGTCGTTACTCCGCTCAAACACTGTTTCACATCATAAAACTCAACTCTAGTGCGAGTAATCTCTAGCAACTAGGTCAATGCATAGTTTATGTATTAAATCAAGTACGAGCAATAGCTCCCAGTACTATGCTATGCACAATATCAAAATCAAGTACGAGCAATCGCTCCCAGTACTATGTCATGTATAAACCATGAAGAATCGAGTACGAGCCAATCGCTCCAGCACTCTGTCATGCATATATCATTCAAAGCTGAGTACGAGTAAAACTCCAGTACTCTATCATGCATGTCATGAAAATCTAGTGCGTATCAAAATCCAGCACTAATGTTATGTGGAAAACATATGAATCCCAGTGCGAGCTGTGCTCTAGCACGATTCATTCTCACATAATATGATAGATGGCTATTTAAAAGGGATTGTTTACAAAATAGTAAAATCAGCACTAAAAGTGTGCTTAAGTCATATCAACCTTAAAATCATTAGCCCATCTATTTATTTTCATGCTAATAGCATTTAAACACTCATAATAGTATTTTCCATGCTTTTTGCAACTTCTCACAAAAGTTGACTTTTTGACTAACTAGGGGCAAAATCGTAATTTGCCACTATCGGGTCGCAATAATTATTATTCACTTTCTCTGACCCTCAGAGTTTTTAAGTGAATGCAGAAGCAGTTGAAAATACGTGCAGGTATCTCTAACTACTCGCAAAAGTCCCTTACCTCGGATCACGTCAAGTGACCTCGCTTCCTCGGTGCTGCTAATTCCCGCAGTCCGATCAGCTCTCGATGTAAACTCCGGAGCTGTAAATAACCATTCCTCAGGTTAATTATATTTTTCCTACTGTATTACACATTAATACAGTTTAATTTCCCTTAATGGGCCTTAAAAATCCTTAATGGGCCTTAACCGTATTAAGCCCGTTTTCCACTTATTATTTCCCTTCATCAGGGTCTATCGACTCATTGGGCCTATCAATACCCATTGGGCTTTATTCCAAGCTCTTTGGATAGCCCGTATATCATTTACGTCATTTAATTCAAAATTTCGAATATAATTCACTAATACGGAATTTAATCCGAAATGCGTAAATTAAATCTTAAATACGCAATAATCACATAATTTATCGTAAATGAACTTTACTTACCCGAGAATATGCGATGGTACGCAAATCGAAGTTTGATCGGGCTTCCGTTCGGAATTTATCGTCGAACTGCACAATTTATTATATTTAACTCCGGGTCAATTTTCGATTAAATATAATTTAAATAAATTCATCGGAAATCATATCGGTCACTTTTGACCTCGTATCGACTTACCCGAAGTCCGGTGAAATCCCAAAAATTTTCCTTTTTCTTTTTCTTTCTTTTTCCTCTTTTTCCCCTTTTCTCCTTGGCTGAACCGGTTCGGTCCGGTTCAGCACAGAACCTTCTCCCCTGAACCGCCGACTGGTTCAGGCATCCTTTGGCCGTGCCGGCCTATTCCGACCGGTTCCTGACGCATCACCACCGCAGTTCGGCGCGCCTAAGCCTGGGCAACACTTGGCTGGGCTCGATCGGGACCAAGCACCGCCGGTGGCCGCCGGATTCCTTCTTTTCCTCCGTGGCTTCACCTCTTCGATTCGCCGGCGTCCGGCGTCGGTGGAGGTCGTGATCGGTGCCGATGGGTGCGCACGGTGCCGGGCTTCCTTTTCCGATCGCTTGCCTGCCCGTGGGGTGGCCGGTGCTCGCCGTCCGGTGGTCTTCTCCCTCGGGTCGGCTTCCACGCGTTTTCTCTGTTCTCTCTCCCCGATTTCTCTTCAGATTTCCTTTTTTTTTTATAATATATTTTTATTATTATTTTACTATAAAATAATAATAAAAATCCCATAAATATCCCATAAATATCCCAAAAATATCTCCAAAAATCATATTAAATTCATTTAATCCGTAAATGAATTTATCAGTCCGCTTTTACCTTTTCGGTATATTTTTCCACTATTTTTGGGCTCATTTTTCGAGGCAAAAATTTCGATAAATTCTAATAAATTTATATCTTGATCAATTGGGCTCGAAATTAAATATTTTCCTCGATTTTGATCAAGATTCCTCAATTTCATATTTTTAATGAAATTCTCTTATCGAAATTATACCGAATGTCAGTCATTTGACCGTTTTACCCCTGCACTCGTTCGGGAATCAACTTAACCCTTATCTCGCTGTTATGTAGCTTACATGCATTTTTAATTTCTCAAATAGTCGATTGCATGATAGTAAATACTCTTCTTATGATTCAACTATAATTACATAGTGTTCATACACATAGGAATCATAAGGTACAAGCTACAAAAAATCCGGGTCTGACACGAGCTAAGCTCCAGCACGTTTCATACAAATGAAGGCATCAAAATCTAGCGCGAACGAGGCTCCATAGCGATTTATATCACACAAATACGATAGACGGCTCATACACAATCAAAACAATCCCAAAATCGGATTTAGCACCTTACAAGTGCTATTTCACGAAATCATTCAAACATTAGCCTGCCTGTCCCTTAATTTGCTCAAAACAAAGTATTGTGTTATGTGAAAACATTTCAAACACATGATTTATGCATTTATTAGCCTTATTATCCCTTTTTATAGTAATCGTTTCAAAAAACCAAATCTCATACATACTCGTAGCTATTTGCATACATCATCAATCATTTTCTCAACAGTCATGAATTTCATAAACGCCCTATATCCATCCACAAAATACAAGCAGCTATCTCTATATACTTACAAAATTCCATTACCTTGAATCGTGTCACGTGATTCCACTTTCTTAGAGCTGCTTACTCGTGCGGTTCGCTTTGGCTCCCGCGAACTCTCTGGAACTGTACAAGGTCGTATATCGCATCAATTTAACTCACATAACATCACTCTTGCGTTTACTATAGTTGATTCAACCTATATTCTCCATTAACGCCCATAAGGCCTCAGTTTATTGTTCGATTCATATATCGAGTCCAATGATTCTTTTAGGCCTATTGATTCATACCCATTTTCAAAATTTCTCTAAACTTATAATGTGGCTTCATTTAATCATCTTAAATCATTCACATTACTTCAAGAACAAGTTAGATAACTCATAATTCATCGACTCCTCCAAACCATAGTTTCTCACACTAGACATATTCTAGGTTATAAGTGTTCCATTATTTTCTAGATGGTTTCTATCATAAATATGCACACCAATCTACTCCAAAATCAATCAATAGACAAATGTACTTGGGCTGAAGTGTTAGAAACTTACTAAATCTAGTTTCTCCTCTTTCTCCAATGAAAATGCCCCTTGCTCCTTCATTCCAACAAATGAGGTTTTGATTTCAAGCTATGTTGTTCTCCTCTTGTATTTAAACAACTTTATATCTAATAGCTTCCCTTCAATTCTTACTAGAAATGGGATGATTTTAGAGAGATAAATCTAGGTTTTGGATTGAAATGCAAGAAATGGGGTTTTGTTTCTGTGATTTGCAGATTTTACTGCTCTTTTTTATAGAAATTGCTCAATGAGATTGATCCGTTGAAGCATAAGATCGATCTGGTCCTCTTATATCCCTCATTTTCACGCCAATTTGAATGCATGAGATCGATCTATCGAAAGCTTGAGATCAATCTATCTCAGGCAGTAGCTTAAAGAGATCGATCTGCATCCAGGGTAGATCGATCTGCTCTAACCCGAGAGCTAAGAAAATCGATCTGTTTGCATCAAAATCGATCTTCTCATTACAGAATGTTTATCAGATTGATCTGGCTCCATTGGAGATCGATCTGTCTTATTCCATTGCTTAAATAAGAGAAATTTTGGCTTTTTCAGATCGATCTCTCATCCCATGAGATCGATTTAGCCTTCATATTTCCTAGATTTTGCTACAGTTTTCTACAGTAACTTCACACAAAACATCCTTAATTTGCTGCCATGGTGATTTTCTCATCCAACCACCTTTAAGACTTGAAAATGACATCCATTCATACCTTATACGTATTAAAACTTCCGTGCATTGATTGTATAGCCAAAGGTATCCCATACCAAACTAAATGGAAATATAACTTCATTCCATTTTATCACACTACTCATTTTGAGTTTCAATCACATTCATCACTTATATAAGCTTATTTCTTCATATTCATACACAATGAAACTTGTACGTACATCAGAAACTCTTACTACAAGTGTGTATAATGAATTTATGGACTTTACATCAATTATACTTCACATTACATGTATATTACCTTACTTATGAATCCATAAAGTTACACATGAAATACGGTTCTTATAATCCTCCCCTTCTTCAAGGAATTTGGTCGTCTAAATTAGAACCGAGTTACTCTTCAAAAAGTTGGGGGTACTTCTCCCTATCAAATTCTCCAATTCCCATGTGGCCTCTTCCACTGTGTGATGTTGCTAAAGAACTTTCACTTAGGGAATTATCTTATTTCTTAACACCTTCTCTGTTCTGTCCAATATCTGAACCGGCTTCTTAACATATGTCGTACTCTCATTGAGCTCCAACGGCTCATATCTTATCACATGTGCCAGGTCCGGGTGATACTTCCAAAGCATTGAGATGTGGAAGACATTGTGAACATTTGCCAAGTCCGGTGGCAATGCCAACCTATTCACCTTATCTTCCACTCTATTCAAAATCTCGAAGGGTCCGATATTTTTAGGGCTTAGCTTGCCCTTCTTAAGAAATCTCTTAATACCCATCGAAGGTAAAACTATTAGAAATACCGACTCACCCACATCAAACTCCAGTGGTCTTCGTCTCTTGTCAGCATAACTCTTTTGCTGGCTCTAAGCTGTCCGTAATCTCTCACATATCAATTAGATGCCCTCAGATGCCTGCTGCACTAAATCCAAAGCAAAAATCTGTCTGTTACCAACCTTTTTCAATCCAATGGGGGATCAACATCTGTGTCCATACAGTGACTAATAGGGTGCCATGCTTATACTTGCATGATAGCTATTATTATAGGCGACCTCAGTTAACTGTAGGTGATCATCCCAAGAGCCTCTAAAATCCACCGCACACGCTCTTAACATATCCTCCAAGGTCTGTATAGTCCTCTCTAACTACCCATCTCTCTGAGGATGAAAAGCAGTGCTGAAACTCAAGTGGGTCCCCATCGCTTCTTGAAAACGTTCCCAGAAATGGGAAGTGAAGCGGGCATCCCTATCAGAAACAATGCTCATTGGTACACCATGTAGTCGTACTATCTCTCGAACATACATGTTTGCCAACTGACTCATAGTATCGGTAGCTCTCACAGCTAAAAAAATAGGCTGACTTAGTCAATAGATCCATAATAACCCATACGGCATCATGACCCTTGCGGGTCCTTGGCAATCCCATCACAAAATCCATGGTGACATGCTCCCACTTCTATGTCGGTATCGGTAGAGGCTGCAATAACCCTGCATGCTTCTGATGCTCTACCTTAACCTGCTGACAAAAGAGGGACTTAGTGACATATTCAGTAATGTCTCTTTTCATTCCAAACCACCAATAAACCTTACGAAGGTTTTGATACATCTTGGTACTCCCCGGATGTATCGTGTACTTTGATGAATGAGCCTCTGATAAAATCAGTCACCTGATCTCAAGATCCTCGGGAACACATACTCTCCCTCTGAACCTCAACAAGCCATCTTTACTCAGCTCAAAATTAAGACCTACACCTACTTGTATCTGACTCAACCAATCGATACACTTTCGATTGCTCTGTTGAACCTGTCGAATACGGCCAATCAACTTTGCCTCCAGTCTCAAACTAGCTATGATGTCCAATCTCTTTGATCCAGGTGGGGTTACATCCAAACTGAGGTTCATAAATTATTTCAACAACTCATGTTCTCGTACCATAATGTAAGACACCAACCCAAGGTTCTTTCTACTTAAAGCATCGGCAACTACATTTGCCTTACCCGGGTGGTACACAATTTCACAATCATAATCCTTTAAAAGTGTGAGCCATCTCCTCTACCTCATGTTCAGCTCTTTCTGCAAGAACAGGTACTTAAGGCTCTTATGATCTTTGGAAACCTAAAATTTCTCTCCATAGAGGTTATGGCGCCATATTTTCAAAGCAAACACCATGACAACCAACTCTAAATCATGTGTCGGCTAGTTCCTCTCATGATCTTTCAACTGTCTAGATCTATAGGCAACAACCTTCCTATCCTGCATAAGTACACAGCCCGTCCCTGGTGTAATGCATCCGTATACACTGAAAATCCTCCTGAGATGGTAGGAATGGTGAGAAGCAGAGCAGTAGTCAATCGATGCTGAAGCTCCTCAAAACTCCTCTCACATGCCTTATCCCATACAAACTTAACATCCTTACACGTGAGGCTTGTCAATGGAAGAGCTAGTCTGGAGAAACCCTCAACAAATCTCTGATAATAACCTGCCAATCCCAGAAAACTTCTGATCTCAGTAACTGTCTTGGGTTGTTCCTACTGTACAATTGCTTCTATCTTGGATGAATTTACGAATACCTCATCCCTTGTTACAACATGGCCCAGAAATGAGATATGCTCTAACAAAAAGTTACACTTACAATTCTTTCTCTCGGAGGGTCTGCAGAACTATCCTTAAGTGCTCCTCATGATCTTCTCTGGACTTGAAATAAACCAATATGTCATCAATAAACACAATCACAAACTTGTCCAGGTATGGATTGAATACAACATTCATCAGTGCCATAAATGCTGCGAAAGCATTCGTTAATTCGAATGGCATCACCAAAAACTCGTAGTGGCCATAATGGGTACGAAATGATGTCTTCGGTACATCTCCACTCCTGATCCTTAACTGATGGTACCCTGACTGCAGATCTATCTTTGAAAATACTTGGGCTCCTCGGAGCTGATCCAAAAAATCGTTGATTCTTGGAAGGTGGTACTTGTTATTAATGGTGGCCTTGTTCAACAACTGGTAATCTATACATAGTCGGAGGCTTCCATCCTTCTTCCTTACAAACAAAATCGGTGTTCCCTAAGGTGAGACACTCGGTCTATTGGACCCCTTCTCTAGCAACTCTTGCAGCTATTTCTTTAGCTCTTCAAACTCAATCAGAGCCATTCTATACAGTGGTTTAGATATCGGCTCGGTACCAGGCACTATCTCTATGCAAAATTCCAATTCCCCTTCAGGTGGTAGTCCTGCTAATTAGTCTGAAAAGACATCAGGGTAATCTGCAATTATGGGTATGTCCCTCAATTCTCGATGTGCCTTATCTATATCGACTACGTTGGCAATAAACCCTTCACATCATTCTTTCTACCGTTAGTAACATAACCATCACATCAATATTTAACATAAACATATAAATTCATCTCTCAAGTAAATTAAATAAATCATACTCTTTTCATTTATCATAATTATGTTCTTTCATTTCATCTCACAAATCTTACAACATGATTTTCTATCTTTGGAAATATCAAAGTCTTAGCTTGACAATCCAAAACAACATGATTGGTAGCCAACCAATCCATTCCTAATATTACATCAAAATCATTAATATTCAATAAAATTAAATTGGCAGTCATTTCCTTTTCCTCTATCTTTAACTTACTATCTCTACAAACATGCTCCGTCAATTGACTATCATTCATGGGTGTGGAAATCATCAACATTTTATCCAACAATGTAGGTTTCACATGCTTCAACAATTTATGTGCAAAGGAAGGTGATATGAAGGAATGTGTGGCACCAAGATCAAATAATACCAATGCTTCTAAATCAAAGATTCGGATGGTACCTTTAATCACATTCGTCAAAGCATCTATGGTGTCCTGATCCAGTGCATGTACTCTTCCTCTGCTCACACCCGCTACCTACTTCCCCTTTTCCTCAGCTGTGGCCCTCCTCCTCGGGGCAGCTGTTTGCCAGACCCAGATTTTTGTAGCTTGTACCTTATGATTCCTATGTGTATGAACACTTTGTTATTATATTTGAATCATAAGAAGAGTATTTACTAGACTTAAAGTGTTAGTGAAATGATTTAACACTCAAAAGCTACATAAAAAGCCTAATGTGGACTATAAGCGTCACAGGCTAAACCGAGTGAATCTAAATCATCCTGACTGAAAATAAGAACTTAAAATGAGAGAGAATAGAGAGCTCATGAAGGAAAGTTAGCTTGATTTAGTCCCGAACATAGAAAACAAGAGTAAAAGCTAAAAAGGGTAAAATGGACCTTTTTGGCGAGAAAAGGTGTTTCAGGTATAATTATCCACCGGGAATGGTTGAAACATAAAGACGAGAGTGTAAGACATAAGATATGACACTTTCAAAATTTTGAGAAAAAGTCTACTTGGTCATGGTTAAGGAAAAATTCAACTATAGTTAAGAGTGTGGACTTTTACCATAGTTGACTAATCATGGTTAAAAATTAACCTAAGTGTGGAGAAAATTTTGAGGAAAAATATTCTTGGCCAGAATACAAGATAATCATCCTCGGAAGTAAGGAAAATTTATTTGGAAGGATTTCGGATTAAATTTAATGGTTAAAAACGTAATGGGCCTAAGGTGAAAATTTTAAAGCCCATTAAGGTATACAAAACATATATCGAAATTCTTAGGTCCTTTAGACCGAATTGTTGGACCAATTGATTGGCCAAATTTTGAGACAATTAAAAGCCCGAGAAATAGTAAAAATTTTAGCCTGAAATCCCATTAAGAAAGCCCAAACCGAGAAGCCCAAATGGAAAAGCCCATGAGATAAATATTTAACCATAGTTAAAGCTAACCATGACTCATAAGGTGACTCATTAGGTGACTCATGGCTAAGGCTTGGAAAGTCAAGCTTAATGGCTGGAAAGTAAAGCTTAATGGCTAAGTATGTGGCTTATAAAATCAGCCACACCATTGTCATCTTCATCACACCAAATTCGGCTAGAAGAAGAAACCATTGAAACATATTATCCAAGTTTTCTCTCACTAGAAATCACTAGGAATTAGGCATAATTGAAACTTGTATCCTTCATGGAAGTTGTTCCAAATTGAAAGGAGAGTGACATATGTTGAAATTTTCTATCAAGGAGCCATAAAGTGCAAACCGAGAGCCTTCAAAGATTCGGCCAAAGGGTGAACACAACAATTGGTATATTTTCTAATTTTCAATTTCATATATGTTAATGTATGAATGATTTTAAGTATATTGATATATGTTTTAAGCATTGAAACATATTAAATCACTATGATGTTGGTTGAGTGAGTGGTGAGACATTGATTTATGTCCATATGATTTTAAGGCATAAATGGATTAATGTACATGTATTAATGAATATGGTGTAATTAGAATTAATCAAATTGATTAATTAATACATGTAATTAGTTGGCAATCAAGGTGTTTGATAAAATGCCTAAATGAACTATATGATGGTTAAGAATATTGCCAACCAAGTGTATGTGGAAATGCCTAAGTGAATTGGCTAGACAAATAGGCATGGATGGCATGCCATGGTGTAACTGATGGCATGGATAGCTCTCGGCCATGGCATGTGGCCGAGAGGCCCAATGGGCCAAGCCCAAATATTTTAGGCCCAATGTGATGTAATGGATCTAGGACAAGCCCAATAAGAGTTGGTGGGCCCCACAAGCCCAATAGGCCCAACGAAAATAAATAGTAAAATG
This sequence comes from Firmiana major, assembly GCA_033439115.1. Classification (NCBI taxonomy): domain Eukaryota; kingdom Viridiplantae; phylum Streptophyta; class Magnoliopsida; order Malvales; family Malvaceae; genus Firmiana; species Firmiana major. The sequence goes on along the minus strand of CM065896.1, from coordinate 59,041,362 downwards.
AAAATGGGCTTAAGGCATAGTTAGGCCCATTAAGGATTATTAAGGCCCATTAAGGGAAATATACTGTTTTTAATGTGAAATACAGTAGGAAAAGTGTAATTAACCTGATAAATGGTTATATGCAGCTCCAGACAGTATTGAAGGAGCAAATTGGACTGCTGAAACGAGCAGCGCAGAGAAAGTGAAATTTCTCGAGTGATTACAGGTAAGGGACTTTTGTGAGTAGTTAGAGATACTTGCACGTATTTTCATCTGCTTTTACATTCACTTAAAAACTCTGAGGGTCAGAGAAAGTGAATAATGATTATTGCGACACGATATTGGCAAATTATGATTTTGCCCCTAGTTAGTCAGAAAGTCAACTTTTGTGAAAAGTTGTAAAAAGTTGTAAAAAGCATGGAAACCACTATTTTGAGTGTTTAACTGCTGTTTAGCAGGAGAATAAATAGATGAGCTAATGATTTTAAGGTTGATGTGAATTAAGCACACTTTATAGTACTGATTTTGATGTTTTGTAAATCATCCCTTTTTAAAGAGCCATCTATCATATTATGTGAGAATGAATCGTGCTAGAGCACAGCTCGCATGGGATTTCATATATTTTTCACATACATTAGTGCTGGATTTTGATTCGCACTAGATTTCCATGACATGCATGATAGAGTACTGGAGTTCTTACTCGTACTCAGTTTTATATGATATATGCATGAGAGAGTGCTGGAGCGATTAGCTCGTACTCGAGTTTTACATGAGATACATGACAGAGTACTGGAGCGTTGCTCGTACTCGATTCTTCATGGTTTATACATGACATAGTACTGGAGCTATTGGTCATACTTGATTTGATGATATTATGCATAGCATGGTACTGGAGCTATTGCTCGTACTTGATTTAATACATGAACTACGCATTGACCTAGTTGCTGGAGGTTTACCGCACTAGAGTTGAGTTTGTGATGTGAAACAGTGTTTGAGCGGAGTGTCGACTGTGAGTCGCACTCAAGGTGCGCACTGTATGTGATATATAATACATGTTAAAACCCATGCCAGAGTCCTTATGTGACTGTGTGTCACATCTTGTGAGAGGATATCCGCATGAGGGTAATATAGACGTGGTATGATATTCCATGGTTTGAGGGCTAAGACCTATGGTAGGCACCTTGACTGTGATGTAGGGTCCACGGGTATACTTTATACAGTGCCCGGGGCATGGGAGTACGCTGTACCGTGTGTTATTGTATAGCTGACGGTTGTAATGGACTGACCACCCTTTCATTACAATAGTGATGCCCCACACACCGAGTACTGTGTTGCTTGGGATCACATGTCGAATATGATCATAGTCCAGGATACTATTTACATTTCACCACAGAGTCTAACATGATATATCACATTGATTGACTGATTTAAATTGCGGACAGACCTGAGGGATGGGTCGGACTCCAATTTTGTGATGTGAATGATTTAAATACCATATTTATTGTGATTTAAATATACATGGCATGATTTATCTAAAGGCATGATTTATATAAAGATGCATTGTTTTGCACTACATGCCTACATTTGAGAAAGAAAGCATGATTTCTATACATGGGATTTAATATGTACAAGTATAGTTATATATATTTAAAGACATGCTTTTAAAGTGAGTTAAGGAAATAATGTTTTCAAGGCATAGCATTATTTTGAGTTGATAGTGTAGATATCTATTTGCTTACCTGATTTCCTTACTGAGCGCGTTGTATGCTCACCCCCTTTCTTTACATCTCTCTACAGAGCATCAACAGTGGAGCGAGAGCTATTGAGGGATAGTATTCCTGAGTCCATTGCTAGTTCCTATCGACCGCCAGGTATACAGATCTTGTACAGTTATATATCTAAACATAGAAACAGCACAGTAATGTATACGATATATATTTTGGGGAATGTATTTATGTTAGATTTTATATAATCTCACATGTATTATAAAAGCAGTTATAGTCAGTAACAATATATTGACATGTATGTATGATAATGGATAATGTGGTAAGCGAGGAGTCTAACATCGAATCACAGCCCAACCATTAAAGAGAGGAAAGGTAAGTTAAAAATGTGAAAAATTTGTAGTGGTTTTTGGTTAAGTCATGGATTGAGAATGGGTCCTGACAAAATGGTATCAGAGCAGAGGTTGGTCTGATATGAGTCGGTGTTAGAAAATAGAAAAGTGTACATCCTCATAGTACTGTGCTGTGTTTAGATATAACTGTGTATACCAGATTGGAAACGGACTAATTCATTATTATGAATGCAGGAACTTTGCCTATATGGCAAATACGCGTAGTGGTAGAGTTACGAGAGACAGGGCTCGAGGCTGAGAGATAGACCCGAGGGACGAGCTACTACCGAACCATTACCTATGCCTGATACTCCAGGTGCTACTGAGGCACTTGAGTGTGTTGAGAGGCGTTTTATGAGATTAGAGCGTAGTCTTGAGACGATTGTCGAGATATTGGCACAGACGATACCAAGTAGGCAGAGACAGGAGATAGGAGCTACGACAGGAGAGGCAGTTACCCCTGATACACCTACTCAGACAACTGATGCATCGAGGACTGTAGATACTCCTACATCCCCACCAGTTTCGGGTGGTAGTGGATTAGGGTACGGATGTGATCTGCATCAGTTTTGAGAATTCCAGAAGTTTAGACCTCCATCCTTTAGTGGGGTCAAGGACCCTGTAGCTGTCGAGGAGTGGTTAGCGGAGATGGAGAAGCTCTATGGATTCTTCGAGCACACGACCTCGAAGATGGTCGCATTTGCTGCGTTCCTACTGAAGGGAGCTGCAGAGCATTGGTGGAAGTTCGCCCGACCTATATTGAGATCCCGACACACATATATCAATTGGGAGATATTTCGGGAGGCCTTTAAGAGGCAGTTTGTTCCCGATACCACACATCGAAAAATACAGGCAGAGTTTTTGGGACTAAACCAGGGGAGTTTTTCTGTGGACGAGTATGAGACTCGATTCCTATCCCTATGGAGATATGACCCCGATACCATATATAGTGAGGCCAGGAAGGTCCACAGGTTTATTGATGGGTTGAGACCGATTTTGAGGTCTAGGTTGGTTCCATTAGACATAGTTACCTATGAGGAAGCAGTGCGCAGGGCGCAACTGTGTGAGCAAGATTACGAGAGGAATGCTTTCAAGTTTGGGAAGTTTAGTCATAGCCGAGACATACAAAAGAAGAGGCCGACAAGAGATTTTGGTTATCGAGGAGGGAAGAAATTCTTCAGTAAGAGATCACGGGTGGAGGAGGCACGAGAGAGATATGCTAGACCTCCTGCTTATCCGACTGTAGCCCCATCAAAGGGCATTGTCATAGGAGGACAGAGACCTACTGTTGATCAGTGCAGAAGATGCGGTAAACAACATGGAAGTAGACCGTGTCCGTTGACTCCTATTGTATGTTTCCAATGTGGGAAACAGGGGCATATGGCTAGAGAGTGCCGAGAGACATTTGTGACTGCCCTACAGAAGGGCAGGGAGCCTGATAGAACTCCAGCTGGTACGTCTACTCAGAGAGGTAGAGCGATGACAGAAGAGAAGGGGAAACAGGTGATGGGTCGAGGGCGAGTGCATGCTTTGGACCAGGGGACAGCTGATGCTTCATCGGATGTGATACGAGGTAACATCTTGATTTATGATATTGAAGCATATGTTTTAATTGATCCTGGTGCCACGCATTCTTTTGTATCGCCTTCATTTGCATGTAAATTAGCAAGACATGTAGAGCGTACACCATTATGTGTGATGATGTTGATTAGTACGCTTATGAATAGTAGTAAAGTGGTAGAATATGTATTTAATGACTACAAGTTGAGAGTAGGGAATAAGGAGATGACAGCCAATCTAATATTACTAAGTGTGAGTGACTTTGATATAATATTAGGAATGGATTGGCTATCTGCAAACCATGCTGTTTTAGATTGTTATGCTAAGATAGTTATGTTTCCTAACCCTACTAGATATGTTGTAAAGTTTAATAAGAATAAATGAAAGGAGTAGTTATGATTATTACATGATTACTGATTTAGAAAACCTTCAACATATCAAGGTTTCATTGCGTACGTGGTAGATATGGATAAGGCACATCCGGAGTTGTCAGATATTACTATGGTCAGTGAGTACCCAGATGTTTTTCGGGATGAATTGCCAGGGTTACCACCAGACAGAGAGATGGAATTCTGTTTAGATTTGGTGCCTGATACGGAGCCTATTTCGAGACCACCATATCGCATGGCCTTAGTTGAGCTAGAGGAGCTCAAGAGACAGTTACAAGAGCTGTTGGATAGGGGTTTTGTATGACCGAGTGTTTCACCTTGGGGAGCACCAGTTTTGTTTGTGAGGAAGAAGGATGGGAGCCTTCGATTGTGTATAGAATACCGATTGTTGAATAAGGCCACCATTAAGAATAGATACCCCTTCCACGTATTGACGACTTGTTAGATCAGCTTCAAGGAGCACAGGTCTTTTCCAAGATTGACCTGAGGTCTGGGTATCATCAGCTGAAAGTTCGGAGTGGAAATGTACCCAAGACAGCATTTCGTACCCGATATGGCCATTATGAGTTCTTGGTCATGCCATTCGGATTGACGAATGCTCCAGCTGCTTTCATGGCTTTGATGAACGATGTGTTCAAGCCATATTTAAACTAGTTTGTTATCATCTTTATCGATGACATATTGATATATTCGAGATCTAAGGAGGAGCATGAGGAGCACCTTAGGATCGTGTTGCAGATTCTACGAGAGCAGGAGTTATATGCTAAGCTCAGTAAGTGTGACTTTTAGTTGTCACAGATCTCATTTTTGGGACATGTTGTATCGAGAGATGGTGTATTAGTTGATCCATCTAAGATAGAGGCTGTAGTTTAGTGGGAACAGCTAAAGACAGTCACCGAGATTAGGAGTTTTCTGGGTGTAGCTGGATACTATCAGAGATTCGTTGAGGGATTTTCGAAGTTGGCTGCTCCGTTGACACGTTTTACTCGAAAGAGTGTACCGTTCGTATGGAACGAGGATTGTGAGAAGAGTTTTGAGGAGTTGAAGCGTCGATTGACCACCCCTGCGATTAACTACGGCTCTGATTCTAGCTATCCCTACCAGCTCAGGAGGATTTGCAGAGTACACCGATGCTTCGCATCAGGGACTGGGCTGTGTATTGATGTAGAATGGGAAGGTAGTTGCTTATGGATCCAGACAACTGAAGGATCATGAGAAGAACTATCCAACCCACGATTTGGAGCTAGCAGCAGTAGTGTTTGCGTTGATGGTATGGCGCCACTACTTGTATGGCGAGAAGTTCTAGATATTTACCGACCACAAGAGCCTCAAGTATCTGTTCTCACAGAAAGAGCTGAACATGAGACAGAGAAGATGGCTAGAGCTTCTGAAGGACTACGATTGTGAGATACTTTATCATTCGGGTAAGGCTAACGTTGTAGCCGATGCCTTAAGTAGGAAGAGCCTAGTGATGGTATCGTATATGATGGTTAGGGAACATGATTTGCTAGAGCAGTTTACTAGCCTCAGTTTGGGAGTCGTGCCTTCTGACATGGATACAGGCTATGTGATAGCTAGTCTATGCTTGGAGCCGGACCTGTTGGATAGGATCAGAGTGGCTCAGCAGACTGATCCATTTTGTATGGATGTGAGTAGTCAGATGCATAAGGGCACATTGACTAATTTTGAGTTGAGTTCGGATGGAATACTGAGGTTCAGAGGTAGATTGTGTGTTCCTGAGGATCCAGGACTCAGGAGATTGATATTGGCGAAAGCGCATTCGTCGAGGTATACGTTACATCCGGGGAGTAACAAGATGTATCAGAACCTTCGGAAGGTATATTGGTGGTCAGGTATGAAGAGAGATGTAGTAGACTTTGTGGCAAAGTGTCTCGTATGTCAGCAAGTGAAGGTAGAGCATCAGAAACCTGCAGGGTTATTGCAGCCTCTACCTATACCGACATGGAAATGGGAGCATATTACCATGGATTTCGTGATGCGTTTGCCAAGGACCCGCAGGAATCACGATGCTAAATCGGTGATCGTCGACAGACTGACGAAGTCAGCCCACTTCCTATCTATGAGAGCGACTGAAACTCTGAGTTCATTAGCAAAACTGTATGTACGCGAGGTAGTGAGGTTACACGGTGTACTAGTGAGCATAGTCTCTAATAGGGATTCCCGCTTCACTTCCCACTTTTGGGGACATTTTTAGGAAGCCATGGGGACCCAGTTGAGTTTGAGCACCGCTTTCCATCCTCAAACAGATGGTCAGTCAGAGAGGACTATATAGACTCTGGAGGATATGTTAAGAGCATGTGTGCTAGATTTTAGAGGCTCCTGGGATGACCACCTGCCACTAGCCGAGTTCGCCTATAACAACAGTTATCATTCAAGTATCGGGATGGCACCGTACGAGGCTTTGTATGGCCGTAGATGTCGTTCCCCTATTGGATGGGAAGAAGTGGGTGACCGTAAGATTTTTGCTCCTGACATGGTTACACAGGCATCTGAGGATGTCCCCTTGATAGTAGAGAGACTGAAGACGGCTCAGAGTAGACAGAAGAGTTATGCTGATAGGAGATGTAGGACACTAGAGTTTGTAGTTGGTGAATCCATGTTTTTGAAAGTTTCCCTTTCCAAGGGCATAGCGAGATTTGGGAAGAGAGGAAAGCTAAATCCTTGCTATATTGGACCCTTTAAGATACTTGATCGAGTGGGAGATAAGGCTTATAGGTTGGCATTGCCACCAGACTTATCAGGTGTCCATAACGTCTTCCACATATCGATGCTTCGGAAGTATCATCCGGATCTGGCACATGTGATTAGTTATGAGCCTTCGGAGCTCCGAGAGGACTTATCATATGTTGAACGACCGATTCAGATATTGGATAGGAAGGAGAAGGTTTTGAGATCGAAGACCATTGGGTTAGTGAAGATTCTCTGGCAGCATCATACTTCAGAGGAAGCTACGTGGGAGCTAGAGAGTCTGATGCGAGAGAAGTACCCTCACCTATTTGACGACTGACTTGGTGCTAATTTGGAGGACCAAATTTTTTGAGTAGGGGAGGATTGTCAGACCCAAATTTTTGTAGCTTGTACCTTATGATTCCTATGTGTAAGAACACTCTGTTATTATAGTTGAATCATAAGAAGAGTATTTACTAGACTTAAAGTGTTAGTGAAATGATTTAACACTCAAGAGCTACATAAAAAGCCTAATGTGGACTATAAGCATCACAGGCTAAACCGAGTGAATCTAAATCATCCTGACTGAAAATAATAACTTAAAATGAGAGAGCATAGAGAACTCATGAAGGAAAGTCAGCTTGATTTAGTCCCGAATATAGAAAACAAGAGTAAAAGCTAAAAAGGGTAAAATGGACCTTTTTGGCGAGAAAAGGTGTTTCGGGTATAATTATCCACCGGGAACGGTTGAAACATAAAGATGAGAGTGTAAGACATAAGATATGACACTTTCAAAATTTTGAAAAAAAGTCAACTTGGTCAATGGTTAAGGAAAAAGTCAACTATAGTTAAGAAAGTGGACTTTTACCATAGTTGACTAATCATGGTTAAAAATTAACCTGTGTAGAGAAAAAATTGGGGAAAAATATTCTTGGCTAGAATACAAGATAATCATCCCCGGAAGTAAGAAAAATTTATTTGGAAGGATTCCGAAATAAATTTAATGGTTAAAAACGTAATGGGCCTAAGGTGAAAATTTTAAAGCCCATTAAGGTATACTAAACGTATATCGAAATTCTTAGGTCCTTTAGACCGAATTGTTGGACCAATTGATTGGCCAAATTTTAAGACAATTAAAGGCCCGAGACATAGTAAAAATTTCAGCCCGAAAGCCCATTAAGAAAGCCCAAACCGAGAAGCCCAAATGGAAAAGCCCATGAGATAAATATCTAACCATAGTTAAAGCTAACCATAACTCATACGGTGACTCATTAGGTGACTCATGGCTAAGGCTTGGAAAGTCAAGCTTAATGGCTGGAAAGTAAAGCTTAATGGCTAAGTATGTGGCTTATAAAATCAGCCACACCATTGTCATCTTCATCACACCAAATTCGGCTAGAAGAAGAAACCATTGAAACATATTATCCAAGCTTTCTCTCACTAGAAATCACTAGGAATTAGGCATAATTGGAACTTGCATCCTTCATGGAAGTTGTTCCAAATTGAAAGGAGAGTGACATATGTTGGAATTGGATATCAAGGAGCCATAGAGTGCAAATCAAGAGCCTTCAAAGATTCGGCCAAAGGGTGAACACAACAATTGGAATATTTTCTAATTTTCAATTTCATATATGTTAATGTATGAGTGATTTTAAGTATATTGATATATGTTTTAAGCATTGAAACATATTAAATCACTATGATGTTGGTTAGGCCGAGAGTGAGTGGTGAGACATTGATTTATGTCCATATGATTTTAAGGCATAAATGGATTAATGTACATGTATTAATGATTATGGTGTAATTAGAATTATTCAAATTGATTAATTAATACATATAATTAGTTGGCAATCAAGGTGTTTGATAAAATGCCTAAATGAACTATATGATGGTTAGGAATGTTGCCAACCAAGTGTATGTGGAAATGCCTAAGTGAATTGGTTAGACAAATAGGCATGGATGGCATGCCATGGTGTAACCGATGGCATGGATATCTCTCAGCCATGGCATGTGGCCGAGTGGCCCAATGGGCCAAGCCCAAATATTTTAGGCCCAATGTGATGTAATGGTTCTAGGACAAGCTCAATAAGAGTTGGTGGGCCCCACAAACCTAATAGGGCCAACGAAAATGAATAGAAAAATGAAAATGGGCTTAAGGCATAGTTAGGTCCATTAAGGATTATTAAGGCCCATTAAGGGAAATATACTGTATTTAATGTGAAATACAGTAGGAAAAGTGTAATTGACCTGATAAATGGTTATATGCATCTCCAAAGAGTATTGGAGGAGCAAATCGGACTGCTGAAATGAGCAGCGCAGAGAAAGTGAAACTTCTCGAGTGATTGGAGGTAAGGGACTTTTGTGAGTAGTTAGAGATACTTGCACGTATTTTCATCTGCTTTTACATTCACTTAAAAACTCTGAGGGTCAGAGAAAGTGAATAATAATTATTGCGACCCGATAGTGGCAAATTACGATTTTACCCCTAGTTAGTCAAAAAGTCAACTTTTGTGAAAAGTTGTAAAAAGTTGTAAAAAGCATGGAAACCACTATTTTGAGTGTTTAACTGCTGTTTAGTAGGAGAATAAATAGATGGGCTAATGATTTTAAGGTTGATGTGAATTAAGCACACTTTATAGTACTGATTTTGATGTTTTGTAAATCATCCCTTTTTAAAGAGCCATCTATCATATTATGTGAGAATGAATCGTGCTAGAGCACAGCTCGCATGGGATTTCATATATTTTTCACATACATTAGTGCTGGATTTTGATTCGCACTAGATTTCCATGACATGCATGATAGAGTACTGGAGTTCTTACTCGTACTCAGTTTTATATGATATATGCATGAGAGAGCGCTGGAGCGATTAGCTCGTACTCGAGTTTTACATGAGATACATGACAGAGTACTGGAGCGTTGCTCGTACTCGATTCTTCATGGTTTATACATGACATAGTACTGGAGCTATTGCTCGGACTTGATTTGATAATATTATGCATAGCATGGTACTGGAGCTATTGTTCGTACTTGATTTAATACATGAACTATGCATTGACCTAGTTGCTGGAGGTTTACTCACACTAGAGTTGAGTTTGTGATGTGAAACAGTGTTTGAGCGGAGTGTCGACTGTGAGTCGCACTCAAGGCGCGCACTGTATGTGATATATAATACATGTTAAAACCCATGCCAGAGTCCTTGTGTGACTGTGTGTCACATCTTGTGAGAGGATATCCGCATGAGGGTAATATAGACGTGGTATGATATTCCATGGTTTGAGGGCTAAGACCTATGGCAGGCACCTCGACTGTGATGTAGGGTCCATGGGTGTACTTTGTACCATGCCCGGGGCAAGGGAGTATGCTGTACCGTGTGTTTTTGTATAGCTGACGGTTGTAATAGACTGACCACCCTCCCGTTGCAGTAGTGATGCCCCGCACAACGAGTACTGTGTTGCTTGGGATCACATGTCGGATATGATCATAGTCCAGGATACTATTTACATTTCACCATAGAGTCTCACATGATATATCACATTGATTGGCTGATTTAAATTGCAAACAGACCTGAGGGATGGGTCGAACTCCGATTTTATGATGTCAATGATTTAAATACCATATTTATTGTGATTTAAATATACAAGGCATGATTTATCTAAAGGCATGATTTATATAAAGATGCATTGTTTTGCACTACATGCCTACATTTGAGAAAGAAAGCATGATTTCTGTACATGGGATTTAATATGTACAAGTATAGTTATATATATTTAAAGACATGCTTTTAAAGTGAGTTAAGGAAATAATGTTTTCAAGGCATAGCATTATTTTGAGTAGATAGTGTAGATATCTACTTGCTTGCCTGATTTCCTTACTGAGCGCGTTGTATGCTCACCTCCTTTCTTTACATCTCTCTACAGAGCATCAGCAGTAGAGTGAGAGCTATTGAGGGATAGTATTCCTGAGTCCACTGCTAGTTCCTATCGACCGCCAGGTATACAGATCTTGTACAGTTATATATCTAAACATAGAAACAGCACAATGATGTATACGATATATATTTTGGGGAATGTATTTGTGTTAGATTTTATATAATCTCACATGTATTATAAAAGCAGTTATAGTCAGTAACAATATATTGACATGTATGTATGATAATGGATAATGTGGTAAGCGAGGAGTCTAACATCGAATCACAGCCCAACCATTAAAGAGAAGAAAGGTAAGTTAAAAATGCAAAAAATTTGTAGTGGTTTTTGGTTAAGTCATGGATTGAGAATGGGTCCTGACATTGTCTCAATTGGAGCTCTCTCTGGCTCATTGCATTTCAGTGGGGCAATCTCCATCCTCTCAGGATAATACTTTGCTATATGTCCTGGTTTCTCACAATTGGAGCACACTGCAGGGGTCATCGGACAAGGCCTATTCCCATGAAATCTATCACATCTCCTGCACCTCTTAGTAGTAGGCCGTGGTCCTCTAATAACCATACCCCTCGGTGCAGTCAAAGCTAGATATATGGGAGGTTTAGCAGCTCTATCCTGCACCTCCTCGATCTTAGGTCTCTTCTCAAAGTTTCTCTGGCCTCCTCTCCCGGCCACTCTATCCATCTCGGATCTCTTTCGGTCTCTATCTCTTCTGACACTGATCCTCCCAAGCTCGGAGGCATTCTTCTCAAAGTCTTGCTCGTATAATTGAGCCTTATGTACCACCTCCTCATAAGTCTGAATGTCAAAGGGAGCTAGCTTAGTCCGGATGGCCAATCTCAAACTATCAACGAACTTTTGAATCTTTCGGGTCTCACTACCCATCGTATCTGGGTCATATCTCCCCAAAGACATAAACCTCCACTCATATTCATCCACAGTATAGTTCCCCTGAACCAAATTCATAAATTCCATCCGCAATTTCCTCTGTGTGGTGGCTAGGATATACTGCCTCCTGAAGACCTCCACGAATATCTCCTAAGTGATCTCGGAGTGTCTGGCCCTCAAAATAGCTTCGATGGATCTCCACTAGTGCTCTACCTCGCCTTTCAGCATAGACATGGCAAAGGCTACCTTCTCAGCTGATGCTCATTCGAAAAATCTATATAACTTCTCCATCTCGTACACCCAATCCTCCGTAATAATCGGGTCCTTCACCCATCTGAATACTGGAGGTTTCAACCCTTGAAACTCTCGCAATCTACTCAACTCGTAGTCAAAACCTAAATCACTATGATCTGCTGTGGAGTGATAGGAGAGGCTGTATCCTGGACTAGCGGTGGTGTAACAATAGCAATCTCTGCAGTCTGAGGCCTCTCTGATGGGCCCTGAAGGTAATGTTCTCAAGTGCACGGGTCGTACAAGTAATAATGGGATTTGAGTCACGGATTATCGTCCTACAGAGAAGTTGATCAGCCTAATTAACTATCGGTTAATCTTACCCTAAGTATATTCTAGTAAATTATGAAGTTCTGATGGGTGGTCTACATGGCTAAAATTAAAGTACTGAAAATAATAAAACTGTAAAATAAAGAAAATAAAACCGAGCTAAAAGCACTTACAGTGCTCCACGCAATTAAAAGCAAAAACCTACAAAAGAAAATTAAAACAGTTAAACGAATTAACGCAATTAAAATAAAATGCAAATATGAAAATAAAGCAATAAAACTAATTAAACTAAAATTAAACAAGCTTGAAATAAAAATGCATGTAATTGGACTAATAAATAAAAATACAATTTAATTAAGAAACTAACTACGAGTATAGAAAACTAAAATATTAAATCTAAATTAATCCTAATTATTACTAAAGACTAACTTAACAATTAAAATTAACTAATACATCAAAAATCAATTTTAATCTAAATTGCAACTTAACTAAAATAAAGTCGTAACACATATAATATGAAAATAACTACTAACTACAAATTAACACTACAAATTAAATTAACATGAAATTTTATTAAAACTAACCTACCAAAAAAAAAACTAATAACTCATTAAAGCATTAAATAACCAATTAGCTGGCCAAACAAGGCCTTAACCGGTTGCAAACCAAAGTGGTCCCGATATGGGATACTATTCACTGTAATCTTCACTTTGCAGTTCTGTCTCCAGGTGATGTCCACAGTTCAGGCCTGCTGCCTTCATCAATTGCTGTCCAGGTTTGCTCTCGGGTGGCTGTCTCTATTCGGGTGATGTCTACTGCTCTTGTCGATTCTGGCCAGTCCTATGTACCAGCATCCTACTTCAGTCTAACAGCAATCCTTTTGTACACATCATCTGTCTCACCACGACGTTACAACAGCAGTGCAAGGACACAACCCGGCTATGCACCTGTCCTGCGCACAACAACAAAATCGCCAGATAGCAGACGCGTCTTTCTCCTCTGCTCTTTTCTGCCCTGCCCTTGATCACCATGCATCAGCTGCAGCTAGCATTTATCAGCAGCTCGACATCAGTGAATGCCCAAAGCCCTAACAGCCTTCAGCAGTGAACACCAGCATATTAAGACAGAAGGCAGAAAAGAAAAGCTCATAACGATAATGAACAGTAGGATAGGCTGTAAACAGGGAAGAACAGAGAAGGTGCAATGACCGTGCAATGGTGTGTGTTCATCTTAACGCATAATGACACATGCAAAATCAGCATCAGTAAATTGAAATATTAATCATCCACAAAACAGAGAAGAAATGAAGCTACTGTATCCTCGGGTTGCTTCCGTTTCTGCTGCCATCATGGTTCCACCGAGCCTTTGATGTAGAAACAATGTTTAACATTCAATCCACATCAAAGCATCAGAACATCTAAGGCAGAAATCACAGAGCTTTATCACCCGAATGCACCTTTTGAAATCTAATCGAGAACTACAAACCAACGGCTAAAGAAAGTTTAATGGTTTAACAAATAAGGAAAACAAAACATAAGAAATGTATTTGGAAAAGAAACCGAGACATGAACTAGGAAAATGAGTATTGATAATACAAAAATAAAACTCATGGAAGGAAACCGAGAAGATGAAAAGAGAAGAAACCGAGAGCTTGGTAAATAATGGAGGAGAAACCGAGAGAATGGAATGGAAAAGGTGATTGAATTTCTATTGAAAATGAAAGTTAACAACTTGTAATGAAGAACAAAAAATGAATAGTAAAACAACTTGTAAAAACTATGCGGAAATTTAAAGAAAACTTGTAAAATTAATCTAAAAGCTATTTTACCCTAGCCTACTCTACTCCTACTCCTACTCCTACTTCTACTTCTACTTACCCTACTCCTACTTCTACCCTAAACTACTTGATTTTTCAATTGCCATCATGTTCTATTTATATACAAATATAGGGGTACAATGGTAATTTTTCCATCCTAGATGAGTTGGCATTATTTGGCCACTTATCTTCATTTGATTTGCTGCAGAGTAGATATTTCCACGTCATCAGTCTTTTTGTGCAATTAGCTGTGCGATGTGGCCCGGCGTGTGTCCTCCAGAGGGTTGGCACGGTGTCCTTCAATCTTATCATTTTGGAGCAAATAGAATACGGACACCTGGCATCACGTGTGTCCAGTCGACTAATGTTTTAATCTGCAAATTGGAAGTGTTCCAGTTTCCTTTAGCCCGTTTTCAGCCCAATTTCGTTTAAAACGACTGAATTTCATCTGGATTTAATTTACTTGCACATTAAAGAATTTTCATTAAATAAAGGGGATTATTAGTAAAATAATATGGGGATTAAATAAATAATTAGGAATTTAAGCACAAATAATTCCATAAAAAATAGAATTATCGCACCCCAAACTTGAGCTTTTGCTTGTCCTCAAGCAAAACAAAATGAATATAGGAATGACAAGTACAAAACATAATAATTTCCCCAATATTATCCTCAAAGATAAAGTACAGACTATGATCTAAAAGAATCATAATTACAAGTCAAACACTCAGAATCATCCAATCATAAGTCCTAACCCAAATTGGACTCCTCGTGCGTGTGTGAAAAATGTCAAAGTCATTTCAAAGTACATTATTCGGATCAGATTATGCAAACATAGTAAATGCAAAGTCAATGACAAGTGATCATTCCCATAAGTTTGCTTTTCACTAATCTCTCCACTAATGTAGTCACACTTAATCAAAGATCAATAGGACTTCATTAAGCTTGTAATGTAAGGCTAGGGTTAGGGTATAATAAAGTCGATTTAGGTTTAATTACCCCTTAACATGCATTACTTTAGAATCTTTAATGTAAGAGCTTATATTTATTTCCCCCAAACTTATTGCTTTTGCTAAACATTTTTTTTTCTTTCTTCTTTTCTTCTTCTTTTTCTTTCTTTCATTTTTTTCATTCGTTTTTTTTATACATACCTTTCACTATCACTTAATACCCATATAGCTCACAATATATCCCAATTACTTTTCATGCTTTTGGGGTAAGGGATAGGAACAAAGTATTTAAACTAAGGAAAATAACGCAGGTATATTTACAGAGAAAAGCTTATTTGGTCCAGATGGGTGACTAGGGGTAGAATATGTACAAGGATAGCTAGAAAGGCTCAAACGATCCAAAGATGGCCTAAATCATCTCCCTAATTAAGTGTGATCTAATATTTCACCTCGAGATTAGTCAAACAAATTCTAGAATATGATGCACAAAATCGACTGAACAAATGCAGTCCTATGTACACATAAGCTTTCTCTAAATAAATATACCAATTCATGACATGACATGTGCATAAGATGAGGCAATCGCAATCAAAATCAAGATAAATTCAAGAACTCAACTTCATGCTTTTCCTATAATCATGCTTCTCATTCAATCAAAGTCAGACTAAATCATGGGGTCATATCATCAGAATATGGGAAAACTACATTCTAAGCACTAAATCATCCTAAAATCAAACAATTTAAGCTCAGATTTTTAAAAAAATTTTGAAACAAATTTTCAATTTTGCTCAAATTTTCGAACAATACTCAAGTGATATCCCCTCCCCCAAACTTGAAGTGCACAATGTCCTCAGTGTGCAGATAATATAAGAATTGAAGTTCAGGAATAGAATACTCCCCTTTTTGATGATGATGATGAACAACCGAAGCTTGATTGAAAACATAAAACTAGAAAAGAAATCTACAAAATAAACAAAACAAGAAACAGCAGAAAAGAAAAAGAAAAAGAACTATATACAAGGTGAAAAGGAAAACACCGCCACTTCAAATGCAGCTGAAGAAAACAACACTCAGCAGCAGGCTGAAGAGTATGAGGATTAGCCATAGTGGTGACCGAATGTTGACAGTTAAATCCTCCTGAGCACTATGTACTTCCTTCTTTCTCTCGGATTTTATATGGTCAAACCTTATGTCCTCATTAATCTCCATCTTAAAACACCCTTGAGAGTCATCGGGGAGCTTCAAAGGTTTAAAAACATTAAACTTCACTTCCTGATCTTGCACTCTCATAGTCAATTTTGTATAGGGCGAGGAAGGCAATGAATAAGAAGAAGGTATAGATGAAGAAGCGCTTAGCTTTGTTTCCTTGGCAGCCCGATCTTTAGATTTCTGCTCTTTCTGAGCTGCTTCTTTAGAACTTACAAATTCTTCAACTATGTGCTGTTCAGGTTGGGACTTAACTTGTGGCTCCTCTAGCTCTCTGCCACTCCTAAGGGTGATAGATCTAACATGTTCCTTACCCTCCCTTTGCTTAACAGGATTAACTTTAGTATTACTAGGAAGGGTCCCTTGAGGACGTTGGCTAAGAGCACTAGCTATTTGTCCAACGTGAACTTCTAAGTTCTTAATTGAAGCAACTTGATCTTGCAGGATAGTCATGAACATCTCCTCTAATGTAGGCTTCTTCTCAGCTGCTGATGTGTGGTAATGTTGGGGCTGCATAGGTTGTGGTGGTGGTGGTGGTGATGGATGATATTGAAATTGAGGTGGGGATGGACGATGTGGTAGATGGTATGAAAGTTGCGGCTGTGGTGGTACCTGAACCGGTGGAGTTTGAAAACTAGGGGGTCCTACAGATATGGAGTTAGAGGTTTGCCATTGATTTTGGCTCTAGGAGAAGTTAGGATGATTCCTCCACCCTGAATTGTAGGTGTTTGAAAAAGGGTTGTTCTGTTACGTTTGAGAAGGGGTAACATACTGAACCAAGTCTAAGTTGAGTGGACACCTATCTACAGAGTGGGTACCACTACACAGCTCGCAGGAAAGAAAAGGACTTTAGACAGAATATATAGGGTTAGGACTATTGGGAGGATTATGTTGGGTACTGAGCGACTCTACCTTCTTCGTAAGATTAGCGATTTGAAAGGTCAAGGTAGACAGTGTGTTGAGCTCATAAATACCCGTCGGCTTCTTCGTAAGATTAGCAATTTGAAAGGTCAAGGTAGACAATGTGTTGAGCTCATAAATACCCGTCGACTTCTTTGGCATTTACCTCTCCGAGGACCATAAATAGTTGTTAGCTGCCATCTTGTCTAAAAGCTCGTAAGCTTCCTCCTCTATTTTACACATTAGCGCTCCACCCGCCGCAGCATCAACAATGGTCCTATTTGGGCTTGTAAGTACGTTGTAGAAGGTCTGGACTTGCAACCACAAAGGTAGGCCATGGTGAGGGCACTTCCTAAGAAGCTCCTTATATCGTTCCGATACTTCGTAAAGAGATTCAAAGTCATACTGGGCAAAGGAAGATATATTACTACGGAGTTGGGCAATTTTAGAGGGAGGGAAAAAGTTAGATAGAAATTAATGGGCTAACTCGTCCCAAGTAGAAATGGATCCTGGAGACAGGGAGGTTAACCAGTGTCGAGCCCTATCCCTAAGTGAGAAGGGAAATAATCTAAGCCTAAGCGCATCATCAGATAATTCATTATGTTTAAATGTGTTGCACAAGTCCAAGAATTGCCCAAGGTGAGCATGTGGGTCATCGTGTGGAAGCCCGTTGAACTGTAGAGAAGTTTGGATCATCTGAAGGATTGTGAGCTTAATTTCAAAGTTATTTGTAGGGACAGCTGGTGTCCTAATGCCGAAATAATATTCTCCAATTGTTGGCATTGAATAATCTCCAACAGTTCTAATTTTCCTATTTTCTGCCATGTTGAATTGCAGCGGAGCTAATAATTTCCTAGTGTCCTTTCGAATTTTTCTAAGAGTGTGCTCGATTTCAAGATCTAGAGGAAAGCAATCAAAACTTCTGGCTCTACGCATGCAATCATCGAAAAGTCCTTAATTTTTTTTTAATTTTTTAAATTTTTAATTTTTTTTGATTTTAATTAAGAGAAAATTTAACTAACCTAAGCTAAGGCTCTAAATATTTACAACCTAAATATTTACAAGCTAGAATTACACCTAAGCATAATTTCAACGATATTAATTAAGGACTAATTAAAACTTCCCTGGCAATGGCGCCAAAAACTTGATGGGCCATGAAGGTAATGTCCGCAAGTGCACGGGTCGTACAAGTAATAATGGGATTTGAGTCCCGGATTATCGTCCCACAGAGAAGTTGATCAGCCTTGAGGATCTTACAGTACGAGAGTTTCCCAACCAAATAGAGCCTCCATACCCTCTCTGGCTTGAGGATGTACGGCTTGAGGATCTTACCAACTTCCACGGCATCCTACATACCACAGTGTGAAAACTTGTGTGAGCAAAGCTCTAGTACGACATTTATGCATTAAACATGAGAAAAACCACTTACGAGCATAGCTCCAGTACAGCTATATGCATAAGAAAACCACTCGAAATCCGCGTACGAGCAGAAGCTCCAGTACGGTTTATAAAACATTATCATAGTTTCCAAATCATGGTACGAGCTAAGCTCCTGCACGTTTCATACAAATGAAGGCATCAAAATCTAGCGCGGGCAAGGCTCCAGCTTTATTTATGTCGCACAAATATGATAGGCGTCTCATACACAATCAAAACAATCCCAAAATCGAATTTAGCACCTGTCAAGTGCTATTTCACGAAATCATTCAAACACTAGCCAGCCTATCCCTTAATTTGCTCAAAACAAAGTATTATGTTATGTGAAAACATTTCAAACACATGATTTATGCATTTATTAGCCTTACTATCCCTTTTATAGTAATCGTTTCAAAAACCAAATCTCATACATACTCGTAGCTATTCGCATACATCATCAATCATGCATTTCATAAACGCCCTATATCCACCCACAAAATACGTGTAGCTACCTCTATATACTTACAGAATTCCCTTGCCTGGAATAATGTCACGTGATTCCACTTCCTTAGAGCTTCTTACTCATTTGGTCCGCTTTGGCTCCTGTGAACTCTCCGAAACTGCACAAGTTCGTATATCGCTTTAATTTAATTCACATAACAGTACTCTTGCGTTTACTATAGTTGATTCGACCTATAGTCTCCATTAATGCCCATAAGGCCTCGGTTTATTATTCGATTCATATCTCGAGTCCAATGATTCTTTTAAGCCTATTGATTCATACCCATTTTCAAAATTTCTCTAAACTTACAATGTGGCTTCATTTAATCATCTTAAATCATTCACATTACTTCAACAACAACTTAGTATAACTCATAATTCAGCAACTCCTCCAAACCACATTTTCTCACACTAGACATATTTTAGGTTATAAGTGTTCCATTGTTTTCTAGATGGTTTCTATTATAAATATGCACACCAATCTACTCCAAAATCAATAAATAGACAAATGTACTTGGACTGAAGTGTTAGAAACTTACCAAATCTAGTTTCTCCTCTTGCTCCAAAGAAAATGTCCCTTTATCCTTCAATCCAACAAATGAGGTTTTGATTTCAAACTATGTTGTTCTCCTCCTGTATTTGAGCAACTTTATATCTAATAGCTTCCCTTCAATTCTTACTGGAAATGGGTTAATTTTAGAGAGATAAATCTAGGTTTTGGGTTGAAATGGAAGAAATGGGGTTTTGTTTTCGTGATTTGATTTCACTGCTCCTATTTATAGAAATTGCTCAATGAAATCGATCTGTCGCAGCATGAGATCGATCTGGTCCTCTTAAATCCCTCATTTTCACACCAATTTGAATGCATGAGATCAATCTGTTGAAAGTTTGAGATCGATCTATCTCAGGTAGTAGCTTAAGGAGATCGATCTGCATCCAGGGGAGATCGATCTGCTCTAACCCGAGAGCTAAGGAAATCGATCTGTTTGCATCAAAATCGATCTTCTCATTATAGAATGTTTATCAGATCGATCTGGCTCTATTGGATATTGATCTGTCTTGTTCCATTACTCAAATAAGAGCAATTTTGGCTTTTTCAGATCGATCTCTCATCCCATGAGATCAATCTGGCCTTCATATTTCCCAGATTTTGCTGCAGTTTTCTGCAATAACTTAACACAAAACATCCTTAATTTGCTTCCATAGTCATTTTCTCATCCAACCACCTTTAAGACTTGAAAATGACATCCATTCATACCTTATACGCATTAAAACTTGCGTGCATTAATTGTATAGCCAAAGGTATCCCATACCAAACTAAATGGAAGTATAACTTCATTCCATTTTACCATACTACTCATTTTGAGTTCCAATCACAATCATCACTTATATAAGCTCATTTCTTCATATTCATACACAATGAAACTTGTACATACATCACAAACTCTTACTACAAGTGTGTACATTGAATTTATGGACTTTACATCAATTATACTTCACACTATAATAAGTACATTACCATACTTATGAATCCATAAAGTTACACATGAAATAATGCAAGCATGGTAGATAACTACCCTATCTATATGCTAATAATGTCATGGCATAAATCATTTATGATCAGAGCATGAGGAAATAAAAACTATGCCACATGTATATACATATATCATGTACTAAAAACATGGAAAAAGACATGTAAAACATGGTAAAACCATCATATAACACCTCTTATGCTCATCGTTATTAAAACTCATCGAAAAAAGGAAATTCAATATGAAACATCCTTTAAAATTTAGCACTTTCTCAAAACCCTTCAATTCTCATCCCAAAATAGCACATAATTTCTATAAACAAATCCCACAAGGCTTGACCCCTCCCTCGAGTCTACCCTGGACAAATACAATCACACTCAATGTATAAAACTATGTTGTACTATGTAATATTATGTAAGATAGGCGATCACTATATCTCAAGACTGTGTTGGCCAACTATGTCATAATCATACTAAACCACACGGATCCCGGTGTGCGGGGCATCATACTGGAACGAAGGTGGGTTAGTTATTCGCTAGATTTTTCAATCATCATCTTAAACACGCGGTACAACGTATTCCATGTCATATACATTGTATAACATACTCCACAAACCCATATCATGGTTGGGGGTGCCAATCGTAGGTCTTTTCTACCTCGTGCCATGTGTAACCTGTATAGTCTCAAGTGCACATGGAGCTTTTCGTTTTCAAGTAAGAGAGCCCCCCCCACCAACAAAGCCTCCCTACCCTAATAGGCTTAAAGATGTTGGCTTAAGGATCCTACCGTAAGAAAGCCTCCCCACCTTGTCGGGCTTAAGATGTAGGGCTTAAGGATCTTACCATCTCCACAGCATCATACATACCACAGTGTAAAAATCGGTGTGAGCTAAGCTCTAGCATGATTCATGCTTCATTAATAAAACTCTTCGTACGAGCAATGCTCTAGTTCTGCTTTATGCATAAAATCATGAAGAAATCACATACGAGCATAGCTCCAGTACGGTTATATGCATAAGTAAGTCAATCGAAATCCACGTACGAGTAGAAGCTCCAGTACGGTTTATAAAACATCATTACAATTCAAATCAAGGTGAGAGCTAAGCTCCAGCAGGTTTCATACATAAGAAAACACCAAAAATCCAATGCGAGCGAAGCTCCAGCACGATTTAACTATGTAAACACGATTGGTGGCTTCATTTTAACAAAAATTCTCAAACTATGGTTAGCACCTCATTGTGCCTTTTCATAGAATCAAGAAATCACTAACCAGCCTATCCGTCGTTTTGCTTAAAGAAAAGCAATGTGTTTCCGTAAAAGCATCAAAACATGTGATTTATGTAATTATTAGCCTTACTATTCCCTTTTTTATAAAATCTACTTCAAAACCAAATCACATACCAAAGACACTTGTAGTCATTCAACGTACCATTAATTGCTTTCTTAAATAGCTATGTACTCTACAAAACCCTATATTCACCCATAAAATACGAGCAGCTATCTCTATACACTTACAAAATTCATTTGCCTAGAATCGTGTCGGGTGATTCCACTTCCTTAAAGCTGCTTAATTACGCGATTCGCGTCGTCTCCAACGAACTCTTCGGGACTGCACAAGATTACGTTTTACATCAATTAATTCAATATAACACAACTCTTGTGTTTACTATAGTTGACTCAACCTATAGTCTTCCTTAACTCTTATGAGGTCTCATTACCTCTTAAGTCCATTTTTTTCATTGCTTAATAGGTCCTCGAGAGTTTGTTAAACTCCTTTTTGGTCTATTGATTCGTACTTAATTGATATTTAAGTTCATCGAGTCTCTAATCCATTGTTTGCCTCACTATGGTATTTTGTCAAACACCTCATATACTCATTCACTTAACTAAGCCAATCTAATAATGTGGCTTCATTCAACCTTCAAAAAATCATACATAATACCTCATAGACACTTTAGCATACTCCATTTATCATCAACTCACCCATAATACATTTTTTCACACTAGACTCATTCTAGGTTATAATTGTTCCATTGCTTTCTAGGTAGTTTCTATCATTAATATACATACCCATCAACACCAAAATCAATAACTACACAAATACAATTTGGTTGGAGTGTTAGAAACTCACCTAGCTTGATTTCCTTCTTGCTCCAAATGAGAACTCTCCTTGCTCCTTCAATCCAACCAATGGTGCATTGATTCCAAAGTATGTTGTTCTTCTTTTTACGATGAACAACTTTGCTCTAATGGAAGAATAACTTGTTTCCTGTGAATTACAGATCTGACTGCTCCATATTTATAGAATTGGCTTGATAAGATCGATCTGCATAGGTGGAGATCGATCTGGTCATCTTAAATTCCTCATTTTCATGACATTTTATAAGCATGAGATCGATCTGTCGAATGCTTGAGATCAATCTGCTTCAATGAAATGAGATCGATCTGCTTCAATGGAACATGATCAATTTGTCTCAGGCAGAGAGCTAAGGAGATCGATTTGGCCTTAAGGGGATATCGATCTGCTTCAGCCTGAGAGTTAAGGAGATCGATCTGCTTGAGTGAGGGATTGATCTCTCTCTTCTAGCATGCTTGATTCTGCATTCTTCAGGCCATGAGATCGATCTCTCCTTGCATGGGATCGATCTGGCCTTCATCCTAAACCCTTTTTGCTACAAATTCCTCATTTAAACTCATATTAACTCACTTCCATAATCATTTATCATTCCATTCACACTTAGAACTCAAAAACATTCATTTATGGTAATCCGTATGTAATGTAACTCATTTGTACATCAAATTCTCATATACATTACATAAAAATTAAGGGTTTTACAATCCTCCCCTCCTTTAAGGAATTTGGTCCTCAAAATTAGAACTAAGTTAATTTGAAAATAACTTAGGGTACTTCTCTTGCATCATACTTTCTAACTCTCATGCAGCTTCCTCCGGAGTGTGATATTGCCAAATACTTTCACTAATGGAATTATCTTTGTCTTTAACACCTTCTCCTTCCTATCCAATATCTTAACCGACTTCTCAACATATGTCATATTCTCATTGAGCTCCAATGGCTCATATCTTATCACATGTACCGGGTTTGGGTGATACTTTCAAAGCATAGAGACGTGGAAGATGTTATGAACACACATCAAGTCTGGTGGCAAAGCCAACCTATAAGCCTTATCTCCCACTCTCTTTAAAATCTCAAAGGG
This sequence comes from Firmiana major, assembly GCA_033439115.1. NCBI lineage: Eukaryota > Viridiplantae > Streptophyta > Magnoliopsida > Malvales > Malvaceae > Firmiana > Firmiana major. Next base: position 59,017,720 of record CM065896.1, on the reverse strand, counting down.
TCCTATATCGAGGACTTAACTTTCCCTTCTTATCGAATCTCATAATCCCTTTTGAGGGAGAAACTCTCAGAAATGCCGACTCATCCACAGTAAACTCCAATGGTCTTCGTCTCCTGTCAGCATGTCTCCTTTGCCAGCTCTGAGCTGTCTGTAATCTCTCACATATCAGTTCGGCGTCTTCAGAGGCCTGTTGCACTAAATCTGAAGCAAAAATCTATCTGTCATCAACCTCTTCCCATCCAATGGGGGATCGACACCTCCATCCATACAGTGCCTCATATGGTGCTATTCCGATACTCGCATGATAGCTGTTATTATAGGCGAACTTGACTAACTATAAGTGATCATCCCAGGAGCCTCCAAAATCCACTACACATGCTCTCAACATATCCTCCGGGGTTTGTATAGTCCTCTCTGACTGACCATCTGTTTGAGGATGAAAACGGTGCTAAAGCTCAAGTGGGTCCCCATCTCTTCTTGAAAATGTTCCCAGAAATGGGAAGTGAAGTGAGCATCTTGATCAGAAACAATGCTAACTGGTACACCATGTAACCGAACTATCTCTCGAACATACAAGTTCTCCAACTGACTTAGAGTATCAGTAGCCCTCATGGCCAAGAAATGGGCTGACTTCGTTAACCAATCCACAATAAGCCAAATGGCATCATGGCCTGTGCGGGTCCTCGGTAGTCCCATCACAAAATCCATGGTAACGTGCTCCCATTTTCATGTTGGTATCGGTAGAGGCTATAATAACCCTGCAGGCTTCTAATGCTCTACCTTCACATGCTAAAGGACGAGACATCTAGCGACATATTTAGCAATGTCTCTTTTTATTCCAGACCACCAATAAACTTTCTGAAGGTTTTGATGCCTCTGATAAAATTAACCTCTTGATCTCTGAATCCTCGGGAACACATATTCTGCCCTTGAACCTCAATAATCCATCTGTACTCATCTCAAAATTAGTACCTACACCCATCTGTATCTGACTTAACAAATCGATACATTGTCGATCGCTCTGTTGAGCCTGTCGAATACGACAAATCAACTCTAGCTCCAACCTTAAACTAGCCATAATCTCAACTCTCTTTGAACCAGTTGGGGTTACATCTAAACTGAGGTTCGTAATTTGTTCCAACAACTCATGTTCCTGAACCATCATATAAGACACCAACGTGAGGTTCTTCTTACTCATGGTATCGGCAACTACATTCGCCTTACCTAAGTGGTACATGATCTCACAATCATAATCTTTCAAGAGTTTGAGCCATCTCCTCTGTCTCATGTTTAACTCTTTCTACGAGAACAGGTACGTAAGGCTCTTAAGATCTATATAAATATGAAATTTCTCACCATAGAGATAGTGGCGCCATATCTTCAGTGCAAAAATTATGGCTGCCAACTCTAAATCATGTGTTGGATAGTTCCTCTCGTGATACTTCAACTGTCTGGATCCATAGGCAACTACCTTCCCATCATGCATAAGTACATAGCCCAGTCCCTGGTGTGATGTATCTGTATACACAAAAAACCTCCTCAGCTGGTAGGAATGCTGAGAATCGAAGCAGTGCTCAACCGACGCTTAAACTCTTGAAAACTCCTCTCACATGCATCATCCCACACAAATTTAACATCTTTTCGCGTAAGGCGTGTCAATGGAGCAGCTAGCTGGAGAAAGCCTCAACAAATCTCCGATAATAACCTGCTAATCCCAGAAAACTTTTGATCTCAGTAACTATCTTGGGCTATTTCTACTATACAACTGTCTCAATCTTGGATAGATCCACTGATACCCCATCCATCGATACAACATGGCCCAAAAAATGAGATCTGCTCTAACCAAAATCTACACTTACTGAGTTTGGCATATAGTTCCTTCTCTCGGAGGGTCTGTAGAACTATCCTCAAGTGCTGCTCATGATCTTCCTTGGACTTGGAATAAACCAATATATCGTCGATGAACATTATCACAAACTGGTCTAGGTATGGCTTAAATACATCATTCATCATTGCCATAAATGTTGCGGGGGCATTCGTCAATCTGAATGGCATTACCAAAAACTCGTAGTGGCCATAACGGGTACGAAATGTTGTCTTGGGTACATCTCCACCCCATATCCTCAACTGATGGTACCTAGATCGCAGATCTATCTTAGAAACGACATGTGCTCCCCAGAGCTGATCCAACAAATCATCAATACGGGGAAGGGGGTACTTGTTCTTAATGGTGGCCTTATTCAATAATCGATAATCTATACACAGTCGGAGGCTTCCATCCTTTTTCTTTACAAACAGAACTAGAGCTCTCCAAGGTGAGACGCTCGGTCTAATAAACCTCATCTCTAGCAACTCTTGTAACTATTTCTTTAGTTCTTCAAACTCAATCGAAGCCATTCTATTTGTGGTTTCGATATCGGCTCCGTACCAAGTACAAACTCTATGCAAAATTCCATTTCCCTATTGGGTGGTAGCCCTGGTAATTTGTCCGGAGAAACATCAGGAAAATTCGTAATAATAGGAATCTCTCTAAATTTTGGGTATGTCTTATCTATACAACCACGTAGGCAATGAACCCTTCACATTATTCTTTCCACCGTTAGCATCACAAGTCACCACATTAAACATCCATAACTAACAAATAAATTCATCTCTCGAATATGATGATTAAAATTATACTGTTTTCATTTATAATAGTCATGTTCTTTCATTTCACTCATAAAACTTACAACAAGATTTTCTATCTCTGGAAACATCAATGCTTTCGCATGACAATCCAAACAACATGATTTGTAGCCAACCAATTCATTCCCAAGATTACATCAGAATCACTCATATTTAATAAAATTAAATCGGCTGCCATCTCTTTTCCTCCTATCCTCAACTTACAGTTCCTATATACATACTCAGTCAATTGACTATCATTCATAGGGGTTGATATCATCAACATCTTGTCTAGCAATGTGGGTTTTACATGTTTCAATAATTTATGTGCAAGGGAATGTGATACGAAGGAATGCGTGGCACTAGGATCAAACAATACAAATGCTTCTAAATCCTTCGATGCGTCTGCTCTGTCCTGGTCCAGTGCATGCACTCGTCCTCTGCTCACACCCACTGCCTATTTCCTCTTTTCCTTAGCTATAGCCCTCCTCCTCAGAGCAGCGGTCTCAATTGGAGCTCTCTCTAGCTCCTTCCCTTCTGTGGGGTTGTCTCAATCATCTCAAGACAATACCTCGCGATATGCCCTAGCTTCCCACATCTATAACATGTAACATGGGGCGTCTGACAAGGTCGTGGTCCTCCAATAACTATGCCTCTCAGTGCAGTAAAAGCTAGGTATACAGGAGGTCTAGCAGCTCTTTCCTGCACCTCCTCAATCTTAGGTCTCTTCTCGAAAAATATTTGGCCTCCTCTCTTAGCAACTATGTCCATCTCGGATCTCTTGGGTTCTCTGTCCTTCCTGACACTAATCTTTCCAAGCTCGGAGGAATTTTGCCCAAAGTCTTGCTCACATAACTAAGCCTTGTGTACAACCTCCTCATAAGTATGAATGTCAAATGGGGCTAGCTTAGTCCGCAAGGCTAATCTCAACCCATCAATGAACTTCTAGAGCTTTCGAGTCTCACTACTCATCGTATCCGAGTCGTATCTCCCCAAAAACATAAACTTTGACTCATACTCGTCAACTGAACAGCTCCCCTAAACCAAATTGATGAACTCCATCCGTAGTTTCCTCTGTGCAGTGCCAAGAATATATTGCCTCCTAAAAGCCTCCAAGAATATCTCTCATGTGATCTCGGAGTGTGTGGCCCTCAAATAGACTTGGTGGACCTCCACCAGTGTTCTACCTCGCCCTTCAGCACAAATACGAGAAATGCCACTTTCTTAACTGATGTACATCTGAAGAACCTATACAACTTCTCCATCTCGTAGACCCAATCCTCAGTAATTACCGGTCTTTCACCCCTCTAAACACTGGAGGTTTCATCTCCTGGAATTACCTCAACCTACCCAGTTCGTAATCATGCCCCAGATCGCTGTCGCTCGACCGTGGAGCGGTAGGAGAAGCCGTATCCTGTAGGGTGTAACAGTCTCCATAACCTGAGGTCTCTCCGCCTCTGCAGCTGCCTGTCCAGTCGTAGTAGGCTGCGCTATGAGACCTCGTTTATCAACGGCACCCAATGCCTATGTGACTATCTCCACTAGGCTCTCGATACTCCGCTCTATCCTAGCGAAGCGTGCCTCTGCATCCTCTAACCTCTCAGCGAGGTCCTATGGAGCCTTATCAGTCTGTGGCTCCGCACGGCTCTCAAGCCTACCTCTACGGCCTCTAGCACATGCACCCGCCCCACTACCTTAGCGTGTAACAGGCATAATGTCTTACTTCCTGTATTCATAACCATTTATTAGTCTCAATTCATCTCGATATACACAGGGGATGTAATTTTCCTACGTGTTATTACTAACTCACACCAGGCCAACTCAGCTCTAATACTAATCTCTGTCACGATCCTCTTTACCCTTTATATCCGAAAATCACTACCAATTTTCTTTCGCATTTTTCATTTCCCTTACCCAATCGTGAACAACCCTTACCAATAATAGTTGGGCTGTGAGTCAATAATAATCATCATTTACCATCCATTTCTAATAAATCAAAAGTTATGTCATACATTTAAAAGTTAAGTTATACACTGATACAATACGTGTTTACTAACATTTACATCCCCCATATCACAATCCAAAATGATTAGTGTGCCTTTACATGTTTAGATACAAAAAGAATCCCTGTGTGTATACCTCTTTCCGATGGAGTGCAACGGATATCCAAAATATATTGCCTCTATCATTCACAAGGCTACTGTGTACACTCTATAGAGGGGAAAAGTAAAGGGATGAGCAATCACACGCTCAGTAAGGCAATAATGCAAGCATGGTAGATAACTACCACATCTACATGCTAATAATGTTATGGTATAAAACATTTATGATCGGAGCATGAGGAAATAAAAACTATGTCGCATGTAAAACCATATATCATATACTAAAAACATAAAAGGCATGTAAAACATGGTAAAACCATCATATAACACCTCTCATGCTCATCGTTATTAAAACTCATCGAAAAAGGGAAATTCAATATGAAACATCCTTGAAAATTTAGCACTTTCTTAAAACCCATCAATTCTCATCACAAATAGCACATAATTTCTTTAAACAAATCCCACAAGGCTCGACCCCTCCCTCGGGTCTACCCTGGACAAATACAATCACTCAGCATATAAAACCATGTTGTACTATGTAATATTATGTGTGACAGGCGATCAATATATCTCAAGACTATGTTGGCCAACTATGTCATAATCATCCTAGATCACACGGATCCCGGTGTGCAAGGCATCATGCTGGAATGAAGGTGGGTTAGTTCTTCATCAGACCTTTCAATCATCATCTCAACCACGTGGTATAACGTACTCCATGTGATTTACATGGTACAACGTACTCTGCGGACCCATATCATGGTTGGGGGAGCCAGCCATAGGTCTTATCTACCCCATGCCATATGTAACCTGTATAGTCTCAAGTGCACGTGGAGATTTTCGTTTCCATGTAAGAGAGCCTCCCCACCCCAATGGGCTTAAGGATGTTGGCTTAAGGATCCTACCGTAATAGAGCCTCCCTACCCCATCAGGCTTAAGGATGTAGGGCTTAAGGATCTTACCATCTCCACAGCATCATACATACCACAGTGTGAAAATCGATGCGAGCTAAGCTCTAGCACGATTCATGCATCATCAATAAATCTCTTCGTACGAGCAATGCTCTAGTACGGCTTTATACATAAAATCATGAAGAAATCACGTACGAGCATAGCTCCAGTGCGGTTATATGCATAAGTAAGTCAATCAAAATCCACGTACAAGCAGAAGCTCCAGTACGATTTATAAAACATCATCACAATTCAAATCAAGGTGCGAGCTAAGCTCTAGCACGTTTCATACATAAGAAAACACCAAAAATCCATTGCGAGTGAAGCTCTAGTACGATTTAACTCACGTAAACACAATAGGCAGCTCTATTTCAATAAAACATTCCCAACAATGGTTAGCACCTCATTGTGCCTTTTCATAGAATTAAGAAATCACTAGCCAGCCTATCTGTCATTTTGCTTAAACCAAAGCAATGTGTTTTCATAAAGCATTAAAACATGTGATTTATGCAATTATTAGCCTTACTATTCCCTTTTTATAAAATCTACTTCAAAACTAAATAACATACCAAAAACATTTGAAGTCATTCAACGTACCATCAATCGCTTTCTTAAATAGCTATGCACTGTACAAAACCCTATATTCATCCACAAAATATGAGCAGCTATCTCTATACACTTATAGAATTCCATTACCTAGAATCGCGTCGTGTGATTCCACTTCCTTAAAGCTGCTTGATTGCGAGGTTTGCTTCATTCCAACGAACTCTTCGGGACTGAACAAGATTATGTTTTACGTCAATAAAGTTCAATATAACACAACTCTTGTGTTTACTATAGTTGACTCAACCTATAGTCTTCCTTAACTCTTTTGAGGTCTCATTTCCTCTTAAGTCCATTTTTTTAATCGCTTAATAGTTCCTCGAGAGTTTGTTAAACTCTTTTTTTGGTCTATTGATTCGTACTTAATCGATATTTAAGTTCATCGAGTCTCTAATCCATTGTTTACCTCACTATGGCATTTTATCAAACACCTCATATCCTCATTCACATAACTAAGCCAATCTAACAATATGGCTTCATTCAACCTTCTAAAAATCATATATAATACCTCATAGACACTTTAGCATACTCCATTTATCATTAACTCACCCATAATACATTTTCTCACACTAGACTCATTCTAGGTTATAATTGTTCCATTGCTTTCTAGATAGTTTCTATCATTAATATACATACCCATCAACTCCAAAATCAATAACTACACAAATGCAATTTGGTTGGAGTGTTAGAAACTCACCTAGCTTGATTTCCTTCTTGCTCCAAATGAGAACTCTCCTTGCTCCTTTAATCCAACCAATGCTGCATTGATTCCAAAGTATTTTGTTCTTCTCTTTATGATGAACAACTTTGCTCTAATGGTCTTTCTTCAAATCTTTATGAAAATGGGGTGATATTAGAGTCAGAGGGTTAGGTTTCTGGATTGAAAATATAAGAATAGCGTGTTTCTCGCGAATTGTAGATCCAACTGCTCCATATTTATAGAATTGACTTGATGAGATCGATCTGCATAGGTTGGAGATCGATATGGTCCTCTTAAATTCCTCATTTTCATGACATTTTACAAGCATGAGGTCGATCTGTCAAATGCTTGAGATCAGTCTACTTCAATGAAATGAGATTGATCTACTTCAATGGAATATGATTGATTTATCTCAGGGAGAGAGCTAAAGAGATCAATCTGACCTTAATGGGAGATCGATCTGCGCCAGCCCGAGAGTTAAAGAGATCGATCTGCTTGAGTGAGGGATCGATCTCTCTCTTTTAACATGTTTGATTCTGCATTCTTCGGGCGATGAGATTGATCTCTCCTTGCATGGGATCGATCTGGCCTTCATCCTACACCCTTTTTGCTACATATTCCTCATTCAAATTCATACTCACTCACTTCCACATTCATATATCGTTTCATTCACACTTAGAACTCAAAAACATTAATTTCTAGTAATTCATATGTAATGTAAGTCGTTTGTACATCAAATTATCATATACATTACATAAAAAATTAGGGGTCTTATAATCTTGGCTCAATGGTACCAGGATTACAAGAACAAGGGTGTTAACCCGAGTTCAAAGCCTCCGGGACGTGTCTATGGAGCAAAATCGTGAGGGGTAGATCCTGGTGTTAACTAGTGGGCCCCAAAGCGAACAATATGGATTGGTGTCTAGCGTAGCTCAAAAGGGGCGAGCAAGGCCATGAGAGCGGGCTCTGACATTAAAATGCGCAGTCACCTATAACTTTTAGCTGGTGATATCCCAACCTTAGGTCTATCTTCAAGAACACTTTGGCACCCTTCAACTGATCGAACAAGTCATCGATCGTCGGTAATAGGTATCGGTTATTGACAGTAGCCTTATTAAGCATCTGGTAATCAATGCACAGCCTCAAGCTACTATCGTTCTTCCTCACAATGAGCACGGGTATGCCCTAAGGTGACACACTCGGGGGTATGAATCCATTATCTAGTAGCTCTTGGAGTTGTTTGTTCAATTCTTCCAACTCTATAGGTGCCAACCTATACGAGGGTTTAGACAGGGGTTCGGTTCTGGGTACCAAGTCGATGGCAAACTCCAACTCTCTATCGGGAGGTAATCCTGGCAACTCTTCGGGAAATACATCGGGGAAGTCTTTCACTACTGGGATATCCTGGAGGTTGGGCTTCGGGTTCTCATTACGTTTCACGAAAGCTATAAAACCTTTATCATTTAAAATCAACTTATCAAGACCACATTTAATCAAACGAAAAGGTTTACTTATTTATTCATTTATCTTTAAAAGTTACTACACACTTTTCGTGTAAGTATAAGGTCATAACCTTTCTAAAACAGTCAAATTAACTCTATGGTCGCTAACCAATCCATTCCTAATATCACATCAAAGAACAACATATCTAGCAATATCAAGTTAGTTCGAACTACCTTGTCACCTATCATTACCTCACAGTTTTTATACACTACCTAAGTAATTAGCGATTCTTTCATAGGTGTTTTTACACGAAGTATATAACCTAGAGGCTCAGGTCCTATCAGTAACTTCCTAGCGAAAATCAGTGATACAAAAGAGTGTGTTGATCTAGAATCTATTAATACAAAAGCTTTAACATTTCATATGAGAAGATTACCCTTCACCACTGATGTCGAGGTATCTGCAACTTCCTTGTTCAATGTGAACACTTGCCCCTGACTGATAACTTTCTTGCCCTTATCCACTGGAGCTACTGGTGGTGGAGGAATCGCTCTTACTGGTTGGCTTGTCACGACCTCCCCTCCCGTGACCTATCAAAATCACCACAAACTTTTCATATTTCACTTACCTCTTCTTCTGTCATCACTCCACACCAAATAGTTGGGTTGTGATTCAATATTAGTCTCCCATTCACATTCATTCATAACATACATACAATTTAATATTCTTTTCTATAATGTAAGCTCCTATACATTAATACAAATACTTGTACATATACATCCCCGACCGTATAATCGTTTAAATAACTGTGCTTATACATTGTTCAGTATAAAATGTTCGAGTATGTATACCTCTCGTAACATGGATATGCAGCGGATCAAGGAATATCAGACCTCAACTTTGTCCACCTACTGTGAACGCTCTGTAAAGAGGGGAAATAAAAAGGGGGTGAGCTCACAGCTCAGTAAGGAAATCAGGCAAGCATGTAGATAACCACACTATCTACAAAATACTATGCTCATGCCTTGAAATCATTTCCTTATCTATTCGTATCTAAAGCATGCATCTTCCTTGAAGCTTTTATGTAATATATATTACATAGATACAAATCATCAGTTATAAATTCGAAAACATGTTGGTTTCACAACCTCAGCAGTTTATGCAAAATATTACATTCCTCATATAATTTCATAAATCTCACATTTATCATGCTATTAAATAAAATAAAAATAATATGGCATATCATCATGTTTAAAAACATGAAAATCTGGACCTCACCCATCCCTCGAATTACCCTTTTATCACACACAAATTCACTTGTTCAAATTATAAACCATATGATAAGTCATTCAAGAAATCTCAATTTACATTCATGAAAAGAAAACGAGATAGGTGACTACATGTTTCGAGATTATGATCATAACTCATTTTCTGTGATCCCAAGCTACACAATACTCAGTGTCCAGGGTCTCACAATTGTTGTAATAGGAGGTGGGTCAAATCCTTACCTTAAGCTCACAACTCGTTCACATCGTGTACTCACAGTACAATGTACTCTATGTGACATACACAATGCACAGTACTCCATGGACCATATCTTAAGGTGGGATGCTCGCCATGAGTCTTAGTCTTCATACCTTTGATATACCTCATAGTCGGGATGCTTGCCATAAGTTTTAGTCCTCATACTATGGGTTCTTTTTTCGATAGCCCTCGCCCATATCTCAAAATATTGCACGTGTGAACATATAATATCGGTGAGACACAAAGTTTGCAGGGCTCCCAACACCGCTGTCTCATGCTTTCTTTCAAAACTAGTACGTGTGAGTAAACTTTTAATACGGCCGTATCATAATGACATAACTCTAGTGCGAGCAATGCTCCCAGCACCATGTCTTGTAAAAACTGAGTATGAGCAAAGCTCCCAATGCTCTAGAATGCATAATTCAATGAAAACTAAGTACGAGCTAAGCTCCAAGTACTTTATCATGTAAAAATGAGTATGTGCAAATCTCCTAATAATCTATAATGCATCAATCAATAAAAATTACGAGCTATACTCCCAGTACTTTAACATGCATAAATCGCATTTAAAATTTAGTACGAGAATACACTGAAGTACTATGTGATGCATATCTCAAAATCAAGTGCGAGTATTCTCTAGCACTTATTTTTCACATAAACCCGATAGATGGCTTACTCAAATCATAATTCAACCAGGTAAACCAAATAGGCACTCAAATGTGTTGTTTTCGCATATACATGAAAACATGAGCCATTCTATCCATACACATTCAAAACATATTGAATTTAATCACCCACATGCTTCCTAAGCTTTTAAACGTATCGGATCCTACCAAATTTCTCTATACATGGGATTTCATATAGAATATAGTTTTCGAAATTCTATTCGAAATACGTGTAGCTATCTCTAACTACTCACGAAATTCCCTTACCTTGGATCACGTCCCGTGACCTTACTTTATCAGTGCTGCTCACTCTCGCAGTCCGATCCGCTTCCATTGTGATTTTTAAAGCTGTTATAATTATCTATGTTAGTATACCATAATATACTTGTTTCATTTGTAAAATCTCAATTCAATACATCAATCTCATCGCTTTCTTCCATTATGGTATTATACCATATTTTTCATATATCTATCTCCATTTCTCCTCATTTCCAATTTATGCATTTCATAAAACCACTTTACAATCATCCATACATGCATATTCCATTACTTAATTCTTGCCAATACCACTTTCTCATCATTTTCTCAATTTCTTGTAAATAGCTAGGTCATGTACATTTTTCATGATCCTTTTGTTTTCAGCAATTTAAACTTCTACCAATTCACTCACCAATACACATAGATTAACATATATCAGAGTGGTGTACTGAATCTTACCTAGCTTGAACTTTTCCTATTTTCACCAAAGTTGGCAAAATTCACTTTGCTTCTTCAATCTTTGATTCCAACTTCTTGTTTTCCAAGTATGTTATTCTCCTTTTCACTAAGAACAACTTTGCTTAACTGAATCTCACTCAAAACTACTTGCAAGATGAAGTTTTCTGGAGTATATAGGTTAGGTTACACTTTAGTTGTTGAATGGAATAGGCTCTCTCAAAAAAAAACTGAAGTGCAGAGCTGTGTATTTATAGAATTGGCTCATAGAGATCGATATGCTAATGATGGGGATCGATCTGTCTTGCCTTTTTCCCCTCGAAATCGACCTTTCAAGCCTAGTGAGATTGATATGTTCCTAAGCATGACATCGATCTGCATTACTCAAAACCTTAAGGAGATCGATCTGGCCCTTACATGAGATCGATCTATTCTACCCAGAACCTCTTCAAGATCGATCTATATTGAATGGGAGATCAATCTACTCCTCTTTAGAAGCAGTTCTGCTGCAACTTACATCCCAAAATAATTGTTACTTTGGTATTTGATTTACTTAACCATCCATTTTGCATTTCATACACATTTACAACTTTAAAACATTCATTCCTCATGATTTATATCAATTGTGACTTGTCTATACATCATAAAATTATAAAGAGTACATATTAAATTACAGGTCTTACAATCCTCCCCATCTTAAGAAATTTGGTCCTTCAAATTAGAACCAAGTTACTCTTCAAATAACTTGGGGTACCTCTCTCGCATCTGACTCTCTAGGTCCCAAGTAGCTTCCTCTGAAGTGAGATGCTATCAGAGAATCTACACTAACCCGATAGTCTTATTTCTCAAGACTTTCTCTTTTCTATCCAATCTCAGGATTGATTTCTCTACATATATATCAAATCATCTTTGAGTTCCAATGGTTCATATTGAATCACATGATTTAGATCTAGAGAATACTTCCTTAGCATCGAAATGTGGAAGACATTATGCACTCCCGATGATTTTAATGGCAAACCCAATCTATATGCCTTATCTGTTACTCGGTCAAGTATTTCAAAGGGTCCAATGTAGCGAGGACTCAATTTACCTCTTTTCCCAAATATCTCTATACCCTAGGAAGGAGAAACCTTTAGAAATACTGACTCACCAACCGCGAACTCAAGTGGTCTCCATTTCTTGTCAGCATAACTTTTCTGTCTACTCTGAGCTGTCCTCAATCTCTCAACCATTAATCGAACATCCTCAGAGGCTTGTGTAACTAAGTTAAGACCAAAAATCTTTTTATCAGCCACTTCTTCCTAGCTGATAGGGGAACGACATCTACGGCCTTACAAAGCCTCATACGGTGCCATCCTGATACTCACATAATAACTATTGTTGTAGGCGAATTTGGCTAGTGGCAAATGATCATCCCAGGAGCCTCTAAAATCTAGTACACAGGCTCTCAACATATCCTCCAAAGTCTATATAGTCCTCTCTGACTGACCATCTGTCTGACAATGAAAAGCAGTGCTCAAACTCAACTGGGTTCCCATGGCTTCCTGAAAATGTTTCCAAAAGTGGGAAGTGAAGCAGGAATCCCTATCTAAAACAGTGCTCATTAGAATACCATGTAGCCTCACTACCTCACGTACATACAACTTTACTAATGAACTCAGATTATCGGTAGCTCTCATAGCTAGAGAGTGGGCTAACTTCATCAGTCTATCAATGATCACCCATATCGCATTGTGATTCCTTTGTGTCCTCGGTAAACCCATCATGAAATCCATGGTGATATGCTCTCATTTCCATGTCGGTATAGGTAGAGGCTGTAATAACCCTACAGGTTTTTTATGCTCTACCCTCACTTGCTGACATAAGAGGCATTTCACCATAAAATTTGCCACATCTCTCTTCATACCCGACCTCCAGTACATATTCTAGAGGTTTGGATACATCTTATTACTCCTTGAATGTAGTGTATACCTCGACGAATGAGCTTCCGTTAATATAAATCTCTTGAGTTATAGGTCCTTGGGAACACACAATCTACCTCTGAACCTCAATATTCCATCAGAACTCAACTTAAAATTAGTCACTAGGCCCTTCTGTATCTAACTACTCACATCAACGCAATACGGATTAGTCTGTTGAGCCTGTCTGATCCTCTCCAATAGATCCTTCTCCAAGAGTAGACTAGCAATCATACAGTCCATTTTCATGTCAGAAGGCACGACTCCTAAACTGAGGCTAGCAAACTCCTCTAGCAACTCATGTTCCCTGACCATCATAAATGATACCATCCCAAGGCTCTTTTTGCTCAAAACATTAGCTACAATGTTAGCCTTACCCGGATGATAAAATATCTCACAATCATAGTCCTTTAGATGCTCTAGCCATCTTCTCTGTCACATGTTTAATTCTTTCTGTGAGAATAGATACTTAAGGCTTATGTGGTCGGTAAAAATCTGGAATTTCTCACTCTACAAGTAGTGGCGCCAAACCTTTAACGCACACACTATTGCTGCTAACTCCAAATCATGGGTCGAATAGTTCTTCTCATGGTCCTTCAGCTATCTAGATCCATAGGTAACTACCCTTCCATCCTGCATCAATACACAGCCTAATCCTTGATGCGAAGCACCAGTATACACTGAAAATCTTCTTGAGCTGGTAGGGATAGTGAGAATCGGAGCGGTGGCCAATTGATGCTTCAACTCTTGAAAACTCTTCTCACAATCCTCATTCCACACGAATACTACATCCTTTCGAGTGAGACATGTTAACGGAGCAGCCAACTTCAAAAATTCCTTAACGAATCTCCGATAATATCCTACTAAACCCAGGAAACTCTTGATCGTGGTGACTGTGTCACGAACCTCTATACCAGTCCGTGACCTTTACCTTACCACTTACAGTTGGGCTGTGAGTCAACAACCTATCCATTTCTCGTAATTTCATAGTTTAACAATTTCAACTAAATGAAGTAGAATAGAAACTGGAACTTATATATATATAAATATGAAAGCGTTTACATCAGTTTCTAATAAACACATCCCCCAAAATACTTAATACAAACTCTACTATGCATTAATTTACAGGATACAAGATTTCTTTCATCACTAGTGTATACCTCTATCTATTGCTGGATGACTGGAGAAAACATGATAGCAGGGATGACTGCAATGTACTTACTTTTGTGTAGTATCTATGAAGGAGGAAATAAGGGGGTGAGCATAACATGCTCAGTAAGGAAAATATGAAAGCAGGTAGATAACTATACTATCTACATGCTAAAGTACATATATGTTCATTTTCCTTACAAAATAATATGCATGTTCTTTAAAACAACTTCCGTCAATGTGAAACCATTAATTCGCTAGATTGGTATATGCATAATCACACAGTATCACACAGCTTCACACAACATAATCTATTCACACAATTCATATATAGAAAATGCTTTATACTTTGTAAATCGATACATGTTGAGACATAAATCATGGGTTATCATATCCCAGACACACAACAAGGGAAGACATCTGTCACCTCACACAGTAGTGACAATGTCGTATCACACAGATACACAAAGAACTTATGGCCATAGTCGGATTCCAGGCTACACTGATCAAGTGTGCGGGATCCTATGCTTGGAGAGATGGATCAACCATCCCTTCAGCTTATACTCAAATCATGGCACATCGTACCCCATGGCTAATGCATATGGTACATAGTGCTCCCGTGGATCCTTATCACCCATTTTCGTTGTCTCAAACTCTCGTCTGAGCAGGCCAGTGCAAGACACACAACAGTACACGATGGCTTAAGCACGGTTTATACTCATCACATCACATATAAAAACCACGTGTGAGCAGGTCAATACAAGACACACAACAATACATGACTGCTCTAACATGATTTTACTTAACACACAACACAATCATGAAAACCTCGTGTGAGCGACTCAGTGTAAGACACAAAGCATACCTGAGGCATCGAGCATGGTATAATAGGAATTTACATGCGAGCATAGTCAGAGCAAGACACATGGTAATACTCGAATGCTCTAGTCTAATTTCCAAAATCTAGTGCGAGCAGCTCAAGTGGAACACACAGCATCACCTGAGGCATCGAGCACTCTTTTATTTCCTCAAAATCACTTTGAAAATAACGTACGAGCAGGGCTGGTCAATCTACCTTTACCTCTCATGCACTAACATGATTTCACACAGAAAAGAAATAGAAGGGGCTCCATGTATAGTCATGAGTGAGAGGGCAAATCTCCCTTCAATCACTCTCTAAAAGTGTTTCATGTAAATTATCAAAATCGAGAGCCCGTCTATTGTTATTCTTTCTTAAAACATTTGTAAAACCTCTTTTCACAACAATCATAGAAGTCATGCAACTCGTACTAATAGACTTAGTCTTGTACGTAGTTTTCCCCTAGATATATCAATATCTATATACGTACCACATACATTCGCGCACAGCAGGTAAGAAAACATATGTATAGCCATCTCTATAGCTTGCATAAGTTCCTTACCTCAAATCACGCTTGTATCGCTTTCCTTCGATTCTCACTTCTCGTGATCCACTCTATCGATTCCAACGATATCCTTTGGATCTAAAATTATGTATTACATACATCAGTATATTTCATTTTACTTTCATGATATTCAAATCAATGTATTTGGCCATTTATATCTCATTTGGCATCTTTATAGCATTATTAGACTTTATCTTTTCATAAATCTATTTCCAGTATATAACTCAATTTTCGAGAATCTCTTAGACTCCTCGAGTATATTGGTTTGTATTAAATCAGTATTAAGCTTATAATACATCAAGTTCATGATTTTCACTTCATTGTGGCATTTCATTGAACACCACATATACTCAATTTTAGCTATTTTTATTTCTAACACATGAACTTCACCAAACTGTTACACCAGTATATATACATGTTTAATAACTTCTTTACATGCTCAAATCTCCATTAAACTATGCCTACTATTTTTTCTATCATTAAATCGATTATAGGTCTTATCTTTATTTAAGCATGTTTATCACATTTCAATCATAATCTATTTACCAATCAACTTATACAAGTATATAGATTAACATATTTGAGATTGATGTATTGAACTCTTACCAATCTTAGCTTTTCTCCGTTTTTCACAACTTTGAGGAAAAACTCCTTTTCTCCTTCAATTTAGTGATTCAGCCTCTAGTTTCCAACTATGTTGTTCTTCTCCACTCTCTGAACAACTTTGATGAAATGAACTCCTTTCAAATCTCTAAGGAAAGTATTGATGTTCTAGAGAGGAAGTTAGGTCACTTGGTTGCAAAATATGGAAAGGTTTGATGTTCTTCCGTGAATTGCTGTTTTATAGAAATTGCATTGATGAGATCGATATCCATAAATGAGGGATCTATCTACTGCTGCATTTAGCCTTTAAAAATCCAGTTTTCAAGCTTTAGAGATCAATCTGTCGAAGAACATGAGATCAATCTCTTTCAGGCTGAGAGCTTCTCAGATCGATCTGACAGGGTAATGAGATTAGTCTGCTTTAGGCCGAGGCTCAAGGGGATCGATCTGCTTGGACTGAGGATTAATTTCCTTCTTCAAAATGCCTCTAAGATCGATCTCCCTTGCATTAGAGATCGATCTCCCTTTGTCCTGCAACCATACATAGCCATTTTCACTCTAATTCTCAAAGCTAACTTCATTTCCATTTACCTCATTACTCATTTTACATTCAATACACATTCATCACTTCAAAAGGACCATTTCATATATTTCATTCATAATGAAACTTACGTGTACATCACAAACTCACATAACAAGTGTGTACATCAGATTCACGGACCTTACCTCACTTATGATTCATATTACCTAAATGAATGTATACTTAGGAAACCATAAGGGTTACATGTAAAAATACGGGTCTTGCATTCCTCCCATCCTTTAAGAAATTTGGTCCTCCAAATTAGAGCCAAGTTACTCCTCAAAAAGTCCGAGGTACTTTTCCCGTATAGAGTTCTCCAATTCCCATGTAGCTTCTGCTGAGTTATGGTGCTGCCAAAGAACCTTAACAAGCAGAATCGTCTTGATCCATCGCACCTTTTCCTTCCTATCCAATATCCAGATCGATTTCTCTACATATGACAAATCATTCTTGTGCTCCAATAGCTCATACCAAATCACATGAGTTGGATCTAGATGATACTTCCGAAGCATCGACACATGGAAGACATTATGTATGCCTGTAAGCTCTGGTGGCAATGCTAGCCTATAGGCCTTATCTCCCACACGCTCTAGTATTTCAAACAGCCCAATATACCGAGGGCTCAACTTTCACTTCTTACCAAACCTCATAATCCCTTTTGAGGGAGAGACTTTCAAAAATTCTGAGTCACCCATAGTGACCTCTAGTGGCCTACGTCTTATGCAGCATAATTTTTCTGTCTGCTCTGAGCTGTTCTTAATCTCTCACATATCAATTGAACAACCTCAGAGGTTTGCTGTACCAAATTAGGAGCAAAAATTTTCCTTTCACTCACTTCTTCCCAACCAATTAGGGATCGACACCTTTTACCATACAAGGCTTCATATGGTGCCATCCCGATACTTGAGTGATAACTATTGTTGTATGCAAATTCGGCTAACGGTAGGTGATAATCTTAGAAGCCTTTAAAATCTATAACACTTACTCTCAACATGTCCTCCAATGTTTGGATGGTTCTTTCTGACTGACCATTGGTCTGAGGATGGAAAGCAATACTGAAACTCAATCGGGTTCCTATAGCTTCATGAATTTGTCCCCAAAAGTGAGAAGTGAAGCCAGAATCCCTATCCGATATGATGCTCTCTGGAACACCATGTAGCCTTACTATTTTCCGTACATACAACTTTGCCAAACTACTCAAAGTATCTGTAGTATCTGTAGATTTCATAGCTAGAAAGTGGGCGGATATGTCAATTTGTCAACCACTACCCGTATAGCATCATGGTTCATCTTAGTCCTTGGTAACCCTATGATGAAATCCATGGTGACATGCTCCCACTTTCAACTCTGTATCGGTAGAGGTTGTAATAACCTTGCAAGCTTCTGATGCTCTATCTTCACTTGCTAACATATCAGACATCTTGCCACAAACTCTACAATATCTCTTTTCATTCCTGACCATCAATACACTTTCCGGAGGTTCTAGTACATCTTATTACCTCTTGGATGCAATGTGTATTTCGATGAATAAGCTTTTGTCAAAATCAATCTCTTTAACTCTAGGTCATTGCAAACGCAAATCCTGCCTCTAAAACTCAGTAGGCCATCATCACTCACTAAGAAATCAGCAACATCACCTTTTCTGAATCTGACTCACACGATCCTCACACAGTAGATCGGCATGCTGACATGGCGTATCCGATCAATCAAATTCGGTTCCACTCGCAGGCTAGCTATCACATAGTCTCTATCAATATCAAGAGGGTCTATATCTAATCTGAGGTGAGCAAATTGCTCGAGCAGCTCGTATTCCCTGACCATCATGTACGATACCATTTCGAGGCTCTTTCTACTCAAGGCATCCGCCACAACATTAGCCTTTCCTAGATGGTATAATATCTCGCACTCATAATCTTTTAGAAGCTCTATCCATTGTCTCTGCCTGATATTTAACTTTTTCTGTGAAAACAGATATCTGAGGCTCTTATGATCTGTATACACCTAGATTTCTCAGCGTATAAGTAGGGGGCACCATATTTTCAATGCAAATACAACGGCTGTCAATTCTAAATCATGGGTCGGGTAGTTCCTCTCATGGTCCTTAAGCTGTCTGGATCCACAAGCTATTACCTTCCTGTCCTGCATCAACACACAACGCAATCCCCGTCCTAAGGCATCTGTTTACAATGTATAACCTCTTGAGCTGGTGGGTATAGTGAGAATAGGTGCGGTGGTCAGTCTGTGCTTTAGTTCTTAGAAACGTTTCTCACACTTATCATCCCACTCAAATGTTACATTCTTTCAAGTGAGACGTGTCAATGGAACAGCCAGCTTAGAGAATCCCTTAACAAATCGTCGGTAATAACTTGGTAAACCCAGGAAACTACAGATCTTTGTAACTGTCTTGGGTCTTTCCCAATGTATCACAGCTTCTATCTTGGACGAATCCACTGCTACACCATCTCTCGAGACTACATGACCCAAAAATGATATCCCACTCAGCCAGAAATCGCACTTGTTGAGTTTAGCGTGCAACTCCTGATCTCGGAGGGTCTGCAATACTATTTTCAAATGCTGCTCGTGCTCTTCCCTGGACTTCGAGTACACCAAAATGTCATCTATGAAGACAATCACGAATTTGTTTAGGTACAACTTAAACACATCATTCATTAAAGCCATAAACGATGCAAAAGCATTCGTCAACCCAAATGGCATAACCGAAAACTCATAATGGCCATAACAGGTCTGAAATACTATCTTGGTTATATCTCCACTCCGAATTCTCAACTGATGATACCCAGACCTTAGATTAATCTTTGAAAAGACCTGTGCTCCCTGCAACTGATCTAATAGATCATCAATCCATGGAAGGGGATACTTATTCTTGATGATAGCCTTATTCAACAATCGATAGTCTATACACAGTCGCAGACTCCCATCTTTCTTCTTTACGAATAGAACCAGCGCTCCCCATGGTGATACACTCGGTCTGATAAACCCCTTGTCCAATAACTCTTGCAATTGCTTCTTTAGCTCCTCCAACTCAATCGGAGCCATCCTATATGGTGGCTTCGATATCGGTTTAGTTCTAGGCACCAAATCAATACAGAATTCCATTTCTCTGTCTAGTGGCAACCTTGGCAATTCTTCAAGAATGACATCGAGAAAATCTCTAACCACTGGGATGTCAACTATATCCAGGTACACCTTATCCAAGTCAACCAGATAGGCGATAAAACCTTCAATACATTATCATTACATTCGTTAGCAACATCATCCATCTTTGAAATAACTTACTACTTCTTTCATTACTTTTGAAATCTTACAACATACTTTTCAGGGATGGAAAACATTACTATCTTAGCATAACAATCTAAAACATCATGGTTTGCAGCCAACCAATCCATTCCTAGAATTACATCGAAATCTCTCATAGATAATAGAATGAGATCAGTCGACATGTTCTTTTCCCCTACTTTTAACTTACAACTCCTACATACATGCTCTGTCATTACATTGTCTCTCACTAGAGTGCTTATAAGTAAGATTCTACCTAAGGGTACAGGTTTCACATGTTCACACAGTTTACATGTAAAAAAGGCGATATGAATGAATGCGTGGCACCAGGATCAAGCAATGCTAATGCTTCATAATCAAAGACAAGGATGGTACATTTTATCACATTCAAGGAAGTCTCTACAGAAGCCTAGGCTAATGCAAACACTCGCCCTCGACCAACATCTTGCTTCCCTTTCTCTTCAGTCGTGGCTTTCCTCTTAAGTGTAGGTGTCTCAATCGTAGCCTTCTCTGGCTCTTTGCTCTTCTGTGGGGCTGCATCAATTAACTTTGAACATTCATGAGCTATGTGCCCTGGTTTACCACACCTATAACATGATCTCATCGATAATGGGTAAGGTTTAACCCCATGATATCTACCACATAACCTGCACTGCTTTGTGGTAGGTCGAGGTCCACTAATAACTATGCCCTTCGATACTGGATGAACTGGAGGCTTTGTTTGCCCCTCTTGTGTCGCCTCAATCTTAAACCCCTTATCGAACAACCTTCGGCCCTTTGGGAACCCTCTGTCATCAATTGACCTCTTTCGGTCTCTATTTTTGCCCTTACCACTCTTGCTTAACTCTGAGGTGTGCAACTCATAATCTTGCTCACATAACTGAACTCTGCTTACTGCCTCATCGTAAGTGCTAATGTGCAATGGAGCTAATTGAGCTTTGATCGAAGGTCTCAGTCCTCAAGAAATTTTTGAACCTTTTTATCCTTAAGGCTTATAGTGACTGTATCATATCTGCCCAGGGACGTGAATCAAGACTCATATCCACTGTCTGATTCCCTTGAGTCAATGTCATAAATTGCAGCTGCATCTTTCTCTAAGCAGTGGCTAGAATGTATTACCTTCTGAAGGCATCCAAGAATATATCCCATGTCAAAATCAGGCGCCTTGCACTCAACATTGACTGTGTAGCCATCCACCAATGCTCGGCCTCATCCTCTAATACAAAAGCCACAAAGGTGACATTCTTTATGTTGGAGCAATAGAAGAATCGGTAGAGCTTCTCCATACTGCTTATCCAATGCTCAGCTGATACTGGGTCCTTCACCCCATTATATGAAGGTGGTCCAAACTTTCGAAACTCTCTTAATCTACCCAGATCACAATCATAAACCCCCTCTCCACCAACCTGTTGTGGAGCTACAGGATCTTGAATCGGTGGGGGAATGTCTTGAACTGTAGGGGGTACAGGTATCTTTGCATCTACATCTCGAGGTCTTGATGCAGGCTGTGTTGGCTTTTGCCTCTTAGGAGCAGTTGCCTGACCAGTAGGGTTCTCCTGTCTACCCTCTAATATGGCCATAGCTTGTGTAAAAATCTCCATAATCATGTCTACATTACGCTGTAATTGTGCTATACTCTCCTCAGTGGCCTCACTAAGACCAAGTGGATCTCTACTAGAACTTGACCCACTACATCTCTCGGGGTCATCTCTACGCCCTTGAGAGCGTGAACTCTCTCCTCTACGGGTACGTCGTCCATCAAACATCCTGCATACTCAAAATAACTATCTTAGTCACAATTTTCAGCTTGGTATACACATTTGCATCCTAATAATGCACAGTACTTTGGGGATTTATATTTTCCTAACTATGGATACTGACTCACATCAGACCAACTCAACTCTGATACCATTAATTCCTATCACGACCCTCTATACCAGTCTGTGACCTTTACCTTACCACTTACAGTTCGGCTGTGAGTCAACAATCTATCCATTTCTCATACTTTTATAGTTTAATCATTCTAATTAAATGAAGTAGAATAGAAACTGGAACTTAAATATATAAATATGGAAGCGTTTACATCAGTTTCTATTATATATATCCCCCAAAATACTCAATAAAAACTCTATTGTGCATTAATTTACAGGATACAAAATTTCTTTCATCACTAGTGTATACCTCTCTATACTGCTAGATGACTGGAGAAAACACGATTGCAAGGACGACTGCAATGTACTCACTACTATGTAGTATCTGTGGAGGAGGAAATAAGGGGGTGAGTGTAACACGCTCAGTAAGGAAAATATAAAAGCAGGTAGATAACTATACTATCTACATGCTAAAATACATATATGTTCATTTTTCTTACAAAACAATATGCCTGTTCTTTAAAACAACTTCAATCAATGCGAAACCATTAATTCGCCAGATGGGTATATGCATATTCACACAGTATCACACAGCTTCACACAACATAATCTATTCACAGAGTTCATATATAGAAAATGCTTTATACTTTGTAAATCGATACATGTTGAGACATAAATCATGGGTTATCATATCCCCAAACACAAAGCAAAGGAAGACATATGTCACCTCACACAGTAGTGACAATGTGGTATCACACAGATACATAAAGGACTTATGGCCATAGTCGGGTTCTAAGCTACACTGATCAGGTGTGCGGGAACCCTATGATTGGGAAGGTAGATCAACCATCCCTTCAGCTCATACTCAAATCACGACACATCATACCCCATGGCTAATGCTCACGGTACATCATGCTCCCGTGGATCCTTATCACCCATTTTCGTTGTCTCAAAATCTCGTGCAAGCAGGTCAGTGTAAGACACACAGCAATACATGACTGCTCAAGCACCGTTTGTACTCATCACATCACATACATAAACCACGTGTGAGTAGGTCAATGCAAGACACACATCAATACATGACGGCTCTAACACTATTTTACTTAACAAACAGCACAATCATGAAAATCACGTGCGAGTAACTGAGTGTAAGACACAGCATACCTGAGGCATCGAGCACGGTATAATAGGAATTTACATGCCAGCATTGTCAGAGCAAGACACACATCAATACTCGAAGGCTCTAGCATGATTCCCAAAATCTAGTGCGAGCAGCTTGAGTGGAACACACAGCATCACCCAAGGCATCAAGCACTCTTTTATTTCCTCAAAATCTCTTTGAAAATAACGTGCGAGCATGGCTAGTCAATCTACCTTTGCCTCTCATGCTCTAACACGATTTTACACAGAAAAGAAATAGAAGGGGCTCCATATATAGCCATGTGTGAGAGGGTAAATCTCCCTTCAATCACTTTCTAAAAGCGTTTCATGCAAATTATCAAAACCGAGAGCCCGTCTATTGTTATTCTTTCTCAAAACATTTGCAAAACCTCTTTTCACAACAATCATAGAAGTCATACAACTCATACTAATAGACTTAATCTCGTACGTAGTTTTCACCTAGATATATCAATATCTATATACGTATCGCATACACTCGATCACAACAGGTAAGAAAGCAAACGTATACCCATCTCTATAACTTGCATAAGTCCTTGACCTCAAATCACGCTTATTTTGCTTTCCTTTGATTCTCACTTCTCGTGATTTGCTCTATCGATTCCAAACGATATCCTTTAGTTCTGAAATTATGTATTACATACATCAGTATATTTCATTTTACTTGCATGATATTCAAATCAATGTGTTTGGCCATTTATATCTCATTTTCCCTCTTTATACAATTATTAGACTTTATCCTTTCATAAATCTATTTTGAGTATATAATAACTCAATTTTTGAGAATCTCTCAGATTCCTGGAGTCTACTAGTTTGTATTAAATCGGTATTAAGCTTATAATACCTCAAGTTCATGATTTTCACTTCATTGTGGCATTTCATCGAACGCCACATATACTCAATTTTAGCTATTTTTGTTTCTAACACATGAACTTCACCAAACTGTTACACCAGCATATATACATGTTAATAACACCTTTACATGCTCAAATCTCCATTAAACTATGCCTACTCGATTTTCTACTATTAAATCGATTCTAGGTCTTATCTTTGTTTAAGCATGCTTATCACATTTCAAAGATTAATCTATATACCAATCAACTCATACAAGTACATAGATTAACATATTTGAGATTGATGTATTGAAATCTTACCAATCTCAGCTTTTCTCATTTTTTCATAACTTTGAGGAAAAACTCATTTCTCATTTGATTTAATGATTCAGCGTCTAGTTTTCAACTATGTTGTTCTTCTCCACTCTTTGAACAACTTTGATAAAATTAACTCCTTTCAAATCTCTAAGGAAAGTATTGATAGTCTAGAGAGGAAGTTAGGTCACTTAGTTGCAAAATATGGAAAGGTTTGATGTTCTTTCGTGAATTGCAGTTCAGCAGGTCCTGTTTAATAGAAATTGCATTGATGAGATTGATCCCCATAAGTGAGGGATTGATCTGCTGCTGCATTTAGCCTTTAAAAATCCAGTTTTCAAGCTTAGGAGATCAATCTGTCAAAGAACATGAGATCGATCTCTTCCAGGCCGAGAGCTTCTCAAATCGATCTGGTAGGGTAATGAGATCAGTCTGCTTCAGGTCGAGGTTTAAGGGGATCGATCTGCTTGGACTGAAGATAAATTCCTTCTTCAAAATGCCTCTAAGATCGATCTCCCTTGCATTGGAGATCGATCTCCCCTTGTCCTACAGCCATACTTAGCCATTTTCACTCCAATTCTCAAAGCAAACTTCATTTCCATTTACCTTATTACTCATTTTACATTCAATACACTTTCATCACTTCAAAAGGTTCATTTCATTTATTTCATATACAATGAAACTTGCGTGTACATCACAAACTCACATAACAAGTGTGTACATCGGATTTACAGACCTTATTTCACTTATGATTCATATTACATAAACGAATGTATAATTAGGAAACCATAAGGGTTACAAGTAAAAATACGGGTTTAAAATTGTACTTGAAACCACTGAGTTTAAAATTGCACACAGTTCACACTTGAAATCACTTTTCACATAGTAAACACATAGCTTCACACAGATCATCTTTCAATACCACACAGGTTTACACGACATACTCGATTCATACAGATCACATACAGAAAATACTTTATACTTTGTAAATCAGTTACACGTTGAGAGGTAAATCATGGGCCATCCCATCCCCAAAGACATAGCAAAGGAGGATGTCTGCCACCTCACACAGTAGTGACAATATCGTATCACACAGATACAGACTTGTGCAACTTTTGTAAACTTATGGCCATAGTCAGATTCCAGGCTACACTGATCAGGTGTGCGGGAACCCCATGCTTAGGAAGGCGGATCAACCATCCCTTCAGCATCACATAGATATCACACAGATCTCACACAGTTATCACACAGATAATCATGGCACATCATACCCCATGGCTAACACTCACGGTACATCGTGCTCCCATGGATCCTTATCACCTATTTCTATTGTCTCAAAATCACGTGGGAGCTCTCAAGTTGAATACAAAATATCCTCGAGGCATCAAGCACTCATTTACTTTCTCAAAATCCCTTTGAAAATGATATACGAGCAGGGCTGGTCAATCTACATTTGCCTCTCATGCTCAGCATGACTCCACATAGTAAAGAAATAGAACGACTCTTTTCACTAAGTATGAGTGAGAGGGTAAACTCCCTTCGATCACTTTGTATACAAATTTCATACAATTTGTTAAAATCAGAGCCTCTCTATTATTGTTCTTTTTTAAAACATTTGAAAAATCTCTTTTCACAATAATCACGGAAGTCATGCAACACATGCTTATCGACTTATTTTCATACGTAGTTTTCTTCTAGATATATCGATATCTATCTATTATTTCATACAATTCACACAGCAGATAAGAAAACATACATATAGCTATCTCTATAGCTTACATAAGTCCCTTACCTCGAATCACGCTTTAATCTTTTTCTTTGATTCTACTCGCTTGTGATCCGATCTTATCAACTCCGACTTTATCTTTCGGAGCTGAAATTGTGCATCACACACATCAGTATACTGTCATATACTTTATTTCACATGCATGATATTCAAATCAATGCATTTAGCCATTTACATCTCATTTGCCTTTTTTATGCCTTAGTGTATCCTCTTATAAGTCCATTTCGAGTCTATAACTCTTTTCAAAGAATCCCTTAGACTCATCGAGTCTATCGATTCATCTTAAACCAGTATTACACTCTTAATACCTCAAGTTCATGATTTTCACTTCATTGTGGCATTTCATCGAACACCACTTATAGTCAATTTGAGCTACTTTTGTTTCTAGCACTGAACTTCATCAAATCATTTTATAAGCATCTATATATATGCTTTATAACCTCTAGGCATGCTTAAATCATCATCAAATCCACGCCTACTCAATAACTCTTCATTTTGGCTCATTTAGCCATTTTCTAAGTCATGGATAGTTTAGCACTTCTAAGATGTTTCAACCATTAATTTATATACCAATCTACTTACACAAGTATATAAATTAACATATATGAGATTGGGATATTGAAATCTTACCAATCTCAGCTTTTCTCCACTTAGCACACTTTTGGGGAAAAACTCCTTCTCTCCCTTAAATGGATGACCTCAACTTCTAGCTTCTAACTATGTTGTTCTTCTCCACTCTATGAACAACTTTGATGAAACAAACTTGCCTCCAACTTCTATGGAAAGTGTTTATAGTTTAGAAGGGGATTTAGGTCACTTGGTGTCAAAATATGGAAAGGTTTTGGTTTTTCCAGTGAATGTAGGTCAGCAGGTCCTGTTTTATAGAAATTGCCTTGATGAGATCGATTTGTTACCCTAAAAGATCGATATTCTCGACATTTTTCCTCTTGAAACTGACCTTCCAGGCTTAATAAGATCGATTTGCTCCTAGCACGAGATCAATCTACACAACATAAAACCTTAAGGAGATCGATCTTCTCTTGCATGAGATCGATTTGTTGCAAGTCAGTAGCTTAAGGAGATCGATCTGGTTCCATTGGAGATCGATCTGCCTTGTTCCATTGCTCGAACAGAAGAAGTTTTAGCTCTTCCAGATTGATCTTCCCTCCAATGAGATCGATCTGGCAATCATATTTTCCAGATTTTATTGTACTTTTCTGCAATAACTCACACTAAACATACTTTATTATGCTGCCATAGTCATTTTCTCATTCAACCATCTTTAAGATTTGAAAATAACATCCATTTATCTTTTATGCATATTAAAACTTGTGTGCATTCGTTGTATAACCAAAGGTAAACAGTATATATATCAAATGGAAGTATAAGGCTTTATGCAACTCATGCAACTTCCTTCCATTTTACCACACTACTCATTTTGAGTTCTATTCACATTCATCACTGAGAAAAGTCCATTTCTTCACATTCATACATAATGGAACTTGTGTGTACATCACAAACTTATATCACAAGTGTGTACATCAACTTATGGACTTCTATCATTTATGCTTCACATAGCATGTACATGTATATACTTATGCATTTCATAAGATTTATATACAAAAATACGGGTCTTACAGCATGTTACCTAGAAATGGAATGAGTCTAGTGTGAGAAAGTGTAGATTGGGTGAGTTGGTGGTTTATGGATGTTGATAAGTTGTTATTGGAGTAATGTGGATGATTTGAGATGGGTAAATGAAGCCACATTGTGAGTTTAGAGAATTTATAGGAATGAGAAGGTAAAATACTTGATAAATACCATAGTGAAGATGTCAAGGCCCACTCAGCACCAAATGCCCACTAGCCTCCACAGGCGATGACCCTCTTGGGTCCCCCTGGGTCGACTAGCGTAGTGGCTACTAAGCGCATGACCAACTAACCCGTATTGTCCACTTTTGGGCCAAAGCCCATCATAGTTTGGTCTGACATGAGCTTAATTGTACCAGCAGAGACGAACTAAGGGTATTGTCCTTGGTTCAAATCTCTAGGGACGCGTCTAGGCTGGAGATGGGCTTGCCCCCAGTTAGAGCAAAATCGTGATGGGCTTAGGCCCAAAAGCAGACAATACGGGTTAATGGTGTTGTGCTCAGCAGCCACTACGCTAGTTGGCCTAAGGGGACCTCAGTGGGGGTTATTGCCTGTGCAGGCTAGTGGGCCTTTGGTGCTAAGTGGGTCTTCACTGAAGAAATCAAGCAAAATTGATGAAATAGGAACATTGTGAGCTTAATATTGATTTGATATCGGTAGGATATAAATTAATAGGCCTAAAAGAATCATTAAGTTCAAGATATGAATAGAACAATGAACCTAGGCCTTATGAGAGCCAATAGGGACTATAGGTTGAATTAACTATAGTAAACGCAAGAGTTGGATTATAATGGACTCTAATGATACGAAATATGATTTTGTGCAGTTTCGGAGAGCTCGAAGGAGATGAATCAAATCGCACGAGTAAGCAGCTTAAAGGAAGTGGAAATATAGCGACGCGATTCTAGGTAAGGGAATTCTGTAAGTATATAGAGGTAGCTCCTCATATTTTGTGGGAATATAGGGTGTTTACGAAATGTATGAATGTTTAAGAAATTGGTTTTTGGTATGCGAAAATGGTTGCGAATGTGGGATGATTTGGTTTTATATGGATGTATAAAAAGGGATAGTAAGGCTAATAAATCACATTTTGAATGTTTTCACAGAACACAATGCTTTGATTTGAGCAAATAACAGAATAGGTTAGCTAGTGTTTTATTGATGTTATGGAATAGCACATGTGAGGTACTAAACATGTTTGTGATATGTTTTGAATGCATATGAGCCACCTATCAAGCTATGTGAACTAAATCGCACAAGAGCCTCACTCTCACTGGATTTTGATGCTTTGACTTACATGAAAGTACTAAAGCTTAGATCGCACTTTGATTTGATTTGTGATGATATTTTATAAACCGTACTGAAGCTTCTGCTCGTACGTGGATTTTGAGTGGTTTTATTATGCATAGAACCGTACTGGAGCTATGCTCATACGTGGTTTCTTTATGATATGATGCATGAGTCGTGCTAGAGCTTTGCTTGCACAAGTTTGCACGTTGTGGTACGTATGAGGTCGTGGAAGTTGGTAAGATCCTCAAGCCTTACATCCTTAAGCCAACATCCTTAAGCCCGAGGAGGCGGGGAGGCTCTGTTCGACAGGAAGGCTCTCCTACATGGGTACAGAAGGTGTCAAGACCCTTCCTGACTTAACCAAAACCTCTACAAATTTTTCGCATTTGAACTTACCTTTCCTGACACCAATGGTTAGGCTGTGATTCGATGTTAGCTTCCTCACGTACCATATCATTCATTACCATATATACATGTCAATATATTATTTCTGACTGTAAACTTATTTTATAATACATGTAAGATCATATAAAATCTAATACAAATACATTCATCATAATATATATCGTATACATCACTGTGCTCTTTTTATGTTTAGATACAGAACCGTACGAAATATGTATACCTATCGATCGATAGGAAATAGCAGACAACAGGAATACTATCCCTCAAATGCTCTCACTCTACTGCTGACGCTCTGTAGAGAGATGTAAAGAAAGGGGGTAAGCATACAACGCGCTCAGTAAGGAAATCAGGCAAGCAAGTAGATATCTACACTATCTACTCAAAATAATGCTATGCCTCGAAAATATCATTTCCTTAATTCACTTTAAAAGCATGTCTTTAAAATATATATATATACTTGTACAGATTAAATACCATGTACAAAAATCATGTTTTCTTTCTCAAATATCGGCATGTAGTGCAAAATAATGCATCTTTATAATATCACAATGCCTTTAGATAAATCATGCCATGTATATTTAAATCACATTAAATATGACATTTAAATCATTCACAACATAAAATCGAATTTTTGACCCATCCTTCAAGTCTATCCGTATCATAAATAAATCAGTCAAGTGATATATCATGTGAGACTCTCTGGTGAAATGCAATAATATCCTAGACTATGGCCATATCCTACAATGGTGATCCTAGGCTACATAGAATCCTAGTGTGCGGGGTATCACTGTTGCAACGGGAGGGGGGTCAGTCCATCATAACCGCCAGCTATCAACTCCTCAACTCCACAACACCATACGGTACAGTATACTCCATAACACTTGCACAGTACAACGTACTCCGTGGACCCTACATCACAGTCAAGGTACCTACTATAGGTCTTAGCCCTCAAACCATGGAATATAAATACCATGTCTCTAAATCCACATGCGAACATCTCACAGTGTGACACTCAGTCTACATGAGGAAATCAAACACGGTTTTCAACATGTCTTATATATCACATAAAATACAGTGCACGCCTTTGAGCGGGACTCATAGTTGACACTCCGCTCAAACACTGTTTCACATCACAAACTCAAACTCTAGTGCAAGTAAACCTCCACCAACTAGGTCATGCATAGTTCATGTTTCAAATCATGTACGAGTAATAACTCCAGTACCATGCTATGCATAAAACTCATCAAATCACGTACGAGCAATAGCTCAAGTACTATGTCATGTATAAATCATGAAGAATCAAGTACGAGCAACTCTCTAGCACTCTGTCATGTATCTCATGTAAAATTCGAGTACGAGCTAATCGCTCCAGCACTCTCTCATGCATATATCATTTAAAACTGAGTACGTGTAATAACTCCACCACTCTATCATGCATGTCATGGAAATCCAGTGCGAATCATACATCAATACTAATATATGGGGAAAATATATGAAATCAAGTGCGAGCTGTGCTCTAGCACGATTTATTCTCACATAATATGATAGACGACTCTTTAAAAAGGGATGATTTTCAAAACATTAAAATCAGCAATATAAAGTGTGCTTAATTCACATCAACCTTAAAAACATTAGCCCATCTACTTATTCTTCTGCTAAACAGTAGTAAAACACTAAAAATGGTGGTTTCCATGCTTTTTAAAACTTTTCACAAAATTTGACTTTTTTTCTAACTAAAGGTAAAATCGTAATTTGCCACTATTGGGTCATAATAATTATTATTCACTTTCTCTGACCCTCAGAGTTTTTAAGTGAATGTAAAAGTAGACGAAAATACGTGCAGGTATCTCTAACTACTCACAAAAGTCCCTTACCTGCAATCACTCGAGAAATTTTACTTTCTCAACGCTGCTCGATCCAGCAGTCCGATTCGCTCTTCCAATAATCTCTAGAGCTGTATATAACCATTTATTAGGTTAATTATATTTTTTCCTACTGTATTTCACATTAAATACAGTCTATTTCCCTTAATGGGCTTTAAAAACCTTAATGGGCCTAACTATGCCTTGAGCCCATTTCTATTTTACTATTCATTTTCGTTGGGCCTATTGGGCTTGTGGGGCCCACCAACTCTTATTGGGCTTATCCGAGACCCATTACATCACATTAGGCCTAAAATATTTGGGCTTGGCCCATTGGACCTCTCGGACACATGCCATGGCCGAGAGCATCCCATGCCATTGGTCACACCATGGCATGCCGTCCATGTCCATTTGTTTAGCCAATTTCACTTAGGCATTTTCCCAAACACTTGGTTGGCAATATTCTTAAGCTTCACTTAGTTCGTTTAGGCATTTTATCAAACACCTTAATTGCCAACTAAATACATGTATCAATTAATCACATTGATTAATTCTAACTATACCATAATCATTAACACATGTATATCATCTCATTTGTGCCTTAAAATCATATGTGCATTCATCAATATTTCACTACTCACTCTCGGCCTAACCATGATCATAGTGATTTCATATGTTTTAATGCTTAAAACATATACCAATATATGAAAGCTTAAAAATATACCTAGTATTTGTGTTCACACTTGGTCGAAACTTTGGAGCCTCACGGTTTGCACACTATGGCTTCTTGATAGCCAATTCCAACAGATGTCACTCTCCTCTAAATTCGAAACAACTTTCATGAAGGTTTCAAGTTTCAAATATGCATAAATCCTAGTGATTTCTAGTACGAGAAAGCTTGAATAAATGTATTTCAATGGTTTCTTCTTCTAGTCGAGAATGGTATGGTGAAGATGACAATGATGTGGCTGATTTTATAAGCCATTACCTTAACCATTAAGCCTTACTTTCCAGCCATTATAATTAACTTCCTAAGGTTTAGTTATGAGTCACCTAATGAGTCATCTAATGAGTCATAGTTAGCTTTAACTAAGGTTAGATATTTAATCCTAATGGGCCTTACAATTGGGCCTCTCGGTTTGGGCTTTCTTAATGGACTTTTGGGCTGAAATTTTTACTATACCTGGGGCCTTTAATTATTTAAATATTTGGCCTATCAATTGGTCCAATAATTCAGTCTAAGGGACCTAAGAATTTCGATCTACATTTAGTATACCTTAATGGGCTTTAAAATCTTCATTTCAGCCCATTACGTTTTTATCCATTAAATTTAATCCGGAATACTTTCGAATAAATTTTCCTTACTTTCGGGGATGATTATCTTGTATTCTGACCAAAAATATTTTTTCCCAAATTTTTCTCCATACTTGGGTTAATTTTTAACTATGGTTAGTCAACTATGGTAAAAGTCCAATTTTCTTAACTATAGTTGACTTTTTCCTTAATCATTGACCAAATTGACTTTTTGTCAAAATTTTGAAAGTGTCATATCTTATGTCTTACACTCTCGTCTTTATGTTTTAGCCGTTTTCGGTAGGTAAATATGCTCGAAATACCTTAAATACCTTAACTCGCTAAAAAGTCTGTTTTACCCTTTTAGCTTTTACTCTTGTTCTCTGTGTTCAAGACTGAATCAAACTAACTATCCTTCATAAGCTCTCTATATTTTCTCATTTTAAGTTCTTAACTTCAGTCAAAAGATCTAGTAAATACTCTTCTTATGATTCAACTATAATAATAGAGTGTTCATACATATAGGAATCATAAGGAACAAGCTACATAAAAGTACGGGTCTGACAGAAGGATCCTTAAGCCAACATCCTTAAGCCCTAGAAGGGCTTGGAGGCTCTGTTCGGCAGGGAGGCTCTCCTACATGAGTACGACAAGTTCTTGGTATGGGGTAGATAAGACCTACGACTGGCACCCCCATCCACGATATGAATCCACGGAGTACATTGTACTGTGTATATCACATGAAGTACGATGTACCACGTGGTGGTTTTATGATAAGAAATTTTGGCGAGGGATAATCCACCTTTGTGCCAGCACGATACCCCGCACATTGGATGCGTGTGGTTTGTGATGATTTAGGATGTAGTTTGCCCACATAGTCACTTGTGATATAGTGACCTGGTTTTTATACATATGTGTGATTGTGATTGTTCAAGGTAGACTCAAAGGAGGGGTAAAGCCTTGTGAACTTGAATTGTGAAATGAAAATGAGGTTATGATTGAGAATTGATTTCGATGGGATTTTACGTATTCAAGAAAGAGATGTAATTTAAAAAGGAGGTTTCTTAAATGAATTGCCCTTTTTATGAGTTTAATGAGAATGAGCATGAGATGTTTTCACATGTTGATATTCCATGTTTTATATGCCAATTTTACATGATTTTGATACATGATATATATGTATACTCATATGGCATAGTTTTATTCCTCATGCTCCTATTATAAATGATTTATGCATAACACTATCAGCATGTAGATAGAGTAGTTATTTACCATGCTTGCATTATTGCCTTACTGAGCGTGTGGTTGCTCATCCCTCTCTATTTTTCCCCTCCTACAGAGCGTACATAGTGGCTCAGTGAGGACTGAGGCATTGTATTTTGGATATCCACTGCCATCCATCGCTAAGAGGTATACACATGAAGATTCTTTTTGTATCTAAAGAATTGTAAAAGCATAGTAGTCTTTTGAGTTGTAATTATGGGGGATGTAGATGTCAGTAATCATAGTTTGTATAAATGAATGATTGACGTTCAAATGTATGGCATCACTTTTATTAACTAAGAATGGATATTGCAAGTGGATTATTGTTGATTCACAGCCCAACAGTGTAGTGGTAAGTTTGTTCACGATCGAGCGGGGAAAAGAATAAACGCAAAAAATTTATAGTGATTTTCGGTTAAAGAGAACGAAAAAGGGTCGTGACAATGAACATATTTTGTTTAAATTTGTTACTAAGTAATGAAAATTAATTAGACTAAGTTATTGTTCTAACCTAATATCGACTTGTAGCCCAACCGAAATGTCTGTAAATTCGGGTCGTTTCAGGCCATGAAGAATAATGTATTCGGTCATGTAGGGAATGTTAAGGAAATTGTTGTATTGTGAATGTAGAAATAAATTATTAAATCTGTAATATGATTAAAACAAATGTAGGTTTGCATGAAGGTAGGAATAATGGGGCATAGTCTCGGCTACACCAAGTACAAGGGAAAACTGATTTTTATACATGTAAATTTGTATGCAACCTAAAATTCTGGAATTACATAGTGTCATAGTTTAATTTAAAATGCAGAATTTACATCTGGAAAAACCTAGGATTCACGAAATTCTGGGAAATCCAAAATGGAGCTAATTTTGAATAACTTAGGTAGATTTGTAATACTTAGGTGAATAATTTACTGTTTCAATGAGTAATACTAAATTGGTGCTGGAAATTGTTCATGAATGGTGAGAATGGAGTGCACGGCCAAAGGAGGAAAATTTAAGGATTTCATGCTTACATTCGGTTTTGAAAGAGTTAGATTATAAAACTATCATGAAATTAGTACATACATTGTTTTGCATGTAGTGAATGAGAATGAAATTCATAATTTAAATTCTACTTGGCTAGAATTATAAGAATTTACTAGTTGATATAGAAATGTCAAACAATTGTTGAAATGTTAAATGAATATGGAAGATCAGGTTCGGTCATTTGAAATGTTCAAGAACAAATTTACTTGCTGAAATTTAAGGATAAAGTTAGCAAATTAAAGTATAAATAACAAAGTTCCATGAAAGTAAAACCAGAATTTAACCAAATAAATAGGGTCGATTTATGGGAGTTTCAGCCACTAAGTAAAGTTTGAAATATTAGTTGTTGGAAAATTTCAGAAGTTAAAATAGAATTTAAGTGTGAAAAATGTCTATTTATAGGATTGTAGAGATTTAATGTAAAGTTGGGAATATGACTCAAGACATTTGGCAATTTCGAGATGATTAAGAAAGGTTAGCTAATTGGATTTTGAATGTTAGACTAGAAATGAGAGGTGCAAATACGGTTATTCCATAAGTTTGTAAGAAATAAGCTTATGCTCTTCAAGTAGGAATACTCGAAGTGAAGTGTCAGTCATGACAAAAGAATTGGGAATGTTCAGTCTACAATAATGTGTTGAGTTTGAAACTAGTAAATCATATTAGTGTTAGCTTAGTTTAAAATTTTCATAGCTGAATTTGTAGTGAAACAAGGTAAATTGGCTTGACGAAATTATAATAAACCGAAATAGATAAGTAGAGGGAATAAATTGAGCCTTTTAATTTAATCCAAAATTTCAGAAACAAACTTTACAATATATTACAGAATATGTTTAAAGGATGATAATGATAATTGGAGAGCTGGAAACCGATTTAGGCAACTATGGGCACAAATGAGAAGGATACGTTATAATATTGAAAATTGGTCTTGTCAGTGTTGAATATGCTAAAATTTTATTTGTTTATGTATGAATGTAAAATGACACATTGCCTTTAAATGTTGATTCACAGCTACTACTTCATCAGGGGCCAAGGAAGCTTAGGCACATATATGCACGTTTAAGGCGAAAAAGGGTAAAGTTGGGAGCGTAGCTGTTATGTGGTAAGGGGTTTATGTGGCTGTTGTTAGTGAAATGCCTTAGGATAGGATAGATCCATTTTTTAAGATAGGCTATAGGATAGTTGAATTGCTAGGATAGTTTAGAATAGAAATTTCCTTACCTTATACTACTGATTCTGTAATATGTTCATTTTGAAATCGCCATGGTCTAAAACTTTGTCACATCATGGAGCTCATCGTTTTATAAGATATGTTTTTTTACATGTAGTATCATGTGTGTGAGCATTACATTATAATTTTTGTAACTCTATTCAGCTGGTTTGCATTGGCTATTTTAACCAGGTTTTCTAGAAAGCTTGAACTGATTTTTCGAATTGTGGATATGACAATACGAGTGTCACGACCCAAATTACCTAAAAATCAGAGTAAATTTTTCGCTTTTTCATTTATTATTTAATTCTTACCTTTCTCTCATCGTGACCATCCTACAACACAGTTGGGCTATGATTCGGTGTTAGTCACCTTACACTATTTACCATTTCATTTCAATAATCACATTCATATATTAGAGTTTACTATCTTTTGACTTTAAATAAATACATACACATTGGTATTTATAACTCTTCATCCCCGACATCATATCCGTATACAATACTGTGCATTGCATATTTAGCTACAAAACCATACAAATGTGTATACCTGTCTCTCGATGGGAAACAGCGGATTCCAAGCATACAAGTCCTCAGCCGCTTACTAATTTCTGTGAGTGCTCTGAAAAGATGGGAAAATAAGGGGGTGAGCAAACCACACTCTCAGTAAGGCAATTATACAAGTAAGTAGATAACTCCACTATCTACATGCTCATAATGCCATGCCCTTAAAATCCATTTCTTTTCATTAAAATCATCAAGCACAAAGTCATGTAAACATCAATGACTTAGTTTATCAAAACTATTTATGCATATAGAAATCATGTAATTCATGCATCAAAGGCATTTTATATGACATCATTAAATCATAATAAGCATGAAGTAAATCCAGATCATGCATTCTTTCATGTCATGTAAGACAAATCATAAATTTGAAATGAAAGCATGGAAAACATGAAGATCATGCATTCTTTCATGTCATGTAAGACAAATCATAAATTTGAAATGAAAGCATGGAAAACATCGTCATGCTACTGTATTCAAATCATTTCATTAAAACGCGAAATAAAATAACCCCATCCGGGTCAATTATCTAATAAGTAAATTTTAATTTCATAAAACAATTCATTAAACTTCTTTATAAAACTTCAGTTATAAAACCACCCTTCTTTCAGGGTCACATATCATAAAATCATAAAATCGGGGGCCTGACCCCTCCCTCGGGTCTACCATGGTCTATCGATCAATAGTTATATCATGTGAGACATGTAATTGATTATATCAGTAACATCGAGGACTATGGCCATATCCTAGTGATCCCTGGCAACACGGTACCTTGTGTGCGGGGTATCACACCTGAAACGGGAGGTGGGTCGTCCTACCCGCTAGAACAGCATAACACCAGGATTGCGAGGGTAAGGCTTGCTGCCTCGTGGCTAATGCCACTCCACTCCAACAATCCTCACGGTACAGCGTACTTCGTGTGACATACACGGTATAACGTACTCCGTGAACCCAAGCTCAATCAGGGGTGCCTGCAATAGGTCTTATCCACCCATATCATCTCTGTCTCAGTATGCACGTGTGAGCATATCATCTCACTGTGACGCACAGTCTACAGGAGGCTTCAACACGGCTATATGCATGTAATATAAATCCCTGTGCGAGCGAAGCTCTAGCATGGCTCCATGCATATTCATGATATCTGAAAACCTCGTGCGAGCAAAACAATAGCACAGTTTCATAAAAATCAGTAAAATCTACGTACGAGCAATGCTCCAGTATGACTTAAACTGATTATAAATTCAAGTAAAATCCACGTACGAGCAATGCTCTAGTACGGATATGAATAAAAACTCAGTGAAAACCTCGTACGAGAAAAACTCCAGTACGACATTCAAATGAATTATAAAAACCATATAAAACTTTGTGCGAGCAATCTCCAGCACAAATGAATGCTCAAGTAAATCAAATCTCGTGCGAGTTACACTCCAGCACGGCTTTATGCATAATTAAATCAAATCTCATACAAGTTACACTCTAGCACGACTTTATGTAATTTCATATCAAAACAAGATGCGAGCTAGGCTCCAGCATCTCTCATGCATGTCAAATTATAAAAACTAGTGCGAGCAATCGCTCTGGCACCTTTTTATGCATATCACGTCAAAACAATTCAAAACATGTCAAAACAGAGTGCGAGCTAGGCTCCAGCACCTCTCATGCATTTCACAATAGAAAAATCAGTGCGAGCAACCACTCTAGCACATTTCATGCATATGATGTCACACAAATCGGTGCGAACAACCGCTTAAGCACATTTATGCACACTCACAAACACAGATATAGTGCGAACAATGTGCCAGCA
The DNA here is from genome assembly GCA_033439115.1 of Firmiana major. Lineage (NCBI taxonomy): Eukaryota > Viridiplantae > Streptophyta > Magnoliopsida > Malvales > Malvaceae > Firmiana > Firmiana major. The sequence goes on along the minus strand of CM065896.1, from coordinate 58,978,992 downwards.
CTATCTATTTCCATATAAACTTGATAGTTGGCCATTTTCCAAAGAAATTTCATTCAAATATAAATAACACTTACGTAGTGTTATCTTGTGAAATTTATGCAATTACTGGCCAATCTATCGATTTACTTTGCTTAAAAACTAATAAAATCCCTTAAATAAAAAATTTTCTTAAATCATGAATTTCATGCATGTCATGCTTTCACCATCCTTAGGTGAACTTCCCTCAATAGGGGTAAAATAGTCTTTTTACCTATTTCGATCCTTAAAATCATTTAAACCACTTTTAGGACTTTTATACAATAACCATGTATACATACATAATCAGTGTACAGAAAAGCTATTAAAATACGCGTAGCTACCTCTAGCTACTCACACAATTCCCTTACCTCATTTTCTGTACAGTCTGACCTTTTCACTGATGTCTCATCACGCAGTCCGATTTGCTCTCAATCAATTCTCCAAAACTGCGTATAAATATACATCAGGTCAATATACAGTACAATTAATTGTATTTCATATTTTTTGGGCTTAATTTTAAATCATTGGGCCCGTTTACCCATATTGGGCCCAATTGCACCTTATTAGGCCTTAATCGGCCTTAAGCCCGTATACCACACTTACTATTTACATTATCGAGGCCTATTGGACTCACTGGGCCCATCAGTAAATATTGAGCCTCGTTCTAAACTCTCGAATAGCTTAATTTAGTATTTACAACAATTTATCCCAATTTCCATAATATAATTCATTTAATGCGAAAATTAAATCCGTAATTTATGCGATAATTATCAATCACGCATAACGACAAAAAATTGTCGTAACTAAGGGTTACTTACTCGAATTCCATGATAGTACGCAAATCGAGACTGTCTCGAGCTCTCGGTTGATGCCAATTGTTAAGCTACACAATTTAATGTTTTTCCAGGTAAATTTTCAGTCGAATATTAATCAAATTAAATATTTCAAAATTTAAATCGATCAATTCGACTGCTTACCGACTTACCCGTAGCTCGATTGCGTCACTGGAATTTTTCCCAATTTTTCCTTTTTTCTTTTTCCCCTTTTCTTCCTTTTTCCTTTTCTTTTTGGCTGAACCGATTCGGTCTGGTTCGGTTCAAGCCGGTTCAAACCGTCCTTGCTGGTCAGTTCTCAGCCGGTTTTCGTCGCCAGTGGCTCCGCTGGGTCGTCTGCATCTCGGATCTGGGATTGGTTTCGATCAAGGTCACCAGAAAGTGGTCGGTCCGGCCTATTCTCTCCTCGCCGTCGGTATCATTTCAGTTTGGTCGCCGTTTTCGACGCTGGCCGCCGTTCTACTGGCCAAGGCTGCCACCAATCACACCGTTGGCTCTTGGGGAACGCTCAGCTGGTGGTGGCCGGCCTCAAATCGGCGCCGATCGTCGGGAAACACCTTTCTCCCTCTCAGTTTCACTTGGTTCCATTTCTCTCACCGTTCGCCACCTCTCTTCCGCCTACCAGCGTCGGTGATGGCCTCAGCTGGGTTGCCTCTCGCCTGGGCTCGCCGTCGTCGGTGGTTTTTCGTCCGTCGGTGAAGGCAGAGGTTGGGCTCGGCTTCCTTTTCCCAGAAAATTATGTTTCACGATTTTCATCTTTTTTTGATTATTATTTTATTATTTTATTTATTATTTATTTTTATTATTATTTTATTTTTAATAATATTTTAATCAATTAAAATATTATTAAAATCCAAAAATATCTAAAAAGAAATACTATTTTATTCATTTAATCCGTAATTAAATTTATCAGTCCGATTTTACCTTTTCGATATATTTTTCCACTATTTTCGGGATTATTTTTCGATACGAAAATTTTGGTTTATTCTAATAAATTCATATCTTGATCAATTTAACTCAAAATTTAATTATTTCTTCGTTATTGATCATGATTTCTCAATCCCATATTTTTAATTAAATTTTCTTGTCCCGATTAATACCGAATTTTGATCTTTTGACCGTTTTACCCTTGCACATTTTCTAGAATATCATTTCAGTCTTTTTGCATTTTTAAATGCACTTGAAAATTTTTATTCATTCCCTTTTGCTCTTACGATAAAAATCGGGTCTTACAACGAGTTGTTTTTATATCGATGGGTTGTTTTCCCCAAACTTGGGAATTGTGAATTTGGGTTGATTTGGTAAATTAATTTGTGAACCCATCGTGGAGATTTTTTAGATTGTTAGCGACCTTGTTTATGCCTACGTGGCAGTCTTGTCCCCTGAAAGCCATCTTTAGCACCTGGTAGGAGGTTCTGTGTGATTGCCCTACGGTGCCAAGTGCTTCACAGGTATGCCTTTGTGGCATTAAGATGTTATTGGTACCTACTACTGTTAGACCCTTATCTCGTCTTCAGTACCCTAGTCTGAAACTTAATCAGTTAGGATAAGGCGGTAGTCACTATGGCCGTAGGTGTTTGTTTTCATTGATATTGGTGATATTGTTTTAGTACTTAGTTCCATGAAAAGTTGCGAAAATTGCCACATTCTCATTCAGTTGTATTGAATTATTCAAGCTCTGCCCATACATGTATTTGATAGAATTGCTCATTTTGACAAGTGTGTCAGTTTTTTGAGAAATTCTAAGTGTTTCTTTTGGAATTCGAATTTGCTTAACGATGTATAAGTTTTAGCTATGCAAGCATGTCTTAATCGAAGCATAAGCAGCATTGTCTTTAATGAAAATTTGCATGACGTCTTTACATAATTCTCATAATTTACCACTGCATGGTGTGTGTTTGCAAGGTGTTTTACTAGCTTCGGTTATGTAAATTTCTTACTGAGCGTGTGGTTCTCACTCCTCTTTCCAACACTTTTCAGATTAGATTCGCGGGGCGAGCTTCATGTTCTTGCTGACTCCATTAGCTTAGTGACATGTTTTCGGATTCTGAGGTATATGCGACGGACGATTTATATATATACATGTTATTTCAGATCATGTACGCACAGTTGTATTTTGTGGGATGTATTTAGTTGAAATTTGTTTTAAAGTAGTGTCACTATGAATACTCTAAGGTTTCTTCTTTTTGGTTTAAAGTAAATGAACGTCTAATATGTTGTATGATGTTAAACCAACTAGTCGGGTTTGTGGTTTTGTGATGATTTGATGGATTTGGTTATTACGGATTAAATATTTCAATTAGTTGAGTACATGTGATGAATATGCTGTAAAATGTAGGAAGGACTAGTTCGATCATACCGTTATGCTGTCGGATTTGCGAAAGAAACATGTTCTCATATATATCATAAGTCACAATTTGATATAGATCATTTACAAAAATAAAATAAAATTAGAAAACTGTGGCATGGTACCTACATTGGACACAAAACAACAAGTAAAACGATCCATATAAACATTTATGTTATCTTATAACACGATTCCGGTTAACATTGTGCGTCTACGTTTGAGGTTAGGTCACGGGGTGTGACATTCTTAACAATCTGTAAGTGTCCTATTCCATGGTTTACACACTCTTCTTTATGTTTTGGCCATTTTTGGAGGTGAATGTGTCAAAAACACCTCAAACAGATCATTACGAACTCGTTTAGCCCCTTTTTGGCATTTCGTCTACTTCGATGTGTTCAGGACCAAATCTGTGAGATCTGCATCTTTGTATGATATTCCTTATGATTACTATATTGTATGACATTATTATATGTTAATGGATTCATAAGATGGTTGATTCGGATCTAATAAATGTGGATGAAATGAACTAAGGTACGTACAAAAAATCGAATAAGGATAAATCGGGAAAACAGAGACCCAACAAGTTCGTTTAAGGAATTTAAAATAGGGAAAAGATTGTGGATTTATGAAAGAAAGTCGATTCAATTTAGTCTCGAACATGTGCAAGGGTAAAATGGTCAAAAGACTAAAATTCGGTATAAATTCGATAAGTAATTTTCATTAAAATATGGAATTTGTGAAATCTGGATCAATAACGAGGAAAATAGTTAATTTCGAGTCCAATTGATCTAGATATAAATTTATTGGAATTTATAGGAATTAATCGGAATTAATTCAGAATTAATCGGGATTTTTAATTCAAAAAATTATCCTGAAAATAATCGAAAAATATACAGGAAAAGACGAAAATAGACCGATAAATCCATTTATTGATTAAATGGATACAATAATATTTTTTAGATATTTTAGAGATATTTTGGGTATTTTTAATATATTTAATTGACTAAAATAATAATAATAAATAAATTAATAAATAAATAAGAAAGCGGACAATCTGAAATCGAGGAGAGAGAAACCCGAAAACTAACCCACCAAACCCGATTTGCAACCTAACCCCCCGACGAGCCACCGGTGGCCGACGAGCCCAGCTAACGGTCAGAGAAGGTAGAGCGAAGCCAGGCGAACCAAATGGTACCGGTAACGCGCGCCGACAACCCCTATTTTCGGCGAATCGATGGATGGAAGATTCGAGGAGAAATTGCGTCGGTCCCAACGAATCACGGCGTTCCAGCACCAGTTCAACCCAGCGGAGCACTCCCCTGGCCAAGGGGGTCCTTTTGAGCTTAGTGGCGGCCGACGAGACGGCCTGGATCGTCGACGACGGTAAACGGGCCAAAACGGCACCGTAGCCAAGAAGGAGGAAAAGAAAAAAAGAAAAGAAAAAAAAAAGAAAAAGACAAAGAAAAAGAAAAAACAATGAAGAAAAGGGAAAAATGGAAGAAAGTGTACCCGGGGACGACCCGAAATTCAGGTAAGTGATCGAGGGTCGGGATCGACCTGCGGATAAATCCCGAGAATTCAAATTAATATTTTATTGATGGAAAATGACCCGAATTTGCATAATTGTGTAGTGTTACGACAGAGCCCGAATGAGAGCCGTTTTAGCTCTGATTTTCGTACCCTGCATCATATTGGGTGAGTAAATTTTAATTACGATAATATGAGTATTTTAATGCAGAGTTCAAATTATTTTACGGATTTACGGATTAATTCTGCATAAAAGGAATTTTATTCGAAATGTCAACATAATTATCGTAAATAGTATCCGGGCTATCCAATGAGGTTGGAACGAAGCCCGATGATTATTGATAAGCCAAATGAGCCTAGTAAACCCGAAGAAGGGATTTAAAAAGTGAAAACGGGCTGAAAAAGGGGTCGAGGCCCATTAAAGTGCAATCGGGTCTAGTAGAGTAAAACGGGCCCAAAGCTTTAGATTCGATCAGTAAGAGTGAAATACTTATCAGTATATTTGAACTGAACCCATATGTGGTTATATGCAGCTCCGTAGACGAGCAAATTGGACTGAGAGACCTGGTACGATCGAGTCGGGTAAGCTCACGCGTGATTCCAGGTAAGGGAATTTTATGAGCACTTAGAGGTAGCTATACGTAGTTTCGAGGGGATTTACATTACGTTAAATTTATTAGGCTACTCGAAAACAGAACAATAATTTTTACTAAAAAATATGGAAATAGTGACAAATGACTATTTTACCCCTAGTTAGGAAAATTTCAAAAAGGGTAGTAAGGTAATGAAATTGCATGAAATTCATGATTTTAATGTTTTCATGATGATATTGCATGAAATTCAAGCAATTTATGGATAGGTTGGCTATTATTTTCATGTTTTAAGTGAAAAGGCACATGTTAGGTGCCAATTGATATTTATTTAACATGTTTTGATAAAATTGAGCCACCTATCAGTGTTATATGAGTTGTAATCGTGCTTGAGCACTGCTCGCACTGGATTTTATAATTTAACTCATACAAAGAGTGCTGGAGCCTTGCTCGCACTATTTTATAGGTTTATTTCACTTGACTGTCGTACTGGAGGTTTTCTCGTACGAGGTTTTCACTGAGTTTTTATACATACCCGCACTAGAGCATTGCTCGTACGTGGACTATGATTGAATTTATAATCAGTTTAAGTTGTACTGGAGCGCTGCTCGTACCCAGATTTCATTGATTTCTATGAAAACATGCAGGAGCTTTGCTCGCATGAGGTTTTTAGATATCATGTATATGTATGTAGCCGTGTTGGAGTTTTCTCCTGTAGACTGTGTGTCACAGTGAGGTGAGCATATTACAGGCATGGGTACATAACTGACATGGGTGGATAAGACCTATTACAGGCACCCTTGATTGAGCTTGGGTTCATGGAGTACGTTGTACCATGTATATCACATGGAGTACGCTGTACTGTGATGATTGTTGGAGTGGAGTGGCATTAACCATGAGGCAATAAGCCTTGCCCTCGCAATCCTAATGTTATGTTGTTCTAGCGGGTAGGACCAACCACCTCCCGTTTCAGGTGTGACACACCGTACACTAGGATCCGTGCGCCAGGGATCACGAGGTTATGGCCATAGTCCTAAATGTTACTGATATAGTCGGTTACGTGTCTCGCATGATAAACTCACATGATAAATCATTTGGTTTTGATAAATCAGGATAGACCCGAGGGAGGGGTCAGGCCTCGATTTTCTTATGAATCTAATTTAGATTTGATTTCCCACAGAGGAATTTTGATGAAACTTTCATGAATTGTTACCCTGTGAGAAGGGTGATTTTATAACGAAAATTATAAAATAAAGTATTTTGTTGAAATGGATTTAATTCCTTAAGTGTATCATATTTAACCCAGATGGGGTGTTTTAAAACGTATTGATCCATTTGAGCATTAGTTGTTTTCACATGAGAATCATTCCATGTCTTATATGTTGATTTCCTATTTTAGAACAGATGTATTATATATATGGCATATCATTGTTTTTACCTCATGCTCATATATATCCTGATTTCTTATCAGCATGCAGATAGTATAGCTATCTACCCATTTGTATTATTGCCTTACTGAGCATGTAGAGCTCACCCTTTCATTTTCCATCCACTTTCAGAGTTTCCACCATAGAGATAGCGGGTGTAGCGAGTAGATGGCATAGCTGATTATCTGTGATTCCCATCGACTGTCAGGTATACACCACGTACAGAATTTTGTATTAGTATGCTTACTGCACGGTATTGTATATGAAAGAATATTTGGGGATGTAAATATTAAATCATGTGATGTAGAAAACATACCAAACCCTCTATTATATTATAAATGATATCAATATGTATGTTTACGTGTGATATTTCTTAATGGTTAGAATGTGTCAGGACCCCAGTTTCAATCCTTGACTTTAACCAAAAACCACAATAAATTTTTCGCATTTTTAACGTACCTTTCCTCTCTTCACTGGTTGGGCTGTGATTCGATGTCAGAGTCTTCACTTACCATAATATCCATTCTCATACATACATGTCAATATATTAATTCTGACTGTAGTTGCTTTTATTATACATGTAAGATTTTATAAAATCTAATACGATTACATTCCCCATAATATATAACGTATACATCACTGTGCTGTTTCTATGTTTAGATACATGACTGTACATAATAAGTATACCTGATGAATCGATAGGAACTAGCAGTGGACTCTGGGACACTCTCCCACGATAACTCTCGATTTACTGACGCTCTGTAGAGAGATGTAAAGAAAGGGGGTGAGCATAACGCGCTCAGTAAGGAAATCAGGCAAGCAAGTAGATATCCACACTATCTACTCAAAATAGTGCTATGCCTTGAAAACATTATTTCCTTAACTCACTTTAAAAGCATGTCTTGAAATATAATATATATACTTGTACAGAATAAATCCCATGTACAGAAATTCATGCTTTATTTCTCAAATATAGGCATGTAGTGCAAAACAATGCATTGTATATAAATCATGCCTTTATGTAAATCATGCCATGTATATTTAAATCACAATAAATATGGCATCAAATGATTCACAACACAAATCGGAGTCCGACCCATCCCTCAGGTCTTTCCGCAGTTTAAATCAGTCAATCAATGTGATATATCATGTGAGACTCTGTGGTAAATACAAATAGTATCCTGGATTATGATCATATCCGAAAAGTGATCCCATGCGACACAGTACTCGGTGTGCGGCAATCACTGCTGTAACGGGAGGATGGTCAGTCCAATGTCAAACGCCAGCTACGTAACACACGGTACAGGGTACACCTCGTGCCACTCAGACACGGTACAAAGTACAACCGTGGACCCTCACAGCCAGGGTCTTTAGCCCTCGAAACCATGGAAATCCTCATAGCCAGGGTCTTTAGCCCTCGAAACCATGGAATTTAGTATACCACGTCTATATCAACCTCATGCGGATATCCTCTCTAGCTATGACACACAGTCACACAAGGACTCAGGCATGGGTTTCAACATGTATTACATATCACATACAGTGTGCGTCTTGAGTGCGACTCACAGTCGTTACTCCACTCAAACACTGTTTCACATCATAAAACTCAACTCTAGTGCGAGTAAACCTCCAGCAACTAGGTCAATGCATAGTTTATGTATCAAATCAAGTACGAGCAATAGCTCCCAGTACTATGCTATGCACAATATCAAAATCAAGTACGAGCAATAGCTCCCAGTACTATGTCATGTATAAACCATGAAGAATCGAGTACGAGCCAATCGCTCCAGCACTCTGTCATGCATATATCATTCAAAGCTGAGTACGAGTAAAACTCCAGTACTCTATCATGCATGTCATGAAAATCTAGTGCGTATCAAAATCCAGCACTAATGTTATGTGGAAAACATATGAATCCCAGTGCGAGCTGTGCTCTAGCATGATTCATTCTCACATAATATGATAGATGGCTATTTAAAAGGGATTGTTTACAAAATAGTAAAATCAGCACTAAAAGTGTGCTTAAGTCATATCAACCTTAAAATCATTAGCCCATCTATTTATTTTCATGCTAATAGCATTTAAACACTCACAATAGTATTTTCCATGCTTTTTGAAACTTCTCACAAAAGTTGTCTTTTTGACTAACTAGGGGCAAAATCATAATTTGCCACTATCGGGTCGCAATAATTATTATTCACTTTCTCTGACCCTCAGAGTTTTTAAGTGAATGCAGAAGCAGTTGAAAATACGTGCAGGTATCTCTAACTACTCGCAAAAGTCCCTGACCTCGGATCACGTCTCGTGACCTCACTTCCTCGGTGCTGCTAATTCCCGCAGTCCGATCAGCTCTCAATGTAAACTCCGGAGCTGTAAATAACCATTCCTCAGGTTAATTATCATTTTCCTACTGTATTACACATTAATATAGTTTAATTTCCCTTAATGGGCCTTAAAAATCCTTAATGGGCCTAACTAGGCCTTAAGTCCATTTTCATTTTACTATTCACTTTTGTTAGGCCTATTGGGCTTGTGGGGCCCACCAACTCTTATTGGGCTTGTCTTAGGCCCATTACACCCTATTGGGCCTAAAAATATTGGCCTTGGCCCATTGGGCCTCTCGGCCACATGCCTTGGCCGAGAGCTAGCCATTCTCGGTTTCCACCATGGCATGCCTTACATGCCTATTTCCTAGCCATTTTCACTTAGGCATTTTCACAAACACTTGGTAGGCAACATTACCAATCATCATATTGTTCATTTAGGCATTTTATCAAACACCTTGGTTGCCAACAATTTACATGTATTAATTAATCAATTTGATTAATTCTAATTATACCATTAACATTAATACATGTGTACTAATCCATTTATGTCTTAAAATCAAATTGACATATTTCAATATCCCATTGATCACTCTCGGCCTAACCCTCTTCATGGTGATTTAATATGTTTCAATGCTTAAAACATATATCAACATACTTAAAATCATTCATACATTAACATATATGAAATTGGAAATTAGAAAATATACCAATTGTTGTTTTCTCCCTTTGGCCGAAACTTTGGAGGCTCTCGGTTTGCACTCTATGGCTCCTTGATAGCCAATTCCAACATATGTTAATCTCCTTTCAATTTGGAACAACTTCCATGAAGAATGCAAGTTCCAAATATGACTAATTCCTAGTGATTTCTAGTGAGAGAAAGCTTGAATGGTTATGTTTCAATGGTGTTCTTCTCTAGCTGGAATTGTGTGATGAAGATGACCAAGGTGTGGCTGCATTTATAAGCCACTTACTTAGCCATTAAGCCTTACTTTTCAGCCACTATGCTTGACTTTCCAAATCTGAACCATGAGTCACCTTATGAGTCACCTTATGAGTCATAGTTAACTTTAACTATAGTTAGATATTTATCTCATGGGCTTTTCCAATTGGGCTTCTCGGTTTGGGCTTTCCTAATGGGCTTTCGAGCTGAAATTTTTACTATACCTCGGGCCTTTTATTGTCTCAAAATTTGGCCGATCAATTGGTCCAACAATTCGGTCTAAAGGACCTAAGAATTTCGATATACTTTTAGTATACCTTAATGGGCTTTAAAATTTTCACTTTAGGCCCATTACGTTTTTAACCATTAAATTTATTCCGGAATCCTTTCGAATAAATTTTCCTTACTTCCGGGGATGATTATCTTGTATTCTGGCCAAGAATATTTTTCCCCAAATTTTTCTCCACACTTAGGTTAATTTCTAACCTTGATTAGTCAACTATGGTAAAAGTCCACTTTTTTAACTATAGTTGACTTTTTCCTTAACCATTGACTAAGTTGACTTTTTCTTAAATTTTCGAAAGTGTTATATATCATGTCTTACACTCTCGTCTTTATATTCCAACTGCTCCCGGTGGATAATTTCACCCGAAACTCCTTTTCTCGTCGAAAAGGTCCATTTTACCCTTTTTAGCTTTTATTCTCGTTTTGTATGTTCGGGTCTAAATCAAGCTGACTTTCCTTCATGAGCTCTCTACGTTCTCTTATTTTAAGTTCTTATTTTCAGTCAGAATGATTTAGAATGACTCGGTTTAGCCTGTGATACTCATCATCCACATTAGGCATTTTATGTAGCTTTTGCTTGTTAATTCATTTCATTAACACTTTAAATCTAGTAAATACTCTTCTTATGATTCAACCATAATTACATAGTGTTCATACACATAGGAATCATAAGGAAATAAGCTACAAAAAATCCGGGTCTGACAATCCTCCCCCACTCAGAAAATTTGGTCCTCCAAATTAGAACCAAGTCAGTCCTCAAATAGGTGAGGGTACTTCTCTCGTATCAGACTCTCTAGCTCCCAAGTAGCTTCCTCTGAAGTATGATGCTGCCAGAGAATCTTCACTAATCCGATGGTCTTCAATCTCAATACCTTCTCCTTCCTATCCAATATCCGAATCGGTCTCTCTACATATGACAAGTCCTCTCGGAGCTCCAAAGGCTCATAACTAATCACATGTGACGGATCCGGGTGATACTTCCGGAGCATCGATATGTGAAAGAGGTTGTGGACACCTGATAAGTCCAGTGGCAATGCCAACCTATACGCCTTATCTCCCACTCGATCAAGTATCTCAAAAGGTCCAATGTAGCGAGGATTTAGTTTCCCTCTCTTCCCAAATCTCGCTATGCCCTTGGAAGGAGAAACTCTCAAAAACACGGATTCACCAACTGCAAACTCTAGTGGCCTACGTCTCCTATCAGCGTAACTCTTCTGTCTGCTCTGAGCTGTCCTCAGTCTCTCTACTATCAATCGGACGTCCTCAGATGCTTGCGTAACCAAGTCAGGAGCAAAAATCTTACGGTCACCCACTTCTTCCCATCCAATGGGGGAACGACATCTACGGCCATACAAAGCCTCATACGGTGCCATCCCGATACTCGAATGATGACTGTTGTTGTAGGCGAACTCGGCTAGTGGCAGGTGGTCATCCCAGGAGCCTCGATAGTCTAGCACACATGCTCTCAACATGTCCTCCAGAGTCTGTATAGTCCTCTCTAACTGACCATCTGTCTGAGGATGGAAAGCGGTGCTCAAACTCAACTGGGTTCCCATGGCTTCCTGAAAATGTCCCCAAAAGTGGGATGTGAAGCGGGAATCCCTATCAGAGACTATGCTCACTGGTACACCGTGTAACCTCACTACCTCGCGTACATACAGTTCTACTAATGAACTCAGAGTATCGGTCGCTCTCATAGCTAGGAAGTGGGCTGACTTCGTCAGTCTATCAACGATCACCCATATAGCATCGTGATTCTTGCGGGTTCTCGGTAAACCCATCACGAAATCCATGGTGAGGTGCTCCCATTTCCATGTCGGTGTAGGTAGAGGCTGCAATAACCCTGCAGGTTTTTGATGCTCTACCTTCACCTGCTGACATACGAGACACTTTGCCACGAAGTCTGCTACATCTCTCTTCATACCCGACCACCAGTATACCTTCCGGAGGTTCTGATACACTTGTTACTCCCCGGATGCAATGTATACCTCGACGAATGAGCTTTCGCCAATATTAATCTCCTGAGTCCTGGATCCTCGGGAACACATAATCTGCCTCTGAACCTCAGTAGTCCATCAGAACTCAACTCAAAATTAGTCACGGTGCCCTTCTGCATCTGACTACTCACATCCATACAAAATGGATCAGTCTGCTGAGCCACTCTGATCCTATCCAACAGGTCCGGCTCCAAGCGTAGACTAGCTATCACATAGCCTATATCCATTTCAGAAGGCACGACTCCCAAACTGAGGCTGGCAAACTGCTCTAGCAAATCATGCTCCCTAACCATCATATACGATACCATCCCCAGGCTCTTCCTGCTCAAAGCATCGGCTACAACGTTAGCCTTACCCGGATGATAAAGTATCTCACAATCGTAGTCCTTCAGAAGCTCTAGCCATCTTCTCTGTCTCATGTTCAGCTCCTTCTGCGAGAACAGATACTTGAGGCTCTTGTGGTCGGTAAATATCTGGAACTTCTCACCATACAAGTAGTGGCGCCATACCTTCAACGCAAACACTACTGCAGCTAGCTCCAAATCATGGGTCGGATAGTTTTTCTCATGATCCTTCAACTGTCTGGATCCATAAGCAACTACCTTCCCATCCTGTATCAATACGCAGCCCAGTCCCTGATGCGAAGCATCGGTATACACTGCAAATCCTCCTGAGCTGGTAGGGATAGTGAGAATCGGAGCGGTGGTCAATCGACGCTTCAACTCCTCAAAGCTCTTCTCACAATCCTCGTTCCATATGAACGGTGCACTCTTTTGAGTAAGACGTGTCAACGGAGCAGCCAACTTCGAAAATCCCTCAACGAATCTCCTATAGTATCCAGCTAAACCCAGAAAACTCCTGATCTCGGTGACTGTCTTTGGCTGTTCCCACTGAACTACAACCTCTATCTTAGATGGATCAACTGATACACCATCTCTCGATATAACATGTCCCAAAAACGAGATCTGTGACAACTAAAAGTCACACTTGCTGAGCTTAGCATATAACTCATGCTCCCGTAATGTCTGCAACACGATCCTGAGGTACTCCTCATGCTCCTCCTTGGATCTCGAATACACCAATATGTCATCGATGAAGACGATAACAAACTGGTCCAAGTATGGTTTGAACACATCGTTCATCAAAGCCATGAAAGCAGCTGGAGCATTCGTCAATCCGAATGGCATGACCAAGAACTCATAATGGCCATATCGGGTACGAAATGCTGTCTTGGGTACATCTCCACTCCGAACCTTCAGCTGATGATACCCAGACCTCAGGTCAATCTTAGAAAAGACCTGTGCTCCCTGTAGCTGATCTAGCAAGTCGTCAATGCGTGGAAGGGGGTATCTATTCTTGATGGTGGCCTTATTCAACAATCGGTAGTCTATACACAATCGGAGGCTCCCATCCCTCTTCCTCACAAACAAAACCGGTGCTCCCCAAGGTGAAACACTCGGTCGTACAAAGCCCCTATCCAACAGCTCCTGTAACTGTCTCTTGAGCTCCTCCAGCTCGACTAAGGCCATGCGATTAGGTGGTCTCGAAATAGGCTCCGTACCAGGTACCAGATCTATACAGAACTCCATCTCTCTGTCTGGTGGTAACCCTGGCAATTCATCCGGGAAAACATCTGGGTACTCACTGACCACAGCGATATCTGCCAACTCCGGATGTGCCTTATCCATATCTACCACGTACGCAATGAAACCTTGATATGTTGAAGGTTTTTCTAAATCAGAAGTCATGTAATAATCATATCTACTCCTTTCATTTATCCTTATTAAACTTTACACATATCTAGTAGGGTTAGGAAACATAACTGTCTTAGCGTAACAGTCTAAAACAGCATGGTTTGCAGATAGCCAATCCATTCCTAATATTATATCAAAGTCACTCATGCTTAGTAATATTAGATTGGCTGTCATCTCCTTATCCCCTACTCTCAACTTGCAGTCATTATATACATATTCTACAACTTGACTACTATCCATAGGCGTACTGATTAACATCATCATACATAATGGTGTACGCTCTACATGTCTCTCTAATTTACATTCAAATGAAGGCGATACAAAAGAATGCGTGGCACCAGGATCAATTAAAACATATGCTTCAATATCATAAATCAGGATGTTACCTCAAATCACATCCGATGAAGCATCAGCTGTTCCCTGGTCCAAAGCATGTACTCGCCCTTGACCCATCACTTGTTTCCCTTTCTCCTCTGTCGTCGCTCTACCTCTCTGAGCAGATGTACCAGCTGGGGTTCTATAATACTCAATGCACTCTGTGGTGCAGTCACATATGGCGCTGAGCACTCTCTAGCCCGATGCCCATGTTTCCCACATCGAAAACATACCATAGCACCCTGTGAACACGGTCTATCTCCATGTGATCTACCGCATCTTCTGCACTGATCTGCAGCAGGTCTCTGTCCTCCTATGACAATGCCCTTTGCTGGGGCTACAGTCGAATAAGCAGGAGGTCTAGCATATCTATCTCGTGTCCCCTCTATCCGTGATCTCTTACCGAAGGATCTCTTTCCCCCTCGATAACTAAAATCTCTAGCCGACCTCTTCTTCTGCAAGTCTTGGCTACGGCTAAACTTCCCAAACTCAGAAGCATTCCTCTCATAGTCCTGCTCGCATAGTTACGCCCTGCGCACTGCCTCCTCATAAGTCACTATGTCTAATGGGACCAACTTAGACCGTAGCACCGGTCTCAACTCGTCGATAAACCTGTGGACCTTCCTGGTCTCACTGTATATAGTATCCGGGTCGTATCTCCCTAGGGATAGGAATCGAGTCTCATACTCGTCCACCGATAAACTCCCCTGGTTGAGTCTCAAAAACTCTGCCTGTAACTTCCGCTGTGCGGTGTCAGGAATAAACTACCTCCTAAAGGCCTCCCGAAATATATCCCAAGTGATATCTGTGTGTCGGGATCTCAATATAGGTCGGGTGGACTTCCACCAATGCTCTGCGGCTCCCTTCAGTAGGAACGCAGCAAACGCGACCATCTCCGATAACACTGCTCGCACTGAATTTTATATTTTAACTCATACACAGAGTGTTGGAGCCTTGCTCACACTATTTTACAGATTTATTTCATATGACTACCGTACTGGAGTTTTTTTGTATGAAGTTTTCATTGAGTTTTTATACATATCCGTACTAGAGCAATGCTCATACGTGGATTTGAATTGAATAAATAATCAGTTTAAGTCGTACTGGAGCGCTGCTCGTACGCAGATTTCATTGATTTCTATGAAACCGTGCTAGAGCTTCGCTCGCATGGGGTTTTCAGATATCATGAATATGCATGGAGCCGTGCTAGAGCTTCGCTCGCACAGGGATTTATATGACATGCATATAGCCGTGTTGGAGCCTCTTGTAGACTGTGTGTCATAGTGAGATGATATGCTCACACATGCATATTGAGACATACTTGACATGAGTGGATAAGACCTATTACAGGTACCCCTGATTGAGCTTGGGTTCACGGAGTACCTTGTACCGTGTATGTCACGCGGAGTACGCTGTACTGTGGGGATTATTGGAGTGGAGTGGCATTAGTCACAAGACAGCAAGTCTTGCCTTCGTAATCCTGATATTATGCTGTTCTGACAGGTAGTACCGACCCACCTTCCGTTTCAGGTGTGACACCCTACACACTAGAATCCGTGTGCCATGGATCACGAGGTTATGGCCATAGTTATGGGTATTACCAATATAGTCGCTTACATGTCTCACATGATATAACTATTGGTCTTGATAGACCAGGGTAGACCCGAAGGAGGGGTCAGGCCTTGATTTTCTTATGTTTTTAATTGAGATTTGATTATTCCCATGGAGGGCTTTTATGAAACTTTCATTTATTTATAACTCTATGAGAAGGGTGATTTTATAACGGAGATTTGAAAATAAAGAATTTCGTTGAAACAGATTTTTATTCGTTGAGTGTATCATATTTTGACCCAGATGGGGTATTTTAAAAGGTGTTGATTCATATGAGCATGAGATGTTTTCACATGAGAATTATTCCATGTTTCATATGCTGATTTCCTATTTTAGAACAGATGATATTATATATATGGCATATCATTATTTTTACCTCATGCTCACATATATCGTAACTTCTTATCAGCATGTAGATAGTATAGCTATCTACCTGTTTGTACTATTGCCTTACTGAGCATGTGGAGCTCACCTTTTCATTTTTCACCCACTTTCAGTGTTTCCACCATAGAGATAGCGGGTGTAGAGAGTAGACGACATAGCTGATTATCTGTGATTCCCATCGACTGTCAGGTATACACCACGTACAGAATTTTGTATTAGTATGCTTACAGCAGAGTATTGTATATGAAAGAATATTTAGGGATGTAAATATAGAATCATGTGATGTATAAACATACCGACCACTCTATTATAATATGATTGATGTAATTATATATATATATGTGTGATATTTTAATGGTTAAAAAGGGTATATCGATATTGATTCACAGCCCGACCTGTTTAGAGGAATATGTCACGAGGAGGTAAGAAAGATTTTTCAAAAGTGAAAAATTTGTACTGATTTTGGTAGTATTGGGTCGTGACAGTAAAAGTGGTATCAGAGCGGAGGTTAGCCAGATGTGAATCTGTATCGATAAATATGTAATCAAGAGTTAGAGTTGAATAAGAGTTAATAGTGGTCGTTAAGGAAAATTACATCCCCTTAGTATTGTGCTATATGAGATGTCAAAATGTATACTAGATGAGAACTAAGCTAACAAATGAAATTTAATTACGAGATTTACACTATGCCGGTCACCTGCAGTGGTAGAGGGGCTAGTACACGTGCTAGAGGCCGTAGGGCCAAGCTTGAAGGCCATGGTGATGATATACAGACTGGTCAGGTACTTGAGTGTACTGTTGTGAGACCAGATGAGATTAAGGCACGTTTCGCTAGACTTGAGCGGAGTATTGAAAGCTTGACTGAGATTGTAGCGTAGTAGGCAGTGCTTGGGGCTAGAGATAGGCGAGATCTGGCGGGACAGGCAGCAGCTGATCCCGAGATGCCGACACAGGCCGCAGAGTTACTCGAGGTTCAGGCTCATGCTGCAGAGGCAATAGACCCCATCCAGCCTAGGATTCTGGATATGAGTGTGACCTTGATAGATTTAGAAATTTTTAGAAGTTTAGACCTCCAGTCTTTCATGGGAGGAAGGACCCAGTAGTAGCTGAGGATTAGGTGTATCAAATGGAGAAGCTATATAGGCTTTTCAGGTGCACTACTACTGAGAGGGTTGCTTTTACCGTATTTGAATTTCAGGGAGCGATAGAGCATTGGTGGAGATCTACCGAGCCGATTTAGAGAGCTCGACATGCTGAGGTCACATGGGAGATATTTTTGGATACCTTTAGGAAGCAGTATGTTCCCGCTACTACACATCAAAATTTGAGGATGGAGTTTATGAGTTTGGTTCAGGGGAACCAGCCTATTGATGAGTATGAGACTCGATTTATCTCTTTAGGGAGATATGATTTAGAGACGATGAGTAGTGAGGATCGAAAGGTCCAAAAGTTTATAGATGGACTGAGACCAGCCATCAAATCTTGGTTGGCTCCCTTTGATGTTTCGACTTATGAGGAGGCAGTACATAAAGCTCAACTGTGTGAGCAAGATTATGAGCGGAACATCTATGAGATAGGAATGTTTAGTAGGAGTCGAGACAGAGATCGAAAGAGACCCGAGAGAGACAAATTTGTCAGGAGAGGTGTACGGCTCTCTGATAAGAGGCCGAAGATTGAGGAGGTTCAGGAGAGGATAGATAGACCCCCTGTTCATCCGGCTTTACCACCAGTTAGAGGCATTATCATTGGAGGACCACTCCCTACTACTGATTGATGTAGGCGATGTGGTAGATATCATGGTACCAGACCTTGTCCAATGCCTATAGCTACTACTATAGTATGTTATTATTGTGGAAGGCCAGGGCATGTGGTTAGAGATTGCCCAAAGATACAAGATACTGCCCCACAGAAGGGCAAGGAGTCAGAGAGAGCTCTAGTTCAGGTTCCTGCTCAGAAAAGGAGAGCTACTGCCGAAGAGAAAGGGAAGCAAGTGATGGGTACAGGGCGAGTTCATATTTTGGACTAGGATACGGCAGATCAGTCATCTAATATGGTGAAAGGTACCATCGTGATCTTTGATTTAGAAGCATATGTTTTGATTGATCCTAGTGCCACGCATTCATTCGTATCACCTTCATTTGCATATAAATTGTCTAAGTATGAGTAAATTGTTAATACTTACCCCCATAAACACTAGTCAGCTAGTAGAGTATATAGTCAGGGACTGAAAGTTGAAAGTCAGGGAAAAAGAAATGTCAGCCGACCTTATCGTGATGTATATGAGGGACTTCGATGTCATACTTGGAATGGGTTGGTTGGCTGCCAATCGTGTTGTGTTAGATTGTTTTTCCATGACGTTAACGTTTAATACCCCCGAAAGATGTGTTGTAAAATTTCCTTGAAAAGTAATGGAATCAGTTGTTGTTCTAAATGGAACAATGAAATTTTGCTGACTTAATGATTTATATTTTGAAGGATTCATCGCATATGTCGTTGATACGGACCAGGTACGATCGGATTTGAGAGACATTCTAGTGGTTAGGGATTTTTCTGATGTCTTTCCAAACGATTTATCAGGATTACCACCAGCTAGAGAGATGGAGTTTGGGATAGATTTAGTACCTGGTACTAAACCGATTTCAAGACCACCATATAGGATGGCTCCGATTGAGTTAGAGGAGCTGAGGAAGCAGTTACAAGATCTGCTTGAGAAAGGGTTTGTGAGACCCAGCGTATCACCTTGGGGAGCTCCGATCTTGTTTGTGAGGAAGAAAAATGGCAGCCTCTGATTGTGTATGGATTACAAATTGTTGAATAAGGCTACCATTAAGAATAAGTATCCCCTTCATCGATGATCTGTTGGATCAGCTTCGGAGAGCACAGGTCTTTTCTAAGATTGATATGAGGTCTCGGTATCATCAGCTGAGGATATGGAGGGAGGAGGTGCCCAAGACAGTATTTAGGACCCGTTATAGTCATTATGAGTTTTTGGTTATGCCATTCGGGTTGACTAATACCCCTGCAGCATTCATGGCTTTGATGAACGATGTGTTCAAGCCATACCTGGATCGGTTTGTGATTGTGTTTATCGATGATATTTTGGTATACTCCAGATCCAAGGAGGATGACAAGCAGCACTTGAGGATAGTTCTACAGACCCTCAGAGAGAGACAGTTGTATGCCAAACTCAGTAAGTGTGACTTCTGGTTGGAGCAGATTTCGTTTCTGGGTCATGTAGTATATCGAGAGATAGAGTGTCAGTGGACCCATCCAAGATTGAAGCAGTTGTTCAATGGGAGCGACCCAGGATAGTTCCTGAGATTCGGAGTTTTCTGGGTTTGGCAGGATACTACAGGAGATTTGTTGAGGGTTTTTCCAGATTAGCTCCTCTGTTGACATGTCTCACATGGAAGGATGTTGAGTTTGTGTGGAATGATGCCTATGAGAGGAGTTTTCAGGAGCTGAAGCGTCGGCTGACCACTACTCCGGTTCTCACCATACCTACCAGCTCAGGAGGTTTCTTGGTATATACAGATGCTTCGCATCAGGTACTGGACTGTGTATTGATGCAGGATGGTAGGGTAGTTTCCTATGGATCTAGACAGCTGAAAGATCATGAGAGGAACTATCCGACCCACGATTTGGAGTTGGTGGTCATAGTGTTTGCATTGAAGATATGGCACCATTACTTATATCGTGAGCAGTTTCAAATTTTTACAAACCATAAGAGTCTGAAGTATTTATTCTCGTAGAAGGAGCTGAACATGAGATAGAGGAGATGGCTCGACCTCCTGAAAGATTGTGATTGCGAGATATTATACCACCCGGGTAAGGCTAATGTAGTTGCTAATGCTTTGAGCAGGAAGAGCCTACGGTTGGTATTATTTATGATGGTTCGAGAATATGACCTAGTAGAGCAGTTCGTGAGCCTCAGTTTGGACATATTACCCCCTGAGATTGACAGAGTTGAGATCATTGCGAGCCTGAGGTTGGAGCCAGAGTTGATTGATCGTATCCAGCAGGCTCAGCAGAGTGATCAGGGATGTATTCAATTGATAAGTCAGGTACAGGACTGTGCAGATACCAATTTTGCATTGAGTACTGATGGTTTATTGAGGTTCCGGGGTAGGATATGTGTTCCTGAGGATCCTGAGATTAGGAGGATGATTTTATCAAAGGCTCACTCAGCAAAGTATACAGTACATCTAGGGAGTACGAATATATATCAGAATCTCCGAAGAGTTTATTGGTGGTTTGGGATGAAGAGAGACATAGTAGAGTATGTCGCTAGATGTCTCGTCTGTCAATAGGTAAAGGTAGAGCATCAGAAGCCTGCGGGATTATTGCAGCCTCTACCGATATCGACATGGAAGTGAGAGCATGTCACCACGGATTTTTTGGTGGGATTACCAAGGACCCGCAAATGTTACGATGCCATTTGGGTGATTGTGGATAGACTGACGAAATTCGCCCATTTCTGAGCTATGAGATCTACGGATGCTCTGAGTATGTTGGTGAACTTATATGTTCGAGAGATTGTCAGGCTACATGGTGTTCCAGTGAGCATTGTTTTCGATAGGGATGCCCACTTCACTTCCCATTTTTGGAACACTTTCAGGAAGCGTTGGGGACCCAGTTGAGATTTAGCACCGCTTTCCATCCTCAGATAGATGGTCAGTCAGAGAGGACTATACAGACTTTGGAGGATCTGTTGAGAGCATGTGTACTGGATTTTGGAGGCTCCTGGGATGATCATTTGCCATTAGCCGAGTTTACCTACAATAACAGTTATCACTCGAGTATCGGGATGGCACCGTATGAGGCACTGCATGGTCACAGATGCCGTTCCCTTATTGGATGCGAAGAGATTAGTGACAGACTGTTATTTGCTCCTAACTTGGTTCAGCATGCTACTGAGGATGTTAGATTGATATGCGATAGATTGCGGACAGCTCAGAGCCGACAGAAGAGTTATGCTGACAGGATACATAGACCACTAGAGTTTGCAGAGGGTGAGTCGGTGTTTTTGAGAGTTTCTCCTTCTAAGGGTATCATGAGGTTCGGTAAGAAAGGTAAACTAAGCCCTTGTTTTATTGGACCATTTGAGATTCTGGAGCGAGTGGGAGATAAGGCCTATAGATTAGCATTGCCACCGAGTTGGCAGGTTTACACAGTGTCTTCCACGTTTCTATGCTTCGGAAGTACCATCCGGATCCATCACATGCGATTCATTACGAGCCATTAGAGCTTAGTGACAGTATGACATATGTTGAGAGACCGGTTCGGATTTTCGATAGGAAGGAGAAGGTATTACGATCCGAGACGATCTCCCTGGTGAAGGTTCGGTGGCAGTATCACACTCCGGAGGAAGCTACCTGGGAGCTAGAGAGCATGATACAAGAGAAGTACCCGGAGTTGTTTACCGATTGATTTGGTTCTAATTTGGAGGAAGAAATTCTTTTACTGGGGGAGATTGTGAGATCTGCATCTTTATATGATATTCCTTATTATTTCCATATTGTATGACATTATTATATGTTAATGGATTCATAAGATGGTTGATACAGATTTGATAAATGTGGATGAAACGAAATAATGTGCGTAAAATCAAATAAGGATAAATCGAGAAAACAAGGAAGCAACAAGTTCGTTTAAGTAATTTAATCGAGTTGACTAAAAATAAGAAATTGAAAATAAGGAAAAGATTGTGGATTTATGAAGAAAGTCGATTCAATTTGGTCCCAAACACGTGCAAGGGTAAAATGGTCAACATACCAAAATTCGGTATAAATTCGACAAGTAATTTTCATTAAAATATGGAATTTGTAAAATTTGGATCAATACCGAGGAAAATATTTAAATTCGAGACCGATTGATCTAGATATAAATTTATTGGAAATTATCAGAATTAATCGAAATTAATTCAAAATTAATCAGGATTTTTAATTCAAAAAATTTATCCCGAAAATAATCGAAAAATATACCGAGAAAGACAAAAATAGACCGATAAATTCATTTACTGAATAAATGAATTAAATAATATTTTTTAGGATATTTTAAGAGATATTTGGGTATTTTTAATGTATTTAATTGATTAAAATAATAATAAATAAATTAATAATAATAATAAAGGAAATCAGATTTTCGGGGAGAGAGAGAAAGTGAAAACGAAACTCGAAAATCAACCCAGAAAACCCGTGAAGAACCCGAACCCCCCCGACGACCCACCGACGTCCGACGAGCCCAGCTACCGATCGAAAAAGGAAGAGCGAAGCCTGGCGGTTCCATTGGTACCGGTGACGCTCGCCGAAGGTCCCTATTTTCGACGAATCGATCGACGAAAAATCGTTGGAGAAATCACCTCTGTTCCAGTGAACGGCGGCGTCCTAGCTTCGATTTGACCCAGCCGAACGATCCCCTAGCCGAGGCGGTTCTTTTAAGCCTATTGGTGGCTGACGAGATGGCTGAAATCACCAACGACGGCAAACGGGCCAAAACGGCACCGTAACCGAGAAGGGAAAAAAAGAAAAAAAAGAAAAAGAAAAGAAAAAGAAAAGGAAAAAGAAAAGAAAGAAAAGGAAAAAAAAGGAAAGAAAATTACCCGGGGAAGTGACCGAGGGTCGGGATTGACCTGCAGATAAATTTTGGGAATTCAATTTAATATTATTTTATTGGAAAATGACCCAAAATTGAATAATTGTGCAATGTTACTACAAAGCCCGAACAAGAGCCGATTTAGCTCCGATTTTCGTACCCCACATCATATTGGGTAAGTACATTTCAATTACGATAATATGAGTTCTTTAATTCAGAGTTCAGATTATTTTACGGATTTACGGATTAATTCTGCATAAAAGGAATTTTATTCAAAATTTCAAAGTAATTATCGTAAATAGTAACCAAGCTATCCAATGAGTTTGGAATGAAGCTCGATGATTAATGATAAATCAAATGAGCCCAGTAAACCCGAAAAAGGGATTTTAAAAGTGGAAATGGGCTGAAAAAGGGTTTTGAGGCCCATTAAAGTTCAATCGGGCCCAATAGGCTAAAACGGGCCCAGAGCTTTAGATTCAATCAGTAAGAGTGAAATACTGATCAGTATATTTGAACTACCGTAGACGAGCGAATTGGACTGAGAGACCTGGTACGGTCGAGTCGGAATAAGCTCGCGCGTGATTCCAGGTAAGGGAATTTTATAAGCACTTAGAGGTAGCTGTACGTAGTTTTGAGGGGATTTACATTACGTTAAATTCAATAGGCTACCCGAAAACAGAATAATAATTTTTGTCGAAAAATATGGAAATAGTGACAAATGACTATTTTGCCCTCAGTTCGGAAAATTTCAAAAGGGTAGTAAGGCTATGAAATTGCATGAAATTCAAGATTTTAATGTTTTCATGATGATATTGCTTTAATTCAAGAAATTTATGGATAGGTTGGCTATTATTTTCATGTTTTAATTGAAAAGGCATAGGTTAGGTGCCAATTGTTATTTATTTAACTTGTTTTGATAAAATTGAGCCACCTATTAGTGTTATATGAGTTGTAACCATGCTTGAGCACTGCTCGTATTGGATTTTATATTTTAACTCATACATAGAGTGCTGGAGCCTTACTCGCACTATTTTACAAATTTATTTCATATGACTACCGTACTGGAGTTTTTCTCGTACGAGGTTTTCATTGAGTTTTTATACATATACGTACTAGAGCAATGCTTATACATGGATTTGAATTGAATTTATAATCAATTTAAGTCGTACTGGAGCGCTGCTCGTACGTAGATTTCATTGATTTCTATGAAACCGTGCTAGAGCTTCGCTCGCACGAGGTTTTCAGATATCATGAATATGCATGGAGCCGTGCTAGAGTTTCGCTCGCACAAGGATTTATATGACATGCATATAGCCGTATTGGAGCCTCCTGTAGACTGTGTGTCACAGTGAGATGATATGCTCACACGTGCATACTGAGACATACTTGACATGGGTGGATAAGACCTATTACAGACACCGCTGATTGAGCTTGGGTTCATGGAGTACGTTGTACCGTGTATGTCACGCGGAGTACGCTGTACCGTGGGGATTATTAGAGTGGAGTGGCGTTAGCCACGAGACAGCAAGTCTTGCCCTCGCAATCTTGATATTATGTTGTTCTGGCGAGTAGGATGACCCACCTCCCATTTCAGGTGTGACACCCCACACACTAGGATCCGTGTGCCAGGGATCACGAGGTTATGGCCACAGTCCTAGATATTACCGATATAGTCGCTTATTGTCTCACATGATATAACTGTTGTTCTTGATAGACCAGGGTAGACCCGATGGAGGGGTCAGGCCCCGATTTTCTTATGATTTCAATTGAGATTTTATTATTCCCATGAAGGGATTTTATGAAACTTTCATTTATTTGTAACCTTGTGAGAAGGGTGATTTTATAACGGAGATTTGAAAGTAAAGAATTTTGTTGAAATGGATTTTGATTTGTGAGTGTATCATATTTTGACCCAGATGGGGTATTTTATAACGTGTTGATTCATTGAGCATGAGATGTTTTCACATGAGAATTATTCCATGTTTTTAATATGCCGATTTCCTATTTTAGAACATATGATATTATATATATGGCATATCATTGTTTTTACCTCATGCTCACATATATCCTGATTTCTTATCAGCATGTAGATAGTATAGCTATCTACCCGTTTGTATTATTACCTTACTGAGCATGTGGAGCTCACCCTTTCATTTTCCACCCACTTTCAGTGTTTCCACCCTAGAGATAGCGGGTGTAGAGAGTAGACGGCATAGCTGATATCTTTGTTTCCCATCAACAATCAAGTATACACCATGTATAAAATTTTGTATTAGTATGCTTACAACACAGTATTGTATATGAAAGAATTTTTGGGGATGCACATATAGAATCATGTGATGTATAAAACATACCGACCACTTTATTATAATCTGATTGATGTAATTATATATATATATATATATATTACGTGTGATATTTTAATGGTTAAAAAGGGTATATCGATATTGATTCACAGCTCGACCTGTTAAGAGGAATATGTCACGAGGAGGTAATAAAGATTTTCCAAAAGCGAAAAATTTGTACTGATTTTAGTAGTATTGGGTCGTGACAGTCCTGCGGGAACAAAGTGCCACACAGTCTTTTGATTTTATGAAAGCGTTTTTAGAATTACAAGGAATTCGATTTTATTACTCGATATGAGTTTATGAGTTTATGAGTTATAAAACCCAAGAAAGATTTTGGAAACTCTGTTTTGAGACTATAGGCTTCATGCATGGTTACTTCTTGTGGTGTTTCGACTACACCACTTGGGGTGCCGGTACGTTGGCCTCTTTAGCAGTTGACTCAACCTGTGTGGAAGATGTCGTGCTACTGGTGGTTTATGATGATATATTGGTAGTATCTCATGCCCGCGCAGCACTCATGAATGTTCCCCGCACGGTGAGTGCCACAAGTGTCCATGCCCTAGCTATGTGCCAGTATATGATAAGAAATAAGAAAATACTACCCATGTTTATAATTATTATTGCTGTACGAACCTGATCCAGTCTACAGCACCCCCTTACCATTGCCATAGGTATGATGACTCTCCACGGAGAATGACACATATCTCATGACTTAGTTATAGCCTAGTCTCCTCGATTTGATTATGAAAATCGACTATGATGAATGAATATGTGTTTTCATGATATATACGATAATTGGTTACGATCGATATGCTTCATGAAATGATTACGAAATATTCATGAAATGTTTATGAAATGATTATGAAATATGCATGAAATGTTTATGAAATGATTATGAAATATTCTTGAGATGTTTACCAAATGACTATGAAATATTCTTGAGATGTCTTGAGATGTTTACGAAATGACTATGAAATATTCACGAAATGACTATGAAATATTCATGAAATGTTTACAAAATGATTTATGAAATGTTCATGAAAGGTTTATGAAAAGTTGTAAAATGGTTAAGCATGTTATTTGTTTTAAAGACACACATGCTTTATGACAATTATGCATGAAATGGCAATTTATGTATTGCATTAAGTTTCGTTCAATGAACAACTTCAAATGTTTTTATATATCAGAACTGCTTTAAGAGTATTACCTTATTGGGCTTGTCCCCAAAAGCGTACCCCTCTACCTCTCAAATTTTTGCAGTGAATTACAGCTAATAAATGTTGCATAGACGACGTAGGTTGGCGGATATGAGCTTCCCCAAACTACCTTATGTATATGCGTGAGGTATACATTCTTATCTCTTTACTAGACTATTTGTATGCACAGACATCTATTGAAAATAATGTGTCGGGATGAAATCTGTATAAGGATAAATGAAATGAAATAGTTTTAAGGATTGTCATTGAACAGGAATACAACCTAAGTGAATAAGGGAATAAGTGGGTAAATTAAGTTTAAAAAAAAAATCCCCCGATTTTCAAGGGTCAAGGGTCGTTACATTTTGTTTTATGGAAGAGTTTTCAGATTTCAAGGAATTCGATTTTATTACTCGATATGAGTTTATGAGTTATAAAACCCAAGAAAGATTTTGGAAACTCTATTTTGAGACTATAGGCTTCATGTATGGTTACTTCTTGTGGTGTTCCGGCTACACCACTTGGGTGCTGGTACATAGGCCCCTTTAGCACTTGACTCAACCTGTGTGGAAGATGTCATGCTACTGGAGGTTTATGATGATGTTTTGGTAGTATCTCGTGCCCGCGCAGCACGCATGAATGTTCCCCTCACGGTGAGTGCCATAGGTGCCCGTGCCCTAGCTATGTGCTAGTATATGATAAGAAATAAGACGATACTACCCATGTTTATAATTATTATTGTTGTATGAACCTGATCCAGTCTACAGCCCCCCCTTACCATGGCCATAGGTATGATGACTCTCTACGGAGAATGACACGTATCGCATGACTTAGTTATAGCCTGATTTGATTATGAAAATCGACTATGATGAATGAATATGTGTTTTCATGATATATACGAAAATTGGTTACGACAGATATGCTTCATAAAATGATTATGAAATATTCATGAAATGTTTATGAAATGAATATGAAATATGCATGAAATGTTTATGAAATGATTATGAAATATTCATGAAATGTTTACAAAATGACTATGAAATATTCATGAAATGTTTACGAAATGATTTATGAAATGTTCATGAAAGGTTTATGAAAAGTTGTAAAATGGTTAAGCATGTTTTTTGTTTTAAAGACACGCATGCTTTATGACGATTATGTATGAAATGGAAATTTATGTATTGCATTGAGTTTCGTTCTATAAACAACTTTAAATGCTTTTATGTATCAAAACTGCTTTAAGAGTATTATCTTACTGGGCTTTTCCCCAAAAGCTCACCCCTCTACATCTCAGACCATTTGCAGTGATCTGTGGGCACTACCTATCGCGTACACGACTTAGGCTGTGGGGAAGAGCTACCCTAGGCTACTTTTTGTACACACAACAAAGGTATACAATTACATTCCTTTACCAGACATAGTAGTATGCGCAGACATATATTGAAAATATTTCGTTGGAATGTAATTTGTAAGGAAAACGATGTAAACAATATTATTTTGGGATTATATTTTGAGATGACTAGTATTAAATTGAAATAGATGTATTGAGTGGTAAAGGTGGATTTTGAAAGTATGCTTGGTAATTGTGGATATCTAGATAAAACCATGAGGTATTTACCTTTGTACAATTGCTGCAACCTTTCTATTTTAGAAAAAAAAGCGTTCAGACTTGAAGCCATGATTAGAAAGTGCACTCAGATATTTTGAGAAAGAAAGGAAATCGAGTCTTTGGCTTGATGTAATCCCTGATTGCATCATCATAATGAAATTTCAGTGAAGATTGTTAGTTAGTGTTTTATAAATGGTACCATATCAAAGCATGATTGATTATGCAATGTAATGATTATTAGATTTCAAGGAAAACATGTTTGGCACATGCTGTTTTCCTAGGCTGAAGAATTAAGCTTACAAAATCATCTTATCAAAGCATGTTTGACACATGCTTGAATTGATTTTCTAGAGCATGTTTTAATTCTCCAATCTTGGAAAAATTTGCAGGAGCAATCTATATGGTCATAGTCACGTGCTTTAGTATTTGTATATACACCTAAGTATATACACACATTCATTTTATCATTTAATTTCCTTATTCATCATCACATAAATATTTATATATATTTTGTCTATTTCTCATCTCTCCCAATTTTTTGTCTAATTTAATCTATATTAGCCTGCTTATGTATACAACACATATATATACATGTACATTAAATATACATATATACACATATACATTTTACCTTGTCTCTTTTCCAAATTTCCAGCATTTCTTTTCTCTTTCTTTTTTTTCCTTTTATTTTTCCTTTTCTTTTTCCTTTTCTTTTCTCTTCTCTCGGTCAGCCTAGTCTCGGCTTGCTCTTCTTCTTCCTCGATTTTATTTTCAGCTTTTCGGTTCTGCTTAAATTCCACTCTCGATTTCCAGCCTTCCTTCAGTCTTCTTCTCTTTCGGTCCTGCTCCTGTTTTTCAGCCTCGATCTTCCTCTTCCTCTCCCTTCAAGCCTCGGTCTGCTCTTCCTTACTTTCCCCTGCCTCGGTATGCTCTTCCTCAATTTCCCCTGCCTCGATATGCTCTTCCTCAATTTCCCCTGCCTCGGTCTGCTCTTCCTCAATCTTCCCTACCTCGGTCTGCTTTTCCTCTTTTTAGTATCGGTTTATTGCTGTTTCACTCTCGATTCCAGCCTCTCTTCCCTCTGACTCGGTTTGTTCTGCTTCCTCCCCCTTCTCTTCTTCTTCTCCTTCCTTCTTTTTCTTTCTTTCTCCCCAATCGATTTGCTTCAACCTCCGATCAGCCAGCCTTTTTTCTCTTCTCCCTTTCTTTCTTCTTTCCTTTCCTTTCTTTCTTCATGTCCCAGCCAGCCCCCTACTTTCCTTGGTTTTCTTTTCTTCTTTGTTTGTTTCCCGCCCAGCAGAGGACGTCTCTGCTTCTTTGGAACATCAAATGTGCTGAATTGGCTTTCAAAGAAAGCCAATTTCGTACAACATAAATGGATATTATATTAATATTATATTATATATATTATATTGATTTATATATATATATATATTGTATATATTTGTTTATGGGTTTATTTGTTTGTTGTTTATTTTCCATTTCATTTTTTTTTTCATTTTCTTTCATTTCATCATTTTTATTTTTATTTGTCTCATGTTTTATTTATTTATTAATACTTATATATTGAATACTATACATTACATAATATATATTTGTTATATATATATATTATTATTATCCATCTATTTAAATGTCTAGTATATATATATTTATACATATACACCTATGTATATATATATATATATACATATCTATATATATACATTTTCTTGTATAATTTATCCAAAGACATAATATCCATGTCTTCATGAAATTTTCATTACTTGAGAATAAAATATCCTTGGGATTTCATCATTCCTCATAAATCCTGATATAATTTTTTTTATCAAAACTTTTTCGATCCCTCCATACTTGCATTTGCTTTATCACTTCTGGTAATTTCGGGTTCCCGGTTATTCACGGGCTTCTCGGCTCCTATACTCCTCGACCCTACAACGAATATTCACGCTTCTATTAAAATATATTATTCTCATTTTTATATAGTCTAATTTAATGTAGGAAATTTGTGGTGTTTACAATAAAACACATGTGATATATCATGCGAGACTCAGATGCTAAATGCAATAACTCTGGACTACGGCCATATCCTAACATGTGGTGAAATCCCAGGCAACACAGTACTCAGTGTGCAGGTTATCACTACTGTAACGGGAGGGGATCAGTCCATCACAATCGCCAGCTATCAACACTCTCCTCCACAACTCCTCAACACAAAACATGGTACAGTGTACTCCATGCCACATGCATGGTACAACGTACATCTGTGGACCCTACATCATGGTCGGGGTGCCTGTCATAGGTCTTAGCCTCTCATACCATGGAAATACATCATAGTTGGGGTGCCTGCCATAGGTCTTAGCCCTCATACTATGGAATAAATGCCATGTCTCTAAATCCATGTGCGAACATCTCAACAGTGTGACACTCAATCTACACGGAGGAAATCGTCACAGTTTTTCTAACATATCTATATATCACGTAAAATATAGTGCGCGCCTTTGAGCGCGACTCACAGTCGACGCTCCGCTCAAACATTGTTTCACATCACAAACTCAACTCTAGTGCGAGTAAACCTCCAGCAACTAGATCAATGCATAGTTCATGTTTCAAATTAAGTACGAGCAATAGCTCCAGTACCATGCTATGCACAAAACTCATCAAATCAAGTACGACCAATAGCTCCAGTACTATGTCATGTATAAATCATGAAGAATTGAGTACGAGCAACGCTCCAACACTCAGTCATGCATCTCATGTAAAACTTGAGTATGAGCTAATCGCTCCAGCACTCTATCATGCACAAATCACATAAAACTGAGTACGAGCAATGCTCCAGTACTCTATCATGCATGTCAAGTAAATGTAGTGCGAGTAAACCTCTAGCACTAATGTATGTGAAAAACATCTGAAATCAAGAGCGAGCTGTGCTCCAGCATGATTGTTTCCACATAATTTGGTAGATGGCTCTTTAAAACTAGGGATGTTTCAAATCATTAAATCAGCACTATAAAGTGTGCTTAGTTTACATCGACCTCAAAACATTAGCCCCATCCACCTACTCTTCTACTACACAGCAGTAAAAACCACTCAAAACATTATTTCCATGCTTTTTGAAACCTTTCCCAAAATTTAACTTTTTTCCTATTTAGGGGTAAAATCATAATTTACCCATAGCGGGTCCCAACATATGCTCAGATATCTGTAACTACTTGCAAGAGTCCCTTACCTCGGATCACGTAATGTGACCTCTCTTCCTCTGTGTTGTCCAAACCTCGCAGTCCGGTCACTCTCAATATGACTCTGGAGCTGCATTTAACCATTCACTGGATTAATTTCATGTTTCGTACTGTATTACACATTTAATACAGTTCATTTCACTTAATTGTGCCCGTTTACTCTAAATGGGCCTAAATACTTTAATTGGGCCTTAATCCGTATTAAGCTCGTTTTCCACGTATTATTTCCCTTCATCAGGGTCTATCAACTCATTGTGCCTATCAATACCCATTGGGCTTTATTCCAAGCTCTTTGGATAGCGCATATATCATTTACGACAGTTAATTCAAAATTTTGAATATAATTCACTAAATGCAAAATTTAATCCGAAATGCGTAAAATAAATCTTAAATACACAAAAATCACATAAATTGTCGTAAATGAGCTTTACTTACCCGAGATTATGCGATGGTATGCAAATCGAAGTTCGATCGGGCTTCCACTCAAAATTTATCGTCGAACTGTACAATTTTGTATATTTAACTCCAGGTCAATTTTTGGTTAAATATAATTTAAATAAATTTATCAGAAATCAAATCGGTCACTTTTGACCTCGTATCGACTTACCCGAAGTCCGATGAAATTCCAAAAATTTTCATTTTTCTTTTTCTTTCTTTTTTCTTCTTTTTTCCCTTTTCTCATTGGCTGAACCGGTTTGGTCCGGTTCAACGTAGAACCTTCTTCACTGAACCGGCCGACCAGTTCAGGGCTCTTTTCACCATTTCGGCGTCATCCGACCGGTTCTCCGGGTGATTCCACCGCCAAACAGTTCGGCCTCGCCTTTAGAGGCTTCTTTTGGCCTCGTCTGGGGTTGACCGACGTCGGATTCCGTCGAATCCGTCCTTCTCTCCCGCAGCTTCCCTCTCAAAGATCTCCTTGAGACGCCAATTCACGGCGCGTAGTGGCCATCGAGCTCTCCCTCTGTGTTGGTCGTCCTTCTGCCCGACACCGCTCGCGCTGTATGCCGCTCGTTCTTTGCCGGTGAAGTGTCCTCCTCGGGTTGGCTTCGCTTCCTTCTTCGCGCGGGTTTCTTTTCAATTTTCCAGATTTTGTTTTTCTTTTTTTTCTTTTATTTATAATAGATTTTTATTATTATTTTATTCATTTAAATAATAATAAAAATCCTAAAATATCCCAAAAATTCATATTAAATTCATTTAGTCCATAAATGAATGTATCAGTCCGATTTTACCTTTTCGGTATATTTTTCTAATATTTTTGAGCTCATTTTTCGAGGTAAAAATTTCAAAAATAATAGATAAATTCATATCTTGATCAATTGGACTCGAAATTCAATATTTTCCTTGATTTTGATCAAGATTCCTCAATTTCATATTTTTAATGAAATTGTCTCATCAGATTTATACTGAATTTTGATCATTTAACCATTTTACCATTGTACTTGTTCGGGAATCACTTTAACCCTTAGCTCGTTGTTATGTAGCTTACATGCATTTTTAATTTCTTAAATAGTCGATTGCATGATAGTAAATACTCTTCTTATTATTCAACTATGAAATAAGGTGTTCGTACACATACGAATCATAAGGAACAAGTTACATACGTAAATCGAAAACACAGGTCTGACAATCCTCCCCAACGAAAAGAATTTAGTCCTCCAAATTAGAACCAAATCAATCATCAAACGACTGGGGGTGCTTCTCTCGCATCAAGCTCTCTAACTCCCAAGTAGCCTCCTCGGAAGTGTGATGCTGCCATAAAACCTTCACTAACCCGATAGTCTTCGATCTCAAAACCTTCTGCTTCCTATCCAGTATCTGAATCGGCCTGTCAACATATGACATGTCCTCACTGAGCTCCAATGAATACTAATCACATGCGCCGGATCTGGGTGATACTTCTGAAGCATCGAAATGTGGAAGACGTTATGCACGCCTGACAAATCTGGTGGCAATGCCAACCTATAGGCCTTATCTCCCACTCGATCAAGTATCTCAAAGGGTCCAATGTAGTGAGGACTCAGCTTACGTCTCTTCCCAAACCTCGCTATACCCTTGGAAAGAGAAACCTTCATAAACACGGACTCACCTACTACGAACTCAAGTGGCCTACGTCTCTTGTTAGCATAATTCTTCTGTCGACTCTAAGATGTCCTTAATCTCTCAACTATCAACTGGACATCCTCATAAGCCTGTGTAACCATATCAGGAGCAAAAAGCTTTCGGTCACCCACTTCTTTCCATCCATTAGGGGAACGACATCTACGGCCATACAAGGTCTCATACGATGCCATCCCAATACTCGAATGATAACTGTTGTTGTAGGTGAACTTGCCTAATGGCAAATGATCATCCCAGGAGCCTCTAAAATCTAGTACGTATGCTCTCAACATATCCTCCAGAGTCTGTATCGTCCTCTCTGACTGACCATTTGTCTGAGGATGAAAAGTTGTGCTCAAACTCAATTGGGTTCCCATGGCTTCCTGAAAATATTCCCAAAAGTGGGAAGTAAAGCGGGAATCCTTATCCGAAACTATGCTCACTGGAACACCATGCAACCTCACTATCTCGTGTACATACAATCCTGCCAAGGTACTCAGAGTATCGATAGCTCTCATAGCTAGGAAGTGGGCTGACTTCGTCAGTCTATCAACTATCACCCATATAGCATCATGATTCCTCCAGGTCCTCAGTAAGCCCATCACGAAATCCATGGTGATATGCTCCTATTTCCATGTCGATATAGGTAGAGGTTGCAATAATCCTGCAGGTCTCTGATGCTCTACCTTCACCTGCTGACATACAAGACATCTTGCCACAAAATTCACCATATCTCTCTTCATACCCGACTACTAGTACACCTTCTGGAGGTTCTGATACATCTTGCCACTCCCCAGATGCAACGTGTACCTCGATGAATGAGCCTCCGACAATATCAATCTCCTGAGCTCTGGGTCCTTGGGAACATACAATCTACCTTTGAACCTCAGTAGTCTATTAGAACTCAACTCAAAATCAATCACTGTACCCATTTGCATCTGACCAATCACATCGATGCAATACAGATTAGTCTGTTGAGCCTGTCTGATCCTGTCCAACAGATCTGGTTCTAAGCATAGACTCGCAATCATACAATCCGTATCCATGTCCGAAGGCACAACTCCCAAACTGAGGCTAGCAAACTGCTCTAGCAACTCGTGCTCCCTGACCATCATATACGATATCATCCCAAGGATCTTCCTACTCAAAGCATCTGCTACAACGTTAGCCTTTCCCGAATGATAAAGTATCTCACAATCATAGTCCTTTAGAAGCTCTAGCCATCTTCTCTGTCTCATGTTCAGCTCCTTCTGTGAGAACAGGTACTTAAGGCTCTTATGGTCAGTAAATATCTGAAACTTCTCACTATACAAGTAGTGGCGCCATACCTTCAACACAAACACTACTGTTGCCAACTCTAAATCATGTGTCGGATAGTTCTTCTCATGGTCTTTCAGCTGTCTGGATCCATAAGCAACTACCCTCCCATCCTGCATCAACAAACAGCCCAGTCCCTGATGCGAAGCATCAGTATATACTGAAAATACTCCTGAGTTGGTAGGAATAGTGAGAATCAGAGCGGTGGTCAATTGACTCTTCAGCTCCTGAAAACTCTCCTCATAATTCTTGTCCCACACGAATGCAACACTCTTCTAAGTGAGACGTGTCAACGGAGCAGTCAACTTCGAAAATCCCTCAACGAATCTCCGATAGTACCCTACTAAACCCAAAAAACTCTTGATCTTGGTAACCGTCCTCGGCTGTTCCCACTGAACTATAGCCTCAATCTTAGATAGATCTACTGATACACCATCCCTATACACTACATGTCCCAAAAACGAGATCTTTGTCAACCAAAAATCACACTTACTGAGTTTAGCATACAGCTGCTGCTCTCGTAGAGTCTGCAATACAATCCTAAGGTGCTGCTCATACTCCTCATCGAATCTCGAATATACAAATATGTCATCGATAAAGATGAATCTAAATATGGCTTTAACACATCGTTCATCAAAGCCATGAAAGCTACGGGAACATTCGTCAGTTCGAATGGTATAACTAGGAACTCACAGTGGCCATATCGGGTCCTAAATGCCGTCTTGGGTACATCTCCACTCCGAACTCTCAACTGATGATACCCAGACCTCAGATCAATCTTAAAAAAGACCTGTGCTCCTCGAAGTTGATCCAGTAAGTCGTCAATGCGTGGAAAGGGGATATCTATTCTTGATGGTAGCCTTATTCAACAATCTGTAGTCTATACATAATCAGAGGCTTCCATCATTCTTCATCACAAACAAAATCGATACTCCCCATGGTGAAACACTCGGTTTGATGAAACCCCTATCCAACAACTCCTGCAACTATCTCTTGAGCTCTTCTAGCTCAACTAAGGCCATTCGATACGATGGTATCGAAATAGGTTCAGTACCAGGCACCAAATCCATACAGAACTCCATCTCTCTATCTGGTGGTAACCCTGGTAACTCATCCGAGAAAACATCTGGGTACTCACTGACCATAGGAATATCTACCAACTCCGGATGGGCCTTATCCGTATCCACCACGTACGTAATGTAACCTCTAATCACATTTGTAGAAGCATCAGTTGCGTCCTGGTCCAAGGCTTGCACTCGCCCTCGACCCATCAGCTGCTTCCCCTTCTCCTCTATCGTCGCTTTCCCCTTTTGAGCAAAAGAACCAGCTGGAGCTCTATCAAGCTCCCTGCCCTTCTGCGGGGCAGTCTAAAATGTCTTTGGGCACTCTCTAGCAATGTGCCCCTATTTCCCACATTGAAAACATAGAACAGGGCTCAATGGACAAGGTCTACCGCCATGATGTCTATCACATCGGCTGCACTGATCAGTAGTAGGCCTATGTCCTCCAATCACAATACCCTTCGCCGGAGCTATGGCTGGGTATGTAAGAGGTCTAACTGGTCTCTTTCGCACCTCCTCTATCCGTGGTCCTTTACCGAAGAGTCTCCTCCATCCTCGATAACTGAAACCTCTATCTCTAGCCGGCCTCTTCCTCTCTCTATCCCAGCTCCGACTAAACTTCCCAAACTCAGAGGAATGCCTCTCGTAGTCCTGCTCACAAAGCTGCGCCCTACGCACTGCTTCATCATATGTACCAATGTCTAATGGTACTAATCTAGACCGCAACATCGATCTCAATCCATCAACAAATTTACAGACTTACTTGGTCTCGCTGTACATGGTATCGAAATCATACCTCCCCATGGCTAAAAATCTAGTCTCGTACTCATCCATTGTGAGACTCCCTTGGGTCAACCTCAAAAACTCGACCTGCAGTCTACGCTGCGTCGTATCAGGAACAACTGCCTCTTGAAGGCATCCAGAAACATCTCCAAACTGATCTCAGCATGTCGGGCTCTCAATATCGGCCTAGTGGACTTCCAGCAATGCTCTGTTGTTCCCTTCAGTAGGAACGCAGAAAATGCGACTCTCTCTAAAGTCGTACACTCAAAGAAGTCGTACAACTTCTCCATCTCACCCATCCACTCCTCTACACTGGCTGAGTCCTTGACCCCTCAAAAAGATGGAGGTCCAAGCTTCTAGAACTGTCGCAGTCTGTCTAAATCATTGTACATCACTGTGTGTATACATTGTTTAGATACAAGAGAGTACGTATGTGTATACCTTTCACTAGATGGGGAGTGGCAGCGGATCAAAGGAATGCTATACCCTGGTCGACTCGATCTACTGATGAGAATATGTAGAGATGGGGGAAAATGAATGGGATGAGCTATCAACGCGCTCATTAAGGAAATTAGGCAAGCAAGTAGACATCCATACTATCTACTGAAAATAGTGCTTTGCCTTTCCTTCTCTCAATTCAAAAGCATGTTTAAAATATATATAATATAGTACAGATTTAAAATCCCATGTACTAAAAACATGCTGGTTTATCAATCAGAGGCATTCATGCAAAATAGTGCATATTTAATCATTTAAGAATGCCTTTATATAAAATATGCCATTTACAATAAAAAAATAGTAAATATGGCATTTCTCATCACAACACAAACAAATCAATCGGGTTTCGACCCATCCCTCAGGTCTACCCGTATCATGAAGCACATGTGATATATCATGCGAGACTCAGTGGCTAAATGCAATAACTCCGGACTATGGCCATATCCTAACATGTGGTGAAATCCCAGGCAACACAGTACTCGATGTGCGGGTTATCACTGCTGTAACGGGAGGGGGGTTAGTCCATCATAACCGCCAGCTACCAACACTCTCCTCCATAACTCCTCAACACAAAACATGGTACAGTGTACTCCATGCCACATACACAGTACAATGTACACCCATGGACCCTACATCATGGTCGGGGTGCCTACCATAGGTCTTAGCCTCTCATACCACGGAAATACATCATAGTTGGGGTGCCTGCCATAGGTCGTAGCCCTCATACTATGGAATAAATGCCACGTCTCTAAATCCACGTGCGAACATCTCAACAGTGTGACACTCAGTCTACACGGAGGAAATCGTCATGGTTTTTCTAACATGTCTATATATCACGTAAAATACAGTGTACGCCTTTGAGCGTGACTCACAGTCGACACTCTGCTCAAACATTGTTTCACATCACAAACTCAACTCTAGTGCGAGTAAACCTCCAGCAACTAGATCAATGCATAGTTCATGTTTCAAATCAAGTACAAGCAATAGCTCCAGTACCATGCTATGCACAAAACTCATCAAATCAAGTACGAGCAATAGCTCTAGTACTATGTCATGTATAAATCATGAAGAATTGAGTACAAGCAACGCTCTAGCACTCTGTCATGCATCTCATGTAAAACTCGAGTAGGAGCTAATTGCTCTAGCACTCTATCATGCACAAATCACATAAGACAGAGTACGAGCAATGCTCCAGTACTCTATCATACATGTCAAATAAATGTAGTGCGAGTAAACCTCCAACACTAATGTATGTGAAAAACATCTGAAATCAAGTGCGAGCTGTGCTCTAGCACGATTGTTTCCACATAATTCGGTAGATGGCTCTTTAAAACTAGGGATGTTTTAAATCATTAAAATCAGCACTATAAAGTGTGCTTAGTTTACATCAGCCTCAAAACATTAGCCTATCCACCTACTCTTCTGCTACACAGGAGTAAAAACCACTCAAAACATTATTTCCATGCTTTTTGAAACCTTTCCTAAAATTTAACTTTTTACCTATTTATGGGCAAAATCGTAATTTACCCATATCGGGCCCCAATAATATTATTGATTCTCTCTGACCCCCAAATAATTTCAGTGAATGTAAAATCCAACGAAAATATACACAGATATCTCTAACTACTTGCAAGAGTCCCTTACCTCGGATCACCTAGTGTGACCTCTCTTCCTCTGTGTTATCCAAACCTCGCAGTCCGGTCACTCTCAATATGACTCTGGAGCTACATTTAACCATTCACTGGATTAATTTCACGTTTCCTACTGTATTACACATTTAATATAGTTCATTTCACTTAATTATGCCTGTTTACTCTAAATGGGCCTACATACTTTAATTGGGCCTTAATCCGTATTAAGCTTGTTTTCCACGTATTATTTCCCTTCACTAGGGTCTATCGACTCATTGGGCCTATCAATACCCATTGGGCTTTATTCCAAGCTCTTTGGATAGCCCGTATATCATTTACGAGAGTTAATTCAAAATTTTGAATATAATTCACTAAATGGGAAATTTAATCCAAAATGCATAAAATAAATCTTAAATAAGCAATAATCACATAAATTGTCGTAAATGAGCTTTACTTACCCGAGATTATGCGATGGTATGCAAATCGAAGTTCGATCGGGCTTCCGTTTAGAATTTATCGTTGAACTGCATAATTTTGTATATTTAACTCCGGGTCAATTTTCGATTAAATATAATTTAAATAAATTTATCAAAAATCAAATCGATCACTTTTGACCTCATATCGACTTACCCGAAGTCCGGTGAAATCACAAAAATTTTCCTCTTTCTTTTTCTTTCTTTTTTCTTCTTGTTCCCCTTTTCTCCTTAGCTGAACCGGTCCGGTCTGATTCAGCATAGAACCTTCTTCACTGAACCGGTCGACCGGTTCAGGGCTCTTTTTGTCATTCCGACGTCATCCGATCGGTTCTTCGGCTGATTCCACTGCCAAACAGTTCGGCCTCACCTTTAGAGGCTTCTTTTGGCCTCATATGGGGTTAACCAGCGTCGGATTCCGTCGAATCCATCCTTCTCTTCCGTGGCTTCCCTCTCACAGTTCTCCTCACCGGCGGTGATTCACGATGCGTGGTGGCCGTCGAGCTCTCTCCCGGTGCCAATCGTCCTTCTGCCCGGCACCCTTCGTGCCGTACGCCGCTGGTTCGTCGCCGGTGAAGAATCCTCCTCGGGTCGGCTTCGTTTCCTTCTTCGCGTGGGTTTCCTTTTTATTTTCTAAATTTCATTTTTCATTTTTTTTTCTTTTATTTATATTAGATTTTTATTATTATTTTATTCATTTAAATAATAATAAAAATCCTAAAATATCCTAAAAATTTATATTAAATTCATTTAGTCCGTAAATGAATTTATCAGTCTGATTTTATCTTTTCGATATATTTTTCTAATATTTTTGAGCTCATTTTTCGAGGTAAAAAATTCAAAAATAATAGATAAATTCATATATTGATCAATTGGACTCGAAATTCAATATTTCCCTCAATTTGGATTAAGATTCCTCAATTTCATATTTTTAATGAAATTGTCTCATCGAATTTATACCGGATTTTGATCTTTTGACCGTTTTACCCCTGTACTTGTTCGGGAATCACTTTAACCCTTATCTCATTGTTATGTAGCTTACATGCATTTTTAATTTCTTAAATAGTCAATTGCATGATAGTAAATACTCTTCTTATGATTCAACTATGAAATAAAGTGTTCGTACACATAGGAATCATAAGGAACAAGCTACGTATGTAAATTGAAAACACGAGTATGACAATTTCACAATATAACACTACGTAAGTGTTATTCATATTTAAATGAAATTTCTTTAGAAAATGGGCCAGCTATCAAGTTTATATGGGAATAAATAGTGTTGGCTCATAGCTCGCACTATATCTGCGTTTGTGAGTGTGCATAAATGTGCTTGAGCGGTTGCTCGCACTAACTTGTATGACATCATATGCATGAAATGTGCTAGAGCGATTTCTCGCACTAATTTTTATTATTGAGAAATGCATGAGCGGTGTTGGAGCTAGCTTGCACCCTATTTTAACTGTTTTGACGGTTTTAACGATTTTGACGGTTTTGACTGTTTTGACTGAAATGCATAAAAAGGTGCTGGAGCAATTACTCGCACTAGTTTTAATGATTTGACATGCATGAGAGGTGCTGGAGCCTAGCTCGCATCCAGTTTTGATATGATATTGCATAAAAGCTGTGCTGGAGTGTAACTCGCACGAGATTTGATTTATTTATGCATAAAGCCGTGCTGGAGTGTAAGTCGCACGAGATTTGATTTAATTGATGCATAACACTGTGCTGGAGCTTGCTCGCACAAAGTTTTATATGGATTTATAACTCATTTTAAAGACGTACTGGAGTACTACTCGTACACAGATTTTACTGATTTTTTTAAAATCCTGCTAGAGCTTCGCTCGCATGAGATTTTCTGATATCATGAATATGCATGGAGCTGTACTAGAGCTTCACTCGCACAGGGATTTATATGACATGCATATAGCCGTGTTGGAGCCTCCTGTAGATTGTGTGTCATAGTGAGATGATATGCTCACACGTGCATACTGAGATAGAGATGGTATGGGTGGATAAGACCTATTACAGCCACCCTTGATTGAGCTTGGGTTCACGGAGTACATGTGTATGTCACGCGGAGTACGTTGTACCGTGGGGATTGTTGGAGTGGAGTGTCATTAGCCACGAGGCAGCAAGCCTTACCCTCGTAATCCTGATGTTATGCTGTTCTGGCTGGTAGGACCGACCCACCTCCTGTTTCAAGTGTGATACCCCACACACTAGGTACCGTGTAGCCATGGATCACTAGGATATGGCCATAGTCCTCGATGTTACTGATATAGTTGCCTACTTGTCTCACATGATATAACTTGTGGTCTCGATAGACTAAGGTAGACCCGAGGGAGGGGTCAGCCCCTCGATTTTATGATTTTATACTATGATGATAGATTTTTCTGAAAATTCTAGAACAAATTATTTTATGAGATGATTGACCCGAAAGGGTTATTTTATATTGCGTTTTAAATGAAATGATTAAAATGCAGTAGCATGATGAGTTTTCTATGCTTTAATGATAAATTCATGAAATGATTGTATCTCACGATTTGTTTTATATCGCATGAAATAATGCATGATTTTGATTTAATTCATGCTAAGTATGATTTAATGATGTCACATAAAATGCCATTGATGCATAAGTAGTATGATTTATATATGCACGAACAGTTTTATAAACTGAGTCATTGATGACATACATGATTTTATGCTTGAGATTTTAATGAAAAGAAATGGATTTAAGGGTATGGCATTATGAGCATGTAGATAGTGGAGCTATCTACTTACTTGCATAATTGCCTTACTGAGTGTGTGGTTTGCTCACCCATCTTATTTTCCCATCTTTTCAAAGCACTCGTAATAGTTAGTGAGCGACTGATAACTTGCATTCTTGGTATCCGCTGCTTCCCATCGTGAAACAGGTATACACATTTGTATAGTTTTGTATCTGAATATGTAATGCACAGTACTATAAACGAATATGATGTCAGGGATGCAGGGTTATAAATACCATTGTGTATGTATTTAGTTAAAGTTAAAAGATAGTAAACTCTGATATGTGAATGTGATTATGAAAATGGAATGGTAAATATGTGAGAGGTGACTAACATTGAATCATAGCCCAACTGTTTGTAGGATGGTCATGATGAGAGAAAGGTAAGAATTAAATATTAAACGAAAAAGTAAAAAATTTACTCTAATTTTTAGGTAATTTGGGTTGTGACAGTGTTAATGGTATCAGAGCTTGAGTTGGCATGATATGAGTCGGTGTTAGTAGTTAAGGAAGTTTACATCCACATGTATTGTGCTTTGTTTAGATACAATTGTGTATATCGAGATGGAAGTGCAGCTAAGAATTTGGTTTTGAATGTAAGAATAGACTCATAAACTGATAGCCGTTATGGTAGAGAGGCGAGTACACGAGCTCGAGGCCGTAGAGGTGGGCTTGAGAGTCGTACTGAGTCACCACATGAGACTCAAGATGATATTGAAGTGGAGGCTGATGTTGAGCATGCCCCACAGAGTCCAACAAAGAGATCGGATAGAGTCCGACAGAGAGATCGACAAAGTCTGATAGAGAGATTGGACAGTATTGAGACACGCTTCGCGAAGTTGGAGCGTAGTGTGAAGAATATTTTACGAGCTATTTGCTCAGAGTATGCATGATATTTGAAGGCGAGTCGGAGCATTGGTGGAAGTCCACTCGACCCATCTTAAGAATTAGACATCCAGAATGGACATGAGAACAAATTTTAGATATATTTCAGTGACAGAATATCCCGAACATTGCTTAAAGGAATAACAGATGATAGTCTTTACTCTAACCTAGATGAATTGGTTGATTAACGAGTATGAATCTCAGTTTATATACATGGGTAGATATGACTACGACATTATGAACAGTGAGAGTCAGAATGTCTGAAAGTTCATGGAAGGGCTCAGATTATCAATTAGAGTCCGATTGGGCCGTTAGATATCACTACCTATGCCGAGGCAGTGCGCAGACTATAGTTGTGTGAATAAGATCATGAGTTGCATGCCTCTGAGATTGAGAAAGGTAGTAAAGGCCAAAATTGAGACAAAAAAAAAAGAATATAGAATAACAGAGATGTTAGAACGGGAAAAAGGTAGTCTGGTAAAAGCTTAGAGCTGATGAGTCACGGGGTAAGATGATTGGTAAGGCCCTAGTGTATCCAAATATAGCACTTTTGAGGGGTATTGTGATTTGAGGACCCCGACCTATTCCGTAACAAGTGTGAACAGTGTAGGACGTGTGGTAGTTACAACGAAAATAAGATGTTGGACGAGGGTGAGTGTATGCCTTGGACCAGGACACTACTGATATTTCATCCGATGTGATAAAAGATACCACACTGGTTGTAAATAATGAAGTAATTATTTTAATTGATCATGGTGCCACGCATTTATTCATACCACCTTAAGTTACTTATAAGCTAGTGAAAGATGTGAAGCCTGTACCCTTAGACAAGATAAGGATGATGGTTAGCTGATTTTCACTAACTGAATATGGGTATAGGGATTGTAAGTTGAAAACGGGGAAAAAGGATATGTCAGCCAATTTTATTCAATGGAATATGAATAATTTGAAATAATATTTGAGAATAGATTGATTCGGCTAAAAACTATGATGTTTAGATTGCTATCCTAAGATAGTGATGCTTTCACCCTTGAAAAAGTATATTGTAAGTTTTAATAAGTAATGAAAGAGTTTGTTATAATTGATATATGAAAGGAGATAAGCTTTGAGATGTGATAGATCCTGAATACGAGATATATTGGAATAAGAGGCGTATGCAAGGTAAGGATACCTTTGATATGTAAAGTAATTTAGATTAAGCGATATGTAGTGTGAGATCTGAGAATTTCAGACATATTTTAATGATGTAATAAG
Organism: Firmiana major; assembly: GCA_033439115.1. Taxonomy (NCBI): domain Eukaryota; kingdom Viridiplantae; phylum Streptophyta; class Magnoliopsida; order Malvales; family Malvaceae; genus Firmiana; species Firmiana major. The sequence goes on along the minus strand of CM065896.1, from coordinate 58,934,822 downwards.
AATTTGAAGTGTAATTTATTGAGCTAAGTGAATTGTGGGAATTATAATTGGAGATTTATATGCTAAGTGTGTAAAATAAGCATGAAGTATGAGGACAGATCGATCTGGGAGAAGGAGAGATCGATCTGGTGAGTTAAAAATGACGAGGAAGGAGGAATTTGAGGAGCAGATCGATCTCCAATGGAAGAGGATCGATCTCCTTATGATTCTGTTTGAGAGAAGATCGATCTCACCCCTCGACAGATCGATCTCCTACCCTCAGCCTATATAAGGAACCCCTGTTTTTCTCCTGCAAACTCACTTTCTCTCTCTTCCAACCCCATTTCCACCGAAAACCTAACTTTCTCACTCATCCAAAACACCCATTTCCGGCCAAATCAAGAGTTGTGGCAAGAAGGAAAGTTGTTCCTCATCAAAGGGAGAACAACATACTTGGAAATCGAAGGACGAATCGGATCGAGGCGTGGGTTGTGCGTCTCACAAGCTTTGGGTAATTTCTAAACCTCGATCTTGATATTTGAGATGATTTTGATGATATTGGTGGTTGTCATTGTGTTGAAATAGCTGAGAAATGATTAGGGATTGATGAAATTGCGATGTGGTTGGAGGGATAATGATATTTAGCGATTTTGGTAATTTTAGGAATTTTGAGCTATAAATGGAAATTTAGACAATGTGATGAATTAGCATAGATAATTGGTATTAGAAATGTAGAACGTTGAGATGTTGTGAATGAGTGTGTAGTTTGGGGTAGAGTTACGAGAATCAAGGGATTTGAGGAGTTATGAGCAATTATGCTCGATTTTGAGAATTGAGGTTGATGAGATAATCGAGTATTGATGTTTTAACATCGTTTGGACAGCTCGGGAGTTCTAGAGTGGAATACGAGACTAGTCCGTGATACGGGGGAAACGATTGCACTATACGATGTGCAAAGAGGTAAGGGAACTCTAAACCATTTGTGTATGTGATTTGTAAACTATTATAGCATGATTTGTGGTTTATAAAACAAGCATGTTGAGTGTTGTGTTGAGATTTAATTGCACACGGGTTTTATAGCCGGTTGGAGCCCATAATTTTATGAGTTTATAAGCTGAGTGTGAAATTGCTTTATAAACTGTTGAATTTTGTGTAAGTAATGAATTGGGCTCTACGTTAAGGCAATATCGAGATTTGAGAAATGTGTGCGTGCTTTGCCGGTTGGAACTCGGTTTTATTATGTTTTGTGTTGAGTACAAAACGGTTTTCAATTGAGTTTTATGAGTGAAAAACCCCTATGAGTTCTACATAAAGGCAAACCAGTCTTATGTGATAAGACTTAGGTGTGTAATTGTGAGTACACACCGGGCATTACTCTGGTAGCATGTAAGCCCGATTTCTTCTCCGTTCTGGTAACGTGAGAATAACCCATTCTGTGGCGATGCCACGTATATTCGGTGGCCGTTGCCACGTGAGAAACCCCATTGGTGGTCGTTGCCACGTGATACCCTATTGGTGGCCGTTGCCACGTGAGAAACCCCATTGGTGGCCGTTGCTACGTGATACCCTATTGGTGGCCGTTGCCACGTGATACCCCATTTGGTGGCCGTTGCCACGTGAGAAACCCAATTTGGTGGCCGTTGCCACGTGAAACCCTATTCTATGGCTGTGCCACGTATGAATTTAAATCAGTGGCTTTGCCATGTGAGATAGTGGCTATGCCACGTGTGAATTTAAATCAGTGGCTTTGCCACGTGAGATAGTGGCTATGCCACGTGTGAATTTAAATCAGTGGCTATGCCACGTGTGTTTAGTGGCTGTGCCACGTGCATTACTATTTCAGTGATTTTATCACGTCCATTGAGAAAGCGTTTATTGCATATTTTCACATGCTTTGTTATTGCTCTAGAGTGAGCCTTTTTACTTCATGTTTTCACATGACTTGAGACATGAGAATGTCGTTTTGAGTACTTTCATGCTATGGTTTTCAAATGAGTTTCACATACAAATAAACATTTTGTGATGTGCATTTTGGTTTATGAAATGAGTTCCTTACCCCCCTTACTGAGCGATTTAGAAGCTCACCCTGTTTTCTTTCCCCCCAGAGTTATTCAAGTGAAAAAGGATCTCCCGGCGACGTACGGAGTAGTGGCTAGTGGAGGACTTGAGCTCCAGGCCATATATATTGTATTTTGAGGTACCTTTTATCTTTTCATGTAGCCAGACGATTATTGTAATTGCAGACACTTGATGTATAACATTGTATGGGATGTATTAAGATTAATTAACTTGGAATTGAATAATGTATATGATACAACATACACTATATTATGATAAGATCTTGAGGCATGATAACTATGATGATGTATGACACTGCACAGGAATGCACCCTTAATTGTGAATTAATGAGTAAAAAGTTTTAAATTTGCCCTATTTCCTGCACTTCCGGGGCGTGACATGTAGTGAATATGAATTATGGCCTAGGATAAGAGGAGGATATATGCATAACCAGTCTATGTGGTCAAGTCTGAGGGTTGATAAAGGTATTTGAAAATATCTCTCTGCCTGAAGATTTGATAGCGTCTAGAAGCGCACACATAACCTATAAATTAAAATCGACAGTCGTAATATATACATTTAAAATTTGGGGTACCTTTACTGGTACGATAAAGAAATATAGAATTTGATTAATCATGAAGGTTTAAAAATTAAAATTTTATAAAAGCCGCTAATATAGGAAAAAGGAAATGACGCAGGTTAGTATCTTGAACGGAAGCGATTTCGAAATGACATTTTACGTTTATGCGTACATAGGTCAAGGATATGGGTCATTGAAATATTTAGTGGAACTCAACTATGATGAGGTATTTAAACCTTACCTGGACCGATTGGTTGTCATCTTTAGCGATGATATTTTGATGTATTCGAAGTCCAGGGAAGAGCATGAGTAGCAACAGGAAACTGTTCTACAGACGAGTTGTTGAAAGTTTCTCGAAATAGGCTGCTCAATTGACACATCTTGTTCGAAAAGGATTGTATGTCAGTAGGATGATAAGTATGAAAGTAGCTTCGATGACTTTTGGTAAATTGAAGTAATAAACTGACTACCATAATTATTCTCACCATAACCAACATCTCAAGAGGTTTTTCAGTGTGTATGGATACCTCAAAACAAGGATTGGGCTGTGTATTGATGTAAAATGGGAAGATGGTCGTTTATGGATCCAGATAGTTCAAGGACCATGAGAGAAACTATACGACCCATGATTTAAAGTTGGCAACCATAGTGTTACACTGAAGGTATGGCGCCACCACTTAAATGGTAAGAAATTTCGGGTATACACTGATCGTAAAAGCCCCGAGTATCTATTTTCACAGAATGAGTAGAATATGAGATAACCAAGAGGGTTAGAGCTTCTATGGATTATGATTGTGAACATTGTACCACCCAGGAAAGGCTAATGTAATGGCTGATGCCTTGAACAGAAAGAGCCTCGGGATGGTATCACATATGATGGTCAGGGAGCGTGAGCTGCTAGTTCAGTTGTGAGCCTCAGTAGTTATGTGACCCCTTCTGATGATGACGATGATTTTGTGACAGCTAGCCTGAGGTTAGAACCGAATTTGAGTAACCGAATTTGCTAGGCTTAGCGTGATGATCGATATGGTGTCGATAGTATGGGTCAGATTCAGATGGGTACCGTGACAGAGTTCACAGTGAGTGATGATGACTTACAGAGGTTCAGAGATAGTATAAGTGCTCCCGAGGACCACAATTGATGAGATAGTGTTATTGTTAGAAGCTCACTCTTCGGGATATATAGTGCATCCGAGAAGTAATAAATATATCGAAATCTCTGAAAAGGGTATTGGTGGTCAGGTTTGAAAAGAAACATTGTAGAGTTGTAGCGAAGTGTCTCCTATGTTAGCAGATTAAGGTAGAGCAAAAGAAGTTGTAGGGTTATTGTAGCCTCTACCTATATTGACACGAAAATGGGAACAAGTTACCATGTATTTTGTGATGGGTTATTGGGGACCCCAATAAATCACGATGCTATTTGGGTGATAGTCGATAGATTGATTTAGTTTACCCACTTTCTGGCTAAGGAAGTCCCCAGATACTCTGAGTGAGTAGGTGGAACTATGTGTATGGAAAATTGTGAAACATTATGTAGCGTTCCAGTGAGCATGGTATCAAATAGGGATTCCCGCTTCACTTTCCACTTCTGGGAACATTTTTCAGGAAGTTATAGGAACCCGATTGAGTGTTAGCACAAGTTTTCATCATCAGACAGATGGTCAGTCAGAGTGGACTGAACAGGTTCTGGAGGATATGATGAGAGAGTGTGCCATTGATTTGATAAGCTCCTGGAATGATCAGTTGTTACAAATCGAATTCGCCAATAATGACAGTTGTCACTTGAGTATCGGGATAATAGTTTTATGAGGCATTGTATGGCCATAGGGAATTGTTTCCCGACTTAGATAAGAAGAAGTGGGTGACCGATAGAGAATTGTTCCTAAATTGGTAAGACAAACTACTAAGGATGTTTAGTTGATTTGTGAGAGAATTAGAACACCTCAGAGCAGATAGAGAAGCTATGTTGACAAGAGACAGAAAACCATTGGAGTTCACCGAGGGTGAATTAGTATTGTTGGAAGTTACATGCCCTTAGGACATAACATAAGGACGTAACGAGATTCGGGAAGAGATTGGACAAAGTGGGAGACAAGGCCTATAGGTTGGCGTTACCTCTTGAATAAACAGGCATCCATAATGTGTCCCATCTTATGATATGTCAGAAATATTATCTGTACCCAGCATATGTGATCGGATATGAGCTCTAACAGCTTAGCTCAATGAAAGTGTAACGTATGTTGGAAAAATCGATTCGGGTATTAGACGGAATGAGAAAGTGTTAAGGGTTAAGATGATCTCCCTAGTTAAGTATGTTGGTAATATTACACTACGGAAAAAGGCACATGAGAATTAAAGAAAATGATACGATAGACATACCAGAGTAGTGTATGGACCCTTTTGACTTGGTTCTAATTTGAAGGACTAAATTTCTTAAGTGTGGGAGATTGTAAGACCCGAGTTTATTTAAAACACGAAATGAAAAATGTAAAAGGATTGAAATGGAATTCCAGAACACGTGCAAGGGTAAAACGGTCATAAGATCAAAATTCGGTATTAATCAGGATAAAAAAATTTAATTAAAAATAATAAATTTGAGAATCTTGATCAATAATGAAGAAATAATTAAATTTCGGGTTAAATTGATCAAGATATGAATTTCTTGGAATATACCGAAAATACGAAATAATACCGATAAATTCATTTAATTGGTTAAATGAATAAAATATAATTTTGTAAGATATTTTTAGATTTTTATTAATTAAATAAGAAATTTTTAGATATTTTTGGGATTTTAATATTATTTTAACGATTTAAATAATAATAAAATTTAATTAAAAAAAAAGAAAGATTGAAGATTGAATCGCAGAACAGAAAGGGAAATGGCGAAAGAAACGGAAGCCGAACCCGAGGACCAATCCTCTGCACCGGTGAGCCTCGTCTATCGGACCAGAACGAGGAGGGAGGCGACGACGAGACCGGCACGGTGGGAGTGCCTAAGAGGCACCACGTGCGCCGGTGATGCCTGACGGAGGAGATCGACGGAGGTGAAGGCCGAAAAGGGAGAAAGGAATCCGGTGGCCACCGTCGTGAGTTAGTCCCGATCGAGGCCAGTCAAACGTCCCTCGGTGTCACAACCCAAATTACCTAAAAATCAGAGTAAATTTTTTGCTTTTTCATTTATTATTTAATTCTTTCCTTTCTCTTATCGTGACCATCTTTCAAACAGTTGGGCTATGATTCGATGTTAGTCACCTCTTACCTATTTACCGTTCCATTTCCATAATCACAGTCACCTCTCACCTATTTACCGTTCCATTTCCATAATCACATTCACATATCAGAGTTTACTATCTTTTGACTTTAGCTAAATACATACACAATGGTATTTACATAACCTTACATACCCAACATCAGATATGTTTACAGTACTGTGCATCGCATGTTTAGATACAAAACTATACAAATGTGTATACTTGTCTCTCGATGGGGAGCCGCGGATACCTAGAATGCAAGTCCTCAGCCGCTCAATAACTATTGCAAGTGCTTTGAAAAGATGGGAAAATAAGGGGGGTGAGCAAACCACATGCTCAGTAAGGCAATTATGCAAATAAGTAGATAGCTACACTATCTACATGCTCATAATGCCATGCCCCTAAAAATCCAATTCTTTTCCTTAAAATCTCAAGCACAAAATCATGTATTTCATCATGACTTAGTTTTAAAACTGTTCGTGCATATATAAATCATACTACTTATGCATCAATAGCATTTTATGTGATATCATTAAATCATACTTAGCATGAATTAAATCAAAATTATGCATTATTTCATGCGATATAAAACAAATCCTAAGATGCAATCATTTCATGAATTTATCATTAAAGAATGGAAAACTCATCATGCTACTGCATTTAAATCATTTCATTTAAAATGCAGTATAAAATAACCTGAAGGGGTTAAGCATCTCATAATTCAATTCCAAACTCATAAAAAAATTCATTAAAAAACTTCGATTATAAAACCACCCTTCTTTCAAGTACACATATCATAAAATCATAAAATCATAAAATCGAGGGCCTAACCCCTCCCTCGGGTCTACCCTGGTCTATCTACCAATAGTTATATCATATGAGACAAGTAGGTGACTATCAGTAACAACAAGGACTATGGCCATAACCTAGTGATCCCTGGCAACACGGTACTTAGTGTGTGGGGTATCACATCTGAAACGGAAGGTGGGTCGGTCCTACCCGCCAGAACATCATAACATCAAGATTGCGAGGGCAAGGCTTGCTACCTCGTGACTAATGCCACTCCACTCCAATAATCCTCACGGTACAGCGTACTCCATGTGACATACATAGCACAACGTACTCCGTGAACCCAAGCTCAGTCAGGGGTTCCTGCAATAAGTCTTATCCACCCATATCATCTCGGTCTCAGTATACACGTGTGAACATATCATCTCACCATAACACACAGTCTACAGGATTCTCCAACACGGCTATATGCATGTCATATAAATCAATGTGTGAACGAAGCTCAAGCACGACTCCATGCATATTCATGATATCAAAAAATCTCGTGTGAGCGAAGCTCTAGCACGGTTTCATAGAAATCAATGAAATCTGCGTACGAGTAGCACTCCAGTACAACTTAAAAATGAATGAGTTATAAATCCATATAAAATCACGTGCGACCGAGCTCCAGCACGGTGTTATGCATCCACAAATCAAATCTCATGCGAGTTACACTCCAGTAAGGCTTTATGCATAAATAAATCAAATCTCGTACGAGTTACACTCCAGCATGGCTTTTATGTAATATCATATCAAAACAGGATGCGAGCTAAGCTCCAGCACCTCTCATGCATGCCAAATCATTAAAACTAGTGCGAACAATCGCTTCAACACCTTTTTATGCATATCCAATCAAAACAATCAAAACATGTGAAATCATGTCAAAACAGAGTGTGAGCTAGGCTCCAGCACTTCTCATGCATTTCACAATAGTAAAATCAGTATGAGCAACTGGTCTAGCACATTTCATGCATATGATGTCACACAAGTCAGTGTGAGCAACCGCTCAAGCACATTTATGCACACTCACAAACACAGATGTAGTGCGATCTATGCGCCAGCACTATCTGTTTCCATATAAACTTGATAGTTGGCCTATTTTCCAAAGAAATTTCATTTAAATATAAATAACACTTACGTAGTGTTATCTTGTGAAATTTATGCAATTACTGGCTAATCTATCAATTCACTTTGCTTAAAAACCAATAAAATTCCTTAAATCTGAAATTACTTAAATCATGCATTTCATGCATGTCATGCTTTCACCATCCCTAGCTGACTTTCCCTCAATAGGGGTAAAATGGTCTTTTCCTATTTTGAGTCCTTAAAATCTTTAAACCATTAATTGTATTTCATATTTTTGGGGCTTAATTTTAAATTATTGGGCCTGTTTACCCATATTGGGCCCGATTGAACCATAATAGGCCTTAATCAGCCTTAAGCCCGTTTTCCCACTTACTATTCACATTATCGAGCCCTATTGGGCTCATTGGGCCCATCAGTATATTTTGGACCTCGTACTAAACTTTCGAATAGATCAATTAAATATTTACGACAATTTATCCCAATTTCCAGAATATAATTCACTTAATGCGAAAATTGAATCCGTAATTATACTGTAAATTCTAACACGCATAACGATGTAAAATTGTCATAAATAAGGGTTACTTACTCGTGATTCCATAATAATACGTAAATCGAGGCTATCTCGAGCTCTTGGTTGATGCCAATCGTCGAGCTACAAAATTAAATAATTTTTCGGGTAAACTTTCAGTCGGATATTAATCAAATTAAACATTTCAAAATTTAAATCGGTTAATTTCGACCACTTATAGACTTACCCGTAGCTCGATTGCATCACTGAAATTTTTCTCCAATTTTTCCACTTTTCTTTTTCCCATTTTTCTCTTTCTTTTCTTTTCTTTTTGGCTGAACTGGTTCGATCCGATTCAACCCAGTTCAGATCGGTTCGATCCAGCGGTTCAGTCCAGTTTGGTCCAGCGGTTTAGTCCGGTTCTGCTGGTTCAGGCATCGTGTCGCCGTTTCGGCGCCGTCCGGCTGGCTCCCGACGTGATTCCGGCACCAATCGGCGCGCCACGGCCTGGGAATTCATTATCGGGCCTCGATTGGAGTCAAAACGACCTCGATGGCCACCAATCGAGGCTTCTCTCCCGCGGGACTCTCCCCTCGATTCACCGTTCTCCGACGGTCTCCACGGCGCGTCGTCGCCTCTGTGATGTCGCCCGATGTTGGGCGGCCTTCGCCGGCCCTCGTCGGCCCCTCAACCTCGTCGATGGCTCACCGATGAAGGGAAACCCTTCCCTTGGCTTCCTGTTCTCCCTTTCGCCATTTGCTTCAGAAAATCGCATTTCGCGATTTTTTCTGTTTTTTTTTACTTTTACTTTATTTTATTATTTATAATTAAATTTTATTATTATTTTATTCATTATAATATTATTATTTTTGCCAAAATATCTAATAAAAATTATATTTAATTCATTTAACCAATAAATAAATTTATCGATATTATTTCAGCTTCCCGGTATAATTTTCGATTATTTTCGAGATTATTTCCCGAGGTGAAAATTTCGGTTTATTCCAATAAATTCATGTCTTGATCAATTTAACCCGAAATTTAATTATTTCTTCGTTATTGATCAAGATTTCTCAAATCCATATTTTTAATTAAATTTTCTAGTCCCGATTACTATCGAATTTCGATCTTTTGACCATTTTACCCTTGCATGTTCGGGAATACCATTTCAATCCTTTTACATTTTTCATTTCATGTTTTAAATAAAATCGGGTCTCACAATCTCCCCCACTTAAGAAATTTGGTCCTCCAAATTAGAACCAAGTCAAATGGGTCCATTAACAACTCTGGGTACGTCTATCGTATCATACTCTTTAATTCTCATGTAACTTTTTTCGGAGTGTAATTCTACCAACATACTTAACTAGGGAGATCATATTAAACCTCAACACTTTCTTCTTTCGTCTAATACCCGAATCGATTTCATACATTATACTTTTATTGAGCTAAGTTGTTGGAGCTCATATCCGATCACATATGCTGGGTCCAAATATTATTTTCGAAGCATCAAAAGATGGGACACATTGTGGATGCCTGCTAATTCAGATGGTAATGCCAACCTATAGGCCTTATCTCCCACTTTGTCCAATCTCTCAGAGGATTCAATCTAACAAAACTCTATTTACATTCTTTTCGAATCTCGTTATGTCCTTATAACAAGTAACTTCCGACAATACTGATTGACCCTCAGTGAATTCCAATGATTTCTGTCTCTTGTTAGCATAGGTTTTCTGTCTGCTCTGAGGTGTTCTGAATCTCTCACAAATCAACTGAACATCCTTAGAGGTTATCTTACCAATTCGGGAACAATTATCTATCTGTCACCCACTTCCTCTTATCCAAGTCGGGAAACAACTCCCTACGGCCATACAATGCCTCATATAAAGTCATCCTGATACTCAAGTGACAACTGTCATTATTGGCGAATTCGATTAGTAACAACTAATCATCCCAAGAGCTTATAAAATCAATGGCTCACGCTCTCATCATATCCTCCAAAACCTGCAGAGTCTTCTCTGATTGACCATCTGTCTGAGGACGGAAAGCTGCGCTAACACACAATCGGGTTCCCATAGCTTCCAAAACAATATTCCCAGAAGTGAAAGTGAAGCGAAAATCTCTATCTGATATCATGCTCACTGGAACGCTACATAATGTTTCACAATCTTTCTGTACACATAAATTCGCGTACGCACTTAGAGTGTCTAGGGATTTCCATAGCCAGAAGGTGGGTAAACTTAGTCACTCTATCGACTCTCACCCAGATAGTTTCATGATTTATCCGGGTCCTCTGTAACCCATCACGAAATTCATGGTAACTTGTTCCTATTTTCGTGTCAATATAGGTAGAGATTGCAATAACTCTGTAGACTTCTCGTACTCTACCTTAATCTGCTGACATATGAGACACTTTTCCACAATCTCTACAATGTCTCTTTTCAAACCTGACCACCAATACCCTTTTCAAAGATTTCGATATATTTATTACTTCCCAGATGCACTATATATCCCAAAGAGTGAGCTTTTGAAAATAACACTATCTCATCAACTGTGGTCCTGGGGAGCACTTATACTGTCTCTGAACCTCTGTATGTTATCATCACTCATTGTGAACTTTGTCACTATACCCTTCTAAATCTGACCCACACTATCGACACCATGCTAATCATCACGCTAAGCCTGGCAAATTCGATCACACAAATCCAATTCTAACCTTAGGTTAGCTGTCACAAAATCACCGTCATCATCAGAAGGGATCACAACACTACTGAGGCTCACAACTGCTCTAGCAGCTCACGGTCCCTAACCATCATATGTGATACCATCCCGAGGCTCTTTTTACTCAAGCCATCAGCCATTACATTAGCCTTTCCTGGGTGGTACAATGTTCACAATCATAATCCCTTAGAAGCTCTAACCCGCTTTGTTAACATATTCTACTCTTTCTATGAAAACAGATACTCGGGGCTATTACGATCAGTGCATATTTGAAATTTCTTACCATATAAGTGGTGGCGCCATACTTTAAGTGTAAACGCTACGGCTGCCAACTCTAAATCATGGGTCGGATAGTTTCTCTCATAGTCCTTGAACTATTTGGATCCATAAATGACTATCTTCCCATTTTACATCAATACACAGCCTAATCGTTATTTTGAGGTATCCACACACACTGAAACCTCTTGAGCTGTTGGTTATGGTGAGAATACTTACGGTGGTTAGTTCATTACTTCAATATACCAAAACTCACTGAAGCCATTTTCATGCTTATAATCCCACTGACATATAATCTTTTCCAAACAAAATGTGTCAACTGAGAAGCCAATTTCAAGAAACTCACAACACCTCGTCTGTAAGACAGTTTCTTGTTGCTACTCATACTTTTCCCTGGACTTCGAATACATCAAAATATCATCGCTAAAGATGTCAACCCATATCCTTGACCTATGTATGCATAAACGTATAATGTCATTTCAAAATCGCTTCCATTCAAGATACTAACCCACGTCATTTTCTTTTTTCTTATATTAACGGCTTTTATAAAATTTTAATTTTTAAACCTTCAGATTAATCGAATTCTACCAGTAAAAGTACCCAAATTTTAAGTGTATATATATTACGACTATCGATTTCAATTTATAGGTTATGTGTGTGCTTCTAGACGCTGTCTAGTCTTCAGGCGGGGAGTATTTTGAAATACCTTTATGAACCCTCAGACTTGACCACATGGACTAGGTGTAGATATATCCACCCCTTATACTTGGTCGCAATCCATATTCACTACATATCGCTTAAGCCAAATTACTTTACATATAAAAAATATTCTTACCTTGCATACGCCTTTTATTCTAATATATCTTGTATTCAGACTCTATCACATCTCAAAGCTTATCTCCTTTCATATATCACTTATAACAAACTCTTTCATTACTTATTAAAACTTACAGTATACTTTTCAGAGGTGAAAACATCACTATCTTAGGATAGCAATCTGAACAGCATAGATTGTAGCCAAATCAATCTATTCTCAAATATTACTTCAAAATTATTGATATTCCATTAAATAAAATTGGCTGACATATCCTTTTTCCTCCGTTTTCAACTTACAATCCCTATACCCATATTCAGTTAGTGATAATCATCTAACCATCATCATCTTGCCTAAGTGTATAGGTTTCACATCTTTAACTAGCTTATAAGCAACTGAAGGCGGTATGAATAAATGTGTGGCACCAGGATCAATTAAAATAATTACTTCATTATTCACAACCAGTGTGGTATCTTCCACCACATCAAATGAAGAATCAATAGTGTCCTGGTCCAAGGCATACACTCGCCTCGTCTAACATCTTATTTTCGTGGTATCTACCACACATCCTACATTGTTTACACTGCTTACACTGTTACACTGCTTACACTTGCTACACTACTCTCACTACTATGGAGCAGGTCGGGGTCCTCAATTCACAATACCCCTCATAAGTGCTGAAATTGGATTCACTGGGGCATTACCAATTATCTTACCCCGTGACTCATCAGCTTTAATCTTTTACCCAACTACCTTTTTCCCGTTCTGACATCTCTGTCATTCTCTATTCTCTTTCTGTCTTTATTTCGGCCCTTACTACCTTTCCCAATCTCAGAGGCGTGCAACTCATGATCTTATTCACACAACTGTAGTCTGCGCAATGCCTCGGCATAGGTAGTGATATCTAATGGTCCAATCAGACTCTAATTGACAATCTGAGCCCTTCCTGAACTTTTAAACATTTCGATTCTCACTGTTCATAGTGTCGGGTCATATCTGCTTATGAATATAAACTGAGTTTCATACTCGTCAATCAACCAGTTCCTCTGGGTCAGAGTAAAGACTATCATCTGTTATTTCCCTTAAGCAGTGTCTGGGATATTCTTTCACCGGAATACATCTAGAATTATGTTCCACGTCCATTCTGGATGTCTAACTCTTAAGATGGGTCGAGCGGACTTCCACCAATGCTCCGACTCGCCCTCAAATCACATGCATACTATGAGCAATTAGCTCTCAAAATATTCTCCACACTCCGCTCCAACCTCACGAAGCGTGTCTCAATACTGTCCGATCTCTCTGTCGAACTCTATCTGATCTCTCTGTCGGACTCTGTGGGGCATGCTCACTTCAGCCTCCACTTCAATCTCATCTCGAGTCTCATGTGGCGACTCACTACGACTCTCAAGCCTACCTCAACGGTCTTGAGCTCGTGTACTCGCCTCTCTACCATAGCGGCTATCAGTTAATGAACATATTCTTTCATTCAAAACCAAATTCTTAGCTGCATTTTCATCTCGATATACATAATTATATCTAAACAATGCACAATACATGGGGATATAAACTTCCTTAACCACTAACACCGACTCATATCAGACCAACTCAAGCTCTGATACCATTAAACTTGTCATGACCCAAATTACCTAAAAATTAGAGTAAATTTTTTACGTTTTCATTTATTATTTAATTCTTTCCTTTATCTTATCATGACCATCTTACAAACAGTTGGGCTATGATTCGATGTTAGTCACCTCTCACCTATTTACCGTTCCATTTCCATAATCACATTCATATATCAGAGTTTAATATCTTTTTACTTTAACTAAATACATACACAATGGTATTTACATAACCATACATCCCCGACATCATATACTTTTACAGTACTGTGCATCACATAATTAGATACAAAACTATACAAATGTGTAAACCTATCTCTCAATGGGAAGCAGTGGATACCAAGAATGCAAGTCCTCAACCGCTCAATAACTATTACAAGTACTCTAAAAAGATAGGAAAATAAGGGGGTGAGCAAACCACACGCTCCATAAGGCAATTATGCAAGTAAGTAGATAGATCCACTATCTACATGCTCATAATGCCATGCCCCTAAAAATCCATTTCTTTTCATTAAAATCTCAAGCACAAAATCATGTATTTCATCATGACTTAGTTTATAAAACTGTTTGTGCATATATAAATCATACTGCTTATGCATCAATAGCATTTTATGTGACATCATTAAATCATACTTAGCATGAATTAAATCAAAATCATGCATTATTTCATGCGATATAAAACAAATCCTGAGATACAAACATTTCATGAGTTTATCATTAAAGCATAGAAAACTCATCATGCTACTGCATTTAAATCATTTCATTTAAAACGCAGTATAAAATAACCCGAAGGGGTTAAGCATCTCATAATTCAATTCCAAACTCATAAAACATTTCATTAAAATTCATTATAAAACTTCGATTATAAAACCACCCTTCTTTCAGGGCCACATATCATAAAATCATAAAATCGGGGGCCTAACCCCTCCATCGGGTCTACCCTGGTCTATCGACCAATAGTTATATCATGTGAGACAAGTAGGTGACTATCAGTAACAACAAGGACTATGGCCATAACCTAGTGATCCTTGGCAACACGAAACCTAGTGTGTGGGTTATAACACTTGAAATGGGAGGAGGGTCGGTCCTACCCGCCAGAACAGCATAACATCAGGATTGCGAGGGCAAGGCTTGTTGCCTCGTGGCTAATGCCACTCCACTCTAATAATCCTCATGGTACAGTGTACTCTGCGTGACATACACGGTACAACGTACTTCGTGAACCCAAGCTTAGTCAAGGGTGCCTGCAATAGGTCTTATCCACCCATATCATCTCTGTCTCAGTATGCACGTGTGAACATATCATCTCACTGTGACACACAGTCTACAAGAGGCTCCAACACGGCTATATGCATGTCATATAAATCCCTGTACGAGCGAAGCTCAAGCACGGCTCCATGCATATTCATGATATCAGAAAATCTCGTACGAGCGAAGCTCTAGCACTATTTCATAGAAATCAATAAAATCTGCGTACGAGTAGCACTCGTATGACTTAAAAATCAATGAGTTATAAATCCATATAAAATCACGTGCGAGCGAGCTCCAACACGGTGTAATGCATCAATAAATCAAATCTCGTGCGAGTTACACTCCAGCACGACTTTATGCATAAATAAATCAAAACTCGTGCGAGTTACACTCCAGCATAACTTTTATGCAATATCGTATCAAAACAGGATGCGAGCTAAGCTCCAGCACCTCACATGCATGCCAAATCATTAAAACTGGTGCGAGCAATCGCTCCAGCACCTTTTTATGCATATTCAGTCAAAACAGTCAAAACATGTCGAAACATGTCAAAACAGAGTGCGAGCTAGGCTCCAGCACTTCTCATGCATTTCACAGTAGTAAAATCAGTGCGAGCAACCGCTCTAGCACATTTATGCACACTCACAAACGCAGATGTAGTGCGAGCTACGTGCCAGCACTATCTGTTTCCATATAAACTTGATTGTTAGCCTATTTTCCAAAGAAATTTCATTTAAATATAAATAACACTTACGTAGTGTTATCTTGTGAAATTTATGCAATTACTGGTCAATCTATTGATTTACTTTGCTTAAAAACCAATAAAATTCCTTAAATCTGAAATTACTTAAATCATGCATTTCATGCATGTCATGCTTTCACCATCCCTAGGTGACTCTCCCTCAATAGGGGTAAAATAGTCTTTTCCTATTTTGAGTCCTTAAAATCTTTAAACCATTTTTAGGTCCTTTGTATAATATCAATGTATACATACATATTCAGTGTATACAAAAGCTATTTAAAGTACGCGTAGCTACCTCTAGCTACTCACACAATTCCCTTACCTTATATTCTATACAGTCTGACCTTTCATTGATGTCTCATCATGCAGTCCAATTTGCTCTCAATCAAATCTCTGAAACTGCGTATAAATATACATCAGGTCAAATACAATACAATTAATTATATTTCATATTTTTTGGGCTTAATTTTAAATTATTGGGTCTGTTTACCCATATTAGACCCGATTGTACCATAATGGGCCTTAATCGACCTTAAGCCCGTTTTCCCACTTACTATTCACATTATCGAGGCCTATTGGGCTCATTGGGCCCATCAGTATATATTGGACCTCGTACTAAACTTTCGAATAGATCAATTAAATATTTACGATAATTTATCCCAATTTCCAGAATATAATTCATTTAATGCGAAAATTAAATCCGTAATTTATGCGGTAAATTCTAACACGCATAACGATGCATAATTATCGTAAATAAGGGTTACTTACCCGTAATTCCATGATAATACACAAATCAAGGCTATCTTGAGCTCTCATTTGATGCCAATCGTCGAGCTACACAATTAAATATTTTTTCGGGTAAACTTTCGATCGGATATTAATCAACTTAAATATTTTAAAATTTAAATTGGTTAATTTCGACCGCTTACCGACTTACCCGCAGCTCGATTGCATCACTGAAATTTTTTTCCAATTTTCCTCTTTTCTTTTTCCCCTTTTTCTCTTTAATTTCTTTTCTTTTTGGCTGAACCAGTTCGGTCCTGTTCAACTTGGTTTAGACCGGTTCAGTCCAACGGTTCAGTCCAGTTCGGTCTAGCAGTTCAGTCCGGTTCAGTCGGTTTAGGCATCATGTCACAGTTCTGGCGCCGTTCAGTCGGTTCCCGACGTGATTCTGGCACCAATCGGTGCATCACGACCTGGGCGTTCATTATCGAGCCTCAGCTGGAGTCAAAACAACACCGATTGCCGCCAATCGGGGCTTCTCTCCAACGGGACTCTCCCCTCAATTCGTCGTTCTCCGACGGTCTCCACGGTGCGTCGCAGCCTTTGTGATGTCGCCCGATGTTAGGCTGCCTTCGCTGGCCCTCGTCGGTGGCTCGCTGGTGAAGGGAAACCGTTCCCTCAGCTTCCTGTTCTCCCTTTCACCATTTGCTTCTGAAAATCGTATTTCACGATTTTTGCTGTTTTTTTTTACTTTTACTTTATTTTATTATTTATAATTAAATTTTATTATTATTTTATTCATTATAATATTATTATTTTTGCCAAAATATCTAAAAAAATTTATATCTAATTCATTTAACCAATAAATAAATTTATCGATATTATTTTGGCTTCCCGGTATAATTTTTGATTATTTTCGAGATTATTTCCCGATGTGAAAATTCTGGTTTATTCCAATAAATTCATTTCTTGATCAATTTAACCGAAAGTTAATTATTTCTTTGTTATTGATCAAGATTTCTAAAATCCATATTTTTAATTAAATTTTCTAGTCTTGATTACTACCGAATTTCGGTCTTTTGACCATTTTACCCTTGCACGTGTTCGAGAATACCATTTCAATCCTTTTGCATTTTTCATTTCATGTTTTTAATAAAATCGGGTCTCACACTCGGCCAGAGACGCGTCGAACGGTAGTGGTAAGGCACCAGGAACCGGCCAAACAGCGTTGGAAGGACAAAATCAGGCCTGAATCGGTACGGTCATTTCAGCGTAATGAGAGTATGCTGAACCGGACCGGACCAGTTCAACCAAAAAGTAAAAGAAAAAAAAGAAGAAAAAAAAGAAAAAAAAAGGAAAAAGAAAAAGAAGGAAAGAAAAAGAGGAAAATTGGATAAAATTCCAGTGATGCAATCAAGCTACGGGTAAGTCTGTAAGTGGTCGAAATTGACAAATTTAAATTTTGAAATATTTAATCTGATAAATAATCGACTGAAAGTTTATTCAAAAAAAATATTAAATTTTGTAGCTCGACGATTGACGTCAAACGAGAGCTCGAGACAGCCTCGATTTGCATAGTATCATCGAATCACAAGTAAGTAACCCTTATTTACGACAATTTTACATCGTTATACGTATTGAAATTTACTGCATAAATTACAGATTTAAATTTCGCATTAAATGGATTATATTCTTGAAATTCGGATAAATTGTCGTAAATAATTCATAAGGTATTCGAGAATTTAGAATGAGACTCAATAAATACTGATGGGCCCAATGAGCCCAATAGGCCTCGATAATGTGAATAACAAGTGGAAAATGGGCTTAAGGCCGATTAAGGCCCATTAGGGTGCAATCGGGCCCAATATGGGTAAACGGGCCCAATGATTTAAATTAAGCCCAAAAAATATGAAATACATTTAAATTGTATTGTTTTTGACCTGATGTATATTTATACGCTGTTTTGGAAATTTGATTGAGAGCAAATCAGACTGCATGATGAGACATCAGTGGAAAGGTCAGACTGTACAGAAAATGAGGTAAGGGAATTGTGTGAGTAGCTTGAGGTAGCTATGCGTATTTTAATAGCTTTTGTATACATTGAATATGTATGTATACACTGATTATGTATAAAGGTCCTAGAAAATGGTTTAAAGATTTTAAGGACTTGAAATAGGTAAAGACTATTTTACCCCTATTAAGGGAAGTTCACCTAAGGATGGTGAAAGCATGACATGCATGAAATGCATGATTTAAGTAATTTATGATTTAAGGAATTTTCTTGGTTTTTAAGCAAAGCAAATCGATAGATTGGCCAGTAATTGCATAAATTTCACAATATAACACTACGTAAGTGTTATTCATATTTAAATGGAATTTCTTTGGAAAACGGGCCAACTATCAAGTTTATATGGGAACAGATAGTGCTGGCACATAGCTCGCACTATATCTGCGCTTGTGAGTGTGTTTAAATGTGCTTAAGCGGTTGCTCGCACCAACTTGTGTGACATCATATGCATGAAATGTGCTAGAGCGGTTGCTCGCACTGATTTTTATTATTGAGAAATGCATGAGAGGTGTTGGAGCTTAGCTCGCACCTTGTTTTGACTGTTTTGACGGTTTTGACGGTTTTAACTTAAACTCATAAAAAGGTGCTGGGGCGATTGCTCACACTAGTTTTAATGATTTGACATGCATGAGAGGTGCTGGAGCCTAGCTCATATCCGGTTTTGATATGATATTACATAAAAGCCATGCTGAAGTGTAACTCGTACGAGATTTGATTTATTTATGCATAAAGTCATGCTGGAGTGTAACTCGCACGAGATTTGATTTAATTGATGCATAACACCGTGCTGGAGCTTGCTCACACAAAGTTTTATATGGATTTATAACCCATTTTAAAGACGTACTGGAGTACTACTCGTACGCAGATTTTACTGATTTTTATGAAACCATGCTAGAGCTTCGCTCGCACGAGATTTTCTGATATCATGAATATGCATGGATCCGTGCTAGAGCTTCATTCGCATAGGGATTTATATGACATGTATATAGCCGTGTTGGAGCCTCTTGTAGACTGTGTGTCACAGTGAGATGATATGCTCACACGTGCATACTGAGATAGAGATGGTATGGGTGGATAAAACCTATTGCAGGTACCCCTGACTGAGGTTGGGTTCACTAAGTACGTTGTACTGTGTATGTCACCCGGAGTACACTGTACCATTAAGATTGTTGGAGTGGAGTGGCATTAGCCACGAGGCAGCAAGCCTTGCCCTTGCAATCCTGATGTTATTCTGTTCTAGCAGGTAGGACCGACCCACCTCCCGTTTCAGGTGTGATACCCCGTACACTAGGTATCGTGTAGCTAGGGATCACTAGGATATGGCCATAGTCCTCGATGTTACTGATATAGTTACCTACTTATCTCACATGATATAATTTGTGGTCTCGATAGACCAGGGTAAACCCGAGGGAGGGGTTAGGCCCCCGATTTTATGATTTTGTACTATGATGATAGATTTTTCTTAGAATTTTATAATGAATTATTTTATGAGATGATTGACCTGAAAGGGTTATTTTATACTGCATTTTAAATGAAATGATTTAAATGCAGTAGCATGATGAGTTTTCCATGCTTTAATGATAAATTTATGAAATGATTGTATCTCACGATTTGTTTTATATCGCATGAAATAATGTATGATTTTGATTTAATTCATGCTATGTATGATTTAATGATGTCACATAAAATGCCATTAATGCATAAGTAGTATGATTTATATATGCACAAACAGTTTTATAAACTGAGTCATTGATGACATACATGATTTTGTGCTTGAGATTTTAATGAAAAGACATGGATTTAAGGGCATGGCATTATGAGCATGTAGATAGTGGAGTGATAATTCTATTTTTAATAGAATTATTTGTGCTTGATTTCCTAATTAATTATTTAAATCCCTAATTTATTTTATCAATTATCCCCTTATTTAATTAAAATTCTTTAATGTGCAGATAAATTAAATTCGGATGAAACTCAGTCGTTTAGTCGAAATTGGGCTGAAAACGAGCTAAAGGAGACTAGATCACTTCTAATTTGCAAACCGAGTCACCAGTCGTCTGGACATGCGTGATGCCAGGTGTCCGTATTTTATTTTCTCTGAAATGATAAGATCGATGGATATCGTGTGAACATTCTGGAAGGCACACGCCGAGCCATATCGCACAGCCAACTGGACAAACCAACAAGTGGCGTGGAAATATTTTCTCTGCAGCGAATCAAATGAAGACAAGTGGCCAAACATTGCCAACTCATCTAGGATGGAAAATTACCATTGTACCCCTAAGTGTGTATATAAATAGAAAAAGATGGCAATTGAAAATGTGTGTAAGTTAGGGTAGAATAGTTTTTTTTTTTTAGGTTAACTTATCTACTTACTTGCATAATTGCCTTACTAAGCGTGTGGTTTGCTCAGCCCCCTTATTTTCCCATCTTTTCAAAGAACTCGCAATAGTTAGTGAGTGGCTGATAACTTGCATTCTTGGTATCCGCTGCTTCCCATCGAGAAACAAATATACATATTTGTATAGTTTTGTATCTAAATATGTAATGCACAATACTATAAACGGATATGATGTCGGGGATTTAGGGTTATAAATACCATTGTGTATGTATTTAGTTAAAGTCAAAAGATAGTAAACTTTGATATGTTAATGTGATTATGGAAATGGAATGGTAAATAGGTAAGAGGTGACTAACACCGAATCATAGCCCAACTATTTGTAGGATGGTCACGATGAGAGAAAGGTAAGAATTAAATAATAAATGGAAAAGCAAAAAATTTGCTCTGATTTTTAGGTAAGTTTGGTCGTGACAAAGACATTCTTGTATAACTAAAAATCATGCATCGTTAAGGAAATTTGAATTCCAAAGAACACTTAGAAATTCTCAAAAGCTGACACCATTGTCAAAATGAGCAATTTAGTCAAAATACATGCATGGGCATAGCTTAAATAATCCGATACAACTGAATGAGAATGTGACTATTACCGCAACAAGTCATGGAACCAAGTACTCAAACGATGTCACCAATATCAATGAAAAATAAACACCTATGGCCATAGTGACTACCGCCCTATCCTAACTGAGCAAGTTTCAGACTAGGGTACTGAAGATGGGCTCAGGGTCTAACAGTAGTAGGTAGCAATAACATCTCAATGTCACGAAGGCATCCCCTTGAAGCACTTGGCACCGTAGGGCAATCACACAGAACTTCCTACCTGGTACTAAAGATGACTCTCACGGGACATGACTGCCACATAGGCATAAATCGGGTTACCAATAATCTAAAAAATCTCCAAGATGGGTTCACATCACAATTTCCAAAGTTTGGGGAAAACAACCCATCGATATAAAAACATGTACCTTTATTTCAAAAATCAGCATGTATGCAATTCTTGCAACCTTATGTTATTTCCATAACACAATTGAAGAGCCCATGCAAAAACAACTTCGAAAGTCAAACAGCTGAATGGAGTTACTAAATTTTGTAATGAAATGCTCACACGCACATGATACTAACATGTAAAAACATATCATATAAAATGATGAGCTCCATGCTGTGATAAAATTTTAAATCATGGCGATTTCAAAACGAACATATTGCAAAATCAGTAGTATAAGGTAAGGGAATTTTATTCCAAGCTATCTTAGCAACTCGGCTAAGCTATAGCCCATCTTTAAAAAAAATGGATCTAATCTATCCTACGACATTTCACACACAACAGCCACTTAAACCCCTTACCACACAACAGTTACGCGCCCAACTTTTGTCACACCTTGTGACCTAACTTCAAACATAGACGCGCAATGTTAAGCGGCATTGCGTTTTAAGATATCGTAAGTATCTCTATGAATCGTTTTACTTGTTGTTTGTGTCCAATGTAGTAACCATACTACTTTTTTTAATACTTTCTTAAATGATAAATTTCTAAATAATATCTGTGATTATCAGGTTTCTTTCATAATTTCAGCAGCATAACTACATAATAGAATTAAGTCCTTCCTACTCAATTATGACATAATCATCACAAAGTACTTAACTACAGAAATATTAAATCTGTGTGAACAAGACTA
Organism: Firmiana major; assembly: GCA_033439115.1. Lineage (NCBI taxonomy): Eukaryota > Viridiplantae > Streptophyta > Magnoliopsida > Malvales > Malvaceae > Firmiana > Firmiana major. The sequence continues at coordinate 58,912,241 of CM065896.1, read as the reverse complement.
TTAACCAGAATCGTATAACCACAAAATCTGACATAATAGTCAATACTATACAACAATTTGGTATCATTTGTGTAAGAACAAAGTCTTTAAGGTCTTGGGTTCGAACCTCTGAGGATGCGAATTGGGGTATTTACCTCGATAAAGTCGTGAGGGGCCTGTGGGGCTGCCAAAGTGGACAGTACGTATGAGTAAGACTGTGGGAGCCACCTCTTGAATCCTGCAGGAACAAAGTGCCACACGGTCGTTACAAAAAAATGAGTGGAACAATTGGTATCATTTGTGTAAGAACAAAAACTTTAAGGTCTTGGGTTCGAACCTCTGAGGACGAGCATTGGGGTATTTACCTCAATAAAGCCATGAGGGGCCTGTGGGGCTGCCAAAGCGGACAGTACGTATGAGTAAGACTGTGGGGGCCACCTCTTGAATCTTGCGGGAACAAAGTGCCACACGGTCATTACATATGTTGTTTGTACACTAATTAACTAACTTAGTTCTTAATTTCCAGCAAGCAATATCGTTCCTAAACTTCTCATTTGACCGAACATAATCGACCACTTTCATTTAACAATTTCAACATTCGTTTGACATTATCATTATCAGCTAATAATTTCTTATAATTTTAGCCAAGGAGGATAGTTAAGTTTTAAATTCTGAATTTCTTCTCATTAACTACATGTATCAAATGTATGTATCGATTTCATGCTAATTATGTAATCTAACACCCTCTAACTGAAAGCATGCATGAAATTCCTTAAGTTCCTATCTTAGCTGAGCACTCCTTTCCATCACTCTTTATCCATTTTCAGCAATTTACTTTAGTTACTCATTAAGATAATGCATTATTCTCCCAAGCATCTTAAATCTACCTATTTCATCCTAAATTTCTAGCCATTCAATTTTGATTTTTTTTCTTTTGAATTACATGAGCTTAAACTATCCTACATCTAATTTCTGCATTTTAATTTAAACCTAACACTATGAAATTTCTAGAATTTTAGCTTACTTACAATTTAAATGCATGTAAAACCTGTTTTTGTTCTTTCTTGTTACACCCGAGCCTATACCCCCCCATACATCAAAATTTCTTGTCAAATTTTAAATCATATACATCTACATTTGTTTTATAACATTTCAGATTGTTTAATTAAATTTAATCCCCTTCACATACAACAATTTCTTCTACATTTCTCCCCATGGCCGAATACTTATCCTAATGGCCATGTTAAATTTTTTTCTTCAATTGTTATAATTTATCAATCTCTTCACTAAATTCACACATGCAGGTTACATTTTAATTATTATACAAGTTCCTACATTTGTAAATTTCAGAATTCCCAATTCACTAAGAACCGTAATCCTCATGCATGTATTAATTTTTGAAATTGATTAAAATTAACACTCATTCTACACTAATATAACAGTAATCAACAATAAATTTCCAGAAATTACTCCATTCTTACCTCAATTGCCAAATACCAAAACTCCTAGCTAAAATCTCCAATTTTGTTTTATGAAATTCTGGAAATTTCTAGTGAATTCCTAAAGTTCTACACGTTTTCAACTCAATTCGGTCTATTCCTCATCTAGCTGAACCGCCTAGGCAGTCCCCTCTCCCATGGTGCTCTCAGTTTCAACATGCAGAGCAGGTTTGGTGGTTGTTTCAAAATTTTCAGAATGGTGGAGGGTGCAAAACGTGTTTTGTGAGAGTGGAGTTAACAATCTAAGTCTAAAACTAACTCCTAATCACATTAGACTAACATGCACACTAGGATTTTGTAGATTTGATGACTGAACTGATATTTTTTCTAGAAATGAGGAGGCTGTTCAGTGGAAGGCAAAGGAATCAAGAATGGAAGCTTGCATGCATGCTGGAGGGGCTATTTGGGTGGCTGATGGCATGACAATGGGAGGAGTTGGCTAGAATTTTAGCTGCTAGTGTGAGGGTGGCGTGAGAAGGGGTGAAGAGAAGAGGACTTTTCTGGTTTCAAAGGAGAAAAAATAAATTTGAAAAGGGGAAGAAGGGGGGGAAATCAGAAAACGGTTTTGAAATTTTTCTATTTATATTTTTCCCATTATTTCAGCTTTTATATTGTTTTAATAATTTGATAAATAAGTTACAGATTTTTATAATTAATTCTACATGTATTCAGGTTTTATATTTCTAATATATGTATGTGTAATTACATTTCAGATTTAGTATCATACTAAATTCATGAAATCTGACTTGATATCTCAAATATTTCTATATACATGTTCCAAAATAATTTTACATAAGGTTTTATATCTACATATTTCAAATTTTGCAAATATACTTAAGTATATTTCTTATCTTAATGTTATTAGCTTTAATATTTTAGATTTTGTTATATTACATTATCAAATTTATTTGCTTCATAATTAGCTTAGTTAGCTTACTTTAATTTAAGATTATCACTACTTAATTATCATGCAAATTTCCATTTAACCAAAATTTACATTATTTCCTATTAATTTCGATCACTGCCTAAGATTACTTACATGACTCTAATTTATTTCTACATTCATGTACATTTAACCTAATGTCTAATGGTAGACGACCTTAATCTATCCTAATTTAGTCACAATAATATATTTCTACTAAATAAGTTGTGTTCATGAACATATTCTTGCACATACATTATGCATTTTAAATTATGTTCACCCTATACAATTTATCTTTGTTGTAGTTTACTTATATTGAATTTTAATTTTTAGATTTATTATTTATACTTACCTATTATATCAATGTCTTACACATCCCTACATTTCCTAAACTAAAATACATCAAAGTTATTATCCTAAGTGGCGTGAACCCAAATAATCACTATCCTAACTCGATATATCCTATTTCCTAATTAAATTAGATCCTCCTATTCGCAGATTAATACCGACTTAACATAAAAACAAACGAAACATTTAGTATAAGGAAATTGCGGTCTTACATTTCTCTCATCCTTAAAGAATTCAGTCCTCCGAATTTCTAGCCAAGTCAATAGGTACGGGTTTCTTTCCTGTATCAAGCTTGATATGAACTAAACGTATTATCTGCAAGTGCACGGGTTGTACAAGTAATAATGGGATTTGTGTCCTGGATTATCGTCCCATAGAGAAGTTGAGTAGCCTAATTAACTACCGGTTAATCTTACCCTATGTATATCCTAGCAAATTATGAAATCTTAATGGGTGATCTTGTGAGACCCCATATATGTATAGTTGTAATGTGTAATGAATATAAATGGACTTGTAATGTAAAGTATGATTGATGTAAGTCCATGGATTCAATGTACGTATGTGTAATATGAATTGTAACGTACATACAATTTTCATTGAGTATGAATATGAAGAAATGAGTTCTTGTAAGTGATGAATGTGATTGGAACTCAAAATGAGTAGTGTTGTAAAATGGAATGAAGTTAAGCTTCCATTTAGTTTGGAATGTGATACTTTTGGATATACAATGAATGCACACAAGTTTCATTGTGCATAAGGTATGAATGGATGCCATTTTCAAGTTATAAAGGTGGATGGATGAGAAAATGGCCATGGCAACAGATTAAGGATGTGTTGGTGTGAGTTGCAGCAAGGAAACTGCAGGAAATCTGGAAAGTATGAAGGCCAGATCGATCTCATAGGATGAGAGATCGATCTGGAAGAGCCAGAATGCTCTTATTTGGGCAATGGAATAGAGCAGATCGATCTCCAATGGGGTCAGATCGATCTCCTAAGCATTCTGTAATGAAAAGATCGATCCTCAAGCACCCAGATCGATCTCCTTAGCTCTATGTTTGGGAGCGAATGGATCTCATGCTTAAAATGTCATGAAAATGAGAGATTTAAGGGGACCAGATCGATCTTCTCTTGGACCAGATCGATCTCCTCAAGATATTTCTATATAAGGAGTGCTGGAAATCTGAAAATTTTGGGAAAAATACCAATCTTCCATTTCTAACCCAAAAACCTAACTTTCTCTCTCTAAAATCAACCATTTACAGCAAGAATTGAGGGGAGATCATTAGACGCTAAGTTGTTCATCTTGAGGAAGAGAACAACATAGTTGGAACCCAAAATCCCATTGTGGGTATTGAAGGAGCTAAGGGCATTGACATTTGGAGCAAGAAGAAAAATCAGATTTGGTAAGATTCTAACACTCCAATCCAAATACATTGTCTATTTAATTGATTTTAGAGTTGTTTGGCATGAGTATGGATGGATGAAAACACCTAGGTTGTGTTAGAAACAAATGTAACCTACAAAATGGAATGCCTCTAGTGTGAGAAAGTATGATTTGGGGAGTTGGTGGTTTATGGGTTATGATAAGTTGTTAAATGAGTAATGTGGGTGATTTGAAATGGTTATGTGGAGTTATAATGTGGGTTTAAGTGAAATTGTGAAAATGAGTATGTATATGCTTGATAAAATGCCATAGTGAGGGAATTCATGAAATATGAACACTATGAGCTTAATGTCGATTTAATATCGATTTGGAATAAGTTAATAGGCATAAGAAGATCCATAGACTTGAGTTATGGGTAATAGAATGAAACAGGGCCTTATGAGCGTTAATAGAAACTATAGGTCGAATCGACTATAGTGAACACACGGTGCCCTTTTATATGGATCGAATATAATGTGGAATATGATTATACGCAGTTTCGAAGAGTCCGGTGGAGACAAATCAAACCGTACGAGTAAGCAGCTTAAGAAAGTGGAATCACGCATCGCGATTCCAGGTAAGGGAGTTCTGTAAGTATATAGAGGTAGCTGCTCGTATTTTATGGGTGTATAGGGCTTTGGAAATGTGCATGAGTTTATAGAAATGTGTTTGAAGATGTATGGAAATTACTATGGGTATTTGGATGAGATTTGCTTGTTTGAAATGGTTATTGAAAAAGGGATAGTAAGACTAATAATTGCATAAATCACGTGTTTTGAATGCTTTTACAAAACACAATGCTTTGATTTGAGTAAATAAAAGGATACGCTGGCTAATACTTGAATGATGTTGTGAAATAGCCCATGTGAGGCGCTAAGCATGTTTTGAGATGTTTTGAATGCATGTGAGCCACCTATCGTGTGTATGTGATTTAATTCGCGCTAGAGCCTCGCACTTGAATTTGAATTGGGATGATGTTTATAAACCATACTGGAGCTTACGCTCGTATGTGGATTTGAGTAGTTTTTCTTATGCATATAACCGTACTGGAGCTATGCTCGTACGTGGTTTTCTTCATATTTTTATGCATAAATGCCGTACTAGAGTGCTGCTCATACGAAGTGATTGGTTTTGATGCATGAATTCACGCTAGAGCATAGCTCGCACTGGTTTTCACACTGTGGTATGTATGATGCCGTGGTGAGAGATACGGATTAACTCAGGGAACCCAACAGGCCTGACAGACCTCTTGAGTGGGGTGAGGGTGAGGGGCTAGGACCTGACATAATCTATTCAGGGAACCCAACAGGCCTAATAGACCTCTTGAGTGGGGTGAGGGTGAGGGGCTAGGACCTAAATCAGGGAACCCAACAGGGGCAAGCAAGGCCATGAGGGGCTAGGACCTGGTATTGAGGGTACTCCCACGCGCTCTTGAGACTATAAAGGTTACACTCTGTATGGGGTAGATAAGACCTACGGCAGGGACCCCCAACCTTGTTATGGGTCCGCGGAGTACGATGTACCGTGTATATCACACAGAGTATGATGTACCGCGTGGTGGTTACTTGAATTGAGAAAGTCTGGCAGAGAACTAACCCACCTTCGTACCAGCATGATACCCCGCACACCGGGATCCATGTGGTCTGGGATGATATGTGACAATTGGCCAACGTAGTCACTTGAGATATAGTAACCTGTCTCCTTGCTTGATTTACTTACTACCACATGATTTTAAATCTCTAAGTGTGATTTGTGATTGTTTAAGGTAGACCCGAAGGAGTGGTCGAGCCTCGTGGAATTGATTTGTGAAATGAAAATGAGGTTGTGATTGTGAATTGATGTGATGAGATTATTTATGTTTGAGAAAGAGTTTTATGACTTGGGTTTAAAAAGGAGGTTTCTTAATGAATTGCCCTTTTTATGAATTTAAATGAGATTGAGCATGAGATGATTTATACATGATGTTTTTACCATGTTTTATATGCCAATGTACATGATTTTGATACATGATATATATGTATACTCATATGGCATAGTTTTATTCCTCATGCTCCTACCATAAATGATTTATGCATAACACTATCAGCATGTAGATAGAGTAGTTATCTACCATGCTTGCATTATTACCTTATTGAGCGTGTGGTTGCTCATCCCTCTCTACTTTCCCCCTCCTACAGAGCGTGCATAGTAGCCCAGTGAGGACTGAGACATTGTGGTTTTGGACATCCGCTGCTTCCATCGCCGAAAGGTATATACATAGGATTCTTTTTGTATCTAAACAATGTAAAAGCACAGTAGTCTTTTGAGTTGTAATTATGGGGGATGTAGATGTCAGTGAACATAACTTGTGTAAGTTAATTATTAACTTATAAATGTATGACATCACTTTATTTAATTGAGAATGTATGAGATGTGATGTTTATTATTGACTCACAGCCCAACAGTGTGGTGGTAAGTTAGTTCACGACCGGGTAAGGTAACGGTAAAATGTGAAAAAGTTTCAGTGATTTTCGGTTAAAGAGAATGAAATTGGGTCGTGATAGAGATTGGTATCAAAACTGTGTTGGCCTGATGTGAGTCATTAATAAAACGTAGGAAAGTACATCCCCATAGTACTGTGCTTTTGTTTAGATATAACTGTGTATACCATGATGGATTGAGCTTAATAAATTATTACAATACAGGAAGTTAGGCACTATGCCAGTTACACGCAAAGGTAGAGGGGCGAGAGCACGTGATAGAGGTAGTAGAGGTAGGCGTGAGAGCCGTTCGGAGCCACTAACTGAGCAGGCTCCACAGAACCCTACTAAGAGAGCAGAGGATACTGAGGCTCGCTTCGCTAGGTTAGAGCGGAGTATTAAGAATTTGGTGGAGATAGTCACGCAGGCCTTGGGCGCCGGCGATAGATGATGTCCCGCGGCATAGCCTACTACTGAACAGACAGCTGCAGAGGCGGAGAGACCTCAGACTACAGAGACTACTACTGCTACACCACCTCTAGTACAGGATACAGATTCTCCTATCGCTCCACAGCAGAGCGGTAGTGATTTGGGGTATAACTGCGACTTAAGCAGGTTGCGAGAGTTTCAAGCGCTGAAACCCCTGGTGTTTAGAGGGGTGAAGGACCCAGTGGTTACGGAGGATTGGGTGTATGAGATGGAGAAACTATATAGGTTTTTTCGATGCACTTCAGCTGAAAAGGTAGCCTTTGCCGTGTTTATGTTGAAAGGCGAGGCCGAGCATTGGTGGAGGTCCACCGAGGTTATTTTGAGGGCTAGACACTCTGAGATCTCATGGGAGATATTTCTAGAGGCCTTCAGGAGACAGTATATCCCAGCCACCGCACAGAGAAAATTACGGATGGAATTTATGAATTTGGTTCAAGGGAACCATACTGTGGACGAGTATGAGTCCAAGTTTATGTCCTTGGGGAGATATGACCCGGACACAATGGGCAGTGAGACCCAAAAGATACAGAAGTTCATGGATGGATTGAGATTGGCCATCCGGACTAAGCTAGCTCCCTTCGACATTATGACTTATGAGGAGGCTGTACATAAGGCTCAGTTGTGTGAGCAAGACTTTGAGCGAAATGCCTCCAAGCTTGGGAGAATCAGTGTTAGAAAGGACAGAGACCGGAAGAGATCCGGGAGGGATAGAGTGGCCAGGAAAGGAGGCCCAAGGTATTTTGAGAAGAGACCTAAGATCGAGAAGGTGCAGGAGAGAGCTGCTAGACCTCCCGTATACCCAGCCTTGACTACACCGAGGGGTATAACTATTGGAGGACCACGACCTACCACGGATTAGTGTAGGAGATGTGGGAGATACCATGGGACTAGGCCATGTCAAATGCCCCATGTTTCATGTTTTAGGTGTGGGAGGCTAGGACATATATTGAGGTTCTGCAATGAGATGATTGAGACTACCTACAGAAGGGTAAGGAGCCTGAGGGAGCTCCTGTTGAGGCAGCAGAGGAGGGCTACCGCTGAGGAGAAAGGGAAACAGGCTGCGGATGTGAGCAGAGGAAGAGTACATGCACTGGATCAGGACATCGCATATGCTTCGACGGATGTGATTAAAGGTACCATCCGAATCTTTGATTTAGAAGCATTGATATTATTTGATCCTGGTGCCATGCATTCTTTCATATCACCTTCCTTTGCAGATAAATTGTTGAAGTGTGTGAAACCAAAATTGTTGGATAAGATGTTAATGATTTCCACAACCATGAATGATAGTCAATTGACTGAGCATGTATGTAGAGATTGTAAGTTAAAGATAGAGGGGAAGGAAATGATAGCCAATCTAATTTTATTGAATATGAATGATTTTGATGTAATCTTGGGAATGGATTGGTTGGCTACCAATCAGGTTGCTATGGATTGTCATGCCAAGACATTGATGTTTTCAGGATTAGACAATCTTATTGTAAATTTTGATGAAAAGAAATGATATGAAACTTGTATAATTGTGGTAAATAAAAGTGTATGATTTTTAAATGCATAATGCTTGAGAGATAAATTCATTGTTTATGATAAATGTTGAATGTGGAGTGATGGTTTATGTTACTAACGATGGAGAGGATAATGTAAAGGGTTCATTGCATACGTGGTTAATATAGATTAGGCACACCCGGAATTGAGGGACATACTCATAATTGCGGATGTCTTTCCGGATGAATTACCAGGACTACCACTCGAAAAGGAAATGGAATTTTGCATAGAGTTAGTGCCTGGTACAGAGCCGATATCGAAACCACCCTATAAAATGGCTCTGATAGAGTTAGAAGAGCTGAAGAAGTAGCTGCAAGAGTTACTGGAGAAGGGCTTTAAAGATCGAGTGTCTCACCTTGGGGAACTCCGGTTCTATTTGTAAGGAAGAAGGATGGAAGCCTCCGACTGTGTATAGACTACCGGTGGTTGAATAAGGCCACCATTAAGAACAAGTACCCCCTTCCAATGATCGACGATTTGATGGATCAGCTCCAGGGAGCCGAAGTGTTTTTTAAGATAGACCTGCGGTCAGGGTACCATCAGTTGAGGATCAGGAGTGGAGATGAACCCAAGACAACATTTCATACCGGCTATGTCCACTACGAGTTTTTGGTGATGCCATTCGGATTGACGAATGCTCCCGCAGCATTTATGGCACTGATGAATGATATATTCAAGACATACCTGGACAAGTTTGTAATAGTGTTCATTGATGACATTTTGGTGTATTCCAAGTCCAGGGAAGATCATGAGGAGCACTTGAGGATAGTTCTGCAGACCCTCCAAGAGAGAGAATTGTATGCCAAACTCAGCAAGTGTAACTTTTGGTTGGAGCATATCTCATTTCTGGGCCATGTTGTGTCGAAGGATAGGGTCTCAGTAGATCCATCCAAGATAGAGGCAGTTGTACAGTGGGAACAGCCCAAGACAGTTACTGAGATTAGAAGTTTTCTGGGATTAGCAGGATATTATCGGAGATTTATAGAGGGTTTCTCCAGACTAGCTGCTCCATTGACACGCCTCACGCGAAAAGATGTTAAATTTGTATGGGATGAGGCATGTGAGAGGAGTTTTGAGGAGCTTAAGCGTCGATTGACCACTGCTCTAGTTCTCACCATTCCTACCAGCTCAGGAGGATTCTCGGTGTATACGGATGCATCACACCAGGAACTGGGCTGTGTGCTTATGCAGGATGGCAAGGTAGTTGCCTATGGATCTAGACAGTTGAAAGATCATGAGAGGAACTACCCGACACATGATTTGGAGTTGGCGACCGTGGTATTTTCTTTGAAAATATGGCGTCATTATCTCTATGGTGAGAAATTTTAGGTGTTCACAGATCATAAGAGACTTAAGTACCTGTTCTCGCAGAAAGAGCTGAATATGAGACAGGGGAGATAGCTCGAACTCCTGAAGGACTATGATTGTGAAATCATGTACCACCCGGGTAAGGTAAATATAGTTGCCGATGCTTTGAGTAGAAAGAACCTTGGGTTGGTGTCATATATGATGGTACGGGAACATGAATTGTTAGAACACTTTACGAACCTCAGTTTGGATGTAACCACACCTGGTTCGAAGAGACTTGAAATCGTGGCTAGTTTGAGACTAGAGCCAGAGTTGATTGGCCGTATTCGGCAAGCTCAGCAGAGCGATCGACGATGCATCGATTGGCTGAGGCAGATACAGACGGGTGTGAGTAGTGATTTTGAGCAGAGTGCTGATGGGTTATTGAGGTTCAGAGACAGAGTATGCATTCCCAAGGATCTTGAGATCAGGAGAATGATTTTATCAGAGGCTCACTCATCGAAGTATACGATACATCCGGGAAGTACCAAGATGTATCAAAACCTTCGGAAGGTTTATTGGTGGTCTGGAATGAAAAGAGACATTGCTGAATATGTCGCTAAGTGTCTCGTTTGTCAGCAAGTGAGGTAGAGCATCAAAAGCCTGCAGGATTATTGCAGCCTCTACCGATACCGACTTGGAAGTGGGAGCATGTCACCATGGATTTTGTGATGGGGTTGCCGAGGACCCACAGAGGTCATGATGCCATATGGGTTATTGTGGACCGGTTGACTAAGTTAGCCCATTTTTTGGCTATGAGAGCTACCGATACTTTGAGTCAGTTGGCGAACCTGTATATTTGAGAGATAGTACGGCTACATGGTGTACCAGTGAGCGTTGTTTTTGATAGGGATGCCCGCTTCACTTCCCATTTTTGGGAACACTTTTAGGAAGCGCTGGAGACCCGACTGAGTTTTAGCACCGCTTTTCATCCTCAGACAGATGGGCAGTCAGAGAGGATTATACAGACCTTGGAGGATATGTTGAGAGCGTGTGTGCTGGATTTTAGAGGCTCTTAGGATGACCACCTGTAGTTAGCCGAGTTCGCTTATAATAATAGCTATCATGCGAGTATCGGGATGGCACCCTATGAGGCATTGTACAGGCGTAGATGCTGTTCCCCTATTGGATGGGAAGAGGTTGGTGACAGACAGATTTTTGCTCCGAACTTAGTGCAGCAGGCATCTGAGGACGTCCAGTTGATATGTGAGAGATTACGGACAGCTCAGAGCAGACAAAAGAGTTATGCTGATAAGAGACGGAGACCACTAGAGTTTGATGAGGGTGAGTTCGTATTTCTGAGAGTTTCTCCATCGAAAGGTATTATGAGATTCGATAAGAAGGGCAAGCTGAGCCTTAGATACATCGGACCTTTTGAGATTTTGGAGAGAGTGGGAGATAAAGCGTATAGGTTGGCATTGCCACCGGACTTGGCGAATGTCCAGAACGTCTTCCACGTCTCGATGCTTCAGAAGTATCACCCGGACCTGACACACGTGATAAGATATGAGCCGTTGGAGCTCAATGAGAGTATGACGTATCTTGAGAAGCCAGTTCGGATATTGGATAGAAAAGAGAAAGTGATGCGGAATAAGACAATTTCCTTAGTGAAAGTTCTTTGGCAACATCACACGGCGAAAGAGGCCACATGGGAATTAGAGAACTTGATACGGGAGAAGTACCCCCAACTTTTTGAAGGGTGACTTGGTTCTAATTTGGAGCACCAAATTCCTTGAAGGAGGGGAGAATGTGAGACCCCGTATATGTATAGTTGTAATGTGTAATGAATATGAATGGACTTGTAATGTAAAGTATGATTGATGTAAGTCCATGGATTCAATGTACGTATGTGTAATATGAATTGTAACGTACATACAAGTTTCATTGAGTATGAATATGAAGAAATGAGTTCTTGTAAGTGATGAATGTGATTGGAACTCAAAATGAGTAGTGTGGTAAAATGGAATGAAGTTAAGCTTCCATTTAGTTTGGAATGTGATACTTTTGGATATACAATGAATGCACACAAGTTTCACTGTGCATAAGGTATGAATGGATGCCATTTTCAAGTTATAAAGGTGGATGGATGAGAAAATAGCCATGGCAACAGATTAAGGATGTGTTGGTGTGAGTTGCAGCAAGGAAACTGCAGGAAATCTGGAAAGTATGAAGGCCAGATCGATCTCATAGGATGAGAGATCGATCTGGAAGAGCCAGAATACTTTTATTTGGGCAATGGAATAGAGCAGATCGATCTCCAATGGGGCCAGATCGATCTCCTAAGCATTCTGTAATGAAAAGATCGATCCTCAAGCACCAGCTCGATCTCCTTAGCTCTCTGTTTGGGAGCAGATCGATCTCATGCTTCGACAGATCGATCTCATGCTTAAAATGTCGTGAAAATGAGAGATTTAAGGGGACCAGATCGATCTCCTCTTAGACCAGATCGATCTCCTCAAGCTATTTCTATATAAGGAGTGCTGGAAATCTGAAAATTTCAGGAAAAATACCAATCTTCCATTTCTAACCCAAAAACCTAACTTCCTCTCTCTAAAATCAGCCATTTCCAGCAAGAATTGAGGGGAGATCATTAGACGCTAAGTTGTTTATCTTGAGGAAGAGAATAACATAGTTGGAACCCAAAATCCCATTTTGGGTATTGAAGGAGCTAAGGGCATTGACATTTGGAGCAAGAAGAAAAATCAGATTTGGTAAGATTCTAACACTCCAATCCAAATACATTATCTATTTAATTGATTTTGGAGTTGTTTGGCATGAGCATGGATGGATGGAAACACCTAGGTTGTGTTAGAAACAAATGTAACCTAGAAAATGGAATGCCTCTAGTGTGAGAAAGTATGATTTGGGGAGTTGGTGGTTTATGAGTTATGATAAGTTGTTAAATGAGTAATGTAGGTGATTTGGAATGGTTATGTGGAGTTATAATGTGGGTTTAAGTGAAATTGTGAAAATGAGTATGTATATGCTTGATAAAATGCCATAGTGAGGGAATTCATGAAATATGAACACTATGAGCTTAATGTTGATTTAATATCGATTTGGAATAAGTTAATAGGCCTAAGAAGATCCATAGACTTGAGTTATGGGTAATAGAATGAAACAAGGCCTTATGAGTGTTAATAGAAACTATAGGTCGAATTGACTATAGTGAACACACGGTGTCCTATTATATGGATCGAATATAATGTGGAATATGATTATACGCAGTTTCGAAGAGTCTAGTGGAGACGAATCGAACCGTACGAGTAAGCAGCTTAAGGAAGTGGAATCACGCATCGCGATTCCAGGTAAGGGAGTTCTGTAAGTATATAGAGGTAGTTACTCGTATTTTATGGATGTATAGGGCTTTGGAAATGTGCATCAGTTTATAGAAATGTGTTTGAAGATGTATGGAAATTACTATGGGTATTTGGATGAGATTTGCTTGTTTGAAATGGTTATTGAAAAAGGGATAGTAAGGCTAATAATTGCAAAAATCACGTGTTTTGAATGCTTTTACAAAACACAATGCTTTGATTTGAGCAAATAAAAGGATAGGCTGGCTAATACTTGAATGATGTTGTGAAATAGCCCATGTGAGGCGCTAAGCATGTTTTGAGATGTTTTGAATGCATGTGAGCCACCTATCGTGTGTATGTGATTTAATTCGCGCTAGAGCCTCGCTCGCGCTGGATTTCTATGTTTTCACTTGTGTGAAATGTGCTGGAGCTTAGCTTGCACTTAAATTTGAATTGGGATGATGTTTATAAACCATACTGGAGCTTACGCTCGTATGTGGATTTGAGTGGTTTTTCTTATGCATATAACTGTACTGGAGCTATGCTCGTACCTGGTTTTCTTCATATTTTTATGCATAAATGCCGTACTAGAGCGTTGCTCGTACGAAGTGATTGGTTTTGATGCATGAATTCGTGCTAAAGCGTAACTCCCGCTGGTTTTCACACTGTGGTATGTATGAGGCCGTGGTGAGAGATACGGATTAACTCAGGGAACCCAACAGGCCTGACAAACCTCTTGAGTGGGGTGAGGGTGAGGGGCTAGGACCTGACATAATCCATTCAGGGAACCCAACAGGACTAACAGACCTCTTGAGTGGTGTGAGGGTGAGGGGCTAGGACCTGAATCAAGGAACCCAACAGGGGCGAGCAAGGCCATGATGGGCTAGGACCTGGTATTGAAGGTACTCCCACACGCTCTTAAGACTATAAAGGTTACACTCCGTATGGGGTAGATAAGACCTACGGCAGGCACCCCTAACCTTGTTATGGGTTCGCGGAGTACGATGTACCGTGTATATCACACGGAGTACGATGTACCGCGTGGTGGTTACTTGAATTGAGAAAGTCTGGCGGAGAACTAACACCTTCGTACCAGCATGATACCCCGCACACCGTGATCCGTGTGGTCTGGGATGATATGTGACAATTGGCCAACGTAGTCACTTGAGATATAGTAACATGTCTCCTTGCTTGATTTACTTACTGCCACATGATTTTAAATCTCTAAGTGTGATTTGTGATTGTTTAAGGTAGACCCGAAGGAGGGGTCAAGCCTCGTGGAATTGATTTGTGTAATGAAAATGAGGTTGTGATTGTGAATTGATGTGATGAGATTATATGTGTTTGAGAAAGAGTTTTATGACGTGGGTTTAAAACAGAGGTTTTTTAATGAATTGCCCTTTTTATGAATTTAAATGAGATTGAGCATGAGATGATTTATACATGATGTTTTTACCATGTTTTATATGCCAATGTACATGATTTTGATACATGATATATAAGTATACTCATATGGCATAGTTTTATTCCTCATGCTCCTACCATAAATGATTTATACATAACACTATCAGCATGTAGATAGAGTAGTTATCTACCATGCTTGCTTTATTGCCTTACTGAGCGTGTGGTTGCTCATCCCTCTCTACTTTCCCCCTCCTACAGAGCGTGCATAGTAGCCCAGTGAGGACAGAGGCATTGTGGTTTTGGACATCCGCTGCTTCCATCGTCGAAAGGTATATACACATGATTCTTTTTGTATCTAAACAATGTAAAAGCACAGTAGTCTTTTGAGTTGTAATTATGGGGGATGTAGATGTCAGTGAACATAACTTGTGTAAGTTAATGATTAACTTATAAATGTATGACATCGCTTTATTTAACTGAGAATGAATGAGATGTGATGTTTATTATTGACTCACAGCCCAACAGTATGGTGGTAAGTTAGTTCACGACCGGGTAAGGTAACGGTAAAACGCGAAAAATTTTCAGTGATTTTCGGTTAAAGAGAATGAAATTGGGTCGTGACAGATCTACAAGGCTAAAATTAAACAAATACTAAAATTAATAACAATGATAAACTAAGGAAACTGAAACGGAGCAAAAATTACTTACAATGCTCCAAGCAATTAAAAGAAAAACCTACAAAAGATAATTAAAACAGATAAAATTAATTAACGCAATTAAAAAGCAAATATGAAAATAAAGAAACAAAATTAATTAAACTAAAATTAAACAAGCCTAAAATAAAATATGCATGTCATTAAACTACTTAAAAAAATGCAAATTAAGCTATCCTAAAATTTAATAAATTAAAACTTCTATTAACCTAAAGAAATTCTTAAATCTAACTAAGAAATTAACTACCTATATAAAAAACCTAAATTAAATCTAATTCTAACTAATTACTATCAAGAAAACAAAATCTAAATAATACTTGAGAAATAAATATTTTTGGATTTTAAAATGAAGGGTAAATTAAAAATACATGAAATAACTCTACACCTAATAAAAATAAATTAACTATTATCCTAATTAACACTAATCACTAATTTAACAAACAATGAAAATCTATTTTTCCTAACTTAAAAAATAATGTAAATAACATAAAAGAAATAAATCCCAACATGCTTAAACTAATTACAACATTAAACAATATGGCCAAACGTGGCCTTAAACTAAATGTCCCGAGCTATCTCGGTCCCGTGTATGCAAGTATTATACATCTTCTCCATTTCCAGATTTTGGTCGGTGATGTCCGTGCTGCATCCAGGCTACCTCCCTACATCCAGCTATTGTTGCACAACTTTCTGCTGCACGGGTCCTCGACATATTGTGCTGTCCACAACCTGCTTCAGGTGCTGCTCACAACCTACTCCAGATGTTGCTTCATGTGTTGTCCAGGTCTTCTCCAAATGTTGAAATAGACACAAAGAAGGAAATGCATGAAAGTAACTTGAATGCATGAAAAACAGAGGATTAGACGGTATCATTCAGCCCATCCTTCATGATGTGTTCATCCAGAAAACAATAAATCACAGAGACAAGACTCATAGAAAAAAAATCATCTGCAAAGACCCGAAACTTCAGCAAATACTATATAATCTGAACAGAAAAACAGTAGAAACACAAAGGAAACCGAGCAACATGGATTAATGTTGATTACGCAGATAAATGAAAATGAACAGTACACTAGTTAAATAACAGAGTAGAACAGAGGAGAGTGTGTAACCCATGTCCACTGCATTAGTTCAGTCATCTTATGCTCTGCTCCACACACGACAGCAAACCTGCCCTCATCAATACCAGCCAGCAAAAATTAAAAGAAGAAGAAATAAGACAATTTCGAAATGAATAAATGCAAAACAAATATAACTAAATGTAAATATAATAACCGACAGCTTGATGATCTAAAATGTAGAACAGTGAGGTGATAATCTAATACCTTAGATGGAATTAGATAATGAAACTGAGACTACAGGGCAGTAATAGTCCTTCAACTTAAAGCGAAAGAAGAAAACTCAATAGCTGTATATGAAAACGAACTAGAAGAAACTATAAAACAGACAAATGCTGTCACAACCCAAATTACCTGAAAATCAGAGTAAATTTTTTGCTTTTCTGTTTATTATTTAATTCTTACCTTTCTCTCAACGTGACCATCTTACCAAATAGTTGGGCTATGATTCGGTGTTAGTCACCTCTCACCTATTTACCTTTCCATTTCCATAATCACATTTACATATCAGAGTTTACTATCTTTTGACTTTAAATAATACATACACAATGGTATTTATATCTCTACATCCCCGACATTATATCCATTTACAGTACTGTGCATTACATATTTAGATACAAAACCATACAAATGTGTATACCTATCTCTCGACAGGAAGCAGCGGATAACAAGAATGCAAGTCATCAGCCGCTTAATAACTATTGCGAGTACTCTGAAAAGATGGGAAAATAAGGGGGTGAGTAAACCAGACGCTCAGTAAGGCAATTATGGAACTAAGTAGATAGCTCCACTATCTACATGCTCATAATGCCATGCTCTTAAAATCCATTTCTTTTCATTAAAATCTCCAGCACAAAATCATGCATATATCCATGACATAGTTTATCAAAACTATTTGTGCATTTGGAAAGCATGTAATTCATGCATCAATAGCATTTTATGTGACATCCTTAAAACATAATTAGCATGAAGTAAATTAAGATCATGCATTCTTTCATGTCATGTAAGACAAATCATAAATTTAAAATGAAAGCATGGAAAACATCATCATGCTACTGCATTCAAACCATTTCATTAAAATAGCAGTATAAACCAACCCTTCTGGGTCAATCATCTCATAAAACAATTCATTAAAATTCATTATAAAACTTCGGTTATAAAATAACCCTTCTCTCAGGGTCACATATCATAAAATCCTCTAAAACATATATTAGCATAGTAAAACAAATCATAAAATTGGGGGCTTGACCCCTCCCTCGGGTCTACCCTGGTCTATCGAGATCATAAGTTATATCATGTGAGACAAGTCGGTGACTATATCAGAAACAACAAGGACTATGGCCATAACCTAGTGATCCCTGGTAACACGGTACCTAGTGTGTGGGGTATCACACCTAAAACGGGAGGTGGGTCAGTCCTACCCGCCAGAACAACATAACATCAGGATTGCGAGGGCAAGGCTTGCTGCCTCGTGTCTAATGCTACTCCACTCCAACAATCCCCATGGTAAAGTGTACTCCGTGAACCCAAGCTCAGTCAGGGGTGCCTATAATAGGTCTTATCCACCCATACCATCTCTGTCTCAGTATACACGTGTGAGCATATCATCTCACTGTGACACACAGTCTACGGGAGGCTCCAACACGGCTATATGCATGTCATATAAATCCCTGTGTGAGCGAAGCTCTAGCACGGCTCCATGCATATTCATGATATCTGAAAACCTCGTGCGAGTGAAGCTCTAGGACGGTTTCATAAAAATTAGTAAAATCTGCCTACGAGTAGCACTCCAGTACAACATAAAAATGAATTATAAATCCATAGAAAATCATGTGCGAGCAATGCTCCAACACGAATGAATGCTCAAGTAAATCAAAACTTCAACAAGCAATGCTCCAGTACGACTTTATGCATAAATACATTAAATCTAGTGCGAGTTACACTCCAGCACGCCTTTTATGCAATATCATATCAAAACTGGATACGAGCTAGGCTCCAGCACCTCTCATGCATGTCAAATCATTAAAACTAGTGCGAGCAATCGCTCCAGCACCATTTTATGCATTTAAGTCAAAACAGTTAAAACCGTCAAAACCGTCAAAACAGTCAAAACAGGGTGCGAGCTAGGCTCTAGCACTTCTCATGCATTTCACAACAGTAAAATCAGTGCGAGCAACTGCTTTAGCACATTTCATGCATATGATGTCACACAAGTCGGTGTGAGCAACTGCTCAAGCACATTTATGCACACTCACAAATGCAGATATAGTGCGAGCTATGCGCCAGCACTATCTGTTTCCATATAAACTTGATAGTTGGCCCATTTTCCAAAGAAATTTCATTTAAATCTTAATAACACTTACATAGTGTTATCTTGTGAAATTTATTCAATTATTAGCCAATCTATCGATTCGCTTCGATTAAAACCAAGAAAATTCTTTAAATCATAAAATCCTTAAATCATGCATTTCATGCATGTCATGCATTCACCATCCTTAGGTGAATTCCCTCAATAGGGGTAAAATAGCATTTTACCTATTTCGAGTCCTTAAAATCTTTAAACCATTTTTAGGACCTTTATACAATATCAATGTATACATACATATTCAGTGTATACAAAAGCTATTTAAAGTACGCGTAGCTAGCTCTAGCTACTCACACAATTCCCTTACCTCATTTTTTTGTACAGTCTGATCTTTCCACTGATGACTTGTCACGCAGTCCGATTTGCTCCGAATCCAATCTCCAAAATTACGGATAAATATTCATCAAGTCAAATACAATACAATTAATTGTATTTCATATTTTTTGGGCTTAATTTAAATCATTGGGCCCGTTTACCCATATTGGGCTCAAGTGCACTATAATGGGCTATAATCAACCTTATGCATGTTTTCCACTTACTATTTTTATTATCGAGGCCTATTGGGCTCACTGGGTCCATCAGTATATATTGGACCTCATTCTAAATTATCGAATAACTTATGAATTATTAAAACAATTATCCCAATTTCCAGAATATAATTCATTTAATTCAAAAATTAAATTCGTAATTTATAGGGTAAATTTCTAATACGTATAACAATGTAAATTATCGTAAATAAGGGTTACTTACCCGAGATTCCATGATAGTACGTAAATCGAGGCTGTCTCATGCTCTCGTTTGATGTTAATCGTCGAGCTACACAATTTAATATTTTTCGAGTAAACTTTCAGTCGATTATTTATCAAATTAAATATTTCAAAATTCAAATCGATCAATTAGACCGCTTATCGACTTACCCGTAGCTCGATTGCAACCCTGGAATTTTTCCCAATTTTTCCTCTTTTCTTTCCTTTTTTTTTCCTTTTTCTTTTTGGCTGAACAGGTCCGGTCCGATCCGGTTTAGCGCAGAAGCTTGTTCACTAAACCGCCGACCAGTTCAGGGCTTCTTTGGTCATGTCAGTGTCCTCCGGTCGGTTCTTGGGGTGCCACTGCCGCTGTTCGGCGTGCCTCAGCCTGGGGACCTCTCGGTCTGGTCCAATCACCGTCGGTGGCCGTCGAATTTCCTCTTTTCCTCTGCGGCAATTTCTTCTTTGATCTGTCAGATTTCGACGTCGGTGGGGCGCGTCCCTACCGCTGGTGGGTCACATGGTGCTGGGCTTCCTTTTTCGGTGGGCTTCATGTAAGAACCGATATTTTTATCGTAAGAGCAAAAGGGAATGAATAGAAATTTACGAGTGCATTTAAAAATGCAAAAGGATTGAAATGAAATTCCTGAACACGTGCAAGGGTAAAACGGTCAAAAGATCGAAAGCCGATATAAATTCGACAAGAAAATTTAATTAAAAATAGGGATTTGAGAAATCTTGATTAATAACAAATAAATAATTAAATTTCGGGTTAAATAGATCAAGATATGAATTTATTGGAATAAATCAAAATTTTCAATTCGAAAAATAATCTCGAAAATAATCGAAAATAATACCGAAAAGGTAAAATCGGACTGATAAATTTAATTACGGATTAAATGAATAAAATAGAATTATTTTAGATATTTTTGGGAATTTTATTATTATTTTATTGAATAAAATAATAATAAAATTTAATTATAAATAATAAAAAAATGAAATAGAGAATGCGAATCTGGAAAATCACGGAAACAAAGGAAATGATGAAAGCGAGGAAGCCAAGAACTGAGGGAGTCGGTTCCCTCCGTTCGGTAGGCCACCGGTGAGGCACAGGTGCAGATAATGACCGAAGAAGAGCCCGACCACCAGGAGACCCACCAGCCACGGCGGCACGTCGTGGAGTCACCGGAATCGACAGATCGGAAGAAGAAATGCCACAGGAGAGATACCTGGATTCGCCGATGATGGCATCGATTTGGTCCAAGCCGAGGCCCGATTTAGGAAGCCCATGCGATGGTGCACCGAACGGCGGTCGAATCGGCATGAGAACCGACCCGGACGGCGTCGGAATGACCAAATGGTGACTGAACCGACCGAACCGGACTGAACCGGCCAAACTGAACCGGACCGAATCGGCGGTCTGAATGGTGTTAAACCAGACCGAACCGATTCAGCCAAAAAGAGAAGGAAAAAAGGAAGAAAAGGGGAAAAATAAAAAGAGGAAAAATTGGGGAAAATTTCAGTGATGCAATCGAGCTTCGGGCAAGTCGGTATGCAGTCGAATTGACCGATTTAATTTTCAAAATATTTAATTTGATAAATAATCGACTGAAAGTTTACCCAGAAATATATTTAATTGTGTAGCTCGACAATTGGCATCAACCGAGAGCTCGAGACAGCCTTGATTTGTGTACTATCATGGAATCACGGGTAAGTACCCCTTATTTACGATAATTTGCATCGTTATGCGTATCGATGAATTACGAATTTAATTTCCGCATAAATGAATTAAATTTTGGAAAATTGAATAAATTGTCGTAAATACTAAATTGAGATATCCAAAAATTTAGAACGAGGCTAAATAAATACGGATGCGCCCAGTGAGCCCAATAGGCCTCGATAGAGTGAGAAAACGACCTTAAGAACGATTAAGGCCCATTGTGTTGCAATCGGGCCCAATATGGGTAAACGGGCCCAATGATTTAAATTAAGCCCAGAAAAATATGAAATACAATTAATCATATTGTATTTGACCTGATGAATATGTATCCGCAGTTTCGGAGATTAGATTGGGAGCAAATCGGACTGCGTGACGAGTCATCAGTGGAAAGGTCAGACTGTACAGAAAAATGAGGTAAGAGAATTGTGTGAGTAGCTAGAGGTAGCTATGCGTATTTTAAATAGTTTTTCTATACACTGATTATGTATGTATACACGGTTATTGTACAATGATCTAAAAAGTGGTTTAAATTATTTTAAGGATCGAAATAGGTGAAAAGACTACTTTACCCCTATTGAGGGAAGTTCACCTAAGGATGGTGAAAGCATGACATGCATGAAATGCATGATTTAAGGAATTTTCCGAGTTAAAGAATTTTATTGATTGTAATCTAAGCAAATCGATAGATTGGCCAGAAACTGCATAAATTTCATAAGATAACACTACGTAAGTGTTATTTATATTTAAATGGAAATTTCTTTGGAAAATGGTCAACTATCAAGTTTATATGGAAACAGATAGTGCCGACACGTAGTTCGCACTATATCTGCATTTGTGAATGTGCATAAATGTGCTTGAGCGGTTGCTCGCACCTACTTGTGTGGCATCATATGCATGAAATGTGCTAGAGCATGGTGCTCGCACTGATTTTTATTATTGTGAAATGAGAGTTGCTGGAGCCTAGCTCGCACTCTATTTTGACATGTTTAATATGTTTTGACTTGTTTTGACTGAATATGCATAAAGAAGTGCTGGAGCAATTGCTCGCACTAGTTTTTATGATTGACATGCATGGGAGATGCTGGAGCCTAGCTCGCATCCACTTTTGATATGATAATTGCATAAAAGCCGTGTTGGAGTGTAACTCGCACGAGATTTGATTTAATTATGCATAAAGCCGTGCTGGAGTGTAACTCACACGAGATTTGATTTACTTGAGCATTCATTTGTGCTGGAGCGTTGCTCGCACAAAGTTTTATATGGTTTTCATAATTCATTTGAATGACGTACTGGAGTTTTTCTCGTACGAAGTTTTCATTGAGTTTTTATACACATCCGTACTAGAGCATTAATCGTACGTGGATTTTACTTGAATTTATAATCAGTTTAAGTCGTACTGGAGCACTGCTCGTACACAGATTTCATTGATTTCTATGAAACCGTGCTAGAGCTTCGCTCGCACGAGATTTTCAGATATCATGAATATGCATGGAGCCGTGCTAGAGCTTTGCTTGCATAGGAATTTATATTACATGCATATAGCCGTGTTGGAGCCTCCTATAGACTATGTGTCACAATGAGATGATATGCTCACATGTGCATTTTGAGACAGAGATGATTTGAGTGGATAAGACCTATTACAGGCACACCTGACTGAGCTTGGGTTCACGGAGTACATTTTACCGTGTATGTCACGCGGAGTACGCTGTACCGTGGGGATTGTTGGAGTGGAGTGGCATTAGCCACGAGGCAGGCAAGCCTTGCCCTCGCAATCCTGGTGTTATGCTGTTCTAGTGGGTAAGACGACCGACCTCCCATTTTAGGTGTGATACCCCGCACACTAGGCACCGTGTTGCCAGGGATCACTAGGATATGGCCATAGTCCTCGATGTTACTGATAATTACCTGATTGTCTCACATGATATAACTTGTGGTCTGTTAGACCAGGGTAGACCCGAAGGAGGGGTCAGGCCCCCGATTTTACGATTTGATGATTTTATGATTTTATGATTTGTGACCCTGAAAGAAGGGTGGTTTTATAACCGAAGTTTTATAAAGCATTTTATTGAATTGTTTTATGAGATGATTGACCCAGGAGGGTTAGTTTATACTGCAATTTAACGAAATGATTTAAATGTAGCAGCATGATGATGTTTCCATGCTTTTATTCAAATTCATGATTTGTCTTACATGACATGAAAGAATGCATGATCTGGATTTGCTTCATGCTTATTATGATTTAATGATGTCACATAAAATGCTTTGATGCATAAGTAGTATGATTTATATATGCACGAACAGTTTTATAAACTAAGTCATTGATGGTTGCATGACTTTGTGCTTGATGATTTTAATGAAAAGAAATGGATTTAAGGGCATGGCATTATGAGCATGTAGATAGTGGAGCTATCTACTTACTTGCATAATTGCCTTACTGAGCGTGTGGTTTGCTCACCCCCTTATTTTCCCATATTTTTAGAGCACTTGCAATAGTTATTGAGCGACTAAGGACTTGTATTTTGGGTATTTGCTGCTTCCCATCGAGAGACAGGTATACACTTTGTATAGTTTTGTATGTGAACATGTAATGTACAGTACTGAAAATGGACATTGATGTCGGGGATGTAGAGTTATAAATACCATTGAGTATGTATTTAATTAAAGTCAAAGATAGTAAACTCTGATATATAAATGTGATTATGGAAATGGAATTGGTAATAGTGTGAGGTGACTAACACCGAATCATAGCCTAATTGTTTGTAGGATGGTCACGATGAGAGAAAGGTAAGAATTAAATAATAAATGAAAAAGTGAAAAATTTACTCTGATTTTTAGGTAATTTGGGTCGTGATAGTTTAATGGTATCAGAGCTTGAGTTGGCTTGATATAAGTCAGTGTTAGTGGTTAAGGAAGTTTACATCTTCATGTACTATGCATTGTTTAGATACAATTGTGTATATCGAGATGGAAGTGCAGCTAAGAATTTGGTTTTGAATGCAAGAATATAGACTCATGAACAGATAGCCGCCATGGTATAAGGACGAGTACACGAGCTCGAGGCCGTAGAGATAGGCCCGAGAGTTGTACTTAGTCGCCACATGAGACTCGAGATGAGATTGACGTGGAGGCTGGTATTGAGCATGCCCCACAGAGTCCGACAGAGAGGTCAGACAGAGTCTGGTAGAGAGATCAGACAGTATTGAGACACGCTTGGCGAGGTTGGAACGGAGTGTGGAGAATATATTGCGAGCTAATTGCTCAGAGTATGCATGGTATTTGAGGGCGAGTTGGAGCATTAATTGAAGTTCGCTCGATCCATCTTAAGAGTTAGACATCCAAAATAGACATGAAAAATAATTCTAGATGTTTTTCGGTGACAAAATATCTCGGACATTGTTTAAAGGAAGATACAGATGATAGTATTTACTCTGACCCAGAGGAACTGATTGATTAACGAGTATGAAACTTAGTTTATATTCCTGGGCAGATATGACTCTGACACGATGAACAGTGAGAGTCGAGACGTTTGAAAATTCATGGAAGGACTCAGATTGTCAATTAGAGTCCGATTAGCCCGTTAGATATCGCTACCTATGTCGAGGCAGTGCGTAGACTACAGTTGTGTGAATAAGATCATGAGTTGCATGCCTCTGAGATTGAAAAAGGTAGTAAGGGCCGAAATAGAGACAAAAGTGAATAGAGGATGACAGAGATGTTAGAATGGGAAAAAGGTAGTTTGGTAAAAGCTTAGAGCTGATGAGTCACGGGGTAAGTTGATTGATAAACCCCAATGTATCTAATTTCAACACTATTAAGGGGTATTATGATTAGAGGACCCAGACCTGCTATGTAGCAGTGTAGCAGTGTAAACAATGTAGAATATGTGGTAGTTACCACGGATATAAGATGTTGGACGAAAGTGAGTGTATGCCTTGGACCAGGACACTTTTGATGTTTCGTAGGATGTGGTGGAAGATACCACACTGGTTGTGAATAATGAAATAATTATTTTGAGTAATCCTGGTGCCACGCATTTATTCATACCGCCTTCAGTTGCTTATAAATTAGTGAAAAATGTGAAGCCTGTACCCTTAAGCAAGATGATGATGGTTAGATGATTATCACTAACTAAAAATGGGTATAGAGATTGTAAGTTGAAAATAGGGATGAAAACATCACTGAAATGTGTATTGTAAGTTTGACAAGTAATGAAAGAGGAGTAGCGATATGTAAAGTAAATTGGATTAAGCAATATGTAGTGTATATGGATTGCGACCAAGATAAGGGGTAGATATATCTACACCCAGTCGATGTGGTCAAATCTGAGGGTTAATAACGGTATTTCAAAATACTTCCTTGCCTGAAGATTTGACAGCGTCTAGAAGCGCACACATAGCTTATAAGCTAAAATTGACAGTCGTAGTCATTATATATACATTTAAAATTGGGTACCTTTGCTGGTACGATAAAGAAATATAGAATTTGATTAATCATGAAGGTTTAAAAAAATTTAAAATTTTATAAAAGTCGTTACTATAAGAAAAAGGAAATGACATGAGTTAGTATCTTGAACAGAAGTGATTACGAAATGACGTTATACATTTATGCGTACATAGGTCAAGAACATGGGTGATTGAAATAATGAGTGAAACTCAACTACGATGAGGTATTTAAACTTTACCTGGATTGATTGGTTGTCATCTTTAGTGATGATATTTTGATGTATTCAAAGTCCAAGGAAGAGCATGAGTAGTAGCAACAGGAAACTGTCTTACAGACTAGGTGTTGAGAGTTTCTCGAAATGGGCTACTCAGTTGACACGAATCGTTTGGAAAAAGATTTCATACGAGTGGTATGATAAGTATGAAAATGGCTTCAGTGATTTTTAGTATGTTAAAGCAATGAACTGACCACTGTAAGTAATCTCACCATAACCAACAGCTCAAGAGGTTTCAGTATGTATGGATACCTCAAAATAAGGATTGGGCTATGTATTGATGTAAAATGGGAAGATAGTCATTTATGGATCTAGACAATTCAAGGATTATGAGAGAAACTATCCGACCCATGATTTAGAGTTGGCATTCGTAGTGTTTACACTGAAAGTATGGTGCCACCACTTAAATGGTAAGAAATTTCGGGTATGCACTGATTGTAAAAGCCCCGGGTAATCGTTTTCACAGAAAGAGTAGAATACGAGATAACCAAGAGGGTTAGAGCTTTTAAGGATTATGATTGTGAACATTGTACCACCCAGAAAAGGCTATTGTAAAGGCTGATGCCTTGAGCAGAAAGAGCCTCGGGATGGTATCACATATGATGGTCAGGGAGCGTGAGCTGCTAGAGCAGTTGTGAACCTCAGTAGTGATGAGAATCCCTTCTGATGATGACGGTGATTTTGTGACAGCTAGCCTGAGATTAGAACCCGATTTGTCAAGCTTAGCGTGATGATCGACATGGTGTCGATAGTGTGGGTCAGATTCAGAAGGGTATAGTGACAGAGTTCACAGAGAGTGATGATGACTTACAGAGGTTCAGAGATAGTATAAGTGCTCCCCAAGACTATAGTTGATGATATAGTATTATTGCCAGAAGCTCACTCTTCGGGATATACAGTGCATCCGGGAAATAATAAATATATTGGAATCTCTGAAAATGGTATTGGTGGTCAGATATAAAAAGAAATATTGTAAAGATTGTGGAGAAGTGTCTCCTATGTCAGCGGATTAAGGTAGAGCCATAGATGTATGCAGAGTCATTGCAGCCTCTACCTATAGTGACACAGAAATGGGAACAAGTTACCATGGATATTGTGATGGGTTATAGAGGACCCGGATAAATCACGAGGTTATCTGGGTGATAGTCGATAGATTGATTAAGTCTACCCACCTTCTGGCTAAGGAAATCCCCAGATACTCTGAGTGTGTAGGCGAATTTATGTGAATGGAAAATCGTGATACATTATGTAGCGTTCCAGTGAGCATGGTATCAAATAGGGATTCCCGCTTCACTTCCCATGTCTGGGAACGTTTTTTAGGAAGCTATGGGAACCCGATTGAGTGTTAGCACAGCTTCCATCCTCAGACAGATAGTCAGTCAGAGAGGACTGTACAGGTTCTGGAGGATGTGAAGAGAGCATGTGCCATTGATTTTATGAGCTGCTGGGATGATCAGTTGTTACTACTCAAATTCGCCAGTAATGACAGTTGTCACTTGAGTATCGGGAAGACTTTATATCAGGCATTGTATGGCCAAAGGGATTGTTCCCTTACTTGGATAAGAAAAAGTGGGTGACAGATAGAAAATTGTTCCCGAATTGGTAAGATAAACCTCTGAGGATGTTTAGATGATTTGTGAGAAATTAAGAACACCTCAGAGTAGACAGAAAAGCTATGCTGACAAGAGACAGAAACCATTGGAATTCACCGAGGGTGAATTAGTATTGTTGGCAGTTACTTGTCTTAAGGACGTAACGAGATTCAGATAGAGATTGGACAAGTGGGAGATAAGACCTATAAGTTGGCGTTACCACTTGAATTAGCAGGTATCCACAATGTGTCCTATCTTTTGATGCTTTGGAAATACTATCCGAATCTAGCATATGTGATTGGATATGAGCTCCAATAGTTTAGCTCAATGAAAGTATAATGTATGATTGGAGAATCGATTCAAGTATTAAACAGGAAGGAGAAAGTGTTGAGGTTTAAGATGATCTCCCTAGTTAAGTATGTTGATAGCATTACACTCCGAAAAAAGTCACTTGAGGATGACAGTATATGATACGATAGATGTACCCGGAGTTATTTATGGACTCATATGACTTGGTTCTAATTTGGAAGACCAAATTTCTTAAGTGGGGGAGATTGTAAGACCCGATATTTTTATCGTAAGAGCAGAAGGGAATGAATAGAAATTTACGAGTGCATTAAAAAATGCAAAAGGATTGAAATGGAATTCCCGAACACGTGCAAGGGCAAAACAGTCAAAAGATCGAAAGCCGGTATAAATTCTACAAGAAAATTTAATTAAAAATAGGGATTTGAGAAATCTTGATCAATAACGAATAAAAAATTAAATTTCGGGTTAAATTGATCAAGATATGAATTTATTGGAATAAATCAAAATTTTCATTTCGAAAAATAATCCCGAAAATAATCAAAAATTATACCGAAAAGGTAAAATCGGACTGATAAATTTAATTACGGATTAAATGAATAAAATAGAATTATTTTAGATATTTTTGGGAATTTTATTATTATTTTATTGAATAAAATAATAATAAAATTTAATTATAAATAAATAAATAAATAAATGAAATTGAGAACGCGAATCTGGAAAATTGCGGAAACAGAGGAAATGGCAAAAGCGAGGAAGTCGAAACTGAGGGAGTCGGTTCCCTCCGTCTGGCAAGCCACCGACGAGGCACAGGTGCGGATAATGACCGGGAGAGGAGTCCGACCACCGGGAGACCCACCAGCGACGGCGGCACGCCGTGGAGTCGCCGGAATCGACAGATTGGAAGAGGAAATGCCGAGGGAGAGATACCTCGATTCGCTGGTGATGGCGTCGATTTGGTCCAAGCCGAGGCCCAATTTAGGAAGCCCATGCGATAGCGCACCGAACGGCGATGGAATCGACCGGAGAATCGGCCGGACGGCGCCGGAATGACCAAATGGTGACTGAACCAGCCGAACCGAACTGAACCGACCAAGCCGAATCGGACCGAACTGGCTGTCTGAATTGGGTTGAACCGGACCGAACCGATTCAGCCAAAAAGAGAAGGAAAAAAGGAAGTAAAAGGGAAAAAGAAAAAGAGGAAAAATTGGGGAAAATTTCAGTGATGCAATCGAGCTTCGGGTAAGTCGGTAAGCAGTCGAATTGACCGATTTAATTTTTGAAATATTTAATTTGATAAATAATCGATTGAAAGTTTACCCGAAAATATATTTAATTGTGTAGCTCGATAATTGGCATCAACTGAGAGCTCGAGACAGCCTCAATTTGTGTACTATCATGGAATCACGTGTAAGTACCCCTTATTTACGACAATTTGCATCGTTATGCGTATTGATGAATTACGGATTTAATTTTCGCATAAATGAATTAAATTCTGGAAAATTGAATAAATCGTCGTAAATATTAAATTGAGATATCCAAAAATTTAGAACGAGGCTAAATAAATACTGATGGGCCCAGTGAGCCCAATAGGCCTCGATAGAGTGAGAAAACGGGCTTAAAACCTATTAAGGCCCATTATGGTGCAATCAGGCCCAATATGGGTAAACGGGCCCGATGATTTAAATTAAGCCCAGAAAAATATGAAATACAATTAATCGTATTATATTTGACCTGATGAATATGTATCCGCAGTTTCGGAGATTGAATTGGGAGCAAATCGAACTGTGTGACGAGTCATCAGTGGAAAGGTCAGACTGTACAGAAAAATGAGGTAAGGGAATTGTGTGAGTAGCTAGAGGTAGCTACGCATATTTTAAATAGTTTTTCTATACACTGATTATGTATGTATACACGGTTATTGTATAATGATCCAAAAAGTGGTTTAAATTATTTTAAGGATCGAAATAGGTGAAAAGACTATTTTACCCCTATTGAGGGAAGTTCACCTAAGATGGTGAAAGCATGACATGCATGAAATGCATGATTTAAGGAATTTTTCGAGTTAAAGAATTTTATTGATTGTAATCAAAGCAAATCGATAGATTGGCCAATTAACTGCATAAATTTCACAAGATAACACTACGTAAGTGTTATTTATATTTAAATGAAAATTTCTTTGGAAAACGGTCAACTATCAAGTTTATATGGAAACAGATAGTGCCGACACGTAGTTTGCACTATATCTGCATTTGTGAATATGCAGAAATGTGCTTGTGCGGTTGCTCGCACCGACTTGTGTGACATCATATGGATGAAATGTACTAGAGCATGGTGCTCGCACTGATTTTTATTATTGTGAAATGAGAGTTGCTGGAGCCTAGCTCGCACTCTGTTTTGACATGTTTGATATGTTTTAACTTGTTTTGACTGAATATGCATAAAGAAGTGCTAGAGCGATTGCTCGCACTAGTTTTTATGATTGACATGCATGAGAGATGCTGGAGCCTAGCTCGCATCCACTTTTGATATGATAATTGCATAAAAGCCGTGTTGGAGTGTAACTCGCACGAGATTTGATTTAATTATGCATAAAGTCGTGCTGGAGTGTAACTCGCACGAGATTTGATTTACTTGAGCATTCATTTTTGCTAGAGCGTTTCTCGCACAAAGTTTTATATGGTTTTAATAATTCATTTGAATGTCGTACTTGAGTTTTTCTCGTACGAGATTTTCACTGAGTTTTTATACACATCCGTACTAGAGCATTGCTCGTACGTGGATTTTACTTGAATTTATAATCAGTTTAAGTCGTACTGGAGCGCTGCTCGTACACAGATTTCATTGATTTCTATGAAACCGTGCTAGAGCTTCGCTCGCACGAGATTTTCAGATATCATGAATATGCATGGAGCCGTGCTAGAGCTTTGCTCGCACAGGGATTTATATTACATGCATATAGCCGTGTTGGAGCCTCCTGTAGACTGTGTGTCACAGTGAGATGATATGCTCACACGTGCATTCTGAGACAGAGATGATTTGGGTGGATAAGACCTATTACAGGCACCCCTGATTGAGCTTGGGTTCACGGAGTACGTTGTACCGTGTATGTCACGTGGAGTATGTTGTACCGTGGGGATTGTTAGAGTGGAGTGGCATTAGCCATGAGGCAGCAAGCCTTGCCCTCGCAATCCTAGTGTTATGCTGTTCTGGCGGGTAGGACGACCCACCTCCCGTTTCACGTGTGATACCCTGCACACTAGGTACCATGTTGCCATGGATCACTAGGATATGGCCATAGTCCTCAATGTTACTGATAATTGCTTGATTGTCTCACATGATATAACTAGTGGTCTGTTATACCAGCGTAGACCCGAAGGAGGGGTCAGGCCCCCGATTTTACGATTTGATGATTTTATGATTTGTGACCCTGAAAGAAGGGTGGTTTTATAACCGAAGTTTTATAAAGCATTTTATTGAATTGTTTTATGAAATGATTGACTCGGGAGGGTTAGTTTATACTGCAATTTAACAAAATGATTTAAATGCAACAGCATGATGATGATTTCCATGCTTTTATTCAAATTCATGATTTGTCTTACATGACATGAAAGAATGCATGATCTGGATTTGCTTCATGCTCATTATGATTTAATGATGTCACATAAAATGCTTTGATGCATAAGTAGTATGATTTATATATGCACGAACAGTTTTATAAACTAAGTCATTGATGGTTACATGACTTTGTGCTTGATGATTTTAATGAAAAGAAATGGATTTAAGGGCATGGCATTATAAGCATGTAGATAGTGGAGCTATCTACTTACTTACATAATTGCCTTACTGAGCATGTGGTTTGCTCACCCCCTTATTTTCCCATCTTTTCAGAGCACTTGCAATAGTTATTGAGCGGCTGAGGACTTGTATTATGGGTATTTGCTGCTTCCCATCGAGAGACAGGTATACACGTTTGTATAGTTTTGTATCTGAACATGTAATGTACAGTACTGAAAACGGACATTGATGTCGGGGATGTAGAGTTATAAATACCATTGAGTATGTATTTAATTAAAGTCAAAGATAGTAAACTCTGATATATAAATGTGATTATGGAAATGGAATTGGTAATAGTGTGAGGTGACTAACACCGAATCATAGCCCAACTGTTTGTAGGATGGTCACGATGAGAGAAAGGTAAGAATTAAATAATAAATGAAAAAGTGAAAAATTTACTCTGATTTTTAGGTAATTTGGGTCGTGACACTTCAGGCCTCCTCGGTCTCCGGTGGTGGCTTGTCCAGTGAGTTCTCTTCTTCCTCGGCTTGTGTCGGTTTGGTTTTCTCTCTCCCTGATATTTCTCTTCAGATTCTCTTTTTTTTATAATAGATTTTTTTATTATTATTTTAATCATTTAAATAATAATAAAAATCTCAAAATATCATAAAAAAATTATTTTAAATTCATTTAATCCATAAATGAATTTATCAGTCCGATTTTGTCTTTTCGGTATATTTTTCGATTATTTTCGGGATTATTTTTCGAAGTGAAAATTTTGGTTTATTCTAATAAATTCATATTTTGATCAATTTAACCTGAAATTTAATTATTTTTTTCGTTATTGATCAAAATTTCTCAATCTCATATTTTTAATTAAATTTTCTTGTCCCGATAAATATCGAATTTCGATCTTTTAATCGTTTTACCGCTCAACTTGTTTGGGAATTCCATTTCAATCCTTCATTTGATCTTTTCTCATTTCGTGTTTTAATTAAAATCAGGTCTTACAAATGCAAGCTCCAGAGGTCACGCTTGGCTTAATTTTTTGATCAGCTTACCGTTGTTCCACTGTGCCAGTAATGCAGGAACAGTACCGGCGTTAAACCTGCACCACTGCACCAGAACAAGGCAAGAACAGAAGCAATGTCTTTAGGCAAATCAGCAAGGCAGGTGCTTGAATGAACATTAAATGAAGAATAAAAACAAGAGAAAATCGAATAGTAAAAATGGAATTTTAGAAACTAAATAAACTTTTGATTCATAAAACTTCATTGAATCAAATTCAAAGGAAATAAAATTTGCTACTAACGTGAACTACAAATAAACTAGCAAAGAAATGAAATTCTGCATAAAATAAAGAAAGTTGCCATGAACAGTAAAATGCTTGCTAAAAAAAACTATTCAAAAATCTTCTTAAAAAAAAAAACTTAAAGTTACCCTAAAAACTATTCTACCCCAGATTACTTTACCCTAAACTACACTACTCCTAAATTCTACACTACTTCTACCCTCTACCCTAGCCTACTTGATTTTTTCAATTGCCATCATGTTCTATTTATACACACACTTAGGGGTACAATGGTAATTTTCCATCCTAAATGAGTTGACATTGTTTGGCTACTTGTCTTTCTTTGATTTGCTATAGAGTAGATATTTCCATGTCACTCGTCTTTTTGTCCAATTGGCTATGTGATGTGGCCCAGCGTGTGTCTTCCAAAAGGTTGGCATGGTGTCCTTCGATCTTATCGTTTCGGAGCAAATAAAATACAGACACCTGGCATCACGCGTGTCCAGACGACTGGAGACTCGGTCTGCAAATTGGAAGTGGTCTAGTCTCCTTTAGCCCGTTTTCAGCCCAATTTCGACTGAAACGACTGAGTTTCATCCGGATTTAATTTATTTGCACATTAAAAAATTTTAATTAAATAAAGGGGATTATTAATAAAATAATATGGGAATTAAATAAATAATTAGGAAATTAAGCACAAATAATTCTAAAAAAAAATAGAATTATCACACCCCCAAACTTGAGCTTTTGATTGTCCTCGAGCAAAACAAAATAATTATAGGAATGATAAGTACTAAACACAATAATTTCCCTAATATCTTCCTCAAAGATAAAGTACAGACTATGATCTCAAATACTCACAATTACAAGTCCAACATTCAGAATGATTCAATCATAAGTCCTAACCCAAATTGGACCCCTCGTGTGTGTGTGAAAATGTCAAAACCACTTCATAGTACATTACCCGGATTAGATTATGCAAACATAGTGAATGCAAAGTCAATGACAAGTGATCATTCCCATAAGTTTGCTTTTCACTTATCTCTCCACTAATGTAGTCACACTTAATCGAAGATCAATAAGACTTCATTAAGCTTGTAATGTAAGGCTGGGGTTAAGGTATGATAAAGTCGATTTAGGTTTAATTACCCCTTAACATGCATTACTTCTAGGATCTTTCATGTAAGAGCTCATATTTATTTCCCCTTAACTTATTTCTTTTGCTAAACACTTTATTCTATTTTTGTATTTTTTTCTTCTTCTTTCTTCTTCTTTTTCTTTCATTTTTTTTTCTTCATTTTTTTTGAACTTTCACTATCACCAGATACCCTTATGTAAAAAGCTCAAGATATATCCCAAAGACTTTTCATGCTTTCGAGGTAAGGGATAGGAACAAAGTATTTAAGCTAAGGAAATTTATACAGGTGTATTTACAGAGAAAAGCTTATTTGGCCCAGATAGGTGACTAGGGGTAAAATATGTATAGGGATGGCTAGAAAGGCTCAAACGATCCAAAGATAGCCTAAATCATCTCCCTTATTAAGTGGGATCTAATATTTCACCTCGAGATCAGATCAAACAAATTCGAGAATATGATGCACAAAATCAACTGAACAAATGCAATCCTATGTCCACATAAGCTTTCTCTAAATAAATATACAGATTCATAACATGACATATTTATAAAATGAGCAAATCACAATCAGAATCAAGACAAATTCAAGAATTCAACTTCTTGCTTTTCCTATAATCATGCTTCTTAGTCAATCAAAGTCAGACTTAATCATGGGGTCATATCATCGGAATATGGGAAAACTACATGCTAAGCACTAAATCACTCCAAAATCAAACAGTGTAAGCTCAAATTTTCGAAAAAAAAATTTAAAAGTTTTTTCAATTTTGCCCAAATTTCTGAAAATTGCTCAAGTGATATCCCTTCCCCCAAACTTAAAGTTTACAGTATCCTTAGTGTGCAGATAATATAAACAATTATCAAGAACAGAGTATTCCTCTTTCTAATGATGATGATAAACAACTGAAACTTGATTGAAAGCATAATACTAGAAAAGAAATCTGTAAAATAAACAAAGAAAGAAACAGTAGAAAAGAAAAGAACTATACAAAAAGTAACAAAGAAAAATAAATCCACTTCAAATGTAGCTAAAGAACATGGCACTCCGTAGCAGAGCGAAGAGTAGGAGGATCAGCCAGAGTGGTGACAAAATATTGACAGTTAAATCCTCTTTAACTCTATCTACTTCCCTCCTTCTTTCATATTTCTTGTGCTCAAGCCTTATATCCTCCTCAATATCCATCTTAAAACACTCTTGAGAGTCATCAGGGAGCTTCAAAGGTTTGAAAACATGAAATATCACTTCCTGATCTAGGACTCTCATAGTTAACTCCCCCTTTTGTACATCAATTAAGGTTCTACAAGTCGCTAGGAAAGGTCTACCTAGTATAATGGGGACTTCCCTGTCTTCTTCCATGTCTAAAATAATAAAATTCGTAGGGAAAATAAATTTGTCCATCTTTACTATCACATCCTTAATGACCCCCTTTGGATATTTAATAGATCGATCTGCTAGCTGAACGGTCATTGTAGTGGGCTTGACATCCCTTATTCCTAACTTTTGATAGATAGACAAATGCATTAGATTGATACTGGCTCCTAAATCACATAGGGCTTTACCAAAGAATAGATTTCCAATAGTGCAGAGTATGGTAAAACTCCTGGGATCCTTGAGCTTAGGGGGTAGTTTCCTCTGAATAATTGCACTACATTCCTCAGTTAAGGCCACCGTCTCATAATCTTCCAATCATCTCTTCCTCAAGAGGATATCTGTCACGACCCAAATTACCTAAAAATCAGAGTAAATTTTTCACTTTTTCATTTATTATTTAATTCTTACCTTTCTCTCGTCGTGACCATCCTACAAACAGTTGGGCTATGATTCGGTGTTAGTCACCTCACACTATTTACCATTTCATTCCCATACTCATAAATCGGAGTTTACTATCCTTTTGACTTTAAATAAATACATACTCAATGGTATTTACATGACTCTACATCCCCGACATAATATACGTTTACAGTACTGTGCATTACATATTTAGATACAAAACTATACAAATGTGTATACCTGTCTCTCGATGGGAAGCAGCAGATACCAAGCATGCAAGTCCTCAGCTGCTCAATAAATATTTCAAGTGCTCTGAAAAGATGGAAAAATAAGGGGGTGAGCAAACCACACGCTCAGTAAGGCAATTATGCAAGTAAGTAGATAGCTCCACTATCTACATGCTCATAATGCCATGCCCTTAAATCCATTTTTTTTCATTAAAATTATCAAGCACAAAGTCATGCATATTCAATGTCATAGTTCATCCAAAACTATTTGTGCATATACAAATAATGTAATTCATGCATTCAAAGCATTTTATGTGACATCATTAAATCATATTAAGCATGAATTTAATCAAGATCATGCAGTCTTTCATGTCATGTAAGACAATTCAAGGTTTTCAAATGAAAGCAAGGAAAACACATCATGCCACTGTATTTAAATCAATTCATTTAAAACGCAGTATAAAATAACCCCTCTGGGTCAATCATATCAAAACTCATAAAACAATTTGTTATATTTCATTATAAAACTTGAGTTATAAAACCACCCTTCTTTCAGGGTCACATATCATAAAATCATCTGAAATCATCAAATCATCAAATCAGGGGCCTGACCCCTCCTTCGGGTCTACCCTGGTCTAACAGACCACAAGTTATATCATGTGAGACAATAAGGTAATTATCAGTAACATCGAGGACTATGGCCATATCCTAGTGATCCCTGGCAACACGGTACCTAGTGTGCGGGGTATCACACCTGAAATGGGAGGTGGGTCGTCCTACCCGCCAGAACAGCATAACACCAGGATTGCGAGGGCAAGGCTTGCTACCTCGTGGCTAATGCCACTCCACTCCAACAATCCCCACGGTACAGCGTACTCCGCGTGACATACACGGTACAACGTACTCCGTGAACCCAAGCTCAATCAGGGGTGCCTGTAATAGGTCTTATCCACCCAAATCATCTCTGTCTCAAAATGCACGTGTGAGCATATTATCTCACTGTGACACACAGTCTACAGGAGGCTCCAACACGGCTATATGCATGTAATATAAATCCCTGTGCGAGCGAAGCTCAAGCACGGCTCCATGCATATTCATGATATCAGAAAACCTCGTGCGAGCGAAGCTCTAGCACAGTTTCATAAAAATCAGTAAAATCTACGTACGAGCAGTGCTCCAGTACGAATTAAACTGATTATAAATTCAAGTAAAATTCACGTACGAGCAATGCTCTAGTACGAATATGTATATAAAACTCAGTAAAACCTCGTACGAGAAAAACTCCAGTACGGCATTCAAATAAATTATGAAAACCATGTAACACTTTGTGCGAGCAACGCTCCAACACAAATGAATGCTTAAGTAAATCAAATCTCGTGCGAGTTATACTCTAGCACGGCTTTATGCATAATTAAATCAAATCTCGTGCGAGTTACACTCCAGCACGGATTTATGCAATATCAAATCAAAACAGGATGCGAGCTAAGCTCCAGCATCTCTCATGCATGTCAAACCATTAAAACTAGTGTGAGCAATCGCTCCAGCACCATTTTATGCATACCACGTCAAAACAAATCAAAACATGTCAAAACATGTCAAAACAGAGTGCGAGCTAGGCTCCAGCAGCTCTCATTTCACAATATTAAAAATCAGTGCGAGCACCATGCTCTAGCAGATTTCATGCATATGATGTCACATAAGTCGGTGCGAGCAACTGCTCAAGCACATTTATGCACATTCACAAACACAGATATAGTGCGAACTACGTGTCGGCACTATCTGTTTCCATATAAACTTGATAGTTGGCCGTTTTCCAAAGAAATTTCCATTTAAATATTAATAACACCTACGTAGTGTTATTTTGGGAAACTTATGCAATTATTGGCCAATCTATCGATTTACTTTGATTAAAATCAAGAAAATTCCTTAATCATAAAAATCCTTAAATCATGCATTTCATGCATGTAATGCTTTCACCATCCTTAGGTGAACTTCCCTCAATAGGGGTAAAATAATCTTTTCACCTATTTCGATCCTTAAAATCATTCAAACCATTTTTTAGGACCTTTATACAATATCAATGTATACATACAAAATCAGTGTATACAAAAACTATTTAAAGTACGCGTAGCTACCTCTAGCTACTCACATAATTCCCTTACCTCATTTTTCTGTACAGTCTGACCTTTCCACCGATGTCTCGTCACGCAGTCCGATTTGCTTCCAATCAAATCTCCGAAACTGCGGATACACATTCATCAGGTCAATTACAATACAATTATTGTATTTCATAATATTCTGGGCTTAATTTAAATCATTGGGCCCGTTTTCCCATATTGGGCCCGATTGC
The DNA here is from genome assembly GCA_033439115.1 of Firmiana major. Lineage (NCBI taxonomy): Eukaryota > Viridiplantae > Streptophyta > Magnoliopsida > Malvales > Malvaceae > Firmiana > Firmiana major. The sequence continues at coordinate 58,873,702 of CM065896.1, read as the reverse complement.
ACCATAATGGACCTTAATCGGCCTTAAGCCCGTTTACCACAATTTATCGAGGCCTATTGGGCTCATTGGGCCCATCAGTATTTATTTAGCCTCATTCTAAATTCTCAGATATCTCAATTTAATATTTACGACAATTTATCCAATTTTCCAGAATTTAATTCATTTATGCGGAAATTAAATCCATAATTTATGCGTTAAATATCAATCACGCATAATGATGAAAAATTGTCGTAAATAAGGGTTACTTACCCGAGATTCCATGATAGTATGTGAATCGAGGCTGTCTCGAGCTCTCGGTTAATGCCAATTGTCGAGCTACATAATTAAATATTTTTCCGGGTAAATTTTCAATCGGAAAATAATCAAATTAATTATTCCAAAAATTAAATCGGTCATTTTGACCGCTTACCGACTTACCCGAAGCTCGATTGCATCACTGGAATTTTTTCCCAATTTTTCTTCTTTTTCTTTTTTCCCTTTTTCTTCCTTTTTTTCCTCTCTTTTTGGCTGAACCGGTCCGGTCCGGTTCAACCCGGTCGGACCGCCTGTTCACCTCGGTTAGGCCGGTTCAAGGCCTCGTCGACCGGTTCTCCGCCGACTTTCGTCGCCAGCAGCTCCGCTGGGTCGTCCGATGCACGGATCTGGGGTTGGTTTCGTTCGAAGTCGTCGGAATGTCGCCGGTTCGGCCTGTTTTCTCTCGGCGTCGGAACCCATTTTTTTTCTTCCGCCGTTTCCGACATTGCTGGCCGTTTCGACGGCTGTGGCTACCACCGATCAACTCGCCTTGGCCTCGGGGACGTTCGGCTAGGGGTGGTAGGGCCTGAATCGGCACCGATCGCCGGGAATCTCTTTTTCTCCCTTCGGTTTCTCGTTTCTCTTCCCCTCGCTGCCGTTCGCCACCGTTCAGCCGCTCCAGGTGCCGGTGGTGCGTCGCTGGGCCTTCCCCCTCGTCGGTCGTACGCCTGGCAGTCGCCGGTGCAGTCGGTGAGCCTCGGTCTTCCGATGTTTCGTTTTGGCAGAATCGCGATTTCGCGATTCTGCTTTTTCCTTCTTTTTTTTTAATTATTTAATTTTATTATTATTTTAATCAATAAAATAATAATATTTTGTCAAAAATATCTTCAAAAATTAATATTTAATTCAGTTAATCAATAAATGAATTTCTCGGTATATTTTTTGATTATTTTCGGGATTATTTTTCGATACGAAAATTTCGATTTATTCCAATAAATTCATATCTTGATCAATTTAATCCAAAATTTAATTATTTCTTCATCCTTGATCAAGATTTCTCATTCTCATATTTTTAATTAAATTTTCTTGTCTCGATTAATACCGAATTTTGATCTTTTGACCGTTTTGCCCTTGCACATTTTTGGGAATACCATTTTAATCCTGTTGCATTTTTAAATGCATTCGAAAATATCGGGTCTTACAATATCCTTCAGGAACTTCACATAACTCGGCATTTGCTTTAAAGCATCTGTGAAAGGAATGTTGATGTGAAGTTTCTTCAAAACCTCAAGAAATTTGGCAAATTATTGATCCAGTTTTTTATTTTGGAACCTCTGAGGAAAAAAGTACTGGTGGTTTAACTGGAGGGGATGTAGTAGAAACATTTGTAGTGTCAGAGGACGAGAAAGGCTATGAAGTAGAAGAAGGAGGTAAAGATGAAGAAGCGCCTAGCTTTGTTTCCTTTGTAGCTCAATCCTGATGTTCCTGCTCTTTCTGAGCTGCTTTGTTAGAACTTAAGGATTCTTTAACTATGTGATGTTCAGGGCTGGACTTAACTTGTGGATCATCCAGCTCTCTGCCACTCTTAAGGGTGATGGATTTCACATGTTCTTTACCCTCCTTTTGTCTAACAGGGTTAACTTCAGTATTATTGGGGAGGGTCCTTTGTGGACACTAGCTATTTGTCCAACCTGAACTTCTAAGTTCTTAATTGAGGCAGCCTGATTTTACAGGATAGTCATGAATATTTCCTCAAGCAAGGGCTTCTTCTCAGTTGCTGGTGCATGGTAAAGTTGGGGCTGCATAAGTGGTGGTGGTGGTAGTGATGGATGATGTTGACATTGTTGTGGGGATGGTTGATGAGGCGAATGATATGGAAATTGTGGCTGTGGTGGTACATGAACCGATGGAGCTTGAAAACTAGGGGGTCCTACAAGTCTAGAATTAGAAGATTGCCCTTGGTTTTGGCTCCAGGAAAAGTTAGGATGGTTCCTCCACCCTGGGTTGTAGGTGTTTGAAAAGGGGTTGTTCTGTTGCTTCTGAGATGGGGCAACGTACTGAACCGATTCTAAGTTAAGCAGACACCTATCTACAGAATGTGTACCACTACACAGCTCACAGGAAAGAAAAGGACTTTGGACAGAATACACAGGGTTAGGACTGGTGAAAGGATTATGCTGGGTACTGAGCTTCTTTACCTTCTTCGTAAGGTTAGCGATTTGAGGGGTCAAGGTAGACAGCGTGTCGAGCTCATAGATACCCGCCGACTTCTTAGGCAATTGCCTCTCTGAGGACCATAAATAGTTGTTAGCAGCCATCTTATCTAACAACTCGTAAGCTTCCTCCTTTGTTTTGTATATTAGAGCTCCACCCGCAGCAGCATCAACGATGGTCCTATTTTTGGCTTATAAGTCCGTTGTAGAAGGTCTGGACTTGCAGCCATAAAGGTAGGCCATGGTGAAGGCACTTCCTAAGAAGTTCCTTATATCGTTCCCATGCTTCGTAAAGAGATTCAGAATCAAACTGGGCAAAGGAAGATATGTCACTACGAAGTTTGGCTATTTTAGAGGGAGGGAAAAACTTAGCTAGAAATTGATGGGCTAACTCGTCCCATGTAGAAATTGATCCTGGAGGCAAGGAGGTTAACCAGTGTCGTGCCCTATCCCTAAGCAAGAAGGGGAATAATCTAAGCCTAAGCGTATCATCAAATAATCCATTGTGCTTGAAGGCGTTGCATAGGTCCAAAAATTGCCCGAGGTGAGCATGTGGGTCATCAAGCGGAAGCCCACTGAACTGTAGTGAAGTCTGGATCATCTGGAGGATTGAAGGTTTAATTTCAAAATTGTTTGCAGGCACAGCTGGTGGCCTAATGCCGGTATAATAACCTCCAATAGTCGGAATTGCATATCTCTAACGGTCCTAATTTCCCTATTTTGCGCCATGATGTTTTGCAGCGGAGCTAATAATTTCCTAGAATCCTTTCAAATTTTCCTAAGGGTTCTTTCAATTTCAGGATGTAAAGGAAAGCAATCATAACTCCTAGCTCTATGCATGCAAACATCACAAAGTCCTTAGAATTTTTTTTTAAGTTCTTAAATTTTTCATTTTTTTGAGAAAATTAACTAATCTAGATTAAAACTCTAAATATTTACAGCCTAAGTATTTACAAGCTAGAATTACACCTCAGCATAATTTCACTGATATTAATTACTAGTTAATTAAGACTTCCCCGGCAACGGAGCCAAAAACTTGATACGAGCTAAACATATTATCTGCAAATGCACAGGTCATACAAGTAAAAATGGGATTTGAGTCCCAGATTGTCGTCCCACAGAGAAGTTGATTAGCCTAACTAACTACCGGTTAATCTTACCCTAAGTATATCCTAGCAAATTATGAATTCTTAATGCGCGATCTACAAGGCCAAAATTAAACAAATACTAAAAATAATAACAATGATAAACTAAGGAAACTAAAACGAAGCAAAAATTACTTACAGTGCTCCAAGCAATTAAAAGAAAAACCTACAAAAGATAATTAAAACAGTTAAAATTAATTAACGCAATTAAAAATGCAAATATGAAAATAAAGAAACAAAATTAATTAAACTAAAATTAAACAAGCCTAAAATAAAATATGCATGTTATTAAACTACTTAATAAAAATGCAAATTAAGCTATTCTAAAATTTAATAAAATAAAACTTCTATTAACCTAAAGAAATTCTTAAATCTAACTAAGAAATTAACTACTTATAAAATAATCCTAAATTAAATCTAATTCTAACTAATTACTATCAATAAAATAAAATCTAAATAATGCATGAGAAATAAATATTTTAGGATTTTAAATGAAGACTAAATTAAAAATGCATGAAATAACTCTACACCTAATAAAAAAATTAACTATTATCCTAATTAACACTAATCACTAATTTAACAAACAATGAAAATCTATTTTTCCTAACTTAGCAAATAATGTAAATAACATAAAAAAATAAATCCCAACATGCTTAAACTAATTGCAACATTAAACAATATGACCAAACGTGTCCTTAAACTAAATGTCCCAACTGTCTCGGTCCCGTGTGTGCAAGTACTGTACATCTTCTCCATTTCCAGATTTTGCTCGGTGCTGTCCGTGCTGCATCCAGGCTGCCTCCTTACATCCAACTGTTGTTGCACAACTTTCTATTGCATGGGTCCTAGACATAATGTGCTGTCCACAACCTGCTCCAAGTGCTGCTTAAAACCTGCTCCAGATGCTTCTCCATGTGCTATTTAGGTCTGCTCTAGATGCTAAAATAAACACAAAGAAGGAAATGCATGAAAGTAACTTGAATGCATAAAAAACAGAGGATTAGACGGTATCATTCAACCCATCCTTCATGCTATGTTCATCTAGAAAACAATAAATCACCAAGACAAGACTCATAGAAAAAAAATCATCTGCAAAGACCCGATGTTTCAGCAAATACTATATAATCTGAACAGAAAAACAGTAGAAACACAAAGGAAATCGAGCAACATGGATTAATGTTGATTACATAGATAAATGAAAATGAACAGTACACTAGTTAAATAACAGAGCATAACAGAGGAGAGTATGTAACCCATGTCCACTGCATTAGTTCAGTCATCCTATGCTCTGCTCCACACACAGTAGCAAACCTGCCCTTATCAATACCAGCCAGCAAAAATTAAAAGAAGAAGAAACAAGACAATTTTGAAATGAATAAATGCAAAAAAAAATATAACTAAATGCAAATATAATAACCGACAACTTGATGATCTAAAATGCAGAGCAGTGAGGTGATAATCTAATACATTATATGGAATTAGATAATGAAACCGAGACTACAATGCAGTAATAGTCCTTCAACTTAAAGCGAAAGAAGAAAACTCAATAGCTGAATATGAAACCGAACTAGAAGAAACCTAAAACATAGAAATGCAAGCTCCAGAGGTCACGCTTGGCTTCATTTTTTGATCAGCTTACCGTTGTTCCACTGTGCCAGTAATGCAGGAACAGTACCCGGTGTTGAACCTGCACCATTTCACCAGAACAAGGCAAGAACAAAAGCAACGTGTTTAGGCAAATCAGCAAGGCAGGTGCTTGAATGAACATTAAATGAAAAATAAAAATAAGAGAAAATCAAATAGTAAAAATGGAATTTTTGAAACTAAATAAACTTTTCATTCATAAAACTTCATTGAATCAAATTCAAAGGAAATAAAATTTGCTACTAACATGAACTACAAATAAACTAGCAAAGAAATGAAATTTTGCATAAAATAAAGAAAGTTGCTATGAACAGTAAAATGCTTGCTAAAAAAAACCATTCGAAAATCTTGTAAAAAAAAAAAACTTAAGAGTTACCCTAAAAACTATTCTACCCCATATTACTTTACCCTAAACTACACTACTCCTAAATTCTACACTACTTCTACCTTCTACCCTAGCCTACTTGATTTTTTCAATTACCATCATGTTCTATTTATACACATTTAGGGGTACAATGGTAATTTTCCATCTTAGATGAGTTGACATTGATTGGCCACTTGTCTTCCTTTGATTTGCTGCAGAGTAGATATTTTCATGTCACTCGTCTTTTTGTCCAATTAGCTGTGCGATGTAGCCCGACGTGTGTCTTCCAGAAGGTTGGCACGGTGTCCTTCGATCAAATCGTTTCGGAGCGAATAAAATACGGACACCTGACATCACGCGTGTCCATACGACTGGTGACTCGGTCTGCAAATTGGAAGTGGTCTAGTCTCCTTTAGCCCGTTTTCAGCCCAATTTTGACTGAAACGACTGAGTTTCATCCTGATTTAATTTATCTGCACATTAAAAAATTTTAATTAAATAAAGGGAATTATTAATAAAATAATATGGGGATTAAATAAATAATTAGGAAATTAAGCACAAATAATTCAATAAAAAAAAGAATTATCTAAGCTCTCCATTTCCTACATCGCTTCCTCAACATAGTGGTTTTGCCAAAGAACTTTGACGAGAGAAATGGTTTTGGATCTCAACACTTTGTCCTTCCTGTCAATAATTTGGACCGATTTCTCCTCGTATCTCAAATCCCTTCTCTACTCCAACAGCTCATAGGCTAAAATGTGAGATGGATCGGGCTAATACTTACGAAGCATAGACACATGAAACACAGTATGTACTTTGGCCAGCTGGGGAGGTAAGGCTAGTTGCTATGCTACTTTGCTAACACGGTCTAATACCTCAAATGGTCCTATGTATCGAGGACTCAACTTGCCCCTTTTTCCAAACCTCATAACACCTTTTGTTAGAGAAACCTTCAGGAACACATGATCTCACACTGTAAACTCCAAATCCCTTCTCAGATGGTCTGCATAACTTTTTCTCCTGTCCTGGGCTATCTTGAGCCTTCTACAAATCATGCGGACCTTCTCTGATGCTTGTTCAACCAAATCTAGAGCATAGATCAACCTGTCACCAACTTCTTCCCAACCGATTGGTGATCTGCATCTTTATCCATAGAGGGCTTCGTACAGGGCCATTCCTATACTGGCATGGTAACTATTGTTGTAAGCAAAGTTTGCCAGTGGCAAATGCTAGTCCCATGAACCTCCAAAATCAATAACACAAGCACGCAACATGTCCTTTAAAGTTTGTATCGTCCATTCAGAATGTCCATCAGTCTGAGGATGATATGCTGTGCTAAACTGTATCTGAGAACCCAAGGACTCTTGAATTTGCTTCCAAAATCGAAATGTTAACCTAGAGTCCGTATCCGAAGTGATACTTACTGGGGTTCCATGGAGTCTCACTATCTCTTTAACGAACAATTTTGCCAATACGTTCAAAGGAGTTGTGGAGCTAATGGCCAAGAAATGTGCTGACTTGGTGAGTGTGACGCCCCGGAAGCGCGGAAAATAGGTCTAATTTAAAACTTTTTACTCGTTAATTCACAATTAAGGGTGCATTCCTGTGCAGTGTCATACATCATCATAATTATCATGCCTCAGAATCTCATCATAATATAGTATATATTGTATTATATACATTACTCAATTCCAAGTTAATTAATCCTAATACATCCCGTACATCATTATACAATGAATGTCTGTAAATATAACTCTAGTCTGGGTACATGAATAGTAAATATCTACCTCAGTACACAAAATACGGCCTGGAGCTCAAGTCCTCCACTAGCCTCTAACCCGTACGTCGCAGGGAACTCACTTCACTTGAAGCGATCTGGGGGGAAGAGAAAACAGGGTGAGCTTCGAAATCGCTCAGTAAGGGGGGGTAAGGGAACTCAGTTATATAAACCATATCACACATCACAAATATGTATTTGTTTATAAAGCTCATTTGAAATCGTAGCATGAAAGATTCTCAAAACATCATCATCTCATAACTCATAAATCATGTGAAAACATGAAGGTAAAAAGGCTCAATATCGAGCACTCACAAGCATGTGTAAATATATGCGATAATGGCTGTTCTCAAAATACGTGATAAAAATTACCTCAGTAAATAGCACGTGATAAGGTCACAAAACACAACTCATGTGTAAAACGAGACTAGGCAATAAAACTCAATTAAAACTCGTCATGGCACATCAAATATGTAATCTCCTCTGGGTGCGCATCCCAGGCATCCTCGTATAGAGGGAACGTCGATAATATGGTCGTATGCATGGTATATTGGACTTATATGTTACCAGAATAAGGCTCGTCCTTACATGCTACCAGAGTAATGCCTCGCCTCATGCACACTATCACGTGGTCCCTGGGTCGGTTCCCAGGCGGCCCACTCTCTCGGTCTTACATGCTACCAAAGCAAGGCCACCCAGCATTACCAGAACGGGGGTCATCTCACGTTACCAAAACGGAGGCATCTCTCGTTACCAAAACGGAGGCATCTCTCATTACCAAAAGGGAGGAATATCGGACTTACATGCTACCAGAGCAAGGCCTCCCAACGCTACTAAAGCTGAGGAATAATCGGACTTACATGTTACCAGAACAAGGCCTGTGGTCCCTGGGTCGGTTCCCAGGCGTCCCACTATATTGGTCTTACATGCTACCAAAGCAAGGCCCGATGTGTATTCAACATGACACACCTAAGTCTCAATCATTAGCCATTATCTTATAAAACGTTATGCCTTCACGTAGAACTCATAATGGTTTTCTCTCGTAAAACTCATTTAAAACATTTGTGTACTCAACACAAAACATATTAAAACCGAGTTCCAACCGGTAAAACACGCACACATTTTCTCAAATCTCAATATCGCCTTAACGTAGAGCCCAATTTACTTTTCACGCAAACTCAAAGGTTTATAAAGCAATTTCACACTCTGCTTATAAACTCATAATATAGTGGGCTTCAACCGGCTATAAAAACCGTGTGCAATTATATCACAACACAACACCAAACATGCTTGTATTCTCAAATCATGGTTCACGCTACAACAATTCATCAAAACACATACACAAATGGTTTAGTTTTCCCTTACCTCTTTGCACCTCGTATAGTGCAATCGTTTCCCCCGTATCACAGACTAGCCTCGCATTCCACTCTGAAACTCCCGAGCTGTCCAAACGATGTTAAGCCATCAATACTCATTATCACATCAACCGCAGTTCTCAAAATCGAGCATAATTGCTCATAACTCCTCAAATTTCTCAATTCTCATAACTCCATCACAAACCACAATCTCGCTCCCAACACCTCAACATTCTATATTTCCTATGCCACAATATCTATGTTAATACACCACATTGTCTAAATCTCCATTTATAGCTCAAAATTCCTAAATTTACCAAAGTTGCCAAATATCATCATCACTCCAACTACATTGTAATTCCATCAATCCCTAATCATTTTTCAGCTATTTCAACACAATGCCAACAACTACCATCACCAAAATCATCTCAAATATAAGGATCGAAGTTTAGAAATTACCCAAAACTTGTAGAGAGCTTATCTCTTGCCTCGATTCGATCCGTCTTTCGATTTTCGAGTATGTTGTTCTCCCTTGGGTGAGGAACAACTTTCCTTCTTGCCACAACTTCTGATTTGGACGAACATGAGTGCTTTGGATGAGTGAGAAAGCTAGGGTTCGACGAAAATGGGGGTTGGAAGGAGACAAAGTGAAATTGCAAGAGAAAGCAGGGATTCCTTATATAGACTGAGGGTAGGAGATCGATCTGGCTCTTGATGAGATCGATCTGCATTTGAATTTGAGGACGATTTGGGGTAATTTATGCCTAGGAGATCGATCTGTCGAGGGGTGAGATCGATCTCTTTATGGCTTTATGAGATCGATATGCTCCTTGAGGAGATCGATCTTCTCCAAAACATAAACTTTTGGAGATCGATCTCTTCCTCATGAGATCGATCTTCTCTCAAACAGAATCACAAGCAGATCGATCCTCTTCCATTGGAGATCGATCTGCTCCTTAAATTCCTCCTTCCTTGTCATTTTTAACTCACCAGATCGATCTCTCCTTCTCCCAGATCGATCTGTCCTCATAACTTCATACTTATTTTAAATACTTAACATATAAATCTCCAATTATCATTCCCCAATTCACTTAGCTCAATAAATTATACTTCAAGTTCATATTACATAATTAAAATATGTCTGAAATCCTCAGATCTCACATCCTCCCCACCTTAAAATAATTTGGTCCTCCAAATTCAACTCAACTAGTCAAAGAGATGAGGGTATTTCTCCTTCATGAGGTTCTCTAGTTCCCACGTTGCCTCTTCCCTTGAGTGATGTTTCCACAAAACTTTCACTAATGGGATGCTCTTGGTTCTCAGTACCTTCTCCTTTCTATCGAGAATCCGGACGGGTTCCTCGGTGTAGCTCATGTCCTCCTGTATGTCCATCTCGTCATACTCTATAACATGAGAAGGGTCCAGGTGGTACTTCCTCAACATAGACACATGAAAGACGTTGTGTATTCTGTGGGGGTAATGCCAATCTATAGGCTACCTCTCCCACTCTCTCAAGAATCTCGAATGGTCCTATGTATCGAGGACTCAATTTTCCTTTCTTCCCAAATCGCATGAAACCCTTACTCGGTGATATTTTCAGAAATACTGCGTCACCAACATCAAACTCGAGTGGCCGTCTACGCATATCCGCGTAGCTCTTCTATCTACACTGTGCAGCCCGCAGCCTCTCACATATGAGTTTCACACTCTGTACAGCTTGCTCAACAAGCTCGGGAGCATTTATCTTTCTGTCACCGACTTCTTCCTAAGCTACAGGGGATCTACACCTCCTACCATATAGAGCCTCAAAGGGTGCCATTCCAATACTTGCATGATAGCTATTATTGTACGCAAACTCTGCTAGGGGCAGGTGATCATCCCATGATCCCTTAAAATCCATCGTACACGCCCTCAACATATCCTCCAGGGTCTGAATAGTCCTCTCTGACTGACCATCTGTCTGAGGATGATAGGCGGTACTAAAACTCAATCGAGATCCCATGGACTCCTGAAGTTGGGTCCAAAATCTGGAAGTAAATCGGGAATATCTATCAGAAGTAATACTCACTGGAGCCCCATGTAATCTAGCTATCTCGCTGACATACAGCTCAGCTAAGGCATCCACAGTATCGGTGCTCTTGATGGCAAGGAAGTGGGCACTCTTGGTCAATCTATCCACAATGACCCATATCGCATCACAACCTCTTCGGGTCCTCAGTAAACCCATAATAAAATCCATGGTGACATGCTCCCATTTCCATGTAGGTACAGGTAAGGGCTGTAGTAGTCCTCCAGGCTTCCGATGCTCAGTTTTCACTTGCTGGCATACTAAATATCTGGCTACGTATTCCGCCACGTCTCGCTTCATACCACTCCACCATGAGCAAAATTACCCCACGCATGATTTGGAGTTAGCCGCTGTGGTATTTGCTTTGAAGTCTGGCGACACTACTTATATGGGGAAAGATTCCAGATCTTCACTGATCACAAGAGTTTAAGATATCTCTTTGATCAGAAAGAGTTAAACATGAGACAAAGGAGATGGATGGAACTCCTTAAGGATTATGACTGCGAGATTCTATATCATCCGGCTTAGGCGAATGTAGTTGCTGATGCCCTGAGCAAGAAGAGTATGATATCTGCTATGATGATCAGGGAATGGGATTTATTAGAGCAGTTCGTCGAACTTTGGATCAGAGTTAAAGAGGTAGAGACCAGATTTTTGGCTAGCTTATGGATAGAGCCTAGGATCATGGATCAGATTAGAACTGGGCAGCGCAGTGATCAGAGGTTGATAGATATGGTTAGCCAAGCTGAACAGAGTTTGTAGTCAGATCTCACAGTCAGTGGGGATGGATTGTTGAGATTCAGAGGACGGATTTGTGTACCGGACGATGATACCCTAAAGAGACTAATACTGAGAGAATCTCACTGCTCGCGATACACCATGCACCCAGGGAGTACTAAGATGTACCGAGACTTGAGAAAGGTGTACTGGTGGAGTGGTATGAAGCGAGACGTGGCAGAGTATATGGCCAGGTGTTTAATATGCTAGCAAGTGAAAGCTGAGCATCGGAAGCCTGGAGGACTACTACAGCCCTTACCTGTAGTCTGTGACGCCCCGGAAGCGCGGAAAATAGGGCTAATTTAAAACTTTTTACTCATTAATTCACAATTAAGGGTGCATTCCTGTGCAGTGTCATACATCATCATAATTATCATGCCTTAGGATCTCATCATAATATAGTATATATTGTATTATATACATTACTCAATTCCAAGTTAATTAATCCTAATACATCCCGTACATCATTATACAATGAATGTCTGTAAATATAACTCTAGTCTGGGTACATGAATAGTAAATATCTACCTCAGTACACAAAATACGGCCTGGAGCTCATGTCCTCCACTAGCCTCTAACCCGTACGTCGCAGGGAACTCACTTCACTTGAAGCGATCTGGGGGGAAGAGAAAACATGGTGAGCTTCCAAATCGCTCAGTAAGGGGGGGTAAGGGAACTCAGTTATATAAACCATATCACACATCACAAATATGTATTTGTTTATGAAGCTCATTTGAAATCGTAGCATCAAAGATTCTCAAAACATCATCATCTCATAACTCATAAATCATGTGAAAACATGAAGGTAAAAAGGCTCAATATCGAGCACTCACAAGCATGTGTAAATATATGCGATAATGGTTGTTCTCAAAATACGTGATAAAAATCACCTCAGTAAATAGCACGTGACAAGGTCACAAAACACAACTCATGTGTAAAACGAGACTAGGCAATAAAACTCAATTAAAACTCGTCATGGCACATCAAATATGTAATCTCCTCTGGGTGCGCATCCCAGGCATCCTCGTATAGAGGGAACGTCGACAATATGGTCGTATGTATGGTATATTGGACTTATATGTTACCAGAACAAGGCCCGGCCTTACATGCTACCAGAGCAATGCCTCGCCTCATGCACACTATCACGTGGTCCCTGGGTCGGTTCCCAGGCGGCCCACTCTCTCGATCTTACATGCTACCAAAGCAAGGCCACCCAGCGTTACTAGAACAGGGGTCATCTCACGTTACCAAAACGGAGGCATCTCTCGTTAACAAAACAGAGGCATATCTCGTTACCAAAACGGAGGAATATCGAACTTACATACTACCAGAGCAAGGCCTCCCAACGCTACCAAAGAGGAGGAATAATCGGACTTACATGTTACCGAAACAAGGCCTGTGGTCCCTGGGTCGGTTCCCAGGCGTCCCACTATATCGGTCTTACATGCTACCAGAGCAAGGCCCGATGTGTATTCAACATGACACGCCTAAGTCTCAATCATAAGCCATTATCTTATAAAACGTTATGCCTTCACGTAGAACTCATAATGGTTTTCTCTCGTAAAACTCATTTAAAACATTTGTGTACTCAACACAAAACATATTAAAACCGAGTTCCAACCGGTAAAACACGCACACATTTTCTCAAATCTCAATATCGCCTTAACATAGAGCCTAATTTACTTTTCACGCAAACTCAAAGGTTTATAAAGCAATTTCACACTACGCTTATAAACTCATAAAATAGTGGGCTCCAACCGGCTATAAAAATCGTGTGCAATTATATCACAACACAACACCAAACATGCTTGTATTCTCAAATAATGGGTCATGCTACAACAATTCATCAAAACACATACACAAATGGTTTAGTTTTCCCTTACCTCTTTGCACCTCGTATAGTGCAATCGTTTCCCCCGTATCACGGACTAGCCTCGCATTCCACTCTGGAACTCCCGAGCTGTCCAAACGATGTTAAAACATCAATACTCATTATCACATCAACCGCAGTTCTCAAAATCGAGCATAATTGCTCATAACTCCTCAAATTTCTCAATTCTCATAACTCCATCACAAACCACAATCTTGCTCCCAACACCTCAACATTCTATATTTCCTATGCCACAATATCTATGTTAATACACCACATTGTCTAAATCTCCATTTATAGCTCAAAATTCTTAAATTTACCAAAGTTGCCAAATATCATCATCACTCCAACTACATTGCAATTCCATCAATCCCTAATCATTTTTCAGCTATTTCAACACAATGCCAACAACTACCATCACCAAAATCATCTCAAATATAAGGATCAAAGTTTAGACATTACCCAAAACTTGGGGAGAGCTTATCTCTTGCCTCGATTCGATCCGTCTTTCGATTTCCAAGTATGTTGTTCTCCCTTGGGTGAGGAACAACTTTCCTTCTTGCCACAACTTCTGATTTGGATGGAAATGAGTGCTTTGGATGAGTGAGAAAGCTAGGGTTCGACGAAAATGGGGGTTGGAAGAGATAGAAAGTGAAATTACAGAAGAAAGCAGGGATTCCTTATATAGACTGAGGGTAGGAGATCGATCTGGCTCTTGATGAGATCGATCTGCATTTGAATTTGGGGACGATTTGGGGTAATTTATGCCTAGGAGATCGATCTGTCGAGGGGTGAGATCGATCTCTTTATGGCTTTATGAGATCGATCTGCTCCTTGAGGAGATCGATCTTCTCCCAAACAGAAACATTTGGAGATCCATCTCTTCCTCATGAGATCGATCTTCTCTTAAACAGAATCATAAGGAGATCGATCCTCTTCCATTGGAGATCGATCTGCTCCTTAAATTCCTCCTTCCTTGTCATTTTTAACTCACCAGATCGATCTCTCCTTCTCCCAGATCGATCTGTCCTCATAACTTCATACTTATTTTAAACACTTAACATATAAATCTCCAATTATCATTCCCCAATTCACTTAGCTCAATAAATTATACTTCAAGTTCATATTACATAATTAAAATATGTCTGAAATCCTCAAATCTCACAGTGAGCCTATCTACGATCACCCAAATTGCATCATGCTTCCTCCGAGTTCTAAGTAGACCTGTAACAAGGTCCATAGTTACATGTTCTCACTTCCAAGTTGGTATGGGTAGGGGTTGGATTAAACTTGTCGCTGACACACCAAGCACTTAGCTACAAACTCGGTAACCTCACGTTTCAGTCTAGGCCACCAATACATCTTGCGTACGTTATGGTACATTTTGGTGCTCCTAAGATGTAATGTGTATATACTAGAGTGAGCTTCGGTTAAAATCAATCTCATGAGGTCCTCATCCCTCGATACACATATCCGACCTCTGAATCTAGGCAATCCATCTAAACCAATCTCAAGCTCAAAATCTCTACTTTCATGGATCCGCTGGATACCTCAACCAACTTCAAATCTAGCTTCTGTGCCTGCCTAATCTGATCAATCAATGTCTGCTCAATCTTGAGACTACCAACTAAGGGACTTTGATTCGATGGTGCTACATCAATAGCCAAGTTTGTAAACTGTCCGAATAATTCCCACTCATTCACCATCACACTAAACACTATTCTCATGTTCTTCCTACTCAATGCGTCAGCTACCACATTTGTTTTCCCCGGGTGATACAAAATTTCACAATTGTAGTCTTTCAATAACTCCATCCATCTACGCTACCTCATGTTTAGCTCCTTTTTGGAGAATAGGTATTTGGGGCTCTTATGATCGTTATAGATTTGAAACTTTTCTCCGTAAAGGTAATGCCTCCATATTTTCAAGGTAAAAACTACTGTTGCAAGCTGAGATCATGCATGAGGTAATTCTTTTCATGCTCCTTCAGTTGACGAGATCCGTATGCTACCACTTTGTAGTTCTGCATAAGCACACATCCCAATCCATTCAATGAAGCATCATTATACACTGTGAATCCCTGGGTCCATCTGGTATGGTAAGGATCAGTGGAGAAGTTAATCGATGCTTGAGCTCTAGAATGCTACGCTCACAGGCATCACTCCACTCAAACTTGACATCCTTACGGGTGAAACGGGTCAAAGGGGAAATAATTTTTTAGAATCCCTCTACGAACATTCTGTAGTACCCAGCTAATCCAACAAAGCTTCATATCTCTGTCATTGTCTTTTACCTCTCCCAGTTCACTATAGCTTCCACTTTGGATGGGTCAACTGACACTCCATCCTTATTCACTACTTGGCCCAAAAAACCAATTTGCTTCATCTAGAACTCACATTTGTCTAGCTTAGCAGAAAACCTCCTTTCTCTAAGGGTTTAAAGGACTATGTATAAGTGTTGTTCATGTTCCTTCGGAGAACGAGAATATACTAAGATTTTGTCTGTAAAAATAATCACAAACTTATCTAGATACTCCTTAAAGACTTCGTGTAAAGCCCATGACATAATATGTATTCTTTATGACTTTGTGATGTATGGACAATTCATAATTGATATAAATCATAAGGAATGAATGTATTTAAGTTAACAAGGTGTATGAAATGTAAAACGAGTAATTAAGCAAAGTTAGAATGAATGTAACATTGAATTTGGGAAGAAACTACAGCAGAACTGCTTCTACAGAGGAGCATATCGATTTCTCATTCAATGCAGATTGATCTTGAAGAGGTTCTGGGTAGAACAGATCGATCTCATGAAAGGGCCAGATCGATCTCCTTAAGATTTTGAGTAATACAGATCGATCTCATGCTTAGGAGCAGATTGATCTCACTAGGCTTGAAAGGTCAGTTTCGAGGGGGAAAAGGCAGAACAGATCGATCCCCACTGTTACCAGATCGATCTCTAAGAGCAATTCTATAAATGTAAGGCTCTACAACCTCTGTTTTCCTGAGAATTACCAAAACCCTTCAAGAAACAAGTTTAAACATAACCTTTTTACATTAGAAAACTTCATCTTTCAATCAGTTTTGAGTGAGATTTAATTAAGCAAAGTTGTTCTTAGTGAAGAGGAGAACAACATAGTTGGAAACAAGAAGTTGGAATCAAAGATTGATGAAGCAAAGTGGATTTTTGCCAAATTTGGTGAAAAAAGGAAAAGTTCAAGCTAGGTAAGATTCAATACACCACCTTGATATATGTTAATCTAAGTGTATTAGTGAGTTAATTGGTATAAGTTTAAATTGTTGAAAAAAAGGGATCATGAAAAATATCTGTAGCCTAGCTATTAGTATGAAATTGAGAAAATGATGAGGGAGTGGAGTAAACATGGATTTAAGGATGAAATGAGCATGTGTTAAAGATTGGAAGGTAGTTTTGTGAAATATATGAATTTGAATAGATGAAAAATGAAGATAGTTATATGAGATATATGGTATGACACCATAATGAGAGAAATGATGAGATTGTGGTATTAAGAAGAGTCGAACGCATTGATTTGAATCATGCAAGTGAGAAATGAGTATATTAAGATATGCTGATGTGGAAAATTATCCACAGTGTCAGAAGTTGATAGTGGAAGTTGATCGGACTGCGAGGATTAGCAGCACCAAGGAAGTGAGGTCACGTGACGTGATCCGAGGGAAGGGAATTTTGTGAGTAGCTAGAGATAGCTACACGTAACTTAAATAGAATTTTAATATTATAAATTATATGAAATTCCATATATAGGGACATCGGTAGGATCCGATAGATTTAAAATGCTTAGGAAGCATGTGGGTGATTAAATTTGACGTGTTTGACGGTGTATGGGTAGAATGGCTAATATTTTTATGTATGCGAAAATAGCACATTTGAGTGCCTATTTGAATTATTTAGGTGAATTATGATTTGAACAGCCATTTATCGGGTTTGTCTGAAAACTATAAGTGCTAGAGAATACTTACACTTGATTTTGAGATATGCATCACATAGTACTTGAGTGTATTCTCGTACTAAATTTTAAATGCGATTTATGCATGATAGAGTACTGGGAGCTTAGCTCGTACTCAGTTTTCATTATCGATGCATTTTAGAGTATTGGGAGCTTTGCTCATACTCAGTTTTACATGATAGAGTACTGTGAGCTTAGCTCGTACTCAGTTTTATATGAAATAGTGCTGTGAGCATTGCTCGCACTAGAGTTATATCATTATGATATGGTCGTGTTGGGAGTTTACTCGCATGTACTAGTTTTGAAAGAGAGCATGAAATAGTCGTGTTGGGAGCCTGTGCTGACCATGTGTCGCACTGATTATATGATCACACGTGCAATATTTTGAGATATGGCCGAGGGCTATCAAAAATAGAACCCATAGTATGAGGACTAAGACTTATGGCAAGGATCCCGACTATAAGGTATATCCAAGGTATGAGGACTAAGACTCATAGCGAGCATCCCGACCTTGAGATTGGGTCCATGGAGCACTGTGTACCGTGTATATCACATGGAGTACGTTGTACCGTGAGTACACGATATGAGTGAGTTGTGAGCCGACGGTAAGGATTTGACCTACCTCTCGTTACAACAATTGTGAGACCCTGCACACCGAGTACTGTGTAGCCTGGGATCACAGAAAATGAGTTATGATCATAATCTTGGAACATGTAGTCGCCAATCTCATTTTCCTTTCATGCAATGTAAATGAGATTTCTGGAATGAACTATCACATGGTTTTTATAATGTGGACATGTGAATTTGTGTGTGATAAAGGGTAACCCGAGGGATGGGTGAGGTCGAAATTCCATGTTTTTAAACATGATGATATGCCATATTATTTTGATTTAATTGAATGGCATCATAAACATGAATTTTATGATATTATATGAGAAATGCAATGTTTTGCAGAAACTGCTGTGATTATTAAACCAGCATTATTTCAGTTGGATAACTGATGATTTACATATATATATTGCATAAAGTTTTCAAGAAAGATGCATGTTTTTTATATGAATTGATAAGGAAATGATTTCCATGCATAAGCATTGTATTTTGTAGATAGTGTGGTTATCTACTTGCTTGCCTGATTTCCTTACTGAGCTGTGAGCTCACCCCCTTTTTATTTCCCCTCTGTATAGAGCATCCACAGTAAGTGGACACGACTGAGGATTTACAGACTTTGATCCGCTGCATATCCATCTTACACAAGGTATACACAAGTTGAAACATTTTGTACTGAACAATGTAAAAGCACAGTTATGTAACCGATTGTACGGTCGGGGATGTATATGTACAAGTATTTGTATTAATGTATAAGAGCTTATATTATAGAAAAGAATATTAAATGGTATGCATGTTATGAATAATTGTGAATGGGTGACTAATATCGAATCACACCCAACTATTTGGTGTGGAGTGATGTCAAAAGAAGAGGTAAATGAAATGTGAAACATTTGTGGTGATTTTGGTAGGTCACTGGAGGGGAGGTCATGACAGAATGGTATCTGAGCTGAGTTGGTCTAATGTGAGTCGGTATTGGTAGTTAGGAAATTGTACATCCCCATAGTACTATGCTTTGTTCAGTTATAATTATGTATATGAGATAGAAATCAGACTAATTGATGATTATAAATGTAGAATTTAGCTATTATGGCTAATACCCATCGTGGTAGAGGGGCTAGAGGTAGGGCTCGAGGCCGTAGAGGTAGGCCAAAGACCCGAGATAAGACTACAGGTCCCACTGAGGTACCCAAGAGTACCGATGGACGTTTCGCAAGATTAGATCAGCGCTTTGAGACCATAGTGGAGATACTGGTACAGGCTATGCCAGGAGGATAGGGGCAAGATGCAGGGATTGCGCCTGGAGAGGCAGCTGCACCTGGTACGCCTGCACAGCCAGCTCACATGCCACAGCCTATAGATACACCTACCTCTACGAGAGGGCGGTAATGTTTTGGGGGTATGGATGTGATCTTGACACACTCCGATATTTCCAGAAGCTTGGACCACCCTCGTTTAGAGGGGTGAAGGACCTAGTTTTGGCGAAGGAGTGGATAAGAGAGATGGAGAAGTTGTACATATTCTTTGAGTGTACGACTTTAGATATGGTCGCATTTACTTCCTTCATACTGAAGGGGATGACAGAGCATTGGTGGAAGTCTACCCGACCCATATTGAGAGCCCGACATACAGAGATCAGTTGGGAGATATTTTTGGATGCCTTCAGGAGGTAATTTGTTCCAGATATGGCCCAGCGGAGGCTGCAAGCCAAATGTTTTGGGTTAAGCTAATAAAGTCACTCAGTAGACGAGTATGAAACTAGATTTCTATCCCTGGGAAGATATGACCCTGACACCATGAGTAGCGAGACAAGGAAAGTTCACAGATTCATAGATGGACTGAGACCAGTATTACGGTCGAAACTGGTTTCATTTGACATCTCTATTTATGATGAAGCAGTGCGTAGGGCACAACTCTGTGAGCAAGATTACGAGAGGAATGTCTTAAAGTTTAGGATAGTTGGCAAGGGTAGACACTGAGATAGGAAGAGGCCGGTGAGTGATAGTGCTCGAGGTTTTAGATATCAAGGAGGGAGGAGACTCTTCTTTAAGAGACCAAGGATCGAGGAACTATAAGAGAAGATTGTGAGATCTCCTGCATGCCCGGCTATAGCTCCAGCTAGAGGAGTAGTGTTTGGAGGATCGAGGCCTACCACTAAGCAGTGCAGTAGATGTGGTAGATTCCATGGAGGTAGACCTTGTCCTGTTTCTAGCGGATTGTGCTTCAGATGTGGGAAGCCAGGGCATACAGCTAGAGTTTACTAAGAGGTTATTGATATTGCCCCATAGAAGGGCAAGGAATCAGAAAGAGCTCCAGTTACTATATCTGCATCGAGGAGGAGAGCAACAATAGAGGAGAAGGGGAAACAGGTTATTGGACGAGGACGAGTGCATGCCTTGGACCAGGGGATAGCTGATGCTTCATCGGATGTGATTAAAGGTAACATCCTGATGCATGATTTAGAAACACATGTTTTAATTGATCCTGGTGCCACACATTCATTTGTATCTCCTTCATTCGCATGTAAGTTAGAAAAGCATGTAAAGCATACACCTTTAAGTAGGATGATGTTGATTAGTACGCCCATGGATAATATTCAGCTAGTGGAGTATATGTTAAATGATTGTAAGCTAAGAGTAAGGGAAAAGGACATGAAAACCAATCTAATACTGTTAAGCATGAGTGATTTCGATGTAATCTTAGGAATGGATTGGTTATCGTCAAACCATGCTGTTTTAGATTGTTATGCTAAGACAGTCATGTTTCCTAACCCTGAAAAATATGTTGTAAAGTTTGATGAAAAGAAATGAAAGTAGTAATTATGGTTGTAATTAATAATGTACTAAGCTAACTAAAAAATGAATATATTAAAGGTTTCATTGCATAGGTGGTTGATACAGATAAGGTACATCAGGAGTTGACAGATATTCCTGTAGTTAGTGAGTTCCTGATATCTTTCCGAATGAATTGCCAGGGTTACCACAAGACAGAGAGATGGAGTTCTGTATACATTTGGTGCCTGGTATTAAGCCTATATCGAAACCATCGTATCGTATGGCCTTAGTTGAGCTAGAGGAGCTTAAGAGACAATTACAGGAGTTGTTGGATAAGGGGTTCATAAGACCGAGCGTTTCGCCTTAGGGAACATCGATTTTTTTTTTTTGTGAAGAAGAAGGATGGAAGCCTCCTATCGTATATAGATTACAGATTGTTGAATAAGGCAACCATAAAGAATAAGTATCCCCTTCCACCCATTGATGATTTGTTAAATCAGCTTTGGGGAGTGCAGGTCTCTTCTAAGATTGATCTGAGGTCGGGGTATCATCAATTCAGAATTCAGAGTGGAGATGTACCCAAGACAACATTTCAGACCCGATATGGCTATTATGAGTTCTTGGTTATGTCATTCGGATTAATGAATGCTCCCACAGCTTTCATGGCTTTGATGAACGATGTGTTCAAGCCATATTTGAATCAGTTTGTTATCGTCTTCATCGATGATATATTGGTATATTCCAAATCTGAGGAAGAGCATAAGAAGCACCTCAAGATTGTATTGTAGATTCTACGAGAGCAGAAGTTGTATGCTAAACTCAATAAGTGTGACTTTTGGTTGTCACAGATCTGGTTTTTAGGACACGTTATGTCGAAGGATGGAGTATCAGTGGATCCATCCAAGATTGAGGCTATAGTTCAGTGGGAACAGCCGAGGACAGTCACCAAGATTAGGAGTTTCCTGCATTTAGCAGGATATTATTGGAGATTCCTTGAGGGATTTTTGAAGTTAGCTGCTACGTTAACATGTCTCACTCGTAAGGGTGTAGCATTTGTGTGGAATGAGGATTATGAGAAGATTTTTTAGGAGTTGAAGAGTCGATTGACCACCGCTCCGATTCTCACTATCCCTACTAGCTCAGGAAGATTTTCAGTGTATACCAATGCTTCGCATCAGGGACTGGGCTATGTATTGATGTAGGATGGGAGGGTAGTTGCTTATGGATTCAGACAGCTGAAAGACTATGAGAAGAACTATCCGACCTATGATTTGGACTTAGAAGCAGTAGTGTTTGCATTGAAAGTATGGCGCCACTACTTGTATCTTGAGAAGTTTCAGATTTGTATCGACCATAATAGCCTCAAGTATCTGTTATCACAAAAAGAATTGAACATGAGATAAAAAAGATGGCTACAGATTCTAAAGGACTATGGATTGTGAGATACTTTATCATTCAGGTAAGGCTAATGCTGTAGCTGATGCTTTTAACAAGAAGAGCCTTGGGATGGTATCGTATATGATGGTCAGGGAACATGAGTTGCTAGAGCAGTTTGCTAGCCTCAGTTTGGAAGTTATGCATTCTGAAATGGACACAAACTGTATGATTGCTAGTCTACTCTTGGAGGCGGATCTGTTGGACAAGATCAAACAGGCTCAGCAGACTGATCCGTATTGTGTTGAGATAAATAATCAGATACAGAAGGGCACATTGACCAATTTTGAGTTGAGTTTTGATGGGCTATTGAGGTTCAGAGGTAGATTGTGTGTTCCCGAGAACCTAGAGCTCAGGAGATTGATATTGATAGAAGCTCATTCCTCGAGGTACACGTTTCATCCGGGGAGTAATAAGATGTATCAGAACCTCCGGAAGGTGTACTGGTAGTCAGTTATGAAGAGAGATGTGGTAGTGTTTATGGCGAGGTGTCACGTATGTCAGCAAGTGAAGGTAGAGTATCAGAAGCCTACAGGGTTATTGCAGCCTCTACCTATACCAACATGGAAATGGGAGCATATCACCATGGATTTCGTGATGGAATTAATGAGGACTCGGAGGAATCACGATGCGATATGGGTGATAGCTGATAGATTGACAAAGTCAGCCCATTTTCTATCTATGAGAGCTATCGATACTTTGAGTCATTGGTAGACTTGTATGTACGCGAGGTAGTGAGGTTACATGGTGTTCTAGTGATCATTGTTTCGGATAGGGATTCCCACTTCACTTTCCACTTTTGGGAACATTTTCAAGAAGCCATGGGAACCAGTTGAGTTTGAGCACCACTTTTCATCCTCAGACAGATGGTTAGTCAGAGAGGACTATACTGACTCTGGAGGATATGTTGAGAGCATGTGTGCTAGATTATAGAGGCTCCTGGGATAATAATTTGCCCTAGCCGAATTCGCCTAGAACAACAGCTATCATACGAGTATCTGGATGGCACCGTATGAGGCATTATATGGTTGTAGATGTCATTACCCTATCTGTTGGGAAGAAGTGGGTGACAGAAAGATTCTTTCTCCTGACTTGGTTATACAAGCCTCTGAGGATGTCTGATTCATTGTTGAGAGATTGAGGACAGCTCAGAGTAGATAGAAAAGCTATGCTGTGATACTTCTATTAAAATAGAATTATTTGTTCTTAATTTCTTAATTAATTATTTTAATCCCCATATTATTTTATTAATTATCCCCTCAATTTAGTTAAAATTCTCTTGTTTGCAGGTAAATTAAATCCGGATGAATTTTAGTTGAAAATGGGTTGAAAATGGGCTAAAGGAGACTAGACCACTACCATTTTGCAGTTTGAGTCACCATTCGTCTAGACACGTGTGATGTACGATGTTTGTATTTTATTCGCCTCTAAAAGATAAGATCGACGGATACCGTGCCCACCTTCTGGAAGACACACGCCTGGCCATATCGCACTGCCAAGTGGACAAGAAGACGAATGACATGGAAATATCTTCTCTACAGCTAATAGAATGAAGACAAGTAGCCAAGCAATGCCAACTCATCTATGATTAAAAATTACAATTGTACCCCCAATTTTGCGTATAAATAGAATATGATGAGCAATTGAAATTCAAGTAGTTTTTTAGGGTAGAAGTAGTTTTAGAATAGTTTTTAGAATTTTTAGGTTAAAAGTTTTCTTTATCTTTTTAGGTCTCGGCTAGGTTTATTTTTCTTTCCCTTGTTTTCTTTTAAGTCTTTCACGTTAGTTTTTGGGTAGCCACCATTGTTATAGAATTTTACAAGCTTTAAGTTTATTTTCTTAAAAATGAAAAAGTCTCATTCCAGTAGTTAGTATTCTCTTTTATGACATTTGTTTTCATTTTCCTTTCTTTTGTGATCATACGGGTTGCTCTCTATTCTGTTTTGATTTGATTCATCTACTGTTCATTCACTATTGCTTTCCGATTCTTAAAAATACCTTACTACCATTATTTTGTTTAGTTTTATCAACCTAGGACTATGGGGCAGATCTATGGTTGGTGACAATAGCCATTGTGCCTACCACTTCTAGGCATTTTCTTATTTTAATGTGATTTCTATTAATTCCTCTGTTCTGATTATTTTCCAATACTAGTTATTATTTTGTATTTAAGATCGTATTCACTGTTAGTTCTAGTTTACTAATGCAAAAGCTAGTTAAATGAAGATGCAATGTTGTTGTTTTGTGCTCACTGTCGATGACCCTTATCAACTAGTTTGAGGTGTAAGACGCTTGATGATATTCGAGACCTAAGGCAGGAAGTATACCCGGCTTCCTTTGTGATTAACTGAAGCTTTCTTTAGACTCTTCAATCTCTAGTTTCTGGGTTCAAAGAGCGTCATTTCCTATACCATTCGGTTTTCCAGTAATACATTTGCTTGTCTCTGCTTTGTTTGTCGATTCTCTATGTAGGTCCTTACTGTCCGTGGCTGCTATGACTGCAGAGGTGGTGTAGAGTTGCTGCCTTGCACTTGGTGTGATTGATTTTTCTAATAACCTGATGAGTGTGGCAATGGAAAACAATGCTCTGTCCTTCTCTATTTCATGAGTTTTTCTACTGTTCATTTTCTTTCTTATCTATAATTCTTTGTTTTAGTCATTTTACATTTTCTGCTATTCATTTATTGCATTAACTTACATGTTCTAACTTCTGCTTGTGTCTTTTGTTCTGCATTGTTGAAGGTTGCATGAGGGTAATGTGCTGCTTGGCAAGGGGCTAAAGCGTGAGAGCTTGCTGCTGCATAGCTACTCTTGCTGGACAGGGTTACTGTCTGGGCTGTGCTGCGGTGTTGCTGTTCTTCTCGGGTGCTACTACCACGAGCCGTATTAGAATCAGCTACTGTTGTGTGGACAGCTGGAGTAGAGGATAGGAGCTAGATGTGGCAGTCCAGTGCAGGGGACAAAGTTTCAGTACAAAAAAAAATGTTGTGGAGCAAGGTACAGAGGCTGGCATTGGCTTGATCTAAAGCAAATCCTGGAGGCAGACGCGAGCAGAATGTCGAGAGCTGAGACTGTAACATGATCCCAGGCCGTGCTGAGGCAAAGCTTACTGGAGGTAGTACATGCGTGGGAAAAAATGGCTGGGCAACTCATGGGTGTCATCCATTTTACAGTATTTTAAAGTTTAGTCATTTTTTTGTTAATATGTTACATGTGTATTATTAGATTAGATTAGTTTCATAATTAGTTGTTTTGTTTAATAGTTAATTAATTTAGCATTTTAGTATTGGTTAATTTGATAGTTAGTTATTTAATTTCAAAAATTTAATTTTTATTTTATGAAAATTTCATTTATGATATTTACTTAGTTTATTATTTATTTAGACATTTTATTAAGTTAGTAATTAGATATAGTTACATTTACTTAGAGTCACCATTTTAGACATTTATATTAGAGTTAGGATTAGGAATAGAATTAGACCATAGGTTAGATTATTTTGCATTAAATTTAATACATGCAATTTTTTGTTTCATATTAGAATTTTCTAGTTTTTTAATTTACATTTTCTTTTATTTGCATCTTGATCTTTTTGTACTGATTAATTTAATTTAAGTATTTTTCTTTTTATAGATTAGTGCTTTTATTTGCTAGGAGTATGGTAAGTAATTTTAGTTCTGTTTTATTTATTTTATAATTTTTATTTTTATTGTTTTACAATACCTTTTTAATTTAAGCCTTAGTAGATCACCCTCTGAATTTTCATAATCTACTAGGGTAAAATTAACCGGTACTTAGTTAGGCTAATTAGATTTTCTGTGGGACGATAATCCGGGACTCAAATCCCATTATTACTTGTACGACTCGTGCACTTGCGGTTAACACATCTAGGTACATTAGGACGGGCAATGTCTCATGTTTTCGGAACCGTTGTCGAGGAATCAATTAGCCCTTAACTAATATCGGTGAAATTATACTCTGGTATAATTCTAGTTTTGTACATAATTAGGTTTTGAATATTTAGAGCCTTAATTTAGACTAGTTAATTTTCCCTCTCTCTCTATAAAAAATAAAAATTAAAAAAAACTAATTTAAAAAAATTTGAGGACTTTTAAATGTTTACATGTGTAGAGCTAAGAGTTTTGATTGCTTTCCTTTAGATCCTGAAATTGAACGAACACTTAGAAAAATCAGGAAGGACACTAGGAAAATAGTAGCTCCACTGCAAAACAAGATGGCTGAAAACAGAGAAATTAGGATGGTAGGGGATTATGCTAGACCGACTATCGAAGGTTATTACACTGGCATTAGGCCACCAGCTGTCCCCACGAACAACTTTGAAATTAAGCCTTCGATCCTCCAGATGATCCAAACTAAGCTACAGTTCAGTGGGCTTCCCCATGATAACCCACATGCTCACTTAGGGCAATTCTTGGATCTGTGCAACACTTTTAAGAATAATGGATTATCAGATGATGCACTTAGTCTTAGGCCATTTCCTTTCTCTCTTAGAGATATAGCGCGAAACTGGTTAACCTCCTTACCTCCGAGATCCATCTCCACTTGGGACGAGTTAGCCCATCAATTTTTAGCTAAGTTTTTCCCTCCCTCAAAAATGGCTAAACTCCGTAGTTACATATCTTCCTTTGCTCAATTCGATTTTCAATCCCTTTATAAAGAATGAGAACGATATAAAGACCTTCTTAGGAAGTGTCCTCATCATGGCCTACCCTTATAGCTGCAAGTCTAGACCTTAACAGACTCACTAGCCAAAATAGGACCATAGTTGATGCTACTGCGGGAGAAGCTTTAATGTGTAAGATGGAGGAGGAAGCTTATGGTCTATTAGATAGGATGGCAGCTAACAATTATCTATGGTCGTCAAAAAAGTAGTTACCTAAGAAAAATGCGGGTATTTATGAGTTAGACACTCTGTCTACCACGACTTCTCAAATAGCCAATCTCACAAAGAAGGTAGAGTCACTCAGTACCCAGTAAAATTATGCCAATAGTCCCAGTCCTGTTTTAGCTGTCCAAAGTCCTTTCATTTCATGCAATCTATGTGGTGGTACACACTCTGTAGATAGGTGCCCGCTTAACTTAGAGTCTGTTCAGTACGTTGCTCCATCTTAAAAGCAACAGAATAACCCATTTTCGAACACCTACAATCCAGGGTGGAGGAATCATCCTAATTTTTCTTTGAGTCAAAATCAGGGGCAATCTTCTAATTCTAGACCTATGGGACCCCTTGGTTATCAGGTTCCACCTATTCATGTACCACCACCTAAGTAGTTTACATATCATCCGCCTAATCATTCTCATTACCCACCTTAACAATTTTAACATCATCCATCACCACCACCACCTATGCAGCCCCAGCACTTATCTGCACCAGCAGCTGCAGCTGAGAAGAAGCCTTTGCTTGAGGAGATATTCACGACTATCTTGTAAAATCAAGTAGCCTCTATTATGAATTTAGAAGTTCAGGTTAGAGAAATAGCTTGTGGTCTTAACCAGCGTCCACAAGGGATCCTTCCTAGTAATACTGAAGCTAACCTTGTTAAGCTTAGGGAGGGTAAGGAGCATGTTAAAGCTATAACCCTTAGGAGCGATAGAGAGCTAGATGATCCACATGTTAAGTCCAGTCCTGTTAAGCCTATAGTTGCAAACCCCTTAGGTTCTAAAGAGGCAGTTCAAAAAGAACAGGAACATAATGATCAGGCTGCAAAAGAAACTAAATTAGGTGCTTCTTCATTTTTATCTTCTTCTTCACTGCCTTCCTCTACATCTGATGCTACACTTGTTACCACTACACTTCCTCCAGTTAGTCCCCCATTACCTTTTCCTCAAAGGTTCAAAAACTAAAAGCTTGATCAGCAATTTGCTAAATTTCTTGAGGTTTTTAAGAAGCTTCACGTTAACATTCCTTTTACGGATGCTTTAGAACAAATGCCTAATTATGTGAAGTTTAAGAAGGATATCCTCTAGAGGAAGAGAAGATTAGAGGATTATGAGACAGTTGCATTGACTGAGGAGTGTAGTGCCATTATTCAAAGGAAATTACCCCTCAAGCTCAAAGATCCAGGTAGTTTTACCATACCTTACACCATAGGAGATTAGTTCTTTGGTAAAGCCCTTTGTGATCTAGGAGCTAGTATTAATCTTATGCCTTGGTCCATATACTAGAAGCTAAGAGTAGGAGATGCAAAGCCTACCACTGTGACCCTTCAGTTAATTGACAGATCTATTAAGTATTCGAAGGGAGTTATTGTGGATGTGTTAGTAAAGGTGGACAAGTTTATTTTCCTTGTAGACTTTGTTGTGTTGGATAAGGAGGAAGATAGGGAAGTCCCCATCATTCTAGGCAGACCACTCTTAGCTACTGGTAGGACATTAATTAATGTTGAAAAGGGGGAATTGACTATGAGAGTCCTAAATCAGGAGGTGATATTTAATGTATTCAAACCTTTGAGGTTCCCTGATGACTCTCAATATTGTTTTAGGATGGAGGTTAAGGAAGATAGAATGCTTGAGCATAAGAAATCTGCTAGAAGGATGGAAGTAGAAAGAGTTAAGGAGGATTTGACCTTCAGCATTCGATCACCACTTTAGCTGACCCTCCAACTTATCACCCTACTACTGAGTGTTGTTTTCTTCAGCTGCATTTGATGTGCTTTATCTCTCTTTTTACTTTTTGTACAGTTATTTTTCTCTTTTCTACTTTTTCTTTCTTTGCTTCTTTTGCAGATTGTTTTGCAGCATTACTTTCTCATCAAGCTTCGATTGTTCTTCATCATCAGATAGGGGAGTATTCTACACTTGAGCTTCAATTCTTATATTATCTGCACACTAAGGACACTGTGCAATTTAAGTTTGGGGGAGGGGATTCACTTGAGCATTTTGAAAAAAATTTTGGCAAAATTGTAAAATTGTTTTGAAAATATGAGCTTACATTGTTGGATTTTGGGGTGATTTAGTACTTATCATGTAGTTTTCCCATATTTCGATGATATAACTCCATGATTTAGTCTGACTTTAATTGAATAAAAAGCATGATTATAGGAAAAGCATGAAGTTGAATTCTTGAATTTTCCTTGATTCTGATTGTGATTTCCTCATTTTATGCACATGTCATGTCATGAATCTGTATATTTATTTAAACAAAGCTTATGAAGACATAGGATTGCATTTGTTCAGTTAATTTTGTGCATCATATCCTAGAATTTGTTTAATCTGATCTCGAGATGAAATATTAGATCACACTTAATTAGGGAAATGATTTAGGCCATCTTTGGATCGTTTGAGCCTTTCTAGCCATCCTTGTACATATTTTACCCCTAGTCACCCATCTGAGCCAAATAAGCTTTTCTCTGTAAATACACCTACACATTTTTCCTTAACTTAAACACTATGTTCCTATCCCTTACCCCAAAAGCATGAAAAGTCATTAGGATACATCTTGAGCTATGAACATATGGGTTATAGGTGATAGTGAAATTTCAAAAAAAAAAAAAAAGAAAGAAGAAAAGAAAGAAAGAAAAAAGAAGAAGAAAAATAAAAAAAATAGAATAAAAATGTTTAGTAAAATAAATAAGTTTAAGGGAATAATTATGAGCTCTTACATCAAAGATCCTAGAAGTAATGCATGTTAAAGGGTAATTAAACCTAAATCGACTTTATCATACCTTAGCCCTAGCCTTACATTACAAGCTGAATGAAGTCCTTTTGATCTTTGGTTAAGTGTGACTACATTAGTGGAGAGAGAAGTGAAAAGCAAGCTTATGGGAATGATCACTTGTCATTGACTTTGCATTCACTGTGTTTGCATAATCTGATCTTGGTAATGTACTATGGCTTTGACATTTTCACACACACACGAGGAGTCCAATTTGGGTTAGGACTTATGATTGAATGATTCTGAGTGTTAGACTTAAAATTGTGAATCTTTGATATCAGAGTTGGTACTTTTGCTTGGAGGATAATATTAGGGAAATCATTATGTTGGTACTTGTCATTCCTACATATATTTTGTGTTGCTTAAGAAAAGCTCAAGTTTGGGGGTGTGATAATTCTATTAAAATAGAATTATTTCTGCTTAATTTCTTAATTAATTATTTTAATCCCCATATTATTTTATTAATTATCTCCTCAATTTAATTAAAATTCTCTTGTGTGCAGGTAAATTAAATCCAGATGAATTTCAATCGAAAATAGGCTGAAAATGGGCTAAAGGAGATTGGACCACTACCATTTCACAGTCTGAGTCACCATTCGTCAGGACACGTGTGATGCTGGGTGTTCATATTTTATTCGCCTTGAAAAGATAAGATCAACGGATACCGTGCCCACCTTCTGGAAGACATATACGCCAGGCCACATCGCAAAGGCAAGTGAACAAGAAGACGAATGACATGGAAATATATTCTCTATGGCGAATGGAATGAAGACTAGTGGCCAAGTAATGCCAACTCATCTAGGATTGAAAATTATAATTGTACCCCTAATTTTGTGTATAAATAGAATATGATGAGCAATTGAAATTCAAGTAGTTTTTTTAGGGTAGAAGTAGTTTTAGAATAGTTTTTAGAATTTTTAGGTTAAAAGTTTTCTTTGTCTTTTTAGGTCTCGGCTAGGTTTATTTTTCTTTCCCTTGTTTTCTTTTAAGCCTTTCACGTTAGTTTTTAGGTAGCCACCATTGTTATAGAATTTTACATGCTTTAAGTTTATTTTCTTAAAAAATGAAAAAGTCTCATTCTAGTAGTTAGTATTCTCTTTTACGACATCTGTTTTCATTTTCCTTTCTTTTGTGATCATACGTGTTGCTCTCTATTCTGTTTTGATTTAATTCATCTACTATTAATTCAACTATTGGTTGTCAAGTTTTTTACCTTACTACCATTATTTTTTTTAGTTTTATCAACCTAGGACTATGGGTCGGATCTATGGCTGGTGATAGTAGCCATTGTGCCTACCCCTTCTCAACATTTTCTTGTTTTAATGTGATTTCTATTGATTCCTCTGTTTTGATTATTTTCCATTACTAGTTATTATTCTTTATTTAAGATCCTATTCATTGTTAGTTTTAGTTTACTAATGCAAAAGCTAGTTAAATGAAGATGCAATGTTATTGTTTTGTGCTCACTATCGATGACCCTCATCAACTGGTTTGAGGTGTAAGACGCTTGGTGATTAATAAGTCATTATTTATGCACATTATTTACCTTGTTTTTCTATGGTTTTGTATGAATTTTATACTTAATCTATGGATAATTGATCATTCTTGAATAATTGTAGGAATTCATGGGATTGATGAATTAAAGGATGATTTGGCAGATTTTGGAACAAAGAAAATCACGTGGAAGAAGTAAGGAACGATGAGTACGAGTTTAGTCAGTGTTGGGTGCAGATCCCTTCACTCTGTAGTTCTCAATTCAAGTCAGTGCTGGGTGCAACCTTAGGCGAGACTCTCGCCTAAGGATCCCTTCACTGTGCAGTTCTCAATTCAGGGTAGAGCCGGATGCAGCCTTAGGCGAGACTCTCACCTAAGGGTCTTCTTGACATGCTAACTTCAATTTGTTGGACAGAAACAGGTCAAGACTTAGGCGAGACTCTCGCCTAAGCATCCAATATGAAGATTTTCTCTCTCCTCACTAGATTTGACTTTTTCAAATTACTTGGAAGACTTTTTATAAGATTATTATTTTAATTAAATGTAAGGACTTCGAGTCCAACTAGGAGTAGGGTTTTTATCTCTATTTTTAGTTATAAATAGGCTTTTGAAGACCTAGAAAAAGGGAGACTTTTAATTAGATTTTCTCATACAAGTATTTCACCGCTTTTCATGGGTTGCTAAACTCTCTTCCCAATTTAAGGATAATTGAAGATTTGGTTTATAAGTTGTGAGATCTAATTGTTCTTATTTATTTTCTTTAATCTTTTCTATTCTTATAATTTTTTCACTTCATTATTATTATTGTTTTGTGGTTGCTTCAAAAAAGGCCTATTGATTCATTCACAAGGCAATATACATCCAATTGAAATATTTGATTATGTAATTGTTTGGTTGTTTCAATAACAAATGGTAAGTAACAAGATTAATTGCACTTCTGGTTTTTAGTCTTTGTTATGTGATTATAAGATCTGATTTAAATAAACCTACATGTGTGTTTTTTGAATAGAATTGGTAGTCTCTTTAGTGTTCAATGATATTGGTAAATTAAATCATAAGATCATATCTAGGGTTGTTTATTGATAAGAGCAGCAATTAGAGAAAGTTTCCTGACTGTCGAAGAGGTAAGAAGAGACAGGTTGTTAGGTAGTACCAATAACCATAACCAGTTTAGTTAGAATTAAGAAAAATTATCTTGCGTCAATGATCAACTTACCGAACTAAATCTAAAAATTATGCCTTGGGTTGGATTTCTCAAATTATTGAATTCTTCTACTCAATTTTGTTTTCTTTCTATTTAGTTTTGTCATTTTAGTTAATCAAATTTTCAAACCCCTTTTGTTTTATTTTACTTTTATTTGCAGAAAAGTAAATCGGATTTAATCAATCTCTCTTGGGACACGACCTTGCTCCCTATACTACTAATTATTTGTTTGAGCATGTTATTTAATATTGTTGGTTTCAGAAACCATCAATTTTTTGCGCCGTTGCGAGGGAGATTAAATTTAATTTGGATTTCTTTTGATGCTTCGTTCTTCTCGTACAGGTGAATTAATTCCATACAATCCTGACATCGAGAAGACTGAGAGAAGACTTAGGGAAAAAGCTAGAAATCGCAAGCACCAAGAAAGCTCTACATCATCACCAGGATTAAATCTTGCATTAGACCTTGAAGACTCATCAAGTGACTCCGAATCCGAGCGAGAGAAGGCCAACAATTAAGAGAGAACTCTTAGACAACTCACCGCTCCAGCTTTAGATCAACAACCATTATGTATTCAATATCATGCTTTGCAAACAGAGTTTGAACTAAAATCTGGACTGATCCACCTTCTTCCAAAGTTCCATGGGTTGGAAAACGAAGATCCTCATAAACATCTCAAGGAATTTCATATGATTTGTGATAATTCTATTTTTAGTAGAATTATTAGTGCTTAAATTCCAAATTATTTACTTAATCCTCATATTATTTCATTAATTATCCCCTTTATTTTAATTAAAATTCTTTAATGTGCAGATAAATTAAATCCAGATGAAATTCAGTCGTTTCAGACGAAATTAGGCTGAAAACCACTTCCAATTTGCAGACTGAGTCATCAGCCGACTGGACACGCGTGATGTCAGGTGTTCGTATTTTATTTGCTCCGAAATGATAAGATCGAAGGACACCGTGCCAACCCTTTGGAAGACACACGCTGGGCCACATCGCACAGCTAATTGGACAAAAAGACTGATGATGTGTAAATATCTATGCTGCAGCAAATCAAATGAAGACAAGTGGCCAAACAATGCCAACTCATCTAGGATGACAATTTACCATTGTACCCCTATGTTTGTGTATAAATAGAACATGATGGCAATTGAAAAATCAAGTAATTTTAGGTTAGTTTAGAAGTAGAAGTAGGAGTAGTTTAGGATAGGAGTAGTGTAGATTAATTTAGGAGTAGTTTTTAGTTTTATTTTTATGGTTCCTTTTATGCTTTCCGATTTGTTTCATTGTTTCAAGGATTTCTAGTATTTCACATTATCTTCCATCCACTATGCTTTCCTTCTCGGTTTTTCAAGCTCTTTCCAGTCTATGATTAAGTTTTTATCAATTTATTTTTATGCAAAGTTCTCTCCCGTTGATCAGTTTTATTTCCTTGTTTTTTTTCTTGTTCTTTTCCTGTTTATTTCCGTTGTTTCCTTCCCATGATTCTTAGTTTCCATTCTGGTGTGAGGGGCTGGTGACAGCAGCCATAAAGCTCAACCCGTTGCCCTTGTTTCTTTTTACAGCTTTATGAGCATAATATTCTGTTTACTTATGTTTATTAGAGTAGAAAAATGACATTACAGTTTAAAGGAGAGGTGTTCCCAGTTACCGATTGTTGAGAACGCAGTGAAGTCATGGTTATTGGTGTGACCGCGTAGTGTCGAGTCGAACGGGGTGTGACTGCTACTGATTCCATTACCGAGTTGATAGGGACCAATCTCTTCCTCTGTTCTACTCTGTCCCGAGCCTTTAATACTGTTCATCATAGTTTTTTTCTGCATATTGTGCATTACTTCATTGCATCTAAGTTTTGGTTGCTCTCGGTTCCAGGGAGGTGCTGCTGTGCGTTGTGTGATTGATTTTACAAACTGTACAGGACCAGAGATGAAGATGTATGGTGCAAATTTGTAATGCAACTTGTTTTGCCTGGACTGGGCAGGACTGGCCGTGGACGACTTGCAGCAGAGGTCTAGACTGGAAAGTGAACTGGACATGCAAGGGAGTGCAGCAATAGCAGTACACAGGTAAGAAAACAGCTGGACACTGCATCGACAACCTCTAGATGGGAGAACATGCAGGATGACAGAGGATTACAGCAGCTGAATAACGACAGAATGGTAGCAACTGCTGCAGTAGCTTAGTACACCGTACAGCAGAGGCAGAAGCAGACAAACTGGATGCGGCAGTTGGGGCACCTGAACAGCAGCAGACATACCGTGGCAGAACCGGGGCAGCAGACCAGAGGACACCAAGCCGAGCCTTACCTGGAAATGGAAATGAAGATATGTTAAATGAACAGTAAAGAGAGGGAGGTTTTTTCGGTTTAAATACTTAAGGCGTTGTTTGGCCGGCTCACTTTAGTGATTAATCCATTTACATGCATTATTAGCTTAGTGTAATTTCAATTTAATTAGTTAGGATTAGTTTAGAGTTAATATTTTAGACATGTAGTTTTATAGTTATTTTCTTAATTTCCTAGGATTTTATTTTCATTAAGCTTTAGTTTAGTTTCAATAGCATGTTAATTAAGTAGTTTAATTGCATTTTAGATTAGTTTAATTGTAGTTTAATTTTATTATTTTATTTTCATGATTGCATTTTATTTTAATTGCGTTAATGAGTTTTAACTGTTTTAATTATTTTCGTAGGTATTTGCTTTTAATTGCGTGGAGCTCGGTAAGTAATTTTCAGCTCGGTTTTAATTTTTTTATTTTATAGTTTTAGTATTTTATTGCTTTCGGTATTTTTAATTCTAGCTATGTAGATCATCCACCTTAATTTTATAATTTGCTAGAATATACTTAGGGTAAGATTAACCGGTAGTTAATTAGGCTAGTCAACTTCTCTGTGGGACGATAACTTGGGACTCAAATCCCATTATTACTTGGACGATCCGTGCACTTGCGGATAAGATACCCTTAGGGCTCGTCAAGTTTTTGGCGCCGTTGCCGGGGAAGTTTTAATTAGTCCTTAGTTAATATCGGTGAAATATGCTTAGGTGTAATTCTAGCTTGTAAATATTTAAGTTGTAAATATTTAGAGCGTTAGCTTAGGATAGTTAAATTTTCTCTTAATTAATAAAAAAAATGAAAATTAAAATGTAAAAAAAAAAATTCTAAGGACTTTCTGATGTTTGCATGCGTAGAGCCAGGAGTTTTGATTGCTTTCCTCTAGATCCTGAAATTGAACACTTAGAAAAATTCGAAAGGACTCTAGGAAATTTATAGCTCCGCTACAAAACATTATGGCAGAAAATAGGAAAATTAGAACTGTTGGAGATTATGGGATGCCGACAATTAAAGGATATTATTTCGGCATTAGGCCACCAGTTGTCCCTGCAAATAACTTTGAAATTAAGCCTGCAATCATCCAGATGATCCAAACTTCTCTACAGTTCAGTGGGCTTCCACACGATGACCCACATGCTCATCTCGGGCAGTTCTTGGACTTATGCAACACTTTCAAACACAATGGATTATCAGACGATGCACTTAGGCTTAGACTATTCCCTTTCTCACTTAGGGATAGGGCGAGACACTGGTTGACCTCCCTACCTCCAGGATCCATTTCTATATGGGATGAGTTAGCCCATCAATTTCTAGATAAGTTTTTCCCTCCCTCTAAAATAGCCTAACTCCGTAGTAATATATCTTCCTTTGCCCAGTACGACTCTGAATCTTTTTATGAAGCATGGGAACGATATAAGGAGCTTCTTAGGAAGTGCCCTCACCATGGTCTACCTTTGTGGTTGCAAGTCCAAACCTTCTACAACGGACTTACAAGCCCAAATAGGACCATTGTTGACGCTACGGTAGGCGGAGCGCTAATGTGTAAAACAGAGGAGGATGCTTACGAGCTGTTAGAAAGGATGGCGACTAACAACTATCTATGGTCCTCGGAGAGGCAAATGCCAAAGAAGTCGACGGGTATTTATGAGCTAGACACACTGTCTACCTTGACCTCTCAAATCGCTAATCTTACGGAGAAGGTAGAGTTGCTCAGTACCCAACATAATCCTCCCACGAGACCTAACCCTATGTATTCTGTCCAAAGTCCTTTCCTTTCCTGCGAGCTGTGTAGTGGTACCCACTCTGTAGATAGGTGTCCACTCAACTTAGAATCGGTTCAATATGTTGCTCCCTCTACGCAACAGAACAACCATTTTTCAAACACCTATAATTCAGGGTGGAGGAACCATCCTAACTTCTCTTGGAGCCAAAACCAAGGGCAAACTTCTTATTCCATATTTGTAGGACCCCCTAGTTTTCAAGCTCCACAGGTTCAGGTACCACCACAGCCTCAATTTCCACACCATCCACATCATCCATCCCCACCTCAATTTCAATATCATCCATCACCACCACCACCACCACCACCACTTATGCAGCCCCAACTCTACCATGCACCAGCAGCTGGGAAGAAGCCTACATTAGAGGAGATGCTCATGACTATCTTGCAAAATCAAGCTGCTTCAATTAAGAACTTAGAGGTTCATGTGGGACAAATAGCTAGTGCTCTTAGCCAACGTCCTCAAGGGACCCTCCCTAGTAATACTGAAGTTAATCCTGATAAGAAAAGGGAGGGTAAGGAACATGTTAGATCTATCACCCTTAGGAGTGGCAGAGAGCTAGAGGAGCCACAAGTTAAGTCCCAACCTGAACAACACATAGTTGAAGAACACATAGGTTCTAACGAAGCAACTTAGAAAGAGCAGGAACATCAGGATCGGGCTGCAAAACTAGGCGCTTCTTCATATTTACCTTCTTCTTATTCATTGCCTTCCTCGCCATCTGAATCTACAAAGTTGACTATGAGAGTGCAAGATCAGGAAGTGAAGTTTAATATTTTCAAACCTTTAAAGCTCCCTGATGACTCTCAAAAGTTTTTTAAGATGGAGATTAATGAGGATATAAGGCTTGAGCACAAGAATTCTCAAAGAAGGAGGGAAGTAGCGAGAGCTCAGGAGGAGTTAACTGTCAACACCCTGTCACCACTTTGGATGACCCTCCTACTCTTCGCTCTGCTGCTGAGTGTTGTCTTCTTCAGCTGCATTTGAAGTGGTTGTGTTTCCCTTTTCACCTTGTATATAGTTCTTTTTCTTTTCTACTGTTTCTTTCTTTGTTTATTTTGCAAGTTTATTTTCTAGTTTTATGCTTTCAATCAAAGCTTCGGTTGTCATCATCATCATCAGAAAGGGGAGTACTCTGTTCCTGAACTTCAATTCTTATATTATCTGCACACTGAGGACACTGTGCACTTCAGGTTTGGGGGAGGGGATATTACTTGAGTATTTTTTTCAAAAATTTGAGCAAAATTGAAAAAATTTTCAAAATGTTTTCGAAAATCTGAGCTTAAATTGTTTGATTTTAGGATGATTTAGTGCTTAGCATGTAGTTTTCCCATATTCCGAGGATATGACCCCATGATTTAGTCTGACTTTGATTGACTGAGAAGCATGATTATAGGAAAAGCATGAAGTTAAATTCTTGAATTTATCTTGATTCTAATTGTGATTTCCTCATCTTACGCACATGTCATCTCATGAATCTGTATATTAATTTAGAGAAAGCTTATGTGGACCTAGGATTGCATTTGTTCAGTTGATTTTGTGTATCATATTCTAGAATTTTCTTGATATGATCTCGAGGCGAAATATTATTTTGCACTTAATTAGAGAGATGATTTAGGCCATCTTTGGATCGTTTGAGCCTTTCTAGCCTTCCTTGTACATATTCTACCCCTAGTCACCCATCTGGGCCAAATAAGTTTTTCTCTGTAAACACACCTGCTTTTTTTTTGTTTCCTTAGCTTAAATACTTTTTCCTATCCCTTACCCCGAAAGCATGAAAAGTCATTGGGATATATTGTGAGCTATATGGGTATTAAGTGATAGAGAAAGAGTATGTTAAAAAAATGATGAAAAAAAAAAGAAAGAAGAAAAATACAAAAATAGAATAAAATGTCTAGTGAAATAAATAAGTTTGGGGGAAATAAATGAGCTCTTACATTAAAGATCCTAGAAGTAATGCATGTCAAGGGATTAAACCTAAATCGACTTTATCATACCTTAACCCCAACCTGACATTACAAGCTTAATGAAGTCCTATTGATCTTTGATTAAGTGTGACTACATTAGTGGAGAGAGAAGTGAAAAGCAAACTTATGGGAATGATCACTTGTCATTGACTTTGCATTCACTGTGTTTGCATAATCTGATCCGGATAATGTATTGAGTAGTGGCTCTGACATTTTTCACACACACACAAGGAGTCCAATTTGAGTTAGGACTTATGATTGAATAATTCTAAGTGCTGGACTTCTAATTGTGATTCTTTGATTTCATAGTCTGTACTTTCTCTTTGAGGATAATGTTAGGGAAATTATTATGTTTTGTACTTATCATTCCTACAATTATTTTGTTTTGCTTGAGGACAAGCTGTAAGACCCCGTATATGTATAAGGGTAATGTGTGTAATTGGATCAAATAATATGAATGGACTTGTAATGTAAAGTATGATTGATGTAAGTCCATGGATTCAATGTATGTATGTGTAATATAAATTGTAACGTACATACAAGTTTCATTGAGTATGAATACGAAGAAATGAGTTCTAGCAAGTGATGGATGTGATTGAGACTCAAGATGAGTAGTGTGGTATATGGAATGGAGTTATGCTTCCATTTGGTTTTATGTAGCATACCTTTGAACATACAATGAATGCACACAAGTTTCAATGTGCATAAGGTATGAATGGATGCAAGTTATAAAGGTGGATGGATGAGAAAATGGCCATGGCAATAGATTAAGGATGTGTTGGTATGAGTTGCAGCAAGGAAATTGCAGGAAATCTGGAAAACGTGAGGCCTAGATCGATCTCATAGGATGAGAGATCGATCTGGAAGAGCCAGAATGCTCTTATTTGGGTGAAAGAATAGAGCAGATCGATCTCCAATGGAGCCAGATCGATCTCCCAAGCATTCTGTAGTGGAAAGATCGATCCCCAAGCACCCAGATCGATCTCCTTAGCTCTCTGTTTGGGACCAAATCGATCTCATGCTTCGACAGATCTATCTCATGCTTCAACAGATCGATCTCATTGCTTCGACAGATCAATCTCAGGCTTAAAAATGTCGTGAAAAAGAGGGATTTTAAGGGACCAGATCGATCTTCTCTTGGACCAGATCGATCTCCCCAAGCTATTTCTATATAAGGAGAGCTGAAAATCTGGAAATCTCGGAAAAACATTTAACCTTACAATCTCAACCCAAAAACCTAACTTTCTCTCTCTAAAATCAACCATTTTCAGTGAGATTTGAATAGAGATCATTAGAGGCAAAGTTGTTCCTATCAAAGAGAAGAACAACATAGTGAGAGGGCATTGTCCCATTTTTGGAATCGAAGGAGTTAAGGGCATTACCATTTGGAGCAAGAAGAAAAATCATATTGGTAAGATTCTAACCCTCAAATCCAAATGCATTAGCTATTTAATTGATTTTGGAGTTGATTGATATGAGTATTGATGGATAAACTACCTAGGAATGTAGTGGAATTAGTGTGACCTAGAAATCTAAAATGGGTATAATGTGAGGATATGTGGGATTGAATGAGCTTATGATTTATGGCATGCTAAAGTTGTTATTGGGGTAATGTTTATGATTTTAGATGGTTAGATGGAATTACATAGTGAGTCGGAGAAATTGTGAAAATGGGTATGTATATGATTGATAAATGCCATAGTGAGGGGATTCATGGAATATGAACACTATGAGCTTAATGTCGATTTAATATCGATTTTGAATAAGTTAATAGGCCTAAGAAGATCCATAGACTCGAGTTATGGATAAAGTAATGAAACGAGGCCAAATAAGCTTTAATAGAGGCTATAGATTAAATTGACTATAGCAAGCACAAGGGTTGCAATATATGGATCGAATATAATGCGGGATACGATTTTGTGCAGTCTCAAAGAGTTTGTTGAAGACGAACCGAACCGTACGAGTAAGCAGCTTAAGGAAGTCGAATCACGCATCGCGATTCCAGGTAAGGGAATTTTGTAAGTATATAGAGGTAGCTGCTCGTATTTTGAACTCGTGGGTATATATAGGGCTTTGGAAATGTGCATGGACTTATAGAAATATGTTTTGATGATGTATGAGTATTTGTATGAGATTTGGTTGTTTGAGATGGTTATTGAAAAAAGGGATAGTAAGGCTAATAATTGCATAAATCATGTGTTTTGAATGCTTTTACAAAACACAATGCTTGATTTGAGCAAATAAAAGGATAGGCTGGCTAGTACTTGAATGATGTTGTGAAATAGCCCATATGAGGCACTAAGCATATTATGAGATGTTTTGAATGCATATGAGCCGCCTATCGCGTGTATGTGATATAATTCGCGTTAGAGCCTCGCTCGCGTTGGATTTCTATGTTTTCACTTGTGTGAAACGTGCTTGAGCTTAGCTCTCACTTTGAATTGAATTGTGATGATGTTTATAAACCGTACTGGAGCTTACGCTCGTACGTGGATTTGAGTGGTTTTTCTTATGCATATAACTGTACTGGAGCTATGCTCGTACATGGTTTCTTCATATTTTATGCATAAATGGCGTACCAGAGCGTTGCTCGTACGAAGTGATTGGTTTTGATGCATGAATTCGCGCTAGAGCGTAGCTCGCGCTGGTTTTCACACTGTGGTATGTATGAGGCCGTGGTGAGAGATACGGATTAACTCAGGGAACCCAACAGGCCTGACAGACCTCTTAGGTGGGGTGAGGGTGAGGGGCTAGGACCTGACATAATCCATCCAGGGAACCCAACAGGCCTGACAGACCTCTTAGGTGGGGTGAGGGTGAGGGGCTAGGACCTGGATCAGGGAACCCAACAGGGGCGAGCAAGGCCATGAGGGGCTAGGACCTGGTATTGAGGTTACTCCCACGTGCTCTTGAGACTATAAAGGTTACACTTGGTATGGGGTAGATAAGACCTACGGCAGGCACCCCCAACCATGTTATGGGTCCGCGGAGTACGATGTACCGTGTATATCACATGGAGTACGATGCATCGCGTGGTGGTTACTTGATTGAGAAAGTCTGGCGGAGAACTAACCCACCTTCGTGCCAGCATGATACCCCGCACACCGAAATCCATGTGGTCTGGGATGATATGTGACGATTGGCCAACGTAGTCACTTGAGATATAGTAACCTGTCCCCTTGCTTGATTTACTTACTACCACATGATTTTAAATCTCTAAGTGTGATTGTGATTGTTTAAGGTAGACCCGAAGGAGGGGTCGAGCCTCGTGGATTTGATTTGTGAAATGAAAATGAGGTTATGATTATGAGTTGATGTGATGTGATTGTATGTGATGAGAAAGAGTTTTATGACGTGGGTTTAAAAAGGAGGTTTCTTAATGAATTGCCTTTTTTATGAATTTAAATAAGATCGAGCATGAGATGATTTATACATGATGTTTTACCATGTTTTATATGCCAATTTTACATGACTTTTATACATGATATATATGTATACTCATATGGCATAGTTTTATTCCTCATGCTCCTACCATAAATGATTTATGCATAACACTATTAGTATGTAGATAGAGTAGTTATCTACCATGCTTGCATTATTGCCTTACTGAGCGTGTGGTTGCTCATCCCTCTCTATTTTCCCCCCTACAGAGCGTGCATAGTAGCCCAGTGAGGACTGAGGCGTATTATTTTGGACTCCGCTGCATCTCCATCCCTAAGAGGTATATACACAGTGATTCTTTTTGTATCTAAACAATGTAAAAGCACAGTATTCTTTTGAGTTGTACTTATGGGGGATGTAGATGTCAGTAAAACATGTATTCGTATAAGTACACGATTAAATGCACATGTATGACATCGTTTTAATTAATTGAGAATGAATGAGATGTGGTGTTTATTATTGGCTCACAGCCCAACAGTGTGTGGTGAGTTTAGTTCACGACTGGGTAAGGTAACAGCAAAACGCGAAAAATTTTCAGTGATTTTCGGTTAAAGAGAATGGAATTAGGTCGTGACAGAGATTGGTATCAGAGCTGTGTTGGCCTGATGTGAGTCATTAATAAAATGTAGGAAAGTACATCCCCATAGTACTGTGCTTTTGTTTAGATATAACTGTGTATACTGTGATGGATTGAGCTTAATAAATTATTATAATACAGGAAGTTAGGCACTATGCCAGTTACACGCAAAGGTAGAGGGGCGAGAGCACGTGCTAGAGGCCGTAGAGGTAGGCCTGAGAGCCGTGCGGAGCCACAGACTGAGCATGCTCCACAGAACCCTGCTGAGAGAGCAGAGGATACTGAGGCTCGCTTCGCTAGATTAGAGCGGAGTATTGAGAGTTTGGTGGAGATAGTCAAGCAGGCCTTGGGCGCCGGTGACAGACGAGGTCCCGCGGCACAGCCTACTACTGAACAGGCAGCTGCAGAGGCGGAGAGACCTCAGACTGCTGAGACAGCTACAGTCACACCACCTCCAGCCCAGGATACATAGTCTCCTATCATTCCACAGCAGAGCGGTAGTGATTTGGGTTATGACTGTGACTTGAGCAGGTTGCGAGAGTTTCAAGCGCTGAAACCCCCAGTGTTTAGAGGGGTGAAGGACCCAGTGATTACGGAGGATTGGGTGTATGAGATGGAGAAACTATATAGGTTTTTCCGATGCACTTCAGCTGAAAAGATAGCCTTTGCCGTGTTTATGTTGAAAGGCGAGGCCGAGCATTGGTGGAGGTCCACCGAGGTTATTTTGAGGGCCAGACACTCTGAGATATCGTGGGAGATATTTCTAGAGGCCTTCAGGAGACAGTATATTCCAGCTACCGCACAGAGGAAATTGCGGATGGAATTTATGAATTTGGTTCAGGGGAACCATACTGTGGACGAGTATAAGTCCAAGTTTATGTCCTTGGGGAGATATGACCCGGACACGATGGGTAGTGAGACCCGAAAGATACAGAAGTTCATGGATGGATTGAGATTGGCCATCCGGACTAAGCTAGATCCCTTCGACATTGTGACTTATGAGGAGGCTGTACATAAGGCTCAGTTGTGTGAGCAAGACTTTGAGCGAAATGCCTCCGAGCTTGGAAGGATCAGTGTCAGTAAGGACAGAGACCGAAAGAGATCCGGGTTTGGAAGAGTGGCCAAGAGAGGTGGCCAAAGGTTTTTCGAGAAGAGGCCTAAGATCGAGGAGGTGCAGGAGAGAGCTGCTAGACCTCCCGTATACCCAGCTTTGACTGCACCGAGGGGTATAACTATTGGAGGACCACGACCTACCACGGATCAGTGTAGGAGATATGGGAGATACCATGGGACTAGGCCATGTCAGGCGCCCCCTGTTTCGTGTTTTAGGTGTGGGAAGCCAGGACATATATCGAGGTACTGCACTGAGATGATTGAGGTTGCCCCACAGAAGGGCAAGGAGCCTGAGGGAGCTCCAGTTGAGACAGCAGCCCCGAGGAGGAGGGCTACAGCTGAGGAAAAAGGGAAACAGGCTGCGGGTGTGAGCAGAGGAAGGATACATGTACTGGATCAGGACACCGCAGATGCTTCGACGGATGTGATTAAAGGTACCATCCGAATCTTTGATTTAGAAGCATTGGTATTATTTGATCCTGGTGCCACGCATTCTTTCATATCACCTTCCTTTGCACATGAATTATTGAAGCATGTGAAACCAACATTGTTGGATAAAATGTTAATGATTTCCACACCCATGAATGATAGTCAATTGACTGAGCATGTATGTAGAGATTGTAAGATAAAGATAGAGGGGAAGGAAATGATAGCCAATCTGATTTTATTGAATATGAATGATTTTGATGTAATTTTGGGAATGGATTGGTTGGCTACCAATCGTGTTGTGATGGATTGTCATGCCAAAACATTGAGGTTTTCAGGATTAGACAATCTTATTGTAAACTTTGATGAAAAGAAATGATATGAAACTAGCATGTTTGTTGTAAATAAAGGAGCATGATTTTAAATGCATATTGCT
This sequence comes from Firmiana major, assembly GCA_033439115.1. Classification (NCBI taxonomy): domain Eukaryota; kingdom Viridiplantae; phylum Streptophyta; class Magnoliopsida; order Malvales; family Malvaceae; genus Firmiana; species Firmiana major. The sequence goes on along the minus strand of CM065896.1, from coordinate 58,829,005 downwards.
TGAGAGATAAATTATTTGTTTTTGATAAATATTGAATGTGGAGTGATGGTTTATGTTACTAACGATGGAGAGGATAATGTGAAGGGTTCATTGCATACGTGGTTGATATAGATGAGGCACACCCGAAATTGAGGGACATACCCGTAATTGCGGATTACCCTGATGTCTTTCCGGATGAATTACCAGGACTACCACCTGAAAGGGAAATGGAATTTTGCATTGAGTTAGTGCCTGGTACAGAGCCGATATCGAAACCACCCTATAGAATGGCTCCGATAGAATTGGAAGAGCTGAAGAAACAGCTGCAAGAGTTGTTGGAGAAGGGGTTTATTAGACCGAGTGTCTCACCTTGGGGAGCACTGGTTCTATTTGTAAGGAAGAAGGATGGAAGCCTCCGACTGTGTATAGATTACCGGTTGTTGAATAAGGCCACCATTAAGAACAAGTACCCCCTTCCAAGAATCGATGATTTGTTGGATCAGCTCCAGGGAGCCGAAGTATTTTCTAAGATAGATCTGCGGTCAGGGTATCATCAATTGAGGATCAGGAGTGGAGATATACCCAAGACAGCATTTCGTACTCGTTATGGCCACTACGAGTTTTTGGTGATGCCATTTGGATTGACGAATGCTCCCGCAGCATTTATGGCATTGATGAATGATATATTCAAGCCATACCTGGACAAGTTTGTAATAGTGTTCATTGATGACATTTTGGTTTATTCCAAGTCCAGGGAAGATCATGAGGAACACTTGAGGATAGTTCTGCAGACCCTCCGAGAGAGAGAATTGTATGCCAAACTCAGCAAGTGTAACTTCTGGTTGGAACAGATCTCATTTATGGGGCATGTTGTGTCAAAGGATGGGGTATCAGTGGATCCATCCAAGATAGAGGCAGTTGTACAGTGGGAACAGCCCAAGACAGTAACTGAGATCAGAAGCTTTCTGGGATTGGCAGGATATTATCGGACATTTGTAGAGGGTTTCTCCAGACTAGCTGCTCCATTGACACGCCTCACGCGAAAAGATGTTAAGTTTGTGTGGGATGAGGCATGTGAGAGGAGTTTTGAGGAGCTTAAGCGTCGATTGACGACTGCTCCAGTTCTCACCATTCCTACCAGCTCAGGAGGATTCTCGATGTATACGGATGCATCACACCAGGGACTGGGCTGTGTGCTTATGCAGGATGGGAAGGTAGTTGCCTATGGATCTAGACAGTTGAAAGATCATGAGAGGAACTACCTGACACATGATTTGGAGTTGGCGGCTGTAGTATTTGCATTGAAAATATGGCGCCACTATCTCTATGGTGAGAAATTTTAGGTGTTCACAGATCATAAGAGCCTTAAGTACCTGTTCTCGCAGAAAGAGCTGAACATGAGACAGAGGAGATGGCTCGAACTCCTGAAAGACTATGATTGTGAAATCATGTACCACCCAGGTAAGGCAAATGTAGTTGCCGATGCCTTGAGTAGAAAGAACCTTGGGTTGGTGTCATATATGATGGTACGAACATGAATTGTTAGAACACTTTGCGAACCTCAGTTTGGATGTAACCCCACCTGGATCTGAGAGACTTGAGATCATGGCTAGTTTGAGACTTGAGATCATGGCTAGTTTGAGACTAGAGCCAGAGTTGATTGGCCGCATTCGGCAAGCCCAGCAGAGTGATCGACGGTACATCGATTGGCTGAGGCAGATACAGATAGGTGTGGGTATTGATTTTGAGCAGAGTGCTGATGGCTTATTGAGGTTCAGAGGCAGAGTATGCGTTCCCAGGGATCCTGAGATCAGGAGAATGATTTTATCAGAGGCTTACTCATCGAAGTATACGATGCATCCGGGAAGTACCAAGATGTATCAAAACCTTCGGAAGGTTTATTGGTGGTCTGGAATGAAGAGAGACATTGCTAAATATGTCGCTAAGTGTCTCGTTTGTCAGCAAGTGAAGGTAGAGCATCAGAAGCCTGCAGGATTATTGCAGCCTCTACCGATACCGACATGGAAGTGGGAGCATGTCACCATGGATTTTGTGATGGGGTTGCCGAGGACCCGTAGAGGTCATAATGCCATATGGGTTATTGTGGACCGGTTAACTAAGTCCGCCCATTTCTTGGCTATGAGAGCTACCGATACGCTGAGTCAGTTGGCGACCTATATATTCGAGAGATAGTACGGCTACATGGTGTACCAGTGAGCGTTGTTTCTGATAGGGATGCCCGCTTCACTTCCCATTTCTGGGAACATTTTCAGGAAGCGCTGGGGACCCGACTGAGTTTTAGCATCCTCAGACAGATGGGCAGTCAGAGAGGACTATACAGACCCTCGAGGATATGTTGAGAGCGTGTGTGCTAGATTTTAGAGGCTCCTGGGATGACCACCTGCAGTTAGTCGAGTTCGCTTATAATAATAGCTATCATGCTAGTATCGGGATGGCACCCTATGAGGCATTATACGGGCGTAGATGCCGTTCCCCTATTGGATGGGAAGAGGTTGGTTACAGACAGATTTTTGCTCCAGACTTAGTGCAGCAGGCATCTGAGGACGTCCAGTTGATATGTGAGAGATTACGGACAGCTCAGAGCTGGCAAAAGAGTTATGCTGACAAGAGACGAAGACCACTGGAGTTTGATGAAGGTGAGTCGGTGTTTCTGAGGGTATCACCATCGAAGGGTATTATGAGATTTGGTAAGAAGGGCAAGCTGAGCCCTAGATATATCGGACCCTTCGAGATTTTGGAGAGAGTGGGAGATAAGGCGTATAGGTTGGCATTGCCACCGGACTTGGCAAATGTCCACAACGTCTTCCACGTCTCGATGCTTCGGAAGTATCACCCGGACCCGGCACACATGATAAGATATGAGCCGTTGGAGCTCCATGAGAGTATGACGTATGTTGAGAAGCCGGTTTGGATATTGGACAGGAAAGAGAAAGTGTTGCAGAATAAGACAATTCCCTTGGTGAAAGTGCTTTGGCAACACCACACGGCGGAAGAGGCCACGTGGGAATTGGAGAACTTGATACGGGAGAAGTACCCCCAACTGTTTGAAGAGTGGCTTGGTTCTAATTTAGAGGACCAAATTCCTTGAAGGAGGGGAGAATGTAAGACCCCGTATATGTATAAGGGTAATGTGTGTAATTGGATCAAATAATATGAATGGACTTGTAATGTAAAGTATGATTGATGTAAGTCCATGGATTCAATGTATGTATGTGTAATATAAATTGTAACGTACATACAAGTTTCATTGAGTATGAATACGAAGAAATGAGTTCTAGCAAGTGATGAATGTGATTGAGACTCAAGATGAGTAGTGTGGTAAAATGGAATGGAGTTATGCTTCCATTTGGTTTTATGTAGCATACCTTTGAACATACAATGAATGCACACAAGTTTCAATGTGCATAAAGTATGAATGGATGCCATTTTCAAGTTATAAAGGTGGATGGATGAGAAAATGGCCATGGCAATAGATTAAGGATGTGTTGGTATGAGTTGCAGTAAGGAAACTGCAGGAAATCTGGAAAACGTGAGGCCCAGATCGATCTCATAGGATGAGAGATCGATCTGGAAGAGCCAGAATGCTCTTATTTGGGCGAAAGAATAGAGCAGATCGATCTCCAATGGAGCCAGATCGATCTCCCAAGCATTCTGTAGTGGAAAGATCGATCCCCAAGCACCCAGATCGATCTCCTTAGCTCTCTGTTTGGGACCAAATCGATCTCATGCTTCGACAGATCGATCTCATGCTTCAACAGATCGATCTCATTGCTTCGACAGATCGATCTCAGGCTTAAAAATGCCGTGAAAAAGAGGGATTTTAAAGGACCAGATCGATCTCCTCTTGGACCAGATCGATCTCCCCAAGCTATTTCTATATAAGGAGAGCTGAAAATCTGGAAATCTCGGAAAAACATTTAACCTTACAATCTCAACCCAAAAACCTAACTTTCCCTCTCTAAAATCAACCATTTTCAGTGAGATTTGAAGAGAGATCATTAAAGACAAAGTTGTTCCTATCAAAGAGAAGAACAACATAGTGAGAGGTCATTGTCCCATTTTTGGAATCGAAGGAGTTAAGGGCATTACCATTTGGAGCAAGAAGAAAAATCATATTGGTAACATTCTAACCCTCAAATCCAAATGCATTAGCTATTTAATTGATTTTGGAGTTGATTGATATGAGTATTGATGGATAAACTACCTAGAAATGTAGTGGAATTGGTGTAACCTAGAAATCTAAAATGGGTATAATATGAGGATATGTGGGATTGAATGAGCTTATGATTTATGGCATGCTAAAGTTGTTATTGGGGTAATGTTTATGATTTTAGATGGTTAGATGGAATTACATAGTGAGTCGGAGAAATTGTGAAAATGGGTATGTATATGATTGATAAATGCCATAGTGAGGGGATTCATGGAATATGAACACTATGAGCTTAATGTCGATTTAATATCGATTTTGAATAAGTTAATAGGCCTAAGAAGATCCATAGACTCGAGTTATGGATAAAGTAATGAAACGAGGCCAAATAAGCTTTAATAGAGGCTATAGATTAAATTGACTATAGCAAGCACAAGGGTTGCAATATATGGATCGAATATAATGCGGGATACGATTTTGTGCAGTCCCAAAGAGTTCGTTGAAGACGAACCGAACCGTACGAGTAAGCAGCTTAAGGAAGTGGAATCACGCATCGCGATTCCAGGTAAGGGAATTTTGTAAGTATATAGAGGTAGCTGCTCGTATTTTGAACTCGTGGATATATTGTCACGACCCTTAACTTACCAAAATACGTACAAATTTTTCGCATTTTCATGCATCGATCCTTAATCATCCTTCCTCGATCGTGAACAACCACACACTTAACAGTTGGGCTGTGTGTCGACGTCTAACTCACTCCACCATACCAATTCAATTTGAAACATTATTTATGAGTAAACACTTGTGTAAATGTATATATATCAGAGTTGTTACATGTGTTTACATTGTTTTACATCCCCAGTGGTTACATACAAAATGCTACTGTGCTATGTCTAGTTTAGATACAAAATAATCCAAGTGTGTATACCTTTAGCGATGGGATGCAGCGGATTACCAAAAAGGGAACGCCTCCAGTCACGCTCAATCTATACTCAAATCTCTGTAGAGAGGGGGAAAATAAGGGGGGTGAGCAAACCACACGCTCAGTAAGGCAATCATGCGAACAGGTAGATACTGCACTATCTACGTGATCGTGATGCCATGCTCAAAAGCATTTAATTCCTTGTTTATCTCAAAACATGAGTGTATGATTGTGTTAATGGTATGTAAAGCATTCATGCTATTAAAATTCAGTGCACATTTCAACTCAAAGCATGGTATATATCATCATGCATAATTCACAATAAAAGCATGGCATTAAACATCATGCATTTTCACAATAAAGCATGGCATTAAACATCATGCATTCGTGCACTTTAAAAACCATTAACAAATCAATTCATCACTGGTCAGGTCTCGGCCCATCCCTCGGGCTTTCCTGACCCACAATCATTTCAAACATGGATTTAATCTCAAATAGCATTAGACATGTGAGACAGGCAGTTCAACAATAGGTAATAACCTCAAGGCCTATGTACATAACCTGTGATACCGGCTACACGGATCAGGTGTGTGGGATATCACCACCATCTGCTTCCACACGGGAGGTGGGTCAAATCCTACCCGCCGGTCCATAGCAGATCTCGTCCGAAGATGGCACATCACAACTCAACACGGTACAATGTACTCCATGCTACATGCACGGTACGACGTACTCCGTGGACCCAATCAACACATCATATCACGCCACAACTCAAACGCACGTGTGAGCCTATTTAATCGGGGCGACCTCTTGTCTATCCGAAGCTCCAAACACGGCTAATTAATCATGTCAAAACAATGCACATGTGAGCCTATTTAATCGATGTGACACCCAGTCTACTCGAAGCTCCAAACACAGCAACATACAAGGTGGACATCCAGTGCGAGACAAACTCGAGCACAATGCCAAAACAATTATGAAATCCATGTGAAAACTAGTGCCTCTTGCACTCTTTCATACTCACGAAATCATGTAGGTGGCTCAAAACTTGCAAAATATGATTAACAAAACCAAAACACACTCATCTCTTTTGCAAATCATTTCAATGTTAGCCAACCTACCAATCATTTGCTAAAAAGCAATAAAACATGATTTTCAAAGCAATATGCTTTTGTTTTCAATCACATTTCTCAAATTCCCAACTTTTACCCTTCAATCACCCAACAACATTTCCTAGTCTCATGCATTCTAGCAAAACATTTAAGCTCCCAAATTGCGCACAGATATCTCTAAGAGTCCACACAATTCCCTTACCTCGATTTACTTGGTGTGACTCCTTTCCTTTTAGCTTCTCACGCTCTTGGCTTAACTCGCCTCGGCGTATCCTCGGAAGCTGCGATTCATTCATTAAATCGATTAAGTTAATGCATTTAACCCATAATTGACCTCACGAGTCAATATTATTCACTTATGCATTTTACAAATGCCTTAATCCCCATTTTACCTCTTTTAGGTAAATCTCCCAATTTATCCACTAACCACATCTTAAAATCATACCATAACACTATAAATAACTTTTACATATCTCATTCATCATTAATCTTCATACATTCCACTTTCTCACTCTAGACCATTTCTAGGTCAAAATCATTCCAATGTATTTAGATAGTTTCTAACTATCCATACTCATGCCAAACAACTCCAAAATCAATTAAATAAACAATGTACCATAGTTGGAGTGTTAGAATCTTCCCACATTTGATTTCTCTTCTTGCTCCAATGGCAATGCCCTTAACTTCTTCAATATCAACAATGGGAAAATGCCTTCCAAATATGTTGTTCTTCTCTTTGATAGGAACAACTTTGCCTCTAATGGTCTCCCTTCAAACCTCACTGAAAATGGCTGATTTTAGAGAGAGAAAGTTAGGTTTTTGGGTTGAAAGTGGAAGGTTTGTGTTTTTTCCCGAATTTTCTGATTTCCAGCACTCCTTATATAAATTAGCTTAAGGAGATCGATCTGGTCCAAGAGGAGATCGATCTGGTCCCTTAAAATCTCTCTTTTTCACGGCATTTTTAAGCCTGAGATCGATCTGTCGAAGCATGAGATCGATCTGTTGAGGCATGAGATCGATCTGTCGAAGCATGAGATTGATCTGCTCCCAAACAGAGAGCTAAAAAGATCGATCTGGTCCATTGGAGATCGATCTATTCTATTCTTTTGCCCAAATAAGAGCATTCTAGCTCTTCCAGATCGATCTCTCATCCCATGAGATCGATCTGCCCTTCAAAATTTCCAGATTTTCTGCAGTTCCTCTGCAACAACCTTTACCAAACATCCTTAATTTGCTACCATGATCATTTCCTCATTCATTCATCTTTGAGACTTGAAAATGGCATCCATCCTCACTTCATACACATTAAAACTTGTGTAGAATCTTTGTATGACCAATGGTACTTAATATAAACAAAAATGGAAGTGCACATCTTATGCAATTCTACTTCCATTTTACCAAACTACTCATAATCCATTCTACACACATTCTCTACATGTTTAAGTCCATTTCTTCACATTCATACATAATGTAACCTGTGTGTACAATTACCACTCTCATTACAAGTGTGTACATTACTTAATGGACTTACATCACATATACTTCACTTATGAATTTATAGTACAACTCTATTTACATTTCTATGTACATATATACCCTTAAACATATACGGGGTCTCACATATATATAGGGCTTTGGAAATGTGCATGGACTTATAGAAATGTGTTTTGATGATGTATGAGTATTTGTATGAGATTTGGTTGTTTGAGATGGTTATTGAAAAAAGGGATAGTAAGGCTAATAATTGCATAAATCATGTGTTTTGAATGCTTTTACAAAACACAATGCTTGATTTGAGCAAATAAAAGGATAGGCTGGCTAGTACTTGAATGATGTTGTGAAATAGCCCATATGAGGCACTAAGCATATTATGAGATGTTTTGAATGCATATGAGCCTCCTATCGCGTGTATGTGATATAATTCGCGTTAGAGCCTCGCTCGCGCTGGATTTCTATGTTTTCACTTGTGTGAAACGTGCTTGAGCTTAGCTCTCACTTTGAATTGAATTGTGATGATGTTTATAAATCGTACTGGAGCTTACGCTCGTACGTGGATTTGAGTGGTTTTTCTTATGCATATAACTGTACTGGAGCTATGCTCGTACATGGTTTCTTCATATTTTATGCATAAATGGCGTACCAGAGCGTTGCTCGTACGAAGTGATTGGTTTTGATGCATGAATTCGCGCTAGAGCGTAGCTCGCGCTGGTTTTCACACTGTGGTATGTATGAGGCCGTGGTGAGAGATACGGATTAACTCAGGGAACCCAACAGGCCTGACAGACCTTTTAGGTGGGGTGAGGGTGAGGGGCTAAACCTGACATAATCCATCCAGGGCACCCAACAGGCCTGACAGACCTCTTAGGTGGGGTGAGGGTGAGGGGCTAGGACCTGGATCAGGGAACCCAACAGGGGCGAGCAAGGCCATGAGGGGCTAGGACCTGGTATTGAGGTTACTCCCACGTGCTCTTGAGACTATAAAGGTTACACTTGGTATAGGGTAGATAAGACCTACGGCAGGCACCCCCAACCATGTTATGGGTCCGCGGAGTACGATGTACTGTGTATATCACATGGAGTACGATGCACCGCATGGTGGTTACTTGATTGAGAAAGTCTGGCGGAGAACTAACCCACCTTCGTGCCAGCATGATACCCCGCACACCGAAATCCGTGTGGTCTGGGATGATATGTGACGATTGGCCAACGTAGTCACTTGAGATATAGTAACCTGTCCCCTTGCTTGATTTACTTACTACCACATGATTTTAAATCTCTAAGTGTGATTGTGATTGTTTAAGGTAGACCCGAAGGAGGGGTCGAGCCTCGTGGATTTGATTTGTGAAATGAAAATGAGGTTGTGATTGTGAGTTGATGTGATGTGATTGTATGTGATGAGAAAGAGTTTTATGACGTGGGTTTAAAAAGGAGGTTTCTTAATGAATTGCCCTTTTTATGAATTTAAATGAGATCGAGCATGAGATGATTTATACATGATGTTTTACCATGTTTTATATGCCAATTTTACATGACTTTGATACATGATATATATGTATACTCATATGGCATAGTTTTATTCCTCATGCTCCTACCATAAATGATTTATGCATAACACTATCAGCATGTAGATAGAGTAGTTATCTACCATGCTTGCATTATTGCCTTACTGAGCGTGTGGTTACTCATCCCTCTCTATTTTCCCCCTACAGAGTGTGATAGTAGCCCAGTGAGGACTGAGGCGTATTATTTTGGACTCCGCTGCATCTCCATCGCTAAGAGGTATATACACAGTGATTCTTTTTGTATCTAAACAATGTAAAAGCACAGTATTCTTTTGAGTTGTACTTATGGGGGATGTAGATGTCAGTAAAACATGTATTCGTATAAGTACACGATTAAATGCACATGTATGACATCGTTTTAATTAATTGAGAATGAATGAGATGCGGTGTTTATTATTGGCTCACAGCCCAACAGTGTGTGGTGAGTTTAGTTCACGACCGGGTAAGGTAACAGCAAAAAGCGAAAAATTTTCAGTGATTTTCGGTTAAAGAGAATGGAATTGGGTCATGACACAAGCAAAAGCTCAAGTTTGGGGGTGTGATAATTCTATTTTTAGTAGAATTATTAGTGCTTAAATTCCTAATTATTTACTTAATCCTCATATTATTTCATTAATTATCCCCTTTATTTAATTAAAATTCTCTAATGTGCAGATAAATTAAATCCAGATGAAATTCAGTCGTTTCAGACGAAATTGGGCTGAAAACGGGCTAAAGGAGACTGAGTCATCAGTCGACTGGACACGCGTGATGTCAGGTGTTCGTATTTTATTTGCTCCGAAATGATAAGATCGAAGGACACCGTGCCAACCCTCTGGAAGACACACGTCGGGCCACATCGCACAGCTAATTGGACAAAAAGACTGATGATGTGGAAATATCTACGCTGCAGCAAATCAAATGAAGACAAGTGGCCAAACAATGCCAACTCATCTAGGATGACAATTTACCATTGTACCCCTATGTTTGTGTATAAATAGAACATGATGGCAATTGAAAAATCAAGTAATTTTAGGTTAGTTTAGAAGTAGAAGTAGGAGTAGTTTAGGATAGGAGTAGTGTAGATTAATTTAGGAGTAGTTTTTAGTTTTATTTTTATGGTTCCTTTTATGCTTTCCGATTTGTTTCATTGTTTCAAGGATTTCTAGTATTTCACATTATCTTCCATCCACTATGCTTTCCTTCTCGGTTTTTCAAGCTCTTTCCAGTCTATGATTAAGTTTTTATCAATTTATTTTTATGCAAAGTTCTCTCCCGTTGATCAATTTTATTTCCTTGTTTTTTTTTCTTGTTCTTTTCCTGTTTATTTTTGTTGTTTCCTTCCCATGATTCTTAGTTTCCATTCGAGTGTGAGGGGCTGGTGACAGCAGCCATAAAGCTCAACCCGTTGCCCTTGTTCCAGACTTGTTTCTTTTTACAGCTTTATGAGCATAATATTCTGTTTACTTATGTTTATTAGAGTAGAAAAATGACATTACAGTTTAGAGGAGAGGTATTCCCAGTTACCGGTTGTTGAGAACGCAGTGAAGTCATGGTTGTTGGTGTGGCCTTGTAGTGTCGAGTGGAACGGGGTGCGACTGCTGCTGATTCCATTGCCAAGTTGACAGGGACCAATCTCTTCCTCTGTTCTGCTCTGTCCCGAGCCTTTAATACTTTTCATCATAGTTTTTTTCTGCATATTGTGCATTACTTCATTGCATCTAAGTTTTGGTTGCTCTCGGTTCCAGGGAGGTGCTGATGTGCGTTGTGTGATTGATTTTACAGACTGTATAGGACCAGAGGTGAAGATGTATGGTGCAAATTTGTAATGCAACTTGTTTTACCTGGACTGGGCAGGACTGGCCGTGGACGACTTGCAGCAGAGGTCTGGACTGGAAAGTGAACTGGACATGCAAGGGAGTGCAGCAACAGCAGTACACAGGCAGGACAGCAGCTGGACACTGCATCGGCAGCCTCTGGATGGGAGAACATGCAGGATGACAGAGGATTACAGCAGCTGGATAACGACAGAATGGTAGCAACTCCTACAGCAGCTTAGTACACCGTACAGCAGAGGCAGAAGCAGACAAACCGGATGTGGCAGTTGGGGCACCTGAACAGCAGTAGACATACCGTGGCAAAACCGGGGCAGCAGACCAGAGGACACCAAGCCGAGCCTTACCTGGAAATGGGAATGAGGATATGTTAAATGTACAGTAAAGGGAGGGAGGCTTTTTCGGTTTAAATACTTAAGGCGTTGTTTGGCTGGCTCACTTTAGTGATTAATCCATTTACATGCATTATTAGCTTAGTGTAATTTAAATTTAATTAGTTAGGATTAGTTTAGAGTTAATATTTTAGACATGTAGTTTTATAGTTATTTTCTTAATTTCCTAGGATTTTATTTTCATTAAGCTTTAGTTTAGTTTCAATAGCATGTTAATTAAGTAGTTTAATTGCATTTTAGATTAGTTTAATTGTAGTTTAATTTTATTGTTTTATTTTCATAATTGCATTTTATTTTAATTGCGTTAATGAGTTTTAACTGTTTTAATTATTTTCGTAGGTATTTACTTTTAATTGCGTGGAGCTCGGTAAGTAATTTTCAGCTCGGTTTTAATTTTTTTATTTTATAGTTTTAGTATTTTATTGCTTTCGGTATTTTTAATTCTAGCTATGTAGATCATCCACCTTAATTTTATAATTTGCTAGAATATACTTAGGGTAAGATTAATCGGTAGTTAATTAGGCTAGTCAACTTCTCTGTGGGACGATAACTCGGGACTCAAATCCCATTATTACTTGGACGATCCGTGCACTTGCGGATAAGATACCCTTAGGGCTCGTCAGTTTGCTCCAGCATGTAAGACCCGATTTTTTATAGTAATAGCATAAGGGAATGAATAGAAATTTTCAAGTGCATTTAAAAATGCAAAAGGATTGAAATGGTATTCCTGAAAACGTGCAAGGGTAAAACGGTCAAAAGACCAAAATTCAGTATTAATCGAGACAAGAAAATTTAATTAAAAATATGAGATTGAGAAATCTTAATCAATAACGAAGAAATAATTAAATTTCGGGTTAAATTGAACAAGATATGAATTTATTGGAATAAATCAAAAATTTCACATCGAAAAATAATCCCGAAATAATCAAAAAATATACCGAAAAGGTAAAATCGGACTGATAAATTCATTTACGAACTAAATGTATTTAATATAAATTTTTGAGATTTTTATTATTATTTTAAGGAATAAAATAATAATTTTTCAGATATTTTGGATTTTAATAATAAAACAACAATAAAATTTAATTATAAAATAAAATAAAATGAAATGAAAAAAAAAAAGAAACGAAAATTCTGAAAAACGAAATCCCGGAAACAGAAGCGAAAATGGAAAGGACAACGGAAGCCGAACCCGAGTAAGAGAACTCGCCAGACGAGCCACCACCGGTGACCGAGGAGGCTCGACGCCCATCGGGAAAGGAAGCCCGGCATCGTGCGACCTCCCAGCCACCGGGATGCGCTCCACCGGTGTCGAGATCCGATGAATCAAGAGAGAATTACCGCGGAGAAAAAGGGAAACTTTGGCGACCACCGGCGGTGCTTGGCTCCGATCGAGGCCAGCCAAACGTCCCTCGGCTAGAGACGCGTCGAACAACGGTGGTGAGGCACCGAGAATCGGCCAGACGACGCCGAAAGGACAAAAAGAGGCCTGAACCAGTACGACCGGTTCAGCGCAGTGACGTTATGCTAAACCGGACCGGACCGGTTCAGCCAAAAAGAAAAGAAAAAAAAAGAAGAAAAAGGAAAAAAGAAAAAGAGGAAAAATTGAGAAAAATTCCAGTGATGCAATCGAGCTACGGGTAAGTCGGTAAGCGGTCGAATTGACCGATTTAAATTTTGAAATATTTAATTTGATTATTAATCGACTAAAAATTTACCCGAAAAAATATTTAAATGTGTAGCTTGACAATTGACGTAGAACGAGGACTTGAGATAACCTCGATTTACGTACTATCATGGAATCTAGAGTAAGTAACCTTTATTTATGATAATTTGTATCGTTATGCGTGTTGATGAATTACGGATTTAATTTCTGCATAAATGAATTAAATTTTAGAAATTTGAATAAATTCTCGTAAATACTAAATTGAGATATCCGAGAATTTAGAATGAGGCTCAATAAATATTGATGGGCCCAATGAGCCCAAAAGGCCTCGTTAATGTGAATAGTAAGTGAAAAACGGGCTTAAGGTTGATTAAGGCCCATTATGGTGCAATCAGGCCCAATATGGGTAAACGGGCCCAATGATTTAAATTAAGCCCAGAAAATATGAAATACAATTAAATTGTATTGTAATTGACCTGATGAATGTGTATCCGCAGTTTCTGAGATTTGATTTGGACTTGGAGCAAATCGGACTACGTGACGAGTCATCAGTGGAAAAGTCAGACTGTATAGAGAAAAATGAGGTAAGGGAATTGTGTGAGTAGCTAGAGGTAGTTACACGTACTTTAAATAGTTTTTGTATACACTGAATATGTATGTATACACTGATATTGTCTAAAGGTCCTAAAAGTGGTTTAAATGATTTTAAGGATCGAAATTGGTAAAAAGACTATTTTACCCATATTGAGGGAAGTCACCTAAGGATGGTGAAAGCATGACATGCATGAAATGCATGATTTAAGGAATTTTCTGAATTAAGGAATTTTATTGGTTTTAATCAAAGCAAATCGGTAGATTGACCAGAAATTGTATAAATTTCACAAGATAACACTATGTAGGTGTTATTCATATTTAAATGAAATTCTTTGGAAAATGGGCCAACTATCAATTTTATATGGAAACAGATAGTGTTGGCATATAGTTTGCACTATATCTGCCTTTGTGAGTGTGCATAATGTGCTTGAGCGGTTGCTCGCACCGACTTGTGCGACATCATATGCATGAAATGTGCTAGAGCGATTGCTCGCACTGATTTTATTCTTGTGAAATGCATGAGAAGTGCTGGAGCCTAGCTCGCACTCTGTTTTGACTGTTTTGACTGTTTTGACGTGATTTGCATAAAATGATGCTGAAGCGATTGCTCGCACTAGTTTTAATGATTTGACATGCATAAGAGGTGCTGGAGCCTAGCTCGCATCAAGTTTTGATATGATAATTGCATAAAAGTCATGCTGGAGTGTAACTCGCACAAGATTTGATTTATTTATGCATAAAGCCGTGCTGGAGTGTAACTCGCACGATATTTGATTTATTGATGCATAGCACCGTGCTGGAGCTTGCTCGCACAAATGTTTTATATGGTTTTATAACTCATTTTAAAGTCATACTGGAATTTTTTCTCGTGCGAGGTTTTCACTGAGTTTTTATACATATCCGTACTAGAGCATTGCTCGTACATGGATTTTACTTGAATTTATAATTATTTTAAGTCGTACTGGAGCGCTGCTCGTACGCAGATTTCATTGATTTCTATGAAACCGTGCTAGAGCTTCGCTCGCACGAGATTTTTTGATATCATGAATATGCATGGAGCCATGCTAGAGCTTTGCTCGCACAGGGATTTATATGACATGCATATAGCCGTGTTGGAGCCTCTTGTAGACTATGTGTAATAGTGAGATGATATGCTCACACGTGCATACTGAGACAAAGATGATATGGGTGGATAAGACCTATTGCAGGCACCCTTGATTGAGCTTGGGTTCACGGAGTACATTGTACCGTGTATGTCACGCGGAGTACGCTGTACCGTGGGGATTGTTGGAGTGGAGTGGCATTAGCCACGAGGCAGCAAGCCTTAGCCTCGCAATCTTGGTGTTATGCTGTTCTGGCGGGTAGGACGACCCACCTCCCATTTCAGGTGGGATACCCCGCACACTAGGTACCGTGTTGCCAGGGATCACTAGGATATGGCCATAGTCCTCGATGTTACTGATATAATCAGCTGCTTGTCTCACATGATATAATTATTGGTCGATAGACCAGGGTAGACCCGAGGGAGGGGTCAGGCCCCCGATTTTAAGATTTTCTACTGTGATACTAGATTTCAGATGATTTTATGACTTGTGACCCTAAAAGAAGGGTGATTTTATGACAGAATTTTATAACGAATTGTTTTATGAGTTTTGAGATGATTGACCCAGAGGGGTTAGTTTATACTGCAGTTTTAATGAAATGATTTAAATGCAGTAGCATGATGATGTTTTCCATGCTTTCATTTCAAATTTATGATTTGTCTTACATGACATGAAAGAATGCATGATTTTGATTAAATTTATGCTAAGTATGATTTACTGATGTCACATAAAATGCCTTTGATGCATGAATTATATGATTTCTATATGCACAAATAGTTTTGATAAACTATGGCATTGAAATATGCATGATTTTGTGCGTGAAATTTTAAGTGAAAAGAAATGGATTTTAAGGGAATGGCATTATGAGCATGTAGATAGTGGAGCTATCTACTTACTTGCATAATTGCATTACAGAGCATGTGGTTTGCTCACCCCCCTTATTTTCCCATCTTTTTAGAGCACTCGCAATAGTTAGTGAGCGACTGAGGACTTGCATTATGGGTATCTGTTGCTTCCCATCGAGAGACAGGTATATACAATTGTAGAGTTTTGTATCTAAATATATAATGCACAGTACTGTAAACGATTATGATGTCGGGGATGTAGAGTTATAAATACCATTGTGTATGTATTCAGTTAAAGTCAAAGGATAGTAAACTCTGATATGTGAATTTGATTATGGAAATGGAATGATAAATAGGTGATAGGTGACTAACACCAAATCATAGCCTAACTGTTTCACGATGAGAGAAAGGTAAGAATGAAATGATAAATGAAAAAATGAAAAAATTTACTCTGAGTTTTAGGTAATTTGGGTCGTGACAGTTTTGGAATCAGAGTTGAGTTAGCCTGATATGAGTCGGTGTTAGTGGTTAAGAAAGTTTACATCCCCATGTACTATGCATTATTTAGATACAATTATGTATATCGAGACGGAAGTTGCAGCTAAGAATTTAGCTTTGAATGCAAGAATAGACTCATTAACTGATAGCCGCTATGGTAGAAGGGCGAGTACACGAGCTCAAGGCCATAAAGGTAGGCCTGAGAGTCATACTGAATCGCCACATGAGACTCAAGTTGAGATTGAAGTGGAGGCTGATGTTGAGCATGCCCCACAGAGTTCGATAGAGAGATCGTACAGAGTCTGACAGAGAGATCAGACAGTATTGAGATACGCTTCGCGAGGTTGGAGCGGAGTGTGGAGAATATTTTTTGAGCTAATTGCTCAGAGTATGCATGAGATTTGAGGGTGAGTCGGAGCATTGATGGAAGTCTGCTCGACCCATCTTAAGAGTTAAACATACAGATTGGATATGGAAAATAATTCTAGATGTATTCCGGTGACAGAATATCTCGAAAACTGCTTAAAGGAAATTACAGATGAAAATTTTTACTCTGACCCAGAGGAACTGGTTGATTAACAAGTATGAAACTCAGTTTTTCTTCCTGCACAGATATGAGTCCGACACTATGAACAGTGGGAGTTAAGATGTTTGAAAGTTCATGAAGGGCTCAAATTGTCAATTAGAGTCTAATTAGCCCGTTAGATATCACCACCTATGCCGAGACAGTGCGCAAACTACAATTGTGTGAATAAGATTATGAGTTGCACGCCTGTGAGATTGAGAAAGGTAGTAAGGGCCGAATTAGAGACAAAAAGAGAATAGAGAATGACAGAGATGTCAAAACGGGAAAAATGTTTGGTAAAAGATTAAAGTTTATGACTCACGGGGTAAGATGATTGGTAAAGCCCCAGTGAATCTAATTTTAATACTTTTGAGGGGTATTATGATTGGAGGACCCCGACCTGCTTCGTAGCTGTGTGAGCATTGTAACAGTGTGAGCAGTGTAACAATGTAGCAGAGTAATCAGAGTAGTAAGTGTAAACAGTGTAGAATATGTGGTAGTTACCACGAAAATAAGATGTTAGACGAGGGCAAGTGTATGCTTTGGACCAAGACACTACTGATGTTTAATCTTATGTGGTGGAAGATACCACACTGGTTGTGAATAATGAAGTATTATTTTAATTGATCCTGGTTCCACGCATTTATTCATACCTCCTTCAGTTGCTTATAAGCTAGTGAAAGATATGAAGCCTGTACCCTTAAGCAAGATGATGATGGTTAGATGACTATCACTAACTGAATATGGGTATAGAGATTGTAAGTTGAAAATAGGGGTGAAAACATCACTGAAAAGTGTATTGTAAGTTTTAATAAGTAATGAAAGAGTTTGTTATAAGTGAAATATGAAAAGAGATAAGCTTTGAGATGTGATAAATCCTGAATACGAGATATATTGGAATAAGATGTGTATGCAAGGTAAGAATATTTTTGAGATGTAAAGTAAATTGGATTAAGCGATATGTAGTGAATATGAATTGCGACCAAGGATAAGGGGTGGATATATCTACACCTAGTCCATGTAGTCAAATCTGAGGGTTAATAAAGGTATTTCAAAATACTTCCCCGCCTGAAGATTTGACAGCGTCTAGAAGCGCACACATAACCTATAAAAAAAATTTTGAAATCGACAGTTGTAATATATATACATTTTAAATTTGGGTACCTTTACTGGTACGATAAAGAAATATAGAATTCGATTAATCATGAAGTTATAAAAATTAAAATTTTATAAAAATCGTTAATATAAGAAAAAGGAAAATGACCCGGGCTAGTATATTGAGCGCAAGCGATTTCGAAATGACATTATACGTTTATGCATACGTAGGTCAAGGATATGAGTGATTGAAATATTTAATGGAACTCAACTACGATGAGATATTTAAACCTTACCTGGACCGATTGGTTGTCATCTTTAGTGATGATATTATAATGTGTTCGAAGTCCAAGGAAGAGTATGAGTAGCAACAGGAAACTGTCTTACAGACGTTGTTGAGAGTTTCTCGCAATTGGCTGCTCAGTTGATACGTCTCGTTTGGGAAAAGAGTGTATTGTTAGTAGGATGATAAATATGTAAATTGTTTCGGTGAGTTTTGGTATATTGAAGTAATAAACTAACCACCGTAATTATTCTTACCATGACCAACAACTCAAGAGGTTTCAGTGTGTATGGATACCTCAAAATAAGGATTGGGCTGTTTATTGATGTAAAATGGGAAGATAGTCGTTTATGGATCCAGATAGTTCAAGGACCATAAGAGAAACTATCCGACCCATGATTTAGAGTTGGCAGCCATAGTGTTAACATTAAAAGTATGGCGCCACCACTTAAATGGTAAGAAATTTCAGATATGCACTGAACGTAAAAGCCTCGAGTATCTGTTTTCACAGAAAGAGTAGAATATGAGATAACCAAGATGGATAGAGCTTCTAAGGATTATGATTGTGAAAAGTGTACCACCCAGGAAAGGCTAATGTAATGGCTGATGCCTTGAGCAGAAAGAGCCTCGGGATGGTGTTACATATGATGGTTAGTGAGCGTGATCTGCTAGAGCAGTTGTGAGCCTCAGTAGTGATATGATCCCTTTTGATGATGACGGTGATTTTATGATAGCTAGCCTGAGGTTAGAACCGGATTTGTGTGATCGAATTTTCCAGGTTTAGCGTGATGATGGACATGGTGTCGATAGTATGGTCAGATTCAGAAGGGTATAATGACAGAGTTCACAGTGAGTGATGATGACTTGCAGAGGTTCAGAGACAGTATAAGTGCTCTCTAGGACCACAATTGATGAGATAGTTTTATTGATAGAAGCTCACTCTTCGGGTTATACAGTGCATTCGGGAAGTAATAAATATATCGAAATCTTTAAAAAAGGGTATTGGTGGTCAGATATGAAAAGAGACATTATAGAAATTGTGGAGAAATGTCTCGTATGTCAGCAGATTAAGGTAGAGCAAAAGAAGTTGCAAGGTTATTGCAGCCTCTACCTATAATGACACGGAAATGGGAACAAGTTACCATGGATATTGTAATGGGTTACAGAGGACCCGGATGAATCACGAGGCTATCTGGGTGATAGTCGATAGATTGATTAAGTTTACCCACCTTCTGGTTATGAAATCCCCAAATACTCTAAGTGTGTAGGCGGATTTATGTGTATAGAAAATTGTGAAACATTGTATAGCGTTCCAATGAGCATGATATCAGATAGGGATTCCCGCTTCACTTCCCACTTCTGGGAATATTGTTTTTGGAAGCTATGGGACCCTGATTGAGTGTTAGCACAACTTTCCATCCTCAGACAGATGGTCAGTCAGAGAGGACTGTACAGGTTCTGGAGGATGTGATGAGAGTGTGTGCAATTGATGTGATAAGCTCCTGGGATGATCAGTGGTTACTAATTGAATTCGCCAATAATGATAGTTGTCACTTGAGTATCGGGATAACATGTTATGAGGCTTAGTATGGCCGTAGGGATTGTTTCCCGACTTAGATAAGAAGAAGTGGGTGACAGATAGAGAATTGTTCTCGAATTGGTAAGACAAACCTCTGAGGATGTTCAGTTGATTTGAGAGAGATTAAGAACACCTCAGAGCAGACAAAAAGCTATGCTGACAAGAAAAAAAAACCATTGGAATTCGCTAAGGGTGAATCAAAATTGAGTTTCGTAGATGGAATCCTTTGAGAGATTGGGCAAAGTGGAAGGTAAGGCCTATAGGTTGACATTACCACTTGAATTAGTAGGCATCCACAATGTGTCCTATCTTATGATGCTTCGAAAATAATATCTGGACCTAGCATATGTGATCAGATATGAGCTTCAATGACTTAGCTCAATGAAAGTATAACGTATGATTGGAAAAATCGATTCGGGTATTAAACATGAAAGAGAAAATGTTGAGGTTTAATATGATCTCCCTAGTTAAGTATGATGGTAGTATTATACTCCGGAGAAAGTCACTTGAGGATGAAGTGTAAGATGCGATAGACGTACCCGGAGTTGTTTATGGACTCATTTGCCTTGGTTCTAATTTGGAGGACCAAATTTCTTAAGAGATGGAGATTGTAAGACCCGATTTTTTATAGTAAGAGCATAAGGGAATGAATAGAAATTTTCGAGTGCATTTAAAAATGCAAAAGGAGTGAAATGGTATTCCTGAAAACGTGTATGGGCAAAACGATCAAAAGACCAAAATTGGGTATTAATTGAGACAAGAAAATTTAATTAAAAATATGAGATTGAGAAATCTTGATCAATAACGAAGAAATAATTAAATTTTCGGGTTAAATTGATTAAGATATGAATTTATTGGAATAAATCGAAAATTTCACATCGAAAAATAATCCCAAAATAATCGAAAAATATACTGGAAAGGTAAAATCGGACTGATAAATTCATTTACGGACTAAATGAATTTAATATGAATTTTTGGGATTTTTATTATTATTTTAAAGAATAAAATAATAATTTTTCAGATATTTTGGATTTTAATAATAAAATAATAATAAAATTTAATTATAAAATAAAATAAAATGAAATGAAAAAAAAAAAAGAAACGAAAATTCTGAAAAATGAAATCGCGGAAACAGAAGCGAAAATGGAAAGGAAAACGGAAGCCGAACTCGAGGAAGAGAACTCGCCGAACGAGCCACCATCGGCGACCGAGGAGGCCCGACACCCACTGGGAAAGGAAGCCTGGCACCGTGCGACCTCCAAGCCACTGGGACTTGCCTCACCGGTGCCGAGATCCGGCAAATCAAGGGAGAATTACCGCGGAGAAAAAGGGAAAATCTGGCGGCCACTGCGGTGCTTGGCTCCGATCGAGGCTAGCCAAACGTCCCTCGGCCAGAGACGCTTCGAACGGCGGTGGTGAGGCATCGGGAACCGGCTGGACGGCGCTGGAAGGACAAAAAGAGGCCTGAACCGGTACTACCGATTCAGCGCATTGACGTTATACTGAACCGGACCGGACCGGTTCAGCTAAAAAGAAAAGGAAAAAAAAAAGAAGAAAAAGGGAAAAAGAAAAAGAGAAAAAATTGAGAAAAATTTCAGTGATGCAATCGAGCTACGGGTAAGTCGGTAAGCGGTCGAATTGACCGATTTAAATTTTGAAATATTTAATTTGATTATTAATCGACTGAAAATTTACCCAAAAAAATATTTAAATGTCTAGCTCAACAATTGACGTAGAACAAGGACTCGAGACAGCCTCGATTTACGTACTATCATGGAATCTCGAGTAAGTAACCTTTATTTACGACAATTGGTATCGTTATGTGTGTTGATGAATTACGGATTTAATTTTCGCATAAATGAATTAAATTTTGAAAATTTGAATAAATTGTCGTAAATACTAAATTGAGATATCCGAGAATTTAGAATGAGGCTCAATAAATATTGATGGACCCAATGAGCCCAATAGGCCTCGATAATGTGAATAGTAAGTGGTAAACGGGCTTAAGGCCGATTAAGGTCCATTATGGTGCAATCGGGCCCAATATGGGTAAACGGGCCTAATGATTTAAATTAAGCCTAAAAAATATGAAATACAATTAAATTGTATTGTAATTGACCTGATGAATGTGTATCCGCATTTTTGGAGATTTGATTTGGACTTGGAGCAAATCAGACTGCGTGACGAGTCATCAGTGGAAAGGTCAGACTGTATAGAGAAAATGAGGTAAGGGAATTGTGTGAGTAGCTAGAGGTAGCTATGCGTATTTTAAATAGTTTTTGTATACACTGAATATGTATGTATACACTGATATTGTCTAAAGGTCCTAAAAGTGGTTTAAATGATTTTAAGGATCGAAATTGGTAAAAAGACTATTTTACCCGTTTTGAGGGAAGTCACCTAAGGATTGTGAAAGCATGACATGCATGAAATGCATGATTTAAGGAATTTTCCAAATTAAGGAATTTTATTGGTTTTAATCGTAGCAAATCGGTAGATTGGCCAGAAATTGTATAAATTTCACAAGATAACACTACGTAGGTGTTATTCATATTTAAATGAAATTCTTTGGAAAACGGGTCAACTATCAATTTTATATGGAAACAGATAGTGCTGGCATATAGTTCGCACTATATCTGCGTTTGTGAGTGTGCATAAATGTGCTTGAGCGGTTGCTCGCACCGACTTGTGTGACATCATATGCATGAAATGTGCTAGAGCGGTTGCTCGCACTGATTTTATTCTTGTGAAATGCATTAGAAGGGCTAGAGCCTAGCTCGCACTCTGTTTTAACTGTTTTGACGTGATATGCATAAAATGGTGCTGGAGCGATTGCTCGCACTAGTTTTAATGATTTGACATGCATGAGATGTGCTGGAGCCTAGCTCGCATCCTGTTTTGATATGATAATTGCATAAAAGTCGTGCTGGAGTGTAACTCGCACGAGATTTGATTTATTGATGCATAGCACCGTGCTAGAGCTTGCTTGCACAAATGTTTTATATGGTTTTATAACTCATTTTAAAGCCGTACTTTAGTTTTTTCTCGTACGAAGTTTTCACTGAGTTTTTATACATATCCGTACTAGAGCATTGCTCGTACGTGGATTTTACTTGAATTTATAATTATTTTAAGTCGTATTGGAGCGTTGCTCGTACGTAGATTTCATTGATTTCTATGAAACCATGCTAGAGCTTCGTTCGCATGAGATTTTCTGATATCATGAATATGCATGGAGCCGTGCTAGAGCTTTGCTCGCACAGGGATTTATATGACATGCATATAGCCGTATTGGAGCCTCCTGTAGACTGTGTGTCACAGTGAGATGATATGCTCACACGTGCATACTGAGACAGAGATGATATGGGTGGATAAGACCTATTGCAGGCACCCCTGATTGAGCTTAGGTTCACAGAGTACGTTGTACCGTGTATGTCACGTAGAGTATGCTGTACCGTGGGGATTGTTGGAGTGGAGTGGCATTAGCCACGAGGTAGCAAGCCTTACCCTCGTAATCCTGGTGTTATGCTGTTCTGGCAGGTAGGACGACCCACCTCCCATTTCAGGTGTGATACCTCGCACACTAGGTACCATGTTACCATGGATCACTAGGATATGGCCATAGTCCCGATGTTACTGATATAATCAGTTGCTTGTCTCAAATGGTATAACTATTGATCGATAGACCAGGGTAGACCCGAGGGAGGGGTCAGGCCCCCGATTTTATGATTTTCTACTCTGATACAAGATTTCAGATGATTTTATGACATGTGACCCTAAAATAAGGGTGATTTTATGACAGAATTTTATAACGAATTGTTTTATGAGTTTTGAGATGATTGACCCAGAGGGTTTAGTTTATACTGCAGTTTTAATGAAATGATTTAAATGCAGTAGCATGATGATGTTTTCCATGCTTTCATTTCAAATTTATGATTTGTCTTACATGACATGAAAGAATGCATGATTTTGATTAAATTTATGCGAAGTATGATTTACTGATGTCACATAAAATGCCTTTAATGCATGAATTATATGATTTCTATATGCACAAATAGTTTTGATAAACTATGGCATTGAAATATGCATGATTTTGTGCGTGAAATTTTAAATGAAAAGAAATGGATTTTAAGGGTATGGCATAATTGCATAATTGCATTACTGAGCGTGTGGTTTGCTCACCCCCCTTATTTTCCTATCTTTTCAGAGCACTCGCAATAGTTAGTGAGCGGCTGAGGACTTGAATTCTGGGTATCCACTGCTTCCCATCGAGAGATAGGTATACACAATTGTAGAGTTTTGTATTTAAATATGTAATGCACAGTACTATAAACGATTATGATGTCAGGGATGTAGAGTTATAAATACCATTGTGTATGTATTCAGTTAAAGTCAAAGGATAGTAAACTCTGATATGTAAATTTGATTATGGAAATGGAATGAAAAATAGGTGAGAGGTGACTAACACCGAATCATAGCCAACTGTTTTTAGGATGGTCACGATGAGAGAAAGGTAAGAATGAAATGATAAATGAAAAAACGAAAAAATTTACTCTGATTTTTAGGTAATTTGGGTCGTGACACAGCATGATGCCACAAGTTGTTACGGAGGATCAAATCAAGCTTACGGCTTTTCCATTCTCACTCGCGGATAGAGCTAAGGATTGGTTATTCTACCTTCCTCCAGGTTCAGTTATAACATGGACTGACATGGTAAGATGCTTTCTTGACAAAGTTTTTCTAGCTTCTAGGGCTGCAAACATAAGAAGGGAGATATGTGGAATCAAGCAAAGAGATACCGAAAATCTTCATGAGTATTGGGAAAGATTCAAACAACTTTATGTCGGTACCCAAAAATCAGAGTAAATTTTTTGTTTTTCCTTCATACTTACCTGTCCTGTGATCGTGACCACACTCCATTAACAATTGAGCTGTGCGTCAATGCCAGTCCCACCATTCAATCACCATATAACTTAATTCCTTATTACAGAAAAAAGGTAAACATATGAGTTTTTCATTTATTCTTTTCCATTCATTTACAAGTGTTTACATTATCTATACATCCCCGACAGTTACTTACAAACATGTTATTGTGCTATTCTTATTTAGATACAATATGTACAAGTGTATATACCTCAAAATGATGGGTAGCTATAGATATCAGGAATGCAGTACTCAGTCGCCTCAAAGTCTATTGGAGGAAATCTGTGTAGGAAAATGAAAGGGGTGAGCACATCAAGCTCAGTAAGGCAATCCTACGAACAAGTAGGCAACTGTACTACCTACATGAACGTGGTGTCGTGCATAAACCACCCTTTCTCAACACATTTCAAAATCGATGCTATAATTCATGATGTCATGATTTCATGTAAAAAAAAGTTCACATATGGATATCAAAAGCATGGAAAACTCAACATGCAAATCCATTTAAAACATTTCATTCTCGTTAAAATTTCACAACACAGTTAGGACTCAACCCCTCCCTCGGGTGTTCCTGACTCACACAAAACCATGAAATCAAATGCATTTCAAAGCAATAGTACCATGCGATATAATGAATATCATGTAAAACTAGTTTACATCATTCATGAGTTTAAATAGCATGAAAAATAACATCATGCAAGTTTTCGTTTAAAACCCAGTTTCATTCTCATCAAAATCATGTCTCAGTCAGGATCCAACCCTCGGGTGATCCAGACTCACACGAAAATCCACAAAACATGATTCTCAAAAACATCAACATGCGAAACTAGGCAATATATGTATGTATCTCGGGCAAATAACTAGGACTATTGTAAGACCCGATATTTACGAGTGCATTTAAAAATGCAAAAGGACTTAATGGTATTCCCGAATACGTGCAAGGGCAAAATGGTCAAAAGACCAAAATTCGGTATTAATCGGGACAAGAAATTTAATTAAAAATATGAGATTTAGAAATCTTGATCAATAACGAAGAAATAATTAAATTTCGGGTTAAATTGATCAAGATATGAATTTATTGGAATAAACCGAGATTTTCGCATCGAAAAATAATCCCGAAAATAATCGAAAAATATACCGGAAAGGTAAAACCGGACTGAGAAATTAATTTATGAATTAAATAGAAATTTTTTATAATATTTTGGGATATTTTGTAATTTTAATAATATTTTAATGAATAAAATATTATTAAAAATAAATTATAAATAAATAAATGAAATTGTAAAAAAAAAAAAAAAAAAAAAAGAAACGAATCTGGAAAACGAAACGAAAGTCAGAAAACGAAACAGAAGCAAAACGCGAAGGAAGACCCGAGGAAGAGAGATCGCCGGCAGAGCCACCACCGGCGACCGAGGAGGTTCGATACCCACCGGAAAAGGAAGCCCGAACTCGGGCGAACCTCCAGCAACCCAGACGCGCGCCGAGAACGGCGAAAATCGTCGGAAACGGAGGAGAAGCCGCGGGGGAGAGAAGCCCGATTCGCCGGCGATGGGGCCGATTCGACCCAGGTCGAGGCCCGATTTGAGAAGCCCAGTCCATGGCGCGTTGAATGGCACCGGAATCGGCCAGAGAACCGGCCGGACGGCGCCGGCACGACCAATTGTTCCCTGAACCGGCCGAACCGGACTGAACCGGCCAAGTTGAACCGAACCGGACCCGAGCTGAACCGGCGGTCCGAACCGGGTTGAACCGGACCGGACCGGTTCAGCCAAAAAGAGAGGGAAAAAAGGAAGAAAAAGGGAAAAAGAAAAAGAGAAAAAATTGGAGAAAATTCCTGTGATGCAATCGAGCTTCGGGTAAGTCGGTAAGCGGTCAAATTGATCGATTTAATTTTTGGAATATTTAATTTGATAAATAATCGACTGAAAGTTTACCCGAAAATATATTTAATTGTGTAGCTCGACAATTGGCATCCACTGAGAGCTCGAGACAGCCTCGATTTGTGTACGATCATGGAATAACGGGTATGTAACCCTTATTTACGACAATTTTGCATCGTTATGCGTGATTGATATTTAACGCATAAATTATGGATTTAATTTTCGCATAAATGAATTAAATTCTGAAAATTGGATAAATTGTCGTAAATAATTCATAAGCTGTCTGAGAATTTAGAACGAGGCTAAATAAATTACTGATGGGCCCAATGAGCCCCATTGGCCTCGATAAAGTGTGGTAAAAGGGCTTAAGGTCGATTAAGGCCCATTAAGGTGCAATCGGGCCCAATATGAGAAACGGGCCCAATGATTTAAAATTAAGCCCAGAAAATTATGAAATACATTAAATTGTATTGTATTTGACCTGATGAATGTGTATCCGCAGTTCCGGAGATTTGATTTGGATTCGGAGCAAATCGGACTGCGTGACAAGACATCAGTGGGAAAGGTCAGACTGTACAGAAAAATGAGGTAAGGGAATTGTGTGAGTAGCTAGAGGTAGCTACGCATATTTTAATAGTTTTTCTGTACACTGAGTATGTATGTATACATGGATATTGTATAATGATCCTAAAAATGGTTTGAATGATTTTAAGGATCGAAATAGGTGAAATGTCTATTTTACCCCTATTGAGGGAAGTTCACCTAAGGATGGTGAAAGCATGACATGCATGAAATGCATGATTTAAGGATTTTTGATGATTAAGGAATTTTATTGGTTTTAATCAAAGCAAAGCGATAGATTGGCCAGAAATTGTTTAATTTCACAAAATAACACTACGTAGGTGTTATTAATAATTAAATGGAAATTTCTTTGGAAAACGGCCAACTATCAAGTTTATATGGAAACAGATAGTGCCGACACGTAGTTCGCACTATATCTGCGTTTGTGAATGTGCATAAATGTGCTTGAGCAATTGCTCGCACCGACTTATGTGACATCATATGCATGAAATGTGCTAGAGCATGGTGCTCGCACTGATTTTTAATATTGTGAAATGAGAGCTGCTGGAGCCTAGCTCGCACTCTGTTTTGACATGTTTTGACATGTTTTGATTTGTTTTGACGTGATATGCATAAAATGGTGCTGGAGCGATTGCTCGCACTAGTTTTAATGATTTGACATGCATGAGAGATGTTGGAGCTTAGCTCGCATCCTGTTTTGATTAAATTATGCATGAAGCCGTGTTGGAGTGTAACTCGCACGAGATTTGATTTAATTATGCATAAAGCCGTGCTGGAGTATAACTCGCACGAGATTTGATTTACTTGAGCATTCATTTGTGCTGGAGCGTTGCTCGCACAAAGTTTTATATGGTTTTCATAATTCATTTGAATGCCGTACTGGAGTTTTTCTCGTACGAGGTTTTCACTGAATTTATATACATATCCGTACTAGAGCGTTGCTCGTACGTGGAATTTACATGAAATTATAATCAGTTTAAGTCGTACTGGAGCGCTGCTCGTACGTAGATTTCACTGATTTTTATGAAACCGTGCTAGAGCTTCGCTCGCACGAGGTTTTCAGATATCATGAATATGCATGGAGCCGTGCTTGAGCTTCGCTCGCACAGGGATTTATATTACATGCATATAGCCGTGTTGGAGCCTCCTGTAGACTGTGTGTCACAGTGAGATGATATGCTCACACGTGCATTCTGAGACAGATGATATGGGTGGATAAGACCTATTACAGGCACCCCTGACTGAGCTTGGGTTCACGGAGTACTTTGTACCGTGTATGTCACGCGGAGTACGCTGTACCGTGGGGATTGTTGGAGTGGAGTGGCATTAGCCACGAGGCAGCAAGCCTTGCCCTCGCAATCCTGGTGTTATGCTGTTCTGGCGGGTAGGACGACCCACCTCCCGTTTCAGGTGTGATACCCCGCACACTAGGTACCGTGTTGCCAGGGATCACTAGGATATGGCCATAGTCCTCGATGTTACTGATACTTACCTAATTGTCTCACATGATATAACTTGTGGTCTATTAGACCAGGGTAGACCCGAAGGAGGGGTCAGGCCCCCGATTTGACGATTTGACGATTTTATGATTTTATGAAATGTGACCCTGAAAGAAGGGTGGTTTTATAACCGAGTTTTATAATGAATTTTAATGAATTGTTTTATGAGATGATTGACCCGGAAGGGTTAGTTTTTACTGCAATTTTAATGAAATGATTTAAATGCAGTAGCATGATGTGCTTTTCCATGCTTAAATGATAAATTCATGAAATGATTATATCCCGCGATTTGTTTTATATCGCATGAAGTAATGCATGATTTTGATTTAATTCATGCTGAATATTGATTTAATGATGTCACATAAAATGCTTTGAATGCATGAGTTACATGATTTATATATGCACAAATAGTTTTGGATAAACTATGACATTGAATATGCATGACTTTGTGCGTGTAATTTTAAATGAAAAGAAATGGATTTAAGGGCATGGCATTATGAGCATGTAGATAGTGGAGCTATCTACTTACTTGCATAATTGCCTTACTGAGCGTGTGGTTTGCTCACCCCCCTTATTTTCCCATCTTTTCAGAGCACTTGTAATAATTATTGAGCGGCTGAGGACTTGCATGCTTAATATCCGCTGCTTGCTGCTTCCCATCGAGAGACAGGTATACACATTTGTATGGTTTTGTATCTAAATATGTAATGCACAGTACTGTAAATGGATATGATGTCGGGGATGTAGAGTCATGTAAATACCATTGGGTATGTATTTATTTAAAGTCAAAAGGATAGTAGACTCTGATATATGATTATGGGAATGAAATGTTAAATAGTGTGAGGTGACTAACACCGAATCATAGCCCAACTGTGTTGTAGGATGGTCACGACGAGAGAAAGTTAAGAATTAAATAATAAATGAAAAAAACGAAAAATTTACTCTGATTTTTAGGTAATTCGGGTCGTGACAGGTTTAATGGTATCAGAGCTTAAGTTGGCCTGATATGAGTCGGTGTTAGTGGTTAATGAAGTTTACATCCCCATGTACTGTGCATTATTTAGATACAATTGTGTATATTGAGATGGAAGTGCAGCTAAGAATTTGGTTTTAAATGCAAGAATAGACTCATTGACTGATAGCCGCTATGGTTGAGAGGCGAGTACACGAGCTCGAGGCCGTAGAGGTAGGCCCGAGAGTTGTACTGAGTCGCCACATGAGACTTGAGATGAGATTGACGTGGAGGCTGGTTGATCATGCCCCCCCAGAGTCCAACAGAGAGATCGGACAGAGTCTGACAAAGAGATCGGATAGAGTCTGACAGAGAGATCAGACAGTATTGAGATACGCTTCGCGAGGTTGGAGCGGAGTGTGGAGAATATTTTGCGAGCTAATTGCTCAGGGTATGTATGAGGGCGAGTCGGAACATTGATGAAAGTTCGCTCGACCCATTTGAAGATTTCGACATCCAGAATGGACATGAAAAATAATTTCAGATGTATTCCGGTGACAGAATATCCCGGACAGTGTTTAAAAGAAAATTACAAATAACATTATTTACTCTGACCCAGAGGAACATGTTGATTGACGAGTATAATACTCAGTTTATATTCCTGGGCAGATGTGACTCGGACACGATAAACAGTGAGAGTCGAGATGTCTGAAAGTTTATGGAAGGACTCAGATTGTCAATTAGAGTCCGATTAGCCCGTTTGATATCACTACCTATACCGAGGCAGTGCGCAGACTATAGTTGTATGAATAAGATCACGAGTTGCATGCCTCTGAGATTGAGAAAGGTAGTGAGGGCCGAAATTGAGACAAAAAGAGAAAAGAGAATGACAAAGATGTCAGAACGGGAAAAAGGTAATATGGTAAAAACTTTGAGCTGTTGAGTCACGGGGTAAGTTGATTGATAAACCCCAGTATATTTAATTTCAACACTATTGAGGGGTATTGTGATTCGAGGACCCCGACCTGCTACGTAACAGTATAACAGAGTAGCAGTGTGAACAGTGTAAGATGTGTGGTAGTTATCACGAAAATAAGATGTTGGACGAGGGCGAATGTATGCCTTGGACCAGGACACTATGGATGTTTCATAGGATGTGGTGGAAGATACCACACTGGTTAAGAATAATGAAATAATTATTTTAATTGATCCTGGTGCCACGCATTTATTCATACCGCCTTCAGTTGCTTATAAGTTAGTGAAAAATGTGAAGCCTGTACCCTTAGGCAAGAGGATGATAGTTAGTTGAATTTCACTAACTGAATATGGGTATAAGGATTGTAAGTTTTCACAAATAATGAAAGAGTTTGTTATAAGTGATTTATTAAAGGAGATATATTGGAATAAGAAACGTATGCAAGGTAAGAATATCCTTGATATGCAAAGTAAATTGGATTAAGCGGTATGTAGTCAAGTCTGAGGGATAATAAAGGTATTTTAAAATATCTCCCTGCCTGAAGATTTGACAGCGTCTAGAAGCGCACGCATAAGCTATAAATTGAAATCGACAATTGGGATATATATGCAATTAAAAATTTGGGTACCTTTGCTGGTACGATAAAGAAATATAGAACTTGATTAATCATGAAAGTTTAAAAAAATTAAAATTTTATAAAAAAAAAAAAAAAGCCGTCAATATAAGAGGAAAGAAATGACGTGAGCTAGTATCTTGAACGAAAGCTATTTCGAAATGACATTGTACGTTTATGCGTACATAGGTCAAGTATATGGAAAATTGAAATATTGAGTGGAACTCAACTACGTTAAGGTATTTAAACCTTACCTGGACCGATTGATTGTCATCTTTAGTGATGATATTATGATGTATTCGAAGTCCAGGGAAGAGTATGAGTAGCAACAGGAAACTGTCTTACAGACAAGGTGTTATGAGTTTCTTGAAATGAGTTGCTCAGTTGACACGTCTCATTCGGGAAAAGATTTCATACGAGTGTTATGATAAGTATGAAAATAGCTTCAATGAGTTTTGGTATATTGGAGTAATGAACTGACCACCATAAGTATTCTCACTATAACCAACAGCTCAAGAGGTTTCAGTGTGTATGGATACCTCCAAATAAGGATTGGGCTGTGTATTGATGTAAAATGGGAAGATAGTCGTTTATGGATCTAATTACTTCAAGGACCATGAGAGAAACTATCCGATCCATGATTTAGAGTTGGCAGTCGTAGCGTTTACACTAAAGGTATGGCGCCACCACTTATATGGTAAGAAATTTCGGGTATGCACTGATCGTAAAAGCCCCGAGTATCTGTTTTCACAGAAAGAGTAGAATATGAGATAACCAAGAGGGTTAGAGCTTCTAAGGATTATGATTGTGAACTTTGTACCACCCAGGAAAGGCTAATGTAATGGTTGATGCCTTGAGCAGAAAGAGCCTCGGGATGGTATCACATAAGATGGTCAAGGAGCGAGAGCTGCTAAAGCAGTTGTGAACCTCAGTAGTGATGTGATCCCTTCTGATGATGACGGTGATTGTGTGACAGCTAGCCTGAGGTTAGAACCGGATTTGTGTGACCGGATTTGCCAGGCTTAGCGTGATGATCGGCATGGTGTCGATAGTGTGGGTCAGATTCAGAAGGGTATAGTGACAGAGTTCACAGTGAGTGATGATGACTCACAGAGGTTCAGAGACAGTATAAGTGCTCCCGAGGACCACAGTTGATGATATAGTGTTATTGACAGAAGCTCACTCTTCGGGATATACAGTGCATCCGAGAAGTAATAAATATATCAGAACCTCTGAAAAGGGTATTGGTGGTCAGATATGAAAAGAGATATTGTAGAGAATTGCGAAAAAGTGTCTCGTATGTCAGCAGAGTAAGGTAGAGTAAAAGAAGTTGCAGGGTTATTGCAGCCTCTACCTATATTGACACGGAAATGGGAACAAGTTACCATGGATTTCGTGATGGGTTACAGAGGACCCGAATGAATCTCGAGGCTATCTAGGTGATAGTTGATAGATTGATTCAGTTACCCACCTTCTGGTTATGAAAATCCCTAGATACTCTAAGTGTATAGGCGGATTTATGTGTGTGGAATATTGTGAAACATTGTGTAGCGTTCCAGTGAGCATGGTATCAGATAGGGATTCCCGCTTCACTTTCCACTTCTGGGAATATGTTCTTGGAAGCTATGGGACCCTGATTGAGTGTTAGCACAGCTTCCACCCTCAGACAGATGGTCAGTCAGAGAGGACTGTACAGGTTCTGGAGGATGTGATGAGAGCGTGTGCCATTGATTTTATGAGCTCCTGGGATGATTAGTTGCTACTGATCAAATTCGCCAATGATGACAGTTGTCAGTTGAGTATCGGGATAATATTTTATATGAGGCAGTGTATGGCCGTAGGGAGTTGTTCCCTGACTTGGATAAGAAAAGTGGGTGACAAATAGAGAATTGTTCCCGAATTGGTAAGACAAACCTCTGAGGATGTTCAGTGGATTTGTGAGAGATTAAGAACACCTCAGAGCAGATAGAAAAGCTATGCTGACAAGAGACAGGAAATCATTGGAATTCACCGAGGGTGAATCAGTATAGTTGACAGTTATTTGTCATAAAGACGTAACAAGATTCGGATAGAGATATTGGACAAGTGGGAGATAAGACCTGTAGGTTGACATTACCACTTGAATTAGCAGGCATCCACTATGTGTCCTATCTTTTGATGTTTCGAAAATATTATCCGAACCCGATATATGTAATCGGATATGAGCTTCAACGGTTTAGCTCAATGAAAGTATAACATATGATTGGAAATCGATTCGGGTATTAGACGGAAGGAGAAAGTGTTGAGGTTTAAGATAATCTCCCCAGTTAAGTATGATGGTAATATTACACTCCGGAGAAGGTCACTTGAGGATGACAGTATATGATGCGATAGACATACCCGGAGTTGTTATGGACTCATATTACTTGGTTCTAATTTGGAGGACCAAATTTCTTAAGTGGGGGAGATTGTAAGACCCGATATTTACGAGTGCATTTAAAAATGCAAAAGGACTTAATGGTATTCCCGAATACGTGCAAGGGCAAAATGGTCAAAAGACCAAAATTCGGTATTAATCGGGACAAGAAATTTAATTAAAAATATGAGATTTAGAAATCTTGATCAATAACGAAGAAATAATTAAATTTCGGGTTAAATTGATCAAGATATGAATTTATTGGAATAAACCGGGATTTTCGCATTGAAAAATAATCCCGAAAATAATCGAAAAATATACCGGAAAGGTAAAACCGGACTGAGAAATTAATTTATGAATTAAATAGAAATTTTTTATAATATTTTGGGATATTTTGTAATTTTAATAATATTTTAATGAATAAAATATTATTAAAAATAAATTATAAATAAATAAATGAAATTGTAAAAAAAAAAAAAAAAAAAGAAACGAATCTGGAAAACGAAACGAAAGTCAGAAAACGAAACAGAAGCAAAACGCGAAGGAAGACCCGAGGAAGAGAGATCGCCGGCAGAGCCACCACCGGCGACCGAGGAGGTTCGATACCCACCGGAAAAGGAAGCCCGAACTCGGGCGAACCTCCAGCAACCCAGACGCGCGCCGAGAACGGCGAAAATCGTCGGAAACGGAGGAGAAGTCGCGGGGGAGAGAAGCCCGATTCGCCGGCGATGGGGCCGATTCGACCCAGGTCGAGGCCCGATTTGAGAAGCCCAGTCCATGGCGCGTTGAATGGCACCGGAATCGGCCAGAGAACCGGCCGGACGGCGCCGGCACGACCAATTGTTCCCTGAACCGGCCGAACCGGACTGAACCGGCCAAGTTGAACCGAACCGGACCCGAGCTGAACCGGCGGTCCGAACCGGGTTGAACCGGACCGGACCGGTTCAGCCAAAAAGAGAGGGAAAAAAGGAAGAAAAAGGGAAAAAGAAAAAGAGAAAAAATTGGAGAAAATTCCTGTGATGCAATCGAGCTTCGGGTAAGTCGGTAAGCGGTCAAATTGATCGATTTAATTTTTGGAATATTTAATTTGATAAATAATCGACTGAAAGTTTACCCGAAAATATATTTAATTGTGTAGCTCGACAATTGGCATCCACTGAGAGCTCGAGACAGCCTCGATTTGTGTACGATCATGGAATAACGGGTATGTAACCCTTATTTACGACAATTTTGCATCGTTATGCGTGATTGATATTTAACGCATAAATTATGGATTTAATTTTCGCATAAATGAATTAAATTCTGAAAATTGGATAAATTGTCGTAAATAATTCATAAGCTGTCTGAGAATTTAGAACGAGGCTAAATAAATTACTGATGGGCCCAATAAGCCCCATTGGCCTCGATAAAGTGTGGTAAAAGGGCTTAAGGTCGATTAAGGCCCATTAAGGTGCAATCGGGCCCAATATGAGAAACGGGCCCAATGATTTAAAATTAAGCCCAGAAAATTATGAAATACATTAAATTGTATTGTATTTGACCTGATGAATGTGTATCCGCAGTTCCGGAGATTTGATTTGGATTCGGAGCAAATCGGACTGCGTGACAAGACATCAGTGGGAAAGGTCAGACTGTACAGAAAAATGAGGTAAGGGAATTGTGTGAGTAGCTAGAGGTAGCTACGCATATTTTAATAGTTTTTCTGTACACTGAGTATGTATGTATACATGGATATTGTATAATGATCCTAAAAATGGTTTGAATGATTTTAAGGATCGAAATAGGTGAAATGTCTATTTTACCCCTATTGAGGGAAGTTCACCTAAGGATGGTGAAAGCATGACATGCATGAAATGCATGATTTAAGGATTTTTGATGATTAAGGAATTTTATTGGTTTTAATCAAAGCAAAGCGATAGATTGGCCAGAAATTGTTTAATTTCACAAAATAACACTACGTAGGTGTTATTAATAATTAAATGGAAATTTCTTTGGAAAACGGCCAACTATCAAGTTTATATGGAAACAGATAGTGCCGACACGTAGTTCGCACTATATCTGCGTTTGTGAATGTGCATAAATGTGCTTGAGCAATTGCTCGCACCGACTTATGTGACATCATATGCATGAAATGTGCTAGAGCATGGTGCTCGCACTGATTTTTAATATTGTGAAATGAGAGCTGCTGGAGCCTAGCTCGCACTCTGTTTTGACATGTTTTGACATGTTTTGATTTGTTTTGACGTGATATGCATAAAATGGTGCTGGAGCGATTGCTCGCACTAGTTTTAATGATTTGACATGCATGAGAGATGTTGGAGCTTAGCTCGCATCCTGTTTTGATTAAATTATGCATGAAGCCGTGTTGGAGTGTAACTCGCACGAGATTTGATTTAATTATGCATAAAGCCGTGCTGGAGTATAACTCGCACGAGATTTGATTTACTTGAGCATTCATTTGTGCTGGAGCGTTGCTCGCACAAAGTTTTATATGGTTTTCATAATTCATTTGAATGCCGTACTGGAGTTTTTCTCGTACGAGGTTTTCACTGAATTTATATACATATCCGTACTAGAGCGTTGCTCGTACGTGGAATTTACATGAAATTATAATCAGTTTAAGTCGTACTGGAGCGCTGCTCGTACGTAGATTTCACTGATTTTTATGAAACCGTGCTAGAGCTTCGCTCGCACGAGGTTTTCAGATATCATGAATATGCATGGAGCCGTGCTTGAGCTTCGCTCGCACAGGGATTTATATTACATGCATATAGCCGTGTTGGAGCCTCCTGTAGACTGTGTGTCACAGTGAGATGATATGCTCACACGTGCATTCTGAGACAGATGATATGGGTGGATAAGACCTATTACAGGCACCCCTGACTGAGCTTGGGTTCACGGAGTACTTTGTACCGTGTATGTCACGCGGAGTACGCTGTACCGTGGGGATTGTTGGAGTGGAGTGGCATTAGCCACGAGGCAGCAAGCCTTGCCCTCGCAATCCTGGTGTTATGCTGTTCTGGCGGGTAGGACGACCCACCTCCCGTTTCAGGTGTGATACCCCGCACACTAGGTACCGTGTTGCCAGGGATCACTAGGATATGGCCATAGTCCTCGATGTTACTGATACTTACCTAATTGTCTCACATGATATAACTTGTGGTCTATTAGACCAGGGTAGACCCGAAGGAGGGGTCAGGCCCCCGATTTGACGATTTGACGATTTTATGATTTTATGAAATGTGACCCTGAAAGAAGGGTGGTTTTATAACCGAGTTTTATAATGAATTTTAATGAATTGTTTTATGAGATGATTGACCCGGAAGGGTTAGTTTTTACTGCAATTTTAATGAAATGATTTAAATGCAGTAGCATGATGTGCTTTTCCATGCTTAAATGATAAATTCATGAAATGATTATATCCCGCGATTTGTTTTATATCGCATGAAGTAATGCATGATTTTGATTTAATTCATGCTGAATATTGATTTAATGATGTCACATAAAATGCTTTGAATGCATGAGTTACATGATTTATATATGCACAAATAGTTTTGGATAAACTATGACATTGAATATGCATGACTTTGTGCGTGTAATTTTAAATGAAAAGAAATGGATTTAAGGGCATGGCATTATGAGCATGTAGATAGTGGAGCTATCTACTTACTTGCATAATTGCCTTACTGAGCGTGTGGTTTGCTCACCCCCCTTATTTTCCCATCTTTTCAGAGCACTTGTAATAATTATTGAGCGGCTGAGGACTTGCATGCTTAATATCCGCTGCTTGCTGTTTCCCATCGAGAGACAGGTATACACATTTGTATGGTTTTGTATCTAAATATGTAATGCACAGTACTGTAAATGGATATGATGTCGGGGATGTAGAGTCATGTAAAAACCATTGGGTATGTATTTATTTAAAGTCAAAAGGATAGTAGACTCTGATATATGATTATGGGAATGAAATGTTAAATAGTGTGAGGTGACTAACACCGAATCATAGCCCAACTGTGTTGTAGGATGGTCACGACGAGAGAAAGTTAAGAATTAAATAATAAATGAAAAAAACGAAAAATTTACTCTGATTTTTAGGTAATTCGGGTCGTGACAACTATGGCCATATGTCCTCGTGATCCCACTTCTACACGGATCTTAGTGTGCGAGGTCTCACCGAGAGGTGGGTCGATCTTACCCAATCCCTCGTATCTGAAGATACCACTCGCATCTGAAGGTGCCACGTAATCAATCCCAGCATGGTACAGCGTACTCCATGCTACTTGCACAGTACAACGTACTCCGTGGACCCATATCTCATATCCATACTCATGCCCTGTCTCAAAATGCACGTGCGAGCCTATTTAATCGACGTGACACACAGTCTACCTGACGCACCAAGCATGGCTCATCGTATGTTCTCATAAAACCAGTGCAGCGATGCTCCAGCACTCTCATAAAATCAAGGAAAATCTCATGCGAGCCAAGCTCCAGCACGCGTTTCATAAAATCTCATAAGATTAGTGCAAGCTAAGCTCCAGCACTCTGTCAAAACCATATAAAACTAGTGCGAGCTAGGCTCCAGCACTCTGTCATAACAATCAAGTGAAAATCTGGTGCGAGTTAGACTTTAGCAGCCTGTCATGAAAATCATATGAAAATCTGGTGCAAGTTAGACTCCAGCACCCTGTCATGAAAATCAAGTTAAAATCTGGTGCGAGCTAGGCTCTAGCACCAATGCATGTAAAACTATAGTGCGAGCTCTTGCTCCAGCACTAATGCATGCATCACACAAATCAAA
The DNA here is from genome assembly GCA_033439115.1 of Firmiana major. NCBI lineage: Eukaryota > Viridiplantae > Streptophyta > Magnoliopsida > Malvales > Malvaceae > Firmiana > Firmiana major. The sequence continues at coordinate 58,790,710 of CM065896.1, read as the reverse complement.
AACTCGTGCGAGCTGAGCTCTAACACGTCACATGTCTATAAAATCATGAAGGTGGCTCTGTTATCTCAAAACAATTTCCAATAGAAATCACATTGTTGAAAATATGTAATGCTATGCATTTTTATTTAAAAGTTAGCCAGCTTACTCATGCACGTGTCAAAACACCCAAGAACAAGCAGGAACCTCTTGTTCTTGCTCCTCTCAATTTTTCCTAAATTTGGAAATTTTACCCTTAACAAGGGTATTTTGGTCATTTCCCCATCTGGGGCACTAAAATTTTCATCTTAAATCTAGACCCTTCAGATAATTTTAGGGAATGAAAATGATGTCTAAATTGCATAAAGTTACCTCTAGCAGTCCATAAAATTCCCTTACCTAGAATTACGCGTAAACTTATCCCGTCTTTATGATACCAGGTCTCTCAATCCAAATTTGCTCTAACCAAGTCTACGGAGCTGCATATAACCACGTATTTGGGTCAGTTCTAATATATTTATCAGTGTTTCACTCTTCTGATCGAATCTAAAGTACTGGGCCCGTTTTACTTTATTGGGCTCGATTACACCCTAATGGGCCTCGACCTATTTTCAGTCCGTTTCTACTTATTAAATCCCTTCTTCAGATTTTTCTGGGCTCATATGGCTTACTAATACTCATCGGCTTCGTTCCAAACTCATTAGATAGCCCGTATACTATTTATGATAATTATTTTAAAATTCTGAATAAAATTCCTTTTATGCAGAATTAATCCGTAAAACTTGTAAAATAATCTTAACTCTGCATTAAGGACTCTAATTTTCGTAATTAAAATGTACTTAACTAATTTTATGCGGGGTACGAAAATCGGAGCTTAATCGGCTCTCGTTCGGGCTCTGTTGTAAAACTGCACAATTAGGTAAATCCGAGTTATTTTTCATTAAATATAATATTAAATAAAATTTTAAAATTTACCCGTAGGTTAATCTCGACCCTCGATCAACTTACCCGAATATCGAGTCGTCTCCGATAATTTTTCTTTCATTTTTCCCTTTTCTTTCTTTTCTTTTCTTTTTCTTTCCTTCTCTTTTTCCTCCCTTTGCCTTCATTTTCCTTTCTTTTCCTTTCGGCTAAACGGTGTCGTTTTTTGGTCTTTGCCGTCGTCGGCGGTTCCGGTTGATTCACCGGCCACTACCGGTCTCAAAAGGACCACCTCTTCCTCCTGATCACGTCGGTGCCCTCCGTTCACGCCCAGTTGCCATGGATCGTCGGAATCGGGCCGTTTTCCTCTCGATTTTTTCTTCTCCTCCGTTCGCCGGACTCAGCCGTCGTCGGCGCGCGTCACCGGTGCCAAAGTGTTCGTCGGCCTCTCCTCTTTCTCCTCCAATCTTCGTCTGGGGTTGTCGATCGTCGGTGGCCGTGGGTGCTCCTCGGGTCCTTGGCTATCGTTTTCGATCGGTTTCCAGTTTTCGGGTTTCCCGATTTTTTTATTTTCAATTTTTTATTATTATTATTATTTATAATTTATTTTATTAATATTATAATCATTAAAATACTCAAAAAATTCCAAAATATCTAATAAATTCTTTATTTTATTAATAATTAATTTATTTAATTTATTTATTTATTTTATTTTAACCCTTTTTTCGGTATATTTTCTCCGTATTTTCGGGATATTGTCCCGAATGACTTTTCGGTACTTCTAAATAATTCCAGATCATGATCAATTGGACTCGAAATTTTATAATTTCCTCATTATTGATCAAGATATCCCAAATCCTTATTGTTAATTAAAAGTTGCTTATTGAATTTATACCGGGTTTCGATCTTTTGATCGTTTTACCCCTGCACTTGTTTCAGAACCAATTTAACCCGACTTTCCTTCATACATCCACTATCTTTTCTTATTTTAAATTCGTATTTTCCATTAACTAAATTTCGATCCCTTTCGTTTGGCCTATTGCCATCTCGGCCCTTATTTGGCTATTTCATGCATTCACCGATATTTCATTTTATTCTATTTACAAATTTAATTCAGTCAAATCTCTTCTTATGATTCAATTAATATGTGGAAGTGCATATCACATGAATCATAAGGAAATGCATCAACAAGTACATACAAAGTGGGTCTTACACTTTATGCTACCTGCCCACAACATGGGATTTCTAAACAACTACTCATCCAATACTTCTATGAAGGACTCTTACCAATGGAAAGAATAATGATGGATGCTGCTAGTGGAGGAGCAATAGTCAATAAAACCCCCACCGAAGCGAGGAATTTAATTTCCACCATGGCTGTAAATTCTCAACAATTCGGGATTAGGCAGGATGTGCCTAGAAGAGTGAATGAGGTGAGTACGTCTTAACTTGACAATCAAATTACTAATCTAACCTCTATTGTGCAGCAACTTGCTTTAGGAGTGGGAAACATGCAACAAGCCAAGGTCTATGGAATTTGTGCTAGTGGACATCCAACCGATTTGTGTCCTACACTTCAAGAAGATTCACAAGAGCATGCTAATACAGTTGGAGGATACCAAAGGCCTTCCCAAAGAAAATATGATCCTTATTCTAATACTTACAATCCAGGATGGAGGGATCATCCAAACTTCAGTTATGGACAAAGGCCCCAATACCAAAACTACCAACCTAGGCAACCTCCTCAACAAATGCAGTAATCATCAAATTCAGGTACGTCTCTTGAAGAGGTTGTTAAATCCCTTGCTGATAGTACTTAAGAATTTCAACAGGAAACAAAGTTCAACCTCAAGGAATTAAAAGATCAAGTGAACCAACTAGCCGCACCAGCAAGCAAGCTAGAATCCCAAGGAAGATTGCCATCGCAAACCATAGTCAACCATAAGCAAAACACAAATACAATCACTTTGAGAAGTGGAACCAAACTGAAAGAACCTCAAATCCGAATACATAGCACAAGCAGTGAAGAAACGAAAAAAGGAGTTGAACCACCTCAACTTAAATCCGAAACGATCACTGAAGGGAGCAAGAAGATACCAGAGATAATACCTCATTTTCCTCCAAAGTTAAAGTCCAAAAAAGAAGAGGAAGGGAAGGAATTTCTTGATACCTTTAGAAAAGTCGAGGTAAATATTCCCTTATTAGATGCTATCAAACAGGTTCCAAAGTATGCCAAGATTCTTAAAGAATTGTGCAACAATAAGAGGAGGCTTAAGGGAAATGAGTATGTGAACATGGGTGAGAATGTTTTTGCAATCCTCTAGAAAAAGTTACCACCCGAATGCAAGGATCCAGGTATGTTCACTATCCCATGTAAAATAGGCAATTTAAAGATCGAAAAAGCCATGTTAGATTTAGGAGCTTCAATTAATATCATACCATTATCTATTTACAAGTCTATGACTACGGGCAAATTGAAAAATACTGGTGTGATAATTCAATTGGCTAATAGATCTAATGTTTATCCTGAAGGGCTGTTAGAAGATGTTTTGGTACAGGTTAATGATTTAATCTTCCTGACAGATTTTTATGTCTTAAACATGGAGGAAGATGATATATCTTTAATTTTATTAGGTAGACCTTTTCTCAAAACCTGTAGAACAAAAATATATGTTTATGATGGCACTCTTACTATGGAATTTGATGGTGAAGTTAACGCCATGAAATACCCTAGAGATATGTCTTCGGTTTTTGTTTTAGATATTATTGATCCTTTAACTGACATGTATTTGAACATTTGTGATGAGGATAAATGGAAAGTTATTTTGAGTAGGCACCTCACGCTTGAGGATTCAAAGAGATTAGAGAAGAAGTTTGCGTGGGAACTAAAATTGTTGGAAACGGTCCAAGAGCTAGGATCATTGCGCACGATGAGGTTTGATGTTTCTCACATGCAATTGCCATTATCTCATACAAAACTTCTTCCCTCTACTATGCAGGCACCAGATTTAGAATTGAAGACTCTTCCAAAACACCTCAAATATGTTTTCTTAGGTGATAGGGAAACACTTCCGGTGATCATCTCCATTAAACTATCCAATTTAGAAGAAGAGAAGTTGCTTAGAGTGCTCAAGGAATACAAGGAAGCTATCGGATGGACAATAGCGGACATCAAGGGAATAAGCCCAACAACTTGCATGCACTAGATCCTTATGGAAGAGGAATGTAAGCCTACTAGGCAAGCACAAAGAAGACTCAGCCCACCAATGATGGAAGTAGTTAAAAAGGATATTTTGAAACTAATTGATGCATGTATGATCTATCCAATTTTGGATAGCAAATAGGTAAGTCCAGTCCAAGTGGTTTCGAAGAAAACGGGTATAACGGTTATACAAAACCTGGATAGTGAGTTGGTAACTACCTGAATTCAAAACGGGTGGCGAGTATCCATCGATTATAGGAAGTTGAATGCATCTACAAGAAAAGACCACTTCCCTCTTCCTTTTATTGATCAAATGCTTGAGAGATGGGCCGGTAAAACTCATTATTGTTGTCTTTATAGATATTCAGGTTTTCATCAAATTTCGGTGGCACCCAAAGATCAGGAAAATACTACCTTTACATGTCCGTTTGGAACCTTTGCCTACAAGCGCATGCCCTTTGGTCTATCCAATGCTCCAGCCACATTCCAGAGATGTATGGTTAGTATATTTTCTGATTATGTAGAAGATATAATAGAAGTGTTCATGGATGATTTTACTATTCATGGAAATACCTTTGATGAATGCTTAGCTAACCTTACTAAATTCCTCAATAGATGCATAGAAAGTAACCTTATTTTAAATTATAAAAAATGCCATTTTATAGTTGATAAAGGTATTATTCTAGGGCATATAATATCTTCTAAGGGGATAGAAGTGGATAAGTAAAAAATAGAAGTGATAAAATCTTTGCCTTACCCCGCATCTGTGCTGGAAGTTCACTCTTTTCTTGGACATGCAGGATTTTATAGGTGATTTATTAAGAACTTCTCCAAGATCACCCAACCCCTATGTCGATTACTACAAAAGAACGTAGCATTCAAATTTGATGAGACATGCAAGAAGGCATTTGACAAACTCAAAGACATGTTGACCATCACGCCGATCATCCAACCCCCAAATTAGAATCTGCCGTTCGAAATCATGTGCGATGCAAGTAACTACGCAGTAGGAGCTGTACTTGGACAAAGAGAGGAGAGAGTTCCACATGTCATCTACTATGCCTCACGAACCCTTGATAGTGCACAGTGCAACTATTCCACAACAGAAAAAGAACTTCTAGCCATTGTTTTTGCTTTAGACAAATTTTGTTCTTATTTACTAGGAGCTAAAGTGATTATTTATTCTGATGATGCAGCTCTCAAGTATTTACTCTCAAAGAAAGAAGCAAAACCAAGACTCATCAAGTGGATATTGTTGCTACAAGAGTTCAATATAGAAATCAAGGATAAGAAGGGAGCCAAAAACCTGGTGGCTGATCACCTTAGTAGGCTCATCACAACTGAAGAACCTTCACACCTTAGAGATGAATTTCCAGATAAGTATCTTTTTTCAATTCATGAAACAAGACCACGGTATGCTGATATTGTTAACTTTTTAGCTACAAGAATTTTGCATAATGAATTATTTAGGTCTCAAAAAGATAAGATAAAAAGATATGCTAAGAATTACGCTTGGGATGAACCTTACTTATGGAAATATTGTGCCGATCAAGTCATTAGAAGATGCGTGTCTGACCATGAAATCTCTTCTATCTTAAATTTTTTCCATTCATATGCATGTGGTGGACATTTCGGTCCAAAGAGGACAGCACGCAAGGTACTCGAATGTGGATTATTTTAGCTAAATTTATTTCACGATTCTTATATGTTTTGTAAAACTTGTGAGAAGTGCCAAAAAATAGGAAGTCTAGGACATAGAGATCAATTACCTTTAACTCTTATTCTAATCTGTGAAATTTTTTATGTATGGGGTATGGACTTTATGGGCCCTTTTCCTGTTTCTAATAATCATGTATATATCTTGCTTGTTGTGGATTATGTTTCGAAATAGGTTGAAGCTAAGACAACCCGAACTGACGATGCTAAAGCTATTGTCAATTTTGTCAAATCTAACATCTTTTTCTAGGTTCGGGACACCGAGAGCAATAATAAGCAATAGAAGAACCCATTTTTGTAACAAGGTGGTGGAAGCTCTAATGAAGAAATATCATGTAACTCATAGAGTATCTACCGCCTATCATCCTCAAACAAATGGTCAAGCCGAGGTATCAAATAGAGAAATCAAGTCCATCATCGAAAAGACAGTGAACCTAAATAGAAAGAATTGGAGCACAAGAGTTGAAGATGCACTTTGGGCGTATAGAATGGCTTACAAAACTCCCATAGGTATGTCTCCTTATCACAATGTTTATGAAAAACCATGTCATCTTCCCGTAGAATTGGAGCACAAGGCCTATTGGGTAATCAAGCAGTGCAATATGAACTTAAATGAAGCCGGTGAAATGAGAAAGCTTCAATTGCAAGAATTGAAAGAGATCCGAAATGATGCATATGAAAATTCTAAGATTTACAAGGATAAGACAAAGTCCTTCCATGATCAAATGATCTCCAGGAAACAATTCTTTGTTGGTCAAAAAGTTATTCTTTTTAATTCTAGACTTAAGTTATTTCCTGGAATATTACGTTCTAGATGGCTAGAACCCTTGGTTGTTACTAACATCTTTCCTCATGGTGCAGTTGAAATACAAAGTATGGATACGGGTAAGATTTTTAAGGTTAATGGTTATCCTTTGAAGCCTTTTTATGAAAGGTTTCAAGTGCATGAAGTTGATTTAATTGATTTAGAGTATCCTAAGTACGAATGAGAGGTAACAACGTCTAGCCAAAGACGTTAAAGAAAGGCGCTTGTTGGGAGGCAACCCAATTTTTATTATTATTTTATTTATTTATTTACTTATTTTCATGCATTTTTAGTATATGTGTCAATCTTGGTTAAAAAAAAAAAAAGCAAAAACAGAGACGGGTCGCACCTTAGGCGAGACTCTCGCCTAAGGTGACCCCTCGACAAAAAAAAAAAAAAAGAAGGGAAAATTCACAACAAAAAGATAAGGAAGAAAAGCAAGAAGAATGATTGAATTTCAAGTAAGTCTCTTATGTTTATGTTTGAATTGATTATTCCAATTCCCTTAAACCAAAATAGCCTTGACATACCTTACCTAAGCCCCATTACACCCTTTTATGCTCTGGATTTATGTATCTTGTTCCCTTGAAGGAGGAAGAGATGTGATTTAATGGCAAGCTTATGGTAAGAACTTTCTATGCATTGACTTGAGTGATCAAATGATAAACCGAAACACTTTGAGTGTAATTAGTGAAACCTTTGTGAGGGTGCTAAGATCTATGTGTTTTAAGTTTTATTTGATTATCATTATGTGTTATTGGTTAGAATTCACATGAACTTAATATTTTTATGCATGCTAAAATGTTTCGGATGGGTTAAAGTTGAGCATAAATGAATGGAAGATTATAAGTTTGAACTAATGTTTGCTTGAGGACAAGCAAGGTTTAAGTGTGGGGGTATATGATAAGTCACTATTTATGCACATTATTTACCTTGTTTTTCCTCTTGGTTTTGTATGAATTTTATACTTAATCTACGGATAATTGATCATTCTTGAATAATTATAGGAATTCATGGGATTGATGGATTAAAGGATGATTTAGGTGGATTTTGGAACAAACGAAATATGTGGAAGAAGTGAGGAATGATGAGTACGAGTTTGGTCAGTATTGGGTGCAGCCTTAGGCGAGACTCTCGCCTAAGGATCCCTTCACTGTGCAGTTCTCAATTCAGGGCAGTGTCACGACCCAAATTACCTAAAAATCAAAGTAAATTTTTCGTTTTTTCATTTATTATTTAATTCTTACATTTCTTTCATCGTGACCATCCTACCACACAGTTGGGCTATGATTCGGTGTTAGTCACTTCACACTATTACCATTTCCATTTCCATATTCATATATCAGAGTTTACTATCTTTTGACTTTAAATAAATACATACCCAATGGTATTTATAACTCTACATCCCCGACATCATATCTGTTTATAATACTGTGCATTACATATTTAGATACAAAACTATACAAATGTGTATACTTATCTCTCGATGGGAAGCAGTGGATACCAATACATGCAAGTTCTCAGCCGCTTACTAATTACTGTGAGTGATCTGAAAAGATGGGAAAATAAGGGGGGTGAGCAAACCACACGCTCAGTAAAGCAATTATGCAAGTAAGTAGATAGCTCCACTATCTACATACTCTAATGCCATGCCCTTAAAATCCATTTCTTTTCATTAAAATCTCAAGCACAAAACCATGCATACATCAATGACATAGTTTATCAAAACTGTTCGTGCATCTAGAAAGCATGTAATTCATGCATCAATAGCATTTTATGTGACATCATTAAATCATAATGAGCATGAAGCAAATCCAGATCATGCATTCTTTCATGTCATGTAAGACAAATCATGAATTTGAAATAAAAGCATGGAAAACAACATCATGCTACTGCATTCAAATCATTTCATTAAAACTACAGTAAAAACTAACTCTTCCGGGTCAATCATCTCATAAAACAATTCATTAAAATTCGTCATAAAACTTCAGTTATAAAACCACCCTTCTTTCAGGGTCACATATCATGAAATCATCTGAAATCTAGTATCACAATAGAAAATCATAAAATCGAGGGCTTGACCCCTCCCTCGGGTCTACCCTGGTCTATCGACCAATAATTATATCATGTGAGACATGTAGGTGACTATAGCCATAACCTCGTGATCCCTGTCAACACGGTACCTACTGTGCAGGGTATCGCACCTGAAACGGGAGGTGGGTTGTCCTACCCACCAGAACAGTATAACACTTGGATTACGAGGGCAAAGCTTGCTGCCTCGTGGCTAATGCCAGTCCACTCCAACAATCCCCACGGTACAGCGTACTCTGCGTGACATACAAGGTACAACGTACTCTGTGAACCCAAGCTCAATCAAGGGTGCCTGCAATAGGTCTTATCCACGCATATCATCTCTGTCTTAGTATGCACGTGTGAGAATATCATCTCATTGTGACACACAGCCTACAGGAGGCTCCAACATGGCTATATACATGTCATATAAATCCCTGTGCGAGCGAAGCTTTAGCACGGTGTCATAAAAATTAATGAAATGTGCATACAAGCAGCGCTCCAATATGACTTAAAATAATTATAAATTCAAGTAAAATCCACATACGAGAAATGCTCTAGTACGGATATGTATAAAAACTCAATGAAAACCACGTACGAGAAAAACTCCAGCACGACATTCAAATGAATTATAAAACCATATAAAACTTTGTGCGAGCAACGTTCCAGCACAAATGAATGCTCAAGTAAATCAAATCTCCTGCGAGTTACACTCCAGCACGGCTTTATGCAATTATCATATCAAAATTAGAAGCGAGCTAAGCTCCGCATCTCTCATGCATGTCAAATCATTAAAACTAGTGCGAGCAATCGCTCCAGCACCTTTTTATGCATATTCAGTCAAAACAAATCAGAACAGTCAAAACAGAGTGCGAGCTAGGCTCCAGCAGCTCTCATGCATATCAAATCATAAAATCAGTGCGAGCAACCACTCTAGCATACTTTATGCATATGATGTCACACAAATCGGTGCGAGCAACCGCTCAAGCACATTTATGCACATTCACAAACGCAGATATAGTGCGAACTACTTGTCGACACTATTTGTTTCCATATAAACTTGATAGTTGGCCTATTTTCCAAAGAAATTTCCATTTAAATATAAATAACACTTACGTAGTGTTATCTTGTGAAATTTATGCAATTACTGGCCAATCTATCATTTTGCTTTGATTAAAACCAATAAAATTTCCTTAAATCAGAAAATCCTTAAATCATGCATGTCATGCTTTCACCAACCTTAGGTGAACTTCCCTCAATAGGGGTAAAATAACCTTTTTACCTATTTCGATCCTTAAAATCATTTAAACCACTTTTAGGATCATTATATAATAACCATGTATACATACATAATCAGTGTATACAAAAACTATTAAAATACGCGTAGCTACGTTTAGCTACTCACATAATTCCCTTACCTCATTTTTCAGTACAGTTTGACCTTTCCACTAATAACTCGTCACGCAGTCCGATTTGCTCCAAATCCAATCTCCGGAACTGCAGATACATATTCATCAGGTCAAATACAATACAATTAATTGTATTTCATAATTTTCTGGGCTTAATTTAATCTTACGCCCGTTTACCCATATTGGGCCCGATTGTACCATATGAGCCTTAATCTGCCTTAAGCCTGTTTTCCCACTTTATCGAGGCCTATTGGGCTCATTGGGCCTATCAGTATTTATTTAACCTCGTTCTAAACTCTCGAATATCTTATTGAATTATTTACAACAATTTATCTCAATTTCCATAATTTAATTCATTTAATGTGAAAATTAAATCTGTAATTCATTAACACTCATAGCAATGCAATATTATCGTAAATAAGGGTTACTTACCCGAGATTCCATGATCGTACATAAATCGAGAATGTCTCGAGCTGTCAGTTGATGCCAATTGTCGAGCTACACATTTAAATTTTTTTTCGGGTAAATTTTCAGTAGGATATAAATCAAATTAAATATTTCAAAATTTAAATCGGTCAATTCGACCGTTTATCGGCTTACCCGTAGCTCGATTGCATCACTGAAATTTTTCACAATTTTTTCTTTTTTTTCTTTTTCCCTTTTTCTTCCTTTTTTCCTTTTCTTTTTTTTCTGAACCAATTCGGTCCGGTTCAACCCGGTTCAGACCGTCGGTTCAGTCCAGTTTGGCCGGTTCAGTGGCTCGCTGGCCAGTTCTCCGTCGGTTTCCGCCGCCAGTGGCTCCACTGGGCCGTCCGATGCACATATCTGGGGTTGGTTTCGTTCAAGGCCGCCGAAAAGTGGTCGGTCCGACCTGTTCTCTCTTTGCTATCGGTACCGTTTCGGTTTGGCTACCGTTTTCGGTGCTGGTCGCCGTTCTACCCACCAGTACTGACACAAATCGAGCCGTCTGCGCCTAGGAGATGCTCAGCTGGTGGTGGCCGGGCTTGAATCGGTACCGGTCGTCGGGAACTTCTCTTCCCCTCTCGGTTGCCTCGATTTCTCTCCCTATGCTGTCGTTTGCCGTCGTTCGTGGGTGCGTTAGACTGGTGGTGGCTCGGCTCTCGTCGGGCTTCCCTTTGTCGACCTCACCTGGCCACTGCCGGTCACCGATCGTGATGGCAGAAGCAGAAGGGGGCTCGATTTCTTTTATCCAGAAAATCGTGTTTCACGATTTTCATCTTCTTTTTTTATAATTATTTTATTATTTTATTTATTTATTATTTATTTTTATTATTATTTTAATCAATATTTCACTATTAAAATCTGAAATATCTGAAAAATTATTATTTTATTCATTTATTCAATAAATGAATTTCTCGGTATTATTTCGTCTTTCGAGAAAATTTTTCGAATACTTTCGAGATTATTTTTTGAAGTGAAAATTTCGATTTATTCCAATAAATTCATATCATAATCAATTTAACCCGAAATTTAATTGTTTTTTCGTTATTGATCAAGATTTCTCAAGCCATTATTTTTAATTAAATTTCCTTCTCGAATTTATATCGACTTTCGATCTTTTGACCGTTTTACCCTTGCACATTTTCGAGAATACCATTTCAGTCCTTTTGCGCTTTTAAATGCACTCGAAAATTTCTATTCCTTCCCCTTTTTGCTCTTACAATAAAAATCGGGTCTTACAATCTCCCCCACTTAAAAAATTTGGTCCTCCAAATTAGAACTAACTCAAATGGGTCCATACACAACTCCGAATACGTCCATCGCATCATACTCTTTAATTCTCATGAGACTTTTCCGGAGTGTAATGCGACCACAGAACTTTAACTAGGGAGATCATCTTAAACCTCAACACTTTCTCCTTCCATCTAATACCCGAATCAATTTTCCAATCATACGTTATACTTTCATTGAGCTAAGTTGTTGAAACTCATATCCGATCACATATGCTGAGTCCGAATATTATTTTGAAGCATCAAAAGATAGGACACATTGTGGATGCCTGCTAATTCAGGTGTTAACTCCAACCTATAGGCCTTATCTCCCACTTGTCCAATATCTCAAAGGATTCAATCTAACGAAACTCAATACTGGTTCACCCTCGGTGAATTCCAATGGTTTTCTGTCTCTTGTCAACATAGCTTTTCTGTTAGCTCTAAGGTGTTCTCAATTCTCAAAAATCAACTGAACATCCTCAAAGGTTTATCTTACCAATTCGGGAACAATTCTCTATCGATCACCCATTTCTTCTTATCGAAGTCGGGAAACAACCCCCTACGGCCATATAATGCCTCATATAATGTCATCCTGATACTCAAGTGAAAACTGTCATCATTGACGAATTCAATTAGTGACAACTGATCATCCCAGGAGCTTATCACATCAATTGCATACACTCTCATCACATCCTCCAGAACTTGTATAGTCTTCTCTGACTGACCATCTGTCCGATGATGAAAAGCTGTGCTAACACTCAGTCAGGTTCCTATAGCTTCCTGAAAACGTTCCCAAAACTGGGAAGTGAAGCGGGAATCCCTATCTGATACCATGCTCACTGGAACGCTACATAATATTTCACAGTTTTCCATACACATAAATTTGCCTACACACTCAGAGTATTTAGGGATTTCCATAGTCAGAAGGTGGGTAAACTTATCCAATCTATCGACTATCACCCAGATAGTCTCGTATTCATTCGGGTCCTCTATAACCCATTACAATATTCATGGTAACTTGTTCCCATTTTCGTGTCGATATAGGTAGAGGTTGCAATAACCCTGCAACTTCTCGTACTCTACCTTAATCTGCTGACATACGAGACACTTTGCTACAACTCTACAATATTTACAATGTCTCTTTTCAGACCTGACCACCAATACCTTTTTTCAGAGATTTCACTATATTTATTATTTCTCGGATACACTGTATATCCCGAAGAGTGAGCTTCTGACAATAGCACTATCTCATCAACTGTGGTCCTGGGAAGCACTTATACTTTCTCTGAATCTGTAAGTTATCATCACTCACTGTGAACACTTTCACTATACCCTTCTGAATCTGACCCACACTATCGACACCATGCCGATCATCACGCTAAGCCTGGTAAATCCGATCACTCAAATCTAGTTCTAACCTCAGGCTAGCTGTCACACAATCACCGTCATCATTAGAAGGGATCACATCACTATTAAGGCTCATAACTGCTCTAGCAGCTCACGCTCCCTAACCATCATATGTGATACCATCCCGAAACACTTTTTGTTCAAGGCATCAGCCATTACATTAGCCTTTCCTGGGAGGTACAATTTTCACAATCATAATCCTTAGAAGCTCTAACCCTCTTGGTTATCTCATATTCTACTCTTTTTGTGAAAACAGATACTCGGGGCTTTTACGATCAGTGCATACCCGAAATTTCTTAACGTATAAGTGGTGGTGCCATACTTTTAGTGTAAACGCTACGGCTGCCAACTCTAAATCATGGGTCGGATAGTTTCTCTCATGGTCCTTGAACTAACTGGATCCATAAATGACTATCTTCCCATTTTCCATCAATACACAACCCAATCCTTATTTTAAGGTATCCATACACATTGAAACCTCTTGAGCTGTTGGGTATGGTGAGAATAATTACGGTAGTCAGTTTATTACTTCAATATACCAAAATTCACCGAAGGCATTTTCATACTTATCATCCAATTGACATACAATCTTTTCCCGAATGAGATGTGTCAACTGAGCAGTCAATTTTGAGAAACTCACAACACCTCGTCTGTAAGATAGTTTCCTGTTGCTACTCATGCTCTTCCCTGGACTTCAAATATATCATAATATCATCGCTAAAAATGACAACCAATTAGTCTAGGTAAGGTTTAAATACCTCATCGTAGTTGAGTTTCACTAAATATTTCAATCTCTCATATCCTTGACCTATGCACGCATAAACGTATAACGTCGTTTCGAAATCGTTTTTCGTTTAAGATACTAACCCACGTCATTTCCTTTTCTTATATTAACGGCTTTTATAAAATTTTAATTTCTAAACTTTCATGATTAATCGAATTCTATATTTCTTTATCGTACCAGTAAAGGTACCCAATTTTAAATGTATATTTTACGACTGTTGATTTCAACTTATAGGTTATGTGTGCGCTTCTAGATGCTGTCAAGTCTTCGGGCGGGGAAGTATTTTGAAATACCTTTATTAACCCTCAGACTTGACTACATGGACTGGGTGTAGATATATCTACCCCTTATACTTGGTCGCAATCCATATTCCCTACATATCGCTTAATCCAAATTACTTTACATATCAAAGATATCCTTACCTTGCATACATATCTTATTCCAATATATCTCATATTCAAGATCTATCACATCTCAAAACTTATCTCCTTTCATATATCACTTATAACAAACTCTTTCATTACTTATTCAAACTTACAATCCACTTTTCAGGGATGTTTTCACCCCTATATTCAACTTACAATCTCTATACCCATATTTAGTTAGTAATAATCATCTAACCGTCATCATCTTGCCTAAGGGTACAGGCTTCACATCTTTCACTAGCTTATAAGAAACTGAAGACGGTATGAATAAATGTGTGGCACCAGGATCAATTAAAATAATTACTTCATTATTCACAACCCGTGTGGTATCTTCCACCACATCAGATGAAACATCAATAGTGTCCTAGTCCAAGGCATACTCTCGCCCTCGTCCAACATCTTATTTCTGTGGTAACTACCACATATCCTAAACTGTTTACATTGCTTACACTGTTACGAAGCAGGTCGAGGTCCTCCAATCTCAATACCCCTCAAAAGTATTGAAATTGAATACACTGGGGCTTTGCCAATCATCTTACCCCGTGACTCATCAGCTCTAATCTTTTATCAAACTACCTTTTTCCCGTTCTGACATCTTCGTCATTTTCTATTCTCTTTTTATCTCTATTGCGGCCCTTACTACCTTTTCTCAAACTCAGAGGCGTGCAACTCAAGATCTTATTCACACAACTGTAGTGTGTGCACTGCCTCGGCAGCGGTAGTGATATCAAACGGGCTAATTGGACTCTAATTGACAATCTGAGCCCTTCCATGAACTTTCAAACATCTCGACTCCTACTATTCATAGTGTCAGAGTCATATCTGCCTAGGAATATAAACTGAGTTTCATACTCGTCAATCAATTAGTTCCTTTGGGTCAGAGTAAATAATTTTTATCTGTAATTTTATTTAAGCAATATCCGGGATATTCTGTCACCGGAATATATCTAGAATTATGTTCTCATGTCCAATCTGGATGTCTAACTCATAAGATTGGTCGAGCAGACTTCCACCAATGCTCTAACTCGCCCTCAAATCTCATACATACTTTGAGCAATTAGCTCTCAAAATATTCTCCACACTTCACTCCACCTCGCGAAGCGTGTCTCAATACTGTCCGATCTCTCTGTCAGACTCTGTCCGATCTCTTTGTCGGATTCTATGGGGCATGCTCAGTATTAGCCTCCACGTCAATCTCATCTTGAGTCTAAAGTGATAACTCAGTACGACTCTCGGGCCTACCTCTACGGCCTTGAGTTCGTGTACACGCCTCTCTATCATAGCGGCTATTAGTTAATGAGTCTATTCTTGCATTTAAAACCAAATTCTTAGCTGCACTTCCATCACGATATACACAATTGTATCTAAACAATGCACAGTACATGGGGACGTAAACTTCCTTAACTACTAACACCGACTCATATCAGGCCAACTCAAGCTCTGATACCATTAAACCTGTCACGACCCAAATTACCTAAAAATCAGAGTAAATTTTTCACTTTTTCATTTATTATTTAATTCTTACCTTTCTTTCATTGTGACCATCCTACCACACAGTTGGGCTATGATTCGGTGTTAGTCACCTCACACTATTACCATTTCCATATTCATATATCCGAGTTTACTATCTTTTGACTTTAAATAAATACATACCCAATGGTATTTATAACTCTACATCCCCGACATCATATCTGTTTACAGTACTGTGCATTACATATTTAGATACAAAACTATACAAATATGTATACCTGTCTCTCGATGGGAAGCAGCAGATACCAATACATGCAAGTCCTCAGCCGCTTACTAATTACTGTGGTGCTCTGAAAATATGGGAAAATAAAGGGGTGAGCAAACCACACGCTTAGTAAGACAATTATGCAAGTAAGTAGATAGCTCCACTATCTACATGCTCATAATGCCATGCCCTTAAAATCCATTTCTTTTCATTAAAATCTCAAGCACAAAACCATGCATACATCATGACATAGTTTATCAAAACTGTTCGTGCATCAAGAAAGCATGTAATTCATGCATCAATAGCATTTTATGTGACATCATTAAATCATAATGAGCATGAAGCAAATCTAGATCATGCATTCTTTCATGTCATGTAAGACAAATCATGAATTTGAAATAAAAGCATGGAAAACAACATCATGCTACTGCATTCAAATCATTTCATTAAAACTGCTGTAAAAACTAACTCTTCCGGGTCAATCATCTTATAAAACAATTCATTAAAATTTATCATAAAACTTCGGTTATAAAACCACCCTTCCTTCAGGGTCACATATCATAAAATCATCTTAAATCTAGCATCACAGTAGAAAATCATAAAATCGGGGGCCTGACCCCTCCCTCGGGTCTATCATGGTCTATCGACCAATAATTATATCATGTGAGACATGTAGGTGACTATCAGTAACAACATAGGACTATGGTCATAACCTCGTGAGCCCTGGCAACACGGTACCTAGTGTGCGAGGTATCACACCTGAAACAGGAGGTGGGTCGTCCTACCCGCCAGAATAGCATAACCTAGGATTGCGAGGGCAATGCTTGCTGCCTTGTGGCTAATGCCACTCCACTCCAACAATCCCCATTGTACAGCGTACTCCGCGTGACATACACGGTACAACAACTCCGTGAACCCAAACTCAATCAAGGGTGCCTGCAATAGGTCTTATCCACGTATATCATCTCTGTCTCAATATGCACGTGTGAGCATATCATCTCACTATGACACACAGTCTACAGGAGGCTCCAACACGGCTATATGCATGTCATATAAATCCCTGTGCGAGCGAAGCTCTAGCACAACTCCATGCATATTCATGATATTAGAAAATCTCGTGCGAGCGATGCTCTAGTATCGGTGTCATAAAAATTAATGAAATCTGTAAACGAGCAGCGCTCCAGTATGACTTAAAATAATTATAAATTCAAGTTAAATCCATGTACGAGAAATGCTCTAGTACAGATATGTATAAAAACTCAGTGAAAACCTCGTACGAGAAAAACTCCAATACGGCATTCAAATGAATTATAAAACCATATAAAACTTTATGCTAGCAACGATCCAGCACAAATGAATGCTCAAGTAAATCAAATCTCGTGTGAGTTACACTCCAGCACGGCTTTATGCAATTATCATATCAAAATTAGAAGCGAACTAAGCTCCAGCATCTCTCATGCATGTCAAATCATTAAAACTAGTGCGAGCAATCGCTCCAGCACCTTTTTATGCATATTCTGTCAAAACAAATCAGAATAGTCAAAACAGAGTACGAGATAGGCTCCAGCAGCTCTCATGCATATCAAATCATAAAATCAGTGCAAGCAACTGCTCTAGCACATTTTATGCATGTGATGTCACACAAATCGAAGTGAGTGACCGTTCAAGCACATTTATGCACATTCACAAACGCAGATATAGTGCGAACTACGTGTCGACACTATCTCTTTCCATATAAACTTGATAGTTGGCCTATTTTCCAAAGAAATTTCCATTTAAATATAAATATCACTTACGTAGTGTCATCTTGTGAAATTTATGCAATTACTGGCCAATCTATCGATTTGCTTTGATTAAAACCAATAAAATTTCCTTAAATAAAAAAATCCTTAAATCATGCATTTCATGCATGTCATGCTTTCACCAACCTTAGGTGAACTTCCCTCAATAGGGGTAAAATAGCCTTTTTACCTATTTCGATCCTTAAAATCATTTAAACAACTTTTAGCATCATTATAAAATAACCATGTATACGTACATAATCAGTGTATACAAAACTATTAAAATACATATAGCTACCTCTAGCTACTCACATAATTCCCTTACCTCATTTTTCTGTACAGTCTGACCTTTCCACTAATGACTCGTCACGCAGTCCAATTTTCTCCAAATCTAATCTCCGGAACTGCGGATACATATTCATTAGGTCAAATACAATACAATTAATTGTATTTCATAATTTTCCAGGCTTAATTTAAATCATTGCGCCCGTTTACCCATATTGGGCCCGATTGTACCATAATGGGCCTTAATCGGCCTTAAGCCCGTTTTCTCGCTTTATCGAGGCCTTTTGGGCTCATTGGGCCCATCAGTATTTATTTAACCTCGTTCTAAACTCTCAAATAGCTTATTGAATTATTTACAACAATTTATATCAATTTCCATAATTTAATTCATTTAATGCGAAAATTAAATTCGTAATTCATCAACACGCATAACGATGCAATATTATCGTAAATAAGGGTTACTTACACGAGATTCCATGATCGTACAAAAATTGAGGATGTCTCGAGCTCTCGATTGATGCCAATTGTCGAGCTACACATCTAAATATTTTTTCGGGTAAATTTTTAGTCGGATATAAATCAAATTAAATATTCTAAAATTTAAATCGGTCAATTCGACCACTTATCGACTTACCCGTAGCTCGATAACATCACTTAAATTTTCTCCAATTTTTCCTTTTTTTCTTTTTCCCTTCTTCTTCCTTTTTTCCTTTTCTTTTTGGCAGAATCGGTTCGGTCCGATTTAACCCGGTTCAGACCGTCTGTTCAGTCCAGTTCGGCCAGTTCAGTGGCTCGCCGATCGATTCTCTGCTAGTTTTCGCTACCAGTGGCTCCGCTGGGTCGTCCGATGCACGGATCTGGGGTTGGTTTCATTCAAGGCCGCCGAAAAGTGGTCAGTCCAACCTGTTCTCTCCTCGTCGTCGGTACCGTTTCAGTTTGGCAGCAGTTTTCGGCGTTGGCTGCCGTTCTACCCGCCGGTAATGCCACAAATCGAGCCGCCTGCACCTAGGGGATGCTCGGTTGGTGGTGGCCGGGCCTGAATCGATGCCGGTCACCGAGAACTTCTCTTCCCCTCTTGGTTGCCTCGATTTCTCTCCCTATGCCGCCGTTTGCCGCCGTTCGTGGGTGCGTTAGGCAGGCGGTGGCTCGGCTCTCGTCGGACTTCCCTTTGTCGACCTCGCCTGGCCGTCGTTGGTCGTCGATCGTGATGGCAGAAGGGGGCTCGATTTCCTTTTCCCAGAAAATCATGTTTCACGATTTTCATCTTCTTTTTTAAAAATTATTTTATTTATTTATTTATTTATTATTTATTTTTATTATTATTTTAATCAATATTTTATTATTAAAATCTGAAATATCTGAAAAATTATTATTTTATTCATTTATTCAATAAATGAATTTCTCGATATTATTTCGTCTTTCGAGAAAATTTTTCGAATACTTTCGGGATTATTTTTCGAAGTGAAAATTCTGATTTATTCTAATAAATTCATATCTTGATCAATTTAACCCGAAATTTAATTGTTTCTTCGTTATTGATCAAGATTTCTCATGCCATTATTTTTAATTAAATTTCTTTCTTGAATTTATATCGACTTTCAATCTTTTGACCGTTTTACCCTTGCACATTTTCGGGAATACCATTTCAGTCCTTTTGCATTTTTAAATGCACTCAAAATTTTCTATTCATTCCCTTTTTGCTCTTACAATAGAAAAATCTGGTCTTACAGGCAGAGCCGGATACTGTCACGACCCAAATTACCTAATAATCAGAGTAAATTTTTCACTTTTCATTTATTATTTAATTCTTACCTTTCTCTCATCGTGACCATCCTACAAAACAGTTGGGCTATGATTCGGTGTTAGTTACCTCTCACCTATTTACCATTCCATTTTCATATTCACATTCATATATCAGAGTTTACTATCCTTTGACTTTAACTAAATACATACACAATGGTATTTATAACTTTACATCCCCAACATCATATCCGTGTACAGTACTGTGCATTACATATTTATATACAAAACTATACAAATATGTATACATGTCTCTCAATGAGACGCAGCAGATACCAAAGATGCAAGTCCTCAGCCGCTCACTAACTATTGCAAGTGCTCTGGAAAGATGGGAAGATAAGGGGGGTGAGCAAACCACACGCTCAGTAAGGCAATTATGCAAGTAAGTAGATAGCTCCACTATCTACATGCTCATAATGCCATGCCATTAAAATCCATTTCTTTTCATTAAAATCTCAAGCATAAAATCGTGTATTTCATCAATGACATAGTTTTTAAAACTGTTCGTGCATATATAAATCATACTACTTATGCATCAATAGCATTTTATGTGACATCATTAAATCATACTTAGCATGAATTAAATCAAAATCATGCATTATTTCATGCAATATAAAACAAATCATGAGATACAATCCTTTCATGAATTTATCATTAAAGCATGGAAAACACATCATGCTACTGCATTTAAAACATTTCATTTAAAACGTAGTATAAAATAACCATTCTGGGTCAATCATCTCATAAAACAATTCGTTATAAAATTCTCAAAAAAATCTATCATCATAGTACAAAATCATAAAATCGAGGGCCTGACCCCTCCCTCAGGTCTACCCTGGTCTATCGAGACCACAAGTTATATCATGTGAGACAAGTAGGTGACTATCAGTAACATCAAGGACTAAGGCCATAACCTAGTGATCCTTGGCAACACGGTACCTAGTGTGCGGGGTATCACACCTGAAACGGGAGGTGGGTCGATCCTACCCGCCAGAACAGCATAACATCAGGATTGCGAGGGCAAGGCTTGCTGCCTCGTGGCTAATGCCACTCCACTCCAACAATCCCCATGGTACAACGTACTCCGTGTGACATATACGGTACAACATACTCCGTGGACCCAAGCTCAGTCAGGGGTGCCTGCAATAGGTCTTATCCACCCATATCATCTCTGTCTCAGTATGCACATGTGAGCATGTCATCTCACTATGACACACAGTCTACAGGATGCTCCAACAAGGGTATATGCATGCCATATAAATCCCTGTATGAGCGACGCTCTAGCATGGCTCCATGCATATTCATGATATCTAAAAATATTGTACGAGCGAAGCTCTAGCACGGAGTCATAAAAATTAGTAAAATCTGCGTACGAGTGGTACTCCAGTATGACTTAAAAATGAATGAGTTATAAATCCATATAAAATCACGTGCGAACGAGCTCCAGCATGGTGTTACGCATTAATAAATCAAATCTCGCGCGAGTTACACTCCAGTAGGGCTTTATGCATAAATAAATCAAATCTCATACGAGTTACACTCCAGCACAGCTTTTATGCAATTATCATATCAAAATAGGATGCGAGCTAAGCTCCAACACCTCTCATGTATGTCACAATAGTAAAATCAGTGCGAGCAACTGCTCTAGCACATTTCATACATATGATGTCACACAAGTCAGTGCGAGCAACCGCTCAAGCACATTTATGCACACTCACAAATGCAGATATAGTGCGAGCTATGTGCCGGCACTATCTGTTTCCATATAAACTTGATAGTTGGCCCGTTTTCCAAAGAAATTTCATTTAAATATAAATAACACTTATGTAGTGTTATTTTTTGAATTTTATACAATTACTGGCCAATCTACCAATTTACTTTGCTTAAAAACCAAGAAAATTCCTTAAATCAGAAATTACTTAAATCATGCATTTCATGTAAGTCATGCTTTCACCATCCTTAGGTGACCTTCCCTCAATAAGGGTAAAATAGTCTTTTCCTATTTCGAGTCCTTAAAATCATTAATTTATTTCTAGGACCTTTATATATATTCAGTGTATACAAAAACTATTAAAATACGTGTAGCTACCTCTAGCTATTCACACAATTCCCTTACCTCATTTTTCTGTACAGTCAGACCTTTCTCACTGATGTCTCGTCACGCTGTCCGATTTGCACCCAATCCAATCTCCGGAACTGTAGATAAATATTCATCAGGTCAAATACAATACAATTAATTGTATTTCATATTTTTTGGGCTTAATTTAAATCATTGGGCTCGTTTACCCATATTGGGCCTGATTGTACCATAATGGGCCTTAATTGGCCTTAAGCCCGTTTTCTACTTATTATTCACATTATCGAGGCCTACTGGGCTGATTGGGCCCATCAGCATATATTGGACCTCGTTCTAAACTTTCGAATAGCTTAATGAATTATTTACGACAATTTATTTCAATTTTTAGAATTTAATTCATTTAATGCAGAATTTAAATCCGTAATTTATGCGGTAATTTCTAACACGCATAACAATACAATATGTGATTCTAATATCTGATTTCAATAAACTTGCATGTGTGTTTGTTGATTAGAATTGGTAGTCTCTTTAGTGTTCAATGCTATTGGTAAATTAAATCCTAAGATCATATCTAAGGTTGTTTATTGGTAAGAGCAGCAATTGGAGAACGTTTCCTGATTGTCGAAGCGGTAAGAAGAGACAAGTTGTTAGGTCGTACCAACAACCATAAACAGTTTAGTTGGGATTAAGAAAAATTATCTTGCGTCAATGATCAACTTACCGAACCAAATCTGAAAATTACTCCTTGGGTTGGATTTCTCAAATTATTGAATTCTTGTACTCAATTTTGTTTTCTTTCTATTAAGTTTTATCATTTTAGTTAATCAATATTTCAAACCCCTTTTGTTTTATTTTTCTTTTATTTGCAGAAAAGTAAATCGGATTTAATCAATCTCTCTTGGGACACGACCTTGCTCCCTATACTACTAATTATTTGTTTGAGCAAGTTATTTAATATTGTTGGCTTCGGCAACCATCAGTGATATTAGAGACCTGAGGAATGAAGTATACTTGGCTTCCTTTGTGATTAACTGAAGCTTTCTTTAGACTCTTCAATCTCTAGTTCTGGGTTCAAAGAGTGCCATTTCCTACACCATTTGATTTTCCAGTAATACATTTGCCTGTCTCTACTTTGTTTGTCGATTCTCTTTACAAGCCCTTGCTGTCTGTGGCTGCTATGACTGCAGCGGTGGCGCAGAGTTGTTGTCTTGCACTTGGCGTGATTGATGTTTGCTAATAACCTGATGAGTGTGGCAATGGAAAACAATGCTTTGTCTCCTCTCATGATTCTTTCTACTGTTCATTTTCTTTCTTATCTTTAATTCTTGGTTTTACTCATTTTACATTTTCTGTTGTTCATTTATTGTTTTAACTTGCATGTTCTAACTTTTTCTTGTGTCTTTTGTTCTGCATTGTTGAAGGTTTCATAAGGGTAATGTGCTGCTTCGCAGAGGGCTGAAGCGTGAGAGCTTGCTGCTACACGACTACTCTTACTGGACACAGTTGTTGTCTGGGCTGTGCTACGGTGTTGTTGTTCTTCTCGGGTCCTACTACCACGAGCCTTATTAGAATTGGCTACTGTTGTGTGGACAGCTGGAGCAGAGGATAGGAGCTAGATGTGGCAGTCTAGTGCAGGGGACAAAGTTTCAGTGCAGAAAAAATGTTGCAGAGCAAGGTATTGCAGCTGGTATTGGCCTGATCTGAAGCAAATCCTGGAGATAGACGCGAGCAGAATGGCGAGAGCTGAGACTGCAGCATGATCCCAAACCATGCTGAAGCAAAGCTGTACTGGAAGCAGTACATGCGTGAGAAAAAATGGCTAGGTAGCTCGCGGGTGTCATCCATTTTACAGTATTTTAAAGTTTAGTCATTAGTTTGTTAATATGTTACATGTGCATTATTAGATTAGATTAGTTTATTAGTTAGCAGTTTAGTTTAATAGTTAATTAATTTAGCATTTTAGTATTGGTTAATTTGATAGTTAGTTATTTAATTTCAAAAATTTAATTTTTGTTTTAGGGAAAATTTAATTTATGATATTTACTTAGTTTATTATTTATTTAGACATTTTATTAGGTTAGTAATTAGCTATAGTTACATTTAATTAGAGTCACCATTTTTGTCACGACCCAATTCCATTCTCTTTAACCGAAAATCACTGAAAATTTTTCGCGTTTTACTGTTACCTTACCCGGTCGTGAACTAAACTCACCACACACTGTTGGGCTGTGATTCAATAATAAACACCACATCTCATTCATTCTCAATTAATTAAAACGATGTCATACATTTGCATTTAAATCTTGTACTTATACAAAAGCATGTTTTACTGACATCTACATCCCCCATAAATTACAACTCAAAGAATACTGTGCTTTTACATTGTTTAAATACAAAAAGAATCACTGTGTATATGCCTCTTAGCAATGGAGATGCAGCGGAGTCCAAAATACCACGCCTCAGTCCTTACTGGGCTACTATGCATGCACTGTAGAGGGGAAAATAGAGTGGGATGAGCAACCACACGCTCAGTAAGGCAATAATGCAAGCATGGTAGATAACTACTCTATCTACATGCTGATAGTGTTATGCATAAATCATTTATGGTAGGAGCATGAGGAATAAAACTATGCCATGTGAATATACATATATATCATGTATCAAAATCATGTGCATTGGCATATAAAACATGGTAGAAACATCATGTATAAATCATCTCATGCTCAATCTCATTTAAATTCATAAAAAGGGCAATTCATTAAGAAACCTCCTTTTTAAACCAACATCATAAACACCACCAAATCAACTCACAATCACAACCATATTTTCGTTCCACAATTCACGCATGTGTATAAATCTAGGTCACTATATCAAAAGTGCCTATGTGAACCATTACATCATAAATCATCCCAGACCACACGCATCCAGGTGTGCGGGGTATCATGCTGGCACGAAGATGGATTATCCCTCGCCAGACTTTCTCATCACATAACCATCATGCGGTACATCGTACTCCATGTGATATACACGGTACAGCGTACTCCGTAACTCATATCGTGATTGGGGGTGCCATTCCTAGGTCTTATCTATCCCATACCAAGAGTTTTCCATATTTCGTGAAGGAGAGCCTCCCTGCCGAACAGAGCCTCCCCACCTAACAGAGCCTCCCCGCCTCTTTGGGCTTAAGGATGTTGGCTTAAGGATGTAGGGCTTAAGGATCCTTTCCGTAAGAGAGCCTCCCCACCGAACAGAGCATCCCCGCCTAACAGAGCCTCCCCGCCTCTTTGGGCTTAAGGATGTTGGCTTAAGGATGTAGGGCTTAAGGATCTTACTGTACCCATGTAGGAGAGCCTCCCTGCCTAACAGAGCCTCCCCGCCTCTTTGGGCTTAAGGATGTTGGCTTAAGGATCCCACCGTAAGAGAGCCTCCCCACCGAACAGAGCCTCCCCACCTAACAGAGCCTCCCCGCCTAACAGAGCCTCCCCGCCTCTTTGGGCTTAAGGATGTTAGCTTAAGGATGTAAGGCTTAAGGATTTTACCGGCTTAAGGATCTTACCAACTTTCACAACCTTGTACTTAACACAATGTGCAAACTTGTGCGAGCAAAGCTCTAGCACGACTCATGCATCCTCTCATAAAGAGACGCGTACGAGCATAGCTCCTAGTACGGTTATACTCATAAGACAACCACTCAAAAGCCACGTACGAGCAAAAGCTCCAGTACGATTTATAAACATCAACATAATTTCCAATCAAGGTGCGAGCTAAGCTCCAGCACGTTTCATACAAATGAAAACATAGAAATCCAGCGTGAGCGAGGCTCTAGCGCGATTTATGTCATACAATTTCGATAGGCGGCTCATACACAATCAAACAATCCTGGCACTCGGGTTTAGCACTCACAAATGCTTTTCCACAACAACAATACAATACTAGCCGACCCATCTACAAGCTTGCTTAATACCAAGCAAATTTCGTTTTGAAAAACATCAAAACAATAGATTTATGCAATTATTAACCTTACTATCCCATTTCATAAAATCCACTTCAAAACCAAAATCACGCATATACTCATCATCGTTCACGAATACCATCAATCATTTATTTGAGCAATCATGCATTTCATAAAACACCCGATATTCACCCACAAGTTCAAAGTACGAGCAGCTACCTCTATATACTCACAAAATTCCCTTACCTGGAATCACGATGCGTGATTCCACTTCCTTAAGCTGTTTACTCGTACGGTTCGATTCGTCTTCAATGAACTCTTCGGGACTGCACAAAATCTTATCCCGCATTATATTCGATCCATACAATGCAACCCTTGTGCTTGCTATAGTCAATTTAATCTATAGCCTCTATTAACGCTTATATGGCCTCGTTTCATTACTTTACCCATAACTCGAGTCTATGGATCTTCTTAGGCCTATTATCTTATTCAAAATCGATGTCAAATCGACATAAAGCTCATAGCGTTCATATTTCATGAATCCCCTCACTATGGCATTTATCAATCATATACATACCCATTTTCACAATTCCTCCAACTCACCATGTAATTCCATCTAACCATCTAAAATCATAAACATTACCCCAATAACAACTTTAGCATGCCATAAATCATAAGCTCATTCAATCCCACATATTCTCACATTATACCCATTTTAGATTTCTAGGTCACACCAATTCCACTACATTCCTAGGTAGTTTATCCACCAATACTCATACCAACCAACTCCAAAATCAATTAAATAGCTAATGCATTTGGATTGGAGTGTTAGAATCTTACCAATATGATTTTTCTTCTTGCTTCAAATGGAAATGCCCTTAACTCCTTCAATACCAACAATGGGCAATTGCCTTCACACTATGTTGTTCTTCTCTTTAATAGGAACAACTTTGCCTCTAATGGTCTCTCTTTAATTCTTGCTGGAAATGGTTGATTTTAGAGAGGAAAAGTTAGGTTTTTTGGGTTAAGAATGTAAAGTTAAGTGTTTTTCCGAGATTTCCAGATTTCCAGCCCTCTTTATATAAAAATGGCTTGATGAGATCGATCTGGTCCAAGAGGAGATCGATCTAGTCCCTTAAAATCCCTCTTTTTCACGGTATTTTTAAGCTTGAGATCGATCTGTCGAAGCATGAGATCGATCTGCTCCCAAACAGAGAGCTAAGGAGATCGATCTGGGTGTTTGGGGATCGATCTTTTCACTACAGAATGCTTGGGAGATCGATCTGGCTCCATTGGAGATCGATCTGCTCTATTCTTTTGCCCAAATAAGAGCATTCTGGCTCTTCCAGATCGATCTCTCATCCTATGAGATCGATCTGGCCCTCATGTTTTCCAGATTTTCTTGCAGTTTCCTTGCTGCAACTCATACCAACACACCCTTAATCTATTGCCATGGCCATTTTCTCATCCATCCACCTTTATAACTTGAAAATGGCATCCATTCATACCTTATGCACATTGAAACTTGTGTGCATTCATTGTATGTCCAAAGGTATGCTACATGAAACCAAATGGAAGCATAACTCCATTTCATTTTTACCACACTACTCACCTTGAGTTTCAATCACATCCATCTCTTGTCAGAACCCATTTCTTCATATTCGTACTTAATGAAACTTGTATGTACGTTACAATTCATATTACACATACATACATTGAATCCATGGACTTACATCAATCATACTTTACATTACAAGTCCATTCATATTATTTGATCCAATTACACACATTACCATTATACATATACGGGGTCTTACAATTTTAGATATTTAGATTAGAGTTAGGTTTAGGAATAGAATTAGACCACAGGTTAGATTATTTTGCATTAAATTTAATACATGTAATTTTGAGTTTCATATTAAATTCTCTAGTTTTTTAATTTACATTTTCTTTTATTTGCATCTTAATCTTTTTGCACTGATTAATTTAATTTAAGTATTTTTCTTTTTACAGATTAGTGCTTTTATTTGCTAGGAGCATGGTAACTAATTTTAGTTCTGTTTTATTTATTTTATAATTTTTATTTTTATTATTTTACAGTACCTTTTTAATTTAAGCCTTAGTAGATCACCCTCTGAATTTTCATAATCTGGTAAGATATACTTAGGGTAAAATTAACCGGTACTTAGTTAGGCTAATTAGATTCTCCGTGGGATGATAATCGAGGACTCAAATCCCATTATTACTTGTACGACCCGTGCACTTGCGGTTAACACGTCTAGGTACATTAGGACGGGCGATGTGTCATGCTGACAAGAGATGGGGACCACTTAAGTTCGTAGTTGGTGAATCATTATTTCTGAAGGTTTCTCCTTCCAAAGGTATAGCGTGATTTGGGAAGAGAGGTAAGTTGAGTCCTTGCTACATTGGACCCTTTGAAATACTGGATATAGTGGGAGATAAGGCATATAGATTACCTTTGCCACCAGATTTATCGAGACTGCATAATGACTTCCACATTTCTATGCTTCAAAAGTCTCATCCATATCCAAACCATGTGATTCGGTATAAGCCATTGGGGAGCTCAAAGATGATCTGACTTATGTAGAGAAACTGATACTGATACTGGATAGAAAGGAGAAAGTCTCGAGAAAAAAGACCATCGGGTTAGTAAAGATTCTCTAGCAGCATCACACTTCAGAGGAAGCTACTTGGGAGCTAGAGAGTCTGATGCAAGAGAGATACCCCCAATTGTTTGAAGAGTTACTTGGTTCTAATTTGGAGGACCAAATTTCTTAAAGTGGGGAGGATTGTAAAGCCTGTGACATAATATGTATTATTTAAGACTTTGTGATGTATGGACAAGTCACAATTGATATAAATCATAAGGAATGAATGTATTTAAGTTATCAAGGTGTATGAAATGTAAAACGGGTAATTTAGCAAAGTTAGAATGAATGTAACAGTTAATTTGGGAAGAAACTGTAGCAAAACTACTTCTATAGAGGAGCAGATCGATCTCTCATTCAACATAGATCGATCTTAAAGAGGTTCTGGGTAGAACAGATCGATCTCATGAAAGGGCCAAATCGATCACCCTAAGGTTCTGAGTAATGCAGAAGATCTCATGCTTAGGAGTAGATTGATCTCACTAGGCTTGAAAGGTTGGTTCCGAGGGTAAAAAGGCAGGACAGATCGATCCCCACTATTAGTAGATCGATCTCTAGGAGAAATTCTATAAATATAAGGCTCTGCAACCTGTGTTTTCCCGAGAATTACAAAAACCCTTCAAGAAACAAGTTAAACGTAACCTTTTTACATTAGGAAACTTTATCTTTCAATCAGTTTTAAGTGAGATTTAGTTAAGCAATGTTGTTCTTAGTGAAGAGGAGAACAACATAGTTCGAAACAAGAAGTTGGAATCAAAGATTGATGAAGCAAAGTGGATTTTTGCCAATTTTGGTGAAAAGAGGAAAAGTTCAAGCTAGGTAAGATTCAATACACCACCTTGATATATGTTAATCTAAGTGTATTGGTGAGTTAATTGGTATAAGTTTAAATTGTTGAAAACAAAGGGATCATGAAAAATATCCGTAACCTAGCTAACATGCCTTAAGAGTATTGTCTGCAAGTGCACGGGTCGTATAAGTAATAATGGGATTTGAGTCCCGTGTTATCGTCCCACAGAGAAGTGGACTAGCCTAATTAACTACTAGTTAATCTTACCCTAAGTATATCCTAGTAAATTATGAAATTGCAAGGGATGATCTACTAGGCTAATTAAACTTACTGAAAACAATAAACATTAAAAAATAAAGAAAATAAAACTGAACTAAGATTTGCTTACGAAACTTCGAGCAATTAAAGAAAATACCTACAAAAGAAAATTAAAACAATTAAAATTAATTAACGCAATTAAAAAAATGCAAATATGAAAATAAAGAAATAAAATTAAACTAAACTAAAATTTAAACAAACTTAAAATAAAAATGCATGTAAGTAAACTAATTAAAATGCAATTTAAAGTAAACTAAAATTTAATGAAAATAAAGACTAAATTAAAAATGCTTGAATCAAATTCTAAATGCAACTAAACTCAAATAAAATCCTAAAACATTCAATATAAAATTAACTACTAACTAAAATTAACATTACAAATTAACATGCAAAAATAATAAAACTAACCTACCATTATAATTGACTAAACTAACTAACTAACAACTAACAAATGCATGAAAATACTAATGATGCATTAAACTAAAACATGACTAAATTGAACTATGGCCAAACATGGCCTTAACCATTTCTGCCCAGCAAGAGGTCCCGATACTACACTGTTCACATGTCTTCTTTGCAAATTCCAGCTTCAGGCATTCTCGGTTGCAGGTGCTACTGTCCGTTCCTTGCATCCACTGCTATGGCTGCTCCTTAATGCCATTATTCAGCTACCAGCAGCACATGTGTAAAACCGATTGTTTGCTTCTACTCCCGTATGCTTTCTACTGCATTGCACTGCTTCCGTTACCTGCACATCAACGCAGAATAGAATTCTGCAGCTACTGTTGTACTGCCAAAAATAATCTGTCCAGAAGCTGATATCATGTCGGCTCCTGCTTGAAAGCCATCTGTAATGACCTGATCCTGTAAGCACGTCTCGAACAGCGGCCATTTCCAGCGAAAGAAGCTACACAGCAGAAAAAAAAACTTTCTTGCTTCAGCCTAATACCAAGCTGCACATTCACTAATATAGCCTTCCATAATGCAAATAAAAGATTAACTCATTTAAAACAAAAGCGGCCATCATGAAGGATTAAAACACTTCAACAGAATACACAACACAATGCTTGTAATCACTGGTTAAAGAATGAAAAGAAGATGAACAGTGAATGGAGTCTTGAACAGGGGAGAATAAAAGGTGTTCTTTGCCACTGCTGCTGTCGAAAATCAAACCATATCTCACTGCAACAGCCAACTGTGACTTAAAACACAGAACAACCTAACATCCTAATTTCACTAGCAACCTACAATCCGCGAATGAACAACAACTAAACAAAGTGCAGTAAAAACGATGCAAGTTGAAGTAAAGACAGAAAACAAAACAACTCGAATCATGAGATGGAGACCAATAACAACGAAATAAGGAAAGGAAAGAACAATAAAGTAGAGCGAAATATGAACTTAAAACCGACAGGAAATATGTGAAAACCACAAATAAAATCATCACCCGTGTGCTTCTTCAATCATGAACAGGGGACTTAACATCCTCGGGTAGCTTCATTTTCTTCTCCAACCATGATTCCACATAGCTATTGATGTGGACAAATGCTTTGCATCAACCCACATCAAGGCAACAGAATCAAAAGGCAAAAGAATGAATGAAGATTTCTTGTAACCCGAATACACAAGAGGAAACTAAACCGAGAGCTAGGAAAATAAAGCTTGGTTCAACAAAAACATTAACAGTTTAGGAAAACTGAGAATGAGCAAAAGAAAGGCAAACAATTTCCATTAATTGTCATTAAATCAAATGCAAAGGAAATAACTTTGGAATTATGAACTACAAATAACCAACCAAAGAAAATGAAAAACTTCATAAAAACATTAATAAAGTACCATGAACAGTAAAATTGTTTGATTGAAAACAACTATTTGGAAAAACAAAGAAAGCTTTAAAATTAACCTAAAACTATTCTACCCTAATTTACCTCTATTCTAACCTAGGCCACTCTCTTTCCAATTTCCATCTTTTTCTATATATACACACACTTAAGGGTACAATTGTAATAATTTTTTTTATCCTAGATGAGTTGGTATTGTTTGGCCACTTGTCTTCACACCATTAGCTCCTTGAAAAATAATATTTCCATTTCATTTGTCTTTTTGTCCAATTGGATGTGCTAGGCTCATGTTGTCCGTGTGGTCCAATCTCGATAATTTTAGCTCAATTTCGATCCATTTTCTATCGAAATATTGAAAATTCATCCGAATTTCATTTATCTGCAAACATGAGAATTTTAATTAAATAAAGGGGATAATTAACAAAATAAATTGGGAGTTTAAATAATTAATTAGGAAATTAATCACAAATAATTTTAAAAACATAGAATTATCACACCCCCAAACTTGAGCTTTTGCTTGTCCTCAAGCAAAACAAAATAACTGTAGGAATGACAAGTACAAAACATAATAATTTTTCCAATATTATCCTCAAAGATAAAGTACAGACTATGATCTCAAAGACTCACAATTAAAAGTCCAACATTAAGAATCATTCAATTATAAGTCCGAACTCAAATTGGACTCCTCGTGAGTGTGTGAAAAATGTCAAAGTCACTTCACAGTACATTACCCGGATCAGATTATGCAACCATAGTGAATGGGAAGTCAAAGACATGTGATCATTCCCATAAGTTTGCTTTTCACTTCTCCCTCCACTAATGTAGTCACACTTAACTAAAGATCAACAAGACTTCATTAAGCTTGTAATGTAAGGCTGGGGCTAAGGTATGATAAAGTTGATTTAGGTTTAATTACCCCTTAACATGTATTACTTCAGGATCTTAATGTAAGAGCTCAAATCATTTCCCCCAAAATTATTTATTTTGCTAGACATTTTTTTCTGTTTTTGTATTTTTCATCTTTCTTCTTTTCTTTTTCTTTTTCTTTTTTTTTTCAAATTTTTTTTATACATACTCCTTCACTATCCCTTAATACCCATATAGCTCACAATCTATCCCAATGACTTTCATGCTTTCGGGGTAAGGGATAGGAAAAGAGTATTTAAGCTAAGGAAATTTTGCATGTGTATTTTCAAAGAAAAGCTTATTTGTCCCAGATGGGTGACTAGGGGTAAAATATGTACAGGGTCGGCAAGAAACGCTCAAACGATCCAAAGATGGCCTAAATCATCTCCCAAATTAAATGTGATCTAATATTTCGCCTCGAGATCAGATCAAACAATTTCTAAAATATGATGCACAAAATCAACTGAACAAATGCAATCCTATGTCCACATAAGCTTTCTCTAAATAAATATATAGACTCATGACATGACATGTGCATAAGATGAAGAAATCACAATCAGAATCAAGACAAATTCAAGAATTCAACTTCATGCTTTTCCTATAATCATGCTTCTTAGTCAATCAAAATCAGACTTAATCATGGGGTCATATCATCGAAATATGAGAAAACTATATGCTAAGCACTAAATCATCCCAAAATCAAACAATTTCAGCTCATATTTTTGAAAAAATTTTAAAATTTTTTTTATTTTGCTCAAATTTCGAAAAATACTCAAGTGATATCCCCTCCCCCAAACTTAAAGTGCACAGTGTCCTCAGTGTGCAGATAATATAAGAATTGAAGTTTAGGAACAAAGTACTCCCCTTTCTGCTGATGATGAACAACTGAAGCTTTTATTAAAAGCGTAAAACTAGAAAATAAACCTGCAAAATAAACAAAGAAAGAAACAACAGAAAAGAAAAAGAAAAAGAAAAATAAATATGTACAAAGTGAAAAGAAGAATAAAGCCACTTCAAATGCAGCTAAAGAACACAACACTCAGCAGCAGGGTGAAGAGTAGGAGGATCAACCAGAGTGATGATAAAATGTCGACAGTTAACTCCTCCTTAACTCTAGCTACTTCCCTCCTTCTTTGAGATTTCTTGTGCTCAAGCCTTATATCCTCAATATCAATCTTAAAACACTCTTGAGAGTCATCAGAGAGTTTCAAAGGTTTGAAAACATTAAATTTCACTTCCTAATCTAGGACTCTCATAGTTAACTCCCCCTTCTGTACATCAATTAAGGTTCTATCAGTCGCTAGGAAAGGTCTGCCTAGTATAATGGGGACTTCCCTGTCTTCCTCCATATCCAAAACAATAAAATCTGCAGGGAAAATAAATTTGTCCACCTTTACTAGCACGTCCTCAATGACCCCTTTTGGATATTTAATGGATCGATCAGCTAGCTGAAGGGTCACTGTGGTAAGCTTGATATCCCATATTCCTAACTTTTGGTAGATAGACAGAGGCATCAGATTGATACTGGCTCTTAAATCACATAGGGCTCTACCAAAGAACATATTTCCAATAGTGCAGGGTATGGTAAAACTCTCAGGATCTTTAAGCTTAGGGGGTAATTTCCTCTGGATAATTACACTACATTCCTTAGTTAAGGCCACCGTCTCATAATCTTCTAATCTTCTCTTCCTCGAGAGGATATCCTTTAAAAACATCACATAACTTGGCATTTACTCTAAGGCATCTGCAAAGGAATGTTGATGTGAAGCTTCTTAAAAACATTAAGAAATTTAGCAAATTGTTGTTCCAGTTTTTGATTTTAGAACCTCTGAGGAAAAGGTACTGGTGGTTTAACTAGAGGTAATGTAGTGGGAACCTGTGTAGAATCAGAGGACGAGGAAGGCAATGAAGAAGAAGAAGGTATAGATGAAGAAGCGCCTAGCTTTGTTTCCTTTGTAGCCCGATCCTACTGTTCCTGCTCCTTCTGAGCTGCCTCTTTAGAACTTAAGGGTTTATCAACTATGGGCTGTTCAGGTGCAGACTTAACTTGTGGCTCATCTAGCACTCTACCACTCCTAAGGGTGATGGATCTAACATGTTCCTTACCTCCTTACCCTCCCTTTGCTTAATAGGATTAACTTCAGTGTTACTAGGAAGGGTCCCTTAAGGACGTTAGCTAAGAGCACTAGCTATTTGTCTAACCTGAACTTCTAAGTTCTTAATTGAGGCAGCTTGATTTTGCAGGATAGTCGTGAACATTTCCTCAAACGAGGGCTTCTTCTCAACTACTGGTGCATGGTAATGTTGGGGCTGCATGGGTTATGGTGGTGGTGGTGGTGATGGATGATATTGAAATTAAGGTGGGGATGGATGATGTGCTGGATGGTATCGAAATTGCGGCTGTGGTGGTGCCTGAACCGGTGGAGCTTGAAAACCAGGGAGTCCTATAGGTCTAGAGCTAGAAGTTTGCCCTTGGTTTTGGCTTCAAGAGAAGTTAGGATGGTTCCTCCACCCTAGATTATAGGTGTTTCAAAAAGGGTTGTTCTGTTGCGTTTGAGAAGGGGCAACATACTGAATCGATTCTAAGTTGAGCGAACACCTATCTACAAAGTGGGTACCACTACACAGCTCGCAGGAAAGAAAAGGACTTTAGACAGAATACACAGGGTTAGGACTAGCGGGAGGATTATGTTGGGTACTAAGCGACTCTACCTTCTTCATAAGGTTAGCGAGTTGAGAGGTCAAGGTAGACAGTGTGTCGAGCTCATAAATACCTACCGACTTCTTTGGCAATTGCCTCTCCGAGGACCATAGATAGTTGTTAGCCGCCATCTTTTCTAACAACTCATAAGCTTCCTCATCTGTTTTAAACATTAGCGCTCCACTCGCAGCAACGTCAACAATGTTCCTATTTGGGCTTGTAAGTCCGTTGTAGAAGGTCTGGACTTGCAACCACAGAGGTAGGCCATGGTGAGGGCACTTCCTAAGAATCTCCTTATATCGTTCCCATGCTTCGTAAAGAGTTTCAGAGTCGTACTGAGCAAAGGAAGATATATTACTACAGAGTTGGGCCATTTTAGAGGGAGGGAAAAACTTAGATAGCAATTGATGGGCTAACTCGTCCCATGTAGAAATGGATCCTGGAGGCAGGGAGGTTAAGCAGTGTCTCGCCCTATCCCTAAGTGAGAAGGGGAATAATCTAAGCCTAAGCGCATCATCAGATAATCCATTATGTTTGAAGGTGTTGCACAAGTCCAGGAATTGCCTAAGGTGAGCATGTGGGTCATCGTGTGGAAGCCCACTGAACTGTAGAGAAGTTTGGATCATCTGGAGGATTGCGGGCTTAATTTCGAATTTATTTGTAGGGACAGCTGGTGGCCTAATGCTGGAATAATATCCTCTAAAAGTCGGCATCGCATAATCTCCAACGGTCCTGATTTCCCTATTTTCTACCATAGTGCGTTGCAGCGGAGCTAATAATTTCCTAGAATCCTTTAGAATTTTTCTAAGAGTTCGTTCAATTTCAGGATCTAAAGGAAAGCAATCGAAACTCCTAGCTCTACGCATGTAATCATCAGAAAGTCCGTAATTTTGTTTTTTAATTAACTAATCTAGATTAAGCCTCTAAGTATTTACACCCTAAATATTTACAGCTAGAATTACACCTAAGCATAATTTCACCAATATTAATTAACGACTAATTAAAACTTCCCCAGCAACGGCGCCAAAAACTTGACACGCCCTAAGGGTATTGTCCGCAAGTGCACGGGTCGTACAAGTAATAATGGGATTTGAGTCCCGTGTTATCGTCCCACAGAGAAGTTGACTAGCCTAATTAACTATCGGTTAATCTTACTCTAAGTATATCCTAGTAAATTATGAAATTGTAAGGGGTGATCTACTAGGATAATTAAACTTATTGAAAATAAAGAAAATAAAATTGAACTAAGATTTGCTTACTGAACTCCGAGCAATTAAAGAAAATACCTACAAAAGAATTAAAACAATTAAAATTAATTAACGCAATTAAAATAAAATGCAAATATGAAAATAAAGAAATAAAATTAAACTAAACTAAAATTTAAACAAACTTAAAATAAAAATGCATGTAAGTAAACTAATTAAAATGCAATTTAAAGTAAACTAAAATTTAATGAAAATAAAGACTAAATTAAAAATGCTTGAATCAAATTCTAAATGCAACTAAACTTAAATAAAATCCTAAAACATTTAATATAAAATTAACTACTAACTAAAATTAACACTACAAATTAACATGCAAAAATAATAAAACTAACCTACCATTATAATTGACTAAACTAACTAACTAACAACTAACAAATGCATGAAAATACTAATGATGCATTAAACTAAAACATGACTAAATTTAACTATGGCCAAACATGGCCTTAACCGTTTCTGCCCAGCAAGAGGTCCCGATACTACACTGTTCACATGTCTTCTTTGCAAATTCCAGCTCCAGGCATTCTTGGTTCCAGGTGCTGCTGTCCGTTCCCTGCATCCACTGCTGTGGCTACTCCTTAATGCCATTATTCAGCTGCCAGCAGCACATGTGTAAAACCGATTGTTTGCTTCTACTGTGAGATCTGTAATTTTTGTATGATATTCCTTATGATTTCCATATTGTATGACATTATTATATGTTAATGGATTCATAAGATGGTTGATTCGAATTTGATAAATGTGGACGAAACGAAATAATGTACGTAAAAATCGAATATGGATAAATCGGGAAAACAAGGAAGCAACAAGTTTGTCTAAGGAATTAAATCGAGGTAACTGAAAATAAGGAATTTAAAATAGGGAAAACATTATGGATTTATGAAGAAAGTCGATTCAATGTAGTCCCGAACACGTACAGGGTAAAATGATCAAAAGACCAAAATTCGGTATGAATTCGATAAGAAATTTTCATTAAAATATGGAATTTACGAAATCTGGATCAATACCGAGGAAAATATTTAAATTGGAGTCCGATTGATCTAGATATTAAATTATTGAAATTTACGGGAATTAATTTAGAATTTATCGAGATTTTTAATTCGAAAAATTATCCCGAAAGGAATCGAAAAATATACCGGGAAAGACGAAAATAGACTTAGAAATCCATTTATTGATTAAATGGATAAAATAATAATTTTTAAGATTTTTTTGGGGATATTTGGATTATTTTAATATATTTTAAGGTATTAAAATAATAATAAAAAAATAATAAAAAAATCAAAAATCAAAAATCTGAATCGGGGAGACAGAAAGACCCGCGAAAACGTAACCCAGCAACCCAGCCAATCCCGACAGTAGCTCGATACCCTCCAACGAGCCACCGACGTCCGACGAGCCCAATTACCGGTCGGAAAAGGAAGAGCGAAGCCCGACGGTTCCAACGGTACCAGTAACGCATGCCGACGGCAGCTATTTCCGACGAATCGACCGATGGAAAATCATTGGAGAAATCACCTCTGTCCCGATGAACGGCGATGTCTTAGCACCGATTCAACCTCGCAAAGCCTTCCCCAGGCCGAGGCGGTTCTGTTGAGCCCACTGGCGGCTGACGAGATGGCAGCAATCACCGGCGACGGGCAAACAGGCCAAAACGGCACCGTAGCCAGGAAAGGGAGAAAAGAAAAAAAAGAAAAGGAAAAAAAAAAGGAAAGAAAGTGTACCCGGGGATGACTCAAAATTCGGGTAAGTGACCGAAAGTCGAGATTGACCTGCGGATAAATCCCAGGAATTCAATTTAATATTAATTTAGTGGAAAATGACCCCGATTTAAATAATTGTGTAGTGTTACTGCAGAGCTCGAACGAGAGCCGATTTACCTCTGATTTTCATACCCCGCACCATATTTGGTAAGTACATTTTAATTACGATAATATGAGTCCTTAAATGCAGAGTTAAGATTATTTTATGAAATTTATGGATTAATTCTGCATAAAAGGAATTTTATTCGAAATTTTAAAGTAAATATCGTAAATAGTATCCGGGTTATCCAATGAGTTTGTATCGAAGCCCGATGATTATTGATAAACCAAACGAGCCCAGTAAACCTGAAAAAGGGATTTTAAAAGTTGAAACGGGCTGAAAAAGGGGTTCGAGACCCATTAAAGTGTAATCGGGCCCAATAGAGTAAAATGAGCCCAGAGCTTTAGATTCGATCAGTAAGAGTGAAATATTGATCTGTATATTTGAACTTAACCCATATGTGGTTATATGCAGCTCCGTAGACGAGCGAATTGCACTGAGAGACTTAGTACGACCAAGTCAGGATAAGCTCGGGTGTGATTCTAGGTAAGGAAATTTTATAAACACTTAGAGGTAGCTATAGGTAGTTTCGAGGGGATTTACATTACAATAAATTTAATAGGCTACCCAAAAATAGAATAATAATTTTTGCGGAAAAATATGGAAATAGTGTCAAATTACTATTTTGCCCCCAGTTAGGAAAATTTCAAAAAGGGTAGTAAGGCTATGAAATTGCATGAATTTCATGAGTTTAATGTTTTCATGATGATATTGCTTTAATTCAAGCAATTTATAGATAGGTTGGCTATTATTTTCATGTTTAAAGTGAAAAGGCACAGGTTAGGTGCCAATTGATATTTACTTAACATGTTTTGATAAAATTGAGCCACCTATCAGTGTTATATGAGTTGTAACCATGCTTGAGCACTGCTCGCACTGGATTTTATATTTTAACTCATACACAGAGTGCTGGAGCCTTGCTCGCACTATTTTACAGATTTATTTCATATGACTACCGTACTGAAGTTTTTCTCGTATGAGGTTTTCATTGAGTTTTTATACACACCCGTACTACAGCATTGCTCGTACGTGGACTATGATTGAATTTATAATCAGTTTAAATCGTACTGGAGTGCTGCTCGTACGCAGATTTTACTGATTTTTATGAAATTGTGCTAGAGCTTCGCTCACACGAGGTTTTCAGATATCATGAATATGCATGGAGCCATGCTAGAGCGTCGCTCTCACAAGAATTTCTATGACATGCATATAGCCGTGTTGGAGCCTCCTGTATATTATGTGTCACAATGAGATGATATTCTCACACATGCATACTGAGACATACTTGACATGGGTGGATAAGACCTATTATAGGCACCCCTGATTGAGCTTGGGTTCACGGAGTACGTTGTACCGTGTATGTCACGTGGAGTACGTTGTACCGTGGGGATTGTTGGAGTGGAGTGGCATTAGCCACGAGACAGCAAGTCTTGCCCTCGCAATCCTGATATTATGCTGTTCTGGCGGGTAAGATGACCCACCTCCCGTTTTATGTGTGATACCCCGCACACTAGGATCCGTGTGCCAGGGATCACGAGGTTATGGCCATAGTCCTAAATATTACCGATATAATCGCTTATATGTCTCACATGATATAACTTTTAGTCTTAATAGACCAGGGTAGACCCGAGGGAGGGGTCAGGCCCCGATTTTCTTATGATTTCAATTGAGATTTGATTATTCCCATGGAGGGATTTTATAAAACTTTCATTGATTTGTAACCCTGTGAGAAGGGTGATTTTATAACGGAGATTTGAAAATAAAGAATTTTGTTGAAACGGATTTTGATTGAGTGTACATATTTTGACCCAGATGGGGTATTTTATAACATGTTGATTCATTGAGCATGAAATGTTTTCACATGAGAATTATTCCATGTTTTTAATATGTCGATTTCCTGTTTTAGAACATAGATTATTATATATATGGTATATCATTTTTTTTACCTCATGCTCAGCTGATTTCATATCAGCATGTAGATAGTATAGCTATCTACTCGTTTGTATTATTGCCTTATTGAGCATGTGGAGCTCACCCTTTTCATTTTCCACCCACTTTCAGTGTTTCCACCGTAGAGATAGCGGGTGTAGAGAGTAGACGGTATAGTTGATATCTTTGTTTCCCATCGACTGTCAGGTATACACCACGTACAAAATTTTGTATTAGTATGCTTACAACACAATATTGTATATGAATGAATTTTTGGGGATGTACATATAAAATCATGTGATGTATAAAACATACCGACCACTCTATTATAATATGATTGATGTAATTATATATATTACGTGTGATATTTTAATGGTTAAAAAGGGTATATCGATACTGATTCGTAGCCCGACCTATTAAGAGGAATATGTCACGAGGAGGTAAGAAAGATTTTCCAAAAGCGAAAAATTTGTACTGATTTTAGTAGTATTGGGTCATGACAGTAAATGTGGTATCAGAGCAGAGGCTGGTCAGATGTTAATCGGTATCGATAAGTAAGCAATTGAGAGTTAGAGTTGGTCGGATAAGATTTGATAGTGGTCGTTAAGGAAAATTACATCCCCTTAGTACTGTGCTGTATGAGATGTCAAAGTGTATACTAGATGGGAACTAAATTAAGAAATGATCTTGGATTACGGGATTTACACTATGCCAGTCACTCGCAGTGGTATAGGCGATAGTACACGTGCTAGAGGCCGTAGGGGCAGGCCTAGAGGCCGTGGTGATGGTATATAGACTGGTCAGGTACCCGAGGGCACTGCTGTGAGACCAGATGAGACTGAGGCACGCTTCGATAGACTTGAGTAGAGTATTGAGAGCCTGGCTAAGATTGTAGTGCAGCAGGCAGCGCTCAGGGCTAGAGATAGGCAAGATCTGCGGGACAGGCAGCAGCTGATCCCGAGATACCGGCACAGGCCGCAGAGTTACCCGAGGTTCAGGCTCAAGCTACAGAGGCAGTGAGACCCCAGCCAGCTCAAGATGCTGGATATGAGTGTGACCTGGATAGATTTAGACATTTTCAGAAGTTTAGACCTCCAGTCTTCCATGGGAGGAAGGACCTAGTAGTAGGTGAGGATAGGTTGTATCAAATGGAGAAGCTATATAGACTTTTCAGGTGCACTACTGCTAAGAGGGTTGCTTTTGCCGTATTTGTAATTCAGGGAGCGGCAGAGCATTGGTGGAGATCTACAGAGCCTATTTTGAGAGCTCGACATGCTGAGGTCACATGGGAGATATTTTTGGATGCCTTTAGGAGGCAGTATGTTCCCGCTACTGCACAACAGAAGTTGAGGATCGGAAGGTCCAGAAGTTTATAGATGGACTGAGACCAGCCATCAGATCTCGGTTGGCTCCCTTTGATGTTTCGACTTATGAGGAGGCAGTACATAGAGCTCAGCTGTGTGAGCAGGATTATGAGCGAAACATCTCCGAGACAGGAAA
Source organism: Firmiana major (assembly GCA_033439115.1). Taxonomy (NCBI): domain Eukaryota; kingdom Viridiplantae; phylum Streptophyta; class Magnoliopsida; order Malvales; family Malvaceae; genus Firmiana; species Firmiana major. The sequence goes on along the minus strand of CM065896.1, from coordinate 58,748,856 downwards.
ATTTAGTAGGAGTCGAGATAGAGACCGAAAGAGATTCGGGAGAGATAAATTTATCAGAAGAGGGGTACAACTCTCTGATAAGAGGCCGAATATTGAGGAGGTTCAGGAGAGGATAGATAGACCCCTGTTCATCCGGCTTTACCACTAGCTAGAGGCATTGTCATTGGAGGACCATGCCCTACTACTGATCGATGTAGGCGATGTGGTAGATATCATGGTACCAGACCTTGCCTAGTGCCTATAGCTACTACTGTAGTATGTTATCGATGTGGGAGGTCAGGGCATGTGGTGAGAGATTACCCAGAGAGACAGGACACTGCCCCACAGAAGGGCAAGGAGCCAGAGAGAGCTCCAGTTCAAGTTCTTGCTCAGAGGAGGAGAGCTACTGTCGAAGAGAAAGGGAAGCAAGTGATGGGTACAGGGCGAGTTCATGCTTTGGACCAGGATACGGCAGATCAGTCATCTGATGTGGTGAAAGGTACCATCTCGATCTTTGATTTAGAAGCATATGTTTTGATTGATCTTGGTGCCACGCGTTCATTCGTATCACCTTCATTTGCATGTAAATTGTCTAAGTATGTAAAGTCTATTCCTCTGAGTAGTAAATTGTTAATACTTACCCCCATAAACACTAGTCAGCTAGTAGAGTATGTAGTCAGGGACTATAAGTTAAAAGTCGGGGAAAAAGAAATGTCAGTCGACCTTATTGTGATGTATATGAGGGACTTTGATGTCATATTAGGAATGGATTGGTTGGCTGCCAATCGAGTTGTGTTAGATTGCTTTTCTAAGACATTAACGTTTAATACCCCCGAAATATGTGTTGTAAAATTTCCCTAAAAAGTAATGAAATCAGTGGTTATTCTAAAAGGAGCAATAAATTTTGCTGATGTTATGATTTATGTTTTGAAGGATTCATCGCATATGTGGTTGATACGGACCAGGTACGACCAAATTTGAGAGATATTTCAGTGTTTAGGGAGTTTCCTAACGTCTTTCCAGACGATTTACCAGGATTACCTCCAGCCAGAGAGATGGAGTTCGGGATAGATTTAGTACATGGTATAGAATCGATTTCGAGACCATCGTATAGGATGGATCCGATTGAGTTGGAGGAGCTGAGGAAGCAGTTATAGGATTTGCTTGAGAAGGGGTTTGTGAGACCGAGCGAATCACCTTGGCGAGTTTTGATCTTATTTGTGAGGAAGAAGGATGGCAGCCTCCGATTGTGTATGGATTACAGATTTTTGAATAAGGCTACCATTAAGAATAGATATGCCCTTCCACGCATTGATGATCTGTTGGATCAGCTTCGAGGAAAACATGTCTTTTCTAAGATTGATCTGAGGTTTGGGTTTCATCATCTGAGGATACGGAGGGAAGATGTACCCAAGACAGCATTTAGGACTCGTTATGGTCATTATGAGTTTTTGGTTATGCCATTCGGGTTGACTAATGCCCCCGCAGCATTCATGGCTTTGATGAACGATGTGTTCAAGCCATACCTAGATCAGTTTGTGATTGTGTTTATCGATGATATTTTGGTATACTCCAGATCTAGGAAGGACCACGAGCAGCACTTGAAGATAATGTTACAAACCCTCAAAGAGAGACAGTTGTATGCCAAACTCGGTAAGTGTGACTTCTGGTTGGAGCGAATTTCTTTTCTGGGCCATGTAGTATCGAGGGATGGAGTGTCAGTGGACCCATCCAAGATAGAGGCAGTTGTTCAGTGGGAGCGGCCCAGGACAGTTACTGAGATTCAAAGTTTTTGGGTTTGGTAGGATACTACAGGAGATTTGTAGAGAGTTTCTCCAGATTAGCTGCTCCGTTGACACATTTCACACAGAAGGATGTTGAGTTTGTATGGGATGATGCCTGTGAGAGGAGTTTTCAGGAGCTGAAGCGTCGATTGACCACTGCTCCAGTTCTCACTATACCTACCAGCTCAGGAGGTTTCTTGGTATATACAGATGCATCGCATCAGGGACTGGGCTGTGTATTGATGCAGGATGGGAGGGTAGTTGCCTATGGATCTGGACAGCTGAAAGATCACAAGCGGAACTATCTGACCCATGATTTGGAGTTGGCAGCCATAGTGTTTGCACTGAAGATATGGCACCATTACTTATATGGTGAGTAGTTTTAGATTTTTACAGACCATAAGAGTCTGAGGTATTTATTCTCGCAGAAGGAGCTGAACATGAGACAGAGGAGATGGCTCGAGCTCCTGAAGGATTATGACTACGAGATATTATACTACCCGGGTAAGGACAATGTAGTTGTTGATCTTTGAGTAGGAAAAGCCTAGGGTTGGTATCATTCATGATGGTTCGGGAACATGCCTTGTTAGAGCAGTTCACGAGCCTCAGTTTGGACATAGCACCCCCTGAGATTGGAGCCGGAGTTGATTGATCGTATCTGACAGGCTCAGCAGAGTGATTAGGGATGTATTCAGTTGATGAGGCAGGTACAGACAGGTGCAAATACATATTTTATATTGAGTCTTGATGGATTACTGAGGTTCCGCGGTAGGATATGTGTTCCCGATGATCCTGAGATCAGGAGGATGATTTTATCAGAGGCTCTCTCAGCGAGGTATATAGTACATACGGGGAGTACGAAGATGTATCAGAATCTCTCGAGAGTTTATTGGTGGTCTGGAATGAAGAGGGACATAGCAGAGTATGTCACTAGATGTCTCGTCTGTCAGCAGGTAAAGGTAGAGCATCAGAAGCCTGCAGGCTTATTGCAGCCTCTACCGATACCGACATGGAAGTGGGAGCATGTCACCATGGATTTTGTGATGGGATTACCAAGGACCCGTAGAGGTCACGATGCCATCTGGGTGATTGTAGATAGACTAACGAAGTCCGCCCATTTCTTAGCTATGAGAGCTACAGATGCTCTGAGTACGTTGGCGAACTTATATGTTCGAGAGATTGTCAGTCTACATGGCGTTCCAGTGAGCGTTGTTTCTGATAGGGATGCCCGTTTCACTTCCCATTTTTGGGAACACTTTTAGGAAGCGTTGGGGACCAATTGAGATTTAGCACCGCTTTCCATCCTCAGACAGATAGTTAGTCAGAGAGGACTATACAGACTTTGGAGGATATGTTGAGAGTGTGTGTGCTAGATTTTGGAGGCTCCTAGGATGATCATTTTCCATTAATCGAGTTTGCCTACAATAACAGCTATCACTCGAGTATTGGGATGGCACCTTATGAGGCACTCTATGGTCGCAGATGCCGTTCCCCTATTGGATGGGAAGAGATTGGTGACAGACTGTTATTTGCTCCTGACTTGGTTCAGCAGGCTATTGAGGATGTCAGATTGATATGTGATAGATTGCGGACAGCTTAGAGCCGACAGAAGAGTTACGCTGACAGGAGATGCAGACCACTAGAGTTTGCAGAGGGTGAGTCGGTGTTTTTGAGAGTTTCTTCTTCTAAGGGTATCATGAGGTTTGGTAAGAAAGGTAAACTGAGCCCTCGATTTATTGGACCCTTTGAGATTCTGGAGCGAGTGGAAGATAAGGCCTATAGATTGGCATTGCCACCAAAGTTGGCAGGTGTACACAGTGTCTTCCACATTTCTATGCTTCGAAAGTACCATCCGGATCCGTCACACGTGATTCACTACGAGCCGTTAGAGCTCAGTGACATTATGACATATGTTGAGAGACCGGTTTGGATAGGAAGGAGCAGGTATTGCGATCCAAGACAATCTCCCTGGTGAAGGTTCAGTGGCAGTATCACACTCCGAAGGAAGCTACCTGGGAGCTAGAGAGCATGATACAGGAGAAGCACCCGGAGTTGTTTACCGATTGATTTGGTTCTAATTTGGAGGACCAAATTCTTTTAGTGGGGGAGATTGTGAGATCCGTAATCTTTGTATGATATTCCTTATGATTTCCATATTGTATGACATTATTATATGTTAATGGATTCATAAGATGGTTGATTCGGATTTGATAAATGTGGACAAAAAGAAATAATGTACGTAAAAATCGAATATGGATAAATCGGGAAAACAAGGAAGCAACAAGCTCGTCTAAGGAATTAAATCGAGGTGACTGAAAATAAGGAATTTAAAATAGCGAAAAGATTGGGGATTTATGAAGAAAGTCGATTCAATTTAGTCCCGAACACGTATAAGGGTAAAATGGTCAAAAGACCAAAATTCGGTATGAATTCGATAAGAAATTTTCATTAAAATATGGAATTTGTGATAACTGGATCAATACCGAGGAAAATATTTAAATTCGAGTCCGATTGATCTAGATATTAAATTATTGAAATTTACGGGATTTAATTCAAAATTTTTCGGGATGTTTATCCCGAAAAGAATCGAAAAATATACCGGGAAAGACGAAAATAGACTGAGAAATCTATTTATTGATTAAATGGATAAAATAATAATTTTTAAGATTTGTTTTGGGATATTTGGATTATTTTAATATATTTTAAGGTATTAAAATAATAATAAATAAATTAATAAAAAAACAGAAAAAATCGAAAAACTGAATCAGGGAGAGAGACCTGCGAAAACGGAACCCAACAACCCAGCCGAACCTGACAGCAGCCCGATACCCTCCGATGAGCCACCGACGTCCGACGAGCCCAGCTACCGTCGAAAAAGGAAGAGCGAAGCCCGGCGGTTCCAACGGTACCAATAACGCGCGCCGACGGCAGCTATTTCCGGCGAATCGACCGACAAAAAATCGTTGGAGAAATCGCCTGTGTCTTGGTGAACGACGGTGTCTTAGCACCGATTCAACCCCGTAGAGACTTCCCCAGGCCGAGGCGGTTCTGTTGAGCCCACTGGCGGCCGACGAGATGGCCGGAATCACCGGTGACAGCAAACAAGCCAAAACGGCACCGTAGCCAGGAAAGGGAGAAAAGAAAAAAAAAAAAAAGAGGAAAGAAAGTGTACTGGGGATGACTCGAAATTGGGGTAACTGATCGAGAGTCATGATTGACCTATGAATAAATCCTGAGAATTCAATTTAATATTAATTTATTGGAAAATGACCTGAATTTAAATAATTGTGCAGTGTTACTGCAGAGCCCGAACGAGAGTCGATTTAGCTTCGATTTTCGTACCCCACACCATATTTGGTAAGTACATTTTAATTACGATAATATGAGTCCTTAAATGCAGAGTTAAGATTATTTTACGGAATTTATGGATTAATTCTGTATAAAAGGAATTTTATTCGAAATTTTAAAGTAATTATCGTAAATAGTATCCGAGCTATCCAATGAGTTTGGATCGAAGCCCGATGATTATTGATAAACCAAACGAGCCCAGTAAATCTGAAAAAGGGATTTTAAAAGTGGAAACAGGCTGAAAAAGGGGTTCGAGGCCCATTAAAGTGCAATCGGGCCCATTAGAGTAAAACGGGCCCAGAGCTTTAGATTCGACCAGTAAGAGTGAAATACAGAACTGTATATTTGAATTGAACCCATATGTGGTTATATGCACCTCTGTAGACGATTGAATTGGACTGAGAGACCTGGTACGGCCGAGTTGGGATAAGCTCGCGCGTGATTCCAGGTAAGGGAATTTTATGAACACTTAGAGGTAGCTGTACATAATTTCGAGGGGATTTACATTACGTTAAATTCAATAGGCTACCCGAAAACAGAATAATAATTTTTACGGAAAAATATGGAAATAGTGTCAAATTACTATTTTACCCCCAGTTAGGAAAATTTCAAAAGGGGTAGTAAGGCTATGAAATTGCATAAATTTCATGATTTTATGTTTTCATGATGATATTGCTTTAATTCAAGAATTTATGGATATGTTGGCTATTATTTTCATAATTTAAGTGAAAAGGCACAAGTTAGGTGCCAATTGATATTTATTTAACATGTTTTGATAAAATTGAGCCACCTATCAGTGTTATATGAGTTGTAACCGTGCTTGAGCACTGCTCGCACTGGATTTTATATTTTAACTCATACACAGAGTGCTTGAGCCTTGCTCGCACTATTTTACAGATTTATTTCATATGACTACTATACTAGAGTTTTTCTCATACGAGGTTTTCATTGAGTTTTTATACACACTCGTACTAGAGCATTGCTCGTACGTGGACTATGATTGAATTTATAATCAGTTTAAGTCATATTGGAGCGCTGCTCGTACGTTGATTTTACTGATTTCTATGAAACCGTGCTAGAGCTTCGCTCGCATGAGGTTTTCAGATATCATGAATATGCATGGAGCTGTGCTAGAGCTTCGCTCGTATAGGAATTTATATGACATGGATATCGCCGTGTTGGAGCCTCCTGTAGACTGTGTCACAGTGAGATGATATGCTCAGACGTGCATACTGAGACATACTTGACATGGGTGGATAAGACCTATTACAGGCACCCCTTATTGAGCTTGGGTTCACGGAGTACGTTGTACCGTGTATGTCACGCGGAGTACGCTGTACCGTGGGGATTGTTGGAGTGGAGTGACCTTAGCCACTAGACAGCAAGTCTTGCCCTTGCAATCCTGATATTATGCTGTTCTGGCGGGTAGGATGACCCAGCTCCCGTTTCAGGTGTGATACCCCGCACACTAGAATCCTTGTGCTAGGGATCACGAGGTTATGGCCATAGTCCTGGATATTACCGATATAGTCGCTTATATGTCTCACATGATATAACTTTTGGTCTTAATAGACCAGGGTAGACCCGAGGGAGGGGTCAGGCCCCGATTTTCTTATGATTTCAATTGAGATTTGATTATTCCCATGGAGCGATTTTATGAAACTTTCATTGATTTGTAACCTTGTGAGAAGGGTGATTTTATAACAGAGATATGAAAATAAAGAATTTTGTTGAAATGGATTTTGATTTGTGAGTGTACATATTTTGACCTAGATGGGGTATTTTATAACGTGTTGATTCATTGAGCATGAGATGTTTTCACATGAGAATTATTCCATGTTTTTAATATGCCGATTTCCTATTTTAGAACAGATGATATTATATAGATGGTATATCATTGTTTTTACCTCATGCTCACATATATCCTGATTTCTTATCAGCATGTAGATAGTATAGCTATCTACCCGTTTGTATTATTGCCTTACTGAGCATGTGGAGCTTACCCCTTCATTTTCCACCCACTTCAGTGTTTCCACCATAGAGATAGCGGGTGTAGAGAGTAGACGACATAGCTGATATCTTTGTTTCCCATCAGCTGTCAGGTATACACCATGTACAAAATTTTGTATTAGTATGCTTATAGCACAGTATTGTATATGAAAGAATTTTTGGAGATGTACATATAAAATCATGTGATGTATAAAACATACTGACCACTCTATTATAATATGATTGATGTAATTATATATATTACGTGTGATATTTTAATGGTTAAAAAGGGTATATCGATATTGATTCGCAACCTGACCTGTTAAGAGGAATATGTCACGAGGAGGTAAGAAAGATTTTCCAAAAGCGAAAGGGTTATACTGATTTTAATAGTATTGGGTCATGACATCTACTCCCGTATGTTTTTCTGCTGCTTTGCACTGCTTCCGTTACCTGCACATCAACACAGAACAGAATTCTGCAGCTACTGTTGTGCTGCCAAAAACAATCTTTCCAGAAGCTGATATCATGCCGGTTCTTGCTTGAAAGGCATCTGCAATGACCTGATCCTGTAAGCACGTCTCGGGCAGCGACCATTTCCAGCGAAAGAAGTCACACAGCAGAAAAAAAAACTTTCCTGCTTTAGCCTAATACCGAGCTGCACATTCACTAATATAACCTTCCATAATGCAAATAAAAGGTTAACTCATTTAAAACAAAAATGGCCATCATGAAGGATTAAAACACTTCAACAGAATACATAACACAATACTTGTAATCACTGGTTAAAGAATGAAAAGAAGATGAACAGTGAATGGAGTCTTGAACAGAGGAGAACAGAGGGTGTTCTTTGCCACTGCTTCTATCGAAAATCAAACCATATCTCACTGCAATAGCAAACTATGACTTAAAACACCGAACAACCTAACATCCTAATTTCACTAGCAACCTACAATCCGCAAATGAACAACAACTGAACAAAGTGCAGTAAAAACGATGCAAGTTGAAGTAAAGACAGAAAACAAAATAACCCGAATCATGAAATGCAGACCAATAACAATGAAATAAAGAAAGGAAAGAATAATAAAGCAGAGCGAAATATGAACTTAAAATCGACAGGAAATATGTGAAAACCATAAATAAAATCATCACCCGTGAGCTTCTTCAATCATGAATAGGGGACTCAACATCCTCGGGTAGCTTCATTTTCTTCTCCAACCATGATTCCACATAGCTCTTGATGTGGACAAATTCTTTGCATCAACCCACATCAAGGTAACAGAATCAAAAGGCAGAAGAATGAATGAAGATTTCTTGTAACCCGAATACACAAGAGGAAACTAAACCGAGTGCTAGGAAAATAAAGCTTGCTTCAACAAAAACATTAACAGTTTGGGAAAATCGAGAATGAGCAAAAGAGAGGCAAACAATTTCCATTAATTGTCATTAAATCAAATGCAAAGGAAATAACTTTGTAATTATGAACTACAAATAACCGACCAAAGAAAATGAAAAACTTCATAAAAACATTAATAAAGTGCCATGAACAGTAAAATTGTTTGATTGAAAACAACTATTCGAAAAAACAAAGAAAGCTTTACAATTAACCTAAAACTATTCTACCCTAATTTACCTCTATTCTAACCTAGGCTACTCCCTTTTCAATTGCCATCTTTTTCTATTTATACACACACTTAGGGGTACAATTGTAATAATTTTTTTTATCATAGATGAGTTGGCATTGTTTGGCCACTTGTCTTCACACCATTGGCTCCTTGAAAAATAATATTTCCATTTCATCTGTCTTTTTGTCCAATTGGATGTGCTAGGCTCGTGTTGTCCGCGTGGTCCAATCTCGATTTTAACTCAATTTTGGTCCATTTTCTATCAAAATATTCAAAATTCATCCGGATTTCATTTATCTGCAAACATGATAATTTTAATTAAATAAAGGGGATAATTAAGAAAATAACTTGGAAATTTAAATAATTAATTAGGAAATTTAGCACAAATAATTCTAAAAATATAGAATTATCACTAGCTATTGGTATAAAATTGAGAAAATGATGAGGGAGTGGAGTAAACATGAATTTAAGGATGAAATGAGCATGTGTGAAAGATTGGAAGGTAGTTTTTTGAAATATATGAATTTGAATAGATGAAAAATGAAGATAGTTATATGAGATATATGGTATAACACCATAATGGGAGAGATGATGAGATTGTGGTATTGAGAAGAGTCGAATGCATTGATTTGAGTCATGCAAGTGAGAAATGAGTATATTAAGATATACTGATGTGGAAAATTATCTACAGTGTCGAAAGTTGATAGAGAAAGCTGATCGGACTGCGAGGATTAGTAGCACCGAGGAAGTGAGGTCACGTGATGTGATCCGAGGTAAGAGAATTTTGTGAGTAGCTAGAGATAGCTACACGTAACTTAAATAGAATTTCAATATTATAAATTATATGAAATTCCATATATAGGGACGTCGGTAGGATCTGATAGATTTAAAATGCTTAGGAAACATGTAGGTGATTAAATTTGACATGTTTGACGATGTATGGGTAGAATGGTTAATGTTTTCATGTATGCGAAAACAACACATTTGAGTGCCTATTTGAATTATTTGGGTGAATTATGATTTGAACAGTCATCTATCGAGTCTGTGTGAAAACCATAAGTGCTAGAGAATACTCGCACTTGATTTTGAGATATGCATCACATAGTACTTGAGTGTATTCTCGTACTAAATTTTAAATGCGATTTATGCATGATAGGGTACTGGGATCTTAGCTCGTACTCAATTTTCATTATTAATGCATTTTAGAGTATTGGGAGCTTTGCTCATACTCAGGTTTACATGATAGAGTACTGGGAGCTTAGCTCGTACTCAGTTTTCATTATTGATGCATTTTAGAGTATTGGGATCTTTGCTCGTACTCAGTTTTTATATGACATAGTGTTGGGAGCATTGCTCGCACTAGAGTTATATCATTGTGATATGGTCGTGTTGGGAGTTTACTCGCACGTACCAGTTTTGAAAGAGAGCATGAAACAGCCATGTTGGGAACCTATGTTGACTGTGTGTCGCACCGATTATATGCTCACACGTGCAATATTTTAAGACATGGTCGAGGGCTATTGAAAATAGAACCCATAGTATGAGGACTAAAACTTATGGCCAGCATCCCAACTATGAGGTATATCCAAGGTATGAGGACTAAGACTCATGGTGAGCATCCCGACCTTAAGATTGGGTCCATGGAGTACTGTGTACCGTGTATATCACATAGAGTACGTTGTACCGTGAGTACACGATATGAGTGAGTTGTGAGCTGACGGTAAAGATTTGACCCACCTCCCGTTACGGCAATTGTGAGACCCTACACACCGAGTACTGTGTAGCCTGGGATCACAGAAAATGAGTTATGATCATAATCTTGGAACATGTAGTCGCTAATCTCGTTTTCCTTTCATGCAATGTAAATTGAGATTTCTTGAATGAACTATCACATGGTTTTTATAATGTGGACATGTGAATTTGTGTGTGATAAAGGGTAACCCAAGGGATGGGTGAGGCCCCAATTTCCATGTCTTTAAACATGATGATATGCCATATTATTTTGATTTAATTGAATGGCATCATAAACATGAATTTTATGAAATTACATGAGAAATGCAATGTTTTGCATAAACTTCTGTGATTATTAAACCAACATGATTTTAGTTGGACAACTGATGATTTATATATTTATATATATTGCATAAAGTTTTCAAGCAAGATGCATGCTTTAGATATGAATTGATAAGGAAATTATTTCCAAGCATAAGCATTGAATTTTGTAGATAGTGTGGTTATCTACTTGCTTGCCGATTTCCTTACTGAGCTGTGCTCTCACCCCCTTTTTATTTCCACTATTTACAGAGCATCCACAGTAGGTGGACAAAGTTGAGGATTTGTAGACTTTGATCTGTTGCATATCCATCTTACACAAGGTATACACAAGTTGAAACATTTTGTACTGAACAATGTAAAAGCACAGTTATGTAAACGATTGTACAGTCGGGGATGTATATGTACAAGTATTTGTATTAATGTATAAGAGCTTACATTATAGAAAAGAATATTAAATTGTATGCATGTTATGAATAAATGTGAATGGGTGACTAATATCGAATCACAGCCCGACTATTTGGTGTGGAGTAATGATAGAAGAAGAGGTAAATGAAATGTGAAAATTTTGTGGTGATTTTGGTAGGTCACAGGAGGGGAGGTCGTGACACTTCGTTCATTGAAGTTCATGAATGCAGTAGGGGCATTTGTCAAGCCAAATGGCATAACCGGGAATTCGTAATGCCCATAGAAAGTTTGGAAGGTGGTTGTGGGGATGTCCTCACCTCTAATTTTTAGTTGGTGATATCTCGACCTTTGGTCTATCTTTGAGAACACTTTGGCACCCTTCAATTGATTGAACAAGTCTTCGATCCTCGACAACGGGTACTGGTTCTTGACAGTAACCTTATTTAGCATCCGGTAATCAATGTACAACCTCAAGCTACCATCATTATTCTTCACAAAGAGCACGGGTGCACCCCAAGGTGACACACTTGGGCATATGAATCCCTTAGCTAGTAGCTCTTGGAGTTGTTTCTTCAATTCTTCCAACTTTATAGGTGCCAACCTATACGGGGGTTTAGACAAAAGTTTGGTTCCAGGCACCAAGTCAATAGTAAATTCCAACTCTCTATCAGGAGGTAATACTGAGTTTGAGATAAGTTTAGATGGACTTTTGAGGTTTAGAGGCAGATTGTGTGTTCCCAAAGACACATAGCTCAGGAGACTTGTATTGACGGAAGCTCATTCATCGAGGTACACGCTATATCCGAGGAGTAATAAGATGTATCAGAATCTTCTGAAGGTGTACTGGTGGTGAGGTATGAAGAGAGATATAGCAAAATTCGTGGCTAGATGTCTCGTATGCCGGCAAGTGAAGGTAGAGCATCAGAAACTTGTAGGATTATTACAGCCTCTACCTATACCGACATGGAAATGGGAGCATATCACCATGGATTTCGTGATGGGTTTACCAAGGACCCGGAGGAATCATGATGCTATATGGGTGATAGTTGATAGACTGACAAAGTCAGCCCACTTTTTAGCTATGAGAGCTACTAATACTTTGAGTTCATTAGCAGAGTTGTATGTACGCGAGGTAGTGAGGTTACATGGTATTCCAATGAGCTTTGTTCCGGATAGGGATTCCCGCTTCACTTCCCACTTTTGGGAACATTTTCAGGAAGCCATGGGAACCCAGTTGAGTTTAAGCACCGCTTATCATCCTTAGACAGATGGTCAGTCAGAGAGGACTATACAGACTCTGGAGGATATGTTGAGAGCATGTGTGCTGGATTTTAGAGGGTCCTGGCATGATCATTTGCCACTAGCCAAATTCTCCTACAACAACAGTTATCATGTGAGTATCAGGATGGCACCGTTGAGGCTTTGTATGATCGTAGATGTCGTTCCCCTATCAGTTGGGAAGAAGTGGGTGACAGAAAGATTTTTACTCTAGATTTGGTTGCACAAGCCTCTGAGGATGTCCAGTTAATAGTTGAGAGATTGAGGATAACTCAGAGTAGATAGAAAAGCTATGCTGACAAAAGACGAAGACCACTTGAATTCGCAGTTGGTAAGTCAGTATTTCTGAAGGTTTCTCCTTTCAAGGGTATAACGAGATTTGGGAAGAGAGGTAAATTGAGTCCTCGCTACATTGGCTATCACGACCCTCAACTTACCAAAATACATACAAATTTTTTGCATTTTCATGCATTATTTATTATTCGTCCTTCCCCGATCGTGAACAATTACTCTCTTCAACAGTTGGGCTTTGTGTCGATGTCAACCTCATCCATCCATAACAATTTAATTTGCAATATAATATTAGAAGTAAACACTTTTATAAATACATCAGAGTTACTGTTTACAAGTGTTTACATTGCTTTACATCCCCAATATTTACATACAAAATGCTACTGTGCTATGTCTAGTTTAGATACAAAATAATCCAAGTGTGTATACCTTTTGCGATGGGATGTAGCGGATACCAAAAGGGATAGCCTCCAGTCACACTCAATCTATACTCAAAGCTCTGTAGAGAGGGGAAAATAGGGGGTGAGTAAACCACACGCTCAGTAAGGCAATCATGCGAACAGGTAGATACTGCACTATCTACATGATCATGATGCCATGCTCAAAAGTATACATTTCATCTCGTTTTCTCAACTATGAGTTCATGATTGTGTTAATGGTATGCATAGCAATTCATGCTATTAAAATCCAATGCACAATTCAATTCAAAGCATGGCATTAAACATCATGCATATTTTATAAGTAAAGCATGGCATTAAACATCATGCATCGGTGCACTTTGAAACCATTAACAACTGATATCTCAAAACAATTCAACATGTGTCAGGTCTCAGCCCCTCCCTTGGACTGTCCTAACCCACAAATCATTTCAAACATGGATTTATGCACAAAGCAATAGACATGTGAGATAGACAATTCAATAAGGGAAATAACCTCTAGGACTATGGCTATATCCTGTGATACCGGCTACACGGATCAGGTGTGCGGGTTATCACCACTATATGCTTTAGGAGGGGAGGTGGGTCAAATCCTGCCCGTCGGTCCATAGCAAATCTCGTCCGAAGATGACATATCACATCTCAAGACGATATAATGTACTCCATGCTACATGCACAGTACAATGTACTCTATAGACCCAGATCAACACATCATATCACACCACATCTCAAAACGCACGTGTGAGCCTATTTAATCGGTACGACCTCTTGTTTACCCGAAGCTCCGAACACGGCTATCAAAATGTCAAAATATCACAAATGCACGTGCGAGCCTATTTAATCAGTGCGACACCCAGTCTACCCGAAGCTCCAAGCAAAGTAACAGATAAGGTGGGCATCTAGTGTGAGCTAAGCTCCAAGCACTAGGCCAAAACCAGTTGAAATCCATGTGAAAACTAGTGCGAGCTAAGCTCCAGCACTCATGCGTATAAAACACATCAAATCTCATGCCAGTCATACTCTAGCATGCTTTCATTCTCACGAAAACAATGCAGGTGGCTTAATTCTTTGCAAAGTATAGTTAACAAATCGAAACAACTCGTTTCTTTTGCAAAACATTTCAAATGTTAGCCAACCTACCAATTATATGCTAAAAAGCAATAAAACATGATTTTCCAAAGCATTATGCTTTTATTTTCATGCACATTTCTGAAACACCCAACTTTTTACCCTTCAATCACCCAATATCATTTCCTAATATCTCATGCATTCTAGCAAAATATTTAAGCACCCAAATTACGCACAGATATCTCTAAGAGTCCACAGGATTCCCTTACCTCGATTTACTTGTCTGCGACTCTCTTACGCTCTTGGCTCGCCTTGCTCTGGTGTATCCTCGGGAGTTGCGATTCATTCATCCAAACCCCTTGAGTTAATATCATTAACTCACGTTTTGAGCTCACTAGTCAATGTAACTCATTCATGCATTTTATAATACCTTAATCCACTTTTTAACACTTTTTGGTAAACCTCACAATTTATTCACTAACAACATCTTAAAATCATACTCATAACACTATTATCACTTCAAGATACCGCATTCATCATTAATCTCAATACATTTCACTTTTTAGACCATTTCTAGGTCATGGTGGATTCATTCTACTCTAGGTAGTTTTCTACCCTTTGTATGCATACCAAATCAATCCCCACATCAATATCCAAACAATGTACTTAAATATTTGCATTAGAAACTCACCTAGCTTGTTTTCCTCTCTGCTCTAAATGAAAATGCACCTTGATCCTTCAATCCAACAAATGGGGAAATGCCTCCAAACTATGTTATTCTTCTCTTTGATGCAAACAACTTTGCCTCTAATAGCTTTCCCTCAAATCTTACTGAAAATGTGTGGATTTAGGAGTGAGAAGCTAGGTTTTAGGTTGGAAATGAAAAAGATTGGTTTTGTCTCAGAAAATTACAAATCCATCTGCTCCATATTTATAAAATTTGCTTGATGAGATCGATCTGCATTGGGTAGAGATCGATCTGGTCCTCTTAAAATCCCTCTTTTTCACAACATTTGAAAAAGAGGTAGCTATGCGTATTTTAATAGCTTTTCCGTACACTGATTATGTATGTATACACTGTTATTGTATAAAGCTCCTAAAAATGGTTTTAAGATTTTCAGGATTGGAATAGGTGAAAAGTCTATTTTACCCCTATTGAGGGAAGTTCACCTAAGGATGGAGAAAGCATGACATGCATGAAATGCATGATTTAAGGAAAAATTTTGGTTTAAAGAATTTTATTGGTTTTAAGCAAAGCAAATCGGTAGATTGGCCAATAATTGCATAGGTTTCCCAAATAACACTATGTAAGTGTTATTGGTATTTAAATGAAATTCTTTGGAAAATAGGCTAACTATCAATTTTATATGGAAACAGATAGTGCTGGCGCATAACTCGCACTATATCTGCGTTTGTGAGTGTGCATAAATGTGTTTGAGCGGTTGCTCGCACCGACTTGTGTGACATCATATGCATGAAATGTGCTAGAGCGGTTGGTCGCACTGATTTTATGATTTGATATGCATGAGAGCTATTGGAGCCTAGCTCGCACTCTGTTTTGACGTGTTTTGACTGATATGCATAAAATGGTGCTGGAGCGATTGCTTGCACTAATTTTACTGGTTTGATATGCATGAGAGGTGCTGGAGCTTAGCTCGCATCCTGTTTTGATATGAAATTTGCATAAAGCCGTGTTGGAGTGTAACTTGCACGAGATTTGATTTAATTATGCATAAAGCCGTGCTGGAATGTAACTCGCGCGAGATTTGATTTAATTATGCATAAAGCCGTGCTGGAGCGTAACTCGCACAAACTTACTTGAGCATTCATTTGTGCTGGAGCGTTGCTCGCACAAAGTTTTATATGGTTTTATAATTCATTTGAATGTCGTACTGGAGTTTTTCTCGTACGAGGTTTTCACTGAGTTTTTATGCATATCCGTACTAGAGCATTGATCGTATGTGGAATTCACTTGAATTTATAATCAGTTTAAGTCGTACTGGAGCGCTGCTCGTACGTAGATTTTACTGATTTTTATGGAACCATGCTAGAGCTTCGCTCGCACGAGATTTTTTGATATCATAAATATGCATGGAGCTGTGCTTGAGCTTTGCTCGCACAGGGATTTATATTACATGCATATAGCCGTGTTGGAGCCTCCTGTAGACTGTGTGTCACAGTGAGATGATATGCTTACACGTGTATACTGAGACAAAGATGATATGGGTGGATAAGACCTATTACAGGCACCCTTGACTGAGCTTGGGTTAATGGAGTACGTTGTACCGTGTATGTCACGCGGAGTACGCTGTACCGTGGGGATTGTTGGAGTGGAGTGGCATTAGCCACGAGGCAACAAGCCTTGCCCTCGTAATCCTGGTGTTATGCTGTTCTGGCGGGTAGGACGACCCACCTCCCATTTCAGGTGTGATACCCCGCACACTAGGTACCGTGTTGCCAGGGATCACAAGGATATGGCCATAGTCCTCGATGTTACTGATATAATCAGCTGCTTGTCTCACATGATGTAAATATTGGTCGATAGACCAGGGTAGACCCGAGGGAGGGGTCAGGCCCCCGATTTTATGATTTTCTACTGTGATACTAGATTTTAGATGATTTTATGACATGTGTGTAACGACCCTTCACCCTTGAAAATCGGGGAAATTTTTTTTTTTGAATTTACTTTATCCACTTATTCCCTTATTCACTTAGGTTGTATTCCTGTGCAGTGTCAAAACACTTTTCCTAATACTTTACTAGTGATTATAATTAATTTCTATATTTTAGCTTATGTGGCCGATAAAAATTTCGGCAGCATAACAACTTATATATGGGCCTACGCACCTGCAAATCAGTTGTTTTTGGGCAATCCTAAATATCCACAACTACCAAGCATACTTTCCAAATTCATCTTTACCACTCAATACATCTATTTCAATTTAATACTAGTCATCTCAAATATTATCTCAAAACATTATCCCAAAATAATAATGTTTACATCGTTCCTTACAAAATTACATCCCAACTGATATTTCCAATATATGTCTGTGCATACAATTATGTCTGGTACAGGAATGTAAATGTATACCTTTCTGCGTGCACAAAAAGTAGCCTAGGGAGCTCTCCCCACCAGCCTACATCGTATACGCGGCAGGTAGTGCCTACGGATCACTGCAAGTAATCTGAGAGGTAGAGGGGTGAGCTTTCGGGAAAAAGCCCAGTAAGAAGATGTATTTAAAATGATTCTAGCAATTTAAATATGTATAAAACATGATAATGCGCATAATGATACTTTCTGAAACTACTAATAATAACATTCAAAGATTAAGGAAAATCAGAAACATCGAGATTCAAAACATAATTCTTTAAGTATGAAAACTTAACAGATATTACGTAAACTGGTCGTATAATCAGAATTCCAAAAACAGGAATATATGTCAAATCACATAATACAGAATCACATTATGAAAATAGTGTTTAATTTTCAAATCGAGACTACATCGGCCCACCTAATCATCATGCGGCAAATAACCCAGTCATCCTCCATAGAGGGAATTCAGAACCTATGGCCACGGCAAGTCAGAACCCGAAGGTGAAATCCAGAACCTATGGCCACGGCGAGACAGAACCCGAAGGCGAAATTCAGAACCTATGGCCACGGCGAGACAGAACCTGAAGGCGAAATTCAGAACCTATGGCCACGGCGAGACAGAACCCGAAGGCGAAATTCAGAACCTATGGCCACGGCGAGGCTGTAAACGAGATTAAAATCGCACAGCGTTTTAGAACCACAAGGGAAAAGTTTGGACGCCACACAGGCGAAGTTCAGACGCCACACAGGCGAAGTTCAAACGCCACACAGGCGAGTTCAGACGCCACACAGGCGAAGTTGACGTGCGTAAGCACACAACATAAATGGCCCTTAGTCTCAAAACATATGATAGTTTTCATATTCGAAAACATTGAAATAAAATCATCTTATGTGAAAGATTATTTCAGAAGACATTTTTTATTTCAGAAGCACAAATACAGAAAACATAGTCTTGATCAGAAATATAATTTAGAAACATGCATGAAAAATCATACTTTATGTCTTTGTAAGTATTCTTTAATCACAACTCAGAAAGTAACTATTATCGTTTTAAATTATATCCCCTTACCTCGATCTATCGAAATTTCCGTGCTCGAGTGGTGACACCTCTTAGTACCTTCCTTAATTCCTTTTACGATCACCTACACCGAAATCGTACACTTAGTACCCTATTCGGGCGAATTATCTGAATTGCGTTAAAATCGTAACCTATTGTTACTATTGCGTGTATACGTATTATTGTACGTACTTAAGTCAACATGCACGTTTATATATTTTCCCTCACCACATATTATTTTGTATGTACAATTATTGACATGCACCTTATACTACACCTCTACATGTATGTACACATAAATACATATATATACACTCCCATATGTATATATATATTTATTTATTTGTTTTCACTCTTTTCCTATCTCATATATACATTCTTTGTATATGTATATACTAGCACAAATTCATCCTATATACACCCATATGTATATGCATCTAATATATATATACATATATATATATACACACCTATATATATATATATATATATTATTGTCTTCTATTTTTTTTTCTTATCACATATATATATAAATATGTCCTTGTTTGTACATATACTAAGACACGTTTATTTTATACAATCATTTGTATATACACCCAAGTATATACACATTTTTCATATACTCCTATATGTATATACACCTAAGTATATACTCATATTTATTTTATCATTGGCTTTCCTTATTCATTATCAAATATATGTACATATACTAACATACCCTTTCATTATACATACCTATATGTACATACCCAAATATATATATATATATATTTTTTTTTATTCACATAATTACATATATATATTATCACTTGTCTCCATTATTCAATATTACAAATATATATATATTTTTTTGCCTACTTCTCATCATTCCATTTTTAATCTAATTCAAACCATACTAGCATGCTTATACATGTATCACACATATATATTCATGTACATTAATACACATATATACATATATGTATCTTACCTCTTTTCTCTTCCTCTTTTTTTTTTCAAGCTTGCTTGTCTTCTCTCACGGTTTCCTGCTTTCTTCCTCAATTGTTTCAATTTCCAGCCCCTGCCTCCTTCCTATTTTCTCCCTCCTTCCTCACGGTTCTGCTTCTCTCCCCTCAATTCCCCTGCCTCGGTTTCAATCTTCACTGTTCAGTCTTCTTCTTCCCTCAAGCCTCTCGGTTTTCTTCCAGCTTCAGTTGCCTCGTTTCCATTTCCCTGATTCTATTTTCCCCTCTCGGTTGCCCCTGTTCAGCCTCAATTCTGCTCTGCTTCCGCACACATCTGCATCAACTCCAAACCTCAGTCTCCGTCTTCGGTTGTTCTCAGTTTTCAGCCTTCACTGCTTCACTAATCACTTCTCTCTTTCCCCGAACCCTGTTTCCCCTTCAGCCCTCGGGTCCTGCTCCTTTCACTCCGCCTCCCCTGCCTCGGTCTGCTTCCTTCAGTCTCGGCTCTGTCCTGTTTTCCTGGCCGAGAGTTCCCACTGATCTTGGTTGCTTCAGCTGCCGATTTCCCTGTCCTTCACGCTCTCTTTACTCACCCTTCTCCTTCCTTTCCAATCTCCTCTCTCGGTCAGCCTCAAGCAGTAACTTTCTCTTCTTCCTCTCTTCTCTCCTTTCCTCCCTCGGCTGGACAACTTCTCTTTTTCTTTCTCCCTTTTCTCTTTCGACCGACAGCCTCCTCTCTTCCCCCTTTCCTTCTTCTTCCCTTTTCCCCTTTGCTGGCCACCCTTCCTTCTCTTCTTTCTCTTCTCTTTGTTTTGCTTCCCGCCCAGCAGAGCTAATCTGCCTCTTTCGAAATGAAGAAACGGAATTGGCTTTCTTTGAAAGCCAATTCCGTACCATACATATATATATTATATTAATATATATATATATATGTTATATTTAATATATTAATATATATATATGTTATTTTAATATATAGATAGATATATTTGTATTATTATTTTTTTTGTTTAGTGTTAGTGTCATTTTTTTGTTTATTTGTTTTGTTTCCACTTTATTTTAAATGTCTTATACATTATACTTTACAATGCATATATATATATATATATATATATATATTTGTCATATATATACATATATATATATATATATCATCATTTATCCATTTTAAATTTGTCTAGTATATATATATATATATATTATACCTATGTGTATATATATATATATATATATATATATATATACATTTTATTTCCTTCCTTTTTTTTATAAAATCACATAATGACAATATTCATGCCTTCCACGAAATTTTTATTATTTCGAAAATGAAATAGCATCGGGATTCCATCATTCTTCGTAAATTCTCGATACAAGTGTTTACATCAACAATTTTCAATTTAACAATTTAAAATTCCCCAATCCTTTCGTACTTGCATTCGCTTTATCACTTCTTGTATCTTCGAGTTCCCGGTCCTTCACGGGCTTCTCAACTCCTATATTCTCGAGCCCTACAACGAACATCCACACTTCCATTAAAATATAATATTTCCATTTTTATATAATCTAATTAAACGTAGAAAATTTGTGGGGTTTACATTCTCCCCACCTTAAAAGAATTTGGTCTTCCAAATTCATTCGGGTCCATCAAAATAGACGTGGGTATTCTTAATCAATCTGTCTACGATCACCCAGATTGTATCATGCCCCTTTCGGATTCTTGGTAATCCTAATTACACCCATTCTTAATACACTGTGACCCAAGAGGCTCCGAGTCTCCTTAAATTTTAACACCTGTGCACTCCAAAGTGGGTCACTCAATCCGAAAATCTCCCCTTCATATAGCTTTTATAATTGCTCTCTCAGCATTTCACATCCAAGCAAAGTCACTCAGTACAGTGGTTTGAGTAATTAATTCGACACCACTTGCTAAATCAATTCTAGAACTTCCCCTTTTAGTTTAGGGGTAACTTTGATAAATTATTTGATCATATGTCAGAAAACTTTCCTAGTTTACAGGGATGTTTCGATACTCCGAACACGCCCTATCTTAATTTCACAATTCCTATACACCATATTAGTCCTTCGGGATTTATACAGGGGTGCGGTAACGTGTAACATCAAATCTAGAGGCTCAGGTTTCACAGGCAGTTTACATGCGAAATGGGGTGATATATATATATATATATACATAAAATAAATAAATAAAAATGCGTAGAACTTGAATCCAATAATACATGTGCCTCGTGATTGCAAATTAAAAGCTTACCCTGGATGGTCTCAGCGGAGGCATCAGCAGTCTCTGTATCCACAGCAAAGACCCTCCCATGAGTGACAGGCTTTTTGCCCTTCTTTGCTGCGGTAGCTCATCTCTGTGGGATTTGTCTCAGGAGAGCTTGCCTTTCAGGCTGTCTTGGTAGCTCTAGGGGTTGTGGAATCTGCTTCTGTGGGCAATCCTTTACCATGTGCCCCTTCTGTCCACACCCAAAACAGCTCCCTATGAACCAGCGACACGCGTCACTATGGAATTTACCGCATCTAGTGCAAAATCTATCGTACTGCTGGAAGCCTCTAGTAGTCTGTGGGGTAGCTATAGGAGCCGTGGGCCTATCATTCCTAGCTTGAGACTCATCTGTCCTCTGTCTCTTAGGTTGGCCCCTCCGAAAGTCCTGTCTCACAGACTCCGTTCGCTTACTCTTATCCCTGTTTTTTTCTCTTAAATGTTGGAGGCTTTATCTCCAGGAAATTCCTCATCCTACCGATATCCCCCTCCTCTCTCCGAGCCTGTACAAGAGGTTGAAGCACCATAGGTGCTGGCGAAACTTGTGGAGGAGGAGGTGGTGTTGCTTGTGGAGGAGTCGACACCAGAGTAAAAATTGGTGCCGTGCCAACTGAATCGGAAACGTTTGCCCCTAGATGTTGGGCAATAATGTTAGCTATCGACTCCAATCCTCGCTCGAGACACTGCTCCAACCGCTGTTCAAACTGAGCCATACATGTATTGAGGCCCTATAAGTACGGTGGAGGAGGTGGAGGTGGCTGAGCCTGCCTTCGAGTACGTCCGTGTCTTCCACTCATCGTGCAGTGATCTAATACCTGCGCGTAATTCCAAAGATCAAGTCTTACATTCATTAAGTATACATTACCTACTACCAGACAAGCACAGACATTGGGATGTAATTTAATCCTTATTTTCGACACTGACAGTACTAGACAACCTTCGCTCTGATACCACTTAAACTGTAACGACCCTTCACCCTTGAAAATCGGGGAAATTTTTTTTTTTGAATTTACTTTATCCACTTATTCCCTTATTCACTTAGGTTGTATTCCTGTGCAGTGTCGAAACACTTTTCCTAATACTTTACTCGTGATTATAATTAATTTCTATATTTTAGCTTATGTGGCCGATAAAAATTTTGGCAGCATAACAACTTATATATGGGCCTACGCACCTGCAAATCAGTTGTTTTTGGGCAATCCTAAATATCCACAACTACCAAGCATACTTTCCAAATTCATCTTTACCACTCAATACATCTATTTCAATTTAATACTAGTCATCTCAAATATTATCTCAAAACATTATCCCAAAATAATAATGTTTACATCGTTCCTTACAAAATTACATCCCAACTGATATTTCCAATATATGTCTGTGCATACAATTATGTCTGGTACAGGAATGTAAATGCATACCTTTCTGCGTGCACAAAAAGTAGCCTAGGGAGCTCTCCCCACCAGCCTACATCGTATACGCGGCAGGTAGTGCCTACGGATCACTGCAAGTAATCTGAGAGGTAGAGGGGTGAGCTTTCGGGAAAAAGCCCAGTAAGAAGATGTATTTAAAACGATTCTAGCAATTTAAATATGTATAAAACATGATAATACGCATAATGATACTTTCTGAAACTACTAATAATAACATTCAAAGATTAAGGAAAATCAGAAACATCGAGATTCAAAACATAATTCTTTAAGTATGAAAACTTAACAGATATTACGTAAACTGGTCGTATAATCAGAATTCCAAAAACAAGAATATATGTCAAATCACATAATACAGAATCACATTATGAAAATAGTGTTTAATTTTCAAATCGAGACTACATCGGCCCACCTAATCATCATGCGGCAAATAACCCAGTCATCCTCCATAGAGGGAATTCAGAACCTATGGCCACGGCAAGTCAGAACCCGAAGGTGAAATCCAGAACCTATGGCCACGGCGAGACAGAACCCGAAGGCAAAATTCAGAACCTATGGCCACGGCGAGACAGAACCCGAAGGCGAAATTCAGAACCTATGGCCACGGCGAGACAGAACCCGAAGGCGAAATTCAGAACCTATGGCCACGGCGAGGCTGTAAACGAGATTAAAATCGCACAGCGTTTCAGAACCACAAGGGCAAAGTTTGGACGCCACACAGGCGAAGTTCAGACGCCACACAGGCGAAGTTCAAACGCCACACAGGCGAGTTCAGACGCCACACAGGCGAAGTTGACGTGCGTAAGCACACAACATAAATGGCCCTTAGTCTCAAAACATATGATAGTTTTCATATTCGAAAACATCGAAATAAAATCATCTTATGTGAAAGATTATTTCAGAAGACATTTTTTTATTTCAGAAGCACAAATACAGAAAACATAGTCTTGATCAGAAATATAATTTAGAAACATGCATGAAAAATCATACTTTATGTCTTTGTAAGTATTCTTTAATCACAACTCAGAAAGTAACTATTATCGTTTTAAATTATATCCCCTTACCTCGATCTATCGAAATTTCCGTGCTCGAGTGGTGACACCTCTTAGTACCTTCCTTAATTCCTTTTACGATCACCTACACCGAAATCGTACACTTAGTACCCTATTCGGGCGAATTATCTGAATTGCGTTAAAATCGTAACCTATTGTTACTATTGCGTGTATACGTATTATTGTATGTACTTAAGTCAACATGCACGTTTATATATTTTCCCTCACCACATATTATTTTGTATGTACAATTATTGACATGCACCTTATACTACACCTCTACATGTATGTACACATAAATACATATTTATACACTCCCATATGTATATATATATATTTATTTATTTGTTTTCACTCTTTTCCTATCTCATATATACATTCTTTGTATATGTATATACTAGCACAAATTCATCCTATATACACCCATATGTATATGTATCTAATATATATATACATATATATATATACACACCTATATATATATATATTATTGTCTTCTATTTTTTTTTCTTATCACATATATATATAAATATGTCCTTGTTTGTACATATACTAAGACACATTTATTTTATACAATCATTTGTATATACACCCAAGTATATACACATTTTTCATATACTCCTATATGTATATACACCTAAGTATATACTCATATTTATTTTATCATTGGCTTTCCTTATTCATTATCAAATATATGTACATATACTAACATACCCTTTCATTATACATACCTATATGTACATACCCAAATATATATATATATATATTTTTATTCACATAATTACATATATATATTATCACTTGTCTCCATTATTCAATATCACAAATATATATATATATATTTTTTTGCCTACTTCTCATCATTCCATTTTTAATCTAATTCAAACCATACTAGCATGCTTATACATGTATCACACATATATATTCATGTACATTAATACACATATATACATGTATGTATCTTACCTCTTTTCTCTTCCTCTTTTTTTTTTTCCAGCTTGCTTGTCTTCTCTCACAGTTTCCTGCTTTCTTCCTCAATTGTTTCAATTTCCAGCCCCTGCCTCCTTCCTATTTTCTCCCTCCTTCCTCACGGTTCTGCTTCTCTCCCCTCAATTCCCCTGCCTCGGTTTCAATCTTCACTGTTCAGTCTTCTTCTTCCCTCAAACCTCTCGATTTTCTTCCAGCTTCAGTTGCCTCGTTTCCATTTCCCTGATTCTATTTTCCCCTCTCGGTTGCCCCTGTTCAGCCTCAATTCTGCTCTGCTTCCGCCCACATCTGCATCAACTCCAAACCTCAGTCTCCGTCTTCGGTTGTTCTCAGTTTTCAGCCTTCACTGCTTCACTAATCACTTCTCTCTTTCCCCGAACCCTGTTTCCCCTTCAGCCCTCGGGTCCTGCTCCTTTCACTCCGCCTCTCCTGCCTCGGTCTGCTTCCTTCAGTCTCAGCTCTGTCCTGTTTTCCTGGCCGAGAGTTCCCACTGATCTTGGTTGCTTCAGCTCCCGATTTCCCTGTCCTTCACTCTCTCTTTACTCACCCTTCTCCTTCCTTTCCAATCTCCTCTCTCGGTCAGCCTCAAGCAGTAACTTTCTCTTCTTCCTCTCTTCTCTCCTTTCCTCCCTCGGCTAGACAACTTCTCTTTTTCTTTCTCCCCTTTCTCTTTCGGCTGACAGCCTCCTCTCTTCCCCCTTTCCTTCTTCTTCCCTTTTCCCCTTTGCTGGCCACCCTTCCTTCTCTTCTTTCTCTTCTCTTTGTTTTGCTTCCCGCCCAGCAGAGCTAATCTGCCTCTTTCGAAATGAAGAAACAGAATTGGCTTTCTTTGAAAGCCAATTCCATACCATACATATATATATTATATTAATATATATATGTTATATTTAATATATTAATATATATATATATGTTATTTTAATATATAGATAGATATATTTGTATTATTATTTTTTTTATTTAGTGTTAGTGTCATTTTTTTGTTTATTTGTTTTGTTTCCACTTTATTTTAAATGTCTTATACATTATACTTTACAATACATATATATATATATATATTTGTCATATATATACATATATATATATATATCATCATTTATCCATTTTAAATTTGTCTAGTATATATATATATATATATTATACCTATGTGTATATATATATATATATACATTTTATTTCCTTCTTTTTTTTTTTTATAAAATCACATAATGACAATATTCATGCCTTCCACGAAATTTTTATTATTTCGAAAATGAAATAGCATCGGGATTCCATCATTCTTCGTAAATTCTCGATACAAGTGTTTACATCAACAATTTTCAATTTAACAATTTAAAATTCCCCAATCCTTTCGTACTTGCATTCGCTTTATCACTTCTTGTATCTTCGAGTTCCCGATCCTTCACGGGCTTCTCAACTCCTATATTCTCGAGCCCTACAACGAACATCCACACTTCCATTAAAATATAATATTTCCATTTTTATATAATCTAATTAAACGTAGAAAATTTGTGGGGTTTACAATGTGACCCTAAAAGAATGGTGATTTTATGACATAATTTTATAACGAATTGTTTTATGAGTTTTGAGATGATTGACCTAGAGGGGTTAGTTTATACTGCAGTTTTAATGAAATGATTTAAATGCAGTAGCATGATGATGTTTTCCATGCTTTCATTTTAAATTTATGATTTGTTTTACATGACATGAAAGAATGCATGATCTGGATTTGCTTCATGCTCATTATGATTTAATGATGTCATGTAAAATGTTATTAATACATGATTTCAATATGCACGAATAGTTTTATAAACTAAGTCATGTTGAAATACATGAGTTTGTGCTTGAGATTTTAATGAAAAGAATTGGATTTTAAGGGCATGGCATTATGAGCATGTAGATAGTGGAGCTATCCACTTACTTGCATAATTGCTTTCTGAGCGTGCGGTTTGCTCACCCCCTTATTTTCCCATCTTTTCAGAGCACTCACAGTAATTAGTAAGCGGTTGAAGACTTGCATTCTTGGTATCCGCTGCTTCCCATCGAGAGACAGGTATACACATTTGTATGGTTTTGTATCTAAATATGTAATGCACAGTACTGTAAACAGATATGATGTCGGGGATGTAGAGTTATAAATACCATTGTGTATGTATCTAGTTAAAGTCAAAAGATAGTAAACTCTGATATGTGAATGTGATTATGAAAATGGAATGGTAAATAGGTGTGAGGTGACTAACACCGAATTATAACCCAACTGTGTGTAGGATGGTCACGATGAGAGAAAGGTAAGAATTAAATAATAAATAAAAAAGTGAAATATTTACTCTGATTTTTAGGTAATTTAGGTCGTGACAGTTTTGGTATCAGAGCTAAGTTGGTCTGATATGAGTCGGTGTTAGTGGTTAAGGAAGTTTACATCCCCATGGACTGTGCATTGTTTAGATACAATTGTGTATATCGAGATGGATGTGCAGCCAAGAATTTGATTTTGAATGCAAGAATAGAATCATTAACTGATCGTCGCTATGATAGATGGGCGAGTACACGAGCTCCAGGCCGTAGAGGTAGGCTCGAGAGTCGTACTGAGTCGTCACACGAGACTCAAGATGAGATTGAAGTGGAGGCTGATGCTGAGCATGCCCCATAGAGTCCGGCAGAGAGATCGGACAAAGTCTGACAGAGAGATCGGACATTATTAAGACACACTTCGCGAGGTAAGAGCAGAGTGTGGAGAATATTTTGAGAGCTAATTGCTCAGAGTATGCATGAGACTTGAGGCGAGTCGAAATATAGGTGGAAGTTCGCTTGAACCATCTTAAGAGTTAGACATCCAGAATGGACATGAAAAGTAATTCTTGATGTATTCCGATGAGAAAATATCCCAGACACTGCTTAAAGGAACTTACAGATGGAATCTTTTACTCTGACCTAGAGGAACTCGTTGATTAACGAGTATGAAACTCAGTTTATATTCCTGGGCAGATATGACTCGGACACTATGAATAGTGAGAACCGAAATGTCTGAAAATTTATGGAAGGGCTCAGATCGTTAATTAGAGTCCAATTGGCCATTAGATATCACTACCTATGTCGAGGCAGTGCGTAGACTACAGTTGTGTGAACAAGATCATGAGTTGCACGCCTCTGAGATTGGAAAAGGTAGTAAGGGTGAAATAGAGACAAAAGAGAATAAAGAATGACAGAGATGTCAGAACGGGAAAAAGGTAGTTTGGTAAAAACTTAGAGCTGTTGAGTCACGGGGTAAGATGATTGGTAAGGCCCTAGTGTATATAATTTTTCAACACTTATGAGGGGTATTTTGATTTGAGGACCCCGACCTGCTCCGTAAGCAGTGTAGTAGTGTAAGCGGTGTAACAGTGTGAACAGTGTAGGATGTGTGGTAGTTACCACAAAAAATAAGATGTTGGACGAGGGCGAGTGTATGCCTTGGACCAGGACACTATTGATGTTTCATATGATATGGTGGAAGATAGCACACTGGTTGTGAATGATGAAATAATTATTTTAATTAACCCTGGTGCCACGTATATATTCATACCGCCTTCAATTGCTTATAAGCGAGTGAAAGATGTGAAGCCTGTACCCTTAAGCAAGATGATGATGGTTAGATGATTATCACTAACTGAATATGGGTATAGGGATTGTAAGTTGAAAATAGGGGTGGAAACATCATGGAAAGGTATACTGTAAGTTTGACAAGTAATGAAAGAGTTGTTATGAGTGATATATGAAAGGAGATAAGCTTTGAGAAGTGATAGATCCTGAATGCGAGATATATTGGAATAAGAGTCGTATGCAAGGTAAGGATATCCTTGATATGCAAAGTAATTTGGATTAAGCGATATATAGTGACTATGAATTGCGACTAAGGATAAGAGGTGGATATATCTACACCCAGTCTATGTGGTCAAGTCTGAGGGTTAATAAAAGTATTTCAAAATATTTTCCTGCCTGAAGATTTGACAGCGTCTAGAAGCGCACACATAACCAGAAATTGAAATCGACAGTCGTAAAGCATACATTTAAAATTTAGGTACCTTTACTGGTGCGATAAAGAAATATAGAATTTGATTAATCATGAAGGTTTTAAAAATTAAAATTTTATAAAAGCCGTTAATATAAGAAAAAGGAAATGACGTGGGTTAGTATCTTGAATGGAAACGATTTCAAAATGACATTATACGTTTATGCGTACATAGGTCAAGAATTTGAATGATTGAAATATTGAGTGGAACTCAACTACGATGAGGCATTTAAAGCTTACCTGGACCGATTGGTTGTCATCTTTAGCGATGATATTTCGATGTATTCGAAGTCTAGGGAAGAACATGAGTAGCAATAAGAAACTGTCTTACAGACGTTGTTGAGAGTTTCTCGTAATTGGCTGCTGAGTTGGCATGTCTCATTTGGGAAAAGATTGTATACGAATGAGATGATAAGTATGAAAATAGCTTCCATGAGTTTTGGTATATTGAAGTAATAAACTGACTATCGTAATTATTCTCACAATAACCAACAACTCAAGAGGTTTCAGTGTGTATAGATACCTCAAAATAAGGATTAGGCTGTGTATTGATGTTAAATGGGAAGGTAGTCGTTTATGGATCCAGATAGTTCAAAGACCATAAGAGAAACTATCCGACCCATGATTTAGAGTTGGCAGCCGTAGAGTTTACACTTAAAGTATGGCGCCACCACTTATATGGTAAGAAATTTTGGGTATGCACTGATTATAAAAGCCCTGAGTATCTGTTTTCATAGAAAGAGTCGAATATGAGAACCAAAAGGGTTAGAGCTTCTAAGGATTATGATTGTGAACATTGTACCACCCAGGAAAGGCTAATGTAATGGCTGATGCCTTGAATAGAAAGAGACTCGGGATAGTATCACATATGATGGTCAGGGAGCATAAGCTGCTAGAGCAGTTGTGAGCCTTAGCAGTGATGTGATCCCTTCTGATGACGACAGTGATTGTGTGACAGCTAGCCTAAGGTTGGAACCGAATTTGAGTGATCGAATTTACCAGGCTTTACGTGATGATCGGCATGGTGTCGATAGTGTGGGTCAGATTCAGAAAGGTATAGTGACAGAGTTCACAGTGAGTGATGATGACTTATAGAGGTTCAAAGACAGTATAAGTGCTCCCCAGGACCACAGTTGATGAGATAGTGTTATTGTCAGAAGCTCACTCTACGGGATATACAGTGCATCCGAGAAATAATAAATATATCGAAATCTCTAAAAAGGGTATTGCTGGTCAGGTATGAAAAGTGATATTGTAGAGTTATGGAAAAGTGTCTCGTATGTCAGCAAATTAAGGTAGAGCAAAAGAAGTTGTAGGGTTATTGCAGCCTCTACTTATATTGACATGGAAATGGGAACAAGTTACCATGAATATTGTGATGGGTTCTAGAGGACTCGAATAAATCACGAGGCTATCTAGGTGATAGTCGATAGATTGATTAAGTCTACCCACCTTCTGACTATGGAAATCCCTAGATACTCTGAGTGTGTAGGCGAAGTTATATGTGTATGGAAAATTGTGAAACATTATGTAGCGTTCCAGTGAGCATAGTATCAAATAGGGATTCCCGCTTCACTTCCCACTTTTGGGAATGCTTTCAGGAAGCTACGGGAACCCGATTGTGTGTTAGCACAGCTTTCGTCCTCAGACAGATGATCAGTTAGAGAGGATTGTACAGGTTCTGGAGGATGTGATGAGAGTGTGTACCATTGATTTTATAAGCTCCTGGGATGATCAGTTGTTACCAATCGAATTCGCCAACAATGACAGTTGTCACTTGAGTATCGGGATAACATTTTATGAGGCATTGTATGGCCATAGGGAGTTGTTCCTGACTTGGATAAGAAGAAGTGGATGACAAATAAAGAATTATTCTTGAATTGGTAA
Organism: Firmiana major; assembly: GCA_033439115.1. NCBI lineage: Eukaryota > Viridiplantae > Streptophyta > Magnoliopsida > Malvales > Malvaceae > Firmiana > Firmiana major. The sequence goes on along the minus strand of CM065896.1, from coordinate 58,717,823 downwards.
GATAAACCTCTGAGGATGTTCAGTTGATTTGTGAGAGATTAAGAACACCTCAGAGCAGACAGAAAAGCTATGCTGACAAGAGACAGAAACCATTGGAAATCACCAAGGGTGAATTAGTATGGTTGACAGTTATTTGTCATAAGGACATAACGAGATTCGAAAATAAGGCAAATTGAGTTTAGTGGATAGAATCCTTTGAGATATTGGACAAGTGGGAGATAAGGCCTGTAAGTTGGCATTACCACCTGAATAAGTAGGCATCCACAATGTGTCTCATCTTTTGATGCTTCGAAAATACTATCCGAACCCGGCATATGTAATTGGATATGGGCTCCAACAGCTTAGCTCAATGAAAGTATAACGTATGAACTCGATACGGGTATTAAATTGGAAGGAGAAAGTGTTGAGGTTTAAGATGATCTCCCTAGTTAAGTATGATGGTAGTAGTACACTCCAAAAAAAGTTACATGAGAATTAAAGAGTATGATACGATAGATGTAACCGGAGTTGTTTATGGACCTATTTGACTTGGTTCTAATTTGGAGGACCAAATTTCTTAGGTGGGGGAGATTGTAAGACCTGATTTTATCATAAGAGCAAAAAGGAATGAATAGAAATTTTTGAGTGCATTTAAAAATGCAAAAGGATTGAAATGAAATTCTCGAACACGTGCAAAGGTAAAATGGTTAAAAGACCGAAACCCGGTATAATTTCGATAAGAAAATTTAATTAAAAATATGGGATTGAGAAATCTTGATCAATAATGAAGAAATAATTAAATTTCGGGTTAAATTGATCAAGATATGAATTTATTGGAATAAACTGAAATTTTCGTATCGAAAAATAATCTCGAAAATAATCGAAAAATATACCGAAAAAGCAAAATCGGACTGATAAATTCATTTATAGATTAAATGAATTAAATAATAATTTTTGAAGATATTTTGGTAATTTTAATATATTTTAATTGATTAAAATAATAATAATAATATATTAAATAAAATAAGTAAAAAAAAAAAGAAGGAAACAGAAATGAAATCTGGAAAACAAACGCGAAGAAGGAAAACAAGCGAAAACGGAAGTCGAACCCGAGGGAAGAGGAATCCACCAGACGAGCCACCACCGGCGACCAGGGACCCCAGGCGAAGGCCGCCGAAGGTCAACGAGCCTCGTGGGAAGCACCGGCAGTCGGCACGCGCGCCGAGAATGGCGAAGAACGCCAAAAATGGAAAGAGATCCCGCGAAAGAGAAGCTCCGATTGGCGGCCATTGGCGCCGTTTTGACTCCAATCAAGGCCCAATTTTGGATGCCCAGGTGCAGCCGAGCCGAACGGCACCAGAATCATGCCGGGAACTGACCAGACGGTGCCGAAACAACCAAATGATGCCGAACCATATTGAACTGCTGGACCGAACCGCTAGACCGAACCAGCTTGAATCGGGTTGAATCGGACCAGACCGGTTCAGCTAAAAAGAAAAGGAAAAAAAGAAGAAAAAGGGAAAAAGAAAAAGTGGAAAAAATTAGGAAAAATTCCAGTGATGCAATCGAGCTACGGGTAAGTCGACAAGCGGTCGAATTGACCGATTTAAATTTCGGATATTTAATTTGATTAAAATCCGACTGAAAGTTTACCCGAAAAAATATTAAATTGTGTAGCTCGATAATTGGCATCAACCGAGAGCTCGAGATATTCTCGATTTGCGTACTATCATGGAATCATGGGTAAGTAACTCTTATTTACGATAATTTGCATCGTTATGCGTGTTAGAATTTACCGCATAAATTATGAATTTAATTTTTGCATGAAATGGATTAAATTCTTGAAATTGGATAAATTGTCGTAAATACTAAATTGAGATATCCGAGAATTTATAACGAGGCTTAATAAATACTGTTGGGCCCAATGAGCCCAATAGGCCTCGATGAGGTGAATAAAGTATGGTAAACGGGCTTAAGGCCGATTAAGGCCAATTATGGTGCAATCGGGCCCAATATGGGTAAACGGGCCCAATGATTTAAATTAAGTGCAGAAAATATGAAATACAATTAAATTGTATTGTATTTGACCTGATAAATATTTCTCCGCAGTTCTGGAGATTGGATTGGAAGCAAATCGAACTGCGTGACGAGTCATCAGTGGAAATGTCAGACTGTACAGAAAAATGAGGTAAGGGAATTATGTGAGTAGCTAGAGGTAGCTACGCGTATTTTAATAGCTTTTCTGTACACTGATTATGTATGTATACACTGTTATTGTATAAAGGTCCTAAAAATGGTTTTAAGATTTTAAGGACTTGGAATAGGTGAAAAGTCTATTTTACCCCTATTGAGGCAAGTTCACCTAAGGATGGTGAAAGCATGACATGCATGAAATGCATGATTTAAGGAAAATTTTCGGTTTAAAGAATTTTATTGGTTTTAAGCTAAGCAAATCGGTAGATTGGCCAATAATTGCATAGGTTTCCCAAATAACACTACGTAAGTGTTATTGGTATTTAAATGAAATTCTTTGGAAAACGGGCCAACTATCAATTTTATATGGAAACAGATAGTGCTGGCGCATAACTCGCACTATATCTGCGTTTGTGAGTGTGCATAAATGTGCTTGAGCCGTTGCTCGCACCGACTTGTGTGACATCATATCCATGAAATGTGCTAGAGTGGTTAGTCGCACTGATTTTATGATTTGATATGCATGAGAGATGTTGGAGCCTAGCTCGCACTCTGTTTTAACATGTTTCGACTTATTTTGACTGATATGCATAAAATGGTGCTGGAGCGATTGCTCACACTAATTTTACTGATTTGATATGCATGAGAGGTGCTGGAGCTTAGCTCGCATCCTGTTTTGATATGAAATTTGCATAAAGCCGTGCTGGAGTGTAACTCGCACGAGATTTGATTTAATTATGCATAAAGCCGTGCTGGAGTGTAACTCGCACGAGATTTGATTTAATTATGCATAAAGCCGTGCTGGAGCGTAACTCGTACGAGATTTGATTTACTTGAGCATTCATTTGTGCTGGAGCGTTGCTCGCACAAAGTTTTATATGGTTTTATAATTCATTTGAATGTCGTACTGGAGTTTTTCTCATACGAGGTTTTCACTGAGTTGTTATGCATATCCGTACTAGAGCATTACTTGTACGTGGAATTTACTTGAATTTATAATCAGTTTAAGTCGTACTGGAGCGCTGCTCGTACGCAGATTTTACTGATTTTTATGGAACCGTGCTAGAGCTTCGCTCGCATGAGATTTTCTGATATCATGAATATGCTTGGACTCGTGCTTGAGCTTCGCTCGCACAGGGATTTATATTACATGCATATAGCCATGTTGGAGCCTCCTGTAGACTGTGTGTCACAGTGAGATGATATGCTCACACGTGCATACTGAGACAGAGATGATATGGGTGGATAAGACCTATTACAGGCACCCCTGACTGAGCTTGGGTTCACGGAGTATGTTGTACCGTGTATGTCACGCGGAGTACGCTGTACCGTGGGGATTGTTGGAGTGGAGTGGCATTGGCCACGAGGCAACAAGCCTTGCCCTCGCAATCCTGGTGTTATGCTGTTCTGGCGGGTAGGACGACCCACCTCCCGTTTCAGGTGTGATACCCCGCACACTAGGTACCATGTTGTCAGGGATCACTAGGATATGGCCATAGTCCTCGATGTTACTGATATAATCAGCTGTTTGTCTCACATGATATAACTATTGGTCGATAGACCAGGGTAGACCCGAGGGAGGGGTCAGGCCCCCGATTTTATGATTTTCTACTGTGATACTAGATTTCAGATGATTTTATGACATGTGACCCTAAAAGAAGGGTGATTTTATGACAGAATTTTATAACGAATTGTTTTATGAGTTTTGAGATGATTGACCTAGAGGGGTTAGTTTATACTGCAGTTTTAATGAAATGATTTAAATGCAGTAGCATGTTGATGTTTTTCATGCTTTCATTTCAAATTTATGATTTGTCTTACATGACATGAAAGAATGCATGTTCTGGATTTGTTTCATGCTCATTATGATTTAATGATGTCACATAAAATGTTATTGATACATGATTTCAATATACACGAATAGTTTTATAAACTAAGTCATGATGAAATACATGAGTTTCTGCTTGAGATTTTAATGAAAAGAAATGGATTTTAAGGGCATGGCATTATGAGCATGTAGATAGTGGAGCTATCTACTTACTTGCATAATTGCCTTACTGAGCGTGTGGTTTGCTCACCCCCCATATTTTCCCATCTTTTCAGAGCACTCATAGTAATTAGTAAGCGGCTGAGGACTTACATGCTTGGTATCATCTGCTTCCTATCGAGAGACAGGTATGCACATTTGTATGGTTTTGTATCTAAATATGTAATGCACAGTACTGTAAACAGATATGATGTCGGGTATGTAGAGTTATAAATACAATTGTGTATGTATCTAGTTAAAGTCAAAAGATAATAAACTCTGATATGTGAATTTGATTATGAAAATGGAATGATAAATAGGTGTGAGGTGACTAACACCGAATCATAGCCCAACTGTGTAAGATTGTCACGATGAGAGAAAGGTAAGAATTAAATAATAAATGAAAAAGCAAAAAATTTACTCTGATTTTTAGGTAATTTGGGTCGTGACATATAGGGACCCGATATGGGTAAATTATTATTTTGCCCCTAGTTAAGCAAAAAGTCAACTTTTGGAAAACGTTGTAAAAAGCGTGGAAATAATGTTTGTGAGTGTTTTACTATTGTGTAGCAGAAGAGTAAGTAGATGGGCTAATGTTTTAAGGTTTATGTAGACTAAGCACACTTTATATTGCTGATTTTAATGTTTTGAAACATCCCTATTTTAAAAGAGCCATCTACCGAATTATGTGAAAACAGTCGTGCTGGAGCACAGCTCGTACTTGATTTCAGATGTTTTTCACATACATTTGTACTAGAGTGAGACTCGCACTACATTTATTTGACATGCATGATAGAGTACTGAAGCATTGCTCGTACTCAGTTTTATGTGATTTGTGCATGATAGAGTGCTGGAGCGATTAGTTCGTACTCGAGTTTTACATGAGATGCATGACAGAGTGCTGGAGCGTTACTCGTACTCGATTCTTCATGATTTATACATGACATAGTACTTGAGTGATTTGTTTGTACTTGATTTAAATGAGAACTATGCATGACCTAGTGCTGGAGGTTTACTCACACTAGTGTTTGATGTTTTGACATGCATATACAGTGTTTAGAGGCGGAGCGTTGACTGTGAGTCACACTCAAGACGCGCACTGTAGTTTTTACGTGATATATAGACATGTTAGAAAAATCGTGACGATTTCCTCGTGTAGACTGAGTGTCACACTGGAGATGTTCGCATGTGGATTTAGAGACGTGGCATTGATTATTCTGTGGTATGAGGGCTAAGACCTATGGCAGGCACCCCGACCATGAGGCAGGGTTCACGGGTGTACGTTTTACCGTGCGTGTGGCATGGAGTACATTGCACCGTTTGTTGTTGTGGAGTTGTGGAGGAGAGTTGTTGATAACTGGCGGTTGTGATGGACTGACCCCCCTCCCGTTACAGCAGTGATAACCCGCACATCGAGTATTGTGTTACCTGGGATTTCACCATGTTAGGATATGGCCATAGTCCGAAGATATTGCATTTAGCCATTGAGTCTCGCATGATATATCTGTCACGACCCGAATTACCTAAAAATCAGAGTAAATTTTTCGCTTTTTCATTTATTATTTAATTCTTACCTTTCTCTCGTCGTGACCATCCTACAACACAGTTGGGCTATGATTCGATGTTAGTCACCTCACACTATTTAACATTTCATTCCCATAATCATATATCAGAGTCTACTATCCTTTTGACTTTAAATAAACACATACCCAATGGTATTTACATGACTCTACATCCCCAACATCATATCCAGTTATAGTACTGTGCATTACATATTTAGATACAAAACCATACAAATGTGTATACCTGTCTCTCGATGGGAAGCAGCAAGCAGCGGATATTAAGCATGCAAGTCCTCAGCCGCTCAATAATTATTACAAGTGCTCTGAAAAGATGGGAAAATAAGGGGGGTGAGCAAACCACACGCTCAGTAAGGCAATTATGCAAGTAAGTAGATAGCTCCACTATCTACATGCTCATAATGCCATGCCCTTAAATCCATTTCTTTTCATTTAAAATTACACGCACAAAGTCATGCATATTCAATGCCATAGTTTATCCAAAACTATTTGTGCATATATAAATCATGTAACTCATGCATTCAAAGCATTTTATGTGACATCATTAAATCATATTAAGCATGAATTTAATCAAGATCATGCAATCTTTCATGCCATGTAAGACAAAACATGGATTTCAAATGAAAGCATGGAAAAACACATCATGTCACTGCATTTAAATCAATTCATTTAAAACGCAGTATAAAATAACCCCTCTGGGTCAATCATCTCAAAACTCATAAAACAATTTGTTATATTTCATTATAAAACTTGAGTTATAAAACCACCCTTCTTTCAGGGTCACATATCATAAAATCATCTGAAATCATAAAATCATCAAATCGGGGGCCTGACCCCTCCTTCGGGTCTACCCTGGTCTAACAGACCACAAGTTATATCATGTGAGACAATCAGGTAATTAACAGTAACATCGAGGACTATGGCCATATCCTAGTGATCCCTGGCAACACGGTACCTAGTGTGCGGGGTATCACACCTGAAACGGGAGGTGGGTCGTCCTACCCGCCAGAACAGCATAACACCAGGATTGCGAGGGCAAGGCTTGCTGCCTCGTGGCTAATGCCACTCCACTCCAACAATCCCCACGGTACAGCGTACTCCGCGTGACATACACGGTACAAAGTACTCCGTGAACCCAAGCTCAGTCAGGGGTGCCTGTAATAGGTCTTATCCACCCATATCATCTGTCTCAGAATGCACGTGTGAGCATATCATCTCACTGTGACACACAGTCTACAGGAGGCTCCAACACGGCTATATGCATGTAATATAAATCCCTGTGCGAGCGAAACTCAAGCACGGCTCCATGCATATTCATGATATCTGAAAATCTCGTGCGAGGGAAGCTCTAGCACGGTTTCATAAAAATCAGTGAAATCTGCGTACGAGCAGCGCTCCAGTACGACTTAAACTGATTATAATTTCATGTAAATTCCACGTACGAGCAACGCTCTAGTACGGATATGTATATAAATTCAGTGAAAACCTCGTACGAGAAAAACTCCAGTACGGCATTCAAATGAATTATGAAAACCATATAAAACTTTGTGCGAGCAACGCTCCAGCACAAATGAATGCTCAAGTAAATCAAATCTCGTGCGAGTTATACTCCAGCACGGCTTAATGCATAATTAAATCAAATCTCGTGCGAGTTACACTCCAACACGGCTTCATGCATAATTTAATCAAAACAGGATGCGAGCTAAGCTCCAACATCTCTCATGCATGTCAAATCATTAAAACTAGTGCGAGCAATCGCTCCAGCACCATTTTATGCATATCACGTCAAAACAAATCAAAACATGTCAAAACATGTCAAAACAGAGTGCGAGCTAGGCTCCAGCAGCTCTCATTTCACAATATTAAAAATCAGTGCGAGCACCATGCTCTAGCACATTTCATGCATATGATGTCACAAGTCGGTGCGAGCAACTGCTCAAGCACATTTATGCACATTCACAAACGCAGATATAGTGCGAACTACGTGTCGGCACTATCTGTTTCCATATAAACTGATAGTTGGCCGTTTTCCAAAGAAATTTCTATTTAAATATTAATAACACCTACGTAGTGTTATTTTGTGAAATTCATCCATTTACTGGCCAATCTATCGCTTTACTTTGATTAAAATCAAGAAAATTCCTTAATCATAAAAATCTTTAAATCATGCATTCCATGCATGTCATGCTTTCACCATCCTTAGGTGAACTTCCCTCAATAGGGGTAAAATAGACATTTCACCTATTTCGATCCTTAAAAATTATTTAAACCACTTTTAGGATCATTTTACAATAATCGTGTATACATACATAATCAGTGTATACAAAATCTATTAAAATATGCGTAGCTACCTCTAGCTACTCACACAATTCCCTTACCTCATTTTTCTGTACAGTCTGACCTTTACATCGATGTCTCGTCACGCAGTCCGATTTGCTCCAAATCCGAATCAAATCTCCGGAACTGCGGATACACATTCATCAGGTCAAATACAATACAATTAATTGTATCTCATATGTTCTGGGCTTAATTTAAATCATTGGGCCCGTTTACCCATATTGGGCCCGATTGTACCAATGGGTCTTAATCGGCCTTAAGCCCGTTTACCACAATTTATCGAGGCCTATTGGGCTCATTGGACCCATCAATATTTATTTAGCCTCGTTCTAAATTCTCTGATATCTCAATTTAATATTTACGACAATTTATCTAATTTTCCAGAATTTAATTCATTTATGCGAAAATTAAATCCGTAATTCATCAACACGCATAACGATGCAAAATTGTCGTAAATATGGGTTACTTACCCGTGATTCCATGATCGTACACAAATCGAGGCTGTCTCGAGCTCTCAGTGGATGCCAATTGTCGAGCTACACAATTAAATATATTTTTCCGGGTAAATTTCCAGTCGGAATTAATTAAATTAAATATTCAGAAAATTAAATCGGTCAATTTGACCGCTTACCGACTTACCCGAAGCTCGATTGCATCACTGGAATTTTCCCCAATTTTTTCTCTTTTTCTTTTTCCCTTTTTCTTCCTTTTTTCCCTCTCTTTTTGGCTGAACCGGTCCGGTCCGGTTCAGACCGCCGGTTCAGTCCGGTTCACCCATCATTTTGCCGTTCCGGCGCCGTCCGGCCGGTTCCCGGTGCGATTTCGGTGCCGTTCGGCGCGCCATGGCCTGGGCTTCCTAAATCGGGCCTCGGCTGGGGTCTAATCGGCCCCATCGCCGGCGAATCGAAGCCTTTTCTCCAGCGGGTTCCACCTCCGTTTTCGGCAATTTTCGGCCACCTCGCCGCGCGTCGTGGCCGCCTGTGAGCTCGCCTGAGGTCGGCCGACCTTCGCCGACCCTCGTCTGGGGCCCTTGGCCGCCGGTGGTTGCTCGCCAGTGAGTCTCTCCCTCGGGTTCGGCTTCGCGTTTTGCCTCTGTTTCGTTTCTCTTTTCTCTTCTGTTTCAGAAATCGCATTTGCGATTTTTTTTTTTTTTTTATTTCATTTTTTTTTTTTACATTTTATTTTGTTTATTTTATAATTTATTTTTAATAATATTTTATTCATTAAAATATTATTAAAAATACAAAATATCCCAAAATATTCTAAAAAAATTGTATTTTATTCATAAATTAATTTCTCAGTCCAGTTTTACCTTTTCGGTATATTTTTCAATTATTTTCGGGATTATTTTTCGATATGAAAATTTCGATTTATCCCCATAAATTCATATCTTGATCAATTTAACTCGAAATTTAATTATTTCTTCGTTATTGATCAAGATTTCTCACTCTCATATTTTTAATTAAATTTCTTGTCCCGATTAATACCGAATTTTGGTCTTTTGACCATTTTGCCCTTGCACGTATTCGGGAATACCATTTAAGTCCTTTTGCATTTTTAAATGCACTCGAAAATATCGGGTCTTACAATCTCCCCCACTTAAGAAATTTGGTCCTCCAAATTAGAACCAAGTAATATGAGTTCATAACAACTCCGGGTATGTCTATCGCATCATATACTGTCATCCTCAAGTGACTTTCTCCGGAGTGTAATATTACCATCATACTTAACTAGTGAGATCATCTTAAACCTCAACACTTTCTCCTTCCGTCTAATACCCGAATCGATTTCCAATCATATGTTATACTTTCATTGAGCTAAACCGTTGAAGTTCATATCCGATCACATATATCGGATCCGGATATTATTTCTTAAGCATCAAAAGATAGGACACATTGTGGATGCCTGTTTATTCAAGTGGTAATACCAACCTACAGGTCTTACCTCCAACTTGTCCAATATCTCTATCTGAATGTCATCATTTCCTTAAGACAAGTAACTGCCAATAATACTAATTCACTCTCGGTGAATTCCAATAGTTTCTGTCTCTTGTCAGCATAGCTTTTCTATCTGCTCTGAGGTGTTCTTAATTTCTCATAAATCAACTGAACATCCTCAGAGGTTTGTCTTACCAATTCGGGAATAATTTTCTATCTGTCACCCACTTCTCTTATCCAAGTCAGGGAACAACTCCCTACGGCCATACAATGCCTCATAAAAATCATCCCAATACTCAAGTGACAACTGTCATTACTGGCGAATTTGATTTGTAACGACTGATCATCCCAGGAGCTCATAAAATCAATGGCACACGCTCTCATCACATCCTCCAGAACCTGTACAGTCCTCTCTGACTGACCATCTGTATGAGGATGGAGCTGTGCTAACACACAATCAGGGTCCCATAGCTTCCTGAAAACATTCCCCCAAGTGGGAAGTGAAGCGGGAATCCCTATCTGATACCATGCTCACTGGAACGCTACACAATGTTTCACAATATTCCACACACATAAATCCGCCTATACACTTAGAGTATCTAGGGATTTTCATAACCAGAAGGTGGGTAACTAAATCAATCTATCAACTATCACCTAGATAGCCTCGTGATTCATTCGGGTCCTCTGTAACCCATCACGAAATCCATGGTAACTTGTTCCCATTTCCGTGTCAATATAGGTAGAGACTGCAATGACCCTGCAACTTCTTTTACTCTACCTTACTCTGCTGACATACGAGACACTTTTCCGCAATTCTCTACAATATCTCTTTTCATATCTGACCACCAATACCCTTTTTCAGAGATTCCGATATATTTATTACTTCTCGGATGCACTGTATATCCCGAAGAGTGAGCTTCTGACAATAGCACTTTCTTATCAACTATGGTCCTGAGGAGCACTTATACTGTCTCTGAACCTCTGTGAGTCATCATCACTCACTGTGAACTCTGTCACTATACCCTTCTGAATCTGACCCACACTATCGACACCATGCCGATCATCACGCTAAGCCTGGCAAATCCGGTCACACAAATCCAGTTCTAACCTCAGGCTAGCTGTCACACAATCACCGTCATCATCAGAAGGAATCACATCACTACTGAGGCTCAAACTGCTCTAGCAGCTCACGTTCCCTGACCATCATATGTAATACCATCCCGAGGCTCTTTCTGTTTAAAGCATCAGCCTTTACATTAGCCTTTCTTGGGTGGTACAATATTCACAGTCATAATCCTTAGAAGCTCTAACCCTCATGGTTATCTCATTTTCTACTCTTTCTGTGAAAACAGATATTCGGGGCTTTTACGATCAGTGCATACCCGAAATTTCTTACCATATAAGTGGTGAAGCCATACTTTCAGTGTAATCGCTACGGCTGCCAACTCTAAATCATGGGTCAGATAGTTTCTCTCATGATCCTTGAACTATTTGGATCTATAAACGACTATCTTCCCATTTTACATCAATACATAGCTCAATCCTTATTTGGAGGTATCCATACACACTGAAACCTCTTGAGCTGTTAGTTATAGTAAGAATACTTACGGTGGTCAGTTCATTACTCCAATATACCAAAACTCATTGAAGCCATTTTCATACTTATCATACTACTCGTATGAAATCTTTTTTTTCCAAACGAGACGTGTCAACTGAGTAGCCCATTTTGAGAAACTCTCAACACCTCGTCTGTAAGACAGTTTTCTGTTGCTACTCATACTCTTTCCTGGACTTCGAATACATCATAATATCATCGCTGTAGATGACAACCAATCGGTCCAGGTAAGGTTCAAATACCTTAACGTAGTTGAGTTCCACTCAATATTTCAATTTTTCATATACTTGACCTATGTACGCATAAACGTACAATGTCATTTCGAAATAGCTTTCGTTCAAGATACTAGCTCACGTCATTTCTTTCCTCTTATATTGACGGCTTTTATAAAATTTTAAATTTTAAACTTTCATGATTAATGAATTTCTATATCTTTTTATCATACCAATAAAGGTACCCAAATTTTAAATGTATATATTATGACTGTCGATTTCAATCTATAGATTATGCGTGCGCTTCCAGACGCTGTCAAATCTTCAGGCAGGGAAGTATTTTAAAATACCTTTATTATCCCTCAGACTTGACTACATACCGCTTAATCCAATTTACTTTGCATATCAAGGATATCCTTACCTTGCATACGTCTCTTATTCCAATATATCTCCTTTAATAAATCACTTATAACCAACTCTTTCATTACGTGTGAAAACTTACAATCCTTATACCCATATTCAGTTAGTGAAATTCAACTAACTATCATCCTCTTGCCTAAGGGTACAGGCTTCACATCTTTCACTAACTTATAAGCAACTGAAGGCGGTATAATTAAATGCGTGGCACCAGGATCAATTAAAATAATTATTTCATTATTCTTAACCAGTATGGTATTTTCCACCACATCCAATGAAACATCAGTAGTGTCCTGGTCCAAGGCATACACTCGCCCTCGTCCAACATCTTATTTTCGTGGTAACTACCACATATCCTACACTGTTCACACTGCTACTCTGTTATACTGTTACGTAACAGGTCGGGGTCCTTGAATCACAATACCCCTCAATAGTGTTGAAATTAAATACACTGGGGCCTCCAATCATCTTACCCTGTGACTCATCAACTCTAAGCTTTTACCAATTACCTTTTTTTTTTCCGTTCTGACATCTCTGTCATTCTCTATTCTCTTTTTGTCTCAATTTCAGCCCTTACTACCTTTCTCAATCTCAGAGGCGTGCAACTCATGATCTTATTTAACACAACTGTAGTCTGCGCACTGCCTCGGCATAGGTAGTGATATCTAACGGGCTAATCGGACTCTAATTGTTAATCTGAGTCCTTCCATGAACTTTCAAACATCTCGACTCTCACTGTTCATCGTGTCCGAGTCACATCTGCCCAGGAATATCAACTGAGTATCATACTCGTCAATCAACATGTTCCTCTGGGTCAGAGTAAATAATGTCATCTGTAATTTCCTTTAAAACAATATCCGGGATATTCTGTCACCGGAATATATCTCGAATTATTTTTCATGTCCAATTTGGATGTCGAAATCTTCAAATGGGTCGAGCGAACTTTCATCAATGTTCCGACTCGCCCTCATACATACCCTGAGCAATTAGCTCGCAAAATATTCTCCACACTCCGCTCTAACCTCGCGAAGCGTATTTCAATACTGTTTGATCTCTCTGTCAGACTCTATCCGATCTCTCTATCAGACTCTGTGGAGCATGCTCTATATCAGCCTCCACGTCATTCTCATCTCGAGTCTCATGTGGCGACTCAGTACAACTCTCGGGCCTACCTCTACGGCCTCGAGCTCGTGTACTCGCCTCTCAACCATAGCGGCTATCATTTAATGAGTCTATTCTTGCATTTAAAACCAAATTCTTAGCTGCACTTCCATCTCGATATACACAATTGTATCTAAATAATGCACAGTACATGGGGATGTAAACTTCCTTAACCACTAACACCGACTCATATCAGGCCAACTCAAGCTCTGATACCATTAAACCTGTCACGACCCGAATTACCTAAAAATCAGAGTAAATTTTTCGCTTTTTCATTTATTATTTAATTCTTACCTTTCTCTCGTCGTGACCATCCTACAACACAGTTGGGCTATGATTCGATGTTAGTCACCTCACACTATTTAACATTTCATTCCCATAATCATATATCAGAGTCTACTATCCTTTTGACTTTAAATAAACACATACCCAATGGTATTTACATGACTCTACATCCCCGACATCATATCCAGTTATAGTACTGTGCATTACATATTTAGATACAAAACCATACAAATGTGTATACCTGTCTCTCGATGGGAAGCAGCAAGCAGCGGATATTAAGCATGCAAGTCCTCAGCCGCTCAATAATTATTACAAGTGCTCTGAAAAGATGGGAAAATAAGGGGGGTGAGCAAACCACACGCTCAGTAAGGCAATTATGCAAGTAAGTAGATAGCTCCACTATCTACATGCTCATAATGCCATGCCCTTAAATCCATTTCTTTTCATTTAAAATTACACGCACAAAGTCATGCATATTCAATGCCATAGTTTATCCAAAACTATTTGTGCATATATAAATCATGTAACTCATGCATTCAAAGCATTTTATGTGACATCATTAAATCATATTAAGCATGAATTTAATCAAGATCATGCAATCTTTCATGCCATGTAAGACAAAACATGGATTTCAAATGAAAGCATGGAAAAACACATCATGTCACTGCATTTAAATCAATTCATTTAAAACGCAGTATAAAATAACCCCTCTGGGTCAATCATCTCAAAACTCATAAAACAATTTGTTATATTTCATTATAAAACTTGAGTTATAAAACCACCCTTCTTTCAGGGTCACATATCATAAAATCATCTGAAATCATAAAATCATCAAATCGGGGGCCTGACCCCTCCTTCGGGTCTACCCTGGTCTAACAGACCACAAGTTATATCATGTGAGACAATCAGGTAATTAACAGTAACATCGAGGACTATGGCCATATCCTAGTGATCCCTGGCAACACGGTACCTAGTGTGCGGGGTATCACACCTGAAACGGGAGGTGGGTCGTCCTACCCGCCAGAACAGCATAACACCAGGATTGCGAGGGCAAGGCTTGCTGCCTCGTGGCTAATGCCACTCCACTCCAACAATCCCCACGGTACAGCGTACTCCGCGTGACATACACGGTACAAAGTACTCCGTGAACCCAAGCTCAGTCAGGGGTGCCTGTAATAGGTCTTATCCACCCATATCATCTGTCTCAGAATGCACGTGTGAGCATATCATCTCACTGTGACACACAGTCTACAGGAGGCTCCAACACGGCTATATGCATGTAATATAAATCCCTGTGCGAGCGAAACTCAAGCACGGCTCCATGCATATTCATGATATCTGAAAATCTCGTGCGAGGGAAGCTCTAGCACGGTTTCATAAAAATCAGTGAAATCTGCGTACGAGCAGCGCTCCAGTACGACTTAAACTGATTATAATTTCATGTAAATTCCACGTACGAGCAACGCTCTAGTACGGATATGTATATAAATTCAGTGAAAACCTCGTACGAGAAAAACTCCAGTACGGCATTCAAATGAATTATGAAAACCATATAAAACTTTGTGCGAGCAACGCTCCAGCACAAATGAATGCTCAAGTAAATCAAATCTCGTGCGAGTTATACTCCAGCACGGCTTAATGCATAATTAAATCAAATCTCGTGCGAGTTACACTCCAACACGGCTTCATGCATAATTTAATCAAAACAGGATGCGAGCTAAGCTCCAACATCTCTCATGCATGTCAAATCATTAAAACTAGTGCGAGCAATCGCTCCAGCACCATTTTATGCATATCACGTCAAAACAAATCAAAACATGTCAAAACATGTCAAAACAGAGTGCGAGCTAGGCTCCAGCAGCTCTCATTTCACAATATTAAAAATCAGTGCGAGCACCATGCTCTAGCACATTTCATGCATATGATGTCACAAGTCGGTGCGAGCAACTGCTCAAGCACATTTATGCACATTCACAAACGCAGATATAGTGCGAACTACGTGTCGGCACTATCTGTTTCCATATAAACTGATAGTTGGCCGTTTTCCAAAGAAATTTCTATTTAAATATTAATAACACCTACGTAGTGTTATTTTGTGAAATTCATCCATTTACTGGCCAATCTATCGCTTTACTTTGATTAAAATCAAGAAAATTCCTTAATCATAAAAATCTTTAAATCATGCATTCCATGCATGTCATGCTTTCACCATCCTTAGGTGAACTTCCCTCAATAGGGGTAAAATAGACATTTCACTTATTTCGATCCTTAAAAATTATTTAAACCACTTTTAGGATCATTTTACAATAATCGTGTATACATACATAATCAGTGTATACAAAATCTATTAAAATATGCGTAGCTACCTCTAGCTACTCACACAATTCCCTTACCTCATTTTTCTGTACAGTCTGACCTTTACATCGATGTCTCGTCACGCAGTCCGATTTGCTCCAAATCCGAATCAAATCTCCGGAACTGCGGATACACATTCATCAGGTCAAATACAATACAATTAATTGTATCTCATATGTTCTGGGCTTAATTTAAATCATTGGGCCCGTTTACCCATATTGGGCCCGATTGTACCAATGGGTCTTAATCGGCCTTAAGCCCGTTTACCACAATTTATCGAGGCCTATTGGGCTCATTGGACCCATCAATATTTATTTAGCCTCGTTCTAAATTCTCTGATATCTCAATTTAATATTTACGACAATTTATCTAATTTTCCAGAATTTAATTCATTTATGCGAAAATTAAATCCGTAATTCATCAACACGCATAACGATGCAAAATTGTCGTAAATATGGGTTACTTACCCGTGATTCCATGATCGTACACAAATCGAGGCTGTCTCGAGCTCTCAGTGGATGCCAATTGTCGAGCTACACAATTAAATATATTTTTCCGGGTAAATTTCCAGTCGGAATTAATTAAATTAAATATTCAGAAAATTAAATCGGTCAATTTGACCGCTTACCGACTTACCCGAAGCTCGATTGCATCACTGGAATTTTCCCCAATTTTTTCTCTTTTTCTTTTTCCCTTTTTCTTCCTTTTTTCCCTCTCTTTTTGGCTGAACCGGTCCGGTCCGGTTCAGACCGCCGGTTCAGTCCGGTTCACCCATCATTTTGCCGTTCCGGCGCCGTCCGGCCGGTTCCCGGTGCGATTTCGGTGCCGTTCGGCGCGCCATGGCCTGGGCTTCCTAAATCGGGCCTCGACCTGGGTCGAATCGGCCCCATCGCCGGCGAATTGAAGCCTTTTCTCCCGCGGGTTCCACCTCCGTTTTCGGCAATTTCCGGCCACCTCGCCGCGCGTCGTGGCCGCCTGTGAGCTCGCCTGAGGTCGGCCGACCTTCGTCGACCCTCGTCTGGGGCCCTTGGCCGCCGGTGGTGGCTCGCCGGTGAGTCTCTCCCTCGGGTTCGGCTTCGCGTTTTGCCTCTGTTTCGTTTCTCTTTTGTCTTCTGTTTCAGAAATCGCATTTGCGATTTTTTTTTTTTTTTTTATTTCATTTTTTTTTTTTTCATTTTATTTTGTTTTTTTTATAATTTAATTTTAAAAATAATTTATTCATTAAAATATTATTAAAAATACAAAATATCCCAAAATATTCTAAAAAAATTGTATTTTATTCATAAATTAATTTCTCAGTCCAGTTTTACCTTTTCGGTATATTTTTCAATTATTTTCGGGATTATTTTTCGATATGAAAATTTCGATTTATCCCCATAAATTCATATCTTGATCAATTTAACTCGAAATTTAATTATTTCTTCGTTATTGATCAAGATTTCTCACTCTCATATTTTTAATTAAATTTCTTGTCCCGATTAATACCGAATTTTGGTCTTTTGACCATTTTGCCCTTGCACGTATTCGGGAATACCATTTAAGTCCTTTTGCATTTTTAAATGCACTCGAAAATATCGGGTCTTACAATATCACATGTATTTATGATACGGGTAGACCTGAGGGATGAGTCGAATCCCGGTTGTTGTTGTGTTGCGTTGTGAAATGCCATATTTACTGTGTTTTGAATGTAAATGGAATATTTTATATAAAGGCATTCCAAAATGATAAATATGCAATGTTTTGCATGAATGCCTATGATTTATAACTCAGCATGTGTTTAGTACATGGGATTTTAAATCTGTACTATTATTATATATATTTTGAAACATGCTTTTGAATTGAGAGAAGGAAAGGCAAAGCAATATTTTTAGTAGATAGTATGGATGTCTACTTGCTTGCCTGATTTTCTTACGGAGCCAGATAGCTCACCCCTTTCTTTTTGCCCCTCTCTACAGATCATCGTTAGTAGATTGAGTCGGCTGAGGTATATCATTCCTTTTGACCGCTGCCATTCCCCATCTAGCGAAAGGTATACATGATGAATACTCTTTTGTATCTGAACAATGTATAAACATAGTGATGTATACGTTTTTAATATTGGGGATGTAATTATATTTAAGTATATGAATTTACTTATGAGAAAAGTGAACATACAGTCTATGAATATTAAGAATGACATGCATGTATGATATGTAAAAAGAATGGTAAGGTACGTGTGGATGAGAAGACTAATGCCTAATCATAGCCCAACTGTTGAGGAGAGAAAGGTAAGTAAAAAGCAAAAAAATTATTGTGGTTTTTGGTAAGTCACATGTGAGAGGATGGCGTGACAGATTGTATTTGAAACAAGTCACGTTCTTCGCCTCCTCCAATACTATTTTCACACTTGGCCTTTTGCCAATATCTTCAAGGCATAAATCTAAGCAATAAGCTGAATAGGCCGTTCAGTACAGATGTTTCATTTTTCCATTAATTTTTTTTCAGTAACCTTAAGTGTTGCCTCATTGTTAATAACTATTTGGACAATGTATTCTTCTCCAATCTCTTCCATAATATAATCCAATAGTTTGTAGTAAAATTTAGCATCTCTAGTATGAGCACTAGAGATATCCACAGATTCTTAAAAAATGGTCCATTTACTACAATAAACAAGGAAATTAATTATATGCATTTGATTCAAACTATTTGTCCAACCATCACACTTAAGCGTAGCACCTATTTCACTCCAATGAACCTTTAATTCATCAACCAATTCTTTAACTTGTTTATACTCCAACTCCAAATACAAATCAGAAACCTCATAAGGTGTTGGGAGCTTTACATGTTGCCCAACTTCTATCAGCTACAGAAACTAAATGTCCAACTATGGAGAGTTTACTAACTGAAAAGGAAGTCAATCATATATAAAAAATTTAGATATTGATTCACCTAACTTCTTTCTCAATGTATTTAAAAAAGAACTGTGAAACCCAAAATTTCAATTTTTATCATACTATTGGAAGCTAAGAAATAATTAAGTACTCGGAGTAATGTTATGCAGGCTCGAAACCATCGAAGCAATCGAGCTAGTGGCATGGGGCCCAACGGCATGAAAATCGAGATAAGACCTTAAGCCTAAGAATTTCTTAAGAATTTCATGTATGGTAATGAAATGATGTTTAGAAATGAAAACTAAGGTATTGGAAGTGAAAAAGTTAGTAAGGTTCAGGTTTTGCACTAACCGAGCAAATGGGCTCGGAATTAAAAATAAATTCGGATTAAATTCTAAAAATTCCCAAAAATTATTCTGAGACCATAGAAAATTAATATAAGGTGAAATTTACTTGAAAAATCAAAATCAAGTGAAAATATGGAGGTTCGAGGATCAAATTAATATTTAAGGTAAATCGAAAATTTTAAGTCATTTTGCTCGGTATTGATCAAATCGCACCAAATGGGCTCAATCGGGAAATTTTTCTTAAACAAGTCACCCTAAAATTTTTTCAAACATACTAGAGACATAATATAACACTTGAGAAGTGGAAATTTGGAGAAAATTAGACTAGAATGATTTTTTTGGAATTTTTCGAAGCAGAACAGAATGATTTTTTTTTGGAATTTGGAAAAAATTGGACTAGAATGATTTGTTTGGAATTTTCCAAAGCAGAACAGAAATCTGTCCTGCTTCAGATTTTCGACCAACTCCCACATTTTGTCAAATTTGGAGACTTTAGGGGCATCCACTTGACCCCAAATTTTCCATTCAAAAAGTATACTTATTAAGCTTTCAAGACCCCCAAAACTCAACCACAAATGACTTTCCAGCCGAGAGAACCAGCCTCCATTTCCTGCCACAAGTGGTAATCCTTGCTCCTCCTTGTACGATCGTTTCGGTGACCTTCCGGCCAAATTCAGGTGTCAGTCAAGAAGGATCAAATCTTCCTCTTAAAGTCCTCTATAACATATAAAAAATTCAGCCATAAAGAAGTTCATTTGCTTGGTGAAAAACTCAAAAGAAAAACAGTGGTCAGATTTGCCCTGTTTTGGTAAGTGAAGAACTTAAGATTTTTCATTCTTTGATCGATTTTTGAGCTAGTTTTTTGTGGTTTTAAGCTATATACATGTTGAATTTCAGTTGAGGATCACTTTAGTGGAAGAAAAACGTGGTCAACCTCGGTCAAATCTAAGGTAAAGTTGATGGATGATGATTTGTTATTTGGTGTTTTTGGAAGGTTTTTGGTTAAGTGAAATTGGATGATTTAATTTCTATGGATGATTTAAGGTTTGGACAGCATGGTGTTGATGTGTTTGTGGTGAAATTTGGATGGATCTAAGGTTGTTAACATTTAAAGTTATACCAAAAAAAGTTCTGTTTATATCTTATCTCAGCGTAAAACCGAAAAATGAAAGAATTGAAAATTTGGCAAAGTGACCAGCAAGGTTTATGAACTTGAATGAGTCATAAGGTTACTGAAGTAATGAAATGAGAAGTTAGAATAATGAAATTTGCGAAAACGGCACTAAAATCGGTAAAACCGAGAAAACCAAAAAAGTTGACCGAAAAGTCAAAATTGGTCAAACTTCAGGAAGATAAATCAAAATTGAGTATGTTAAGATGAAATTGATCAATATATGATGAATTGGTATCGTTTTCGACAACTCAAAAATTTGACATGCAAATCGAGGCAATCCTGAGACCTGATGATTGTGCGTCACCCCAAGGTCTACGAGGTAAGGGGCGTAATTTAGCTTAATTCTGACCTATTTACGTTCATGAAATGATTTATAAAGCATAATTATGTTCATGAAATGATTTACGAAAGATATTCACATTTATGAATTATTTACAAAGCATAATTATGCTCACGAAATGATCTGATGAAGTATATTATATTTTATGTAATGATTTATGAAGTATGAAACACATGAATATTTTATGGTTTTCTATATGATTTTATATTCATATTTCAAAGGAACATTTAATAAATTTGAAAGTATGCAAATAAAAAAAAAAAAGAGAGATTTTGAGACTAGAAGGCTATTTATATGCATGACCACTGCTCGTGGCGCTTTGGCTCTGCCACTTAAGATACCGATACGTAGGACCCTTATAGCGATTGTCTTCACCTGTGTTGTGGTTGAATCACTACTCGTGGTCTATGATGATGATTTCTGGTAGTGTCTCGTGCCCGCGCAACATGAATGTATGTCTCCCGCACCGCGAGTGCCATTGGTGCCCGTGCCCTAGCTATGTGCTAATATAAATTATGATAATTCGATACTACCCATGTTTATGATTTGTTGTACGACCCTGATCCAGTCTACAGCCCCCACAATGACCATCGGTATGATTATGACCCTCTACAGAGGATGACGTATATTGCATGACTCAGATATAGCCTAGTCTCCATGTTTTAGTGATTATTAAATATGAATGATGATAATTATGAATGAAATTATGAATGATGATGATTTTACGAAATGAATTATGCATGATGATTTAGTGAAAGAGAACATGATTTATGTTTTTAGATGAAAAGACATTCATGGTATTAAAAAGGAAAGTACACACATATATGATATTTTCCTGTATGAATGTTTTACATACGAAATAAAGTTTATACGTACATTTGAATGATTATTTTTCAAGTTAGTTTATGATTTGATTTTCATAAGTAAAGTATGAAAGTATACTTTGCATGATTTTTCACATGCTTTATATAGTCAGAATTATTCTAAACGTATTCCTTACTGAGCTTTTCTCCAAAAGCTCACCCCCTTTTTCTCCATTTCAGATTTCCTGCAGTAAGTGTTACGCTGCTATCTATGAAGCACTTGTTCAGGTATAATAACAGATGTTTACTTCCAAACATGTATAATGTACAGATACGTGGTTGTATAACTATTACTGGATGTAATCAATGTACTTAAGGATTAGTATGTTAACGTTCAAGAAACAATTAATATGTTGATTATATTTACTATTTAACACATGTGGTTGTTGCTGCCGAAATTTTGGTAATACTAAGGATTAAATAAATAAATAAGGAAGTATCCTACACTGTACAGGAATACAACCTAATTAGAAAAAAAAATTGCCCGTATTTCTACACTTTCGGGGCGTTACAGATAAAGTGGTATCAGAGCGAAGGTTATCTAGTACTGTTAGTGTCGATTAGGAGAAGTGTGATTACATCCCTAGTATCTATACTGGTCTAGTTATAAGTTGTATATACTTGTGATAGTTGTAACTAAAACTATCGGTATCATTGCAGGTAATTTGTATCAGTGAAAATTAGCTGTAGATGAGCCGCCCCGGAGGCAAGATTATCCTCCACCACCTCCCCCTCAACCTGATAGTCTAAATGCTTGCATGAGGATGCTTGAGCAAGAAGTGCGAAGTATAAGAGAAGGGCTTGGTACAATTATAGCCATGCTTGCCCAACAGGTTGGGGCAAATGCTGCAAACACCGATGCTCCTACACCTGCACATCCTCCTCCGCCTCCTCTTCCAGAAGCCCCTCAGGCACCTCTAGTAGCTCAGCCTCAGGTATAGGTTGAGGTAGATATTAGAGAAAAGGGTAGAATGAAAGATTTTCTTAAGATGCATACTCCAGAGTTTAAAGGTGTGAAGGAACCAGTAAGGGCCGAGGAATGGTTGACTGATTTGGAGCGGATATTTGAGTATCTATAGTGCACAGATGGGGATAGAGTCAGAATGGTGACATACATGTTGACCGGACAAGCCGGTGTATGGTGGAGAGCCACCAGGACTTGTTTGATGTCTAGGCATCTGGATATTACATGGGAGATCTTCTTAGATGCTTTCAGGGGTCAGTATGTACCGTTTGCTACCCAACAAAAAATGCAGATGGATTTTCTAGAACTGACACAAGGTAGTATGACTGTCGATGAATATGAGAACAAATTTACAACCCTTATGCGGTATCACCCAGAGATGATCAGAGATAAGTCGCGGTGTGCGCGGAGGTTCCTATTTGTATTGAGACTTGCTATTCGGGATAGATTAATTGGTCTCCGTATTACAGAATTTAGGGATGCTCTAGGATGCGTGCAAGATGTAGAGAGAGGTTTGGATATTGTTCAGGCTCAATATAAATTTCAAGGGAAATTAAAGGGTAAAGGTAAAAGAGTGGAGATCCCTAGAACTGAAGCAAGAAGGAGTCAGAAAAAGAGATTGAGACTTGGTGAGGCTCCCGTGAGGGCTGATAGGCATGTGACCCTTACTACTACTCCTATTGCCACCCGAGGCCAACTGATGACTAGACAGAATTATCTGAAATGTGGCAAAGCACATAGTGGACCTTGCCTTTGGAGAGCATAAGTATGTTTTAGATGTGGTGAGAAAGGGCACATGATAAGAGATTGTCCACAACAACAGACTCCACAACCACGAGATCAGCCTCCCCTACTGCCTGAGAGACAGACATGAGCGGTTTAGAGGTAAATCCCTCAGAGACGGGTTACAGCAGAAGAAAAAGGTAAGAGGCCTATCCTCGAGGGTGAGTCTTCACGATTGACCAGGAGACAGCAGATGCCTCATCCGATGTTATTCGAGGTAATCTTCTTATCTCTAATCGTAGAGCTAATGTGTTATTTGATTTCGAATCCACACACTCATTTAAATCACGTCAGTTTCTAAAGTGCCTGCATGTACAATCTGAATCTCTAGCTTATGTATGTCACATTAGTACTCCACTACATGAGACACAAATAGCTGATAGAGTGTGAAGGAACTGTGAAATTATGGTAGGAGATAGGGTCATGATAGTAGATCAATTTTGTTAAACATATATGGCTTTGATGTAATTTTAGGGATGGATTAGTTAGCCAACAATAGAGTAAGTTTAGACTACTATACCAAGATCGTAACCTTCTCTTTTCCTGATAAATTTGAAGTATGTTTTGCAGTTAAGAAATAAAAATGTGAAATTTGAAGAATAAAAATTATGTAATTCTTGTGGTTTTATTTATGAAGGTTATATAGCCTCCATTTCTGATGTGAGTCGGGAACACCTAAGTATTCGGGATATACCGATAGTATGTGAGTTCCCGAATGTTTTTCCTGATGAATTATCGGGGTTACCGCCAAAGAGAGAGCTGGAATTTACTATTGATTTAGTACTGAATACCCAACCAATCTCTAAGACTCCCTACAGAATTGCATCAATGGAATTAGAGGAGTTGAAAAAGTAGTTGCAAGAATTACTGGACAAAGGTTTTGTCAGACCCAGTGTGTCACCTTGGGGAGCTCTGATTTTGTTTTTTAGGAAGAAGGATGGTAGCCTTCGGTTGTATATATATTACAGATTGTTGAATAAGGCTATAGTAAAGAACAAGTACCCTCTGCCCAGAATTGATGACTTATTTGATCAGTTGAGAGGGGCTTCAGTATTTTCAAAGATTGATCTGAGGTCTGGCTATCACCAGTTAAGGATCAGGAAGGATGATGTGGCTAAGACAGCATTCAGGATAAGATATGGACACTATGAGTTCTTGGTGATTCCTTTCGGTCTGACTAATGCTCCTGCTGCTTTCATGAGTCTGATGAATGAAGTATTCCGAGATTATCTAGATCGATTTGTAATTGTCTTTATGATAATTCTATATTTTTAGAATTATTTGTGCTTAATTTCCTAAATAATTATTTAAATCCCTAATTTATTTTGTTAATTATCCCCTTTATTTAATTAAAATTCTCATTTTTGCAGATAAATCAAATCCGGATGAGTTTTGAATATTTCGGTAGAAAATGGACCGGAATTGGGCTAAAATCGAGATTGAGCCACGCGGACAACACGAGTCATGTCACCTAACACATCCAATTGGACAAGAAGACCGATGACATGGAAATATCTTTTCAAGGAGCCAATGGTGTGAAAACAAGTGGCCAAAAAAAAATGCCAACTCATCAAGGATGTGAAAATTACCATTTTGCCCCTAGTGTGCTTATAAATAGGAAGATGACAATTGAAAGGAATGTAATTTTTAGGAGTAGGAGTAGTGTAATGTAGTTAGGAGTAGTGTAATGTAATTTCTAGGGTAAAATAGTTTTTTAGAGTTGTGTTTAATTTCCATGTTCTTCATTTTTTTCACAACTTGTTAAATTTCTTTTTCAATGATAGTTCATTTCAATTTCATGCTCTCGGTTTTCCCTTAAGTATTGTTATATTTCCTTAGTTTCATTTTCATAACTTAATTTCTAATAGATTCATTCTCGGTTTCATACCTTGTTCATGTTTTAAACAATCCTTTTTATTTTATTTTATTTTATTTTCTCTCGGTGTGAGCTCTCTTTTCCATCTTCTTGGTTTCCTTCATTGCTCATGTTTTATTTTCCTTACTTGCTAAACCATCAATCTTTCTTTAGCCGTTGGTTTGAAGTTCTCGGTTATCCTTCATGGTTGGATTTCATCAATCCTTTCATGGTTGCTAAACTATCAATCTTCACGGTTAGCAGCAAACAATCCGAAACAGCAGCACACCTGAAACCGAGACTTCTCCTCTGTTATGCTCTGTTTGCATCCCTGAACCCTTAATGCAGACTTGAACCAGCGGACGTGCATGCTTGCTGGAGCAGACCTGGACAGCAGCTGGAGGCAGAAGCTCTCGGACAGCTCCAACCAAATCTGGAACAGAGAAGATGCATGGTCGGGATGTGGGCGGTAGATGATGTGCAGGGACGTATGCTAGCTGGGCAGAGAACTGGTATGTTCTGCGTTGCTGAGATACGGGCAGGACTAGCAGAGGATCAACAGCAGCAGCTACCCTTGCCTGAATAGCACTCGATGAAGACAGCAGGCCTAGAACCGAGAAGCAGAATGAAGTAACTGGAACCGAAGCAGCTGGGTTGAAGCAAAGCAGAAGCTATCGAGGAACAGCAGCCTGGAGCAAAACGCGATCAGCTAGAGGGCCTGTGAAGATTAAATGACTAACCTCGAGCAGCCTGGAGCAAGTTGGAGCAGTGTCTGGTCAGAACCGACAGCAGCAGATCAAGCTTGGAATAGCTGGACACAGCTCTAGCAACCACCCCGAGACCGTGACCTGGAAACCGAAAATGAAGAAATGAATGATGAATAGTATTTTGGAGGGAGTTGTTGGATGATTTAAATTCTTAAGGCCTTGTTTGGCTCTTGCATCATGGCATTAACTCATTTTCATGCATTTTAGTTAGTTTATTTCCAATTTAATTAGTTAGCTTAGTTAGATTAATTTCAATGCATTAATTTAACTTAGATTTAATTTGGGTACTAAGTAATTTTTATTCTAGTATTAGGGGTAGTGCTTAAAATTAATTTAGATAAACTCATGCATTTTAATTAAGTAGTTTAATTGCATTTTTAGGTTAGTTTAATTGTAGTTTAATTTTATTGCTTTATTTTCATGATTGCATTTTATTTTAATTGCGTTAGTTAAATTTTAACGGTTTTGATTTTCTTCTGTAGGTTTGTTGTTTTCAATTGCTTGGAGTATTGTAAGTACTTTGAGCTCGGTTTTATTTCTTTTATTTTCTTTATTTTATTTGCTTTCGGTATTTTCAATTCTAGATTAGTAGATCATCCACTTTAATTTCATAATTTGCTAGGATATACTTAGGGTAAGATTAACCGATAGTTAATTAGGCTAACCAACTTCTCTGAGGGACGATAACTCGGGACTCAAAATCCCATTATTACTTGTACGATCCGTGCACTTGCAGTATTACCCTTAGGGCTCGTCAAGTTTTTGGCGCCGTTGCCGGGGAAGTCTTAATTGGCCATTAGTTAATATCGGTGAAATTATACTTAGGTTTAATTCTAGCCTGTAAATATTTAGGTTGTAAATATTGAGATCCTTAATTTAGTTTAGTTAATTTTCTCATAATTAATTAAAAAAAAAACTAAAATTTTTTTTTAAGGACTTTCTGATGTTTGCATGCGTAGAGCAAGGAGTCTTGATTGCTTTCCTTTAGATCCTGAAATCGAACGAACTCTTAGACAAATTCGAAAGGATTCTAGGAAATTTACAGCTCCACAGCAAAACACGATGGCAGAGAATAGGGAGAGTAGGACCGTTGGAGATTATGCGGTGCCGACAGTCGAAGGATATTATACCGGCATTAGGCCACCAACTGTCCCTGTTAATAATTTTGAAATTAAGCTGTCCATCCTTCAAATGATCCAAACATCTTTGCAGTTCAGTGGGCTTCCACATGATGACCCACATGCTCATCTTGGGCAGTTCTTGGACTTATGCAATACCTTCAAGCATAATGGATTATCGGACGATGCACTACGGCTTAGACTATTCCCTTTTACACTCAGGGATAGGGCAAGACACTGGTTGACCTCCCTGCCCCCAGGATCCATTTCCACATGGGATGAGTTAGCCCATCAATTTCTAGCCAAATTCTTTCCACCCTCTAAAATGGCCCAACTCCGTAGCAATATATCTTCCTTTGCCCAGTACGACTTTGAATCTCTTTATGAAGCATGGGAACGATATAAGGAGCTTCTTAGGAAGTGCCCTCACCACGACCTACCTCTATGGCTTCAAGTCCAAACTTTCTATAATGGACTTACAAGCCAAAATAGGACCATAGTGGACGCTGCTTCGGGTGGAGCCTTGATGTGCAAAATAGAGGAGGAGGCTTATGAGTTGCTAGACAAAATGGCGGCTAACAACTATCAATGGTCCTCGGAGAGGCAAATGCCAAAGAAGCCGACGGGTATTTATGAGCTCTATAGGATGTCCACCTTGACTTCTCAGATAGCCAATCTTACAAAGAAGGTGGAGTCGCTCAGTACCCAACATAATCCTCCCAATAGTCCTAACCCTATATATTCTGTCCAAAGTCCTTTTCTTTCCTGTGAGCTGTGTAGTGGTACCCACTCTGTAGATAGGTGTCCGCTCAACTTAGAATTGGTTCAGTATGTTGCCACTTCTCAAACGCAACAGAATAACCCTTTTTCAAACACCTATAATTCAGGGTGGAAGAACCATCCTAACTTCTCCTGGAGCCAAAACCAAGGGCAAACTTCTAATCCCATATCTGTAGGACCCCCTAGTTTTCAAGCTCCACCGGTTCAGGTACCACCACAGCCGCAATTTCAATTTCCACACCATCCATATCATCCATCCCCACCTCAATTTCAATATCATCCATCACCACAACCACCACCACCACCATTTATGCAGCCCCAACTCTACCATGCACCAGCACCTGAGAAGAAGCCTACATTAGAGGAGATGTTCATGACTATCCTGCACGATCAAACTGCTTCAATTAAGAACTTAGAGGTTCAAGTGGGACAAATAGCTAATGCTCTTAGCCAACATCCTCAAGGGACCCTTCCTAGTAATACTGAAGTTAATCCTGATAAGGAAGGGAAGGGTAAGGAACATGTTAGATCTATCACCCTTAGGAGTGGTAGAGAGCTAGAGGAGTCACAAGTTAAGTTCCAACCTGAACAGTACATAGTTGAAGAACACATAGGTTCTAACGAAGCAGCTCAGAAAGAGCAAGAACATCAGGATCGGGCTGCCAAGGAAATAAAGTTAAGCGCTTCTTCATCTATACCTTCTTCTTATTCATTGCCTTCCTCGCCCTCTGATGCTACAAAGTTGACGATGAGAGTCCAAGATCAGGAAGTGAAGTTTAATGTTTTCAAACCTTTGAAGCTCCCTGATGACTCTCAAGAGTGTTTTAAAATAGAGATTGAGGAGAACATAAAGCTCAAGCATATAAGATCTGAAAGAAGGAGAGAAGTAGATAGGGCTCAAGAGGATTTAACGGTTAACATTCTGTCACCATTTTGGCTAATCCTCTTACTCTTCGCCCTGCTGCTGAGTGTAGTGTTTTTCAGCTGCATTTAAAGTGTTTGTGTTTTCACTTTCACTTTGTATATAGTTCTTTTTCTTTTCTGTTGTTTCTTTCTTTGTTTGTGTTACAGGTTTATTTTCTCGTTTTATGCTTTCAATCAAAGCTTCGATTGTTCATCAACATCAGAAAGGGGAGTACTCTGTTCTCGAGCTTAAATTCTTATATTATCTGCATACTGAGGACACTGTGCACTTCAAGTTTGGGGGAGGGGATATCACTTGAGCAATTTTGTGAAAAATTGGAAAAATTTTCAAAATTTTTTCGAAAATCTGAGAAAGAATTTTCAAAATTTTTTCAATAACGTGAGCTTAAATTGTTTGATTTTAGGATGATTGAGTGCTTAGCATGTAGTTTTCCCATATTCCGATGATATGACCCCATGATTTAGTCTGACTTTGATTGAATGAGAAGCATGATTATAGGAAAAGCATGAAGTTGAGTTCTTGAATTTGTCTTGATTCTGATTGTGATTTCCTCATTTTATGCACATGTCATGTCATGAATCTGTATATTTATTTAGAGAAAGCTTATGTGTACATAGGATTGCATTTGTTCAGTTAATTTTGTGCATCATATTCTAGAATTTGTTTGATCTGATCTCGAGGTGAAATATTAGATCACACTTAATTAGGGAGATGATTTAGGCCATCTTTGGATCGTTTGAGCCTTTCTAGCCTTCCTTGTACATATGCTACCCCTAGTCACCCATCTGGGCCAAATAAGCTTTTCTCTGTAAATACACCTACTTATTTTTGTTTCCTAAGCTTGAATACTTTTTCCTATCCCTTACTCCGAAAGCATGAAAAGTCATTGGATATATTATGAGCTATATGGGTATTAAGTGATAGTGAAGGAGTATGTAAAAAAAAAAAAAAAATTGAAAAAAAAGAAGAAAAAGAAAAAGAAAAAGAAAAGAAAGAAGAAGAAAAATACAAAAATAGAATAAAATGTTTAGTGAAATAAAATAAGTTTGGGGGAATAAATTAGAGCTCTTACATTAAAGATCCTAGAAGGTAATGCATGTTAAGAGGTAACTGAACCTAAATCGACTTTATCATACCTTAACCCCAGCCTGACATTACAAGCTTAATGAAGTCCTATTGATCCTTGATTGAGTGTGACTACATTAGTGGAGAGATTAGTGAAAAGCAAACTTATGGGAATGATCACTTGTCATTGAATTTGCATTCACTGTGTTGCATAATCTGATCTGGATAATGTACTGAGAAGTGACTTAGACATTTTTCACACACTCACGAGGAGTCCAATTTGGGTTAGGGCTTATGATTGAATAATTCTAAGTGCTGGACTTGTAATTGTAATTCTTTGATTTCATAGTCTGTACTTTTTCTTTGAGGATAATATTGGGAAAATTGTTGTGTTTAGTACTTGTCATTCTCACAATCATTTTGTTTTGCTTGAGGACAAGCAAAAGCTCAAGTTTGGGGGTGTGATAATTCTATATTTTTAGAATTATTTGTGCTTAATTTCCTAAATAATTATTTAAATCCCCAATTTATTTTGTTAATTATCCCCTTTATTTAATTAAAATTCTCATTTTTGCAGATAAATCAAATCCGGATGAGTTTTGAATATTTCGGTAGAAAATGGACCGGAATTGGGCTAAAATCGAGATTGAGCCAAGCGGACAACACGAGTCATGTCACCTAACACATCCAATTGGACAAGAAGACCGATGACATGGAAATATCTTTTCAAGGAGCCAATGGTGTGAAGACAAGTGGCCAAAAAAAAAATGCCAACTCATCAAGGATGTGAAAATTACCATTTTGCCCCTAGTGTGCTTATAAATAGGAAGATGACAATTGAAAAGAATGTAATTTTTAGGAGTAGGAGTAGTGTAATGTAGTTAGGAGTAGTGTAATGTAATTTCTAGGGTAAAATAGTTTTTTAGAGTTGTGTTTAATTTCCATGTTCTTCATTTTTTTCACAACTTGTTAAATTTCTTTTTCAATGATAGTTCATTTCAATTTCATGCTCTCGGTTTTCCCTTAAGTATTGTTATATTTCCTTAGTTTCATTTTCATAACTTAATTTCTAATAGATTCATTCTCGGTTTCATACCTTGTTCGTGTTTTAAACAATCCTTTTTATTTTATTTTATTTTATTTTCTCTCGGTGTGAGCTCTCTTTTCCATCTTCTTGGTTTCCTTTATTGCTCATGTTTTATTTTCCTTACTTGCTAAACCATCAATCTTTCTTTAGCCGTTGGTTTGAAGTTCTCGGTTAGCCTTCATGGTTGGATTTCATCAATCCTTTCATGGTTGCTAAACTATCAATCTTCACGGTTAGCAGCAAACAATCCGAAACAGCAGCACACCTGAAACCGAGACTTCTCCTCTGTTATGCTCTGTTTTCATCCCTGAACCCTTAATGCAGACTTGAACCAGCGGACGTGCATGCTTGCTAGAGCAGACCTGGATAGCAGCTGGAGGCAGAAGCTCTCGGACAGCTCCAAGCAAATCTGGAACAGAGAAGATGCATGGTCGGGATGTGGGCGGTAGATGATGTGCAGGGACGTATGCTAGCTGGGCAGAGAACTGGTATGTTCTGCGTTGCTGAGATACGGGCAGGACTAGCAGAGGATCAACAGCAGCAGCTACCCTTGCCTGGATAGTACTCGATGAAGACAGCAGGCCTAAAACCGAGAAGCAGAATGAAGTAACTGGAACCGAAGCAGCTGGGCTGAAGCAAAGCAGAAGCTATCGAGGAACAGCAGCCTGGAGCAAAACGCGATCAGCTAGAGGGCCTGTGAAGATTAAATGACTAACCTCGAGCAGCCTGGAGCAAGTTAGAGCAGTGTCTAGTCAGAACCAACAGCAGCAGATCAAGCTTGGAACAGCTGGACACAGCTCTAGCAACCACCCCGAGACCGTGACCTGGAAACCGAAAATGAAGAAATGAATGATGAATAGTATTTTGGAGGGAGTTGTTGGATGATTTAAATTCTTAAGGCCTTGTTTGGCTCTTGCATCATGGCATTAACTCATTTTCATGCATTTTAGTTAGTTTATTTCCAATTTAATTAGTTAGCTTAGTTAGATTAATTTCAATGCATTAATTTAACTTAGATTTAATTTGGGTACTAAGTAATTTTTATTCTAGTATTAGGGGTAGTGCTTAAAATTAATTTAGATAAACTCATGCATTTTAATTAAGTAGTTTAATTGCATTTTTAGGTTAGTTTAATTGTAGTTTAATTTTATTGCTTTATTTTCATGATTGCATTTTATTTTAATTGCGTTAGTTAAATTTTAACGGTTTTGATTTTCTTCTGTAGGTTTGTTGTTTTCAATTGCTTGGAGTATTGTAAGTACTTTGAGCTCGGTTTTATTTCTTTTATTTTCTTTATTTTATTTGCTTTCGGTATTTTCAATTCTAGATTAGTAGATCACCCACTTTAATTTCATAATTTGCTAGGATATACTTAGGGTAAGATTAACCGATAGTTAATTAGGCTAACCAACTTCTCTGAGGGATGATAACTCGGGACTCCAAATCCCATTATTACTTGCACGATCCGTGCACTTGCGGTATTACCCTTAGGGCTCGTCACTTTATTGATGACATCTTAGTGTACTCTAAGTCCTAGGAGGAACATCAGCAGCATTTGAGGACAGTGCTCCAGACCCTTCGGGAGAAACAATTATATGGGAAACTAAGTAAATGTAAATTCTGGCTACAGCAGATATCTTTCCTCGGTCACATTATGTTAAACTCGTGTTTTCGATTTATCTATGTAGCATGTTCCTTATGATTCCTATGTGTATGAACACTTTATTTTCATGGTTGAATCATAAGAAGAATATTTACTATCATGCAATTGACAATTAAAGAATAAAAATGCATGTAAGCTACATCAAAGCCAAATAAGGGCCGAGATGGCCACAGGCCAAGCTAAAAAAGGATCGAAATCAAGTAGACTAAAAATAAGAAGTTAAAATAAGAAAAGATAGTGGGTTTATGAAGGAAAGTCTGGTTAAATTGGTTCCAAACAAGTGCAGGGGTAAAACGATCAAAAGATCAAAATCTGGTATAAATTCGATAAGACAATTTCATTTAAAAATATGGATTTGAGAAATCTTGATCAATAACGAGGAAAATATGAAAATTTAAGTCCAATTGATCGAGATATGAATTTATTGAAATTAATCAGAATTTTTACCTCGAAAAACTATCCCGAAAATATTGAAAAGATATACCGAAAAGACAAACTAAGACAAATAAATTCATTTATTGATTAAATGAATTAAATATGACTTTTTGAGATATTTTGGGATTTTTTATAATATTTTAATGATTAAAATAATAATAAAATAAATTATAAATAATTAAATAAAAAAAGAAGAGAAATCAAAAACGTGAAACTGGAATGCGAACCAGAGGAGGAGACCGACTCTCCTCTGATTCTCTTTGCCGACGACGACACAGAGGTGGACGGCACGAGGGGTGCTTAGCGAAGGGACAACTGACACTAGGAGAATGATCGACAGCCACCACGCGCCAGGAATAGCCGTTGACGAGGAGATCGGAGAAGGGGGAGGCCGCGGGAGAGAAGGGTAAATCAGGCAGAATTCGGCACCGATCTACCCGAGCCCAGGCCAAAAGAAAGCTCTAGGAGCAAAGCCGAGCCGATTGGCGGTGGAATCGGTTGGAGAACCGGTCGACAGCGCCGACAAAGGGTAAAAGGAGACTGAACCGAATAGCCGGTTCAGGGAAAGGAAACTGCGCTGAACCGGATCAGGCCGCTTCAGCCAAGGAGAAAAGGAAGAAAAATAAAAAAGGGGAAGATTTTCAGGGATACACCGAACTTCGGGTAAGTCGGTAAGAGGTCAAAAGTGACCAATTTGATTTCTGAGAAATTTATTTAAATTATATTTGATCGAAAATTAACCCAAAATTTAATATAAAAATTGTGCAGTTCGATGATAACTTTCGAACGTGAGTCGATCAAACTCCAATTTGTGCACCATCGCATAATTTCGGGTAAGTAAAGCTCATTTACGACAATAGTATGATTATTGCACAATTTGAATTTAGTTTACGGATTTCAGATTAATTTCTGCATAAAATAAATTATATCTGGATTTTTGAATTAACTGTCGTAAATGATATACGGGCTATCCAAAGAGTTTGGAACAAAGCCCAATGGGTATTGATAGGCCCAATGAGCCAATAGACCCTGATGAAGGGAATTAATAAGTGAAAAATGGGTTTAAGACAGAGTTAGGCCCAATTAAAGTGTTTAAGGCCCAATGAGAGTAAACAGGCCCATTTAAGTGAAATGGACTGTATTAAATTTGTAATACAGTAGGAAAAGTATAATTAACCTAGTGAATGGTTAAAAGCAGCTCCAGAATCAAATTGAGAGTTGACCGGACTACGAGATTTGAGCAGCACAGAAGAAGTGAGGTCACGCAACGTGATCCGAGGTAAGGGACTTTTGTAAGTAGTTAGAGATATCTGTGCGTATTTTCATCTGCTTTTACATTCACTGAAATTGTTTGAGGGTCAGAGAAAATCAATAATATTTATAGGGACCCGCTATGGGTAAATTACGATTTTACCTCTAGTTAGGCAAAAAGTCAACTTTTGGGAAAAGTTGTAAAAAGCATGGAAACAATGTTTTTGAGTGTTTTTACTGCTATGTAGCAGAAGAGTACGTAGATGAGCTAATGTTTTAAGGTTGATGTAGACTAAGCACACTTTATAGTGCTGATTTTCATGTTTTGAAACATCCCTATTTTTAAAGAGCCATCTACCGAACTATGTGAAAACATTCATGCTGGAGCACAGCTCACTTGATTTTAGATGTTTTTCACATACATTAGTGCTAGAGTGAGACTCGCACTACATTTATTTGACTTGCATGATAGAGTACTAGAGCATTGCTCGTACTCAGTTTTATGTAATTTGTGCATGATAGAGTGCTGCAGCGATTAGCTTGTACTCGAGTTTTACATGAGATGCATGACAGAGTGCTGGAGCATTGCTCGTACTCGATTCTTCATGATTTATACATGACATAGTACTTGAGCAATTTGCTCGTACTTGATTTGAATGAGAACTATGCATTACCTAGTGCTAGAGGTTTACTCGCACTAGTGTTTGATGTTTTGACATGCATATACAGTGTTTAGAGGTGGAGCGTTAACTGTGAGTCACACTTAAGACGCGCACTGTAGTTTTTACATGATATATAGACATGTTAGAAAAATCGTGACGATTTCCTCGTGTAGACTGAGTGTCACACTGGAGATGTTCGCACGTGGATTTATTGACGTGGCATTGATGTCACGACCCAAATTACCTAAAAATCATAGTAAATTTTTCGCTTTTCGATTATTATTTAATTCTTACCTTTCTCTTATCGTGACCATCTTACCAAACAGTTACGCTATGATTCGGTGTTAGTCACTTCTCACCTATTTACCATTCCATTTCCATAATCACATTTACATATATCAGAGTTTAATATCTTTTGACTTTAACTAAATACATACACAATGGTATTTACATAACCTTACATCCCCGACATCATATACATATACAGTACTGTGCATTACATATTTAGATACAAAACTATACAAATGTGTATACCTGTCTCTTGATGGGAAGCAGCGGATACCAAGAATGCAAGTCCTCAACCGCTCAATAACTATTGCGAGTGCTCTGAAAAAATGAGAAAATAAGGGGGTGAGCAAACAACACGCTCAGTAAGGCAACTACGTAAGTAAGTAGATAGCTCCACTATCTACATGCTCATAATGCCATGCTCTTAAAATCCATTTCTTTTCATTAAAATCTCAAGCACAAAATCATGTATTTCATCATGACTTAGTTTATAAAACTATTCGTGCATATATAAATCATAGAATTCATGCATCAAAGGCATTTTATGTGACATCATTAAATCATACTTAGCATGAATTAAATCAGGATCATAAATTAGTTCATGCCATGTAAATCAAATCATGAGAGACAAATCTTTTCATGAATTTATAATTAAAGCATGAAAAATTCATCATTCTGCTGCATTTAAATCATTTCATTAAAACTGCAGTATAAACTAACCCTTCCAGGTCAATCATCTCATAAAACAATTCATTAAAATTCATTATAAAACTTTGGTTATAAAACCACCCTTCTTTCAGGGTCACATATCATAAAATCATAAAATCGAGGGCCTGACCCCTCCCTCGGATCTACCCTGGTCTATCGACCAATAGTTATATCACGAGAGACAAGTAGGTGACTATCAGTAACAACATAGGACTATGGCCATAACCTCGTGATCCCTGGTAACACAGTACCTAGTGGGCGGGGTATCACACCTGAAACGGGAGGTGGGTCGTCCTACCCGCCAGAACATCATAACAATAGGATTGCGAGGGCAAGGCTTGCTGCCTCGTGGCTAATGCCACTCCACTCCAACAATCCCCACGATACAGCGTACTCCGCATGATATACAAGGTATAACGTACTCCGTGAACCCAAGCTCAATCAGGGGTGCCGACAATAGGTCTTATCCACCCATATCATCTCTGTCTCAGTATGCACGTGTGAACATATCATCTCACTGTGACACGCAGTCCACAGGAGGCTCCAACATGGCTGCATGTCATATAAATCCCTGTGTGAACGAAGCTCTAGCATGGCTCCATGCATATTAATGATATCAAAAAATCTAGTGCGAGCGAAACTCTAGCACGGTGTGATAAAAATTAGTAAAATCTGCGTACGAGTAACACTCTAGTACGACTTTAACATGAGTTATAAATCCATATAAAATCACGTGCAAGCAATGCTCCAGCACGAATGAATGCTCAAGTAAATCAAAACTTCGTATGAGTAACGCTCTAGTATAGTTTATGCATAAATACAACAAATCTCCTACGAGTTACACTCCAGCATGGCTTTTATACAATATCATTTCAAAACAGGATGCGAGCTAAGCTCCAGCACTTCTCATGCATGTCAAATCATTAAAACTAGTGTGAGCAATCGCTCCAGCACCTTTTTATGCATATCAGTCAAAATAGGGTGCGAGCTAGGCTCCAGCACTTCTCATGCATTTCACAAGAATAAAAAAATCAGTGCGAGCAACCGCTCTAGCACATTTCATGCATATGATGTCACACAAGTCGGTGCGAGCAACCGCTCTAGCACATTTTATGCAAATTCACAAACGTAGATATAGTACGAGCTATGCGCCAGCACTATCTGTTTTCATATAAACTTGATAGTTTGCCTATTTTCCAAAGAAATTCCATTTAAATATGAATAACACTTACGTAGTGTTATTTTGTGAAATTTGTACAATTACTGGCCAATCTACCAATTTACTTTGTGTTGAGTTAATATATTTTGAAATGAAAAAACAAGTAAATTCAATAATATAGAAATGATTTAAAACATGTTTAGAGGTTATCAGTACCAAAAACTAAGTATTTAAGGATGAGAGATCGATCTGGTGAGATGAGGATCGATCTCCTGGGTTTTCTAATATGAGAGATCGATCTCATGGGAATATGAGATCGATCTGCTAAAAGATTGAAATCTCAAAGAAACTATATAAGATGTTGAGGAAGCAGAGATCGATCTGTAAGGGTTATAAGATCAATCTGTTTATTACAGAATGTCTGTGAGATCGATTTGGTCTAAGAAGAGATCGATCTCCTCTAAAACAAAAGGTAAAGGTAGTAGATCGATCTGTAGATCGATCTATGCTCAAACAGAGAGTTTATGAGATCGATCTCCTGAGGACAGAGATCAATCTCCTCAAAGTCAGAGAGTTAAGGAGATCGATCTAGGTTGCTTAGAGATCAATCTCCTCTCTATGAGTATACTAGCTAGATCGATCTAGAGATCAATCTTGCCTCAAACAGAGAGATTGAAAGATCGATCTGCTAGTTCAACAGATCGATCTTCACTAACATTTTCAAATTGTAAGATCGATCTCTACAAATAAGAGATCAATCTCCATGCTTCAAGTTGCCTTGTAATCGCACGAAATTAAACTAAGAGATCGATCTGGCACTCTACTGGAGGTTCCCAACGGCTCTTTCTGCAAAATCTTCAATGGGAAAAACAGCATTAAATGCTCCAACTACCAATCCTGCTGTATAAAATCAAGCATTGAAGACACTAAAAAAGTATACACTATTGTTGTAAACTCTGTATATTCTCAAGAATTCTTTTTCAACATTCTCTTTGTCTTCAAACATCATTTATTGATATTGTTGTAAAAATCTTTGAGTAAAAGCTATTTTTATCCTACCCTCAAAAGAAAGTTTCACTTTGTATTCACATTAAATTAAGAGAGAAGAGGATAGTTCTTTTGTGAGTTAACTTTGTAAAGGGTGAATATTTCTTTGTGTAAAAAGGGTAGAGAGGTTATTCCTTAACCTGTAAAAGGGAGATTGTAACATCCATTGATAGAGTGAAAGAAAGCTATTGACAAGGAGGTCAAGAAGAGATGACGTAGGCAAGAGATTGGCCGAACCTCTGTAAACTACTGAGTTTTCTATTTCCTTCCCTTATCTTCTTTTGATTTATTGCATTACATTATATTAATTATTCTTTACTTGCAATCAGATCTAATTAAGTTTAAATTTCCTATTAACTTTAGAAAATCGATTCACCCCCCTCTCGGTAGAGCCAACAATTGGTATCAAAGTAAGGACTCTTTGATCATAAAGGAATAACTTCCTAAGAGTTAAAAACGATCTAATGGCTCACACCAATGTAGCAACCAATCTAGTAGGAGAGGGGCATTCTACAGTTAGGCCTCCTATGTTCAATGGTGAACATTATGCTTATTGGAAAACTAGGATGATGCTTTTCATTCAAGCAAATGATTATGAGGTATGGAGGATTATAATTAAAGGACCTCAAATCCCAACTAAAAGAATAGAGGGAAGAGATATCCCTAAAGAAGAAGATGAGTGAGATTCAAATGATGTAAAATGTGCTCAGCTAAATACAAAGGCCATGCACACCCTATTTTGTGCTTTAGGGCCAAATGAGTATAATAGAGTCTCCGGTTGTGATAATGCCAAACAAATTTGGGATAAATTGGGAATAACTCATGAAGGCACAACTCAAGTAAAAGACACTAAAGTAGGAATGCTCACACATGATTATGAGCTATTTAGGATGAAAGAAGGAGAGACAATTAGTGACATGTTCACTAGATTCACTAATGTGATAAATGGGCTAAAATCCTTAGGAAAAATTTATTCAAATATAGAAATGGTCAAGAAAATATTGAATAGTCTACCAAAATCATGGGAAGCTAAAGTCACTGCAATTGAGAAAACTAAAGATCCCCACACACTATCACTAGATGAATTAATAGGGTCACTACTCACATATGAAATGAAGCTAAGGAGAAATGAAGAGCCACCCAAGAAAGTGGGAGTAGCTCTGAAATCTACGACTCAAGAGGAGAATAAAAATGAGAGTAGTAGTAAAGAAGATCTTGAAATGGCAATGTTTGCTAAAAGATTTAATAAATTTATGAGAATGAGAGCAAGTGGTAGTGGTAGGAGAAACCACAAGAAAGACCAAGAAGAGTTAGGTAGAAAAGATACTATTGTGTGTTATGAATGTAAAAAACCAAGACATATTAAATTTAACTGCCCTCTTCTTAAGAGATCAAATGATAGGTATCACAAAAAAGGCAATGATGGCAACATGGAGGGACAGTGATAGTTCCGATGATGATTCAAATAAGGATATTGCCAATCTATGCTTCATGGCTATTGAAGATGAAAAGGTAACTTCAGACCTCAATGAATATTCTTTTAATGAATTGCAAGATGCTTTTGATGATCTTGCATTAGAATATGAATGCATGAGTATGAAGTACAAAAAATTAATATCTAAATTAAAGAAAGAAAATGAGTTAATACTAAAGGATAAGATAGAATGTGAAAAGAGATTAGAGAATACAAATCTTTAAATTTATTACCTAAAAGAAAAAAATAGTAACTTACATAATTCTTTCACTAGATTTTACATAGGTCAACAAAAATTAGATAACATGCTAGAAACTCAAAGGGCATTCTTTAATAAGAATGGATTAGGATATGATGGAAAAAGTGGAGAGACTCACCTCAAAAGTTTCATAGCTAGAAGGAATATGCAAAAACCCTTTACTATTTGTTCACATTGTAATAAAAAGGTTCATGCATCATATAGTTGTAATGTGAAAATGACCACATTTAGAGGAAAATAGTGAAAAGAATTTGGGTTCCAAAAAAGGTAGTTAATTCAAAAGATATTAATACTATAGTAAAATGGATCCCAAAGGGATCAAGAATTGTATTCAC
This sequence comes from Firmiana major, assembly GCA_033439115.1. Lineage (NCBI taxonomy): Eukaryota > Viridiplantae > Streptophyta > Magnoliopsida > Malvales > Malvaceae > Firmiana > Firmiana major. The sequence goes on along the minus strand of CM065896.1, from coordinate 58,677,507 downwards.
TAACTCCAAAGGACCCAAGAAAATTTGGGTACCTAAGACATGAATTTGAATTTTGATTATAGGTGATTGAGCATTGCCACAAAGCAAAAACAAAGGAAGCTTGGTACTTGGACAGTGGATGCTCAAGACACATGATCGATGATAGAAGCCACTTCAATTCATTTAAATCAAAAGTTGGTGGAGAAGTCACATTTAGGGACAACTCTAAAGGCCAAGTTGAAGGAAGTGGTTCAATAGGTAATGACTACTTTTCATTAGAAAAAGTGTTGCTTGTTAGGGGTCTAAAACATAATTTACTAAGTATTGGTCAACTTTGTGACAAAGGTTACAAAGTAATTTTTGATTGCTTGAAATGTCATGTTATAGATCCTAAATCTAATAAAGTTATTTTTCTAGGTCATAGGCAAGGTAACATATACATTGTTTATCTAAATGAACTTAAAAATGAAAATATATTCCTTATGGTAGACAAAGAAAAAGAACCTTGGTTGTGGCATAGAAGATTAGGTCATGCTAGCATATATGTGTTATCTAAGCTAGCTAGAAAAGACCTTGTTATAGGATTACCTAAGTTGTCCTTTGACTATGACAAAATATGTGAAGTTGTGTTAAAGGAAAACATAAAAGGACAACATTTAAACCTAAACATAGTGTATCAACCACTAAGCCTCTCCAATTACTTCATCTAGATCTATTTGGACCAACTAGAACAACAAGTCTAGGTGGGAAATATTATGGGTTTGTAATTATAGATGATTACACTAGGTTCACTTGGGTGTTCTTCTTGAGAGTAAAAAATGAAGCCTTAGAAAAATTCATTGTCTATACAAAAGTGGCCCAAAATAAAAAAGGTTACACTATAACTAGTATTAGAAGTGATCATGGCAAGGAGTTTGAAAATATTGGATTCGATGAATATTGCAATGATCAAGGAATTAGTCATAATTTTTCAACCCCTAGGACACCACAACAAAATGGGGTAGTTGAGAGAAGAAATAGAACATTTGAAGAAATGGCTAGAACCATGTTGTGTGAAAATAACTTACCTAACTATTTTTGGGCTGAAGCTATAAATACATCTTGCTATATCATTAATATAGCTATTATTAGACCAATTTTAAAGAAAACCCCTTATGAGCTTTACAAGGGAAAGAAGCCTAATATTAGCTATTTTCACCCCTTTGGTTGTAAATGCTTTGTCTTAAATAATGAAAAAGACAATTTAGGAAAATTTGATGCCAAGAGTGATGAGGGAATCTTTTTAGGATATTCTTTGAATTCAAAGGCATATAGAGTATAAAACAAAAGAACATTGATGGTTGAAGAATCAATTCATGTAATATTTGATGAGTCAAATGATTTATCTAAAAGTTCATCCAATGATGAGGATATTGAAATATTTGATGAAAACTTGAAAGAAACCTCAAACATAGAGAATGATCTATTAGAAAAACTTAACATTAATTAAGAGGATGAAGAGGAACTAGAAATATTAGAAAGAGAGTCTAGAGCACCAAGAGAATTAGGATATATAAAAGATTGTGAAATAGTAGGAGATCCAACTCTTGGAGTTAGAACTAGATCATCTCTAAGGAATGTGTGTCAATATATAGCCTTTGTATCTCAAATTGAACCTAGAAATGTCAATGAAGCTTTAGATGATAATAATTGGTTTTTAGCTATGCAAGAAGAACTAAATCAATTTGAGAGAAGCAAAGTATGGAAACTAGTTCCTAGACCTAGTGATCACTCTATAATTGGAACTAAATGGATCTTCAAGAACAAGATGGATGAAAATAATATGATCATAAGAAACAAAGCTAGACTAGTTGCACAAGGCTTATCCACGGGGGCGCGTGCTCCAGTGGCTGGTGGTCCTCACGGGGTCGGCTTCCTTCGCCGGCCCTCGCTTGGGGTCATGGTCAATCGCCGTTGAGGGAAAGGGCTCCCTCGGTTCGGCTTCGTTTTTCGTTTCTTCAGTTCGCATTTTTTTTGCGAAAATTCCTTTTTCATTTTTTAATTATATTTATTTATTTATAATTTATTTTTATTATTATTTTAATCATTATTTTATTATTATTTTCTAAAATATCTTTAAAAAAATATTATTTTATTCATTTATTCAATAAATGAATTTCTCGATCTTACTTCGGCTTTTCGATATATTTTTTCACTATTTTCGGGATCGTTTTTCGAAGTAAAAATTTCAAAAATATTAAATAAATTTATATCTTGATCAATTGGACTCAAAATTTAATTATTTCTTCGTTATTGATCAAGATTTCTCAATCACATATTTTTAATTAAATTTTCTTATCCCGATTAATATAGAATTTTTGGTCTTTTAACCATTTTACCCTTCACGTGTTCGGGAATACCATTTAAATCCTTTTTGCATTTTAAATGCACTAAAAAATTTCTATTCATTCCATTTGCTCTTACGATAAAAATCGGGTTTTATAATTGATTTTTTCGTAGTGTGAGGGCTAAGACCTATGGCAAGCACCCAACCATGAGGCAGGGTGTACGTTCTACAGGGCGTGTGGCATGGAGTACACTGTACCGTGTGTTGTTGTGGAGTTATGGAGGAGAGTTGTTGATAGCTGGCGGTTGTGATGGACCGACCCCCCTCCCGTTACAACAGTAGTGTTTGCGTGGAAGGTATGGCGCCACTACTTGTATGGCGAGAAGTTTCAGATATTTACCGACCATAAGAGCCTCAAGTACCTGTTCTCACATAAGGAGCTGAACATGAGATAGAGAAAATGGTTAGAGCTTTTGAAGGACTATGATTGTGAGATACTTTATCATCCAGGTAAGGCTAATGTTGTAGTAGATGCTTTGAGTAGGAAGAGCCTGGGGATGGTATCGTATATGATGGTCAGGGAGCACGAGTTGCTAGAGCAGTTTGCTAGCCTCAGTTTGGGAGTTGTGCCTTCGGACATGGATGTGGATTGTATGATTGTGAGTCTACGCTTAGAGCTGGATCTATTGGATAGGATCAGATAGGCTCAGCAGACTGATGTGTATTGCATCGATGTGATGGGTCAGATACAAAGGGGCACAGTGACTGATTTTGAGTTGAGTTCTGATGGACTACTGAGGTTCAGAGGTAGACTGTGTGTTCCCGAGGACCCAGAGCTCAGGAGATTGATGTTGTCAGCAGCTCATTCATCAAGGTACACGTTCCATCCGGGGAGTGACAAGATGTATCAGAACCTCCGAAAGGTGTACTGGTGGTTGGGTATGAAAAAGGATGTTGAGGATTTTGTGGCGAGATGTCTTGTATGTCAGCAGGTGAAGGTAGAGCATCAGAGACTTGCTGGGTTATTGCAACCTCTACCTATACCGACATGGAAATGAGAGCATATCATCATGGATTTCGTGATGGGTTTATCAAGGACCCGGAGGAATCACGATGCTATATGGGTGATCGTTGATAGACTGACGAAGTCAGCCCACTTCTGTAAGACCCGAATTTAATTAAAATATGAAATGAATGAGTATTCGTGAAGGAAAGTCGGGTTAAATTAATCCCGAACATGTGTAAGGGCAAAATGGTCAAAAGATCGAAAGTCGGTATAATTTCGATAAGAAAATTTTAATTTAAAATAAGGATGTAAGATATCTTGATCGATAATGAGGAAATTATACAATTTGGGTCAATTGATCAAGATTCAAAAATTTTAAAAATACCGAAAAATTACTGGAACGATATCTCGAAAAGCGCGAAGAAATAATATCGAAAATTTGAAGAAAAATATATTTAATAAATTAAATTTAAATTAAATAAATTAAATTAAAATAAAAATAATATAAGTGTAGATATTTTAGATTTTATGGTATCAGAGCCGCAATTGGTCTGATGTGTGTCAGTGTCAGTAATTAGGAAATTACATCCCCGTGTTACTGTGCTTGGTTAGATACAATAGTGTATATCGAGATGTGTTTTGACTAAGAAATGGTCGAGAATGCAGGAATGCTTAATATGAGTCGCGTTAGAAGAGATAGTGCACGAGGCAGAGGTCGTAGAGGTAGACCTGAGTCTGCTAAATCGTGCTGAGTTGACCTATGAGAATCAGTATGAGATTGAAATAGAGGCTAATGTTGAGCTTGCCTCACAGAGTTCGACAGAGTGATCGGATAGTATTGAGACACACTTCGCAAGATTGGAGCGGAGTGTGGAGATTATTTTGAGGAGCTAATTGCTCAGATTATGAATAAGATCAGAGGGCGCAGCGGAGCATTGGTGGAAGTCCGCTCGACCCATCTTAAGTATTAAACATCCATAGCTAAGATGAGAAATCTTATTGGATATATTCCGATGACAGGATATCCCGGACATGATTTAAAGGAAAAATTTCTTACACTGCCCAGGAATACTAAATTGATTATGAGTATGAAACTCAGTTATATTTTTTGGCAGATATTACCTCGACATTATGAACAAGTGATAGTCGAGATGTCTAAAAGTTCATGAAATGGCTCAACTTTTTAATTTGAGTCCAATTGGCCCGTGAGGTATTACTTATACCGAGGCAGTGCGCAGATTTACAGTTGGGTAAATAAGAACATGAATTGCACGCCTCTGAGATTGGGAAAGGTAGTGAGGGCTGAAATAGAGACAGAAAAGAGAATCGAGAAATGACAGAGATGTTAAAAATGGGAAAATGGTAATTGGTAAAAGAGTTAATTTGATGAGTCATGGAGTAAGATAATTGGTAAGGCCCCAGTGCATCCAATTTTGGCACTCTTGAGGGACATTGTGATTTGAGGACCCCGACCTGCTACGAAGCAGAGTAGCAGTGTAAGTACTGTAAGCAGTATGGGATGTGTGGTGGATACCACGGAAAGAGGGTCTATATCTACACTGTATTGATAAAAATGGCCGTTAAGTGTGATAAGATGGACCATTGATTTTGATTGCACAGAGTTGGGCGAGATCGCCCCACAGAAAGGTAAAGAGACAGAGAAAGAACTTCGTTGGTATAGCTGCAACGAAAAAGGAGGCAATAGCCGAAAAGAAAAAGGAAAGTAAGTTGTTGGACGAAGGCGAGAGGATGTCTTGGACCAGGACACTATTGATGTTTCATGGATGTGGTGTGAGATACCACACTTGTTATGAATAATGAAGTACATATGTTCATTAATCCTGGTGCCACACATTTATTCATACCGCCTTCATTCACATATAAGTAAGAAAAATGCATGAATGCCTACATCATTGGACACAATACTGATAAATGAGAACCCCAATAGAGGAGGATTAATTAACGGAATATGGATATAAAGATTTTAAGTGTCTCTAGGGGATGTATAAATATTGTAGACATTTTATAAATGACTGGAGAAGAAATAAGTACTGTGGTAAATGTATGGTGGGACTGGCATTGACGCACAGCCCAATTTGTTAGTGGAGTGTGGTCACGATCAGAGGACAGATAAGAATTTAATGAAGAAAATAACAAAACGCGAAAAATTAACTCTGATTTTTGGGTAGTTCGGGTCGTGACAACTTCCTAGCTATGAGAGCTACCGATACTCTAAGTACGTTGGTAGGGTTGTATGTACGAGAGGTAGTGAGGTTACATGGTGTATAAGTGAGCATAGTCTCTGATAGGGATTCCGGCTTCACTTCCCATTTTTGGGAACATTTTCAAGAAGCCATGGCAACCTGGTTGAGTTTGAGCACAGCTTTCCATCCTCAGACAGATGGTCAGTCAAAGAGGACTATACAGACTCTGGAAGATATGTTGAGAGCATGTGTTCTAGACTTTGGAGGCTCTTGGGATGATCACTTGCCACTAGCCGAGTTCGCTTACAACAACAGTTCTCATTCGAGTATCGGGATGGCACCGTATGAGGCCTTGTATGGTCATAGATGTCGTTCCCCTATTGGGCGGGAAGAAGTGGGTGACCGAAACATTTTGCTCCTGATTTGGTTACACAGGCTAGTGAGGATGTCCGATTGATAGTTGAGAGATTGAGGATAGCTCAAAGTCGACAGAAGAGCTATGCTGAAAGGAGACGCAGGCCACTTGAGTTTGCAGTTGGTGAGTCCGTGTTTCTAAAAGTTTCTCCTTCCAATGGTATAGCGAGGTTTAGAAAGAGGGGTAAGCTGAGTCCTCGCTACATTGGACCTTTTGAGATACTTGATCGAGTGAGAGATAAGGCTGATAGGTTGGCATTACCACCAGAATTGTCAGGCGTGGATAACGTCTTCCACATTTTGACGCTTCAGAAGTATCACCCGAATCTGGCACATGTGATTAGTTATGAGCCGTTAGAGCTCAGTGAGGACATGTCATTTGTTGAGAGGTTGATTCGGATACTAGATAGGAAGGAGAAGTTTTTGAGGTTGAAGACTATCGGGTTAGTGAAGGTTCTATGGCAGCATCACACTTCTGACAAGGCTACTTGGGAGTTAGAGAGCTTGATGTGAGAGAAGCACCCCCAGTTGTTTGATGATTGATTTGGTTCTAATTTGGAAGACCAAATTCTTTTAGCTGGGGAGGATTGTCAGACCCGTGTTCTCGATTTATGTATGTAGCTTGTTCCTTATGATTCCTATGTGTATGAACACTTTATTTTCATGGTTGAATTCTAAGAAGAGTATTTACTATCATGCAATTGACAATTAAAGAATAAAAATGCATGTAAGCTACATCAAAGCCAAATAAGGGCCGAGATGGCCATAGGCCAAGCTAAAAAGGGATCAAAATCAAGTTGACTGAAAATAAGAAAAGATAGTGGGTATATGAAGGAAAGTCGGGTTAAATTGGTTTCGAACAAGTGCAGGGGTAAAACGATCAAAAGACCAAAATTCGGTATAAATTCGATACAAAAATTTCATTTAAAAATATAGATTTGAGAAATCTTGATCAATAATGAGGAAAATATTGAAATTTGAGTCTAATTGATCAAGATATGAATTTATTGGAATTAATCGAAATTTTCACCTCGAAAAACTATCCCGAAAATATTGAAAAAATATACCGAAAAGATAAAATAAGACAGATAAATTCATTTATTGATTAAATGAATTAAATATGATTTTTTGAGATATTTTGGGATTTTTGTATAATATTTTAATTATTAAAATAATAATAAAATAAATTATAAATAATTAAATAAAAAAAGAAATCAGAAACGTGAAACTGGAACGCGAACCAGAGGAGGAAACCGACTCTCCTCTGATTCTCTTTGCCGACGACGACACAGAGGCAGATGGCACGAGGGGTGCTTGGCGAAGGGACGACTGGCACCGAGAGAATGATTGACAGCCACCACGCGCCTGGAATAGCCATCGATGAGGAGATCGGAGAAGGGGGAGGCCGCGAGAGAAAATGGTAAATCAAGCGGAATTCGACATCGATCTACCCCAGCCCAGGCCAAAAAAAGGCTCTAGAAGCGAAGCCGAGCCATTGGCGGTGGAATCGGTCAGAGAATAGGCCGACAGCACCGACAACGACAAAAGGAGACTGAACCGGACAGCCGGTTCACGGAAAAGAAACTGCGCTGAACCGGACCGGACCGGTTCAGCTAAGGAGAAAAGGGAGAAAAAGAAAAAAAAAGAAAAAAGGGGAAGATTTTTGAGGATACACCAGACTTCAGGCAAGTCGGTAAGAGGTCAAAAGTGATCGATTTGATTTCCAAGAAATTTATTTAAATTATATTTGATCGAAAATTAACCCGAAATTTAATATAAAAATTATGCAGTTCGATGATAACTTTCGAACGTGAGCCGATCGACCTCCGATTTGTGCACCATCGGATAATTTCGGGTAAGTACAGCTCATTTACGACAATAGTATGATTATTGCACAATTTGAATTTAGTTTGCGAAATTTGGATTAATTTCTGCATAAAATAAATTATATCTGAATTTTTGAATTAACTGTCGTAAATGATATAAGGCTATCCAAAGAGTTTGGAACAAAAACCAATGGGTATTGATAGGCCCAATGAGCCAATAGACCCTGATGAAGGGAATTAATAAGTGAAAAACGGGCTTAAGACAGAATTAAGCCCAATTAAAGTGTTTAAGGCCCAATAAGAGTAAGCGGGCTCATTTAAGTGAAATAGACTGTATTAAATGTGTAATACAGTAGGAAAAGAATAATTAACCCAGTGAATGGTTAAATGAAGTTTCGGAGTCATATTGAGAGTTGACCAGACTGCGAGATTTGAGTAGCATAGAGGAAGTGAGGTCACGCGACGTGATCCGAGGTAAAGGACTTTTGCTAGTTAGAGATATCTGTGCATATTTTCGTTTGCTTTTACATTCACTGAAATTTTTTGAGGGTCAGAGAAAATCAATAATATTTATAGGGACTCGCAATGGGTAAAATACGATTTTACCCCTAGTTAGGTAAAAAGTCAACTTTTGGGAAAAGTTGTAAAAAGCATGGAAACAATGTTTTTGAGTGTTTTTACTATTGTGTAGCAGAAGAGTACGTAGATGAGCTAATGTTTTAAGGTTGATGTAGACTAAGCACAATTTATAGTGTTGATTTTCATGTTTTGAAACATCCCTATTTTTAAAGAGCCATCTACCGAATTATGTGAAAACATTCGTGCTGGAGCACAGCTCGTACTTGATTTCAGATAGTGAGACTCGCACTACATTTATCTCACATGCATGATAGACTACTGGAGCATTGCTCGTACTCAGTTTTATGTGATTTGTGCATGATAGAGTGCTGCAGCGATTGGCTCGTACTCGAGTATTACATGAGATGCTTGACAGAGTGCTAGAGCGTTTTTGGTACTCGATTCTTCATGATTTATATATGACATAGTACTTGAGCGATTTGCTAGTACTTGATTTAAATGAGAATTATGCCTGACCTAGTGCTGGAGGTTTACTCGCACTAGTGTTTGATGTTTTGACATGCATATACAGTGTTTAGAGGAGGAGCATTGACTGTGAGTCACATTCAAGACGCGTAGTGTAGTTTTTACGTGATATATAGACATGTTAAAAAAATCGTGATGATTTACTTATGTAGACTGAGTGTCACACTAGAGATGTTCGCACGTGGATTTAAAGACATGGCATTCATTTTTTCGTGGTATGAGGGCTTAAGACCTATGGCAGGCACCCCGACCATGAGGCAAGGTCCACGGGTGTACGTTGTACCGTGCGTGTGGCATGGAGTACACTGTACCGTGTATTGTTGTGGAGTTATGGAGGAGAGTTGTTAATAGCTGGCGGTTATGATGGACCGACTCCCTTCTCGTTACAGCACTGATAACCTGCACACCGAGTACTGTGTTGCCTGAGATTTCACACATTAGGGTATGGCCATAGTCCAGGAGATATTGCATTTAGCCACTGAGTCTCGCATGATATATCACATGTATTTATGTTACGATGGGTCAGAACCCGGTTGTTGTGTTGTGTTGTGATATGCCATATTTATTGTGTTTTGAATGTAAATGGCATATTTTATATAAAGGCATTCCAAAATGATAAATATGCACTGTTTTGCATGAATGCCTATGATTTATAACTCAGCATGTGTTTAGTACATGGGATTTTAAATCTGTACTATTATTATATATATTTTGAAACATGCTTTTGAATTGAGAAAAGGAAAGGAAAAGCAATATTTTCAGTAGATAGTATGGATGTCTACTTGCTTGCCTGATTTCCTTACTGAGCCAGATAGCTCACCCCTTTCATTTTCCCCCCTCTCTACAGATCATCATCAGTAGATTGAGTCGGCTGAGGTATAGCATTCCTTTTGACCGATGCCATTTCCCATCTAGCGAAAGGTATACACGATGCGTACTCTTTTGTATCTGAACAATGTATAAACACAGTGATGTACACGTTTTAATATTGGGGATGTAATTATATTAAAGTATATGAATTTACTTACAAGAAAAGTGTACATACAGTCGATAAATATTTATAATGGAATGCATGCATGATATGAAAAAGAATGGTAAGGTATGTATAGAGGAGGAGACTAATGCCTAATCACAGCCCAACTGTCAAGGAGAGAAAGGTAATTAAAAAGCGAAAATTTTATTGTGGTTTTTGGTAAGTCACGGAAGGAGGTCGTGTCACATTATATCCAAAGACGGAGTGTCAATTGATCCCTCCAAGGTTGAAGCAGTACTAAAATGGGAGAAACCAAGGACTGTGATCGAGATTCAGAGTTTTCAGGGGCTGGCGGGGTACTACTGAAGATTTGTAGAAGGATTTTCCAAAATAGCAGCTCCATTGACTAACTCACGCGTGAAGGAGTTCCCTTTTTATGGTTTGAAGCATGTGAGCAGAGTTTTCAGGAGCTCAAATAGAGATTAACTACCGCACTCGTCCTGAAGATTTCAAGTGGTTCAGGGGGATTTGTGGTATATTGTGGATTTTCTCACCAAGGTTTGGGATGTGTACTTAAGCAGAACGGTCGAGTAATAGCTTACGGTTCCAGACAATTAAAGGACCATGAGCGAAATTATCCCACTCATGACCTGGAATTAGCAGCTGTAGTATTTGGCTTGAAGATTTAGCGGCATTATCTATATGATGAAAAATTTCAGGTTTTCACTGACCATAAAAGCATAAAGTATATATTTGATCAAAAGGAGCTTAACATGAGACATAGATGGTGGATAGAGCTCTTTAAGGATTATGACTAAGAGATTTTGTGTAAGACTCGATTTTTTTCATAAGAGCAAATGGAATGAATAGAAATTTTTGAGTGCATTTAAAAGTGCAAAAGGATTTAAATGATATTCCCGAACACGTGCAAGGGTAAAACAATCAAAAGACCGAAATTCGGTATTCATCGAGACAAGAAAATTTAATTAAAAATATGGGATTGAGAAATCTTGATCAATAACGAAGAAATAATTAAATTTCGGGTTAAATTAATCAAGATATGAATTTATTGGAATAAACCAAAATTTTTGTATCGAAAAATAATCTCGAAAATAATCAAAAAATATACCGAAAAGGCAAAATCGGATTGATAAATTCATTTACGGAATATATGAATAAAATAATAATTTTTTTAGATATTTTGGGATTTTAATATTATTTTAATGATTAAAATAATATTAAAAATAAATTATAAATAAATAAATAAAGTAAAAAAAATGAAATGGGAAATCTGATTTCGGGAAACAGAGAGAAAAGAAACAAAAAACGAAGAGGGAAATGGCAAAAATGTGGGAGAGGAACCAAGGGAGTCGGTTCCCTCCGATCCGACGACCACCGGCGGGGTTGAGGGGCTGGCGAAGGTAGCCCCACACCAGACGAACCACCAGCGGCCAAGATGAGCCACGGAGACCGTCGAAAAATGTCAGATCGACGGAAAGAGTGCCGCGGGAGATAAGCTGGATTCGCCGGTGATGGCACCGATTCGAGCCACACCAAGGCCCGATTTTGGAAGCCCAAGTCGTGGCGCATCGATTGGTGTCGAAATCGCACCGGGAATCAACCAGACGGCGTCGAAAGGACCAAATGATGTCGAATCAGACCGAACCGCTGGATCGAACTAGTCTAAACCGAGTTGAACCGGACCGGACTGGTTCAGCCAAAAAAAGAAAAAAATAAAGAAAAAGAGGAAAAATTGAGAAAAATTTCAGTGATCCAATTGAGCTACGGGTAAGTCGGTAAGCGGTCAATTTGACCAATTTAAATTTTGAAATATTTAATTTGATTAATATCCGACTGGAAATTTACCCGAAAAAATATTTAATTGTGTAGCTCGACAATTGGCATCCACCGAGAGCTCGAGTCAGCTTCGATCTTTGTACTATCATGAAATCTCGGGTAAGTAACCCTTATTTATGACAATTTTGCATCGTTATACGTGTTAAAAATTATCGCATGAATTACAGATTTAATTTCCACATAAATGAATTAAATTTTGAAAATTTGAATAAATTGTCGTAAATACTAAATTGAGATCTTCGAGAATTTAGAACGAGGTCCAATATACATTGATGGGCCCAATGAGCCCAATAGGCCTCGATAATGTGAATAGTGAATGGGAAACGGGCTTAAGGCCGATTAAGGCCCAGTCTGGTACAATCGGGCCCAATATGGGTAAACGGGCCTAATGATTTAAATTAAGCCCAGAAAATATGAAATACAATTTCAATATTATTGTATTTGACCTGATGAATGTGTATCCGCAGTTCCGGAGATTGGATTGGAAGCAAATCGGACTGCGTGAGGAGTCATCAGTGGAAAGGTCAGACTGTACAGAAAAATAAGGTAAGGGAATTGTGTGAGTAGCTAGAGGTAGCTACGCGTATTTTAATAGCTTTTCTGTACACTGATTATGTATGTATACACGGTTATTGTATAAAAGTCCTAAAAGTGGTTTAAATGATTTTAAGGATCGAAATAGGTAAAACGACTATTTTACCCCTATTGAGGGAAGTTCACCTAAGGATGGTGAAAGCATGACATGCATGAAATGCATGATTTAAGGAAATTTCTAATTTAAGGGATTTTATTGGTTTTTAAGCAAAGTAAATCGATAGATTGGCCAGTAATTGCATAAATTTCACAAGATAACACTACGTAAGTGTTATTTATATTTGAATGAAATTTCTTTGGAAAACGACCAACTATCAAGTTTATATGGAAACAGATAGTGCTGACACATAGTTCGCACTATATCTGCATTTGTGAGTGTGCATAAATGTGCTTGAGCGGTTGCTCACACCAATTTGTGTGACATCATATGCATGAAATGTGCTAGAGCGGTTGCTCGCACTGATTTTTCTATTGTGAAATACATGAGAAGTGCTGGAGCCTAGCTCGTACTCTGTTTTGACATGTTTTGACTTGTTTTGACGTGGTATGCATAAAATGGTGCTAGAACGATTGCTCGCACTAGTTTTTATGATTGACGTGCATGAGAGGTGCTGGAGCCTAGCTCGCATAATTGCATAAAAGTCGTGCTGGAGTGTGACTCACACGAGATTTGATTTAATTATGTATAAAGCCGTGTTGGAGTGTAACTCGCACGAGATTTGATTTACTTGAGCATTCATTTGTGCGGGAGCTTGCTCACACAAAGTTTTATATGGTTTTTATAATTCATTTGAATGTCGTACTGGAGTTTTTCTCGTACGGGGTTTTCACTGAGTTTTAATTCATATCCGTACTAGAGCATTGCTTGTACGTGGATTTTACTTGAATTTATAATTAGTTTAAGTCGTACTGGAGCACTGCTCGTACACAGATTTTACTGACTATTATGAAACTGTGCTAGAGTTTCGCTCGTACGAGGTTTTCAGATATCATGAATATGCATAGAGCCGTGCTAGATCTTCGTTCGCACAGGGATTTATATTACATGCATATAGCCCTGTTTGAGCCTCCTATGGACTGTGTCACAGTAAGTTGATATGCTCACACGTGCATATTGAGACAGAGATGATATGGGTGGATAAGACATATTGCAGGCACCCCTGACTGAGCTTGGGTTCACGGAGTACGTTATACCGTGTATATCACGCGGAGTACGCTGTACCGTGGGGATTGTTGGAGTGGAGTGGCATTAGCCACGAGGCAGCAAGCCTTGCCCTCGCAATCCTGGTGTTATGCTGTTTTGGCAGGTAGGACGACCCACCTCCCGTTTCAGGTGTGATACCCCGCACACTAGGTACCGTGTTGCCAGGGATCACTAGGATATGGCCATAGTCCTTGATGTTACTGATATAATCAGCTGCTTGTCTCACATGATATAACTATTGGTTAATAGATCAGGGTAGACCCGAGGGAGGGGTCAGGCCCCCGATTTTATGATTTTTACTATGCTAATTTATGTTTTAAAGGATCTTATGACATGTGACCCTGAAAGAAGGGTGGTTTTATAACTGAAGTTTTATAATGAATTGTTTTATGAGACGATTGACCCGGAAGGGTTAGTTTATATTGCAGGTTTAATGAAATGATTTAAATGCAGTAGCATGATGTTTTTTCCATGCTTTTATTTCAAATTCATGATTTGTCTTACATGACATGAAAGAATGCATGATTTTGATTAAATTCATGCTAAGTATGATTTACTGATGTCACATAAAATACCTTTGATGAATGAATTACATGATTTTTATATGCATAAATAGTTTTGATAAACTATGTCATGGATGTATGAACGATTTTGTGCTTGATGATTTTAATGAAAAGAAATGGATTTAAGGGCATGGCATTATGAGCATGTAGATAGTGGAGCTATCTACTTACTTGCATAATTGCCTTATTGAGCGTGTGGTTTGCTCACCCCCTTATTTTCCCATCTTTTTAGAGCACTCATAGTAATTAGTAAGCGGCTGAGGACTTGCGTGTATTGATATCCGTTGCTTCCCATCGAGAAACAGGTATACACATTTATATAGTTTTGTATCTAAATATGTAATGCACAGTACTGTAAACGGATATGATGTCGGGATGTAGAGTTATAAATACCATTGTGTATGTATTTAATTAAAGTCAATGGAAAGTAAACTCTGATATGTGAATGTGATTATGGAAATGGAATGGTAAATAGGTGAGAGGTGACTAACACTGAATCATAGCTCAACTATTTGTAGGATGGTCACGATGAGAGAAAGGTATGAATTAAATAATAAATGAAAAAACGAAAAATTTACTATGATTTTTAGGTAATTTGGGTCGTGACAGGTTTAATGGTATCAAAGCTGAGTTGGCCTGATATGAGTAGGTGTTAGTGCTTAAGGAAGTTTACATCCCCATGTACTGTGCATTGTTTAGATACAATTGTGTATATCGAGATGGAAGTGCAGCTAAGAATTTGGTTTTGAATGCAAGAATAGACTCATTAACTGATAGCCGCTATGACAGAGAGGCGAGTACATGAACTCGAAGCTGTAGAGGTAAGCCTGAGAGTCATACCGAGTCGCCATATGAGACTCTAGATGAGATTGACGTGGAGGCTAATGTTGAGTATACCCCATAGAGTCCGACAGAGAGATTGGACAGAGTCTAACAGAGAGATCGGACAGTATTGAGACACGCTTCGCAATGTTGGAGTGGAGTGTGGAGAATATTATGTGAGCTAATAGCTCAGAGTATGCATGAGATATTGATGGGCGAGTTGGAGCATTGGTGGAAGTCCGCTCGACCCACCTTAAGAGTTAAACATCTAGAATGGACATGGAGAAATATTTCTAGATGTATTCCGGTGACAGAATATCACGAAAATTAGTTAAAGGAAATTACGGATTAAATTATTTACTCTGACCTAGAGGAACTAGTTGATTAATGAGTATGAAACTCAGTTTATATTCCTGGGCAGATATGACTCGGACACGATGAACAGTGAGAGTCGAAATGTCTGAAAGTTCATGGAAGGGCTCAGATTGTCAATTAGAGTCCAATTAGCCCATTAGATATCACTACCTATGCCGAGGCAGTGCACAGATTACAGTTGTGTGAATAAGATTATGAGTTGCACGCCTCTGAGATTGGGAAAGCTAGTAAGGGCCGAAATAGAGACAAAAGAGAATAGAGAATGACAGAGATGTCAGAACAGGAAAAAGGTAGTTTGGTAAAAGCTTTGAGCTGATGAGTCACGGGCTAAGATGATTGGTAAGGCCCCAGTGTATCCAATTACAGTATTTTTGAGGGGTATTGTGATTTGAGGACCCCGACCTGCTCCGTAGTAGTGAGAGCAGTGTAGCAGTGTGAACAATGTAGGATGTGTGGTAGTTACCACGGAAATAAGATGTTGGACGAAGGCAAGTGTATGCCTTGGACCAGGACACTATTGATGTTTCATTAGATGTGGTGGAAGATACCACACTAGTTTTGAATAATGAAGTAATTATTTTAATTAATCCTGGTGCCACGCATTTAATCATACTGCCTTCATTTTCTTATAAGCTAGTGAAAGATGTGAAGCCTGTACCCTTAGGCAAAATGATGATAGTTTGCTGATTTTCACTAACTGAATATAGTTATAGAGATTGTAAGTTGAAAATAGGGGTGAAAACATCAATGAAAAGTGTATTGTAAGTTTGACAAGTAATGAAAGAGTTTATTATAAGTGATTTATGAAAGGAGATAAGCTTTGAGATGTGATAGATCCTGAATACGAGATTTATTGGAATAAGAGGCATATGCAAGGTAAGAATACCTTTGATATGTAAAGCAATTTGGATTGAGCAATATGTAGTGAATATGAATTGCGACCAAGTATAAGGGGTAGATATATCTACACCCAGTCCATGTGGTTAAGTTTGAGGGTTAATAAAGGTATTTTAAAATATCTCCCTGCCTGAAGATTTGACAACGTCTAGAAGTGCACACATAACCTATAAATTGAAATCGACAGTCGCTATATATACATTTAAAATTTGGGTACCTTTGCTTGTACGATAAAGAAATATAGAATTCAATTAATCATGAAGGTTTAAAATTTAAAATTTTATAAAAGCTGTTAATATAAGAAAAAGGAAATGACGTGGGTTAGTATCTTGAATGGAAGCGATTTCGAATTGACGTTCTACGTTTATGCGTACGTAGGTCAAGAATATGGGAAATTAAAATATTTAGTGGAACTCAACTACGATGAGGTATTTAAACCTTACTTGGACCGATTGGTTGTCATCTTTAGCGATGATATTTCAATATATTCGAAGTCCAAAGAAAAACATGAGTAGCAATTGGAAACTGTCTTACAGATGAATTGTTGAGAGTTTCTTGAAATGGGCTACTTAGTTGAAACATCTTGTTCGGAAAAGATTGCATACGAGTAGGATGATAAGTATAAAAATGGCTTCGGTGAGTTTTGGTATATGGAAGTAATAAATAGACTACCGTAATTAATCTCACCATAACCAACAGCTCAAGAGGTTTCAGTGTGTATGGATACCTCAAAATAAGGATTGGGCTATGTATTGATGTAAAATGGGAAGATAGTCGCTTATGGATCCAGATAGTTCAAGGACCATGAGAGAAACTATCCTACCCATGATTTAGAGTTAGCAGCCGTAGCATTTACACTAAAAGTATGGTGCCACCACTTAAATGGTAAGAAATTTCAGATATGAACTGATAATAAAAAGCCCTGAGTATCTATTTTCACAGAAAGGCTAGAATATGAGATAACCATGAGGGTTAGAGCTTCTAAGGATTTTGATTGTGAACATTATACCACCCAGGAAAGGCTAATGTAATGGCTGATGCCTTAAACAGAAAGAGCTTCGGGATGGTATTACATATGATGGTCAGGGAGCATGAGCTGCTAGAGCAGTTATGAGCCTTAGTAGT
The DNA here is from genome assembly GCA_033439115.1 of Firmiana major. Lineage (NCBI taxonomy): Eukaryota > Viridiplantae > Streptophyta > Magnoliopsida > Malvales > Malvaceae > Firmiana > Firmiana major. Next base: position 58,660,238 of record CM065896.1, on the reverse strand, counting down.
GATGTGATCCCTTCTGATGATGACGTTGATTTTGTGTGACAGCTAGCCTGAGGTTAGAACCAGATTTGTGTGACCGAATTTGTCAGGCTTAGCGTGATAATCGGCATGGTGTCGATAGTGTGGGTCAGATTCAGAAGGGTATAGTGACAGAGTTCACAGTGAGTGATGATGACTTACAGAGGTTCAGAGATAGTGTAAGTGCTCCCTAGGACCACAATAGATGAGATAATGTTATTGTGAGAAGCTCACTTTTCGGGATATACAATGCATCCGAGAAATAATAAATATATCAAAATCTCTAAAAAGGGTATTGGTGGTCAGATATGAAAGGAGACATTGCAAAGTGTCTCGTATATCAGCAGATTAAGGTAGAGCAAAAGAAGTCTGTAGAGTTATTGCAGCCTCTACCTATATTGACACGGAAAAGAGAACAAGTTACCATAAATATCGTGATGGGTTACAGAGGACCTGAAGGAATCATGAGGCTATCTGGGTGATAGTCGATAGATTGATTTAGTCTACCCACCTTCTGTTTATGAAATCCCCAGATTCTCTTAGTGCGTAGGCGGATTTATGTGTATGAAAAATTATGAAACGTTATGTGGCGTTCCAGTGAGCATGGTATCAGATAGGGATTCTCGCTTCACTTCCCACTTCTGGAAAATTGTTTTTGGAAGCTATGGGAACCCGATTGAATGTTAGCACAGCTTCCGTCCTCAGACAGATGGTTACTCAAAGAGGACTGTACAGATTCTGGAGGATGTGATGAGAGCGTGTGCCATTGATTTTATAAGCTCTTGGGATGATCAGTTGCTACTAATCAAATTCGCCAATGATGACAGTTGTCACTTAAGTATCGGGATAATATTTTATATGAGGCATTGTATGTCCGTAGGGAGTTGTTCCCTGACTTGGAGAAGAAGTGGGTGACAGATAGAGAATTATTCCCAAATTGGTAAAACAAATCTCTGAGGATGTTCAGTTGATTTGTGAGAGATTAAGAAAACCTCAGAGCAGACAGAAAATCCATGCTGACAAGAGACAAAAAATCTTTCGAATTCACCGAGGGTGAATCAGTATTGTTGGAAGTTACTTGTCTTAAGAGCATAACGAGATTCGGAAAGAGATTTGATAAAGTGGGAGACAATGCCTATAGGTTGGCGTTACCACCTGAATTAGCAGGCATCCACTATGTGTCCTATCTTATGATGCTTCGAAAATAATATCCGGACCCAGCATATGTGATTGGATATGAGCTCCAACAGTTTAGCTCAATGAAAGTATAACGTATGATTGGAAAATCGATGCGGGGATTAAACATGAAAGAGAAAGTGTTGAGGTTTAAAATGATCTCCCTAGTCAAGTCTATTGGTAGTATTACACTCCGAAAAAAGTTACATGAGAATTAAAGAGTATGATGCGATAGACGTACTCGGAGTTGTTTATGGACCTATTTGACTTGGTTCTAATTTGGAGGACCAAATTTCTTAAGTGGGGGAGATTGTAAGACCCGATTTTTTTCGCAAAAGCAAATGGAATGAATAGAAATTTTCGAGTGCATTTAAAAGTACAAAAGGATTTAAATGGTATTCTCGAACACATGCAAAGGCAAAATGATCAAAAGACCAAAATTCGGTATTCATCAGGACAAGAAAATTTAATTAAAAATATAGAATTGAGAAATCTTGATCAATAACGAAGAAATAATTAAATTTCGGGTTAAATTGATCAAGATATGAATTTATTGGAATAAACCGAAATTTTCATATCGAAAAATAATCCCGAAAATAATCAAAAAAATATACCGGAAAGGTAAAATCGGACTGATAAATTCATTTACTGAATAAATGAATAAAATAATATTTTTTTTAGATATTTTGGGATTTTAATATTATTTTAATGATTAAAATAATATTAAAAATAAATTATAAATAAATAAATAAAGTAAAAAAAATTAAATGGGAAATCTGATTTCGCGAAACAAAGAGAAAAGAAACAAAAAACAAAGAGGGAAATGGCGAAAACGTGGGTGAGGAACCGAGGGAGTCGGTTCCCTTCGATCCTGTCACGACCCAATTCCATTCTCTTTAACCGAAAATCACTGAAAATTTTTCGCGTTTTACTGTTACCTTACCCGGTCGTGAACTAAACTCACCACACACTGTTGGGCTGTGAGTCAATAATAAACACCACATCTCATTCATTCTCAATTAATTAAAACGATGTCATACATTTGCATTTAAATCTTGTACTTATACAAAAGCATGTTTTACTGACATCTACATCCCCCATAAATTACAACTCAAAGAATACTGTGCTTTTACATTGTTTAGATACAAAAAGAATCACTGTGTATATACCTCTTAGCAAAGGAGATGCAGCGGAGTCCAAAATACCACGCCTCAGTCCTTACTGGGCTACTATGCACGCTCTGTAGGGGGGGAAAATAGAGTGGGATGAGCAACCACACGCTCAGTAAGGCAATAATGCAAGCATGGTAGATAACTACTCTATCTACATGCTGATAGTGTTATGCATAAATCATTTATGGTAGGAGCATGAGGAATAAAACTATGCCATGGGAATATACATATATATCATGTATCAAAATCATGTGCATTGGCATATAAAACATGGTAGAACATCATGTATAAATCTTCTCATGCTCAATCTCATTTAAATTCATAAAAAGGGCAATTCATTAAGAAACCTCCTTTTTAAACCAACATCATAAACACCACCAAATCAACTCACAATCACAACCACATTTTCGTTCCACAATTCACGCATGTATATAAATCTAGGTCACTATATCAAAAGTGCCTATGTGAATCATTACATCATAAATCATCCCAGACCACACGCATCCAGGTGTGCGGGGTATCATGCTGGCACGAAGATGGATTATCCCTCGCCAGACTTTCTCATCACATAACCATCATGCGGTACATCGTACTCCATGTGATATACACGGTACAGCGTACTCCGCAACTCATATCGTGATTGGGGGTGCCATTCCTAGGTCTTATCTACCCCATACCAAGAGTTTTCCATATTTCGTGAAGGAGAGCCTCCCTGCCGAACAGAGCCTCCCCACCTAACAGAGCCTCCCCGCCTCTTTGGGCTAAAGGATGTTGGCTTAAGGATGTAGGGCTTAAGGATCCTTTCCGTAAGAGAGCCTCCCCACCGAACAGAGCCTCCCCGCCTAACAGAGCCTCCCCGCCTCTTTGGGCTTAAGGATGTTGGCTTAAGGATGTAGGGCTTAAGGATCTTACTGTACCCATGTAGGAGAGCCTCCCTGCCTAACAGAGCCTCCCCGCCTCTTTGGGCTTAAGGATGTTGGCTTAAGGATGCCACCGTAAGAGAGCCTCCCCACCGAACAGAGCCTCCCCACCTAACAGAGCCTCCCCGCCTAACAGAGCCTCCCCGCCTCTTTGGGCTTAAGGATGTTAGCTTAAGGATGTAAGGCTTAAGGATCTTACCAACTTTCACAGACTTGTACTTAACACAATGTGCAAACTTGTGTGAGCAAAGCTCTAGCACGACTCATGCATCCTCTCATAAAGAGACGCGTACGAGTATAGCTCCTAGTACGGTTATACTCATAAGACAACCACTCAAAAGCCACGTACGAGCAAAAGCTCCAGTACGATTTATAAACATCAACATAATTTCCAATCAAGGTGCGAGCTAAGCTCCAACACGTTTCATACAAATAAAAACATAGAAATCCAGCGCGAGCGAGGCTCTAGCGCGATTTATGTCATACAATTTTGATAGGCGGCTCATACGCAATCAAACAATCCCGGCACTCGGGTTTAGCACTCACAAATGCTTTTCCACAACAACAATACAATACTAGCCGACCCATCTACAAGCTTGCTTAATACCAAGCAAATTTCGTTTTGAAAAACATCAAAATAATAGATTTATGCAATTATTAGCCTTACTATCCCATTTCATAAAATCCACTTCAAAACCAAAATCACGCATATACTCATCATCGTTCACGAATACCATCAATCATTTATTTGAGCAATCATGCATTTCATAAAACACCCGATATTCACCCACAAGTTCAAAGTACGAGCAGCTACCTCTATATACTCACAAAATTCCCTTACCTGGAATCGCGATGCGTGATTCCACTTCCTTAAGCTGTTTACTCGTACGGTTCGATTCGTCTTCAACGAACTCTTCGGGACTGCTCAAAATCGTATCCCGCATTATATTCGATCCATATAATGCAACCCTTGTGCTTGCTATAGTCAATTTAATCTATAGCCTCTATTAACGCTTATATGGCCTCGTTTCATTACTTTACCCATAACTCGAGTCTATGGATCTTCTTAGGCCTATTATCTTATTCAAAATCGATATCAAATCGACATAAAGCTCATAGCGTTCATATTTCATGAATCCCCTCACTATGGCATTTATCAATCATATACATACCCATTTTCACAATTCCTCCAACTCACCATGTAATTCCATCTAACCATCTAAAATCATAAACATTACCCCAATAACAACTTTAGCATGCCATAAATCATAAGCTCATTCAATCCCACATATTCTCACATTATACCCATTTTAGATTTCTAGGTCACACCAATTCCACTACATTCCTAGGTAGTTTATCCACCAATACTCATACCAACCAACTCCAAAATCAATTAAATAGCTAATGCATTTGGATTGGAGTGTTAGAATCTTACCAATATGATTTTTCTTCTTGCTCCAAATGGAAATGCCCTTAACTCCTTCAATACCAACAATGGGCAATTGCCTTCACACTATGTTGTTCTTCTCTTTAATAGGAACAACTTTGCCTCTAATGGTCTCTCTTTAATTCTTGCTGGAAATGGTTGATTTTAGAGAGGAAAAGTTAGGTTTTTGGGTTGAGAATGTAAAGTTAAGTGTTTTTCCGAGATTTCCAGATTTCCAACCCTCTTTATATAGAAATGGCTTGAGGAAATCGATCTGGTCCAAGAGGAGATCGATCTGGTCCCTTAAAATCCCTCTTTTTCACGGCATTTTTAAGCTTGAGATCGATCTGTCGAAGCATGAGATCGATCTGTCTAGGCATGAGATCGATCTGTCGAAGCATGAGATCGATCTGCTCCCAAACAGAGAGCTAAGGAGATCGATCTGGGTGCTTGGGGATCGATCTTTTCACTACAGAATGCTTGGGAGATCGATCTGGCTCCATTGGAGATCGATCTGCTCTATTCTTTTGCCCAAATAAGAGCATTCTGGCTCTTCCAGATCGATCTCTCATCCTATGAGATCGATCTGGCCCTCATGTTTTCCAGATTTTCCTGCAGTTTCCTTGCTGCAACTCATACCAACACACCCTTAATCTATTGCCATGGCCATTTTATCATCCATCCACCTTTATAACTTGAAAATGGCATCCATTCATACCTTATGCACATTGAAACTTGTGTGCATTCATTGTATGTCCAAAGGTATGCTACATGAAACCAAATGGAAGCATAACTCCATTCCATTTTTAACACACTACTCACCTTGAGTTTCAATCACATCCATCTCTTGTCAGAACCCATTTCTTCATATTCATACTCAATGAAACTTGTATGTACGTTACAATTCATATTACACATACATACATTGAATCCATGGACTTACATTAATCATACTTTACATTACAAGTCCATTCATATTATTTGATCCAATTACACACATTACCATTATACATATACGGGGTCTTACATTCTCCCCTCCTTCAAGGAATTCGGTCTTCCGAATTAGAACCAAGTCACTCTTTAAAGAGTTGGGGGTACTTCTCCCGTATCAAGTTCTCTAATTCCCATGTGGCATCTTCCGCCGTGTGGTGTTGCCAAAGAACTTTCACCAAGGGAATTGTCTTATTCCGCAACACTTTCTCTTTTCTGTCCAATATCCGAACCGGCTTCTCAACATACGTCATACTCTCATGGAGCTCCAACGGCTCATATCTTATCACGTGTGCCGGGTCCGGGTGATACTTCCGAAGCATCGAGACGTGGAAGACGTTGTGGACATTTGCCAATTCCGGTGGTAATGCCAACCTATACGCCTTATCTCCCACTCTCTCCAAAATCTCGAAGGGTCCGATATATCTAGGGCTCAGCTTGCCCTTCTTACCAAATCTCATAATACCCTTTGATGGTGATACCTTCAGAAACACCGACTCACCCTCATCAAACGCCAGTGGTCTTCGTCTCTTGTCAGCATAACTCTTTTGCCGGCTCTGAGCTGTCCGTAATCTCTCACATATCAACTGGACGTCCTCAGATGCCTGTTGCACTAAGTCCGGAGCAAAAATTTGTCTATCACCAACCTCTTCCCATCCAATAGGGGAACGGCATCTACGCCCGTATAATGCCTCATAGGGTGCCATCCCGATACTAGCATGATAACTATTATTATAAGCAAACTCGGCTAACTGCAGGTGGTCATCCCAGGAGCCTCTCAAATCCAGCACACACGCTATCAACATATCCTCCAGGGACTATATAGTCCTCTCCGACTGCCAATCTGTCTGAGGATGAAAAGCGGTGCTAAAACTCAATCGGGTCCCCAGCGCTTCCTGAAAATGTTCCCAAAAGTGGGAAGTGAAGCGGGCATCCCTATCAGAAACAACGCTCACTGGTACACCATGTAGCCGTACTATCTCTCGAATATACAGGTTCGCCAACTGACTCAGTGTATCGGTAGCTCTCATAGCCAAGAAATGGGTGGACTTAGTCAATCGGTCCACAATAACCCATATGGCATCATGACCTCTGCGGGTCCTCGGCAACCCCATCATAAAATCCATGGTGACATGCTCCCACTTCCATGTCGGTATCGGTAGAGGCTGCAATAATCCTGCAGGCTTCTGATGCTCTACCTTCACTTGCTGACAAACGAGACACTTAGCGACATATTTAGCAATGTCTCTCTTCATTCCAGACCACCAATAAACCTTCCGAAGGTTTTGATACATCTTGGTACTTCCTGGATGTATCGTATACTTCGATGAGTGAGCCTCTGATAAAATCGTTCTCCTGATCTCAGGATCCCTGGGAACGCATACTCTGCCTCTGAACCTCAATAAGCCATCAGCACTCTGCTCAAAATCAATACCCACACCTGTCTGTATCTGCCTCAGCCAATCGATACACCGTCGATCGCTCTGCTGGGCTCGCCCAATACAGCCAATCAACTCTGGCTCTAGTCTCAAACTAGCCATGATCTCAAGTCTCTCAGATCCAGGTAGGGTTACCTCCAAACTGAGGTTCGCAAAGTGTTCTAACAATTCATGTTCCCGTACCATCATATAAGACACCAACCCAAGGTTCTTTCTACTCAAAGCATCGGCAACTACATTTGCCTTACCCGGGTGGTACATGATTTCACAATCATAGTCCTTCAGGAGTTCAAGCCATCTCCTCTGTCTCATATTCAGCTCTTTCTTCGAGAACAGGTACTTAAGGCTCTTATGATCTGTGAACACCTGAAATTTCTCACCATAGAGATAGTGGCGCCATATTTTCAAAGCAAATACTACAGCCGCCAACTCCAAATCATGTGTCGGGTAGTTCCTCTCATGATCTTTCAACTGTCTAGATCCATAGGCAACTACCTTCCCATCCTGCATAAGCACACAGCCCAGTCCCTGGTGTGATGCATCCGTATACACCGAGAATCCTCCTGAGCTGGTAGGAATGGTGAGCACTGGAGCAGTCGTCAATCGACGCTTAAGCTCCTCAAAACTCCTCTCACATGCCTCATCCCATGTAAACTTAACATCCTTACGCGTGAGGCGTGTCAACGGAGCAGCTAGTCTGGAGAAACCCTCTACAAATCTCCGATAATATCCTGCCAATCCTAGGAAACTTCTAATCTCAGTTACTGTCTTGGGCTGTTCCCACTGTACAACTGCCTCTATCTTGGATGGATCCACTGATACCCCATCCTTTGACACAACATGCCCCAGAAATGAGATCTGTTCCAACCAGAAGTTACACTTGCTGAGTTTGGCATACAATTCTCTCTCTCGGAGGGTCTGCAGAACTATCCTCAAGCGCTCCTCATGATCTTCCCTGGACTTAGAGTACACCAAAATATCATCTATGAAAACAATCACAAACTTGTCCAGGTATGGCTTGAATATGTCATTCATCAATGCCATAAATGCTGCGGGAGCATTCGTTAATCCGAATGGCATCACCAAGAACTCGTAGTGGCCATAACAGGTACGAAATGCTGTCTTGGGTATATCTCCACTCCTGATCCTCAATTGATGATACCCTGACCGCTGATCTATCTTAGAAAATACTTTGGCTCCCTGGAGCTGATCCAACAAATCATCGATTCTTGGAAGGGGGTACTTGTTCTTAATGGTGGCCTTATTCAACAACCGGTAATCTATACACAGTCGAAGGCTTCCATCCTTCTTCCTTACAAATAGAACTGGTGATCCCCAAGGTGAGACACTCGGTCTAACAAACCCCTTCTCCAGTAACTCTTGCAGTTGTTTCTTCAGCTCTTCCAACTCTATCGGAGCCATTCTATAGGGTGGTTTCGATATTGGCTCTGTACCAGGCACCAACTCAATGCAAAATTCCATTTGCCTTTCAGGTGGTAGTCTTGGTAATTCATCCAGAAAGACATCAGGGTAACCCGAAATTACGGCTATGTCCCTCAATTCCGGGTGTGCCTCATCTATATTGACCACGTATGCAATGAATCCTTCACATTATCCTCTCCATCGTTAGTAACATAAACCATCACTCCACATTCAACATTTATCATAAACAATAATTCATCTCCTAAGCAATAGGCATTTAAAATCATACTCCTTGATTTACAACAATCATACAAGTGTCATATCATTTCTTTTCATCAAAATTTACAATAAGATTGTCTAATCCTGAAAACATCAATGTTTTGGCATGATAATCCATCACAACACGATTGGTAGCTAACCAATCCATTCCCAAAATTACATCAAAGTCATTTATATTCAATAAAATCAGATTGGCTATCATTTCCTTCCCCTCTATCTTTAACTTACAATCCCTACATACATGCTCAGTCAATTGACTATCATTCATGGGTGTGGAAATCATCAACATTTTATCCAACAATGTTGGTTGCACATATTTCAACAATTTATGTGCAAAGGAAGGTGATATGAAAGAATGCGTGGCACCAGGATCAAATAATACCAATGCTTCTAAATCAAAGATTTGGGTGGTACCTTTAATCACATCCGTCGATACGTCTGCAGTGTCCTGGTCCAGTGCATGTACTCCTCCTCTGCTCACACCCGCAGCCTGTTTCCCTTTTTCCTCAGCTGTAGCCCTCCTCCTCGGGGCTGCTGTCTCAACTGGAGCTCCCTCAAGCTCCTTGCCCTTCTGTGGGGCAATCTCCATCTTCTCGGAACAATACTTAGCTATATGTCCTGGTCTCTCGCATCTAAAACACACCATAGGAGTCATCAGACAGGGCCTATTCCTATGAAATCTCCTACATCTCCTACACTGATCAGTAGTAGGTCGTGGTCCTCCAATAGTCATACCCCTTGGCGCAGTCAAGGCTGGGTATACGGGAGGTCTAGCAGCTCTCTCCTGCACCCCTCCAATCTTTGGCCTCTTCTCAAAAAATCTTTGGCCATCTCTCTTGGCCACTCTTCCAAACCCGGATCTCTTCCAGTCTCTGTCCTTCCTAACACTGACTCTCCCAAGCTCGGAGGCATTTCGCTCAAAATCTTGCTCACATAACTGAGCCTTATGTATAGCCTCCTCATAAGTCAAGATGTCAAAGGGAGCTAGCTTAGTCCGGATGGCCAATCTCAATCCATCCATGAACTTCTGAATCTTTCGGGTCTCACTACCCATCGTGTCAGGGTCATATCTTCCCAATGACATAAACTTGGACTCATACTCGTCCACATTCGGTTCCCTTGAACCAGGTTCATAAATTCCATCCGCAATTTCCTCTGTGCGGTAGCTGGAATATACTGTCTCCTGAAGGCCTCTAGAAATATCTCCCATGAGATCTCAGAGTGTCTGGCCCTCAAAATAACCTCGGTGGACCTCCACCAATGCTCGGCCTCGCCTTTCAACATAAACACGGCAAAGGCTACCTTTTCAGCTGAAGTGCATCGAAAAAACCTATACAGTTTCTCCATCTCATACACCCAATCCTCTGTAACCACTGGGTCCTTCACCCCTCTAAACACTGGGGGTTTTAGCGCTTGAAACTCTCGCAACCTGCTCAAGTCGCAGTCATAACCCAAATCACTACCGCTCTGCTGTGGAGTGATAGGAGAAGCTATATCCTGAGCTGGAGGTGGTGTAACTGTAGCTGTCTCAGCAGTCTGAGGTCTCTCCGCCTCTGCAGCTGCCTGTTCAGTAGTAGGCTGTGCCGAGGGACCTCGTCTGTCACCGGCACCCCATGCCTGCGTGACTATCTCTACCAAACTCTCAATACTCCACTCTAACCTAGCGAAGCGAGCCTCAGTATCCTCTGCTCTCTCAGCAGGGTCCTGTGGAGCCTGCTCAGTCTGTGGCTCCGCACGGCTCTCAGGCCTACCTCTACCGCCTCTAGCGCGTGCTCTCGCCCCTCTACCATTGCGTGTAACTGGCATAGTACCTAACTTCCTGTATTATAATAATTCATTAAGCTCAATCCATCATGGTATACACAGTTATATCTAAACAAAAGCACAGTACTATGGGGATGTACTTTCCTACGTTTTATTAATGACTCACATCAAGCCAACACAGCTCTGATACCGATCTCTGTCACGACCCAATTCCATTCTCTTTAACCAAAAATCACTGAAAATTTTTCGCGTTTTACTGTTACCTTACCCGGCCGTGAACTAAACTCACCACACACTGTTGAGCTGTGAGTCAATAATAAACACCACATCTCATTCATTCTCAATTAATTAAAACGATGTCATACATTTGCATTTAAATCTTGTACTTATACAAAAGCATGTTTTACTGACATCTACATCCCCCATAAATTACAACTCAAAGAATACTGTGCTTTTACATTGTTTAGATACAAAAAGAATCACTGTGTATATACCTCTTAGCAATGGAGATGCAGCGGAGTCCAAAATACCACGCCTCAGTCCTTACTGGGCTACTATGCACGCTCTGTAGGGGGAAAATAGAGTGGGATGAGCAACCACACGCTCAGTAAGGCAATAACGCAAGCATGGTAGATAACTACTCTATCTACATGCTGATAGTGTTATGCATAAATCATTTATGGTAGGAGCATGAGGAATAAAACTATGCCATGTGAATATACATATATATCATGTATCAAAATCATATGCATTGGCATATAAAACATGATAGAAACATCATGTATAAATCATCTCATGCTCAATATCATTTAAATTCATAAAAAGGGCAATTCATTAAGAAACCTCCTTTTTAAACCAACATCATAAACACCACCAAATCAACTCACAATCACAACCACATTTTTGTTCCACAATTCACGCATGTGTATAAATCTAGGTCACTATATCAAAAGTGCCTATGTGAACCATTACATCATAAATCATCCCAGACCACACGCATCCAGGTGTGCGGGGTATCATGCAGGCACGAAGATGGATTATCCCTCGCCAGACTTTCTCATCACATAACCATCATACGGTACATCGTACTCCATGTGATATACACGATACAGCATACTCCGCAACTCATATCGTGATTGGGGGTGCCATTCCTAGGTCTTATCTACCCCATACCAAGAGTTTTCCATATTTCGTGAAGGAAAGCCTCCCTGCCGAACAGAGCCTCCCTACCTAACAGAGCCTCCCCGCCTCTTTGGGCTTAAGGATGTTGGCTTAAGGATGTAGGGCTTAAGGATCCTTTCCGTAAGAGAGCCTCCCCACCGAACAGAGCCTCCCCGCCTAACAGAGCCTCCCCGCCTCTTTGGGGTTAAGGATGTTGGCTTAAGGATGTAGGCTTAAGGATCTTACTGTACCCATGTAGGAGAGCCTCCCTGCCTAACAGAGCCTCCCCGCCTCTTTGGGCTTAAGGATGTTGGCTTAAGGATCCCACCGTAAGAGAGCCTCCCCACCGAACAGAGCCTCCCCACCTAACAGAGCCTCCCCGCCTCTTTGGGCTTAAGGATGTTAGCTTAAGGATGTAAGGCTTAAGGATTTTACCAACTTTCACAACCTTGTACTTAACACAATGTGCAAACTTGTGCGAGCAAAGCTCTAGCACGACTCATGCATCCTCTCATAAAGAGACGCGTACGAGCATAGCTCCTAGTACGGTTATACTCATAAGACAACCACTCAAAAGCCACGTACGAGCAAAAGCTCCAGTACGATTTATAAACATCAACATAATTTCCAATCAAGGTACGAGCTAAGCTCCAGCACGTTTCATACAAATGAAAACATAGAAATCCAGCGCGAGCGAGGCTCTAGCGCGATTTATGTCATACAATTTCGATAGGCGGCTCATACACAATCAAACAATCCCGGCACTCGGGTTTAGCACTCACAAATGCTTTTCCACAACAACAATACAATACTAGCTGACCCATCTACAAGCTTGCTTAATACCAAGCAAATTTCGTTTTGAAAAACATCAAAACAATAGATTTATGCAATTATTAGCCTTACTATCCTATTTCATAAAATCCACTTCAAAACCAAAATCACACATATACTCATCATCGTTCACGAATACCATCAATCATTTATTTGAGCAATCATGCATTTCATAAAACACCCGATATTCACCCACAAGTTCAAAGTACGAGCAGCTACCTCTATATACTCACAAAATTCCCTTACCTGGAATCGCGATGCGTGATTCCACTTCCTTAAGCTGTTTACTCGTACGGTTCGATTCGTCTTCAACGAACTCTTTGGGACTGCACAAAATCGTATCCCGCATTATATTCGATCCATACAATGCAACCCTTGTGCTTGCTATAGTCAATTTAATCTATAGCCTCTATTAACGCTTATATGGCCTCGTTTCATTACTTTACCCATAACTCGAGTCTATAGATCTTCTTAGGCCTATTATCTTATTCAAAATCGATATCAAATCGACATAAAGCTCATAGCGTTCATATTTCATGAATCCCCTCACTATGGCATTTATCAATCATATACATACCCATTTTCACAATTCCTCCAACTCACCATGTAATTCCATCTAACCATCTAAAATCATAAACATTACCCCAATAACAACTTTAGCATGCCATAAATCATAAGCTCATTCAATCCCACATATTCTCACATTATACCCATTTTAGATTTCTAGGTCACACCAATTCCACTACATTCCTAGGTAGTTTATCCACCAATACTCATACCAACCAACTCCAAAATCAATTAAATAGCTAATGCATTTGGATTGGAGTGTTAGAATCTTACCAATATGATTTTTCTTCTTGCTCCAAATGGAAATGCCCTTAACTCCTTTAATACCAACAATGGGCAATTACCTTCACACTATGTTATTCTTCTCTTTAATAGGAACAACTTTGCCTCTAATGGTCTCTCTTTAATTCTTGCTGGAAATGGTTGATTTTAGAGAGGAAAAGTTAGGTTTTTGGGTTGAGAATGTAAAGTTAAGTGTTTTTTCGAGATTTCCAGATTTCCAACCCTCTTTATATAGAAATGGCTTGAGGAAATCGATCTGGTCCAAGAGGAGATCGATCTGGTCCCTTAAAATTCCTCTTTTTCACGGCATTTTTAAGCTTGAGATCGATCTGTCGAAGCATGAGATCGATCTGTCTAGGCATGAGATCGATATGTCGAAGCATGAGATCGATCTGCTCCCAAACAGAGAGCTAAGGAGATCGATCTGGGTGCTTGGGGATCGATCTTTTCACTACAGAATGCTTGGGAGATCGATCTGGCTCCATTGGAGATCGATCTGCTCTATTCTTTTGCCCAAATAAGAGCATTCTGGCTCTTTCAGATCGATCTCTCATCCTATGAGATCGATCTGGCCCTCATGTTTTCCAGATTTTCCTGCAGTTTCATTGCTGCAACTCATACCAACACACCCTTAATCTATTGCCATGGCCATTTTATCATCCATCCACCTTTATAACTTGAAAATGGCATCCATTCATACCTTATGCACATTGAAACTTGTGTGCATTCATTGTATGTCCAAAGGTATGCTACATGAAACCAAATGGAAGCATAACTCCATTCCATTTTTAACACACTACTCACCTTGAGTTTCAATCACATCCATCTCTTGTCAGAACCCATTTCTTCATATTCGTACTCAATGAAACTTGTATGTACGTTACAATTCATATTACACATACATACATTGAATCCATGGACTGACATCAATCATACTTTACATTACAAGTCCATTCATATTATTTGATCCAATTACACACATTACCATTATACATATACGGGGTCTTACAGATCCGACGACCACCGACGGGGCTGAGGGGTCGGCGAAGGTAGCCCCACACCAGGCGAACCACCAGCGGCCAAGACGCGCCGTGGAGACTGCCGAAAAATGCCAGATTGACGAAAAGAGTGTCGTGGGAGAGAAGCTGGATTCACCGGCGATGGCACCGATTCTAGCAACACCGAGGCCCGATTTTGGAACCCCAGGTCGTGGCATGTCGATTGCTGCCGAAATCGCACCGAGAACTGACCGGATGGCACCGGAACAACCAAATGATGTCAAACCAGACCGAACCGCTGGACCGAATCGGTCTGAACTGGATTGAACTGGACCGAACCGGTTCAGCCAAAAAGAAAAGAAAAAAAAGAAAGAAAAAGAGAAAAAAATAGGAAAAATTTTAATGATCCAATCGAGCTACGGGTAAGTTAGTAAGCGATCGATTTGACCGATTTAAATTTCGAAATATTTAATTTGATTAATATCCGACTGAAAATTTACCCGAAAAAATATTTAATTGTGTAGCTCGACAATTGGCATCCACCGAGAGCTCGAGTCAGCTTCGATCTGTGTACTATAATGAAATCTTGGGTAAGTGACCCTTATTTACGACAATTTTACATCGTTATGCGTGTTAGAAATTATCACATGAATTACGGATTTAATTTCTGTATAAATGAATTAAATTTTGAAAATTTGAATAAATTGTCGTAAATACTAAATTGAGATATTCGAGAATTTAAAACGAGGTCCAATATACATTGATGGGCCCAATGAGCCCAATAGGCCTCGATAATGTGAATAGTGAATGGAAAACGGGCTTAAGGCCGATTAAGGCCCATTATGGTACAATCGAGCCCAATATGGGTAAACGGTCCCAATGATTTAAATTATGCCCAGAAAATATGAAATACAATTTAAATTGTATTGTATTTGACCTGATGAATGTGTATCCGCAGTTTTTGAGATTGGATTGGAAGCAAATCAGACTGCGTGACGAGTCATCAGTGGAAAGGTCAGACTATACAGAAATTGAGGTAAGGGAATTGTGTGAGTAGCTAGAGGTAGCTATGCGTATTTTAATAGCTTTTCTGTACACTGATTATGTATGTATACACGGTTATTATATAAAAGTCCTAAAAGTGGTTTAAATGATTTTAAGGATTGAAATAGGTAAAACGACTATTTTACCCCTATTGAGGGAAGTTCACCTAAGGATGGTGAAAGCATGACATGCATGAAATGCATGATTTAAGGAAATTTCTGATTTAAGGGATTTTATTGGTTTTTAAGCAAAGTAAATCGATAGATTGGCCAGTAATAACATAAATTTCACAAGATAACACTATGCAAGTGTTATTTATATTTGAATGAAATTTCTTTGGAAAACGGCCAACTATCAAGTTTATATGGAAACAGATAGTGCTGGCACATAGTTCGCACTATATCTGCGTTTGTGAGTGTGCATAAATGTGCTTGAGCGGTTGCTCGCATCGATTTGTGTGACATCATATGCATGAAATGTGCTAGAGCGGTTGCTCACACTGATTTTTCTATTATGAAATACATGAGAAGTGCTGGAGCCTAGCTCGCACTCTGTTTTGACATGTTTTGACTTGTTTTGACGTGGTATGCATAAAATGGTGCTGGAGCGATTGCTCGCACTAGTTTTTATGATTGACATGCATGAGAGGTGCTGGAGCCTAGCTCGCATCTAGTTTTGATATAATAATTGCATAAAAGTCGTGCTGGAGTGTGACTCGAACGAGATTTGATTTAATTATGCATATGACACGCCCTAAGGGTATTATCCGCAAGTGCATGGGTCGTTCAAGTAATAATGGGATTTGAGTCCCGGAATTATCATCCCACAGAGAAGTTGACTAACCTAATTAACTACCGGTTAATCTTACCCTAAGTATATCCTAGCAAATTATGAAGTTAAAGAGGGTGATCTACTAAGGCTAATTAAGAATACTGGAAAGCAATAAAATAATAAAAACTATATAAAATAAAATCGAGCTAAAATTACTTACAAAACTCCAAGCAATTAAAAGCAAACAACCTACAAAAGAAAATTAAAACAGTTAAAATGAATTAACGCAACTGAAATGAAAGAAAATGCAAATATGAAATTAAAGCAATAAAACTAATTAAACTAACTAATAAAAAAATGCAAATTAATTAAGAAATTAACTACAAATCTTAAAAGTCTAAAATATTAAATCTAAATTAATCCTAATTATCACTAATCACTAACTTAACAATAAAAATTAACTAATGCATGAAAAACAATTTTTTGGAAATTTCACTAAAACTAAAAATCCATAAAAATGAATTTATCTAAATTAATATTAAGCAAATTCCTAATGCTAAAATAAAAATTACTTAGTAACCTAATTAAATCTAAATTAAACTAATTAAACAAAGTAACTATGTGCATTTGAGAAACTAACTAAACTAACTAATAACTAACTAACTAAAAATGCATGCAAAAATGAATTAACCACTATAAAGACTAAGCCAAACGTGGCCTTATCCAAAACTAAACCAAGTGGTCCCGATGTGGGACACTGTTGCACTGTCTTCTTTGTTTCAACTCAATTCCTTTCCCTACTGCCCACGTCCGCTGCACTGGCATTGTCTTGCTGCCTCTGCTACACGGTCATGAACAGCTGCTGTACTGCTTCTCTTCCCAGGTACAGCTCTCGGGTTGTACAAGCTTGCTGGACTGCCAACGGTTCTGTCCTCCACTGCAATACCGGCTCATGTAGCCTCGAGCATGATCACTCACTGTACTCGGTTCTAGGTGCTGGTGCTAGTTCAGTGCATGAGTTCTGCTGCTCCAGGCTGCTGCGCATCAACTATCACTGCTGTCCTATACTCAAGAGATAGCCAATGCTGAATGAAACCCAATCAGGAAATTATAACTTGATTCAATGAGTTAAGAACATGAATGCAGAAATATCAAAACTGTAAAATCGGTATGATAAACTGCAGTAAACAAATAAGCTTAATAACTAATGAAACTAATCCTAGTTGCATCAATCAATAACTTGTAAGACCTGATATTTTCGAGTGCATTTAAAAATGCAAAAGGATTAAAATGGTATTCCCGAACACGTGCAAGGACAAAACGGTCAAAAGACCAAAATTCGATATTAATCGGGACAAGAAAATTTAATTAAAAATATGGGATTGAGAAATCTTGATCAATAACAAAGAAATAATTAAATTTCGGATTAAATTGATCAAGATATGAATTTATTGGAATAAATTGGAATTTTCGTATCGAAAAATAATTTCGAAAATAATCAAAAAATATACCGAAAAGGTAAAATCGGACTGATAAATTTATTTACAGATTAAAGGAATAAAATAGAATTTTTCTAGATATTTTGGGAATTTTATTATTATTTTATTAAATAAAATAATAATAAAATTTAATTATAAATAAATAAAATGTTAAAAAAAAAAATGAAAATGCAATCTGAAACAGAGGAAGAAAACGCGAAACAGAGAAGCAAAAACGAAAAATGCAGACTGAGGAAGAGATCGCCGGCAGAGCCACCGCCGGGGACGGAGGAGGCTCGACGCCCACCGGAAAAGGAAGCCCAACACTGGGCGACCCAGCAGCGGCAGTGACGCGCCGTCGATCCGTCGAAATCGGCAGATCGGAAGAGGTGAGACCGAAAAGGGGGAAAGGCCATCGGCGGCCATCGGGGGCCGTTTCGAGCCACCCGAAGGGCCGACGAAGGACGCCCAGGAGCAGCCGAGCCGAACGGCACCGGAATCGTGCCCGGAACCGGTCGGACGGCGCCGAAACGAGGAAAGGTCGCCTGAACCGGTACGGCCGGTTCAGCGCAGTGACATTATGCTGAACCGGACCGGACCGGTTCAGCCAAAAAAAAAAGAAAAAAAGAAAAGAAAAGGAAGAAAAAGGGAAAAAGAAAAAGAAGAAAAATTGGGAAAAAATTCCAGTGATGCAATCGAGCTTCGGGTAAGTCGGTAAGCGGTCAAAATGACCGATTTAATTTTTGGAATAATTAATTTGATTATTTTTCGACTGAAAATTTACCTAAAAAAATATTTAATTGTGTAGCTCGACAATTGGTATCAACCGAGAGCTCGAGACAGCCTCGATTCACATACTATCATGGAATCACGGGTAAGTAACCTTTATTTACGACAATTTTATATCGTTATGCGTGATTGATATTTAACGCATAAATTACGGATTTAATTTCCGCATAAATGAATTAAATTCTGAAAAATTGGATAAATTGTCGTAAATAATTCATAAGCTGTCTGAGAGTTTAGAACGAGGCTAAATAAATTACTGATGGGCCCAATGAGCCCAATAGGCCTCGATAAAGTGTGGTAAACGGGCTTAAGGCTGATTAAGGCCCATTAAGGTGCAATCGGGCCCAATATGGGTAAACGGGCCCAATGATTCAAATTAAGCCCAAAAAATTATGAAATACAATTAATTGTATTGTAATTGAACTGATGAATGTGTATCCGTAGTTCCGGAGATTGGATTCGGAGTAAATCGGACTGCGTGACAAGTCATCAGTGGAAAGGTCAGACTGTACAGAAAAATGAGGTAAGGGAATTGTGTGAGTAGCTAGAGGTAGCTACGCATATTTTAATAGATTTTGTATACATTGATTATGTATGTATACGCGATTATTGTATAATGATCCTAAAAGTGGTTTAAATGATTTTTAAGGATCGAAATAGGTGAAATGTCTATTTTACCCCTATTGATGGAAGTTCACCTAAGGATGGTGAAAGCATGACATGCATGAAATGCATGATTTAAGGAAATTTATGGTTTAAGGAATTTCTTGGTTTTTAAGCAAAGCAAACCGATAGATTGGCCAGAAATTATATAATTACGTAAAATAACACTACATAGGTGTTATTAATATTTAAATGGAAATTTCTTTGGAAAACGGCCAACTATCAAGTTTATATGGAAACAGATAGTGCCGACACGTAGTTCGCACTATATCTGCGTTTGTGAATGTGCATAAATGTGCTTCAGCAGTTGCTCGCACCGACTTATGTGACATCATATGCATGAAATGTGCTAGAGCATGGTGCTCGCACTGATTTTTAATATTGTGAAATGAGAGCTGCTGGAGCCTAGCTCGCACTCTGTTTTGACATGTTTTGACATGTTTTGATTTGTTTTGACGTGGTATGCATAAAATGGTGCTGGAGCGATTGCTCGCACTAGTTTTACTGATTTAATATGCATGAGAGATGCTGGAGCTTAGCTCGCATCCTGTTTTTGATTTAATTATGTATAAAGCCGTGCTGGAGTGTAACTCGCACGAGATTTGATTTAATTATGCATAAAGCCGTGCTGGAGTGTAACTCGCACGAGATTTGATTTACTTGAGCATTCATTTGTGCTGGAGCGTTGCTCGCACAAAGTTTTATATGGTTTTACAATTCATTTGAATGCCGTACTGGAGTTTTTCTCGTACGAAGTTTTCATTGAGTTTCTATACATATCCGTACTAGAGCATTGCTCGTACGAGGATTTTACTTGAAATTATAATCAGTTTAAGTCTGGAGCGCTGCTCGTACGCAGATTTTACTGATTTTTATGAAACCGTGCTAGAGCTTCGCTCGCACGAGGTTTTTAGATATCATGAATATGCATGGAGCCGTGCTAGAGCTTCGCTCGCACAGGGATTTATATTACATGCATATAGCCGTGTTGGAGCCTCTTGTAGACTGTGTGTCACAGTGAGATGATATGCTCACACGTGCATTCTGAGACAGAGATGATATGGGTGGATAAGACCTATTACAGGCACCCCTGATTGAGCTTGGGTTCACGGAGTACGTTGTACCGTGTATGTCACGCGGAGTACGCTGTACCGTGGGGATTGTTGGAGTGGAGTGGCAATAGCCACGAGGCAGCAAGCCTTGCCCTCGCAATCCTGGTGTTTGCTGTTCTGGCGGGTAGGACGACCCACCTCCCGTTTCAGGTGTGATACCCCGCACACTAGGTACCGTGTTGCCAGGGATCAATAGGATATGGCCATAGTCCTCGATGTTACTGATAATTACCTTATTGTCTCACATGATATAACTTGTGGTCTGTTAGACCAGGGTAGACCCGAAGGAGGGGTCAGGCCCCCGATTTGATGATTTGATAATTTCAGATGATTTTATGATATGTGACCCTGAAAGAAGGGTGGTTTTATAACTCAAGTTTTATAATGAAATATAACAAATTGTTTTATGAGTTTTGAGATGATTGACCCAGAGGGGTTATTTTATACTGCGTTTTAAATGAATTGATTTAAATGCAGTGGCATGATGTGTTTTCCATGCTTTCATTTGAAAACCTTGAATTGTCTTACATGACATGAAAGACTGCATGATCTTGATTAAATTCATGCTTAATATGATTTAATGATGTCACATAAAATGCTTTGAATGCATGAATTATATGATTTGTATATGCACAAATAGTTTTGGATGAACTATGGCATTGAATATGCATGACTTTGTGCTTGATGATTTTAATGAAAAGAAATGGATTTAAGGGCATGGCATTATGAGCATGTAGATAGTGGAGCTATCTACTTACTTGCATAATTGCCTTACTGAGCGTGTGGTTTGCTCACCCCCCTTATTTTCCCATCTTTTCAGAGCACTTGAAATAGTTATTGAGCGGCTAAGGACTTGCATGCTTGGTATCCGCTGCTGCCCATCGAGAGACAGGTATACACATTGGTATGATTTTGTATCTAAATATGTAATGCACAGTACTGTAAACGGACATTGATGTCGGGGATGTAGAGTTATAAATACCATTGAGTATGTATTTATTTAAAGTCAAAGAATAGTAAACTCTGATATATAAACTTGATTATGGAAATGAAATTGGTAATAATGTGAGGTGACTAACACCGAATCATAGCCCAACTGTTTGTAGGATGGTCACGATGAGAGAAAGGTGAGAATTGAATAATAAATGAAAAAGTGAAAAAAATTACTCTGATTTTTAGGTAATTTGGGTCGTGACAGGATTAATGGTATCAGAGCTTGAGTTGGCCTGATATGAGTCGGTGTTAGTGGTTAGGGAAGTTTACATCCCCATGTACTGTGCATTATTTAGATACAATTGTGTATATCGAGATGGAAGTGCCGCTAAGAATTTGATTTTTTAATGCAAGAATAGAGTCATTGACTGATAGCCGCTATGGTTGAGAGACGAGTACATGAACTCGAGGCCGTTAAGGTAGGCCCGAGAGTCGTACTGAGTCGCCACATGAGACTCGAGATGAGATTGACGTGGAGGCTGGTATTGAGTATGCCCCACAGAGTCCGATAGAGAGATCGGATAGAGTCTGACAGAGAGATCGGACAGTATTGAGATACGCTTCGCAAGGTTGGAGCAGAGTGGGGGGAATATTTTGAGAGCTAATTACTCAGAATATGTATGAGATTTGAGGGCGAGTTGGAGCGTTAATTGAAGTTCGCTCGACCCATTTGAAGAGTTAGACGTCCAGAATGGACATGAAAAATAATTCTAGATGTATTCCGGTGACAGAATATCCCGAACATTGTTTAAAGGAAATAACAGATGATATTCTTTACTCTGACCCAGAGGAACATGTTGATTAATGAGTATGAAACTCTGTTTATATTCCTGGGCAGATGTGACTCGGACACGATGAACAGTGAGAGTCGAGATGTTTAAAAGTTCATGGAAGGACTCAGATTATCAATTAGAGTCCGATTAGCCTGTTAGATATCACTACCTATGATAAGGCAGTGCACACGCTACAGTTGTGTGAATAAGATCATGAGTTGCATGCCTCTGAGATTGAGAAAGGTAGTGAGGGCCGAAATTGAGACAAAGAGAGAATAAAGAATGATAGAGATGTCAGAATGGGAAAAAGGTAGTTTGGTAAAAGATTAGAGCTTATGAGTCACGGGGTAAGTTGATTGATAAAGCCCCAGTGTATCCAAATACAACACTTTTAAGGGGTATTGTGATTTGAGGACCCCGACCTGCTACGTAACAGTATAACAAAGTAGCAGTGTAAACAGTGTAAGATGTGTGGTAGTTACCACGGAAATAAGATGTTGGACGAGGGCGAGTGTATGCCTTGGACCAGGACACTATTGATGTTTCATAGAATGTGGTGGAAGATACCACACTGGTTAAGAATAATGAAATAATTATTTTAATTAATCCTGGTGCCACGCATTTATTCATATCGCCTTCAGTTGCTTATAAGTTAGTGAAAAATGTGAAGCCTGTACCCTTAGACAAGAGGTTGATAGATAGCTGATTTTCACTAACTGAATAAGGGTATAGGGATTGTAAGTTTGACAAATAATGAAAGAGTTTGTTATAAGTGATATAAGAAAGGAGATAAGCTTTGAGATGTGATAGTTCATGTATACAAGACATATTGGAATAAGAGGCGTATGCAAGGTAAGGATATCCTTGATATGCAAAGTAATTTGGATTAAGCGGTATGTGGTCAAGTCTGAGGGTTAATAAAGGTATTTCAAAATATTTCCTGCCTGAAGACTTGACAGCGTCGATAAGCGCACACATAAGCTATAAATTGAAAATCGACAGTCATGAAATATATACATTTTAAATTTGGGTACCTTTGTTGGTACGATAAAGAGATATAGAAATTCATTAATCATGAAAGTTTAAAAATTAAAATTTTATAAAAGCCGTTAATATAAGAGGAAAGGAAATGACGTGGGTTAGTAGCTTGAACGAAAGCAATTTCGAAATGACGTTATATGTTTATGAGTACATAGGTCAAGGATAAGAGTGGTTGAAATATTGAGTGGAACTCTACTACGAAAAGGTATTTACACCTTATCTGGACCGATTGGTTGTCATCTTGAGCGATGATATGTTGATGTTTTTGAAGTCCAGGGAAGAGTATGAGTAGCAATTAGAAACTGTTTTACAGACGAATTGTTGAGAGTTTCTCAAAATAAGCTGCTCAGTTGACACATCTCATTTGGAAAAAGATTTCATACGAGTGGTATGATAAGTATGTTAATGGCTTCGGTGAGTTTTGGTATATTGAAGTGATAAACTGACCACCGTAAGTATTCTCACCATAACCAACAGTTCAAGAGGTTTCAGTATTTATGGATACCTCAAAATAAGGATTGGGCTGTGTATTGATGTAAAATGGGAAGATAGTCGTTTTATGGATCCAGTTAGTTCAATGATCATGAGAGAAACTATCCGACACATGGTTTAGAGCTGGCAGCCTTAGCGTTTACACTGAAAGTATAGCGCCACCACTTATACGGTGAAACATTTCGGGTATGCACTGATCGTAAAAGCCCCGAGTATCTGTTTTCACAGAAAGAGTCGGATGAGATAACCATGAGGGTTAGAGCTTCTAAGGATTTTGATTGTGAACATTGTACCACCCAAGAAAGGCTAATGTAATGGCTGATGCCTTGAATAGAAAGAGCGTCGAGATGGTATCACATATGATGGTCAGGGAGCGAGAGCTGCTAGAGCAGTTGTGAACCTCAGTAGTGATGTGATCCCTTCTGATGATGACGGTGATTTCGTGACAGCTAGCCTGAGGTTAGAACTGGATTTGTGTGACCGGATTTGCCAGGCTTAGCGTGATGATCGGCATGGTGTCGATGGTATGGGTCAGATTCAGAAAGGTATAGTGACAGAGTTCACAGAATATGATGATGACTTACAGAGGTTCAGAGATAGTATAAGTGATCCCCAGGACCACAGTTGATGATATAGTATTATCGTCAGAAGCTCACTCTTCGGGATATACAGTGCATTCGAGAAATAATAAATATAACAGAAATCTCTGAAAAGGGTATTGGTGGTCAGATATGGAAAGAAATATTGTAGAGTTGTGGACAAGTGTCTTGTATATCAGCAGATTAAGGTAGAGTACGAGGAGTTGCAGAGTCATTGCAGTCTCTACCTATTGTGACACGGAAATGGGAACAAGTTACCATGAATTTCATGATGGGTTACAGAGGACCCGGATGGATTACGAGGCTATCTGGGTGATAGTCGATAAATTGATTACGTCTACTCACCTTCTGTTTATGGAAATCCCTAGATACTCTAAGTGTGTAGGCAGATTTATGTGTATGGAAAATTGTGAAACATTATGTAGCGTTCCAGGGAGCATGATATCAGATAGGGATTCCCGCTTCACTTCCCGCTTCTGGGAATGTTTTTCAGGAAGCTATGGGAACCCGATTGAGTGTTAGCACAGCTTCCACCCTCAGACAGATAGTCAGTCAGAGAGGACTGTACAGGTTCTGGAGGATGTGATGAGAGCGTGTGCCATTGATTTGATGAACTCCTGGGATGATCAGTTGCTACTAATCAAATTCTCCAGTGATGACAGTTGTCACTTGAGTATCGGGATGAGATTAAATGAGGCATTGTATAGCCATAGGGAGTTGTTCCCTAAATTGGATAAGAAGAAGTGGGTGACAGATAGAAAATTGTTCCTGAATTGGTAAGACAAACCTCTGAGGATGTTTAGTTGATTTGTGAGAGATTAAGAACACCTCAGAGCAGACAGAAAAGTCTATGCTGACTAGAGACGAAAACCATTGGAATTCACCAAGGGTGAATCATTATTGTTGACAGTTACTTGTCTTAAGGACATAACGAGATTCGGATAGAGAGAGATTGGACAAGTGGAAGGTAAGACCTGTAAGTTGACGTTACCACTTGAATAGACAGGCATCCACAATGTGTCCTATCTTAAGATGTTTCGAAAGAATATCCGGACCCAGTATATGTGATCAGATATGAGCTTTAACGGCTTAGCTCAATGAAAGTATAAGATATGATTGGAAATCGATTCGGGCATTAGATGGAAGGAGAAAGTATTGAAGTTTAAGATGATCTCCCTAGTTAAGTATGATGGTAGAATTACACTCCGGAGAAAGTCACTTGAGGATGACAGTATATGATACAATAGATGTAACCGGAGTTATTTCTGGACTCATATTACTTGGTTCTAATTTGGAGGACCAAATTTTTTAAGTGGGGGAGATTGTAAGACCTGATATTTTGGAGTGCATTTAAAAATGCAAAAGGATTAAAATGGTATTCCCGAACACGTGCAAGGACAAAACGATCAAAAGACCAAAATTCGGTATTAATCAGGACAAGAAAATTTAATTAAAAATATGGGATTGAGAAATCTTGATCAATAACGAAGAAATAATTAAATTTCGGATTAAATTGATCAAGATATGAATTTATTGGAATAAATTGGAATTTTCGTATCGAAAAATAATTCCGAAAATAATCAAAAAATATACCGAAAAGGTAAAATCGGACTGATAAATTTATTTACAAATTAAAGGAATAAAATAGAATTTTTCTAGATATTTTGGGAATTTTATTATTATTTTATTGAATAAAATAATAATAAAATTTAATTATAAATAAATAAAATGTTAAAAAAAACGAAAATGCAATTTGAAACAGAGGAAGAAAACGCGAAACAGAGAAGCAAAAACGCAAAAATGCAGACTGAGGAAGAGATCACCGGCAGAGCCACCACCGGCGACGGAGGAGGCTCGACGCCCACCGAAAAAGGAAGCCCAACACTGGGCGACCCAGCAGCGGCAGTGACGTGCCGTCGATCCACCGGAATCGGCAGATCGGAAGAGGTGAGATCGAAAAGGGGGAAAGGCCATCGGCGGCCATCGGCGCCATTTCGAGCCACCCCGAGGGCCGACGAAGGACGCCCAGGAGCAGCCGAGCCGAACGGCACCGGAATCGTGCCCGAAACCGGTCGAACGGCACCGGAACGAGGAAAGGTTGCCTAAACCGGTACGGCCGGTTCAGCGCAGTGACGTTATGCTGAACCGGACCGGACCGGTTCAGCCAAAAAAAAAAGAAAAGAAGAAAAAAAAGGAAGAAAAAGGGAAAAAGAAAAAGAAGAAAAATTGGGAAAAAATTTCAGTGATACAATCGAGTTTCGGGTAAATCGGTAAGCGGTCAAAATGACCGATTTAATTTTTGGAATAATTAATTTGATTATTTTCCGACTGAAAATTTACCTGGAAAAATATTTAATTGTGTAGCTCGACAATTGGTATCAACCGAGAGCTCGAGACAGCCTCGATTCACATACTATCATGGAATCACGGGTAAGTAACCTTTATTTACGACAATTTTATATCGTTATGCGTGATTGATATTTAACGCATAAATTACGGATTTAATTTCCGCATAAATGAATTAAATTCTGAAAAATTGGATAAATTGTCGTAAATAATTCATAAGCTGTATGAGAGTTTAGAACGAGGCTAAATAAATTACTGATGGGCCCAATGAGCCCAATAGGCCTCGATAAAGTGTGGTAAACGGGCTTAAGGTCGATTAAGGCCCATTAAGGTGCAATCGGGCCCAATATGGGTAAACGGGCCCAATGATTTAAATTAAGCCCAGAAAATTATGAAATACAATTAATTGTATTGTAATTGAACTGATGAATGTGTATCCGTAGTTCCGGAGATTGGATTCAAAGTAAATCGGACTGCGTGACGAGTCATCAGTGGAAAGGTCAGACTGTACAGAAAAATGAGGTAAGGGAATTGTGTGAGTAGCTAGAGGTAGCTACGCATATTTTAATAGATTTTGTATACACTGATTATGTATGTATACGCGATTATTGTATAATGATCCTAAAAGTGGTTTAAATGATTTTTAAGGATCGAAATAGGTGAAATGTCTATTTTACCCCTATTGAGGGAAGTTCACCTAAGGATGGTGAAAGCATGACATGCATGAAATGCATGATTTAAGGAAATTTATGGTTTAAGGAATTTCTTGGTTTTTAAGCAAAGCAAACCGATAGATCGGCCAGAAATTATATAATTACATAAAATAACACTACGTAGGTGTTATTTAATATTTAAATGAAAATTTCTTTGGAAAACGGCCAACTATCAAGTTTATATGGAAACAGATAGTGCCAACACGTAGTTCGCACTATATCTGCGTTTGTGAATGTGCATAAATGTGCTTGAGCAGTTGCTCGCACCGACTTATGTGACATCATATGCATGAAATGTGCTAGAGCATGGTGCTCGCACTGATTTTTAATAATGTGAAATGAGAGCTGCTGGAGCCTAGCTCGCACTCTGTTTTGACATGTTTTGACATGTTTTGATTTGTTTTGACATGGTATGCATAAAATGGTGCTGGAGCGATTGCTTGCACTAGTTTTACTGATTTAATATGCATGAGAGATGCTGGAGCTTAGCTCGCATCCTGTTTTTGATTTAATTATGCATGAAGCCGTGCTGGAGTGTAACTCGTACGAGATTTGATTTAATTATGCATAAAGCCGTGCTGGAGTGTAACTAGCACGAGATTTGATTTACTTGAGCATTCATTTGTGCTGGAGCGTTGCTCGCACAAAGTTTTATATGGTTTTACAATTCATTTGAATGTCGTACTGGAGTTTTTCTCGTACGAAGTTTTCATTGAGTTTCTATACATATCCGTACTAGAGCATTGCTCGTACGAGGATTTTACTTGAAATTATAATCAGTTTAAGTCGTACTGGAGCGCTGCTCGTACGCAGATTTTACTGATTTTTATGAAACCGTGCTAGAGCTTCGCTCGCACGAGGTTTTTAGATATCATGAATATGCATGGAGCCGTGCTAGAGCTTCGCTCGCATAGGGATTTATATTACATGCATATAGCCATGTTGGAGCCTCTTGTAGACTGTGTGTCACAGTGAGATGATATGCTCACACGTGCATTCTGAGACAGAGATGATATGGGTGGATAAGACCTATTACAGGCACCCCTGATTGAGCTTGGGTTCACGGAGTACGTTGTACTGTGTATGTCACGCGGAGTACGCTGTACCGTGGGGATTGTTGGAGTGGAGTGGCAATAGCCACGAGGCAGCAAGCCTTGCCCTCGCAATCCTGGTGTTATGCTGTTCTGGTGGTTAGGACGACCCACCTCCCGTTTCAGGTGTGATACCCCGCACACTAGGTACCATGTTGCCAGGGATCACTAGGATATGGCCATAGTCCTCGATGTTACTGATAATTACCTTATTGTCTCACATGATATAACTTGTGGTCTGTTAGACCAGGGTAGACCCGAAAGAGGGGTCAGGCCCCCGATTTGATGATTTGATGATTTCAGATGATTTTATGATATGTGACCCTGAAAGAAGGGTGGTTTTATAACTCAAGTTTTATAATGAAATATAACAAATTGTTTGATGAGTTTTGAGATGATTGACCCAGAGGGGTTATTTTATACTGCGTTTTAAATGAATTGATTTAAATGCAGTGGCATGATGTGTTTTCCATGCTTTCATTTGAAAACCTTGAATTGTCTTACATGACATGAAAGACTGCATGATCTTGATTAAATTCATGCTTAATATGATTTAATGATGTCACATAAAATGCTTTGAATGCATGAATTACATGATTTGTATATGCACAAATAGTTTTGGATGAACTATGGCATTGAATATGCATGACTTTGTGCTTGATGATTTTAATGAAAAGAAATGGATTTAAGGGCATGGCATTATGAGCATGTAGATAGTGGAGCTATCTACTTACTTGCATAATTGCCTTACTGAGCGTGTGGTTTGCTCACCCCCCTTATTTTCCCATCTTTTCAGAGCACTTGAAATAGTTATTGAGCGGCTAAGGACTTGCATGCTTGGTATCCGCTGCTGACCATCGAGAGACAGGTATACACATTGGTATGATTTTGTATCTAAATATGTAATGCACAGTACTGTAAACGGACATTGATGTCGGGGATGTAGAGTTATAAATACCATTGAGTATGTATTTATTTAAAGTCAAAGAATAGTAAACTCTGATATATAAACTTGATTATGGAAATGAAATTGGTTATAATGTGAGGTGACTAACACCGAATCATAGCCCAACTGTTTGTAGGATGGTCACGATGAGAGAAAGGTGAGAATTAAATAATAAATGAAAAAGTGAAAAAAATTACTCTGATTTTTAGGTAATTTGGGTCGTGACATAACTTCTACTTAGATGACCATCTAACATACATTCTACAATCACCTAATCATCACAGCATGAAGCATTGAATCGGCTAACAACTAAATGCAGAAAATCATCGGTGAACAGTAGTAGAAAATGAAACAAAGGATAACAGAGTAAAAAGAAAATGGTTCCTGTCCACTGCTCCCGTGAAGCTGTAATGCACAAGTTGACTTAGCTCATAAACCTTTAACACCGGTCAGCACCCATTAACAATCCAACAGTCTTAAAAATACTGAGGATATAAAAATGCAAGGAAAGGGATAGCATGCTCTGACTACCGAAATAAAAGCAAAATTAAACTAACTCTAAATGCAGAAAATATATGAACCATGGAACATAAACTAAAAGAAATGCACTAAAATGAAAACAAACATCCAAGTAATGCAGTATTTAAAAACAACGTCTAAGAGAAATGACTAAGCTTCCAGAACTGAAAATAAAAATAAACAACAACCCCTCGTGAATGTGATAACAGGGACACTCATCATCATCAGATTGCCTGTTACTCTAACTCTTACTGCCTTAGTTCCACATTGTTATTGATGAGGAGCAATGCCCAGCATCAGCCCACATCAACACACCAAAACCGAAAGGCAAAGATGAAGGAAAAGTGAAAGCACCGATTACACAAAGAGCAAATCGAGAGCATGTAATGGAGAAGAAACCGAGAGCTATCTAAATGGAAATAAAAGCTGTAAATTAAAACTTAAACAGTAAAATAACAATTAATGGAAACTGAATAAATCCTAAAAGAAAATAGACCATGGTGGCAGCTGTCACCAGCCGAAAACATAAAAAGCTTAAAGAAAAATAAAACCTAAAATAAATGTTTAACCTAAAAACTAAAAACTAAAAGCTACCTCTCTTTTTTCAATTGACATCTTTTTCTATTTATACACACACTGAGGGGTACAATTGTAATATTTCCATCATAGATGAGTTGACATTGTTTGGCCACTTGTCTTCACACCATTGGCTCCTTGAAAAATAATATTTCCATGTCATCTGTCTTTTTGTCCAATTGGATGTGCTAGGCTCGTGTTGTCTGCATGGTCCAATCTCGATTTTAGCTCAATTTCGATTTATTTTCTACCGAAATATTCAAAATTTATCCGGATTTAATTTATCTGCAAACATGAGAATTTTAATTAAATAAAAGGGGATAATTAACAAAATAAATTGGGGATTTAAATAATTAATTAGGAAATTAAGCACAAATAATTCTAAAAATATAGAATTATCAGCATAAATTCGTGCTGGAGTGTAACTCACACGAGATTTGATTTACTTCAGCATTCATTTGTGCTGGAGCTTGCTCGCACAAGGTCTTATATGGTTTTTATAATTCATTTGAATGTCGTACTGGAGTTTTTCTCTTACGAGATTTTCACTGAGTTTTTATTCATATCTGTACTAGAGCATTGCTCGTACGTGGATTTTACTTGAATTTATAATCAGTTTAAGTCATACTGGAGCACTGCTTGTATGCAGATTTTACTGATTTTTATGAAACTGTGCTAGAATTTCGCTCGCACGAGGTTTTCAGATATCATGAATATGCATGGAGCCGTGATAGAGCTTTGCTCGCATAGGGATTTATATTACATGCATATAGCCGTGTTGGAGCCTCCTGTAGACTGTGTGTCACAGTGAGATGATATTCTCACACGTGCATACTGAGACAAAGATGATATGGGTGGATAAGACCTATTGCAGGCACCCCTGACTGAGCTTGGGTTCACGGAGTACGTTGTACCGTGTATATCACGCAGAGTACGCTGTACCGTGGGGATTCTTGGAGTAGAGTGGCATTAGCCACGAGGCAGCAAGCCTTGCCCTCACAATCCTGGTGTTATGCTGTTCTGGCGGGTAGGACGACCTACCTCCCGTTTCAGGTGTGATACCCCGCACACTAGGTACCGTGTTGCCAAGGATCACTAGGATATGGCCATAGTCCTCGATGTTACTGATATAATCAGCTGCTTGTCTCACATGATATAACTATTGGTTGATAGACAAGGGTAGACCCGAGGGAGGGGTCAGGCCCTCGATTTTATGATTTTTAGTATGCTAATTTACGTTTTAAAGGATCTTATGACATGTGACCCTGAAAGAAGGGTGGTTTTATAACTGAAGTTTTATAATGAATTGTTTTATGAGACGATTGACCCGGAAGGGTTAGTTTATACTGCAGGTTTAATGAAATAATTTAAATGCAGTAGCATGATGTTGTTTTCCATGCTTTTATTCCAAATTCATGATTTGTCTTACATGACATGAAAGAATGTATGATTTTGATTAAATTCATGCTAAGTATGATTTACTGATGTCACATAAAATACCTTTGATGAATGAATTACATGATTTTTATATGCACAAATAGTTTTGATAAACTATGTCATGGATGTATGAACGATTTTGTGCTTGATGATTTTAATGAAAAGAAATGGATTTAAAGGCATGGCATTATGAGCATGTAGATAGTGGAGCTATCTACTTACCTGCATAATTGCCTTATTGAGCGTGTGGTTTGCTCACCCCCCTTATTTTTTCATCTTTTCGGAGCACTCACAGTAATTAGTAAGCGGCTGAGGACTTGCATGTATTGATATCCGTTGTTTCCCATCAAGAGACAGGTATACACATTTGTATAGTTTTGTATCTAAATATGTAATGCACAGTACTGTAAACGGATATGATGTCGAGGATGTAGAGTTATAAATACCATTGCGTATGTATTTAATTAAAGTCAATGGAAAGTAAACGCTGATATGTGAATGTGATTATGGAAATGGAATGGTAAATAGGTGAGAGGTGACTAACACCGAATCATAGCCTAACTGTTTGTAGGATGGTCACGATGAGAGAAAGGTAAGAATTAAATAATAAATGAAAAAGTGAAAAAATTTACTATGATTTTTAGGTAATTTGGGTCGTGACATTTTGTATCATCCGGGTAAGGCGAACATGGTGGCAGATGCTCTTAGGAGAAAAAGTATGGTGTCGTATATAATGGTCAAAGAATGGGAGCTAATGCAACAGTTTGTCGGACTTAGGATTAATGTCGAAGAAGCGGAGGTTGGATTTGGGGCTAGCCTATGAATTGAGCCCAGTATCTTATATCATATCAAAACAGGGTAGGAAATTGATCAGAGGTTATTAAACATGGTTAGCCTGGCAGAACAAACTTCGCAGTCAAATTTTACGGTCAGTGAGGATGGACTGTTGAAGTTCAGAGGCCGAATTTGTGTTTCGAACGATGATGCCCTAAAGCAACAGATTTTAAGGGAGTCTTATTGTTTCCATTACACCATGCACCCAGGCAATACCAAGATCTACTATGATCAGCAGAAGGTGTATTGGTGGACTGGTATGAAGCGGGATGTAGCAGAATTTGTGGCCGGGTGCTTGGTATGTCAACAGGCTAAGATTAAACATCAGAAGCCCGCTGGACTTCTTAAGCCCTTACCAGTGCCTACAGAGAAATGAGAGCACATAACGGTGGATTTTATTTTGGGATTACCACGGACCCGAAGAGGCCATGTCGTAATCTGGGTTATAGTAGACAGATTGACAAAGAGTGCCCACTTTCTCACCATTAAGAGTACAAATTCTTTGAGTGTCTTGGCAGAACTGTATGTCAAAGAGGTAGCTCGTTTACATGGGGCTATCGTGAGCATTATGTCAGACAGAGATTCTCGGTTTACCTCCAGATTTTGGACACATTTTCAGGAAGCCATGGGATCTCAGTTGAACTTTAGCACCGCCTACCATCCTTAGACTGACGGTCAGTCCAAGAGGACTATTCAAACCTTGGAGGATATGTTGAGGGCGTGTGTATTAGATTTTAAGGGTTCATGGGATGATCATTTGCCCCTTGCAGAGTTTGCTTATAATAACAGCTACCATACTAGTATCGGAATGGCACCTTATGAAGCTCTTTATAGCAGGAGATATAGGTCCCCAGTTGCTTGGGAAGAAGTGGGTGATCGAAAAATTATGGCTCCCGATTTAGTGGAACAAGCAGTAAAGGGCATTCAAATTATTTTTGACAAACTTCGGGCTGCTCAGAGTAGACAAAAGATTTACGCCAATGTGCGTAGATGACCACTTGAATTTCAAATTGGGACTCTGTGTTTTTGAAGGTATCTCCAAGTAAGGGCATCATGCGTTTTGGAAAAAAAAAAGGAAAGTTAAGTCCTCACTTTATCGGTTCGTTTGAGATACTAGAGAGAGTGGGAGATGTTACTTACTGGCTAGGTTTACCTCCACAGCTTGCTGGGATATATAATGTCTTTCACGTCTCCATGTTGAGGAGATATAATCCGGATCCCTCCCATGTCATTGAATATAACATGCTTTTGACATTCAGGGAGACATGAGTTATGTGGAAGAACCTGTTCGGATCCTCGATAGGCAAGAAAAGGTACTTTGAACAAAGAGAATTCCATTGGTAAAGGTTCTCTGGAAGCAATACTCGATAGAAGAAGCAACTTGGGAACCAAAGAGCCTAAATAAAGAGAAGTACTCTCGCTTATTTGATGAACTCGAGTGAATTTAGAGGACCAAATTCCTAAAAAGTGGGAAGAAATGTGAAACCCAAAATTTTCATTTTTATCATACTATTGGAAGCTAAGAAATAATTAAGTACTCAGAATAATGTTATGCAGGCCTGGAACCATCGAAGCACTAGGGCTAGTGGCATGGGGCTCGACAGCATGAAAATCGAGGTAAGACCTTAAGCCTGAGAATTTCTTAATAATTTCATGTATAGTCATGAAATGATGTTTAGAAATGAAAACTAAGGTATTGGGAGTGAAAAAGTTAGTAAGATTCGGGTTTTGCACTAAACCGAGCAAATGGGCTCGAAATTAGAAATAAATTCGGATTAAATTCGAGAAATTCCTGAAAATTATTTTGAGACCATAGAAAATTAATATAAGATTAAATTTACATTAGAAACTAAAATCAAGAGAAATATGGAGGTTCGGGGATCAAATTAATTTTTAAGGTAAATAGAAAACTTTAAGTCATTTTACCTGGTATTGACTAAATCGCGCAAAATGGGTTCAATCGGGAAATTTTTCTTAAACAAGTGACAATAATTTTTTTATGAAACATACTAGAGACACAATATAACACTTGAGAAGTGGAAATTTGGAGAAAATTGGACTAGAATGATTTTTGTGGAATTTTCCAAAGCAGAACAGAAATTTGTCTTGCTTCAGATTTCCACCCAACTCCCACATTTTGTCACATTTGGAGAATTTAGGGACATCCACTTGACCCCAAATTTTCAAGTCTGAAATTAGACTTATAAAGCTTTCAGGTTCCCCAAAAATCAACCCCAAATGACTTTCCAGTGGAGAGAACCAGCCTCATTTTTTTGCCGCAGGCAGTAATCCTTTCTCCTCCTTGTACAATTTTTTTGGTGGCCTTCCGATCAGATTCAGGCATCGGTCAAGAAGGATCAAATCTTCCTCTTGAAGTTCTATATAACATATAAATAATTCAGCCACAAAGAAGTTCATTTGCTAGGTGAAAAACTCAAAAGAAAAATAGTGGTCAGATCTACCCTGTTTTTGGTAAGTGAAGAACTTAAGATTTTTCATTCTTTGATCGGTTTTTGAGCTAGTTTTTCATTGTTTTAAGCTATATAAATGTTGAATTTCAGTTGAGGATCAATTTGGTGGAAGAAAAACGTGTTCAACCTTGGTCAAACCCGAGGTAAGGTTGATGGATGATGATTTCTTATTTGGTGTTTTTGGAAGGTTTTTGGTTAAGTGAAATTGGATGATTTAATTTCTATGGATGATTTGTGGTTTGAAAAACATGGTGTTTATGTGTTTGTGGTGAAATTTAGATGGATCTAAGGTTGTTAACAATTAAAGTTATACCGAAAAAATTTCGGTTTATAGCTTAACTCAGCGTAAAATCGAAAAATGAAAGAATTAAAATTTTGGCAAAGTGATCAGCAAGGTTTATGAACTTGAATGAGTCATAAGGTTAATGAAGTAATGAAATGAGAAGTTAAAATAATGAAATTTGCCAAAACGGTACTAAAATCGGTAAAACCGAGAAAACCAAAAAAGTTGATCGAAAAGTCAACATTGATCAAACTTCAAGAAGATGAATCAAAATTGAGTATCTTAAGATGAAATTGATCAATATATGATGAATTGGTATCGGTTTTAGTAGCTCAGGAATTTGGCACTCAAATCGAGGTAATCTCGAGACCCGACAATTGTGAGTCGCCCCAAAGTCTACAAGGTAAGGGGTGTAATTTAGCTTAATTCTGACATATTATGTTCATGAAATGATTTATAAAGAATAATTATGTTCATGAAATGATTTACGAAACATATTCATATATATGAATTATTTACAAAGCATAATTATGCTCGTGAAACGATCTGATGAAGTATATTATATTTTATGAAATGATTTATGAAGTATGAAACACATGTATATTTTATAGTTTTCTATATGATTTTATATTCATATTTCAAAGGAAATTTTAATAAATTTTAAAGTATGCAAATAAAGAAAAAGAGATTTTGAGACTAGAAGGCTATTTATATGTATGGCTACTGCTCGTGGCGCTTCGGCTCCGCCACTTGAGATGCCGGTACGTAGGACCCTTATAGCACTTGTCTTCACATGTGTGGTGGTTGACTCCCTACTCTGGTCTATGATGATGATTTCTGGTAGTATCTCGTGCCCACGCAGCACGCATGTATGTCTCCCGCACAGCGAGTGCCATTGGTGCCCGTGCCCTAGCTATGTGCTAGTATAAATTATGATGATTCAATACTACCCATGTTTATGATTTGTTGTACGAGCCTAATCCAGTCTACAGCCCCCACCATTGTCATCGGTATGATTATGACCCTCTACGGAGGATGACATATATTGCATGACTCAGATATAGCCTAGTCTCCACATTTTAATGATGATGAAATATGAATGATGATGATTATGAATGAATTATGAATGATGATGATTTTATGAAATGAACTATGCATGATGATTTAGTGAAAGAGAACATGGTTTATGTTTTTAGATGAAAAGACATTCATGGTATTAAAAAGGAAAGTACACACATATATGATATTTTCCTGTATGAATGTTTTACGTACGAAATAAAATTTATACATACATTTGAATGATTATTTTTCAAGTTAGTTTGTGATTTAATTTTCATAAGTAATGTATAGTTTGTGATTTAATTTTCATAAGTAATGTATGAAAGTATACTTTGCATGATTTTTCACGTACTTTATATAGTCAGAATTATTCTAACGTATTCCTTACGGAGCTTTTCCCTAAAAGCTCACCCTTTTTTTCTCCATTTCAGATTTCCTGCAGTAAGTCTTACACAACTATCTATGAAGCAGTTGTTCAGGTATAATAACAGATGTTTATTTTCAGACATGTGTAAGTACTCTCGCTTATATTGACGGACTGGATATAATCACTGTACTTAAGGATTAGTATGTTAACGTTCAAGAAACAATTAATATGTTGATGATATTTACTATTTAACACGTGCGGTGTTTGCTATCAAAATTTTGGCAATACTAAGGATTAAAGTGTGAGATCTCGTATAGGTTAAACCTTGAATATATATGTAAATGAAATCATAAGTATGATGATATACTTGTAATAAAAGATTGTGATTGTACGTACAAGTTACATTATATATGAATATGAGGAAATGGACTTGAATATGTGAAGAATGTGAGTGGAATAGAATATGAGTAGTGTGGTAAAATGGAAGGAAGATTGCATAAGTTGTGCACTTCCATTTGGTTTATATCATGTTCCTTTGGGTATACAAAGATTCTGTACAAGTTTTAAATTGTATGAAGTGTGAATGGATGCTGTCTTCAAGTCTCAAAAGTGATCGGATGAGAAAATGACTATGGCAACAAATTAAGGATGTTTAAGTATGAGTTGCTACAGAAAAACTGCAGGAAATCTAGAAATATGAATGACAGATCGATCTCATAGGATGAGAGATCGATCTGGAAGAGCTAAAATGCTCTTATTTTGAGCTACGGAACAGGATAGATCAATCTCCAAGGGAGCCAGATCGATCTCCTAACACATTCTGTAAAATACAGATCGATCCTTAATGGAACAAATCGATCTCCTTAGCTCTCGGGTTGGAAGCAGATCGATCTCTCCTAAGACCAGATCAATCTCCTTAACCTTTTGTTTGAAGCAGATCGATCTCCTCTATTCGACAAATCGATCGCCTACTTCAAAATGTAGTGAAAAAAAGGGATTTTAAGAGGATCAGATCGATCTCTACCTAATGCAAATCAATCTCATCAAGCAAATTCTATAAATAGTCTGCAAATCACGAAAATAACCATTCCCTCTCCATTTTCCAAACCCAAAAACCTAGATTTTACTCTCCAAATGCGGCCATTTTTAAGAAGATATGAGGGAAGGCTATCAGACATACAGTTGTTCATATCGAAGAGAAGAACAATTTAGCTTGGATGCATTTTCCTCATTTGTGGATTGAAGGAATAAGGGGCATTTCTATTTGGAGCAAAGAGGAAATCTAAAGAGGTGAGTTTTTAAAGCACCAACTTAAGTACATTGTTAAGCTATTGATGTTTGGGGTTGATTGGGTTGCTTAGTATTGTTAGAAACTATCTAAAATGCATTGGAATAACTATGACCTAGAAATGGTCTAGTGTGAGAAAGTGGAATGTATAGAGGTTAATGAGGAATGGGATATCTTGAGGTAATAATGGTGTTATAAGTATGATTTAAGATATTGTTAGTGAATAAATGGTGAGATTTACAAAAATGGGTAAAATGTAGATTAAGGCATTGGTAAATGCATATGTAAGACCCGATATTTTCGAGTGCATTAAAAAAATGCAAAAGGACTTAAATGGCATTCCCGAATACGTGCAGGGGCAAAATGGTCAAAAGACCAAAATTCGGTATTTATCGGGACAAGAAAATTTAATTAAAAATATGAGAATGAGAAATCTTGATCAATGATGAAGAAATAATTAAATTTCGAGTTAAATTGATCAAGATATGAATTTCTTGGGATAAATCGGGATTTTCGCATCGAAAAATAATCCCGAAAATAATCAAAAAAATATACCGGAAAGGTAAAATCGGACTGAGAAAATTATTTACAGATTAAATGAATAAAATATAAATTTTTAAGGATATTTATGCATTTTAATATTATTTTATTGAATAAAATAATATTAAAAGTTAATTATAAATAAATAAATAATAATTGAAAAAAAAAAAAAAAACGCGAATTGGAATCGCGAGAAACAGAAACAGAGAAGGAAAAACGAAGCGAGACCGAGGAAGAAGAGAGGCCGGACGGCCACCACCGGCGGCCAGAGACCCCAGCCGAAGGCCGGCGAAGGTTGACGAGCCTCGTGGGAACCACCGGCAGTCGGCACGCGCGTCGAGAACGGCGAAAAACGCCAGATCGACGAAGGAGGGCCGCGGGAGAGAAAACTGGTTTCGCCGGCGATGACGCCGATTCGACCCCAGCCGAGGCCCGATTTAGGAAGCCCAGGTGCAGCCGAGCCGAACGGCGATGGAATTGCACCGGGAACCGGCCGGACGGCGCCGGAACGGCAAAATGATGGGTGAACCGGACTGAACCGGCGGTCTGAGCCGAACCGGACCCGAGCTGAACCGGCGGTCCGAACCGGGTTGAACCGGACCGGACCGGTTCAGCCAAAAAGAGAGGGAAAAAAGGAAGAAAAAGGGAAAAAGAAAAAGAGAAAAAATTGAGAAAAATTCCAGTGATGCAATCGAGCTTCGGGTAAGTCGGTAAGCGGTCAAATTGACCGATTTAATTTTTTGAATATTTAATTTAATTAATTCCGACTGGAAATTTACCCGAAAAAATATATTTAATTGTGTAGCTCGACAATTGGCATCAACCGATAGCTCGAGATAGCCTCGATTTGTGTACGATCATGGAATAACGGGTAAGTGACCCTTAATTTACGACAATTTGTATCGTTATGCGTGATTGATATTTAACGCATAAATTACGGATTTAATTTCCGCATAAATGAATTAAATTCTGAAAAATTGGATAAATTGTCGTAAATATTAAATTGAGATATCCGAAAATTTAGAACGAGGCTAAATAAATATTGATGGGTCCAATGAGCCCAATAGGCCTCGATAAATTGTGGTAAACGGGCTTAAGGCCGATTAAGACCCATTGGTACAATCGGGCCCAATATGGGTAAACGGGCCCAATGATTTAAATTAAGCCCAGAACATATGAGATACAATTAATTGTATTGTATTTGACCTGATGAATGTGTATCCGCAGTTCCGGAGATTTGATTCGGATTTGGAGCAAATCGGACTGCGTGACGAGACATCGATGTAAAGGTCAGACTGTACAGATAAATGAGGTAAGGGAATTGTGTGAGTAGCTAGAGGTAGCTACGCGTATTTTAATAGTGTTCTGTACACTGAATATGTATGTATGCCTTGATGATGTATAAAGATCCTAAAAGTGGTTTAAATAATTTTGAGGATCGAAATAGGTGAAAAGACTATTTTACCCCTATTGAGGGAAGTTCACCTAAGGATGGTGAAAGCATGACATGCATGAAATGCATGATTTAAGGAATTTTCCGAATTAAAGATTTGATTGGTTTTAATCAAAGTAAATCGATAGATTGGCCAATAATTGCATAAGTTTCCCAAATTAACACTACGTAGGTGTTATTAATATTTAAATGAAATTTCTTTGGAAAAGAGGCCAACTATCAAGTTTATATGGAAACAGGTAGTGCCGACACGTAGTTCGCACTATATCTGCGTTTGTGAATGTGCATAAATGTGCTTGAGCAGTTGCTCGCACCGACTTGTGTGACATCATATGCATGAAATGTGCTAGAGCATGGTGCTCGCACTGATTTTTATTATTGTGAAATGAGAGCTGCTGGAGCCTAGCTCGCACTCTGTTTTGACATGTTTTGATTTGTTTTAACGTGGTATGCATAAAATAGTGCTGGAGCGATTGCTCGCACTAGTTTTAATGATTTGACATGCATGAGAGATGCTGGAGCTTAGCTCGCATCCTGTTTTGATTTGATATTGCATAAAGCCGTGCTGGAGTGAATCTCGCACGAGATTTGATTTAATTATGCATAAAGCCGTGCTGGAGTGTAACTCGCACGAGATTTGATTTACTTGAGCATTCATTTGTGCTGGAGCATTGCTCGCACAAAGTTTTACATGGTTTTCATAATTCATTTGAATGTCGTACTGGAGTTTTTCTCGTACGAGGTTTTCACTGAATTTATATACATATCCGTACTAGAGCGTTGCTCGTACGTGGAATTTACATGAAATTATAATCAGTTTAAGTCGTACTTGAGCACTGCTCGTACGCAGATTTCACTGATTTTTATGAAACCGTGCTAGAGCTTCGCTCGCACGAGATTTTCAGATATCATGAATATGCATGGAGCCGTGCTTGAGCTTCGCTCGCACAGGGATTTATATTACATGCAT
Organism: Firmiana major; assembly: GCA_033439115.1. Classification (NCBI taxonomy): domain Eukaryota; kingdom Viridiplantae; phylum Streptophyta; class Magnoliopsida; order Malvales; family Malvaceae; genus Firmiana; species Firmiana major. The sequence continues at coordinate 58,619,148 of CM065896.1, read as the reverse complement.
ATAGCCGTGTTGGAGCCTCCTGTAGACTGTGTGTCACAGTGAGATGATATGCTCACACGTGCATTCTGAGACAGAGATGATATGGGTGGATAAGACCTATTACAGGCACCCCTGACTGAGCTTGGGTTCACGGAGTACTTTGTACCGTGTATGTCACGCGGAGTACGCTGTACCGTGGGGATTGTTGGAGTGGAGTGGCATTAGCCACGAGGCAGCAAGCCTTGCCCTCGCAATCCTGGTGTTATGCTGTTCTGGCGGGTAGGACGACCCACCTCCCGTTTCAGGTGTGATACCCCGCACACTAGGTACCGTGTTGCCAGGGATCACTAGGATATGGCCATAGTCCTCGATGTTACTGTTAATTACCTGATTGTCTCACATGATATAACTTGTGGTCTGTTAGACCAGGGTAGACCCGAAGGAGGGGTCAGGCCCCCGATTTGATGATTTGATGATTTCAGATGATTTTATGATATGTGACCCTGAAAGAAGGGTGGTTTTATAACTCAAGTTTTATAATGAAATATAACAAATTGTTTTATGAGTTTTGAGATGATTGACCCAGAGGGGTTATTTTATACTGCGTTTTAAATGAATTGATTTAAATGCAGTGGCATGATGTGTTTTCCATGCTTTCATTTGAAAACCTTGAATTGTCTTACATGACATGAAAGACTGCATGATCTTGATTAAATTCATGCTTAATATGATTTAATGATGTCACATAAAATGCTTTGAATGCATGAGTTACATGATTTATATATGCACAAATAGTTTTGGATAAACTATGGCATTGAATATGCATGACTTTGTGCGTGTAATTTTAAATGAAAAGAAATGGATTTAAGGGCATGGCATTATGAGCATGTAGATAGTGGAGCTATCTACTTACTTGCATAATTGCCTTACTGAGCGTGTGGTTTGCTCACCCCCCTTATTTTCCCATCTTTTCAGAGCACTTGTAATAATTATTGAGCGGCTGAGGACTTGCATGCTTAATATCCGCTGCTTGCTGCTTCCCATCGAGAGACAGGTATACACATTTGTATGGTTTTGTATCTAAATATGTAATGCACAGTACTGTAAACGGATATTATGTCGGGGATGTAGAGTCATGTAAATACCATTGGGTATGTGTTTATTTAAAGTCAAAAGGATAGTAGACTCTGATATATGATTATGGGAATGAAATGTTAAATAGTGTGAGGTGACTAACACCGAATCATAGCCCAACTGTGTTGTAGGATGGTCACGACGAGAGAAAGGTAAGAATTAAATAATAAATGAAAAAGCAAAAAAATTTACTCTGATTTTTAAGGTAATTCGGGTCGTGACAGGTTTAATGGTATCAGAGCTGAGTTGGCCTGATATGAGTCGGTGTTAGTGGTTAAGAAAGTTTACATCCCCATGTACTGTGCATTGCTTAGATACAGTTGTGTATATCGAGATGGATGTGCAGCTAAGAATTTGGTTTTAAATGCAAGAACAGACTCATTGACTGATAGCCGCTATGGTTGAGAGGCGAGTACACGAGCTCAAGGCCGTTGAGGTAGGCCCATGAGTTGTACTGAGTCGCCACATGAGACTTGAGATGAGATTGACGTGGAGGCTGGTTGATCATGCCCCACAGAGTCCAACAGAGAGATCGGACAGAGTCTGACAAAGAGATCGGATAGAGTCTGACAGAGAGATCAGACAGTATTGAGATACGCTTCGCGAGGTTGAAGCGGAGTGTGGAGAATATTTTGCGAGCTAATTGCTCAGGGTATGTATGAGGGCGAGTTGGAGCATTAATTGAAGTTCGCTCGACCCATTTGAAGATTTCGACATCCAGATTGGACATGAAAAAAATAATTCGAAATGTATTCCGGTGACAGAATATCCCGGACACTGTTTAAAGAAAATTACAGATAAAATTATTTACTCTGACCCAGAGGAACATGTTGATTAACGAGTATGATACTCAGTTTATATTCCTGGGCAGATGTGACTCAGACACGATGAACAGTGAGAGTCGAGATTTTTGAAAGTTCATGGAAGGACTCAGATTGTCAATTAGAGTCCGATTAGCCCGTTAGATATCACTACCTATGCTGAGGCATTGCACAGACTATAGTTGTGTAAATAAGATCAAGAGTTGCACGCCTCTGAGATTGGAAAAGGTAGTAAGGGCCGAAATAGAGACAAAAGAGAATAGAGAATGACAAAGATGTCAGAACGGGAAAAAGGTAATATGGTAAAAACTTTGAGCTGTTGAGTCACGGGGTAAGTTGATTGATAAACCCCAGTATATTTAATTTCAACACTATTGAGGGGTATTGTGATTCGAGGACCCCGACCTGCTACGTAACAGTATAACAGAGTAGCAGTGTGAACAGTGTAAGATGTGTGGTAGTTATCACGAAAATAAGATGTTGGACGAGGGCGAATGTATGCCTTGGACCAGGACACTATGGATGTTTCATATGATGTGGTGGAAGATACCACACTGGCTGTGAATAATGAAATAATTATTTTAATTGATCCTGGTGCCACGCATTTATTCATACCGCCTTCAGTTGCTTATAAGCGAGTGAAAAATGTGAAGCCTATACCTTTAAGCATGAAGAGGATGATAGTTAGTTGATTTTCACTAACTGAACATGGGTATAGGGATTGTAAGTTGAAAATAGGGGTGAAAACATCACTGAAAGGTGTAATGTAAGTTTGACAAGTAAGGAAAGAGTTTGTTATAAGATATATGAAAGGAGATGAGCTTGGAGATGTGATAGATCCTGCATACAAGATATATTGGAATAAAAGGCATATGCAAGGTAAGGATATCATTGATATGCAAAGTAATTTGGATTAAGCAATATGTAGTGTATATGGATTGCGACCAAGATAAGGGGTAGATATATCTACACCCAGTCGATGTGGTCAAATCTGAGGGTTAATAAAGGTATTTCAAAATATCTCCCTGCCTGAAGATTTGACAGCGTCTAGAAGCGCACGCATAATCTATAGATTGAATTCGACGGTCATAATATATACATTAAAATTTGGGTACCTTTGCTGGTACAATAAAGAAATATAGAACTTGATTAATCATGAAAGTTTAAAAATTAAAATTTTATAAAAAAAAAAGCCGTCAATATAAGAGGAAAGAAATGACGTGAGCTAGTATCTTGAACGAAAGCTATTTCGAAATGACATTGTACGTTTATGCGTACATAGGTCAAGTATATGAAAAATTGAAATATTGAGTGGAACTCAACTACGTTAAGGTATTTAAACCTTACCTGGACCGATTGGTTGTCATCTACAGTGATGATATTATGATGTATTCGAAGTCCAGGGAAGAGTATGAGTAGCAACAGGAAACTGTCTTACAAACAAGGTGTTATGAGTTTCTTGAAATGAGTTGCTCAGTTGACACGTCTCGTTTGGAAAAAGATTTCGTACGAGATGTATGATAAGTATGAAAATGGCTTTCGTGAGTTTTGGTATATTGAAGTAATGAACTGACCACAGTAAGTATTCTCACCATGACTAAAAGCTCAAGAGGTTTCAGTATGTATGGATACCTCAAAATAAGGATTGGGCTGTGTATTGATGTAAAATGGGAAGATAGTCGTTTATGGATCTAATTACTTCAAGGACCATGAGAGAAACTATCCGATCCATGATTTAGAGTTGGCAGTCGTAGCGTTTACACTAAAGGTATGGCGCCACCACTTATATGGTAAGAAATTTCGGGTATGCACTGATCGTAAAAGCCCCGAGTATCTGTTTTCACAGAAAGAGTAGAATATGAGATAACCAAGAGGGTTAGAGCTTCTAAGGATTATGATTGTGAACTTTGTACCACCCAGGAAAGGCTAATGTAATGGTTGATGCCTTGAGCAGAAAGAGCCTCGGGATGGTATCACATAAGATGGTCAAGGAGCGAGAGCTGCTAAAGCAGTTGTGAACCTCAGTAGTGATGTGATCCCTTCTGATGATGACGGTGATTGTGTGACAGCTAGCCTGAGGTTAGAACCGGATTTGTGTGACCGGATTTGCCAGGCTTAGCGTGATGATCGGCATGGTGTCGATAGTGTGGGTCAGATTCAGAAGGGTATAGTGACAGAGTTCACAGTGAGTGATGATGACTCACAGAGGTTCAGAGACAGTATAAGTGCTCCCGAGGACCACAGTTGATGATATAGTGTTATTGACAGAAGCTCACTCTTCGGGATATACAGTGCATCCGAGAAGTAATAAATATATCAGAACCTCTGAAAAGGGTATTGGTGGTCAGATATGAAAAGAGATATTGTAGAGAATTGCGAAAAAGTGTCTCGTATGTCAGCAGAGTAAGGTAGAGTAAAAGAAGTTGCAGGGTTATTGCAGCCTCTACCTATATTGACACGGAAATGGGAACAAGTTACCATGGATTTCGTGATGGGTTACAGAGGACCCGAATGAATCTCGAGGCTATCTAGGTGATAGTTGATAGATTGATTCAGTTACCCACCTTCTGGTTATGAAAATCCCTAGATACTCTAAGTGTATAGGCGGATTTATGTGTGTGGAATATTGTGAAACATTGTGTAGCGTTCCAGTGAGCATGGTATCAGATAGGGATTCCCGCTTCACTTTCCACTTCTGGGAATATGTTCTTGGAAGCTATGGGACCCTGATTGCGTGTTAGCACAGCTTCCACCCTCAGACAGATGGTCAGTCAGAGAGGACTGTACAAGTTCTGGAGGATGTGATGAGAGCGTGTGCAATTGATTTTATGAGCTCCTGGGATGATCAGTTGCTACTAATCAAATTCGCCAGTGATGACAGTTGTTACTTGAGTATCGGGATGAGATTATATGAGGCTTAGTATGGCCGTAGGGAGTTGTTCCCTGACTTTGATAAGAGAAGTGGGTGACAGATAGAAAATTGTTCCCGAATTAGTAAGACAAACCTCTGAGTATGTTCAGTTGATTTGAGAGAGATTAAGAACATCTCAGAGCAGACAGAAAAACTATGCTGACAAGAGACAGGAAATCATTGGAATTCACCGAGGGTGAATCATTATAGTTGACAGTTATTTGTCATAAAGACGTAACGAGATTCGGATAGAGAGATATTGGACAAGTGGAAGTAAGACCTGTAGGTTGGCATTACCACTTGAATAAACAGGCATCCACTATGTGTCCTATCTTATGATGCTTCAGAAATATATCCGGACCCAGTATATGTGCAGATATGAGCTTCAACGGGTTAGCTCAATGAAAGTATAACGTATGATTGGAGAATTGATTCGGGTATTAGACGAAAGGAAAAAGTGTTGAGGTTTGAGATGATCTCCCTAGTTAAGTATGATGATAGTATTACACTCCGGAGAAAGTCACTTGAGGATGACTGTATATGATATGATAGATGTAACCGGAGTTATTTCTGGACTCATATTACTTGGTTCTAATTTGGAGGACCAAATTTTTTTTAAGTGGGGGAGATTGTAAGACCCGATATTTTCGAGTGCATTAAAAAAATGCAAAAGGACTTAAATGGCATTCCCGAATACGTGCAGGGGCAAAATGGTCAAAAGACCAAAATTCGGTATTTATCGGGACAAGAAAATTTAATTAAAAATATGAGAATGAGAAATCTTGATCAATGATGAAGAAATAATTAAATTTCGAGTTAAATTGATCAAGATATGAATTTCTTGGGATAAATCGGGATTTTCGCATCGAAAAATAATCCCGAAAATAATCAAAAAAATATACCGGAAAGGTAAAATCGGACTGAGAAAATTATTTACAGATTAAATGAATAAAATATAAATTTTTAAGGATATTTATGCATTTTAATATTATTTTATTGAATAAAATAATATTAAAAGTTAATTATAAATAAATAAATAATAATTGAAAAAAAAAAAAACGCGAATTGGAATCGCGAGAAACAGAAACAGAGAAGGAAAAACGAAGCGAGACCGAGGAAGAAGAGAGGCCGGACGGCCACCACCGGCGGCCAGAGACCCCAGCCGAAGGCCGGCGAAGGTTGACGAGCCTCGTGGGAACCACCGGCAGTCGGCACGCGCGTCGAGAACGGCGAAAAACGCCAGATCGACGAAGGAGGGCCGCGGGAGAGAAAACTGGTTTCGCCGGCGATGACGCCGATTCGACCCCAGCCGAGGCCCGATTTAGGAAGCCCAGGTGCAGCCGAGCCGAACGGCGATGGAATTGCACCGGGAACCGGCCGGACGGCGCCGGAACGGCAAAATGATGGGTGAACCGGACTGAACCGGCGGTCTGAGCCGAACCGGACCCGAGCTGAACCGGCGGTCCGAACCGGGTTGAACCGGACCGGACCGGTTCAGCCAAAAAGAGAGGGAAAAAAGGAAGAAAAAGGGAAAAAGAAAAAGAGAAAAAATTGAGAAAAATTCCAGTGATGCAATCGAGCTTCGGGTAAGTCGGTAAGCGGTCAAATTGACCGATTTAATTTTTTGAATATTTAATTTAATTAATTCCGACTGGAAATTTACCCGGAAAAATATATTTAATTGTGTAGCTCGACAATTGGCATCAACCGATAGCTCGAGATAGCCTCGATTTGTGTACGATCATGGAATAACGGGTAAGTGACCCTTAATTTACGACAATTTGTATCGTTATGCGTGATTGATATTTAACGCATAAATTACGGATTTAATTTCCGCATAAATGAATTAAATTCTGAAAAATTGGATAAATTGTCGTAAATATTAAATTGAGATATCCGAAAATTTAGAACGAGGCTAAATAAATATTGATGGGTCCAATGAGCCCAATAGGCCTCGATAAATTGTGGTAAACGGGCTTAAGGCCGATTAAGACCCATTGGTACAATCGGGCCCAATATGGGTAAACGGGCCCAATGATTTAAATTAAGCCCAGAACATATGAGATACAATTAATTGTATTGTATTTGACCTGATGAATGTGTATCCGCAGTTCCGGAGATTTGATTCGGATTTGGAGCAAATCGGACTGCGTGACGAGACATCGATGTAAAGGTCAGACTGTACAGATAAATGAGGTAAGGGAATTGTGTGAGTAGCTAGAGGTAGCTACGCGTATTTTAATAGTGTTCTGTACACTGAATATGTATGTATGCCTTGATGATGTATAAAGATCCTAAAAGTGGTTTAAATAATTTTGAGGATCGAAATAGGTGAAAAGACTATTTTACCCCTATTGAGGGAAGTTCACCTAAGGATGGTGAAAGCATGACATGCATGAAATGCATGATTTAAGGAATTTTCCGAATTAAAGATTTGATTGGTTTTAATCAAAGTAAATCGATAGATTGGCCAATAATTGCATAAGTTTCCCAAATTAACACTACGTAGGTGTTATTAATATTTAAATGAAATTTCTTTGGAAAAGAGGCCAACTATCAAGTTTATATGGAAACAGGTAGTGCCGACACGTAGTTCGCACTATATCTGCGTTTGTGAATGTGCATAAATGTGCTTGAGCAGTTGCTCGCACCGACTTGTGTGACATCATATGCATGAAATGTGCTAGAGCATGGTGCTCGCACTGATTTTTATTATTGTGAAATGAGAGCTGCTGGAGCCTAGCTCGCACTCTGTTTTGACATGTTTTGATTTGTTTTAACGTGGTATGCATAAAATAGTGCTGGAGCGATTGCTCGCACTAGTTTTAATGATTTGACATGCATGAGAGATGCTGGAGCTTAGCTCGCATCCTGTTTTGATTTGATATTGCATAAAGCCGTGCTGGAGTGAATCTCGCACGAGATTTGATTTAATTATGCATAAAGCCGTGCTGGAGTGTAACTCGCACGAGATTTGATTTACTTGAGCATTCATTTGTGCTGGAGCATTGCTCGCACAAAGTTTTACATGGTTTTCATAATTCATTTGAATGTCGTACTGGAGTTTTTCTCGTACGAGGTTTTCACTGAATTTATATACATATCCGTACTAGAGCGTTGCTCGTACGTGGAATTTACATGAAATTATAATCAGTTTAAGTCGTACTTGAGCACTGCTCGTACGCAGATTTCACTGATTTTTATGAAACCGTGCTAGAGCTTCGCTCGCACGAGATTTTCAGATATCATGAATATGCATGGAGCCGTGCTTGAGCTTCGCTCGCACAGGGATTTATATTACATGCATATAGCCGTGTTGGAGCCTCCTGTAGACTGTGTGTCACAGTGAGATGATATGCTCACACGTGCATTCTGAGACAGAGATGATATGGGTGGATAAGACCTATTACAGGCACCCCTGACTGAGCTTGGGTTCACGGAGTACTTTGTACCGTGTATGTCACGCGGAGTACGCTGTACCGTGGGGATTGTTGGAGTGGAGTGGCATTAGCCACGAGGCAGCAAGCCTTGCCCTCGCAATCCTGGTGTTATGCTGTTCTGGCGGGTAGGACGACCCACCTCCCGTTTCAGGTGTGATACCCCGCACACTAGGTACCGTGTTGCCAGGGATCACTAGGATATGGCCATAGTCCTCGATGTTACTGTTAATTACCTGATTGTCTCACATGATATAACTTGTGGTCTGTTAGACCAGGGTAGACCCGAAGGAGGGGTCAGGTCCCCGATTTGATGATTTGATGATTTCAGATGATTTTATGATATGTGACCCTGAAAGAAGGGTGGTTTTATAACTCAAGTTTTATAATGAAATATAACAAATTGTTTTATGAGTTTTGAGATGATTGACCCAGAGGGGTTATTTTATACTGCGTTTTAAATGAATTGATTTAAATGCAGTGGCATGATGTGTTTTCCATGCTTTCATTTGAAAACCTTGAGTTGTCTTACATGACATGAAAGACTGCATGATCTTGATTAAATTCATGCTTAATATGATTTAATGATGTCACATAAAATGCTTTGAATGCATGAGTTACATGATTTATATATGCACAAATAGTTTTGGATAAACTATGGCATTGAATATGCATGACTTTGTGCGTGTAATTTTAAATGAAAAGAAATGGATTTAAGGGCATGGCATTATGAGCATGTAGATAGTGGAGCTATCTACTTACTTGCATAATTGCCTTACTGAGCGTGTGGTTTGCTCACCCCCCTTATTTTCCCATCTTTTCAGAGCACTTGTAATAATTATTGAGCGGCTGAGGACTTGCATGCTTAATATCCGCTGCTTGCTGCTTCCCATCGAGAGACAGGTATACACATTTGTATGGTTTTGTATCTAAATATGTAATGCACAGTACTGTAAACGGATATTATGTCGGGGATGTAGAGTCATGTAAATACCATTGGGTATGTGTTTATTTAAAGTCAAAAGGATAGTAGACTCTGATATATGATTATGGGAATGAAATGTTAAATAGTGTGAGGTGACTAACACCGAATCATAGCCCAACTGTGTTGTAGGATGGTCACGACGAGAGAAAGGTAAGAATTAAATAATAAATGAAAAAGCAAAAAAATTTACTCTGATTTTTAAGGTAATTCGGGTCGTGACAGCATAGATGAATTATATTGACTAGAGAAGTCAAAATGCGAGTTAAGAGCATTAACTCAAGTGTTTGATGAATGAATCGCAGCTCCCGAGGATACATCGGAGTAAGACGAGCCAAGACCGCAAGAAACTAAGAGGAAGAGAGTCTTACTCAAGTAAATCGAGGTAAGGGAATTCTATGGACACATAGAGATATCTGTGCGCAATTTGGGTGCTTAAATGCTTTACTATAATGCATGAGTTATTAGGAAATGATATTGGGTGATTGAAGAGTAAAAGTTGGGTGTTTGAGAAATGTGCATGAAAATAAAAGCATAATGCTTTGGAAAATCATGTTTTATTGCTTTTTAGCAAGTGATTGGTAGGTTGGCTAGCATTTGAAATGAATTGCAAAAGAAATGAGTTGTTTTAGTTTGTTAATCACACTTTGCATAGAAAGGAGCCACCTACATTGTTTTCGTGAGAATGAAAGCGTGCTAGAGTATGACTCGCACAAGATTTGACGTGTTTTATACACATGAGTGCTGGAGCTTAGCTCACACTAGTTTTCACATGGATTTCATATTGGTTTTAGTATGATGCTTGGAGCATAGCTCGCATTAGATGCCCACCTTATTTGTTGTCGTGCTTGGAGCTTCAGGCAGACTAGCTATTGCACCGATTAAATAGGCTCGCGCGCGCATTTGTGATATTTTGACATGTTAATAGCCGTGTTAGGAGCTTCGGGTAGACAAGAGATAGTACCGATTAAATAGGCTCACACGTGCGTTTTGAGATGTGGCGTGATATGATGTGTTGATGTGGGTCTACGGAGTACATTGTACCGTGCATGTAGCATGGAGTACGTTATACCGCGTTAAGATGTGATATGCCATCTTCGGACGCGATCTGCTATGGACCGACGGGCAGGATTTGACTCACTTCCCGTGTGGAAGCAGATAGTGGTGATATCCAGTACACCTGATCCGTGTAGCCAGTATCACAGGTTATGGCCATAGACCTAGAGGTTATTTCCTTTATTGAATTGCCTATCTCACATGTCTAATGCTTTGTGAATAAATCCATGTTTGAAATGATTTGTGGGTCAGGATACTCCGAGGGAGGGGCTGAGACCTGATAGGTGGTTGAATTGTTTTGAGATATCGGTTGTTAATGGTTTTCAAAGTGCACAGATGCATGATGTTTAATGCCATGCTTTACTTGTGAAATATGCATGATGATTAATGCCATGCCTTACTTTGAAATATGCATGATGGTTAATGTCATGCTTTGAATGGGATTTTGCGCACTAAATTTTAATATCATGAATTGCTTTACATACCATTAACACAAGCACGAACTCATATTTGAGAAAATGAGATGAACTAAATGCTTTTGAGTATGGCATCACGATCACGTAGATAGTGCAGTATCTACCTGTTCGCATGATTGCCTTACTGAGCATGTGGTTTGCTCACCCCCTTATTTTCCCCCTCTCTACAGAGATTTGAGTATAAATTGAGCGTGACTGGAGGCGATCCCTTTTTGGTATCCGCTGCATCCCAATGGCGTAAGGTATGCACACTTGAATTATTTTGTATCTAAACTAGAAATAGCACAGTAGCATTTTGTATGTAAACATTGGGGATGTAAAGCAATGTAAACACTTGTAAACAGTAACTCTAAACGATCGAGGAAGGATGATTAATAAATGACGCATGAAAATGTGAAAATTTTGTACGTATTTTGGTAAGTTAAGGGTCGTGACATAAAGAAATAAATAAAGAAAGAATGAAGTATCCTACACTATACAGGAATACAACCTAAGTAAAAAAAAAAAAAAATTACCCTTGTTTTCGCGCTTCCAAGGCGTTACAAGAACCATTTACTTTCAGTTGCTTTGAACTTTTACTTCTAACCAATTCAGGTATAGCTCCCCTTAATGAAAATTCAGAGTCACTTGGAATGGATTTCCTTGTTCTTTTATCAACATAGTCAGCAACTGAGCCATGAGAGCTTCATTCCTCTTCATAAGTATTATTGAAACCACTTGTTCTTTGCTTAAATTCTTGCCTCATATGCCACTCATGTTGTGATTGGACACTATCCCGTATAGCATGTCTTGTAGCAACATCTCTGTCCATGAATCCTTCATAATCATAATCCTATCCTCTCAATTGTGATAAGAATTCATCTTTTCTCCTTTTGTTATCAATTTTTTTATTTACTTTGTTGAACGAGTTTCATCATACTTTCGCTAACAATGCTTTTTAATAATATAGTTAAGAAGAAGAAAAAAATTAGTTGTACATGTTAATGTAATTTTATAATCTTCATTGAGAAATTAATAATAATATTTATAATTAATCGATAACGTTGGGGCATGATGCGACATTGTCAATTTTATGAGCAATATGCTCCTTGAAGTGTGTTCTTCCTCCTTTTACAGCTTTCCTACAAAGTTTACACGACACATTTCTTTTTACAATTGGTACAAGTATTCTGAAATGCCTGCCGATATCATCACTTAGCGCGCCTTCTACTCTTTTACTTAGAAACTCCTCACGTGGTGGCATGCTTGATATTTTCTATTAAATAAATAATTATAAACATGAATAATAAAAATATCACATTCTTAATACATAGATGAAAATTGAATTTAATTTATCAAGAAAAGAGAATTGAATTTGAACCATTATATTCACAGTTTACTATAATATTTTATTGCATTAAAATTTTAATATTAATTGGTCACTATCAATTAATTTAAGCAATCACATTTACACTATCAAAAATTAATATCAATATTGTTTTTTTCTCTTAAGTTACAATAATATTTAATGCTATATATTTAAACATTAATACCTTAAATTTGACAATTAAAAATTCTACTAAAAAAATTTACATTAAAAAAATAATCTTACCTTGTTTGAGATAATTACTAAACATTTAAGCTAATTACTAAACATGTTTTTAGATAATTATTAAACATTTACTTTAAAAAAAACATTAATTAATACTTATCTCCTAAATTAAAAATTTTACTAAAAAACTACACTAATTAAAAAAAATAAAACTAATTATTAACCCAAATCCAGCCAGATTCCTTTCCCTGTTTTCCTTTGCTCTCGTTCCTATTTTTGTTCCTGTTCTAGTTCTCGTTTCGTTCCCATTCCCATTCCTTTTCCCTCGTTCTACTCTCACTACTCAAGAAGGCAGAAGCTTCATCATTTTTTTCTCACAAATCTCACCCTCCGGCCTCACCCTCACAAACACGACTACACCAACGGCAGCAGTGCTCATCTTCCCTCTGTCATTCCATAGTTTCCACTCTATGGCCGCCTGTAACGACCCTTAACCCTTAAAAATCGGGAGAAATTTTTTTTTTTGAATTTAATTTACCCACTTATTCCCTCATTCTCTTAGGTTGTATTCCTGTTCAGTGTCAATCCTTAAAAATATCTCATTTAATTTATCCTTAAACATATTTCATCCCGACACATTATTTTCAATAGATGTCTGTGCATACAAATAGTCTGGTAAAGAGATAAGAATGTATACCTCACGGATATACAAAAGGTAGTCTGGGGAAGCTCATATCCGCCAGCCTATGTCGTCTACGCAGCATTTATTAGCTGTAATTCACTGCAAAAATCTGATAGGTAGAGGGGTGAGCTTTTGGGGAAAAGCTCAGTAAGGTAATGCTCTTAAAGTAGTTCTAATATATAAAAAAACATTTGAAATTGTTCGTAGAACGAAACTTAATGCAATACATAAATTTTCATTTCATGCATAATCGTCATAAAGCATGTGTGTCTTTAAAACAAATCACATACTTAACCCTTTTACAACTTTTCATAAACCTTTCATGAACATTTCATAAATCATTTCGTAAACATTTCATGAATATTTTATAGTCATTTCGTAAACATTTCATGAATATTTCAAAACCGATAGAACTTCAAAAGCATAACTGATGCAAAAACATATATCGGAGGATCAAAATCATATAGCATAGTTCATATCGGATGGAGACTTGGATAACTTATAGAGGGAAGTCATAAATATGCCCGAAGGCAGGATTCATATACATTCATATACGCCACAAAGGCGCGCACGACAAAAATACATTGACCGTATGGCACTTTGCATCTGTAGGATTCAAGAGGTGGCCCCCCCACAGTCACACAGACTATGTGGCACTTTGCTCCCACAGATCTCAAGAGGTGGCCCTCACGATCGTATGTCTTTGTGAACCGTGTGGCACTTTGCTCCCGTCAGACTCAAGAGGTAACCCCCACAGTAACATAGACTGCGTGGCACTTTGATCCCACAAAACTCAAGAGGTGACCCCCACGTTCGCATGTCTTTGTGAATCACGTGGTACTTTGCTCCCACAGAACTCAAGAGGTAACCCCCACAGTAACATAGACTGTGTGGCACTTTGCTCCCGTCGGACTCAAGAGGTAACCCCCACGTTCACATCATTGTGGAAATTGCGTGGCACTTTGCTCCCACAGAACTCAAGAGGTAACCCCCACAGTAACATAGACTGTGTGGCACTTTGCTCCTGTTGGACTCAAGAGGTAACCCCCACAATTCCACTATACAATGCCCTTTTTGTCTTAAAATAGAGTTTTCAAAATCTTACTTGGGTTTTTATAGCTCATTAACTCATATCGAGTAATAAAATCGAATTTCTTGAAATCTGAAAACTCTTTCATAAAACAGAAAGACTGTGTGGTACTTTGTTCCCGTAGGACTCAAGAGGTGGCCCCCATAATCCCCCTTCGAAAACAAATTTCTTTTCTTAAATACTTTTGTCAAAAGTTTCTTTAACAATATGGATATAACAACATAAATAAATGTAAAACATCCATACACTTCATACTTTAGGAAATTCATTTCACAACATGGAAAATACTCGGGGAACATTTCGACAATTTAAAACATGCTTCGCAAGTATGAAAGCAATGATAAATCATTTCAAATAATATGCTCTTTCATAAGATCATTTATCGGTGAAACAAATATGCATTATCAGAACTAAGTTAAATAATACCCCTTACCTCGATTTAACAAAAATCTCGAATTCGAGTGGTGACGCCTCCTAGTATCTCCCTTAAATCCTTCTACGATTCTCTTACATTGAAATTTATATTCTTAGTATCCTATTTATTCTAATTACCTACTATGCGTCGAAATCGTAAAATTCACTTGAAATCATAAAATATGTACCGTTATCTCTAAAACTTGCATATATTCCTTACCTCGGTGTCTGTCCGTAATCCTTGATTGCTTCGACTTAGCGAGTCGACGAACCCGATTCACTCGGTTAATTTTTTTGGAACTTTTTCCCTAGATTTCCCAAATTATTTGCGTCTCTTTCTCTATTCCAAATATATATATATATATAATATAAATAAATTCCCTTCTTCCTTTCCTTTATTATATATATATATATATATATATATTTCTTTTCTTTTCTTTCTTTCTTTTTTTACTATTCATCACTTTCACTATTCATTCATTTTTGTTTGAATTTGTTTTCTATTTCCCGCCAACTTTGCTTTTCTTTCTCCATTTTCATTTTCTTGTTATTGTTCCTTCATTTCTTCTTCCCCTGTTTCCTCTCTTCGATACTATTCATCATCATCTTCATTATCACCGAGAGCATTGTGCTTTGCCTCTGTTCTCCTCATCTGCCTCCTTCCTCTCGGCATCACAAGCTTCTCTTCCACTATTTCTCACATTCATTATCCTCCCAATCCTATCATCATTCCAACACTCCATCGGTTCGGTCATCATCCCATCACCATCATCATCTTCTCCATCAACCTCGGTTCAACCTTCCACCGTGGGAATTGTTGCACGAGAAGGGGCCTCCTCTGCTCCTCAATACCCCCCCGGCATTAGCTTCAGCTTACTTCCATCTTTTCCAAATTCCAGCAGCTTTTCAAACTCCCCTATTTTCGGGTCACAGCTCCTTTTTCCTTCTTCCACGTTCTCATCTGGTTCACACTCACTGTGATCGTCAACAGCAGCAACTTGGGTTATCCTCTTTTCGCCGCCCCTCTCTCCTAAGCCTAAGAGATGCCGAGAATGCTGAATGGTTTAACTGTGACCCCTTTTCCTCTGCTCCAGCTCTTCGATCTCGCCTATATCACTGCTCGGGTTTCTTTCCCGATTTGGTGGCAGTCGACAACTTCAGCCTCTTCGCTCTCTCTTCAGCCACAGTTCACGTTCTCCCTGACACTAGTAGTATCCCTCGATTGTCACTGTCTTCTGCGCCCTTCGATCAGCTTTGTTCCATCCTCCCTTCTCCGTTTCAGTTTTCTACAAAGGATAAAGCTCCTTCTGTTTCCCAATATTCCTTCACGAAATGAAGCCCTTTCCCTGCAGCCTCATCACCTCAGTTTTGCTTCTATTTCCAGCATTTCACTCTCTCTCCCTCGCGTCATTCCCCTCAACTTTCTCTTTTTTTTCTTTTTTTTTTCATTACGTTTCCTTCTTCTCGCCTGGTCTGCTACTGCTTCAATATATATATATATATGTATATATTTTATTCTCCCTTCTATAATAGTTTTCGGTGCCAGGAGCATGGAAATGAAAGATGGGGTCGGTGTGATGGGAGTTAATGGAGGGAGGGTATGGTGTGGCAGGAGAGTGGGTGTGCAGAGGGCATGGTGCTGCAGTGGGGTCGGTATCTTTCACCATTCTTTGCTTTATCTTCTACTGATAGTCACCCTCTCCCTTCATGTATCAGTTTATACAATTTTTTTTTCTGCCACCGTCATTCACCCATCATTCACTGCTGCGTTTTCTTTATTTCCTTCACTAATCTAAATTTCGTGTATGCCAATATAATAAACGGATGGGCTCTCGGTCCGAGACATGTATTGTATACATCTACTCTCATATATATGTTCTCATATATTTACATGGGTATATTTCTTTCATATATGTATATTTATCTATGCATATTTGTATACCCTTGCACCCATATATTTTAATCTTGAGAAATAAATTAAACATTGCATATATATATATATATAAATACATGTATGTCTACGTATTTGATTAAATTCTCCATATGTATATACACGTATCGTTCACATATGCTACCTATCTTTAGACTCCTATTCACACTGCATTTGCACACATAAATCTTGTATGCGTGTGTGTGTATATATATATATCTACAACAACACGTACAAATGTATATATATGTATATATATACATGTGTATTCTCCTCCATGTATTTCAAATAAATTCTCATTTATTTACTAACCAATTCTAGGTAATTATTTAATATTTCATCATGTATATATGTATATACATGTAAAAGAAAAATTTGTAAATCAACCTCGTCTAAGTTTGAGTCTCTCATATTAACATTAAAATTTAATCTTGTTTATTTTTTTTTGTATCACAGGCATAATTTAATCCCAATTAGTGTCACTTAATGTCACGACCCAAACTACCCAAAAATCAGAGTGAATTTTTCGCATTTTATTATTTACTAAAAATCATTTTTTTTACAAATCATTTTTTTCGCGTTTTGTTTATTTACTTTAATTCTTACCTGTCCTCGAATCGTGACCACGCTCCACTAATAATTGGGCTGTGCGTCAATGTCAGTCCCACCATACATTTACCCTAGTACTTATTTCTTCTCCAGTCATTTATAATTATTTACACCATTTATACATCCCCTAAAGTTACTTACAAACATGTTACTGTGCTATGCTTATGTAGATACAATATGTACAAGTGTATATACCTTATGTGGATGGGCAGCAGCGGATATCCGGAATGCAGTACTGAGTCGCCTCAACTTCAACTGGAGATCATCTGTGGGAGAAAATGAAAGGGGTGAGCACATCAAGCTCAGTAAGGCAATCCTACGAACAAGTAGGTAACCATACTACCTACATGAACGTAGTGCCATGCATAAACCACCCTTTCTCCACACATTTTAAAACATATGATATGAAGGTTATGATGTTATGTAAATCAAGTTTGCACGGAAAACTCAACATGCAATTATTTTAAATCATTTCTTTCTCTTTAAAAATTTCACAATGAAGTCAGGACTCGACCCCTCCTTCGAGTGATCCTGACTCACATAAAACCATGGAAATGGAGTTTCTCAAAAGCATCGATATCGAAAACATACGTATATATATACAAGATACGAGACTAGGCAATACTGTATATCGGTAATAACCAGGACTGGCCAATATGTCCTCGTGAGTCCCTCTAGCTTCACGGATCCCAGTGTGCGAGGTCTCACCCTGATCGGGAACTGCCCGGGAGGTGGGTCAATCCAACCCGTCAGTCTTATCCGATCTCACGCATCCGAAGATGCCGTATCCGAAGATACCCCGTATCACAAAGATACCGTATCACAAAGATACCCCGTATCACAAAGATACCGTATCCTAAGATACCCTGTATCACAAAGATACCGTATCCGAAGATACCCCACGGTACATCGTACCCCATGCTACTTGCACGGTACATCTTACTCCATGGACCCATATCACTCTAGGTACTCCAGCCCAAATGGCCTGCTTCCTACAGAGGTTTTCATAACTCAATACTCGTTGCCAAGTCTCAAAACGCACGTGCGAGCCTATTAAGTCTGTGACACACAGTCTACCCAATGCTCCAAGCACGGCTCATCGTATGTTCTCATAAAAATCGGTGCGAGCGATGCTCAGCACTCTCATCAAATCAAATAAACTTGGCAGAGCCCGCTTTACATCTCCACAAGGCCGCCAACCTCATCCCTCACTCTCACCCTACTTAAGAGGTCTTTTGAGCCTGTTGGGCCTTTTGGCTGACTCCAAGGGCAGACAGCGCTACTCTACAAATCCAGTAAAACTAGTGCGAGCTAGGCTCAGCACTCTGTATATAAATCGTATGAAAATCTTATAAAATCTGGTGCGAGTTAAACTCCCGCACCCTGTCATGAAAATCATGTAAAATCTGGTGCGAGTTAGACTCTAGCACCGTGTCACGCAAAAGCATGTGAAATCTGGTGCGAGTTATACTCTAGCACCTATGCATGTAAAACTCTAGTGCGAGCTCTCGCTCCAGCACTAATGCATGCATCACACAAATCAAATATCGTGCGAGCTGAGCTCTAGCACGTCACATGTAAATAAAAACATGTAGGCGGCTCGGTTATTTCCAAATAGTTTTCACAGAAATCACATCAATTAAGATATGCAATGCTATGCATTTTTCTTTAAAAGTGAGCCAGCCTACTCATGCATGTGTTGAAATACCTCCAGAACGAGCAGGAACCTCTTGTCCTTGCTCCTCCCAATTTTTCCTAAATTTTTAGATTTTTCCCTTAACAAGGGTATTTTAGTAATTTTGCCCAAACGGGGCACTAAAATTGTTCTTCAACCTCTAGACCCTTCAGATAATTTCAAAGGACTGCATATGAATTTAAAATTGCGTAAAGTTACCTCTAGCAGTCCGCAGAATTCCCTTACCTTATTTTCCTGTCGAGTCTGACCTTTTCTTTTCCAATGTAGTCCCGTCGCGCAGTCCGATATGCTTCCAATCCAATGCCCGGAACTGCGTATTAACATTCCTCGGGTCAGATAACATATGATTTAATTGTACTTAATCTTTTCTGGGCTTAATTTAAATCGCTGGGCCCATTTACCCCTATTGGGCCCGATTGCACCTTAATGGGCCTTAATCGGCCTTAAGCCCGTTTTTCACTAAATTCCCACTTTATCGAGGCCTATCGGGCTCACTGGGCCCACCAATAATTTATTGGACCTCGTTCTAATTCTCGAATATCTAAATTCACTATTTACGACTATTTATCTAAATTTCCATAATTTAATTCAATTTATGCGGAAATTAAATCAATATCACGCATAACGAGGTAATTGTCGTAAATAGGAGTCACTTACCCGAGATTCCATGCTAGTCCGTAAATCGAGGCTGTCTCGAGCCCTCGGTGGATGCCAATCGTCGAGCTACACAATTAATTACATTTTCGGGTAAACTTTTCGGTCGAAATTTAATTAAATAAAATATTCCAAATTTAAATCGGGTCAATTTGACCGCTTATCGACTTACCCGAAGCTCGATTGCATCACCGAAATTTTTCTCAATTTTTTTCTCTTTTTCCTTTTCCCTTTTTCTCCCCTTTTTCTCCTCTTTTTGGCTGAACCGGTTCAGTCCGGTTCGGACCGATTCAGTCCACCTGTTCACCCCTGTTCGATCGGTCCACAGCCGGTTCGCCACCTTGCCGATCGGTTCTCCGCCGGCTTCCACCGCCAATCGCTCCGCTGGGTCGTCCGCAGCCCGAATCTGGCCTCGGCTTCACCCAAGGCCGCCGGAAAGCCGCCGATCCGGTCGTTCTCCTTCTCCGTCGGTACCCACTTTCTTCTCCCGCCGTTTCCGGCGTCGTCCGTCGGTTTCGGTGGCTGCCACCTCCACCAATCGCATCGTCTGGGCCTGGGGAGTCCTCGGCTGGGTCGACTGGGGCTAGATCGGCGCCGTTCGCCGCCGATCGAAACTTTCTCCCCCGCGGCTTCTCTTCCGTTTTCCGCGCGTCACCGGTGGCAGCAAGGTCGCCTGGCGTCGGGCTACCTTCGCCGGCCCTCGCCTGGTCACCTGGCCGCCGGCAGCCCCTCGGTCGGCTGCTCCGTTTTTCGCTTCGTTTTCGTCTCCGTTTTTTCGCGATTTTTCGCGATTCTTTTTTTTTTTATCCTTTTTATTATTTTTATTTTTATTTATTTTAATTATTTTACTATTCATTAAAATACTATAAATACCCAACAAATATCTTCTAATTTATTATTTTTATTTTAATTTAATTGATCTAATTTTTTTATTTAATTTATTTAATTTTTTTAACCATTTTCGGGTATATTTTCTCCGTATTTTCGGGATATTGTCCCGAGTGACTTTTCGGTATATTTTTCGATTATTTTCGGGATTATTTTTCTGAACTAAAAATTCCAATTAATCCCGATTAATTCCAATAAATTAATATCTTGATCAATTTAACCCAAAATAATTTTATTTCATCTCTATTGACCAAGATTTCTCAATGCGTTATTTTTAATTAAATTTTTCTTCTCGAATTTATACCGACCTTCAGTCTTTTGACCGTTTTGCCCTTATACGTGTTCGGGATTAATTTAACCCGACTTCCTTCATACTTCCCCCATCTTTTCTTATTTAATTTTTTTTGTCTTTTAATTAAATTCGGGTCTTACACTTAAAACCAAGTACCGAAAAAGTTTTTTGTGGGGTTTACACCGCCCTTCAGCATCTCTTTATTTTTTTTCCCAAGTCGGGCCCAGTATTGGCAATAGCACTGCTCCTCTATGGTGCTACGACAGATGCCCATAGTCCACCCTCACCGTCGACTAGCTCAGCTTTACTATATTTCTACAAAGTCTTAAATCCTCTAACAAAATCCCCCTCCCTTGTTTCAAGTTTCAACAGATCTGCTTCTCCCCTTCCCAGATCCAGATCTCTTTAACCCCAAATATGGATTGATTCAACAAAAGGTAAATACTTTTAACTTTGATGTAAATTTCTTACCTTCAAAAGTTGAAATAAGCACTGTTTGTGTGTTGTGTGAGTTGTTGTTGTGTGCCTCTCTCTGTGAATTGATATTGTGTTGTTGATGATTGAATTAAAGAGTAAATTTTATAGTTTTGATTGTGATTGAGTGTAAAATTAGGTATTTTTTTCTTGTTATTTTGGTTCTCTATCTGAAGTCTGAACTGTGAGTCTGAATGATTTCTTATACTAAGATTTCAATAGAAACGGGGGATAGCAGCAATAACGTGCCGTTATCCGTCGTTACTCCATTTTGTAGCGGCCATTATAGGTGTGAAAGTTTTCCTACCCGTTTTTTCCCTAATATTGGTGACGGCCATAGTTGCCATCGTTAAATAGCAGTCGCTACTCCGTTACGCAGCCACTATTTGAAACCCTGGCTCAAGCAAATGCCTCACTGCCTCCCCTTCTTGTCTTGTTGCCCTAATAAAGAGCAAACTATCATCAACAAAGAATAAATGAGTAACTCAAGGTCTAATTCTGCTAGCTGAGACTCCATTTACCAGCCTCCGTTGTTGGTATGCTAGCAACACACCTAATAAACCTTCTGTACACAACTAAAAAGGATATGGCGACAAGGGGTCTCTCTACCTAAACCCTCTTTTTAGTGTGAAACTGTTAGAGACAAAGCCATTAAGAATAACAGAGATTAACACTGAAGTAATGCATTTCATGATCAGAGTTACCCATTTGGTACAGAAGCCCAATTTTAACATGATTGCCTCAGAAAACCTTCACTCTACGCTATCAAAAGCTTTGCTCATGTCAAGCTTAATTGAAGCATATCCCTTTCGCTCTTTTGTTTTCATTTTTTAAGGTGTGTAAAAGCACATAAGCTACAAGAATATTATCTGATATTAGCCTCCTAAGAAAGAAAGAACTTTGGTTATTGTTTATACAGGCTGGTAAAATTTTTTCAACTTATTAACCAAGACTTTAGCTATAATTTGTACAGCACATTACAAAGGCTAATAGGCTGAAAATGACTCATATCTCTGGGGTTCTTAATTTTGGGAATAAGGACAAGGTTGTATGATTTATGCACTCTGAGCTTTCCATTTCCATTGAGAAAAGGCAAACAAAATTTTGTAACATCAGAACCAATAAGATGCCAATAATTATGATAATAAATATGTAATGACCCGTGACCTATAAAAATTCGAGGGAAAATTTTTTTCTGAAACTTCGACTTGCAACTTAATCCTTTATTCACTTAGGTTGTATTCATGTTCAGTGTCAATCCTCTTTCTTACTTTTTATCCGTAATTATATTTAAGTTTAACATTTGGATTTATATGGCCGATAGAAATTATGGCAGCATAACAACTAAGATATAAACCTACCCACCTGTAAATTCTCATAATATCAACCTTAGCTATCCACAACTATCATACATGCTTTCCAAGTCATATCATCATATCATTCTACATATTCCAAACACGTCTAGTTACTCCCAAAAATTAATCCTTAAAAATATTTCATTTCATTTATCCTTATACAGATTACATCCCGAAACATTACTTTTAATCGATGTCTGTGCATACAAAAGGTCTGGTAAAGAGATAAAAATGTATACCTCACGCATATACAAAAGGTCGTCTGGGGAAGCTCGTATCCGCCAGCTTTCGTCGTCTACACAGCAATTATCAACTATAGTTCACTCTAAACAATCTGAGAGGTGGAAGGGTGAGCTTTCGGGAAAAAAGCCCAGTAAGAAAATACATTTAAAGTAATTCTGATATGTAAAAGCATGCAAGAATCATTCATGAAACAAACTTTACTTCAGAAAAACTGATCATAAGTTTCTTTTAGAAACTAACATTTAGAAGATATGTAAAACTTTAGTTACGTGCATAGTCATCATAAGAAAATATAAAGCATGGGTTTTTTAAATCAAATAGCATGCTTAAACTGTTTCATAAGATCTTCATTGTTCATGGATGATTTCATAAAAGCATCGTCATACATAAACGTTTCATAAAACATAATTATTCTTAAACATTTCATCATAAATCATAATTATTCATAAATATTTTGTCATAATCTCATAAAAACATAGTCATTCATCATCATCATCATCATCATAATCATAATCATAATCATAATCGTGGAGACTAGGCTATGACTAAGTCATGCGATATGTGCCATCCTCCGTACAGGGTCATCATCATACCTATGGCCATGGTGGGGGTTGTAGACTAGAATAGGGTCATACAACACTTTCATAAAACATGGGTAGTATCTATCTTTCTTACTTTCTCTAGCACCTAGCTAGGTCACGGGCACCAAAGGTACTCTCCGCGCAGGAAACATTCATGCGTACTACGCGGGCACGAGATACTACCAAAACATCATCATCATTAACCATAAGTAGCGAGACATCTATCACACAAGTAGAGTCAAGTGCTACAGGGGCCCTACGTACCGACACTCAAGTGGTGGAGCCGGAGCACCATAAGAAGTAGCCATGCATGAAGCCTATAGTCTCAAAAATTCTTTTCCCCTTTTTTTTAATACTTTTGAAAATGTCAAAAGTTTCTTCCAAAGGATAAATATAGGATTTCAAACCATCATAAAACTCTCATGCATTTTCATACTTCAAGAAATTCATTTCATAAATATAGATATACTTAGTGAACATTTCATAAAACGAAATCATGTTTCGTAAATCGTTCCATAAGTATGAAAACAATCATAAATCATTTCAGAACATAAAATTACATCATAAAAATCTTTTTATCAATTTCATTATCATAACTAAATTAAATTATACCCCTTACCTCAACTTATCGGGAGTTCTAAGTTTGAGTAGTGACACATACAGGTATCTTCCTTAAATCCTTCTACGATTTTCCTACACCGAAATTTGTATTCTTAGTATCCTATTTATTCGAATTGCCTAAGATGCATGTAACCTTGCTTACCTAGGGAAAATACTCTTGAAATTTAATTCTAACTTCTAAATACTGCATCCAAATATACTTATTTAACCTCATTGAGTTCACCAAATTTCCTCTTTCCTTCCTGTTTCATCATACATACGGAAGTCTAATTCCGACTACAAAGTCTATAGCTATATTTTCAATTCAATTGATTTATCACTTTGTCATCTTTCAAATCGTTTTAACAATTCACATATGCCTTCGTAAAATTTAAATAATTATTTACGATAGCAATTATTTTAGTCCAAAGTATAACGCAATTTATACAGAATTTACCTGAAACTTATACGATTAATTTAATCGACTTAATAGTACAGGTGGTAGCAAGTGGAGTTTACTTACTTGAGATTCTGTACTGCCATGTAAATCGAGGCTGAGTCGAACTCTCGTTCGTCACCTATTGCCGCGTTAAACATTTAAATAATTAAATCGGGTCAAATTCGGTCAATTATAAATATAAATAAATTTTCTAAATTTAAAACAGTCAAATTGGACTGCTTACCTGCTTATCCTTGGACCTAAGACATCATCGAATTTTTCTCTTTTTTTTCTTTTTTTTCTTTCTTTGGTTTGAATCGGTTCAGACCACCCTCTTCAGTTGAACCGGTTCGAACCGATTCAGCATCGTTTTGCTTAAATCCTGCATCGGTGATCGGTTCTTCTCCGATTTTCGCCTCCAGTAAGTCCGCAAGGCTGTGCGATGCATGGATCTGGAGACGGTTAGGCTTGGGCTTGCCAGAAAGTGGTCGGTTCAGCCTCTTTCCCATTCGACGTCACTGCTTCTTTTTCCTTCCGTCGATCTGCGCCTTTCGTCGACTTTTTTTCTAATTGATCGGTGTTGACTCCCTCGGGTCGGTGTCTTCCACCTCGCGCTAAACCTCACTCTCTCTTCCCTTCTCTTCTTCTCCTTCGGCTTCTCCTTCTTCTTTTCTATTTTCTCTCGCTGACCATCGTTTCCTCGCTGTTTTCTTCGTTCATCGGTGTCTACGGTAGTCTTCTCCCCCTCTCGACCACCACATTGGTCTTCATCACTTCGGCGACCTCCTCTCCCCATCATTTATCTCTCGTCCAGTGAGGGGAGTCAGGGAAGGGAATTTCGATTCCCTTCTATGATTTCCCTGTGTCGCGCGATACAGAATTGCTCGACACCATTTTTTTTTACTTATATATATATTTTATTATTTTTAAAAAAAATACATTTTCAATTTAACAAATATATATATATTCTTATAACATATTTTCATTTAATTTACCTTACCTTGTAGTAAAATATTTTTATTTTATTGTCTAATTAAGTACAGAAAATTTTACGATATTTACATTCTCCCCACCTTTAAAGAATTTGGTCCTCCAAATTCATCTTGGTCCTTCAGAATAGATGAGGGTACTTCTCCTTCATGAGGCTCTCTAGCTCCCATGTAGCTTCTTCAACCGAATGGTGTTGCCAGAGAACCTTTACCAGAGGAATAGTCTTCGATCGAAGTACCTTTTCCTTTCTGTCCAAAATCCGGATAGGTTGCTCGATGTAGCTCATGTCCTCTTGAATGCTCAAAGGCTCGTACTCAGTAATATGTGAGGGATCCAGATTATACTTCCTTAACATTAAGATGTAGAAGACATTATGTACACCAGAAAGCTGCGGTGGTAAGGCAAGTCTGTAGGCTACGTCTCCCACTCTCTCTAGAATCTCAAATGGACCAAATGAAGCAAGGACTCAGTTTCTCCTTCTTTTCATAGCTCTTAATACCCTTTCTCGGGGATACTTTCAGAAATACGGAATCCCGAATCTGAAACTCAAGTGGCCGCCTATGCTTATCCGCAAAACTTTTCTTCCTACTTTGTGCAGCCTTAAGTCTATCACAGATTATCCGAACACCTTCTACTGGTCGTTCCACCAAATTGGGAGCCAAAATCTTTATGTTACCCACTTCTTCCCAAGCCACTGGAGACCTACATCTTCTACCATACAAGGCCTTATACGGTGCCATCCCGATGCTAGCATGATCACTGTTGTTATAAGCAAACTCTACAAGAAGAAGATGATCATCCCATGAGCCCTTAAACTCCAAAACGGTCAACCTCAGCATATCCTCTAAGGTCTGAATGGTCCTCTCGGACTGACCATCGGTCTGAGGATGATAAGCAGTGCTCAGGTTAAGCTGAGATCCCATGGCTTCTTGGAAATGAGCCCAATATCTGAAAGTGAGTCGAGAATCTCTATCTGATGTAATACTCACAGGAGCCCTATGCAACCGAGCTATCTCCTTCACATACAACTCTGCTAAGGCACTTAACGAGTCTGTACTTTTAATGGCCAGGAAGTGGGCACTCTTAGTTAATCTATCTACAATCACCCATATTGCATCATGCCCCTTTCGGGTCCTTGGTAAGCCCATAATGAAATCCATGGTAATATGCTCCCATTTTCAACTAGGCACTGGAAGAGACTTAAGTAACCCCACTGGCTTTTGGTGTTCGATCTTAATCTGCTAACAAATCAAACATTTAGCTACAAACTCTGCAACATCTTGTTTCATTTCAGGCCACCAAAACACCCTTCATCGATTTTGGTACATTTTGGTACTACCAAGATGCAGAATGTACTTACTACTATGGGCTTCAGTCAAAATTAACCTCCATATTAAAGATCAACCACTTGTTAAATTAATAATAATCTAAAAGTTTGTAACTTAAATCCAATCACACTTCAACTGCTCCCTCTAATATGTCATTCGAATATAATCGTGGAAACCTCAAAGTTATTGTTCATAACATTGTCCAGGATCAACATAATTTCTTATTTGCCAAATTTCTTAGAACAAAATTTCCAAATCATGTTAAGTAATTAGAACCACATAAAACTTTAAATCTGAATAATGATATCAACAAATTTTCTAGTTACTTATAAACTATTGGATATTGATTTTCTTTTTCTTTTTCACTGTATCAGAATATTTATCATTAGTTGACCATCATACACTACGATAAAGATGAAATCAATATAATAAAAATTTGTAATAAACATAAGTTTTTCACATCTAACAAATTCAAACATAAATCTATGAGTATCCAACTCATCTCTAATCTCAAATATTAATAGCTTTTAAGTCCCATAGATCAATCATAGATGACGATGAAACTCTTCGCAGAGCTTATAATATCATAATCCAAAATTTTCTATTAGTCAATTACACTATTAACTCCATTAAAAGTTAGAGCCTAGGAACAATAGGAAAAATCAGTCGATAATTTCAATCATTATAACTCCAAATAATAAAATTCATGTCAAGATCACAACTCCAAACACAAATCACATACATCACATAATCTCATTGATTCCTCAATCTTTGGAACCATTATCACAAATTAATCACTTTCATCATTAACAAATTAATAGCACTCCATGTAGAAGTTTCAAGATTGTCCTACAACGATTTGAATAAATATCAATTCATATCCTCAAGTTAAGATGTTTTTCTCTTTCTTTTACTAAACCAAATGACTTCAAATTAAGCAATTATCCTCTTTAAATGCAAGATTGATTCCAGCCAATAGAAAATCTTACAATATACAATGATAAATTTTATATTGACAATTTCCAATTACTGCCTAAACTCTACGTTTCCACATAGCATTTCTTTGCACTTGATATTGAACCATTGATCCATATTGTCATGACCCAAACTACCCAAAAATCAGAGTTAATTTTTCGCGTTTTGTTATTTTTATTACTTAAATTCTTACCTGTCTTCTGATCGTGACCACACTCCACTAATAATTGGGCTGTACGTCAATGCCAGTCCCACCATACATTTACCATGTAACTTATTTCTTCTCTAGTCATTTATAATTATTTACATTAATTATACATCCCCTAAAGTTACTTACAAACATGTTACTGTGCTATGCTTATGTAGATACAATATGTACAAGTGTATATACCTTATGTTGATGGGCAGCAGCGGATATCCAGAATGCAGTACTGAGTCGCCTCAACTTCAACTGGAGATTATCTGTGGGAGAAAATGAAAGGGGTGAGCACATCAAGCTCAGTAAGGCAATCCTACGAACAAGTAGGTAACCATACTACCTACATGAACGTGGTGCCATGCATAAACCACCCTTTCTCCACACATTTTAAAACAAATGATATGCGTTATGATGTTATGTAAAACACAATTGCACGGAAAATTCAACATGCAAGTATATTCAAAATCATATCTTTCTCGTTTAAAATTTCACAGTAAAGTCAGGACTCGACCCCTCCTTCGGGTGATCCTGACTCACACAAAACCATGAAAACGGTTTACATCACAAGTGGGTTTTGAAAAGCATGGAAATACCATCATGCAATTTAGTTTTAAAACCCAGTTTAAATCATCGAAATCGTCGACATGCGAGACGAGGCAATATCTATATAACGGCAATAACTAGGACTATGGCCATATGTGTCCTCGGGAGTTCCTCAGCTACACGGATCCTAGTGTGCGGGTTCTCCCCATGATCGGGAACCGCCCGGGAGGTGGGTCAATCCAACCCGTCAGTCTTATCCGATCTCATGCATCCGAAGATGCTAACGTATCACAAAGATACCAAGTATCACAAAGATACCAACATATGCAAAATAACACACGGTACATCGTACTCCATGCTACTTGCACGGTACATCGTACTCCGTGGACCCATTGTAACGGCCAACCCCTGCCCGGCCAACCCCTGCCAACGGCCATGGCAACCCCTTTTGGGCCCATCGACAACGCTGGTGGTCTAACAACGGGTGGTCCAACAACGCTACGCATGTGACGGCCGACCCCTGCCCGGCCAACCCCTGCCAACGGCCATGGCAACCCCTCTTGGGCCCATCGACAACGCTGGTGGTCTAACAACGGGTGGTGCAACAACGTCAACAAATCCAACGAATTGTCCGCTTTGGGCCGAAGCCCGTACGGCTTTGTTTTATTCGGGGTCATCCTTGCTTAAGGGCCTTTTCCCCTAATGCCATGTCTCAAAACGCACGTTCGGGCCAATTTAATCGGTGACACACAGTCTACCCGATGCTCCAAGCACGGCTTATCGTATGATCTCTGAAAAGTAGTGTGAGCGGTGCTCTAACACTGTCAGTAAATCAAATAAAACTAGTGCGAGCTAAGCTCAAGCACTCTGTCACGAAAATCGTGTATATAAAAATATGGTGCGAGTTATACTCCAGCACCCTGTCATGAAAATCATGTAAAATCTGGTGCGAGTTAGACTCTAGCACCGTGTCACGAAAAAGCATGTGAAATCTGGTGCGAGTTATACTCTAGCACCTATGCATGTAAAACTCTAGTGCGAGCTCTCGCTCCAGTACTAATGCATGCATCACACAAATCAAACATCGTGCGAGCTGAGCTCTAGCACGTCACATGTAAATAAAAACATGTAGGCGGCTCAGTTATTTCCAAATAGTTTTCACAGAAATCACATCAATTAAGATATGCAATGTTATGCATTTTTCTTTAAAAGGGAGCTAGCCTACTCATGCATGTGTTGAAATACCTTCAGAACGAGCAGGAACCTCTTGTCCTTGCTCCTTCCAATTTTTCCTAAATTTTTAGAATTTACCCTTAACAAGGGTATTTTAGTAATTTGCCCATTCGGGGCACTAAAATTATTAATTGACCTCTAGACCCTTCAGATAAATTTTAAGGACTGCAAATGAACTTGAAATTGCGTAAAGTTACCTCTAGCAGTCCGCAGAATTCCCTTACCTTATTTTTCCTGTCGAGTCTGACCTTTTCTTTTTCCAATGTTATCTCGTCGCGCAGTCCGATATGCTCCCAATCAAATGCCCGGAACTGCGTATTAATATTTCTCAGGTCAGATAACATACAATTTAATTGAATTTAATACTTTCTGGGCTTAATTTAAATCATTGGGCCCATTTACCCCTATTGGGCCCGATTGCACCTTAATAGGCCTAAATCGGCCTTAAGCCCGTTTTCCACTTAATTTTCACTTTATCGAGGCCTATTGGGCTCATTGGGCCCACCAATCATTTATTGGGCCTCGTTCTAATTCTCGAATAGCTAAATTTAATATTTACGACAATTTAACTAATTTTCCATAATTTAATTCAATTTATGCGAAAATTAAATCAATATCACGCATAACGAGGTAATTGTCGTAAATAGGGGTCACTTACCCGAGATTCCATGCTAGTCCGTAAATCGAGGCTGTCTCGAGCCCTCGGTGGATGCCAATCGTCGAGCTACACAATTAAATATATTTTTCGGGTAAACTTTCAATCGATAATTAATTAAATAAAATATTCCAAATTTAAATCGGGTCAATTTGACCGCTTATCGACTTACCCGAAGCTCGATTGCACCACAGAAATTTTCTCCAATTTTTTTCTCTTTTTCTTTTTCCCTTTTTCTTCCTTTTTTCCTCTCTTTTTGGCTGAACCGGTTCAGTTCGGTCCGGACCGGTTCAGACCGCCGGTTCTCTCCGGTTCAACCGGTTCACCGCCAGTTCACTGCCTTGCCGGCCGGTTCTCCGCCGACTTCCACCGCCATCAGCTCCGTAAGGTCGTCCGCATCTCGAATCTGGCCTCGGCTTGGGTCAAGCTCGCCGGAACGCCGCCGGTTCGGCCTCTTCTCTCTCGGTCGTCGGACCCATTTTCTTCCCTTGGCCGTCGCCGGCGTTTCCCGCCGTTTCGTCGACTGAGATCGGTGCAAAAATGATCACCGTCGCCTGGGCTTTCGGAATCGGGCCTTGGTTCCGGCCGGATCGCCGCCGTTCGCCGCCGGTGGCCATCTCTTCTCCCGCGGCTTCTCCTCCGTTTTTTCGGTGTCCTCCGGCCTCCAAACGGCGCGTCTCCGGTGGCTGAAGGATCGCCTGGCGTCGGGCTTCCTTCGCCGGCCCTCGCCTGGGTCTCTGGCTGCCGGACGGCTCGCCGGCCATCTTCTCTTTTCTCGACTTCCGTTTGGTTTCTCTCTCCCCGATTGTTTTCTTTCCAGTTTCCTTTTTTTTTCAATTCTTTTATTAATTATTTTTATTATTATTATTTATTTTAATTATTACACTATTCCTTAAAATACTATAAATACCCAAAATATCTCTTAAAATTATTATTTTATTCTTATTCAATTAATTTAATTTTTATTTAATTTATTTATTAAATTTTAACCTCTTTTTCGGGTATAATTTCTCCGTATTTTCGGGATATTGTCCCGGGTGACTTTTCGGTATATTTTTCGATTATTTTCGGGATTATTCTTCCGAACTAAAAATCTCGATTAATCCCGATTAATTCCAATAAATTAATATCTTGATCAATTTAACCCAAAATAAATTTATTTCACTTTTATTGACCAAGATTTCTTAAATCCATATTTTAATTAAATTTTTCTTATCGAAATTATACCGACCTTTGGTCTTTTGACCATTTTACCCTTACACATATTCGGGATTAATTTAACCCGACTCCCTTTCACGAAAACTCATTCATTTCGTATTTTAATTAAATTCGGGTCTTACAACTCTCCCCCACTTAAGGAATTTGGTCCTCCAAATTAGAACCAATTCACATGAGTCCATATACAACTCCGGGTACATCGATCGTATCATACTTCTTTAATTCTTACGTGAGCTTCTCCGGAGTGTATTACTACCAAAGGACTTTAATTGGGGAGATCATCTTAAACCTCAATACTTTCTCTTTCCTGTTTAATGCCCGAATCAACTTATCAATATACTTATATTTTCATGAAACTGAACTTTTGGAGTTCATATTCGATCACCTATGCTGGATCTGTATAGTATTTCTGAAGCATCAAAAGCTGGGACACATTGTGGGTGCCTGTTAATTCTCGCGATAACATCAACCTACAGGTCTTATCTCCCACTTGTCCAATCTCTCAAAATATTCCATCCAGCGCAACTCAATTTACTTTCTTCCAAAAGTTCGTTATGTCCTTATTCTCTTAGGACAAGAAATGTTTCAACCATACTAATTCACCAAGGGTGAATTCCAATACCTGTCTATTTGCTCTGAGGTATTCTTAATCTCTCACTCTTAATTAAACATCCTCACAGACTTATTATCCAAAGTCAAAATTAATTATGTTCTGTCACCCACTTTTCTTATCCAATTTGGGGAACAACCCCTACAGCCATACACTGTCTCATATCTTGTTATCCCGATACTCAATTGCCAATTGTCGTTATTGGCGACTTCAATTAGAAATCAACTGATCATTCCAGGAGCTTATAAAATCAATGGCACACGCTTTCATCGGATCCTCCAGAACTTGTACAGTCCTCTCTGACTGACCATCTGTCTGAGGATGGAAAGCTGTGCTTAATACTCAGTCGGGTTCCCATAGCTTCCTAAAAATATTCCCTGAAGTAGAAAGTGAAGCGGGAATCCCTATATGATACCATGCTCACTGGAACGCTACATAATGTTCCACAATCTTCCTTATACCTGAATCCTCATACACACTTTGAGCATTTAGGGAGTTCATAACCAGAAGGTGGGTGGACTTAGTCACTCTATCGACTATCATGCAAATAGTCTCCTGATTTATCCGGGTCCTCTATAACCCATCACGACATTCATGGAGACTTGCTCTCGTTTTTTCGTGCCGTGTCAATATAGGTAGGTGCTGCAATAACTCTGCAGACTTTTAATACTCTACCTTATTCTGTTGACATACTAGGCACTTCTTCACAATCTCTATCATATCTCTTTCCTCATCTGACCACCAATACCCTTTTCGAGATTTCAATATATAATCATTACTTTCCGTATGCACTGTATATCCCAAAAAGTGAGCTTCTGACAACATTACTATCTCATCAACTGTGGTCCTGGGGAGCACTCATACTATCTCGGAACCTCTGTAAATCATTATCGTATTCTGTGAACTCTGTCACTGTACCCTTCTGAATCTTACCCAAACTATCGACATCGTGCCGATCATCACGCTAAGCCTGTCAAATCCGGGCACTCTCATCCGGTTCTAATCTCAGGCTAGCTATCACATAATCATACCAATCACTGTCATCATCAGAAGGGATCACATCAATACTGAGGTTCACAACTGCTCTAGCAGCTCACGCTCCCTGACCATCATATGTAATACCATTCCAAGGCTCTTTCTGCTCAAAGCATCAGCCTTTCTTGGGTGGTACAATTTTCACAATCAAAGTCTCTCAGAAGCTCTAACCCACTATGTATTCTCATATTCGCCTCTTTCTGTGAAAACAGATACTTGAGACTTTATGATCAGTGCATATCCATAATTTCTCACCCTGTACATAATAGTACCATATCCTTGGTACAAATACTGTTGCCAACTTTAAATCATGGGTCAGATAGTTTATTTCGTGATCAAGGAGTTGTCTGACTCCAAAATTGACTATCTTCCCATTATACATCAATACACAGCTCCTTCATAATTTTGAGGTATCCATACTCACTGAGAACCTCTTGAGCTGTTGGGTATGGTGAAAATAATCACGGTGGTCAGTTCATACTTCACTACACCGGAATCCATGTCACATCTATCATCTTATTTGTCATCTCATTCAAAGACCATGTTTTCTTAGTTAAACGTGTCAACCAAGTAGACCATATTGAGAACTCGCAACAACCCATTTGTAAAAGCAATTTTCCAATTATTGCTTACAGTTGCCCTAGACTTTAACTACACCCAACATATCATCGACAATGATGATTACAAATCGGTCTAATCCTTGACTTATCCACGCATAAGCGTATAAGATCCTTCAAAATCGCTTACGTTTTCAGGTACTAACCTGCGTCATTTCCTTTTCTTATCTTAACGACTCTTATTAAATTTTACTATGTTAAACTTTATGATTTGTCAAATTCTAATATTCTTATCGTCTTAGTAAAGGTATCCTAATGCTAAAGTTATCTATTACGACGATCGATTTCACGTTATAGGTTATACATATATACTTTTAGACGCTGTCAAGTCTTCAGGCGGGGAGGTATTTTGAAATACCTTTATTAACCTTCAGACTTAACCACATATACTTTATATACCAGTCCATGTGGTTACAATTTGTATTCGCTACTAATTGCTTTAATCCTAATGACTTCTTATCGTAAGGATGTTCTCACCTTGCATACGCCTCTTACTTCAATACATCTTGTATTCAGAATCAAGCATATCTCATCTTAAAGATTATCTCCTTAGTTTATCTATTATAACGAAACTCTTGTCATTATTCATTTCGTGAGTACAATCCTTTACTCCTTTAATTTCAACTGTTACACCCATTTTTGTCACTTAAAATCTCTATATCCATATTCCGTTAATTAATCCTCCTCTATTGGGGTTCTCATTTATCAGTATTATGCCCAATGATGTAGGCACTCATGCCTTTTACTCACTTATATGTGAATGAAGGCGGTATGAATAAATGTGTGGCACCAGGATCAATGAACATATGTACTTCATTATTCATAACAAGTGTGGTATCTTACACCACATCCATGAAACATCAATAGTGTCCTGGTCCAAGACAACCTCTCGCCTTCGTCCAACAACTTACTTTCCTTTTTCTTTTCGATTATGGCCTCCCTTTTCGTTGCAGCTATACCAACGAAGTTTTTCTCTCTTTACTTTTCTGTGGGACGATCTCGCCCAATTCTGTGTAATCAAAATAAATGGTCCATCTTATCACACTTAACGACCATTTTCATCAATACAGTGTAGGTATAGACCCCCCTTTCGTGGTATCCACCACACATCTCACACTGCTTACACTGCTACACTGCTTCGTAGCAGGTCGGGGTCCTCCAATCACAATGCCCCTCAATAGTGCCAAAATTGGATGCACTGGTGCCTTACCAATTATCTTACTCCATGACTCGTCAAATTAAATCTTTTACCAATTACCATTTTCCCATTTTTAACATCTCTGTCATTTCTCGATTCTCTTTTCTGTCTCTATTTCAGCTCTTACTACTTTTCCTAATCTCAAAGGCGTGCAATTCATGTTCTTATTTACCCAACTGTAAATCTGCGCACTGCCTCGGTACAAGTAATATCTCACGGGCCAATCGGACTCTAATTGACAATCTGAGCCTTTCCATAAACTTTTAGACATCTCGACAGTCACTGTTCATAGTGTCGAGGTAATATCTACCAAAGAATATAACTAAGTTTTTCCATACTCGTCAATAAATCAATTCCTTTCAAACAGTGTCCGGGATATTCTGTCACCGGAATACATCCCATAAAATTTCTCATCTTAGCTATGGATGTTCAACACTTAAGATGGGTCGAGCGGGTTTCCACCAATATTTCGTTGCGCCCTCTGATCTCATTC
This sequence comes from Firmiana major, assembly GCA_033439115.1. NCBI lineage: Eukaryota > Viridiplantae > Streptophyta > Magnoliopsida > Malvales > Malvaceae > Firmiana > Firmiana major. The sequence continues at coordinate 58,583,780 of CM065896.1, read as the reverse complement.
ATAATTTGAGCAATTAGCTCCTCAAAATAATTCACATGCTCCGCTTCAATCTCGCGAAGCGTGTCTCAATACTGTCCGATCTCTCTATCGGATTCAGTAGGGCATGCTCAACATTTAGACTCCATTTGAATCTCATCTCGATTCTCATAAGTCAACTCAGCACGACTAGTAGGCTCAGGTCTACCTCTACGACCTCTGCCTCGTGCACTATCTCATCCAACGCGACTCATATTAGGCATTCCTGCATTCTCGACCATTTCTTAGTCAAAACCCATCTCGATATACACTATTGTATCTAACTAAGCACAGTAACACGGGGATGTAATTTCCTAATTACTGACATTGACACACATCAGACCAATTGCTGCTCTGATACCATAAAATCTGTCACGACCCAAACTACCCAAAAATCAAAGTTAATTTTTCGCGTTTTGTTATTTTTATTACTTAAATTCTTACCTGTCTTCTGATCATGACCACACTCCACTAATAATTGGGCTGTGCGTCAATGCCAGTCCCACCATACATTTACCATGTAACTTATTTCTTCTCTAGTCATTTATAATTGTTTACATTAATTATACATCCCCTAAAGTTACTTACAAACATGTTACTGTGCTATGCTTACGTAGATACAATATGTACAAGTGTATATACCTTATGTTGATGGGCAGCAGCGGATATCCAGAATGCAGTACTGAGTCGCCTCAACTTCAACTGGAGATTATCTGTGGGAGAAAATGAAAGGGGTGAGCACATCAAGCTCAGTAAGGCAATCCTACGAACAAGTAGGTAACCATACTACCTACATGAACGTGGTGCCATGCATAAACCACCCTTTCTCCACACATTTTAAAACAAATGATATGCGTTATGATGTTATGTAAAACACAATTGCACGGAAAATTCAACATGCAAGTATATTCAAAATCATATCTTTCTCGTTTAAAATTTCACAGTAAAGTCAGGACTCGACCCCTCCTTCGGGTGATCCTGACTCACACAAAATCATGAAAACGATTTACATCACAAGTGGGTTTTGAAAAGCATGGAAATACCATCATGCAATTTAGTTTTAAAACCCAGTTTAAATCATCGAAATCGTCGACATGCGAGACGAGGAAATATCTATATAACGGCAATAACTAGGACTATGGCCATATGTGTCCTCGGGAGTTCCTCAGCTACACGGATCCTAGTGTGCGGGTTCTCCCCATGATCGAGAACCGCCCGGGAGGTGGGTCAATCCAACCCGTCAATCTTATCCGATCTCATGCATCCGAAGATGCTAACGTATCACAAAGATACCAAGTATCACAAAGATACCAACATATGCAAAATAACACACGGTACATCGTACTCCATGCTACTTGCACGGTACATCGTACTCCATAGACCCATTGTAACAGCCAACCCCTGCCCGGCCAACCCCTGCCAACGGCCATGGCAACCCCTTTTGGGCCCATCGACAACGCTGGTGGTCCAACAACGCTACGCATGTGACGGCCGACCCCTGCCCGGCCAACCCCTGCCAACGGCCATGGCAACCCCTCTTGGGCCCATCGACAACGCTGGTGGTCTAACAATGGGTGGTGCAACAACGTCAACAAATCCAACGAATTGTCCGCTTTGGGCCGAAGCCCGTACGGCTTTGTTTTATTCGGGGTCATCCTTGCTTAAGGGCCTTTTCCCCTAATGCCATGTCTCAAAACGCACGTGCGGGCCAATTTAATCGGTGACACACAGTCTACCCGATGCTCCAAGCACGGCTTATCGTATGATCTCTGAAAAGTAGTGCGAGCGGTGCTCTAACACTGTCAGTAAATCAAATAAAACTAGTGCGAGCTAAGCTCAAGCACTCTGTCACGAAAATCGTGTATATAAAAATATGGTGCGAGTTATACTCCAGCACCCTGTCATGAAAATCATGTAAAATCTGGTGCGAGTTAGACTCTAGCACCGTGTCACGAAAAAGCATGTGAAATCTGGTGCGAGTTATACTCTAGCACCTATGCATGTAAAACTCTAGTGCGAGCTCTCGCTCCAGCACTAATGCATGCATCACACAAATCAAACATCGTGCGAGCTGAGCTCTAGCACGTCACATGTAAATAAAAACATGTAGGCGGCTCGGTTATTTCCAAATAGTTTTCACAGAAATCACATCAATTAAGATATGCAATGTTATGCATTTTTCTTTAAAAGGGAGCCAGCCTACTCATGCATGTGTTGAAATACCTCCAGAACGAGCAGGAACCTCTTGTCTTTGCTCCTCCCAATTTTTCCTAAATTTTTAGAATTTACCCTTAACAAGGGTATTTTAGTAATTTGCCATTCGGGGCACTAAAATTATTAATTGACCTCTAGACCCTTCAGATAAATTTTAAGGACTGCAAATGAACTTGAAATTGCGTAAAGTTACCTCTAGCAGTCCGCAGAATTCCCTTACCTTATTTTTCCTGTCGAGTCTGACCTTTTCTTTTTCCAATGTTATCTCGTCGCGCAGTCCGATATGCTCCCAATCAAATGCCCGAAACTGCGTATTAATATTCCTCAGGTCAGATAACATACAATTTAATTGAATTTAATACTTTCTGGGCTTAATTTAAATCATTGGGCCCATTTACCCCGATTGGGCCCGATTGCACCTTAATGGGCCTAAATCGGCCTAAAGCCCGTTTTCCACTTAATTTTCACTTTATCGAGGCCTATTGGGCTCATTGGGCCCACCAATCATTTATTGGGCCTCGTTCTAATTCTCGAATAGCTAAATTTAATATTTACGACAATTTAACTAATTTTCCATAATTTAATTCAATTTATGCGAAAATTAAATCAATATCACGCATAACGAGGTAATTGTCGTAAATAGGGGTCACTTACCCGAGATTCCATGCTAGTCCGTAAATCGAGGCTGTCTCGAGCCCTCGGTGGATGCCAATCGTCGAGCTACACAATTAAATATATTTTTCGGGTAAACTTTCAGTCGATAATTAATTAAATAAAATATTCCAAATTTAAATCGGGTCAATTTGATCGCTTATCGACTTACCCGAAGCTCGATTGCACCACAAAAATTTTCTCCAATTTTTTTCTCTTTTTCTTTTTCCCTTTTTCTTCCTTTTTTCCTCTCTTTTTGGCTGAACCGGTTCAGTCATGTTCGAACCGGTTCAGACCGCCGGTTCTCTCCGGTTCGACCGGTTCACCGTCGGTTCACTGCCTTGCCGACCGGTTCTCCGTCGGCTTCCACCGCCATCAGCTCCGCAAGGTCGTCCGCATCTCGAATCTGGCCTCGGCTTGGGTCAAGCTCGTCGGAACGCCGCCGGTTCGGCCTCTTCTCTCTCGGTCGTCGGACCCATTTTCTTCCCTTGGCCGTCGCCGACGTTTCCCGCCGTTTCGTCAGCTGAGACCGGTGCAGAAATGATCGCCGTCGCCTGGGCTTTTGGAATCGGGCCTTGGTTCCGGCCGGATCGTCGCCGTTCGCCGTCGGTGGCCATCTCTTCTCCCGCGGCTTCTCCTCCGTTTTTTCGGTGTCCTCCGGCCTCCAAACGGCGCGTCTCCGGTGGCTGAAGGATCGCCTGGCGTCGGGCTTCCTTCGCCGGCCCTCGCCTGGGTCTCTGGCTGCCGGACGGCTCGCCGGCCATCTTCTCTTTTCTCGGCTTCCGTTTGGTTTCTCTCTCCCCGATTGTTTTCTTTCCAGTTTCCTTTTTTTTCATTTCTTTTATTAATTATTTTTATTATTATTATTTATTTTAATTATTACACTATTCCTTAAAATACTATAAATACCCAAAATATCTCTTAAAATTATTATTTTATTCTTATTCAATTAATTTATTTATTAAATTTTAACCTCTTTTTCGGGTATAATTTCTCCTTATTTTCGGGATATTGTCCCGGGTGACTTTTCGATATATTTTTCGATTATTTTCGGGATTATTCTTCCGAACTAAAAATCTCGATTAATCCCGATTAATTCCAATAAATTAATATCTTGATCAATTTAACCCAAAATAAATTTATTTCACTTTTATTGACCAAGATTTCTTAAATCCATATTTTAATTAAATTTTTCTTATCGAAATTATACCGACCTTTGGTCTTTTGACCATTTTGCCCTTACACATATTCGGGATTAATTTAACCCGACTCCCTTTCACGAAAACTCATTCATTTCGTATTTTAATTAAATTCGGGTCTTACACATATTCCATAATTCATACGGTTTCACTAGAATGAAATTCATTTCTTCACCTTCACAAGGCGGCACCTGACTCAGATATTTAATTTCATCTTCCAAATTCAAAAACTCGTGAATTCAAAGTCTTGTTCATATCTCAACAAGGATAACTGAGAATTATCCTCTTAGAATGATTTACCGTGTGTAAGATGATATGCTTCTATCAAAACTTCTCATAATCATTTATCCAATAATCGAATCAAAAAGAATATGATCCACATCCTATATAACAAACATTCCAAATCTTCAATCCCCATTTTTTTTCCTCGTAGTAAGATGCCAAATTCTATAGACTCCAAAAAAACATGCAAAACACTTCCATTTCAATCATGATTGAGCAAATTAACTTCAATGCGCTTCTGATTTTATTCAAATGGCTCTTAATAACAAGATCAAAAATCTCACCCCTCATCGGTTCTCAAAACATCAAGAATTTAAAATCTAACATGTGTTAACAAAATTAGGTTAGCTAACACCACTTTATCAACTATCTATCTTATCTTCACAATTTATGTACACTACCTCAGTTGTTGGTGACTCTTTCCTTGGTGTCTTAACCTTAACTATATAACCTAAAGTCTCGGGTTTTCTCTTCAACTTCCAAGCAAAAATGGGTACAGGTGCATGGTAGGGTACAAGAGCATTTGGAGTAAGAGGAAACCCTTGGTCTAGGGGTCAAAGCTCTAGATACACCGACCCTCGGCTTCTTATTTTGTCCCCTATTCTAAAAAAACCCTCTGTCATCATATCTCCTACCCTGACTCCTTAATCTAGATTGAAATTTAGCTTGGGACAACTCCATGTCTTGCTCTATGAATTGTGCCCTCTGAATGGCTTCTACATAAGTCTGTAGGTTCAAAAGTGTTAACCTACTTCAAATCATCGGTTTCAGCCCATGGATAAACTTAACTGTCTTCTTCAACTCATTCCGGGCTATGTTAGGATCATATCAGAGGAGTGCAATGAATTTCGACTCATATTGGTGCACCGTCATGTTACCTTGGACCAAACTCAGAAACTTTGCTCCTTTCTTTATTGAGCATATTCTGGGATGTATTGCTTATTAAATGCCTCAAGGAAAATCTCCTAAGTAATCTTCGAGTGTTTAGCTAACAAAACAGTCTCGGCTGGCGTCCACCATTGATCTGCCTCACTCTCTAACATGTAGGTAGCTAACGCCACCTTCTCAACACCAATGCACTGCATGTACTTGAACATCTTTTCCAATTTTAAAATCCACTCTTTAGCTTTATCAGGGTCCTTAACTCCCTTAAAGACAGGTGGATTCATTTTCGTAAACTATTTCAATTGAGCCATATTCCTGTCCACCGGGTCTTGGGCTGGAGGCTGTGTGAGATCCGCATGTTTTTGTATGCATTCCTTATGATTTCCACGTTGTATGACATTATTATATGTTCATGGATTCATAAGATGGTTGATTTGGATCTGATAAATATAGAATTGAGAAATCTAGATCAATAACGAGGAAAATAATGAATTTTGAGTCCAATTGATCAAGATATGAATTTATTGGAATTAATCGGAATTAATCAAAATTTTTATTTCAAAAATTTATTTCAAAAATATTGGAAAAATATACCAGAAAGACGAAATAAGACAGATAAATTCATTTATAGATTAAATGAATTAAATAATAATTTTTGGAGATATTTTGATTTTTTAATGGATTTTATGGATTAAAATAATAATAAAATAAATTAATAAAAAAAAGAAATAGAAATCAAATTTTTAAGGAGAGAGAAAGAGAAACCGAGACCCAAAAACCCGAAAGCCAACCTGAGACCCCGGACTAGCCACCGGCGGTCGACGAGCCCAGATAACAGTCGAAGAAGAGAGAGAATTGTCCGGTGAATCCATCGGTACCGGTAACATGCACCGACGACACCAATTTTTGACGAATCGACGGATGAAAAGCCGAGGAAGAACTCGAGTCGATTTTGGTGATTCACAGCATTCCAGCTTCGATTCGACCGAGCTGAGAGATCCCCTAGTCGAGGCGGTTCTTTTGAGACCAGTGGCGATCGGCGAAACGACCGAGAACGTCGGCAAGAATAAAAGGATCAAAACGGCACCATAGCCGGAAAGGAGAAAAAAAAAAGAAAAAGAAAAGGAAAAAAAGAAAAGAAAGAAAAGGGAAAAAGGAAAGAAAGTGTACCGGGGATGACTCGAGATTCGGGTAAGTGACCGAGGGTCGAGATTGACCTGCGGATAAATCTCAAAAATTCAATTTAATATTATATTAATGGAAAATAACCCGGATTTACCTAATTGTTCAGTTTTACGATAGAGCTTGAACGAGAGCCGATTGAGCTCTGATTTTCACACCCCGCATAGCATTGGGTAAGTACATTTTAATTATGATAATTTGAGTTCTTAATGCAGAGTTAAGATTATTTTACGGATTTTACGGATTAATTCTATATAAAAGGAATTTTATTCAGAATTTTAAAGTAATTATCGTAAATAGTATACGGGCTATCTAATGAGTTTGAATCGAAGCCCGATGAGTATTGGTAAGCCAAATCAGCCCAGTAGACCCGAAGAAGGGATTTAATAAGTGGAAATGGGCTGAAAAAGGGGTCGAGGCCCATTAAGGTGCAATCGGGCCCCATAAAGTAACACGGGCTCAATGCTTTAGATTCGATCAGTTAGAGTGAAATACTGATATATACATTTGAACTGAACCAATATGTGGTTATATACAGCTCCGTAGATGAGCGAATTGGACTGAGAGACCTGGTACTATCGAGACGGGATAAGCTCGCGTGTGATTCCAGATAAGGGAATTTTATGAGCATTTAGAGGTAGTTGTACGTAGTTTTGAGGGAATTTACATTACGTTAAATTCATTAGGCTACTCGAAAACAAAATAATATTTTTTGCTGAAAATGTGGAAAATGCAACAATTTACTATTTTGTCCCCAGTTAGGAAAATTTCAAAAAGGGTAGTAAGGCTATGAAATTACATGATTTTCATGATTTTGATACTTTTATGATGACATTGCTTTAATTTAAGCAATTTATGGATAGGTTGGCTATTATTTTCATGTTTTAAGTGAAAAAGCACAGGTTAGGTGCCAAATGGTATTTATTTAGCATGTTTTGATGAAATTGAGCCACCTATCAGTGTTATATGAGTTTTAATCGTGCTGGAGCACTGCTCGCACTGGATTTTATACTTTAACTCATACACAGAGTGCTGAAGCCTTGCTCGTACTAGATTTTTTACTCGTACGAGGTTTTCACTGATTTTTAATACATATCCGTACTAAAGCATTTCTCGTACATGGATTTTACTTGAATTTATAATTATTTTAAGTCGTACTGGAGCGCTGCTCGTACGCAGATTTCATTGATTTCTATGAAATCGTGTAGGAGCTTCGCTCGCACGAGGTTTTTAGATATCATGTATATGTATGAAGCAGTGCTGGAGTTTTCTCCTGTAGATTATGTGTCACAGTGAGCTAATATGCTCACACGTGCATATTGAGACATAATTGACATGGGTGGATAAGACCTATTGCAGGCACCCACTGACTGAGCTTGGGTTAATGGAGTACGTTGTACCATGTATATCACATGGAGAACGTTGTACCGTGGGGATTATTGAAGTGGAGTGGCATTAGTCACGAGGTAGCAAGCCTTGCCCTTACAATCCTGATATTATGTTGTTCTGGCAGGTAGGACTGACCCACCTCCCGTTTCAGGTGCGATACCCTGCACACTAAGATCCGTGTAGCCAAGGATCACGAGGTTATGGCCATAGTCCTAAATGTTACCGATATAGTCACCTACACGTCTCGCATGATAAACTCGTATCATAAACTCTCATGATAAATTCGCATGATAAATCATTTGGTTTTGATAGATCAGGGTAGACCTGAGGGAGGGGTCAGGCCTCGATCTTTTTATGAATTCGATTTAGACTTGATTTTCCCACAGAGGAATTGGATGAAACTTTCATGACTTGTAACCCTATGAGAATGGTGATTTTATAACGAAAATTTTAAAATAAATCATTTTGTTGAACTGGATTTCATTCTTTGAGTTTATCACATTTCAAACCAGATGGGGTGTTTTAAAAAAATATTGATTCATTTGAGCATGAGATGTTTTCACATGAGAATCATTCCATGTTTTAATATGCCGATTCCTGTTTTAGAATAGATGATACTTATATATACGGCATATTATTGTTTTTACCTCATGCTCACATATATCCTAATTTCCTATCAGCATGTAGATAGTATAACTGTCTACCCGTTTATATTATTGCCTTACTGAGCATGTGGAGCTCACCCTTTCATTTTTCACCCACTTTCAGAGTTTCCACCATAGAGATAGCGGGTGTAAAGAGTAGACGACATAGCTGATTATATGTGGTTCCCATCGACTGTCAGGTATACACCATGTATAGAATTTTGTATTAGTATGCTTATAGCACAGTATTGTATATGAAGGAATATTTGGGGATGTAAATATAAAATCATGTGATGTAGAAAACATACCGACCACTCTATTATATGATAAATGATATCAGTAGATATGTATGTACATGTGATATTTTCATGGTTAAAATGGTATATCGATATTGATTCACAGCTCGACCTGATCAGAGAGATCTGTCACAAGGAGGTAAGAAAATATTTCCAAAAGCGAAAAATTTGTACTGATTTTTGTAAGTATTGGGTCGTGACAGGTTGCACCACTTGAAGTTGTGGTGGAGCAGGTGGAGGAGGTGGTGGTTCAGGTACTTGTGGAGTTAATGGTGGAGGATCTTGGTACCTCCTATGAGTTTCTTGGATTTACTCTCTTTCACTTCTCTACTTATCCAGATTATACTCAGAGCCATTCTGATCAAAATTCTACTTGCGTAATTGTGCCTTGCGTATTGCCTCCTCGTACATAGAGATATTCTATGGTACTAGTTTGAATCTGATAATTGGTCTCCATGCGTTAGTGAACTTACAGACATTTCTTAACTTCACTGCTTATAACGATGGGTCATACCTTTCCAGGGATATAAATTATAATTCATACTCATTGACAGATCGATTTCCTTATGCTAGACCCATAAATTCCATTCGTAGTTTCCTTAATCTCATTCATTCAGTTCTCTATAACTATTGGGTCCTTTATCCCATTTAACAATGGCGGTCTGAACTTCTGAATCTGACTCATCTCGTGTAGCTCCTACTCCTAACCCGAATCATCATCATTCTGTTATGGAGCTACAAGAGCAGACATATTTATAGTTTTGAAACATCTCTACAGGCTGTGCGAGCGTATCAGGAGTAATCTGCCTGTCTATTCTTCCATTTACCCCATCTCCTAACATAACCTGTGTTCCAATTTTTTCATAGTATGTTCAATACTCCGCTTAATACTAGCAAAGTGTATCTTCATACCATCTGTCCTTTCCACAGGACCTGATTGAGCACGCTTAACATCAATTTCAATCTCAGTATCATTTATGAGTCTGTATGGCAACTCTGTATGACTCTCAAGCCTACCTCTGTGGCCTCTAGCCCGTGATCTAATTCCTCACGCAAACTAAACATTAAGTCTTAACTTCATTAGGTATACTTAGTCTACAACCAGATAAGCATAGACATTTGGGATGTAATCTTCTCCTTATTATTGACACTGACAGTACAGACAACTTTTGCACTGATACTACCTAAAACTATAACGACCCGTGACCTATAAAAATTCGGGGGAAATTTTTTTTTGAAACTTTGGCTTGCAACTTAATCCTTTATTCACTTAGGTTGTATTCATGTTCAGTGTCAATCCCCTTTCTTACTTTTTATCCGTAATTATATTTAAATTTATCATTTGGATTTATATGGCCGATAGAAATTTCAGTAGCATAACGGCTAAGATATAAGCCTACTAACTTGCAAATTCTCACAATATCAACCCTAGCTATCCACAACTATCAGACATGCTTTCCAAGTCATATCATCAAATCATTTTACATATTCTAAACACGTCTAGTTACTTCTAAAAATCAATCCTTAAAAATATTTCATTTCATTTATCCTTATAGAGATTTCATCCCGACACATTACTTTCAAAAGATGTCTATGCATACAAATGGTCTAGTAAAGAGATAAAAATGTATACCTCACGCATGTACAAAAGGTCGTCTGGGGAAGCTCGTATCCGCTAGCCTACGTTGTCTATGTAGCAATTATCAACTGTAGTTCAATGTAAACAATCTGAGAGGTGGAGGGGTGAGCTTTCAAGAAAAACCCCAATAAGAAAATACATTTAAAGTAGTTCTGATATGTAAAAACATGCGACAATCATTCATGAAACAAACTTTGCTTCAGAAAAACTGATCATAAGTTTCTTTTAGAAACTAACATTTAGAAGATATGTAAAACTTTCGTTACGTGCATAGTCATCATAAGAAAATATAAAGCATGGGTTCTTTAAATCAAATAACATGCTTAAACCGTTTCATAAGATCTTCATCGTTCATGGATAATTTCATAAAATCATCGTCATTCATAAACGTTTCATAAAACATAATCATTCTTAAATATTTCATCATAAATCATAATTATTCGTAAATATTTCATCATAATCTCATAAAAACATAGTCATTCATCATCATCATCATCATCATCATCATAATCATAATCATAATCATAATCATAATCATAATCATAATCATAATCATAATCGTGGAGACTAGGCTATGACTAAGTCATGTGATACGTGTCATCCTCCGTAAAGGGTCATCATCATACCTATGGCGATGGTGGGGGCTGTAAACTGGATCAGGGTCGTACAGCACTTTCATAAAACATGGGTAGTATCTATCTTCCTTACTTTTTCTAGCACCTAGCTAGGGCATGGGCACCAAAAGCACTCTCCGCTCAGGAAACATTCATGCGTGTTGTGCGAGCATGAGATACTACTAAAACATCATTATCATTAACCACAAGTAGCTAGACATCTACCATACAGGTAGAGTCAAGTAATACAAGGGCCCTACGTACCGGCACTCAAGTGGTTGAGTCGGAGCACCACAAGAAGTAGTCATGCATGAAGCCTATAGTCTCAAAAATTCTTTTCCCTTTTTTTTTATATACTTTTGAAAATGTCAAAAGTTTCTTTCAAAACATAAAAATAGGATTTCAAACCATCATAAAACTCCCATGCATTCTCATACTTTAGGAAATTCATTTCATAAACATAGATGTACTTAGTGAACATTTCATAAAATGAAATCATATTTCGTAAATCGTTCCATAAGTATGAAAATAATCATAAATCATTTCAAAACATAGCATTGCTTCATAAAAATCTTTTTATCAATGCAATGAGTATTCATTATCAGAACTAAATTAATTTATACCCCTTACCTTAACTTATCAGGAGTTCCAAGTTTGAGTAGTGACACCTACAAGTATCTTCCTTAAATCCTTCTACGATTTTCCTACACCGAAATTTGTATTCTTGGTATCATATTTATTCGAATTGCCTACGATGCGTCACAATCGTAACCTTGCTTACCTAGGGAAAATACTCTTGAAATTTCTAACTTCTTAATACTGCATCCAAATATACTTATTTAACCTCATTGAGTTCACCAAATTTCCTCTTTTCTTCCTATTTCATCATACATACGAAAGTCTAATTCCTACTACAAAGTCTATAGCTACATTCCCAATTCAATTGATTTATCACTTTTTCATCTTTCAAATCGTTTTAACGATTCACATATGCCTTCACAAAATTTAAATAATTATTTACGATAGCAATTATTTTATTCCAAAGCATAAAGCAATTTATACAGAATTTACCTTAAACTTATACGATTAATTTAATCGGCTTAATAGTACAGGTGGTAGCAAATGGAGTTCACTTACTTGAGATTCTGTACTACCAAGTAAATCGAGGCCAAATCGAACTCTCGTTCGTCGCCTATTGTCGCTCTACACATTTATATAATTAAATCGGGTCAAATTCGGTTAATTATAAATATAAATAAATTTTTCAAAATTTAAAACAATCAAATTCGACTGCTTACCTGTTTCACCTTGGACCCGAGAAATCATCGAATTTTTCTCTTTTTTACTTTTTTTTCTTTTCTTGGCTGAACCGGTATGAACCTTTTCAGACCAACCTGTTCAGCTAAACCGGTCTGAACCGGTTCAGCACCGTTTTGCCCAAGTCTGACACCGACAACCGGTTCTTTGCTGGTTTTCACCTCCAGTGAGTCTACGAGGTTGCGTGATGTGTGGATCTGGTGACAGTTATGTCACGACCCGAATTACCTAAAAATCAGAGTAAATTTTCGCTTTTTGATTTATTATTTAATTCTTACCTTTCTCTCGTCGTGACCATCCTACAACACAGTTGGGCTATGATTCGGTGTTAGTCACCTCACACTATTTAACATTTCATTCCCATAATCATATATCAGAGTCTACGATCCTTTTGACTTTAAATAAACACCTACCCAATGGTATTTACATGACTCTACATCCCCGACATCATATCCATTTACAATACTGTGCATTACATATTTAGATACAAAACCATACAAATGTGTATACCTGTCTCTCGATGGGAAGCAGCAAGCAGTGGATATTAAGCATGCAAGTCCTCAGCCGCTCAATAATTATTACAAGTGCTCTGAAAAGATGGGAAAATAAGGGGGGTGAGCAAACCATACGCTCAGTAAGGCAATTATGCAAGTAAGTAGATAGCTCCACTATCTACATGCTCATAATGCCATGCCCTTAAATCCATTTCTTTTCATTAAAATCATCAAGCACAAAGTCATGCATATTCAATGCCATAGTTCATCCAAAACTATTTGTGCATATATAAATCATGTAACTCATGCATTCAAAGCATTTTATGTGACATCATTAAATCATATTAAGCATGAATTAGATCAAGATCATGTAGTCTTTTATGCCATGTAAGACAAAACATGGATTTCAAATGAAAGCATGGAAAACTTCACATGCTACTGCATTTAAATCAAAACATTAAAACTGCAGTTAAAACTAACCCTTCCGGGTCCATCTCATAAGACAATTCAATAAAATTCATTATAAAACTCCGGTTATAAAACCACCCTTCTTTCAGGGTCACATATCATAAAATCATATGAAATCATAAATTCATCAAATCGGGGGCCTGACCCCTCCTTCAGGTCTACCCTGGTCTAACAGACCACAAGTTATATCATGTGAGACAATCAGGTAATTAACAGTAACATCGAGGACTATGGCCATATCCTAGTGATCCCTGGCAACACGGTACCTAGTGTGCGGGGTATCACACCTGAAACGGGAGGTGGGTCGTCCTACCCGCCAGAACAGCATAACACCAGGATTGCGAGGGCAAGGCTTGCTGCCTCGTGGCTAATGCCACTCCACTCCAACAATCCCCACGGTACAGCGTACTCCGCGTGACATACACGGTACAAAGTACTCCGTGAACCCAAGCTCAGTCAGGGGTGCCTGTAATAGGTCTTATCCACCCATATCATCTGTCTCAGAATGCACGTGTGAGCATATCATCTCACTGTGACACACAGTCTACAGGAGGCTCCAACACGGCTATATGCATGTAATATATATCCCTGTGCGAGCGAAGCTCAAGCACGGCTCCATGCATATTCATGATATCAGAAAATCTCGTGCGAGCGAAGCTCTAGCACGGTTTCATAAAAATCAGTGAAATCTGCGTACGAGCAGCGCTCCAGTACGACTTAAACTGATTATAATTTCAATTAAAATCCACGTACGAGCAACGCTCTAGTACGGATATGTATAAAAACTCACTGAAAACCTCGTACGAGAAAAACTCCAGTACGATATTCAAATGAATTATGAAAACTACGTAAAACTTTGTGCGAGCAATGCTCCAGCACAAATGAATGCTCAAGTAAATCAAATCTCGTGCGAGTTACACTCCAGCACAGCTTTATGCATAATTAAATCAAATCTCGTGCGAGATTCACTCCAGCACAGCTTTATGCAATATCAAATCAAAACAGGATGCGAGCTAAGCTCCAGCATCTCTCATGCATGTCAAATCATTAAAACTAGTGCGAGCAATCACTCCAGCACTATTTTATGCATACCACGTTAAAAACAAATCAAAACATGTCAAAACAGAGTGCGAGCTAGGCTCCAGCAGCTCTCATTTCACAATAATAAAAATCAGTGCGAGCACCATGCTCTAACACATTTCATGCATATGATGTCACAAGTCGGTGCGAGCAAGCGCTCAAGCACATTTATGCACATTCACAAACGTAGATATAGTGCGAACTACGTGTCGGCACTATCTGTTTCCATATAAACTTGATAGTTGGCCTCTTTTCCAAAGAAATTTCATTTAAATATTAATAACACCTACGTAGTGTTATTTTGTGAAATTCATGCATTTACTGGCCAATCTATCGCTTTACTTTGATTAAAATCAAGAAAATTCCTTAATCATAAAAATCCTTAAATCATGCATTCCATGCATGTCATGCTTTCACCATCCTTAGGTGAACTTCCCTCAATAGGGGTAAAATAGACATTTCACCTATTTCGATCCTTAAAAATTATTTAAACCACTTTTAGGATCATTTTACAATAATCGTGTATACATACATAATCAGTGTATACAAAATCTATTAAAATATGCGTAGCTACCTCTAGCTACTCACACAATTCCCTTACCTCATTTATCTGTACAGTCTGACCTTTACATCGATGTCTCGTCACGCAGTCCGATTTGCTCCGAATCCAAATCAAATCTCCGGCACTGCGGATAAATGTTCATCAGGTCAAATACAATGCAATTAATTGTATTTCTTAATTTTCTGGGCTTAATTCAAATCATTGGGCCCGTTTACCCATATTGGGCCCGATTGTACCATAATGGGCCATAATCGGCCTTAAGCCCGTTTACCACACTTTATCGAGGCCTATTGGGCTCATTGGACCCATCAATATTTATTTAGCCTCGTTCTAAATTCTCAGATAGCTTATGAATTATTTACGACAATTTATCCCAATTTCTAGAATTTAATTCATTTATACGGAAATTAAATCCGTAATTCATGCGTTAAATATCAATCACGCATAACGATATAAAATTATCGTAAATAAGGGTCACATACCCGTTATTCCATGATCGTACACAAATCGAGGCTGTCTCGAGCTCTCAGTGGATGCCAATTGTCGAGCTACACAATTAAATATATTTTCGGGTAAACTTTCAGTCGATTATTTATCAAATTAAATATTCTAAAAATTAAATCGGTCAATTTGACCGCTTACCGACTTACCCGAAGCTCGATTGCATCACAGGAATTTTCCCCAATTTTTTCTCTTTTTCTTTTTCCCTTTTTCTTCCTTTTTTCCCTCTCTTTTTGGCTGAACCGGTCCGGTCCGATTCAACCCGGTTCGGACCGTCGGTTCAGCTCGGGTCCGGTTCGACCGGTTCAGTCCGGTTCGGCCGGTCCAGTCATCCTTTGGTAGTGCTAGCGCCGTCCGGTCGGTTCTCGGGGCGATTCCGGTGCCGTTCAGCGCGCCATGGAATGGGCTCCCTAAATCGGGCCTCGTCTGGGGTCGAATCGCAGCCATCGCCGGCGAATCGAAGCTTTTCTCCCGCGGCATCTCCTTCATTTTTCGGCGTTTTTCGGCCACTTCGCCGCGCGTAACGCCCGCCTGTGGGTTCGCCCGAGGTCGAGCTACGTTCGCCGACCCTCGTCGGCCCCTCAGCCTCGCCGGTGGTGGCTCGTCCGGCCTCTCTTCTTCCTCGGCTTTCCTTTGCGTTTTCTGTTTCTTTTTGCCTCTGTTTCAGATTGAAATTTTCGTTTTTTTTTTTTTACATTTTATTTAATTATAATTAAATTTTATTATTATTTTATTCCATAAAATAATAATAAAATTCCCAAAATATCTAGAAAAATTCTATTTTATTCCTTTAATCTGTAAAAAAATTTATCAGTCCGATTTTACCTTTTCGGTATATTTTTCGATTATTTTCGGGATTATTTTTCGATACGAAAATTCTGGTTTATCCCAATAAATTCATATCTTGATCAATTTAACCCGAAATTTAATTATTTCTTCATCATTGATCAAGATTTCTCATTCTCATATTTTTAATTATATTTTCTTGTCCCGATTAATATCGAATTTTGGTCTTTTGACCATTTTACCCTTGCACGTATTCGAGAATACCATTTAAGTCCTTTTGCATTTTTAAATGCACTCGAAAATATCGGGTCTTACAGGTTACGCCTGGGCTAGTCGAAAAGTGGTCGGTTCGGCCTCTTTCCCATTTGGAGTCACAACTTCTCTTTCCTTCTGCCGATCTGCGCCTTTCATCGACTTTTTTCTAGTTGATCAGCACCGACTCCCTCGGGTCGGCGTCCTCCACCTCGCGCTCGACCTCACTCTCTCTTTCATTCTCTTCTTCTCCTCCGGCTTCTCTTTCTTCTTTTCAGTTTTCTCTCACCGATCATCGTTTCCTCGTCGTTTTCTTCATTCATCGGTACCGATGGTAGTCTTCTCCCCCTCTTGGCTACCACCCTAGTCTTCTTCACTCCGGTGTCCTTCTCTCCCCATCGTTCTTCTCTCGTCCAGTGAGGGGAGTCAGGGAAGGGAATTTTGATTCCCTTCTCTAATTTCCCTATGTCGCGCGATACAGAATTGCGCGACACCGTTTTTTTTTTTACTTATATATATTTTATTTTTTTTATAAAAATACATTTTCAATTTTACAAATATATATATATATATATTCTTATAACATATTTTCATTTAATTTGCCTTACTTTGTAGTGAAAATATTTTTATTTTATTGTCTAATTAAGTACAAAAAATTTTACGGTGTTTAGAAAACAGCAGGCATACCATTAGGTCCTAGTACTTTTATGGGTTGAATTTGTTTAATAGTTATATGAATCTCCTCAGCCTTTAAGTCATTCATGAGAAAATCGTTCATGTGACTCGAGTAGATATTGATTCAAATATTTCATATAGGTCATCAGAACTTTGAGATTTAAACAATTCATTAAAGTATTGTACATCTATATTTTGCATTTCTAATTCTTCTTCACACCATCTCCCCTGATTATCTACCAGACCTTTTTTATGGTTATTCTTATGCCTTTGCGTTGCTTGTGCATGGAAGAAAGAGGTGTCACGACCCAAATTACCTACAAATCACTAAAAAGAATTTTTTTCGTTTGTTATTTAATTCTTACCTTTCTCTCATCGTGACCATCCCTACCAACAGTTGGGCTATGATTCGATGTTATTCCCCTCTCACCTATTTATCTTTCCATTTCCATATTCAAATTCACATATCAGGATTTACTATCATTTGACTTTAACTAAATATATTCACAATGGTCTTTACATAACCTTACATCCTCGACATCATATCTATTTATAGTACTGTGCATTTACATGTTCAGATACAAAACTATACAAATGTATATACCTGTATCTCGATGGGACACAGCGGATACCAAAGATGCAAGTACTCAACCGCGCTCAAACTACTGAAAGTACTCTGTAGAGGAGGAAAATAAGGGGGTGAGCAACCACACGCTCAGTAAGGCAATTATGCAAGTAAGTAGATAGCTCCACTATCTACATGCTCATAATGCCATGCCCTTAAATCCATTTCTTTTCATTTAAATCTCACGCACGAAATCATGCATACATCAATGCCATAGTTTATAAAAACTATTCATGCATATAGAAATCATGCAACTCATGCATCAATGGCATTTTATGTAAAATCATAATTCACATGAAGTAAATCAAGATCATGCATTATTTCATGCCATGTAAAACAAATCATGAGAGACAATTCTTTTCATGAATTTATAATTAAAGCATGGAAAACTCCTCATGTAAGACCCGATTTTATTCAAAACATGAAATGAAAAATGCAAAAGGAATGAAATGGTATTCCCAAACACGTGAAGGGTAAAACGGTCAAAAGATCGAAACTTGATATTAATTGGACAAGAAAATTTAATTAAAAATATGGGAATGAGAAATCTTGATCAATGACGAAGAAATAATTAAATTTCGGGTTAAATTGATCAAGATATGAATTTATTAGAATTAATCAAAATTTTCACCTCGGAAATTATCTCGAAAATAATCAAAAATTATACCGAAAGGACGAAATAATACCGAGAAATTCATTTATTGATTAAATGAATTAAATATAATTTTTTTAGATATTTTGGCAAAAATAATAATATTTAATGATTAAAATAATAATTATAAATAAATGAAATAAATTTTTAAGAAAAACTGAACTGAAATCACGATTTGCGAAAAAAAAAGAAACAGAAAAGGAAAATGGCAAAAACGTGGGTGGCGAACCGAGGGAACCAAATCCCTCCGATCTGACGACCACCGGCGGGACTGAGGGGCCGACAAAGGGCGACGATGCTCGTGGGAACCACCGGCAGCCGGCACGAGCGTCGACGTCCCCGGAAAGAGGAGATCGACGGAGCGAGATGCCGCGGAAGAGAAAGGCAATCAGCCACCATCAGTGCCGATTTGGTCCAACCCGAGGCCCGATAATGAACGCCCAGCCGTAGCCGAGCCGAACGGCACCGAAATCACGCCGAGAATCGGCTTGTGAGATCCGTAATTTTTGTATGATATTCCTTATGATTTCCATATTGTACGACATTATTATATGTTAATGGATTCATAAGATAGTTTATTCGGATTTGATAAATGTGGTTGAAACGAAATAACGTAAGTAAAATCGAATAAGGATAAATCGAGAAAATAAAGAAGCAACAAGTTCGTCTAAGGAATTAAATCAAGGTGACTAAAAATAAGGAATTTAAAATAGGGAAAAGATTGAGGATTGATGAAAGAAAGTCGATTCAATTTAGTCCCGAACACGTACAAGGGTAAAATGGTCAAAAGACCAAAATTCGGTATAAATTCGATAAGTAATTTTCGTTAAAATATGAAATTTATGAAATTTGGATCAGTACCGAGGAAAATATTTAAATTCGAGGTCGATTGATCTAGATATTAATTTATTGAAATTTACGGGAATTAATTTGAAATTAATCGAAATTTTTAATTCGAAAAATTATCTCGAAAAGAATCGAAAAATATACCGGAAAGACGAAAATAGACTGATAAATTCTTTTATTGAATAAATGAATTAAATAATATTTTTTTAAGATATTTTAAGAGATATTTGGGTATTTTTAATATATTTTATTGATTAAAATAATAATAAATAAATTAATAAATAATAATGAAAAAAACGAAAAAAATCGAAAAATCTGAAAATCAGTCGGTGAGAGAAAAAAACCCGCGAAACCAAAACAAAACCAGCAAACCCGACAGCCATCCCGACGAGCCCGACGAGCCACCGGCGTCCGACGAGCCTAGCTACCGGACGAAAAAGGAAGAGCGAAGCTCGACGGTTCCAACGGTACCAGCAACGCGCACCGACGGCAGCTATTTTCGGCGAATCGACAACCGAAAGTTTCGAGGAGAAATCGCTTCGGTCCCGACGAACGGCGGCGTCCCAGCTCCGATTCGATCCAACCGAGCACTCCCCTAGCCGAGGCAGTTCTGTTGAACCCGCTGACGGCCGACGAGACGACCGGGATTGCCGGCGACGATGAAATGCCCAAAACGGCACCGTAGCCAGGAAAGGGAAAAAAAGAAAAGAAAAAGAAAAGGAAAAAAAGGGAAAAAAGGAAGAAAGTGTACACAGGGATGACTCAAAAATTCAGGTAAGTGACCGAGGGTCGGGATTGACCTGCGGATAAATCTCGAGAATTTAATTTAATATTTTATTGATGAAAAATGACCCGAAATCGTATAATTGTGCAGTGTTACTGCAGAGTCCGAACGAGAGCCGATTTAGCTCCGATTTTTGTACCCCACACCATATTGGGTAAGTATATTTTAATTTCAATAATATGAGTACTTTAATGCAGAGTTTCGATTATTTTACAGAATTTACGGATTAATTCTGCATAAAAGGAATTTTATTTGAAATTTTAATGTAATTATCGTAAATAGTATCCGGGCTATCCAATGAGTTTGGAACGAAGCCCGATGATTATTGATAAATTAAATGAGCCCAATAAACCCGAAAAAGGGATTTTAAAAGTGGAAACGGGCTAAAAAAGGGGTTCGAGGCCCATTAAAGTGCAATCGGGCCCAATAGAGTAAAACAGGCCCAAAGCTTTAGATTCGATCAGTAAGAATGGAATACTGATCAGTAATATTGAACTAAACCCATATGTGGTTATATGCAGCTCCGTAGACGAGCAAATTAGACTGAGAGACCTGGTACGATCGAGTCGGAATAAGCTCGCGCGTGATTCCAGGTAAGGGAATTTTATGAGCACTTAGAGGTAGCTATATGTAGTTTCGAGGGGATTTACATTACGTTAAATTCAATAGGCTACCCGAAAACAGAATAATAATTTTTACAGAAAAATATGGAAATAGTGTCAAATTACTATTTTACCCCCAGTTAGAAAAAATTCAAAAAGGGTAGTAAGGCTATGGAATTGCATGAAATTCATGATTTTAATGTTTTCATGATGATATTGCTTTAATTCAAGCAACTTATGGATAGGTTGGCTATTATTTTCATGTTTTGAGTGAAAAGGCACATGTTAGGTGCCAATTGATATTTATGTAACATGTTTTGATAAAATTGAGCCACTTATCCGTGTTATATGAGTTGAAACCGTGCTTGAGCACTGCTCACACTGGATTTTATATTTAACTCATACATAGAGTGTTGGAGCCTTGCTTGCACTATTTTACATATTTATTCTATATGACTATCGTACTGGAGTTTTTCTCGTACGAGGTTTTCATTGAGTTTTTATACATATCCGTACTAGAGTAATGCTCGTACGTGGATTTGAATTGAACTTATAATCAGTTTAAGTCATACTGGAGCACTGCTCATACGCAGATTTTATTGATTTCTATGAAACCGTGCAAAAGCTTCGCTCGCACTAGGTTTTCATATATCATGAATATGCATGGAGCCGTGCTAGAGCTTCACTCGCACAGGGATTTATATGACATGCATATAGCTGTGTTGGAGCCTCCTATAGACTGTGTGTCACAGTGAGATGCTATGCTCACACATGCATACTCAGATATACTTGACATGGGTGGATAAGACCTATTACAGGCACCCCTGATTGAGCTTGGATTCACGAAGTACGTTGTACCGTGTATGTCACGTGGAGTACGTTGTACCGTTGGGATTGTTGGAGTGGAGTGCCATTAGCCACGAGATAGCAAGTCTTGCCCTCGCAATCCTGATATTATGTTGTTCTGGCGGGTAGGATGACCCACCTCTCGTTTCAGGTGTGATACCCCGCACATTAGGATCTGTGTGCCAGGGATCACGAGGTTATGACCATAGTCCTAGATATTACTGATATAGTCGCTTACATGTCTTACATGATATAACTTTTAGTCTTGATAGACTAGGGTAGACCCGAGGGAGGGGTCAAGCCTCGATTTTCTTATGATTTCAGTTGAGATTTGATTATTCCCATGGAGGGATTTTATGAAACTTTCATTGATTTGTAACCCTGTGAGAAGGGTGATTTTATAACGGAGATTTGAAAATAAAGAATTTTGTTGAAATGGATTTTGATTTGTGAGTGTATCATATTTTGACCCAGATGGGGTATTTTATAACGTGTTGATTCATTGAGCATGAGATGTTTTCACATGAGAATTATTCCATGTTTTTAATATGCTGATTTCCTGTTTTAGAACAGATGATATTATATATATGGCATATCATTGTTTTTACCTCATGCTCACATATATCCTGATTTCTTATCAGCATATAGATAGTATAGCTATCTACCCGTTTGTATTATTGCCTTACTGAGCATGTGGAGCTCACCCTTTCATTTTCCACCCACTTTCAGTGTTTCCACCATAGAGATAGCGGGTGTAGAGAGTAGACGGCATAGCTGATATCTTTGTTTCCCATCGACTGTCAGGTATACACCATGTACAGAATTTTGTATCAGTATGCTTACAGCACAGTATTGTCTATAAAGGAATATTTGGGGATGTAAATATAGAATCATCTGATGTATAAACATACCGACCACTCTATTATAATATGATTGATGTAATTATATATATGTACGTGCCATATTTTAATGGTTAAAAAGGGTATATCGATATTGATTCACAGCCTGACCTGTTTAGAGGAATATGTCACGATGAGGTAAGAAAGATTTTCCAAAAGCAAAAAAATTTGTACTGATTTTAGTAGTATTGGGTCATGACACGGCCGGACAGTGCCGGATCGACGAAATGATACCTGAATCGGTACGGCCGGTTCAACACAGTGAGAGTATGTTGAACCGGACTGAACCGATTCAGCCAAAAAGAAAAGGAAAAAAGAAAAAAAAAAGAAAGAAAAAGAGGAAAAAATGGAGAAAAATTCCAGTGATGCAATCGAGCTACGGGTAAGTCGATAAGCGGTCGAAATTGACCGATTTAAATTTTGAAATATTTAATTTGATAAATAATAGACTGAAAGTTTACCCGAAAAAATATTAAATTGTGTAGCTCAACGATTGAAGTCAACCGAGAGCTCGAGACAGCCTCGATTTACGTACTTTCATGAAATCACGGGTAAGTAACCCTTATTTACGATAATTTTACATCGTTATGCATGTTAAAATTTACCGCATAAATTACAAATTTAAATTTCGCATTAAATGAATTATATTCTGGAAATTGGGATAAATTGTCATAAATAATTCATAAGCTATTCGAGAATTTAGAATGAGGTCCAATATATACTGATGGGCCCAATGAGCCCAATAGGCCTCGATAATTTGAATAGTAAGTGAAAAACGGGCTTAAAGCCGATTAAGGCTCATTACGGTGCAATCGGGCCCAATATAGGTAAACAGGCCCAATGATTTAAATTAAGCCCAGAAAATATGAAATACAATTAATTGTATTGTATTTGACGTGATGAATATTTATCTGCTGTTTTAGAGATTGGATTCGGAGCAAATCGGACTGTGTGACGAGTCATTAGTGTAAAGGTCAGACTGTACAGAAAATGAGGTAAGGGAATTGTGTGAGTAGCTAGATGTAGCTATGCGTATTTTAATAGTTTTTGTATACACTGAATATGTATATAAGTCCTAGAAATAGATTAAAGATTTTAAGGACTCGAAATAGGTAAAAATGCTATTTTACCCCTATTGAGGGAATTCACCTAAGGATGGTGAAAGCATGACATGCATGAAATGCATGATTTAAGGAATTTTCTGAATTAAGGAATTTTCTTGGTTTTTAAGCAAAGCAAATCGGTAGATTGGCCAATAATTGCATAAGTATCACAAAATAACACTACGTAAGTGTTATTTATATTTAAATGAAAATTCTTTGGAAAATGGGCCAACTATCAAGTTTATATGGAAACAAATAGTGCTAGCGCATAGCTCGCACTACATCTGATTTTGTGAGTGTGCATAAAATGGGCTTGAGCGGTTGCTCGCACAGACTTGTGTGACATCATATGCATGACATGTGCTAGAGCGGTTGCTCGCACTGATTTTTACTATTGTGAAATGCATGAGAGGTGTTGGAGCCTAGCTCGCACCCTGTTTTGATTGTTTTGACGATTTTGACTGTTTTGACTGAATATGAATAAAAAGGTACTGGAGCGATTGCTCGCACTAGTTTTAATGATTTGACATGCATGGGACGTGCTGGAGCCTAGGCCACATCCAGTTTTGATATAATATTGCATAAAAGTCATGCTGGAGTGTAACTCGCACGAGATTTGATTTATTTATGCATAAAGCCGTGCTGGAGTGTAACTCGCACAAGATTTAACTTATTGATGCATAACACCCTGCTGGAGCTTGCTCACACAAAGTTTATATGGATTTATAACTTATTTTAAAGTCGTACTGTAGTGTTACTCGTACGCAGATTTTACTGATTTTTATAAAACTATCCTAGAGCTTCGCTCGCACGAGATTTTTTGATATCTTGAATATGCATGGAGTCGTGCTAGAGCTTCGCTCGTACGAGGATTTATATGACATGCATATAGCTGTGTTGGAGCCTCCTGCAGACTGTGTGTCACAGTGAGATGATATGCTCACACGTGCACACTGAGACAGAGATGGTATGGGTGGATAAGACATATTGCAGGCACCCCTGACTGAGCTTGGGTTCACGGAGTATGTTGTACCGTGTATGTCATGCGGAGTATGCTGTACTGTGGGGATTATTGGAGTGGAGTGGCATTAGCCACTAGGCAGCAAGCCTTACCCTCGCAATCCTAATGTTATGCTATTCTGGCGGGTAGGACCGACCCACCTCCCGTTTCAGGTGTGATACCCCGTACACTAGGTACCGTGTTGCCTAGGATCACTAGGTTATGGCCATAGTCCTTGTTGTTACAGATAGTCATCTACATGTCTCACATGATATAACTATTTGTTGATAGACCAGGGTAGACCCGAGGGAGGGGTCAGGCCCCCGATTTTATGATTTTATGATATGTGACCCTGAAAGAATGGTGGTTTTATAACCGAAGTTTTATAATGAATTTTAATGAATTGTTTTATGAGTTTGGAATTGAATTATGGATGTTTAACCCCTTTGGGTTATTTTATACTGCAGTTTTAATGAAATGATTTAAATGCAGTAGCATAATGAGTTTTCCATGCTTTAATCATAAATTCATGAAAAGAATTGTTTCTCATGATTTGTTTTACATGGCATGATCTTGATTTACCTCATGCTAAATATGATTTAATGATGTCACATAAAATGCCATTGATGCATAAGTAGTATGATTTATATATGCAGGTGATACGCCCAAAGGTATTGTCCGTAAGTGCACGGGTCGTACAAGTAATAATGGGATTTGAATCTCAGAATTATCGTCCCACAGAGAAGTTGACTAGCCCAATTAAGTACCGGTTAATCTTACCCTAAGTATATCCTGCCAAATTATAAAGTTCTGATGGGTGGTCTACATGGCTAAAATTAAAAGTACTGAAAACAATAAACATAAATAAAGAAAATAAAACCGAGCTAAAAGTACTTACAAAGCTCCACGCAAGCAAATACCTACAAAAGATAATTAAAACAGTTAAAATTAAATAACGCAATTAAACTAAAATGCACATATGAAAATAAAGAAACAAAATTAATTAAACTAAAATTAAACTATCCTAGAAATAAAATGTGCATGTAATTAAACTAACTAAGAAAATGCAATTTAAACCACTTGAAGTCTAATAAAATAAAAATCTACTTACCTAAAGAAATTCTTAAACTCAACTCTAACTAAATGGTACAATAAAACAAAATCTAACTAATGCATGATAAAAACTATTTTTGGATTTTTCACATTAAAATGAAAACTTAAAATGCATAAAATGAGTTTATCTAAATTAATTTTAAGCACAACCCCTAATACTAGAATAAAAATTAATTAGTGACCTAATTAAATCTAAGTTAAACTAATGAAACAACGCAACTATGACTAACATGCAAATTAGAAATCAACTAACTAAGCTAACTAATAAACTTGAAATTAATCTATCTAAAAAATGCATCCAAAATGAGTTAAACAACTATTGCCAAACATGGCCTTAGGCAATTACAAAACCACCAAAGTGGTCCCGATAAGCTAGTACTATTCACTTGTCTTCTTCCAAATATCAGGTACTACTCTCGATGTGTGCCTCTGTTTCCAGGTGATGGCCTACTGCTCTCGGGTGTGTCCTCCATTCTGCTCTTGTCGTGCTGCTGCAGGTGCTGCTATACTGGCTTCTGATTTTGTCCGTTCCTGCCATCAACTAAGAATATCCCAGCTGCTGTCCTGCACTGCTCTTACCTAGACTGTGTTTTGCAACCCAAGTCATCCTTCCCGCAGCTGCTTCAGGTCAGTCACTAGTTGTTACCGCACCACATTCTCTGCACTAGCCGTACCTACAACAGCCACCTTGTCTTAACAACTGCAGCAGGATATGTAAGCAGCAGCAACTCCTCCCCTACAGAGATCGTGTTATGCAATTCCCGAATGGAAACAAAGTGCAGCAGCCTCGTCAAACATCAGCTTCAGCCCCTGCCGAGCAATACGTTTCCCTTTGGCAACATTCGATAATGCAAAACAGATAAATCAAATAAGCACAAACATAAGCTATTAAATTGTAGGATTAAGGCAGTGAAAAAAAATAAATTTAAAATGACCGAGACCAAGAATTAAAGAAAAGAAATTGCACAGTGAATAAAGCCATAAACAGAGTAGAACAAAGCAAAGATTGGTCTGTCGGGTTGTTCCTTGTTACCATCCAGCAAGTCATCGAACACATTCTCTCATAGTACACAGAAGCATCTCCAAGCAAATAGCAACTAAGAAAATGCAGAGAACTAATATTGGACACTAACTCAATAATGAAGAAACTTATAAAACATGAAAACAGGAGGGTCCTAGGCCACGGTTTCCTTCATTTTCTTCTTCTTTCGTGTTCCACATTGCTCATGATGTGGATAAATGCTCAGCACCAATCCACATCAAGGCAACAGAACCATAAGGTGGAAGAATGATTGAAATATTTATGCCACCTGAATGCACCCAAAAAAAAAATCTAACCGAGAGTTGCAAGAATGATGGTTTAACAAACAAAAACATAAGCAAGTTGGGAAACCGAGAACTAACAGCTAGGGAAAATAATGATTTTCATGGTAACACTAAAATAAAAATCTAGGATTGTAACGGAATCAAATAGCAGAGAAAATGGAAATGAAACTATTCATTAATAAAACAAAGAACTAGAAATGAACAAAACCTTTTCATGAAAATAAAAGTTGACATGAATAGTAATCTAACCATGGTGGCTATTGGAAAGAAGAGAAAAAAAAACTTTTCGAAAAAAACAAAGAAAGCTTTAAAATTAACCTAAAACTATTCTACCCTAATTTACCTCTATTCTAACCTAGGCTACCCCCTTTTCAATTGCCATTTTTTTTCTATTTATACACACACTTAGGGGTACAATTGTAACTTTTTCATCCTAGATGAGTTGGCATTGTTTAGCCACTTGTCTTCACACCATTGGCTCCTTGAAAAATAATATTTCCATGTCATCTGTCTTTTTGTCCAATTGGATGTACTAGGCTCGTGTTGTCTGCGTGGTCTAATCTCGATTTTAGCCCAATTTCGATCCATTTTCTATCAAAATATTCAAAATTCATCCGAATTTAATTTATCTGCAAACATGAGAATTTTAATTAAATAAAGGGAATAATTAACAAAATAAATTGGGGATTTAAATAATTAATTAGGAAATTAATCACAAATAATTCTAAAAATATAGAATTATCACACCCCCAAACTTGAGTTTTTGCTTGTTCTCAAGCAAAACAAAATAATTGTAGGAATGACAAGTAGTAAACACAATAATTTTTCCAATATTATCCTCAAAGAAAAAGTATAGACTATGAAATCAAAGAATCATAATTATAAGTCCAACACTCAGAATCATTCAATCATAAGTCCTAACCCAAATTGGATCCCACATGTGTGTGTGAAAATGTCAAAGTCACTTCACAGTACATTACCTGGATCAGATTATCCAAACATAGTGAATGCAAAGTCAAAGACATGTGATCATTCCTATAAGTTTGCTTTTCACTTCTCTCTCCACTAATGTAGTCACACTTAACTAAAGATCAATAGGACTTCATTAAGCTTGTAATGTAAGGCTGGGGCTAAGGTATGATAAAGTCGATTTAGATTTAATTACCCCTTAACATGCATTACTTCTAGGATCTTTAATGTAAGAGCTCAATTTATTTCCCCCAAACTTATTTCTTTCACTAGACATTTTATTCTATTTTTTTATTTTTCTTCTTCTTCTTTTTCTTTTTCTTTTTTTTTTCAATTTTTTTTGAATACATACTCTTTCACTATCACTTAATGCCCATATAGCTCACAATATATCCCAATGACTTTTCATGCTTTTGGGTTAAGGAATAGGAACAAAATATTTAAACTAAGGAAAATAACGCGGGTATATTTACAGAGAAAAACTTATTTGGCCCAGATGGGTGATTAGGGGTAGAATATGTACAAGGAAGGCTAGAAAGGCTCAAACGATCCAAAGATGACCTAAATCATCTCCCTAATAAAGTGTGATCTAATATTTCGCCTCGAGATCAGATCAAACAAATTCGAGAATATGATGCACAAAATCAATTGAACAAATGCAATCTTATGTCCACATAAGCTTTCTCTAAATAAATAGACAGATTCATGACATGACATGTGCATAAGATGAGGCAATCACAATCAGAATTAAGACAAATTCAAGAATTCAACTTCATGCTTTTCCTATAATCATGCTTCTTAGTCAATCAAAATCAGACTTAATCATGGGGTCATATCATCGGAATATGGGAAAACTACATGCTAAGTACTAAATCATCCCAAAATCAAACAGTTTAAGCTCAGATTTTTGAAAAAAAAATTGAAAAAAATTTCAATTTTGCCCAAATTTTCAAAAAATGCTCAAGTATATCCCTCCCCCAAACTTGAAGTGCACAGTGTCCTCAGTGTGCAGATAATATAAGAATTGAAATTCAGAAACAAAGTACTCCCCTTTCTGATGATGATGAACAACTGAATCTTTTATTGAAAGCGTAAAACTAGAAAATAAACCTACAAAATAAACAAAGAAAGAAACAACAGAAAAGAAAAAGAAAAAGAACTATATACAAGGTGAAAACAAAAACACAACCACTTCAAATGCAACTGAAGAAAACAACACTCAGCAGCAGGGCGAAGAGTAGGAGGATTAGTCAGAATGGTGATAGAATGTTAACAGTTAAATCCTCCTTAGCTCTATCTACTTCCCTCCTTCTTTCAGATTTCTTGTGCTTATGCCTTATATCTTCATTAATCTCTATCTTAAAACACTCTTGAGAGTCATCAGGGAGCTTCAATGGCTTGAAAACATTAAACTTCACTTCCTGATCTTGCACTCTCATAGTCAACTCCCCCTTTTGCACATCAATTATCGTCCTACCGGTAGCTAGGAAAGGTCTGCTTAAAATTGTAAGACCCGATTTTATCGTAAGAGTAAAAGAAAAT
Organism: Firmiana major; assembly: GCA_033439115.1. Classification (NCBI taxonomy): domain Eukaryota; kingdom Viridiplantae; phylum Streptophyta; class Magnoliopsida; order Malvales; family Malvaceae; genus Firmiana; species Firmiana major. Next base: position 58,554,328 of record CM065896.1, on the reverse strand, counting down.
GAATAGAAATTTTTGAGTGCATTTAAAAATGCAAAAGGACTGAAATGGTATTTCTGAAAATGTGCAAGGGTAAAACGATCAAAAGACCAAAATTCAGTATTAATCGAAACAAGAAAATTTAATTAAAAATATGAGAATGAGAAATCTTGATCAATGACGAAGAAATAATTAAATTTCGGATTAAATTGATCAAGATATGAATTTATTGGTATAAGTCAAAATTTTCGTATCGAAAAATAATCTCGAAAATAATTGAAAATTATACCGAAAAGGTAAAATCGGACTGATAAATTTATTTACAGATTAAATGAACAAAATAGAATTTTTCTAGATATTTTGGGAATTTTATTATTATTTTATTGAATAAAATAATAATAAAATTTAATTATAAATAAAAAAAATCTGAATCGCGAAATCGCGAAACAGAAACGGAAATGGCAGAAGCGAAACAAGCGAGACCGAGGAAGAGGTTCGTCACCGACGAGCCACCGACGAGGCCTAGGGGCCGGCGAACGCAGTCCAGCACCGCGCGACTCACCAGCGGCCAAGACGCGCCGTGGAGAATGCCGGAGGACGCCGAAAATGGAGGAGGAAGTCGCCGAAGAGAAGCTTCGATTCGCCGGCGATGGCGTCGATTTCATCCAAGCTGAGGCCTAATTTAGGAAGCCCATGCGATGGCGCACCGAACGGCGGTGGAATCTGCCAGAGAACTGGCCAGACGACGTCGAAACGACCAAATATTGCCTGAACCGGTCGAACCGAACCGAACCAGTCCGAACCGGCGGTCTGAACCGGGTTGAACCGGACCGGACCGATTCAGCCAAAAAGAAAAAGAAAAAAGGAAGAAAAAGGGAAAAAGAAAAAGAGGAAAAATTGGGGAAAATTTTAGTGATGCAATCGAGCTTCGGGTAAGTCGGTAAGCTGTCGAATTGACCAATTTAAATTTTGAAATATTTAATTTGATTAAAATCCGACTGAAAATTTACCCAAAAAAATATTTAAATTGTGTAGCTCGACAATTGGCATCAACCGAGAGCTCGAGACAGCCTCGATTTGTGTGCTATCATGGAATCACGGGTAAGTAACCCTTATTTACGACAAATTGTATCGTTATGCTATTAGAAATTACCGCATAAATTACGGATTTAATTTTCGCATGAAATGAAATTATATTCTGGAAATTTGATAAATTGTCGTAAATACTAAATTGAGATATACGAGAATTTAGAACGAGGCTCAATAAAGACTGATGGGCCCAGTGAGCCCAATAGGCCTCGATAAAGTGTGGGAAAATGGGCTTAAGGCCGATTAAGGCCCATTAAGGTGCAATCGAGCCCAATATGGGTAAACAGGCCCAATAATTTAAATTAAGCCCAAAAAATATGAAATACATTAAATTGTATTGTATTTGACCTGATGAATGTGTATCCGCAGTTTCAGAGATTGGATTCAGAGCAAATCAGACTGCGTGACGAGACATCAATGGAAAGGTCAGACTGTACAGAAAATGAGGTAAGAGAATTGTGTGAGTAGCTAGAGGTAGCTACGCGTATTTTAAATAGTTTTTCTGTACACTGATTATGTATGTATACACGGTTATAGTATAATGATCCTAAAAGTGGTTTAAATGATTTTAAGGATCGAAATAGGTGAAAAGACTATTTTACCCCTATTGAGGGAAGTTCACCTAAGGAGGGTGAAAGCATGACATGCATGAAGTGCATGATTTAAGGAAATTTATGGTTTAAAGATTTAATTGGTTTTAATCAAAGCAAATCGGTAGATTGGCCAGAAATTGTATAATTTCATAAGATAACACTACGTAGGTGTTATATACATTTAAATGGAAATTTCTTTGGAAAATAGGCCAACTATCAAGTTTATATAGAAACAGATAGTGCCGACACGTAGTTCACACTATATTTGCGTTTGTGAATGTGCATAAATGTGCTTGAGCGGTTGCACGCACCGATTTGTGTGACATGGTATGCATAAAATGGTGCTGGAGCGATTGCTCGCACTAGTTTTTATGATTAACATGCATGAGAGATGCTGGAGCTTAGCTCGCATCCTATTTTGATATGACATTGCATAAAGCCGTGCTGGAGTGTAACTCGCACGAGATTTGATTTAATTATGCATAAAACTGTACTGGAGTGTAACTCGTACGAGATTTGATTTACTTGAGCATTCATTTGTGCTGGAGCGTTGCTCGCACAAAGTTTTATATGGTTTTATAATTCATTTGAATGTCGTACTGGAGTTTTTCTCGTACGAGGTTTTCACTGAGTTTTATACATATCCGTACTAGAGCATTGCTCGTACGTGGATTTTACTTGAATTTATAATCAGTTTAAGTCGTACTGGAGCGCTGCTCATACGCAGATTTTACTGATTTTTATGAAACCGTGCTAGAGCTTCGCTCGTACGAGGTTTTTAGATATCATGAATATGCATGGAGCCGTGCTAGAGCTACGCTCGCACAGATATTTATATGACATGCATATAGCCGTGTTGGAGCCTCCTGTAGACTGTGTGTCACAGTGAGATGATATACTCACACGTGCATATTGAGACAGAGATGATTTGGGTGGATAAGACCTATTGCAGGCACCCCTGATTGAGCTTTGGTTCACGGAGTACGTTGTACCGTGTATATCACGCGTAGTACGCTGTACCGTGGGGATTGTTGGAGTGGAGTGGCATGAGCCACAAGGCAGCAAGCCTTGCCCTCGCAATCCTGGTGTTATGCTGTTCTGGCGGGTAGGACGACCCACCTCCCGTTTCAGGTGTGATACCCCGCACACTAGGTACCGTGTTGCCAGGGATCACTAGGATATGGCCATAGTCCTCGATGTTACTGATAAAATCAATTACATGTCTCACATGATATAACTATTGGTCGATAGACCAGGGTAGACCCGAAGGAGGGGTCAGGCCCCCGATTTTATGATTTTATACTGTGATTGCTAGATTTCAGATGATTTTATGATATGTGACCCTGAAAGAAGGGTGGTTTTATAACCGAAGTTTTATAATGAATTTTAATAAATTATTTTATGAGATTATTGACCCGAAAGGGTTAGTTTATACTGCAGTTTTAATGAAATTATTTAAATGCAGTAGCATGATGATGTTTTCCATGCTTTCATTTCAAATTCACGATTTGTCTTACATGACATGAAAGACTGTATGATCTTGATTTATTTCATGCTTATTATGATTTACTGATGTCACATAAAATGCTACTGATGCATGAATTACATGCTTTTCTATATGCACAAATAGTTTTGGATAAACTATGTCATGATATATGCATGGTTTTGTGCTTGATGATTTTAATGAAAAGAAATGGATTTAAGGGCATGGCATTATGAGCACGTAAATAGTGGAGCTATCTACTTACTTGCATAATTGCCTTACTGAGCGTGTGGTTTGCTCACCCCCTTATTTTCCCATCTTTTCAGAGCACTTGCAATAGTTATTAAGCGGCTGAGGACTTGCATTCCGGGTATTTGCTGCTTCCCATCGAGAGATAGGTATACACATTTGTATAGTTTTGTATCTGAACATGTAATGCACAGTACTGTAAATGGATATGAAGTCGGGGATGTAGGATTATAAATGCCATTGTGTATGTATCAATTTAAAGTCAAAGAATAGTAAACTCTGATATATGAATGTGAATATGGAAATGGAATGGTAAATGGTGTGAAGTGACTAACACCGAATCATAGCCCAGCTGTTTGTAGGATGGTCACGATGAGAGAAAGGTAAGAATTAAATAATAAATGAAAAAGTAAAAAATTTACTCTGATTTTTAGATAATTTGGGTCGTGACAAAAATAATGGGAACTTCCCTGTCTTCCTTGATATTTAATACAATAAAATCTGCAGGAAAAATAAGCTTGTCCACCTTTACTAAGACATCCTCAATGACCCCCTTTGAATATTTAATGGATCGATCTACTAGCTGAAGGGTCACTATAGTGGGCTTGACATCCCCTATTCCTAACTTCTGATAGATAGACAAAGGCATTAGATTGATACTAGCTCCTAAATCACACAGGGCTCTACCAAAGAATAGATTTCCAATAGTGCAGGGTATGGTAAAACTCTTGGGATCCTTGAGCTTGGGGGGTAATTTCCTCTGGATAATTGCACTACATTCCCCAGTTAAGGCCACCGTCTCATAATCTTCCAATCTTCTCTTCCTCGAGAGGATATCCTTTAAAAACTTCACATAACTTGGCATTTGCTCTAAGGCATCTGCAAAAGGAATGTTGATGTAAAGCTTCTTAAAAACCTCAAGAAATTTAGCAAATTATTATTCTAGTTTTTTATTTTGGAACCTCTGAGGAAAAGGTAGTGGTGGTTTAACTAGAGGCAATGTAGTGGGAACCTGTGTAGAATCAGAGGACGAGGAAGGTAATGAAGAAGAAGAAGGAATAGATGAGGAAGCGCCTAGCTTTGTTTCCATTGCAGCCCGATCCTGATGTTCCTTCTCCTTCTGAGCTACCTTTTTAGAACTTAAGGGTTTATCAACTATGGGCTGTTCAGGTGCAGACTTAACTTGTGGCTCATTTAGCTCTCTGCCACTCCTAAGGGTGATGGATCTAACATGTTCCTTACCCTCCCTTTGCTTAATAGGATTAACTTCAGTGTTACTAGGAAGGGTCCCTTGAGGATGTTGGCTAAGAGCACTAGCTATTTGTCCAACCTGAACTTCTAAGTTCTTAATTAAGGCAGCTTAATTTTGCAGGATAGTCGTGAACATTTCCTCAAGCGAGGGCTTCTTCTCAGCTGCTGGTGCATGGTAATGTTGGGGCTGCACGGGTTGTGGTGGTGGTGGTAGTGGTGATGGATGATATTGAAATTGAGGTAAGGATGGGTGATGTGGTGGATGGTATGAAAATTGCTGCTGTGGTAGTGCCTGAACCGGTGGAGCTTGAAAACCAAGGAGTCCTACAGGTCTAAAGCTAGAAGTTTGCCCATGGTTTTGGCTCCAGGAGAAGTTAGGATGGTTCCTCCATCCTAGATTATAGGTGTTTGAAAAAGGGTTGTTCTGTTGCGTTTGAGAAGGGGCAACATACTGAACCGATTCTAAGTTGAGCGGACACCTATCTACAGAGTGGGTACCACTACACAGCTCGTAGGAAAGAAAATGACTTTGGACAGAATAAATCAGATTAGGACTAGTGGGAGGATTATGTTGGGTACTGAGCGACTCTACCTTCTTCGTAAGATTAGCGATTTGAGGAGTCAGGGTAAACAGTGTGTCGAGCTCATAAATACCCGTCGACTTCTTTGGCATTTGCCTCTCCGAGAACCATAGATAGTTGTTAGAAGCCATCTTTTCTAACAACTCGTAAGCTTCCTCCTCTGTTTTACACATTAGCGCTCCACCCGCAGTAGCGTCAACAATGGTCCTATTTGGGCTTGTAAGTCCGTTGTAGAAGGTCTGGACTTGCAACCACAGAGGTAGGCCATGGTGAGGGCACTTCCTAAAAAGCTCCTTATATCGTTCCCATGCTTCGTAAAGAGTTTCAGAGTCGTACTGAGCAAAGGAAGATATGTCACTACGGAGTCTGACAATTTTAGAGGGAGGGAAAAACTTAGTTAGAAATTGATGGGCTAACTCATCCTATGTAGAAATGGATCCTGGAGGCAGGGAGGTTAACCAGTGTCTTGCCCTATCCCTAAGTGAGAAGGGGAATAATCTAACCCTAAGCGCATCATCAGATAACCCATTGTTTTTGAACGTGTTACACAAGTCCAAGAATTGCCCAAGGTGAGCATGTGGGTCATCGTGCGGAAGCCCACTAAACTGCAATGAAGTCTGGATCATCTAGAGGATTGCGGGCTTAATTTCAAAATTGTTAGCAGGGACAGTTGGTGGCCTAAAGCCAGAATAATATTCTCCAATCGTCGGCATTGCATAATCTCCAACGGTCATAATTTCCCTATTTTCTACCATCGTGTTTTGCAACGGAGCTATAAATTTTCTAGAGTCCTTTCAAATTTTTCTAAGAGTGCGTTCAATTTCAGGATCTAGAGGAAAGCAATCAAAACACCTGGCTCTACGCATGCAAACAACAGAAAGTCCTTAAATTTTTTTTTTCACAAATCTATATTAAACTTCTAAGTATTTACACCCTAAATATTCACAAGCTAGAATTACACCTAAGCATAATTTTACCGATATTAATTAACGACTAATTAAAATTTCCCCGGCAACGGCGCTAAAAACTTGATACGCCCTAAAGGTATTGTCAGCAAGTGCACGGGTCGTACAAGTAATAATGGGATTTGAGTCCTGAAATTATCGTCCCACAGAGAAGTTGACTAGCCCAATTAAGTACCGGTTAATCTTACCCTAAGTATATCCTGGCAAATTATGAAGTTCTGATGGGTGGTCTACATGGCTAAAATTAAAAGTACTGAAAACAATAAACATAAATAAAGAAAATAAAACCAAGCTAAAAGTACTTACAAAGCTCCACGCAAGCAAATACCTACAAAAGATAATTAAAACAGTTAAAATTAAATAATGTAATTAAACTAAAATGCACATATGAATAAAGAAACAAAATTAATTAAACTAAAATTAAACTATCCTAGAAATAAAATGTGCATGTAATTAAACTAACTAAGAAAATGCAATTTAAACCACTTGAAGTCTAATAAAATCAAAATCTACTTACCTAAAGAAATTCTTAAACTTAACTCTAACTAAATGCTACAATAAAACAAAATCTAACGAATGCATGATAAAAACTATTTTTGGATTTTTCACATTAAAATGAAAACTTAAAATGCATAAAATGAGTTTATCTAAATTAATTTTAAGCACAACCCCTAATGCTAGAATAAAAATTAATTAGTGACCTAATTAAATCTAAGTTAAACTAATGAAACAAAGCAACTATGACTAACATGCAAATTAGAAATCAACTAACTAAGCTAACTAATAAACTTGAAATTAATCTATCTAAAAAAATGCATGCAAAATGAGTTAAACAACTACAATAGGAATTTGCCAAACATGGCCTTAGGCAATTACAAAACCACCAAAGTGGTCCCGATAAGCTAGTACTATTCACTTGTCTTCTTCCAAATATCAAGTACTGCTCTCGATGTGTGCCTCTGTTTCCAGTGATGGCCTGCTGCTCTCGGGTGCGTCCTCCATTCTGCTCCTGTCGTACTGCTACAGGTGCTGCTGTACTGGCTTTCGATTTTGTCTGTTCCTGCCTTCAACTAAGAATATCCCAGCTACTGCCCTGCACTGCTCTTGCCTGGACTGTGTTCTGCAACCCAAGTCATCCTTCCCGCAGCTGCTTCAGGTCAGTCACTAGCTATTGCCGCACCACATTCTCTGCACTAGCTGTACTTACAACAACCGCCTTGTCTTGACAACTGCAGCAGGATATGCAAGCAGCAGCAACTCCTCCCCTACAGAGATCGTGTTATGCAATTCCTGAATGGAAACAAAGTGTAGCAGCCTCTTCAAACATCAGCTTCAGTCCCTACCGAGCAATACGTTTCCCTTTGGCAACATTCGATAATGCAAAATAGATAAATCAAATAAGCACAAACAGAAGCTATTAAACTGTAGGATTAAGGCAGTGAAAAAAAAATTAAAATGACTGAGACCAAGAATTAAAGAAAAGAAATTGCACAGTGAATAAAACCATAAACAGAGTAGAATAGAGCAAAGATCGGTATGCTGGGTTGCTTCCTTGTTACCGTCCAACTAGTCATCGAACACATTCTCTCATAGTACACAAAAGTATCTCCAAGCAAACAGCAACTAAGAAAATGCAGAGAACTAATACTGGACACTAACTCAATAATGAAGAAACTTATAAAACATGAAAACAGGAAGGTCCTAGGCCACGGTTTCCTTCATTTTCTTCTCCTTCCGTGTTCCACATTGCTCATGATGTGGACAAATGCTAAGCATCAATCCACATCAAGGCAACAGAACCATAAGGTGGAAGAATGACTGAAATATTTATGCCACCCGAATGCACCAAAAAAAAATCTAACCGAAAGTTGCAAGAATTATGGTTTAACAAACAAAAACATAAGCAAGTTGGGAAACCGAGAGCTAACAGCTAGGGAAAATAATGATTTTCATGGTAACACTAAAATAAAAATCTAGGATTGTAACGGAATCAAATAGCAGAGAAAATGGAAATGAAACTATTCATTAATAAAACAAAGAACTAGAAATGAACAAAAGCTTTTCATGAAAATAATAATTGACATGAATAGTAATCTAACCATGGTGTCTATCGAAAAGAAGAGAAAAAAAAAACTATTCAGAAAAAACAAAGAAAGCTTTAAAATTAACCTAAAACTATTCTACCCTAATTTACCTCTATTCTAACCTAGGCTACCCCCTTTTCAATTGCCATCTTTTTCTATTTATACACACACTTAGGGGTACAATTGTAACTTTTTCATCCTAGATGAGTTGGCATTGTTTGTCCACTTGTCTTCACACCATTGGCTCCTTGAAAAATAATATTTCCATGTCATTTGTCTTTTTATCCAATTGGATGTGCTAGGCTCGTGTTGTCCGCATGGTCCAATCTCGATTTTAGCCCAATTTCGGTCCATTTTCTACTGAAATATTCAAAATTCATCCGAATTTAATTTATCTGCAAACATGAGAATTTTAATTAAATAAAGGGAATAATTAACAAAATAAATTGGGGATTTAAATAATTAATTAGGAAATCAAGCACAAATAATTCTAAAAATATAGAATTATCAGCAGGAACAGTTTTATAAACTAATTCATTGATGAAATACATGATTTTATGCTTGAGATTTTAATGAAAAGAAATGGATTTTATAGGCATGGCATTATGAGCATGTAGATAGTGGAGCTATCTACTTACTTGCATAATTACCTTACTGAGCATGTGGTTAGCTCACCCCCTTATTTTTCCATGTTTTCAGAGCACTCGCAATAGTCAATGAGCGGCTAAGGACTTGCATCTTGGTATCCGCTGCTTCCCATTGAGAACAGGTAAACACATTTTTATGGTTTTGTATCTAATTATGTAAATGCACAGTACTGTAAACGTATATGATGTCGGGGATGTAAGGTTATGTAAATACCATTGTGCATGTATTTATTTAAAGTTAAAAGATAGTAAGCTCTGCTATGTAAATGTGATTATGGAAATGGAATGGTAAATAGGTGAGAGGTGACTAACACCGAATCATAGCCCAACTGTTTGTAGGATGGTCACGATGAGAGAAAGGTAAGAATTAAATAAGAAATGGAAAAAAAATGAAAAATTTACTCTGATTTTAAGGTAATTTGGGTCATGACACCTCATGCTACTGCATTTAAATCACTTCATTAAAGCTAAGTATAAAATAACCCCTCCGAGTCAATCATCTCATAAATCAATCTCAAACTCATTAAAAATTCATTATAAAAAATTCTATTATAAAATCACCCTTCTTTTAGGGTCACATGTCATAAAATCCTCTAAAAAATCTACCATCATAGTAGAAAATCTCTTCTCAGTGAAAATCACAAAAATCGGGGGCCTGACCCCTCCCTCAGGTCTACCCTCGTCTATCGAGACTAAAAGTTATATCATGTGAGACATGTAGCTGACTATATCAGTAACATCGAGGACTATGACCATATCCTAGTGATCCCTGGCTACACAGTACCTAGTGTGCGGGGCATCACACCTAAAATTGGAGGTAGGTCAGTCCTACCGCCAGAACAACATAAATACCAGGATTCTGAGGGCAAGGCTTATAGCCTCGTGGCTAATGTCACTCCACTCCAACAATCCCCACGATACAGTTTGTAAATAACGTGAATTTTTAGTTTGCTCGGTGTAGCTATAAATGATAATGTGGACAATTAAGTTAAATTATGTTTTGGAATATAAGAAAACTTGGATAAGCTAATTACCTAAATCAAATTTATAAATGAATAACTAATAATAATGTGATTAAATACATGGAGGAGCGTATACACATATTTATATACCTACGTTTGTATGATCCACAAAAAGTACTCTATAGAGTGAAAGTATATACACATATAAATATATGTGTTAAGCATATAGGAATGTGCATATATATATATATATATGTATATGTATATATACTAACGTGGGAGCAGTAAAGCGTACAAAGGAACATAAAAATATATTAGATATATTTATATTGTACACAACTCTGGGATGACAGTAGAGAAGGGAGAAAACGTGCACGGTATGTAAACAAATCTTGAGGATTGTGTGTGTACAGTAGGGAGATGACTGAAGCACGAAAGAGGGCATGGGAGCATCGCTAAAATGTCTGCTGGGTGGTCTGACCGAGAGAAGGAAGCAGCTACCAAACCCAGCTCTGCTCGACTCTGTACATGCATAAAAATGGAAGAAGATTGAAGCAGAAAAGAGAGATGTCAAAGAGCAGAAAACAAAAGAGAAGAGAGGAGAGACAAGGGAGGAAATGAGTAGTTGAGGGGTGACACAAACCGAGGGAGACAGAAATGCAAATCGAAGCAGAAGAAGACGCGAACAGAGGCGGACAGGGGAGGATGGTAGTGTGTGGAACGTGGGAGCTGGACTGAAAATCGAAGCCTAGAGCGTGCAGCAAAACGACTTCGGTCTTCATTTTCTTCCTCGATGTTGAAAGGTAATAGGAGAAGCTTAGATACTCGGGAACAGAGGGGTACAGTAGGAAGGAATGCGTGAAACCGAGAGGAAGAGTTGGCTTGCTGAAAGATGGTGGGGATGGTGGTGAAGGTGGAGGCTAACTAGAGGATCGGAAGGGCTGGGGAAAAGAAAGGGACAACCTACGAGACAGGGAACAGAGTGTTCCCTTCTCTGTTTTGGCAGCAATCGAGAGGAGTCTCGGTTAGTGCAGGTGGCTCGTAACCACAGACTGCTAGGAGGAAGAATGGGAACGGTGACAGCCAGAGGAAGGAAGGGATGAAGGGAAGTACCGGAGTGAAAACAGCGACGTCGGGAGGAAGGAGAAGTGAGTGAACAGTGATAACACAGAAGAAGAAGAAAGAAGAAGAAGATAAGGAATTTGGCGGGAAGCCAAATTTGAAGAAAGAAAAAAAAGAGTAAAGAAAAGAAAAGTATATATATTTATATATATATATATAATTATATATATATATATATATATAAATATAAAATATTTGGAGATAGGAGAGAAGGCACAGAGAAATTTGAAAACCCTGAGAAAAGAGGCTCCGACAGAAATAACCCGAGTGGACCGGATTCGTCGACTCGCTACGTCGAGACAACCGAGGACCGCGGATAGACACTGAGGTAAGGAAAATTCTCATCGCTGCTAGAGATAAATATGGGTAATTTCTGTATATTTGTAGATATAAAATTTAGGTTAAATTTTGCAGTACCAAAATTATCGAAAAGACTAGGTTAAACTTTATAACTGAAAAATTAGAGATTTTAGCTTAGTTGAACAATCAAATTTTACGGATTAAATTTAAATGATTTGCATAAATTACGGTATGACTTGAATTCTATTTAATTATTTTAAATCTTGAATTTTGAATTTTCATAGACTTATTTTCTGAGATTTAAATGAAAAATGGCTATTCAACCTGTTTTGAACAATTTCATAAAACAAATGAATTTATATGTGTTTTACGGAAAAACGATCTGTTATAAAATTATTCTGATGAAATGTGCTTGAGCGCGTACTGACTGTGTATCGTACGGTCCGTCTCTCACTGATTTTGAGACAAAGGCGTTGGTGAGATCATGCTACACTTCTGTTCTGTATCTGTATCTGTATCTGTATTCGTATCTTTATCTGTGGTCCACGAGTACGATGTACCATGCTTCTGATTCTGTTTCTGGTCTTCGGACATTCTAATCTGTGAGCCGTTTGGGTAGCTGACCACTCCCACGGCGATTGACATCCCGGCACCCCTGGCCCGTGAATTGCCCGGAGTCACCGACATTGGCCAATAGTCATTTCTGATATCTGTTATAGCATGCATGCCCTGTCTCGTCTATTTGAAAATATTTATTGAATTTGTCTGCTTGAACTGAAATATCTGGGCATATGTTTGATTTGCTACTGAAAAACTCTGAACCTTCTGGATTTATAACAGTAGTTAAATGTATTACTGATACATATTCTGTTTCTAAAAAGTCTGTTTCTAGTATTTGTGCTTTTGCCGATACTAAATCTGTTTTCTGAATTCTGAAATCTAGTATCTGAGAAAATCTTCTGTGAAACTTTTTTGGATTTAGCAAATATAAAAATATATATATTTTTCATAGGTAGTGTATTTATCTACTTGCTATGGGGTTTTTCTTACTGAGCATGTTGAGCTCACCCCCTTACTTTCCTTCATAGAGTTCCTCTGTAGCTGGGATCGCTTCCGTTAGTAAGGCATTCTGCATAGTTAAAATTTCACGGATCGTATTTCTGCATTGAAGGTATACCCAGTTGTAAGAAATTCTTTTGTATCTAAAATTATGTAAGTACAGTAATGTAATACAAGATATGTCTGGGGAATGTGAACATATTCTATTTAAATTTGTTACTGAGAAAAAAAATTTAATCACACTGAATATTGTTCTGACCTAATATCGACTTATAGCCCAACTGAAAAATGTCTGTAAATTCGGGTCGTTACATAAGTGGTATCAAAGCAAGGTTGGCCTGATACGAGTCGATATTAAAAGTGGAAAAGACTTAGAAAGTTCACATCCCCGGCATTACTATACGTTGTTTAGATACAAACGGGTATACCTGACTGTGCTTTATTGAAATTTGTGTCTTTGAATAATGGAAAACTAATAGATATGGCTGATTAGTATTATAGCCACATTGGCAAATGGGAATGAACCGTTTCTCGTGGTCATAGAGATAGGCCCGAGAGGTGTAGTGAACCCTCGTCTTAGTGTACATCTTATAGTTTCAATGGAAATTTTGAGGTCCGCTTCATGGGATTTAAGCGGGACATGGAAACAATGATGATGATGTCGGGTCAAGCAATAGTGGCCCCATGATAATGATAATGATTAAGGTGTGAGTAGAAGAACGACCGAGTTGATTTTGAAAGATGGTACACTATTATATACTGGAGTCAAAATTCAAATGTGATGGAAACTGGAATAAATGAATTGAAAGAATTTATATGGATTCGTTGGGTATGATTGTAAACCTAATGAGGTAAATTCAGAAGTTTGAGCCTCCATTTTTCGATGAGGTTAAGAATTTAGTGATTCGAAGGGTTGGATGAATGAGATATAAAATCCTGATGATTTTAGAAGTAACTCTACCGAGAAAGTTGCTTTTATAACTTTGTGGTAAAGAATTGGGAAAGTTATACAGACTTCTAAAGTGCACTACCATAAAGAAAGTAGCATTGTAGTATCAATAATCGAAATGGAAAGTCGAGCTCGAAGAGAAGTTCCCCGAATTAATCCGAGAGCCGACATCACCGAATTACATTGGATATATTTCTGAAGGCCTTTAGGCGGCAACATAATTCGAATGAAATAAATTGGTAATTATAGCTGAAATGATTGAATCGGACATAAGAAAATAAGTCTGAGAATGAATATGAGATTAAAAGAGTATAAATTCGGATAAGTAGAGATGTAAAACGGAAGAAGTCCAGGAAAACTTGTAAGAGGTACTAAGATCCTTCGTCAAGCTAAGTTAGCTCCATTGGATGTTATTTTAAGAAAGCAATGCACAAGGCGCAACTGCGATAATATGAAATGTATATTTCGAGGTCACTAAGAAAAAAGGAAAAAGGTAAAGAGAGTGACAGAAAAGTGATGTACTAAGGAAGCCGTGAGAATGATAAAGTAAAGTCATTGTAACTGAAAAGATGAATTACAGAACTAAAGGTATAAGTGAAGGTCACACTGCTTACATGATTGATAAAGTTAGGGTGTGTTCAAAGTAAAAAGACTGTCACGACCCGAATTACCTAAAAATCAGAGTAAATTTTTCGCTTTTTCATTTATTATTTAATTCTTACCTTTCTCTTGTCGTGACCATCCTACAACACAGTTGGGCTATGATTCGGTGTTAGTCACCTCTCACTATTACCAATCCATTTCCATAATCATATATCAGAGTCTACTATCCTTTTGACTTTAAATAAACACATACCCAATGGTATTTGCATGACTCTACATCCCCGACATCATATCCATTTACAGTACTGTGCATTACATATTTAGATACAAAACCATACAAATGTGTATACCTGTCTCTCGATGGGAAGCAGCAAGCAGCGGATATTAAGCATGCAAGTCCTCAGCCGCTCAATAATTATTACAAGTGCTCTGAAAAGATGGGAAAATAAGGGGGGTGAGCAAACCACACGCTCAGTAAGGCAATTATGCAAGTAAGTAGATAGCTCCACTATCTACATGCTCATAATGCCATGCCCTTAAATCCATTTCTTTTCATTTAAAATTACACGCACAAAGTCATGCATATTCAATGCCATAGTTTATCCAAAACTATTTGTGCATATATAAATCATGTAACTCATGCATTCAAAGCATTTTATGTGACATCATTAAATCATATTAAGCATGAATTTAATCAAGATCATGCAGTCTTTCATGTCATGTAAGACAATTCAAGGTTTTCAAATGAAAGCATGGAAAACTTCACATGCTACTGCATTTAAATCAAAACATTAAAACTGCAGTTAAAACTAACCCTTCCAGGTCCATCTCATAAAACAATTCAATAAAATTCATTATAAAAGTCCGGTTATAAAACCACCCTTCTTTCAGGGTCACATATCATAAAATCATATGAAATCATAAATTCATCAAATCGGGGGCCTGACCCCTCCTTCGGGTCTACCCTGGTCTAACAGACCACAAGTTATATCATGTGAGACAATCAGGTAATTAACAGTAACATCGAGGACTATGGCCATATCCTAGTGATCCCTGGCAACACGGTACCTAGTGTGCGGGGTATCACACCTGAAACGGGAGGTGGGTCGTCCTACCCGCCAGAACAGCATAACACCAGGATTGCGAGGGCAAGGCTTGCTGCCTCGTGGCTAATGCCACTCCACTCCAACAATCCCCACGGTACAGCGTACTCCGCGTGACATACACGGTACAAAGTACTCCGTGAACCCAAGCTCAATCAGGGGTGCCTGTAATAGGTCTTAACCACCCATAACATCTCTGTCTCAGGATGCACGTGTGAGCATATCATCTCACTGTGACACACAGTCTACAGGAGGCTCCAACACGGCTATATGCATGTAATATAAATCCCTGTGCGAGCGAAGCTCAAGCACGGCTCCATGCATATTCATGATATCTGAAAACCTCGTGCGAGCGAAGCTCTAGCACGGTTTCATAAAAATCAGTGAAATCTGCGTACGAGCAGCGCTCCAGTACGACTTAAACTGATTATAATTTCATGTAAATTCCACGTACGAGCAACGCTCTAGTACGGATATGTATATAAATTCAGTGAAAACTTCGTACGAGAAAAACTCCAGCACAGCATTCAAATGAATTATGAAAACCATATAAAACTTTGTGCGAGCAACGCTCCAGCACAAATGAATGCTCAAGTAAATCAAATCTCGTGCGAGTTATACTCCAGCACGGCTTTATGCATAACTAAATCAAATCTCGTGCGAGTTACACTCCAGCACGGCTTTATACAATATTAAATCAAAACAGGATGCGAGCTAAGCTCCAGCATCTCTCATGCATGTCAAATCATTAAAAGTAGTGCGAGTAATCGCTCCAGCACTATTTTATGCATACCACGTCAAAACAAATCAAAACATGTCAAAACATGTCAAAACAGAGTGCGAGCTAGGCTCCAGCAGCTCTCATTTCACAATGATTAAAAATCAGTGCGAGCACCATGCTCTAGGCACATCTCATGCATTTGATCACACAAGTCGGTGCGAGCAATTGCTCAAGCACATTTATGCACATTCACAAACGCAGATATAGTGCGAACTACGTGTCGGCACTATCTGTTTCCATATAAACTTGATAGTTGGCCGTTTTCCAAAGAAATTTCCATTTAATTATTATAACACCTACGTAGTGTTATTTGTGAAATTAAACAATTTCTGGCCAATCTATCGCTTTGCTTTGATTAAAACCAATAAAATTCCTTAATCATCAAAAATCCTTAAATCATGCATTTCATGCATGTCATGCTTTCACCATCCTTAGGTGAACTTCCCTCAATAGGGGTAAAATAGACATTTCACCTATTTCGATCCTTAAAAATTATTTAAACCACTTTTAGGATTATTTTACAATAATCGTGTATACATACATAATCAGTGTATACAAAATCTATTAAAATATGCGTAGCTACCTCTAACTACTCACACAATTCCCTTACCTCATTTTTCTGTACAGTCTGACCTTTCCACTGATGACTCGTCACGCAGTCCGATTTGCTCCGAATCCAAATCAAGTCTCTGGAACTGCGGATACACATTCATCAGGTCAAATACAATGCAATTTAATGTATTTTATATTTTCTGGGCTTAATTTAAATCATTGGGCCCGTTTACTCATATTGGGCCCGATTGCACCTTAATGGGCCTTAATCGGCCTTAAGCCCGTTTACCACAATTTATCGAGGCCTATTGGGCTCACTGGGCCCATCAGTAATTTATTTAGCCTCGTTCTAAATTCTCTGATATCTCAATTTAATATTTACGACAATTTATCTAATTTTCCAGAATTTAATTCATTTATGCGGAAATTAAATCCGTAATTTATGCGTTAAATATCAATCACGCATAATGATATAAAATTGTCGTAAATAAGGGTCACTTACCCGTTATTCCCTGATCGTATACAAATCGAGGCTGTCTCGAGCTCTCAGTGGATGCCAATTGTCGAGCTACACAATTAAATATATTTTTCGGGTAAATTTCCAGTCGGAATTAATTAAATTAAATATTCAGAAAATTAAATCGGTCAATTTGACCGCTTACCGACTTACCCGAAGCTCGATTGCATCACTGGAATTTTTCCCAATTTTTTCTCTTTTTCTTTTTCCCTTTTTCTTCCTTTTTTCCCTCTCTTTTTGGCTGAACCGGTCCGGTCCGGTTCAACCCGGTTCGGACCGCCGGTTCGGTCTGGTCCGGTTCGGCCGGTTCTGTCCGGTTCGGCCGGTCCAGGCTCCCTTTGGTCGTGCCGGCGCCGTCCGGCCGGTTCTCTGGCCGATTCCGGTGCCATTCAACGCGCCATGGACTGGGCTTCTCAAATCGGGCCTCCGCTGGAGTCGAATCGGCCCCATCGCCGGCGAATCGAAGCTTTTCTCCCGCGGCCATTCCTTCCGTTTTCTGCGGTTTCCGTCCACCTCGCCTCGGGTCGATGCCACCGGTGGGTTCGCCTGAGGTCGGTCGACCTTCGCCGACCCTCGCCTGGGGCCCTTGGCCGCCGGTGGTGGCTCGTCCGGTCTCTTCTTCCTCGGTCTCTGCTCGTTTTCTGCTTCGTTTTTGCCTCTGTTTCTTTCTCCAGATTCGCGTTTTTCGCGAATTCTGTTTTTTTTTTTTTTTTTTTTTTTTTTTTTTTTAATTTCATTTTATTTATTTATAATTTATTTTTAATATTATTTTAATCAATAAAATAATATTAAAATACACAAATATCTTTTAAAAAATATATTTAATTCATTTAATCTGTAAATAATTTTCTCAGTCCGATTTTACCTTTTTGGTATATTTTTCGATTATTTTCGGGATTATTTTTCGATGCGAAAATCTCGATTTATCCCAAGAAATTCATATCTTGATCAATTTAACCCGAAATTTAATTATTTCTTCATCATTGATTAAGATTTCTCATTCTCATATTTTTAATTAAATTTTCTTGTCCCGATTAATACCGAATTTTGGTCTTTTGACCATTTTGCCCTTGCACGTATTCGAGAATGTCATTTAAGTCCTTTTGCATTTTTAAATGCACTCGAAAATATCGGGTCTTACAATCTCCCCCACTTAAAAAAATTTGGTCCTCCAAATTAGAACCAAGTAATATGAGTCCATAATTAACTCCGGGTACATCTATCGTATCATATAATGTCATCCTCAAGTGACCTTCTCCGGAGTGTAATACTACCATCATACTTAACTAGGGAGATCATCTTAACCCTCAACACTTTCTCTTTCCATTTTTAATAACCAACTCGATTTCATACATTACTCTTTCATTGAGCTAAACTGTTGGAGCTCATATCCGATCACATATATCGGATCCGGATATTATTTCTTAAGCATCAAAAGATAGGACACATTGTGGATGCCTGTTTATTCAAGTGGTAATACCAACCTACAGGTCTTACCTTCCACTTTGTCCAATCTCTTATCCGTATATCGTTACGTCCTTATGCTCTTAGGACAAGTAACTATCAACAGTAATGATTCACCCTTCGTGAATTCCAATGGTTTCTGTCTCTTGTCAGCATAGCTTTTTCTATCTGCTCTGAGGTGTTCTTAATCTCTCACAAATCAACTGAATATCCTCAGAGGTTTGTCTTACCAATTCGGGAACAATTCTCTATTTGTCACCCACTTTTCTTATCCAAGTCAGGGAACAACTCCCTACTGTCATACAATGCCACATATAATCTCATCCCGATACTCAAGTGACAACTGTCATCACTGGCGAATTTGATTAGTAGCAACTGATCATCCCAGGAGCTCATAAAATCAATTGCACACGCTCTCATCACATCCTCCAGAACTTGTACAGTCCTCTCTGACTGACCATCTGTCTGAGGGTGGAAGCTGTGCTAACACGCAATCAGGGTCCCATAGCTTCCAAGAACATATTCCCAGAAGTGGAAAGTGAAGCGGGAATCCCTATCTGATACCATGCTCACTGGAACGCTACACAATGTTTCACAATATTCCACACACATAAATCCGCCTATACACTTAGAGTATCTAGGGATTTTCATAACCAGAAGGTGGGTAACTAAATCAATCTATCAACTATCACCCAGATAGTCTCATGATTCATTCGGGTCCTCTGTAACCCATCACGAATATCCATGGTAACTTGTTCCCATTTCCGTGTCAATATAGGTAGAGGCTGCAATGACTCTGCATACATCTATTGCTCTACCTTACTCTGCTGACATAGGAGACACTTCTTCCACAATCTCTGCAATATCACTGTTCATACCTGACCACCAATACCTTTTTCAGAGGTTCTGATATATTTATTATTTCTCGGATGCACTGTATATCCGAAGAGTGAGCTTCTGATAATAATACTATCTCATCAACTGTGGTCCTGGGGAGCACTTATATTGTCTCTGAACCTCTGCAAGTTATCATCATACACTGTGAACTCTGTCACTACACCCTTCTGAATCTAACCCACACTATCGACACCATGCCGATTATCACGCTAAGCCTGGCAAATCCGGTCACACAAATCCGGTTCTAACCTCAGGCTAGCTGTCATAAAATCACCGTCATCATCAAGAAGGGATCACATCACTACTGAGGTTCACAACTGCTCTAGCAGCTCTCGCTCCCTGACCATCTTATGTGATACCATCCCGAGGCTCTTTCTGCTCAAGGCATCAGCCATTACATTAGCCTTTCCTGGGTGGTACAATGTTCACAATCAAAATCCTTAAAAGCTCTAACCCTCTTGGTTATCTCACATTCTACTCTTTCTGTGAAAACAGATACTTGGGGCTTTTACGATCAGTGCATACCCGAAATTTCTTACCATATAAGTAGTAGCGCCATACTTTCAGTGTAATCGCTACGGCTGCCAACTCTAAACCATGGGTCAGATAGTTTCTCTCATGATCCTTGAACTATTTGGATCTATAAACGACTATCTTCCCATTTTACATCAATACACAGCCCAATCCTTATTTGGAGGTATCCATACACACTGAAACCTCTTGAGCTGTTAGTTATAGTAAGAATACTTACGGTGGTCAGTTCATTACTCCAATATACCAAAACTCATTGAAGCCATTTTCATACTTATCATACTACTCGTATGAAATCTTTTTCCAAACGAGACATCTCAACTGAGCAGCCCACTTCAAGAAACTCTCAACACCTCGTCTGTAAGACAGTTTCCTGTTGCGACTCATACTCATCCCTGGACTTCGAATACATCATAATATCATCACTAAAGATGACAATCAATTGGTCCAGGTAAGGTTTAAATACCTTAACGTAGTTGAGTTCCACTTAATAATTCAATCACTCTTGTCCTTGACCTATGTACGTATAAACGCCCAATGTCATTTCGAAATCGTTTATGGTCAAGCTACTAACCCACGTCGTTTCCTTCCTCTTATATTAACGGCTTTTATAAAATTTTAATTTTTAAACTTTCATGATTAATGAATTTCTATATCTTTTTATCATACCAATAAAGGTACCCAAATTTTAATTGTATATATTATGACCGTCGAATTCAATCTATAGATTATGCGTGCGCTTCCAGACGCTGTCAAATCTTCAGGCAGGGAAGTATTTTAAAATACCTTTATTATCCCTCAGACTTGACTACATACCGCTTAATCCAATTTACTTTGCATATCAAGGATATCCTTACCTTGCATACGTCTCTTATTCCAACCTATCTTGTATGCAGGATCTATCACATCTCCAAGCTCATCTCCTTTCATATATCACTTATGGCAAACTCTTTCCTTACTTGTCAAGTTACAATACACTTTTCAGTGATATTTTCACCCCTATTTTCAACTTACAATCCCTATACTCATATTCAGTTAGTGAAAATCAACTAACTATCATCCTCTTGCCTAAGGGTACAGGCTTCACATTTTTCACTAACTTATAAGCAACTGAAGGCGGTATGAATAAATGCGTGGCACCAGGATCAATTAAAATAATTATTTCATTATTCACAACCAGTGTGGTATCTTCCACCACATCCTATGAAACATCAATAGTGTCCTGGTCCAAGGCATACACTCGCCTTCATCCAACATCTGATTTTCGTGATAACTACCACACATCTTACACTGTTCACACTGCTACTCTGTTATACTGTTACGTAGCAGGTCGGGGTCCTCGAATCACAATACCCCTCAATAGTGTTGAAATTAAATACACTGGGGCCTCCAATCATCTTACCCCGTGACTCATCAACTCTAAGCTTTTACCAAACTATCTTTTCTTGTTCTGACATCTTTGTCATCCTTTATTCTCTTTTGTCTCTATTTTGGCCCTTACTACCTTTCTCAATCTCAGAGGCGCGCAATTTATAATCTTATTTACACAACTGTAGTCTGCGCACTGCCTCGGCATAGGTAGTGATATCTAACGGGCTAATCGGACTCTAATTGACAATCTGAGTCCTTCCATGAACTTTCAGACATCTTGACTCTCACTGTTCATCATGTTCGAGTCACATCTGCCCAGGAATATAAACTGAGTATTATACTCGTCTATCAACATGTTCCTCTGGGTCAGAGTAAATAATGTTATTTGTAATTTTTTTTAAAATAATATCCGAGATATTCTGTCACTGGAATACATATTGAATTACTTTTCATGTCCAATCTGGATGTCGAAATCTTCAAATGGGTCAAGCGAACTTTCATCAATGTTCCGACTCGCCCTCATACATACCCTGAGCAATTAGCTCGCAAAATATTCTCCACACTCCGCTCCAACCTCGCGAAGCGTATCTCAATACTGTCTGATCTCTCTGTCAGACTCTATCCGATCTCTTTGTCAGACTCTGTCCGATCTCTCTGTTGGACTCTGGGGGGCATGATCAACCAGCCTCCACGTCAATCTCATCTCAAGTCTCATGTGGCGACTCAGTACAACTCATGGGCCTACCTCAACGGCCTTGAGCTCGTGTACTCGCCTCTCAACCATAGCGGCTATCAGTCAATGAGTCTATTCTTGCATTTAAAAACCAAATTCTTAGCAGCACTTCCATCTCGATATACACAATTGTATCTAAATAATGCACAGTACATGGGGATGTAAACTTCATTAACCACTAACACCGACTCATATCAGGCCAACTCAAGCTCTGATACCACTAAACCTGTCACGACCCGAATTACCTAAAAATCAGAGTAAATTTTTCGCTTTTTCATTTATTATTTAATTCTTACCTTTCTCTTGTCGTGACCATCCTACAACACAGTTGGGCTATGATTCGGTGTTAGTCACCTCTCACTATTACCAATCCATTTCCATAATCATATATCAGAGTCTACTATCCTTTTGACTTTAAATAAACACATACCCAATGGTATTTGCATGACTCTACATCCCCGACATCATATCCATTTACAGTACTGTGCATTACATATTTAGATACAAAACCATACAAATGTGTATACCTGTCTCTCGATGGGAAGCAGCAAGCAGCGGATATTAAGCATGCAAGTCCTCAGCCGCTCAATAATTATTACAAGTGCTCTGAAAAGATGGGAAAATAAGGGGGGTGAGCAAACCACACGCTCAGTAAGGCAATTATGCAAGTAAGTAGATAGCTCCACTATCTACATGCTCATAATGCCATGCCCTTAAATCCATTTCTTTTCATTTAAAATTACACGCACAAAGTCATGCATATTCAATGCCATAGTTTATCCAAAACTATTTGTGCATATATAAATCATGTAACTCATGCATTCAAAGCATTTTATGTGACATCATTAAATCATATTAAGCATGAATTTAATCAAGATCATGCAGTCTTTCATGTCATGTAAGACAATTCAAGGTTTTCAAATGAAAGCATGGAAAACTTCACATGCTACTGCATTTAAATCAAAACATTAAAACTGCAGTTAAAACTAACCCTTCCAGGTCCATCTCATAAAACAATTCAATAAAATTCATTATAAAAGTCCGGTTATAAAACCACCCTTCTTTCAGGGTCACATATCATAAAATCATATGAAATCATAAATTCATCAAATCGGGGGCCTGACCCCTCCTTCGGGTCTACCCTGGTCTAACAGACCACAAGTTATATCATGTGAGACAATCAGGTAATTAACAGTAACATCGAGGACTATGGCCATATCCTAGTGATCCCTGGCAACACGGTACCTAGTGTGCGGGGTATCACACCTGAAACGGGAGGTGGGTCGTCCTACCCGCCAGAACAGCATAACACCAGGATTGCGAGGGCAAGGCTTGCTGCCTCGTGGCTAATGCCACTCCACTCCAACAATCCCCACGGTACAGCGTACTCCGCGTGACATACACGGTACAAAGTACTCCGTGAACCCAAGCTCAATCAGGGGTGCCTGTAATAGGTCTTAACCACCCATAACATCTCTGTCTCAGGATGCACGTGTGAGCATATCATCTCACTGTGACACACAGTCTACAGGAGGCTCCAACACGGCTATATGCATGTAATATAAATCCCTGTGCGAGCGAAGCTCAAGCACGGCTCCATGCATATTCATGATATCTGAAAACCTCGTGCGAGCGAAGCTCTAGCACGGTTTCATAAAAATCAGTGAAATCTGCGTACGAGCAGCGCTCCAGTACGACTTAAACTGATTATAATTTCATGTAAATTCCACGTACGAGCAACGCTCTAGTACGGATATGTATATAAATTCAGTGAAAACTTCGTACGAGAAAAACTCCAGCACAGCATTCAAATGAATTATGAAAACCATATAAAACTTTGTGCGAGCAACGCTCCAGCACAAATGAATGCTCAAGTAAATCAAATCTCGTGCGAGTTATACTCCAGCACGGCTTTATGCATAACTAAATCAAATCTCGTGCGAGTTACACTCCAGCACGGCTTTATACAATATTAAATCAAAACAGGATGCGAGCTAAGCTCCAGCATCTCTCATGCATGTCAAATCATTAAAAGTAGTGCGAGTAATCGCTCCAGCACTATTTTATGCATACCACGTCAAAACAAATCAAAACATGTCAAAACATGTCAAAACAGAGTGCGAGCTAGGCTCCAGCAGCTCTCATTTCACAATATTAAAAATCAGTGCGAGCACCATGCTCTAGCACATTTCATGCATATGATGTCACAAGTCGGTGCGAGCAATTGCTCAAGCACATTTATGCACATTCACAAACGCAGATATAGTGCGAACTACGTGTCGGCACTATCTGTTTCCATATAAACTTGATAGTTGGCCGTTTTCCAAAGAAATTTCCATTTAATTATTAATAACACCTACGTAGTGTTATTTTGTGAAATTAAACAATTTCTGGCCAATCTATCGCTTTGCTTTGATTAAAACCAATAAAATTCCTTAATCATCAAAAATCCTTAAATCATGCATTTCATGCATGTCATGCTTTCACCATCCTTAGGTGAACTTCCCTCAATAGGGGTAAAATAGACATTTCACCTATTTCGATCCTTAAAAATTATTTAAACCACTTTTAGGATTATTTTACAATAATCGTGTATACATACATAATCAGTGTATACAAAATCTATTAAAATATGCGTAGCTACCTCTAACTACTCACACAATTCCCTTACCTCATTTTTCTGTACAGTCTGACCTTTCCACTGATGACTCGTCACGCAGTCCGATTTGCTCCGAATCCAAATCAAGTCTCTGGAACTGCGGATACACATTCATCAGGTCAAATACAATGCAATTTAATGTATTTTATATTTTCTGGGCTTAATTTAAATCATTGGGCCCGTTTACTCATATTGGGCCCGATTGCACCTTAATGGGCCTTAATCGGCCTTAAGCCCGTTTACCACAATTTATCGAGGCCTATTGGGCTCACTGGGCCCATCAGTAATTTATTTAGCCTCGTTCTAAATTCTCTGATATCTCAATTTAATATTTACGACAATTTATCTAATTTTCCAGAATTTAATTCATTTATGCGGAAATTAAATCCGTAATTTATGCGTTAAATATCAATCACGCATAATGATATAAAATTGTCGTAAATAAGGGTCACTTACCCGTTATTCCCTGATCGTATACAAATCGAGGCTGTCTCGAGCTCTCAGTGGATGCCAATTGTCGAGCTACACAATTAAATATATTTTTTCGGGTAAATTTCCAGTCGGAATTAATTAAATTAAATATTCAGAAAATTAAATCGGTCAATTTGACCGCTTACCGACTTACCCGAAGCTCGATTGCATCACTGGAATTTTTCCCAATTTTTTCTCTTTTTCTTTTTCCCTTTTTCTTCCTTTTTTCCCTCTCTTTTTGGCTGAACCGGTCCGGTCCGGTTCAACCCGGTTCGGACCGCCGGTTCGGTCTGGTCCGGTTCGGCCGGTTCTGTCCGGTTCGGCCGGTCCAGGCTCCCTTTGGTCGTGCCGGCGCCGTCCGGCCGGTTCTCTGGCCGATTCCGGTGCCATTCAACGCGCCATGGACTGGGCTTCTCAAATCGGGCCTCCGCTGGAGTCGAATCGGCCCCATCGCCGGCGAATCGAAGCTTTTCTCCCGCGGCCATTCCTTCCGTTTTCGGCGTTTTCCGGCCACCTGGCCGCGAGTCGATGCCACCGGTGGGTTCGCCTGAGGTCGGTCGACCTTCGCCGACCCTCGCCTGGGGCCCTTGGCCGCCGGTGGTGGCTCGTCCGGTCTCTTCTTCCTCGGTCTCTGCTCGTTTTCTGCTTCGTTTTTGCCTCTGTTTCTTTCTCCAGATTCGCGTTTTTCGCGAATTCTGTTTTTTTTTTTTTTTTTTTTTTTTTTTTTTTTAATTTCATTTTATTTATTTATAATTTATTTTTAATATTATTTTAATCAATAAAATAATATTAAAATACACAAATATCTTTTAAAAAATATATTTAATTCATTTAATCTGTAAATAATTTTCTCAGTCCGATTTTACCTTTTTGGTATATTTTTCGATTATTTTCGGGATTATTTTTCGATGCGAAAATCTCGATTTATCCCAAGAAATTCATATCTTGATCAATTTAACCCGAAATTTAATTATTTCTTCATCATTGATTAAGATTTCTCATTCTCATATTTTTAATTAAATTTTCTTGTCCCGATTAATACCGAATTTTGGTCTTTTGACCATTTTGCCCTTGCACGTATTCGAGAATGTCATTTAAGTCCTTTTGCATTTTTAAATGCACTCGAAAATATCGGGTCTTACAAAGACACCCCGGTAGACAGAGAAATTTTCGACACATATTCGGATGACCTATCAGAGTTACCACTAAATTGAAAAGGAGAAGTTCTAAAATTGATTTAGCACCTGTTGTCGAATTATTTATTCAGAATACTATACTGAATGACTTTGATTGAATTAGAAATGCTAAGAAAGCAATTACAAGGATTACATGAAAAAAAGATTATCGGACCAAGTGATCCACTTTGGAATATACTGACGTTAATTTTTAAGGAGATCCGAAGTCTTCTGGGTCACGTTGTATTAAGAATGGGTGTCAATCGGATTCCCCAAACAAGGATTATAAACCAGTGGGAAAAACCCAAAACTGTCAAGATGATTCAAGGATTGAGATATAAAGAGATTTTAGAATATGAAATTATGTATCGAGTCAAAGGATTGTAAATTGCTTATGCTAATGTTTTGGGACGCGAGACTTAATTGGAATAAGGAAAGAGCTTTGTCATAATTGAAGTACGAAATGAGACAAGCTTGAAATGTGATAGATTCTGAATATAAGTTACATTGGAATACGAGGTGTATTCAAGGTAAGAATATCTCTGGTATGTGAAATGAATTCGGATTAAGTGATATGGATTGAAAATAGATTGTGTTCGAAGGATAAATGTGAAATTGTGATAAGTTCTGGTATCCTACTTCTTGTTTGGACTGAACCTTGAACCCTTATATCCATAACCAGTTTATGTGGTCAAGTCTGATGGCTAATGAAGGTATTTCAAAATATCTCCCCACCTGAGAGACTTGACAGCGTCTAGAAATACCATGATCTTTAACCCATAAACTGGAGTTAACAGTTGTGATATTCGTGTTGGAAATTAGGATACCATTACTTGTACAATGAAGAATTATAGAATATTATTGATCATGAAGGTTTAAATATTAAATTTCACAAAAATAGTTTAATACAAAAACAAAAGGAAGTGACTGGGTTAGCATTTTGAGGAGAAGTGACTTTAGGATGACACTATATATGTATATATATATAGGTCAGGAACATGAGTTATTGAATTAATGGTGGACCTCGACTTGAATGTGGTCCTTCCTTGACACTGACATACGTTACATGATGACTAGCCTGAGAGTTGAAACTGGACTTAATTGATCGAATCGAACAGGCTCAACGAAATGATAAACATTGTATTGATATAGATAATCAAACCCAGATGGGTACTATAACAAGTTTTGGTATAGGTAACGATATAGAGATTAAAAAGCTGAACGGTGTAACAAATGATCTATAGTTAAAGAAATCGAAGTTGTCAAAGGCTCATCCATAGGGATATGCTTTGCATTTGGAGAATAGTAAGATGTACCAAAATTCCCTGACGGTATACTGGAATCAAGAACGATAAGAAAAATAAGTGAAATTGAGATTAAATGTCTCATAGGTTAGCAGGTTAAGGTATAGCACCAAAAGCCTATGAGATTATTACCCATACCTATATGGAATTGAAAGCATGTGCCAGGATTTTAAAGGCTCCTGGAAAGACAGATTTCCAATTAGTGAAGTTGCACATAATATCAAATAACATTCAAGTATCGAGATGATACCGTATGAAGTGTAATATGGTTGAAAATGTCGTTCACCGATTAGATGGAAGCAGTGGGTGAAAGGAAGAGGATTATTTTCGATTTGGTTAAGCAAGCTCTTGAGGAAGAACAATTAAGTCGCAGGAAACATAGGAATAGAGTAAAGCAGGCAAAAGAGAGTTATACTGATTAAAGACGAAGACCTTTGGAAGTTTCAGTAGGAGATTCGGTGTTTTTGGAAGTTTCACCTTCCAAGGATATAACAAGATTTGGAAAGAAAGGAAAATCGAGTCCCCCGATACATAGGACCTTTCGAGATCTTAGACCGAGTGGGAGACAAAGCATACAGATTGGCGTTAGCACCTAATTTATCGAGCGTTCATAATGTCTTCCATGTCTCCATGCTTCGGAAGTATCATCCGGATCCTACACATGTGATTAAGTATGAACCGTTGGAGTTAAAAGAGGACATGACATATGTGGAGAAACCGATTCAGATACTGGATAGGAAGGAGAAGATATTACGGTCTAAGACGATTCCTCTGGTCAAGGTTTTATGGTAGTACCACACTTCGGAAGAGGCCACGTGGGAATTAGAGAGTCTAATGCGAGAAAAGTACCCACACCTATTTATGAATTGATGTACTCCTAAATTTGGGGACCAAATTTCTCAAGGTGGGGAGAATGTAAATACCGTGAATTTTCAGTATGCTCGGTATAGCTATAAATGATAATGTGGACAATTAAGTTAAATTATGTTTCGAAATATAAGAAAACTTGGATAAGCCAATTACCTAAATCAAATTTATAAATGATTAACTAATAATAATAATAATAATGTGATTAAATACATAGAGGAGCGTATACACGTATTTATATACCTACGTTTGTATAATCCACTAAGAGTACTCTATAGAGTGAAAGTATATACACATATAAATATATGGGTTAAGCATATAGGAATGTGCATATATATATATATGTATATATATATGTATATATGCATATGTATATATATATATATGTATATGTATTTATATATGTATATGTATATGTATATGTATATATACTAACGTGGGAGCAGTAAAGCGTACAAAGGAACATAAAAATCTATTAGATATATTTATATTGTACACAACTCTGGGATGACAGTAGAGAAGGGAGAAAATATGCACGGTATGTAAACAAATCTTGAAGATTATGTGTGTGTAGTAGGGAGATGACTGAAGCACGAAAAAGGGCATGGGAGCATGGCTAAAATGTCTGTTGGGTGGTCTGACAGAGAGAAGGAAGCAGCTACCAAACCCAACTCTGCCCGACTCTGTACATGCATAAAAACGAAAGAAGATTGAAGCAGAAAAGAGAGATGTCAAAGAGCAAAAAACAAAAGAGGAGAGAGGAGAGACAAGGGAGGAAATGAGCAGTTGAGGGGTGGCATAAATCGAGGGAGACAGAAATTCAAACCGAAGCAGAAGAAGACGCAAACAGAGGCGGACAGGGGAGGATGGCAGTGTGTGGTACGTGGGAGCTGGACTGAAAACCAAAGCCTGGAGCGTACAGCAAAATGACTTCTGTCTTCATTTTCTTCCTCGGTGCTGAAAGGTAATAGGAGAAGCTTGGATACCCGGGAACAGAAGGGTGCAGTAGGAAGGAATGTGTGAAACCGAGAGGAAGAGTTAGCTTGCTGAAGGATGGTGGGGATGGTGGTGAAGGTGGAGGCTAACTAGAGGATCGAAGGGGCTGGGGAAAAGAAAGGGACAGCCCGCGAGACAGGGAACAGAGTGTTCCCTTCTCTGTTTTGGCATCAACCGAGAGGAGTCTCGGCTAGTGCAGGTGGCTCGTGACCACCGACTGCTATGAGGAAGAACGGGAACGGTGACAGCCAGAGGAAGGAAGGGGATGAAGGGAAGTACCAGAGTGAAAACAGCGGCGTCGGGAGGAAGGAGAAGTGGGTGAACAGTGATAACGCAGAAGAAGAAGAAAAAAGAAGAAGATAAGGAATTTGATGGGAAGCCAAATTTCAAGAAAGAAAAAAAAAGAGTAAAGAAAAGAAAAGTATATATATAATTATATATATATATAAATATAAATATAAAAATATTTGGAGATAGGAGAGAAGGCACAGAGAAATTTGAAAACCTCGGGAAAAGGGGCTCCGACCGAAATAACCCGAGTGGACCGGATTCGTCGACTCGCTACGTCGAGACAACCGAGGACCGCGGATAGACACTGAGGTAAGAAAAATTCTCGTCGCTGCTAGAGATAAATATGCGTAATTTTCGTATATTTGTAGATATAAAATTTAGGTTAAATTTCGCAGTATCAAAATTATCGAAAAGACTAGGTTGAATTTATGACTGAAAAATTAGAGATTTTAGCTTTGTTGAACAATCAAATTTTACGGATTAAATTTAAATGATTTGCATATATTACGGTATGACTTGAATTCTGTTTTAATTATTGTAAATCTTGAATTTTGATTTTTCATAGACTTATTTTCTGAGATTTAAATGAAAAAGGGCTATTCAGCCTGTTTTGAACGATTTCATAAAACAAATGAATTTATATGTGTTTTAAGGAAAAACGATCTGTTATAAAATTATTCTGATGAAAAGAGCTTGAGCGCGTACTGACTGTGTGTCGTACGGTCCGTCTCGCACTGATTTTGAGACAAAGGCGTTGGTGAGATCATGTTGCACTTCTGTTCTGTATCTGTATGTGTATCTATGGTCCACGAGTACGATATACCGTGCTTCTGATTCTGTTTCTAGTCTTCGGACATTCTGATCTGTGAGCCGTTTGGGTAGCTGACCACTCCCACGGCGATTGACATCCTGGCACACTTAGCCCTTAAATTGCCCGGAGTCACCGACATTGGTCAATAGTCATTTCTGATATCTGTTATAGCTTGCATGCCATGTCTCGTCTATTTGAAAATATTTATTGAATTTGTTTGGTTGAACTGAAATATCTAGGAATCTATTTGATTTGCTACTGAAAAACTCTGAACCTTCTGGATTTATAACAGTAGTTAAATGTATTACTGATACATATTCTGTTTCTGAAAAATCTATTTCTGGTATTTGTGCTTTTGTCGATACTAAATCTGTTTTCTGAATTCTAAAATCTGGTATCTGAGAAAATCATCTGTGAAACTTTTCTGGATTTAGCAAATATAAAAATATATATATTTTTCATAGGTAGTGTATTTATCTACCTGCTATGGGTTTTTCTTACTGAGCATGTTGAGCTCACCCCCTTACTTTCCTCCATAAAGTTCCTCTGTAGCTGGGATCGCTTCCGTTAGTAAGACATTCCGCATAGTTAAGATTTCGCGGAGCGTATTTCTGCATTGAAGGTATACCCAGTTGTAAGAAATTCTTTTGTATCTAAAATTATGTAAGTACATTAATGCAATACAAGATGTGTCTGGGGAATGTGAACATATTCTATTTAAATTTGTTACTGAGGAAAAAAAATTAATCACACTAAATACTGTTCTGACCTAATATCGACTTGTAGCCCAACCGAAAAATGTCTGTAAATTCAGGTCGTTACACAGTGTACTCCGCGTGACATACACGGTACAACGTACTCCATGAACCTAAATCATAGTCAGGGGGTGCCTACCGTAGGTCTTATCCACCCATACCAACCTATGTCTCAGTATGTACGTGTGGGCATATCATCTCATGTAACACACAGTCTACAAGAGGCTCCAACATGGCTATATTCATGTCATATAAATCCCTGTGCAAGCAAATCTCCAACACGGCATATTCATGATATCTGAAAACCTCGTGCGAGTGAAGATCCAACACGTTTTCATAAAAATCAATAAAATCTGCGTACGAGCAGCACTCCAGTACGACTTTTATGCAATTATCTCATCAAAACAGGATGTGAGTTAAGCTTCAGCACCTCTCATGCATATCAAATCATTAAAACTAGTGCGAGCAATCGCTCCAGCACCTTTTTATGCATATCAAGTCAAAACAAGGTGCGAGCTAGGCTCCAGCACCTCTCATGCATTTCACAATAGTAAAAATCAGTGCGAGCAACCGCTCCAGCACCGTTTATGCACACTCACAAACTCAGATATAGTGCGAGCAATGCTCCAGCACTATCTGTTTCCATATAAACTTTATAGTTAACCCATTTTTCAAAGAAATTTCATTTAAATCTAAATAACACTTAAGTAGTGTTATCTTGTGAAATTTATGCAATTACTGGCCAATCTACCAATTTGCTTTGCTAAGATTTCAGGAAAATCTTACAAATCATGCATTTCATGAATGTCATGCTTTCACCATCCTTAGGTGAATTTTCTCTCAGTAGGGTAAAATAGTCTTTTACCTATCCCGGGTCCTTAAAATTTTTAATCAATTTCTAGGATCTTTATACAGTTTCAGTGTATATAAAAGCTGTTAAAAATACGTGTAGCTACCTCTAGCGACTCGCAAAATTCTCTTACCTCAATTTACTCTGTACAGTCTGACTTTTTCCAACGCTACCGATCATCCTATCCATTTAGCTCCCAATATGTTCTCCGGAGCTGCAGATAATCATTTATCGGGTTAAATACAAACATATTTATCCATATTTCACTTTTACTAGGCTTAATTTAAATCATTGGGCCCGTTTGCACCTTAATGGGCCTTAATCGGCCTTAAGCCTGTTTTCCACTTACTATTCATATTATCGAGGCCTATTAGGCTCTTTGGGCCCATCACTATTTATTGGACCTCGTTCTAAACTCTCGGATAGCTCAACTAATTATTTACGACAATTTATCTCAAATTCCAGAATTTAATTCATTTTATACGGAATTAATTCGTAATTTATGCGGTAAATTTTTAACATGCATAACTATGCAAATTGTCGTAAATAAGGGTTACTTACTCGAGATTCCATGATAGTACGTAAATCGAGGCTGACTCGAGCTCTCGTTTGACGTCAATTGTCGAGCTACACAATTACATATTTTTTCGGGTCAATTTTCAGTCGATTATCAATCAACTTAAATATTCCGAAATTTAACTTGGTCAATTTTGATCGCTTACCGATTTAACCGTAACTCGATTGCTTCACTAAAATTTTTCTCCCATTTTTCTTCTTTTTCTTTTCCTTTTTTCTTTTTCTTTCTTTCCTTTTTGGCTGAACCAGTCTAGTTCAGCATATCTGCACTGTCCTGAACTGGTCCGTACCAGTTCAGGCTCATCTTCGCCATTTCGACGTCGTCCGGCCGATTCTCTGACAATTTTTGGCACCAATCGACACGCCATCACGAGGGGGACCTTCGACTAGCGTCGGGGTGGGTCGAATCGGGGCCGATGGCGCCCGATCCTGTCTTCTCTCTCGCGGTCTCTCCATCTCGATCCGACGATCTCACCGCGCGTGGGTGTGCAGGTCGGCTTCCTGGGGTGCTGATCACCCTTCGCCGTCCGCCTCTTCACAGTGTCCGCCGACGGTTTCGTCGGAGCTGAGGGAAACCATTCCCTCGGTTTCGTCTTCTTCAGAAATCGCAATTCGCGATTTCTCTTCTCCCCTCTTTTCCTTTTCTTTTTTTATATTATATTATTTATTCAAATAAAAAATGATATTTCAGCTAAAATATCTAAAAAAATTCATATTTGATTCATTTAATCAATTAAATGAATTTATCTGTCTTATTTCATCTTTTCGGTGTATTTTTCCAATACTCTCGGGATAATTTCTCGAAGTGAAAATTTTGGTTTATTCTAATAAATTCATATCTTGATCAATTTAACCTGAAATTTAATTATTCCTTCTTTATTGATCAAGATTCCATGAATCCATGTTTACAGTGTCAATTTCTTACCGAATTGACACCGAATTTTGGGTCTTTTGACCGTTTTACCCTTCAACGTGTTCGGGACCAAACCAATCCAACTTCCCTTCACAAACCCTTTCTCATTTCATGTTTTAAATCCTTATCTCCAATCCGAATTGTCCGAATCTCATACGTTTAATCTGTGGTCATTTCAATCCTTCATTTGATCTTTAAATGCATTCGAAAATTTGTATTCTTTCCATTTGCATTTTTCATTCACGTACAACTCTTCTTATGATTCAATTTACATATAACCATATTTACATCACATGAATAATAAGAAATTTCGATAAAAATCGGGTCTTACAAGAGGTGTTTTTATCGCCTTCTCGTAACTAATACCTCTCTAGCTACTAGTTAGTGGATTTATAGATTAAATTATTTTTGGTACCTTCAACAGGTATTAGAATAAGAGATTAAGAATTGAAATTTATAAATTCTACTCCAATGTTTTAAGTCTCATAAGTCTTTATAAGATAAATATATTCAAAGTGGCTTGAAATATGAATATGCAATGCATTCTAAATATGAAAAACCGACTTGTCCAACAAGTGAGTACTTAGTGAAGCATGAATAACCTCAATGGAAAAGAAAAGAACGTATAAAATAAAAGAATTCTTAATTTATTGCTTATGTTTGTAGTCATGAAAATGGATAGTTGCAATTTCATATTACAATTTTAAAGAAAGGTTGTTATGAATCTTACATGGATTAAAGAATGTTCATGATCTTGATTGAAAATTTTGAAATTTTAGGATTCAATGATCAACACTTTAAACCAAAATAATCAATATACAAACTAATTAAGTTTTTGCTTCTATTTTTGCAGGCCGATTTCTATATATTAAACTTACCATTTTTAGCAACTTTTATATAAAAAACATTACCTCTTTTAAAAAGTCCCCCTTTTTTTTGTTTTCTTTCAATTTTTATTCTTTAAAACTTTAATTTAAATTGGTTCAATTGCTTCAATTTTTGTGGGATTGACCTCTGTTCTGTTATCGACAAAATAGTTATTTTGAGAATAATTTATTTTTGGTAAATTGACACACATCATTATATTAGAATATTTTTAGGATAATTATTGAGATAGTTTTAGATTAGTTTTAGGATTATTAGAATCAATTTTATGACTGATTTTAGTATAGGATTTTTATTACTAGTTTAACACTAATAAAAAGTCGGAAAATAAATACATAAACAAAAGAAAGGAGTTTTAATCGAAGAAAAACACAATTTGTCGATGTATAAAAAGCAGTAGCTGTTTAGAGGGGGGACCCCAAACCTTGCTGCATCCTTGACCTTCTTGTTACTACCGCCATCATCTTCCTTCTTTTGGTTGTTGCCATCGTCTTTCACTACTGCATCCTTGTCGCTCTCTTTCCGCTACGTTCTTGCTTTCCCTGCATCATCGTTCCTGCAAATTGCTTCCCGTTTTCGGCCCAGCATCCATTTTCTTCCTGGCACCACCAGCCAAGCACTGTCTCCTCCAGCATCTACCTGCCACGCCATTGTCTTAGCTGTTGCCATCGTCTACTTCACCTCTGTCCATTACCTAAACTGCTGTCCACTGCCATTTGGTCTCACTCTTGCCGACCTTTCACAGCACCACCTTAGATCTGTTCATCTTGCGCCCTACTCCTTGCACCAAGTTGCTTGCCCATTCCCTGCGTTGCTCCCTGTTGTAATTGCTCACGTTCCTGCTGCCTGTACCTAAGCTGTTGCATCACTTCTTGTCCCTACTGCTACCATACTACTCTGCTATGCCGACCTTAAAGTTTTGGCTACAAAGAAACGTTGCAGGACTTTGTTGAAGAAAGCAGACTTGTTCTGTTTAAAGTTTGGCTATTTAAGGAAGAAGAGAGGTTCGATAGGAAGAGAAAAAGCGGAACAAGAGAGAAGAAAGGAAATAAAGAACCCTTTGGAGTCCACTGCCGACCCATATATCCTGACCTAACTCGGTGTAAAGGTATCGACCCAATCAGCATTGATTTGGGTCCAAACCCGTTAACCTAACTTCATCTTGGTTTGTATTTTCAACTAAAATTTGAGATTTGTTTTTGTTTGATTATGCTGTTGATTTAATTTTTTTTTTTTAATTGATCAATGTTTTAATTTATTATATAATTTATTTAATTAGATATTTTTGTAAGATAATAATTTAGGTAATTTAATTGAAAGTAGAATATAATAGTAAGATAATTGATTTGAAATTTTGACTTGGATGATTAACATAGATAATTAATGTGAATGATATACATTGATTTGGTGAGTTATATTTATGTATTTATTGATGCCTTATTTTATTTATTTGTTTATTTTAAAATTAAGGTTGAAATAAATTAAGAATAGATTATTTAAAAATTATAAAAAATTAATAATTTGAGATTTTCCCGACGATGCAATCCTTGGAGTGATTACGAATGCGTAACATCTAAGGATTCCTTGGTGAGAAGTTCCTATTTAAACTTAGCCTAAGTGAAGAAGGTTTAAATAGGTAATTTCAATAAAAAAAATTGAAGTTTGCTTGCAAATAAAATAATAGTAAATAAATCAATTATATAGAAATAAAACATTTAGATTGACTCTTGAATAAGATAATAAAAGTAAACAAAGATTATTCCGATGATGGAATTCTTAGAGTGATTGAGAGTGTGCAACAAGAATGCTATGTGAGAAATTTTCTCTTGAATTTAGCCCAGGTGAAGAAGATTCGATTAAAAATTTTCAATAAAAAATAATCAAAGTTTATTTTTTATAAATAATAAAATATGTTTATTAATAAATGATAAACAAAGATGGGAATAAAAGGAGAAGGGAATAGAAGATAATGGTTAGAAAATAAGATAATGATTAGAAAAAGTGCGATCTTCATTAGACATTCAATTAATCCAACGACGGAACCTATTCAAATAGGTTGAGTGTAACTACTTAAATACTCTTAAGGTGAGAAACACTTTTTAATGATTCAGCCAAAGTATGGAGGTGAGTTAGAAAAGTCATCTAGTTTTAATCATATCAAAACATGTGACAGCTCGGAAGCGCAGAAAATAAGCTAATTTAAAATTTTCTTGCATTAAAAACCTCTTACTCGGGTTGCATTCTTGTACAGTGTCATTTAATTACTTGCGTTTATAAGAAATCATTATCCCCAAGATCACGCAATTTCTATTTCATAAAATCAAATACATAATATCCAAAAAGGGTCAGCCCACAAAACTCAATTCATTTTCTTCATATTGTCCTAATTACATCCCAAAAATACTTCACACAAATGTTTGTATTACATCATTGTCTGGATACAAAATGAACTGAATTTATACCTTGTGCGTGTACAAGCGATAGCCTGGGGAGATCTTGTCCACCAGCCTATTTCACGTACGCGGCAGGCACTAGCTCACTCACTACAAGTAATCTGGAGGGGGGAGAAAAAAGGGTGAGTTCTCAAAACGCAAGGAGGATAAGGGAGGTTTTATAAAATCATCATAACATCACAACTCATCATTGGGGCATGTAAAAACATGATAGAAGTATTCGAGCATGAAATATGTTATGGGAATAATGATAATAATAATAATGGCATCAGTTTGCATCATCACAATGTACTTGATAAAATTCACATTTTCGTCATAACATCAAATCATAGTTCGTGATAGAAATCACAGTCATCAAAACACGTCATTCATCAAAATAGTCGAGACTAGGCATTTAATAAAACTCAGATAAAAACAACGTCATAAGCACATCACATCAAACCATCCTCAAGAAGGGCATCCTCAAAAGAGGGAAAACGTCGACATCTATCCATGGCCATGATATCGTTGTAGACTTGATCAGATTCGTATAGCCTCGGTCTTACATGCTATCAAAGCAAGGCCACTCATCGCTACCAGAGTGGGGTCATCTTTCGTTACCAAAACGGAGGCATCGGTCTTACATGCTACTAGAGCAAGGCCCGATCTTACATGCTACCAGAGCAAGGCCACTCAACACTATCAAGCGGAGTATCGATGTGCATCTCATGACAAGCCTTAGTCTCAATAAAATATGCCATTATTGTATTAAAAATCGTTTTGCCTCCACGTAGAGCTCACAGTGGTTATCTCGAAAACTCATTTATGTTATAAACCATTGTGTTCACAATTACGCAAAATTCATCAAAACCGAGCTCAAACCGGCAAAACACTCACACATTCATCAAAGCATCAAATCAACTCATTCTCATAAACATGCTTGTTCATCAAACCTTTTTCATGCAAATCAAGGTATTTTCATCATTTAGAAATTCACACACACAAACATTTTGTTTCCCTTACCTCTTGCACCTTAAGTGGTGCAATGTCCCCCGGGTCTCGGACTAGCCTCGTTTCCCGTATCAGATCTTGAGCTTTTCAAACATCATCAAATTGTCAATATACATCACTCTCATTGTCGATTTCTTTCTCTTACTCATTCTTACTCAACATTTCCCTTTTCATCCTATTTATACCTATACACCCTAAATTACATCCAAGCTATAAATCTTAAATACATACATTGTCTCAAAACTTTTCCTACATCTTTATCAACACCTTAGCTAGCTCATGATCATCACAAGACATCCACATTCCCTTTTCTAACTAAACCCTTTTGTTGGTTCCCTTATGACTTAAACATTTTCAACCAAACATATATATTTATTCACCAATATATAAAATGATAATGCTTAAAACAAGGATCTTGTGAGCTCACCTAGCTTGTCCTCTCTTGACCAAACTTGTAGAATGCTTGTCTCTTCCTTTTTTCTTCAAACCAACCCTTAATTTTCTAGTATGTTGTTTCTTTACCAAGAGGAACAACTTTGCCTCTTACCTCTTTTTCTAACTCTGTCCAGGACGTGGTGAATCTTAGAGAGAGAAAGCTTGGTTTGGGTGAAAATGGTCAATGTTGCTCTTTGCATGTGAGAGGGACTCGACAGAGTGTGTGAGATCGATCTGGCACTAGGTGGAGATCAATCTCTACTTGTTTCCAACTACTCACACAACTCAATTACCAACTACAGGATCGATCTGGTAGAGGGTAGGGATCGATCTGTTCTTTACAGAACCAAATGGAGATCGATATGTTTTATAAGGGGGATCGATCTCTTCCAGGCTAAGGCAATTGAAGATCGATCTGCCCTTTATGACAAGATCGATTCTTGTTAGGCAGAGGCAGTATGAGATCGATCTGCTCCCTTATGAGATTGATCTGTCTGTCTGATATTGTATACTCATTGCATTCTAGAGTCATGGGATCGATCTCCCTCCCCCATGAGATCGATCTGGCCTTCATAAATTTCACTCCTACTACATAAATTTGTAGGAAACTCAAGGCAAAACTTACCACAATCTGCTCCATAGACCATATTTCAATCCATACACATATAAGACTTAAAAACTTTATCTTCTTATACTTCATTAGATTTAGAACTTGCGTGTACATCGAAATATCATAATCACATTCACCAAATTATAAATCTCACATTGTAACCTCATAGCTAAAGTACATAGAATTCACAGGTCTCACATCCTCCCCACCTTTGGAGAATTTGGTCCTCTAAATTCAACTCGATCCATTAAATAGTTAAGGGTACTTCTTCTTCATAAGACTCTCTAGTTCCCAAGTTGCTTCCTCCATTGAGTGGTGCTTCCAAAAGACCTTAACCAATGGAATCATTTTCGTCTGAAGTACATTTTCCTTCCTGTCGAGTGTCCGGATGGGTTCTTCCACATAACTCATATCTCCCTAAATATCTAATGCTTCGTACTCGATGACATGGGAGGGATCCGGATTATATTTCCTCAACATGGAGATGTGAAAGACATTGTGTATCCCAAAAAACTATGGAGGTAAAGCCAACCGATAAGCAACGTCTCCCACTCTCTCCAAAATCTCAAATGGTCCTATATATCGAGGACTCAATTTCCTTTTCTTCCCGAAACACATGATACCTTTACTTAGAGATATCTTAAGGAATACAAAATCTCCAACTCGAAACTCGAGTGGTCATCTACGCACATCCGCTTAACTTTTCTGTCGACTCTGAACAGCCCGTAATCTATCACAAATGATCTTTACATTCTGAACAGCCCATTACTTAGAGATATCTTAAGGAATACAAAATCTCCAACTCGAAACTCGAGTGGTCATCTACGCACATCCGCTTAACTTTTCTGTCGACTCTGAATAGCCCGTAATCTATCACAAATGATCTTTACATTCTGAATAGCCCATTCAACGAGTTCGAAAAAAGTTACTTTCCTGTCGCCCACTTCTTCCCAAGCTATAGGGGATCTACACCTCCTACCATATAGAGCCTCATATGGTGCCATGTTAATACTTGTATGATAGCTATTGTTGTACGCAAACTCAGCAAGGGGCAGGTGATCATCCCATGATCCCTTAAAGTCCATTGTACATGCCCTCAACATGTCCTCCAAGGTCTGTATAGTTCACTCAAACTGGCCATCAGTTTGAGGATGATAAGCGGTACTGAAGCTCAACCGAGATCCCATAGCCTCCTGAAAAAGAGTCCAAAACTTGGAGGTGAACCGAGACTCTCTATCAGATGTAATACTCACTGGAGCCCCATGCAATCTAGCTATCTCTCTAACATATAACTCGGTTAAGGTACTCAATGTATACGTGCTTCTGATGGTAAGGAAGTGGACACTCTTCATTAATCTATCCACTATCACCCATATTGCATCATGACCTCTTCGGATCCTCTGTAATCCCATGATAAAGTCCATGGTGATATGCTCTCATTTCCATGTAGGCACAAGCAAAGGTTTAAGTAATCCCCTAGGCTTTTGGTGCTCAGCTTTCACTTGTTGGCATACAAAACATTTGGCCACATATTCTGCCACATCTCACTTCACACCACTCCACCAATATACCATTCTCAAATCCTGGTACATCTTGGTACTTCCCGGGTGCATGGTGTATCGTGAGCAGTGAGACTCTCTCAGTATTTGATGCTTCAGAGTATAATCGTTTGGAACACAAATTCGACCCTTAAACCTCAATAACCCATCGTCACTGACTATGAAATCTGATTGCGAGGTTTGTTCAGCTTGGCTAACCATATCCAATAGCCTCTGATTATTTTGCTGCCCAATTCTAATCTAATCCATAATACTGGGCTCTATCTGTAGGCTAGCCATATACTCGACCTTTGCTTCCTCAACTCTGACCCTTAGTCCGACGAACTGTTCTAACAAGTCCCATTCCCTGGTCATCATAGCAGATATTATACTCTTCCTGCTTAGGGCATTAGCCACTATATTCGCATTCCCCAGATGATAAAGTATCTTACAATCATAGTCTTTAAGGAGTTTCATCCATCTCCTTTGTCTCATGTTTAACTCCTTCTGATCGAATATATACCTCAGGCTCTTGTGGTTAGTAAATATCTGGAACATTTCCCCATATAAGTAATACCGCCAGATCTTTAATGCAAACACCACTGCGACTAACTCCAAATCATGTGTAGGGTAGTTCCGCTCATGATCCTTCAGCTATCGCAAACCATAAGCGACTACTCTCCCATACTGCATGAGCACACACCCCAATCCTTGTCGAGAGGCATCACTGTACACTACGAAGCCTCTAGGTCCATTTGGAATAGTCAACACAGGTGTCGTTGTTAATCTCCTCTTTAATTCTTGGAAACTTTGCTCACACTGCTCAGACCATATAAAAGGAATCTCCTTATGTGTGAGCTTAGTCAAAGGAGCGGCAATCTTGGAAAATCTTTCAACAAACCTTCTATAATACCCTGTAAGCCCCAAAAAACTCTGAATCTCTGTAAGTGTCCTCAATCTCTCCCAATTAAGTATAGCCTCTATCTTAGATGGATCAACTGACACCCCGTCCTTAGATACAATATGACTAAAGAAAGCTATTTGAACTAGCCAAAATTCACTCTTACTGATCTTTCCATAAAGCTGCCTATCTTTGAGTATCTGCAGCACAATCCTCAAATGCCATGCATGTCCCTCATGAGATCGAGAATACACAAGGATATCATCAATGAAGACTATCACAAACTGGTCTAGATGGTCCCGAAATACTTCATTCATAAGACTCATGAAAGCAGTAGGGGCATTCATCAAACCAAAAGGTATCACTAAAATCTCATAGTAGCCATATCTAGTTCTAAAGGTCGTCTTTGAAATATCCTCTTTCCTGATTCTTAACTGGTGATAGCCCGACCTCAAGTCAATCTTGGAAAAAACAGAAGCCCCTCTCAGCTGATCAAACAAATCGTCTATTCTTGGCAGGGGGTATTTATTCTTCATCGTAGCCTTATTCAGTAATTTGTAGTCTATACAAAGTCTGAGGCTACCATCCTTCTTCCTCTCAAATAACATCAGAGCTCCCTATGGTGACACACTAGGTCTAATAAAATCCTGGTCAAGCAGCTCTTGTAACTGTTTCTTTAATTCTTCCAGTTTAACCAATGTCATCCTATAGGGAGGTTTAGAGATTGGCTGGGTATCTGGCACTAGATCGATAGTGAACTCCAACTCTCTTTTCGGTGGTAAGCTAGGCAATTCATTTGGGAATACATCCGAAAACTCACATACTACTAGTATGTCCTCTATCCTTGGATGTTCCCGACTCATATCAGAGATGAGTGCGATGTAACCTTTATATCAATAATTTAATCAGTGTTTTTATGGTGACATCATTATATTCTAAAATTTCTCACAATAAATTTCACACATTTTAATTTCTTAACATTCAAATGTACACAGAATTTTTCAGATAGAGAGAAGGTTACAGTCTTAGTATAGCAGTCTAGACTCGCGCGATTGGCCGCTAACCAATCCATCCCTAGAATCACATTAAAACCACGCATACTTAACAAAACTAGATCTGCTAGCATTACCTTATCTCACACCTTCTACATACCATATCATCCTCTGGGACTCACGCATAGGGGTATTCACATGTAAA
Organism: Firmiana major; assembly: GCA_033439115.1. NCBI lineage: Eukaryota > Viridiplantae > Streptophyta > Magnoliopsida > Malvales > Malvaceae > Firmiana > Firmiana major. Next base: position 58,511,789 of record CM065896.1, on the reverse strand, counting down.
ATATAATCTAGGGATTCATACTTTAAACTCAGTTTACATGCAAAGTGTACATCAATAAAAGAAAGTGTGGATCCCGAGTTAAACAACACATGAGCCTCATGATTATAGATAAGAAGTGTACCTCGTATGGTCTCAGACGAAGTGTCTGTGGTCTCCTTATCCAAAGCAAACACATGTCCTTCTGTGACCGACTTCTTACCCTTATCAAAAATCGTAACCCGTCTTTAGGGAATCATCCTTCGAGGCTGTTGTCTAAGAGGCTCTTGAGAATGTGGCTTTTGTGGCTACGAGTAATTTCTCACTCTATGACCCATGTCCCCACATCTAAGACATCCTTGTATGGTTCTGGAACAACTTCCCTCATGTGGTTTGCCACAATCTCTGTAAACTTTAACCTCTGGCCTAGCACCTTGAGGGGTCTCCATAGTAATAGGAGGAACTCTAGGTCTATCAACTCTCCATTTAGATCCCTCGACCGTATGTCTCTTAAAAGAACCCCTCCTGAAGTTAATATAGGAAGCTGCAGGTCTCTTACCCTTGTCCCTGGTTATCGCTCGAGACTCAGACCAAGACTGTATCAACTCTAGTCCCCTCTCAACTTCCTGTGCCCATCTCCGAGTATCATTAAACTCAGTAATGCAGAGTGTCATAACCCTCAACTTACCAAAATATGTACAAATTTTTCACATTTTCATGCATCATTTGTTAATCTTCCTTCCTCGATCGTGAACAATCACACTCTTAATAGTTGGGTTGTATGTCAATATCTACCTCATCCATCCATAACAATTTAATTTGCATATTATTTATAAGTAAACACTTGTATAAATAAATCAGAGTTGTTGTTTACATGTGTTTACATTTTTTTACGTCCCTAATTTGTTATATACAAGATGCTACAGTGCCGTGGAAAGTTTAGATACAAAAATCTCATCAGTGTGTATACCTTATGCGATGGGATGCAGTAGATACCAAAAGAGAACGCCTCCAGTCACTCTCAATATATACTCAAATCTCTGTAGAGGGGGGGGAATTAAGGGGGGTGAGCAAACCACACGCTCAGTAAGGCAATCATGCGAATAGGTAGATACTACACTATTTACGTGATCATGATGCCATGCTCAAAGCATACATTTCATCATTTTCTCAAAATATGAGTTCATGTTGTTTTAATGGTATGTAAAGCATTCAAGCTATTAAAATCCAGTGCACAATTCAATTCAAAGCATGGCATTACCCATCATACATATTTTATAAGTAAGGCATGGCATTAATCATCATGCATATTTCATAAGTAAAGCATGGCATTAAACATCATGCATATTTTATAAGTAAAGCATGGCATTAAACATCATGCGTACGTGCACTTAAAACCATTAACAGACCGTTATCACAAAACAGTCCAACACTTGTCAGGACTCAGCCCCTCCCTCGGACTGCCCTGACCCACAAATCATTTCAAACATGGATTTATTCACAAAGCAATAGACATGTGAGACAGGCAATTCAATAAGGGAAATAACCTCTAGGACTATGGTCATAACCTGTGATACCGGCTACACAGATCAGGTGTGCGAAATATCACCACTATTTGCTTTCGCACGGGAGGTGGGTCAAATCCAACCCACTACTCCATAGCAGATCTCGTTCGAAGACGACATATTACAATCTCAACACGGTACAACGTACTTCATGCTGCTTGCATGGTACAGCGTACTCCGTGGACACACATCAACACATCATATCACGCCACATCTCAAAAGGCATGTGTGAGCCTATTTAATCGGTACGACTTCTTGTCTACCCAAAGCTCCTAACACGGCTATCAACATGTCAAATTCCCAAAACGCACGTGCGAGCCTTTTTAATCGATGCGACACCAAGTCTGCCCGAAACTCCAAGCACGGTAACAAATAAGGTGGGCATCTAGTGCGAGCTAAGCTCCAGCACTCACGCGTATAAAACACATCAAATCTCATGCGAGTCATACTCTAGCATGCTTTCATTCTCATGAAAACCATGTAGGTGGCTCAATTCTTTACAAAGTATGGTTAACAAACCAAAAACAACTCATTTCTTTTGCAATTCATTTTCAAATGTTAGCCAACCTACCAATCACTTGCTAAAAAGCAATAAAACATGATTTCCAAAGCATTATGCTTTTATTTTCATGCACATTTCTCAAACACCCAACTTTTTACCCTTCAATCACCCAATATCATTTCCTAATATCTCATGCATTCTAGCAAAGCATTTAAGTGCCCAAATTGCGCACAAATATCTTTAAGAGTCCACAGAATTTCCTTATCTCAATTTACTTGAGTGCGACTCTCTATTCCTCTTAGCCTCTTACGCTCTTGGTTCGCCTTACTCCGGTGTATCCTCTGGAGCTGCGATTCATTCATCCAAGTCACTTGAGTTAATGTTGTTAACTCGCATTTTGACTTCACTAGTTAATATAATTCATCTATGTATTTACCAATGTCTTAATCCACATTTTACCCCTTTTTGGTAAATCTCACTATTTATTCACTAACAACATCTTTAAATCATACTCATAACACTATTATCACTTCAAGATACCCCATTCATCATTAATCTCAATACCTTTCACTTTCTCACACTAGACCATTTCTAGGTCATGGTGGATTCATTCTACTCTAGGTAGTTTCCACCATTTCTATGCATACCAAATCATTCCCCACATCAATATCCAAACAATGTACTTGAGTATTTGCATTAAAAACTCACCTAGTTTGTTTTCCTTTTTGCTCCAAATGAAAATGGACCTTGATCCTTCCATCCAACAAGTGAGAAAATGCCTCTAAACTATGTTGTTCTTCTCTTTGATGTGAACAACTTTGCCTCTAATAGCTTTCCCTCAAATCTTACTGAAAATGTGTGGATTTTAGGAGTGAGAAGCTAGGTTTTAGGTTGGAAAAGAAAAGATTGGTTTTGTCTCAAAAAATTACAGATCCAACTGCTCCATATTTATAGAATTTACTTGATGAGATCGATCTGCATTGGGTAGAGATCGATCCGATCCTCTTAAAATCCCTCTTTTCATGAAATTTGAAGGTAGGAGATCAATCTGTCGAGGCGTGAGATCGATCTGCTTCAAATAGAAGGTTAAGGAGATCAATCTGTTCTTGGGGAAGATCGATTTGCATTTTACAAAAGGTTCAAAAGATTGATCTGGTCTTAGGGGAGATCGATCTGTATTTTACAGAATGCTTAGGAGATCGATTTGGCTCCATTGGAGATCGATCTGTCTTATTCCATAGCTTAGAATAAGAGCATTTTGGCTCTTTCAGATCGATCTCTCATCCTATGAGATCGATCTGGCCTTCATATTTCCAGATTTTACTGCAGTTTTATGTAGGTACTTACACCAAAACAACTTCAATTTGCTGCCATAGTCATTTTCTTATCTGATAATCTTTGAAACTTGAAAATGGCATCCATTCCTACTTTATACCTATTAAAACTTGTGTGGAATCCTTGTATAACCAAAGGTATACGATATAAACCAAATGGAAGTGCATAACTTATGCAATCTTCCTTCCATTTTACCACACTACTCATTTTTCATTCTATTCACATTCTTCTCATGTTTAAGTCCATTTCCTCATATTCATACATAATGCAACTTGTACGTACAATCACAACTCTTATTACATGTGTGTACATTAAACTTATGGACTTACATTACATATACTTCACATTACAAGTATATCACCATACTTATGAATTCATTTACATAGATATACAAGGTTAAACTTATACGGGGTCTCACTTAAGTAAATGGCAATGTGTATGATTTAAGACATTGTTAGTGAATAAATGGTGAGATTTACCAAAGAGGGTAAAATGTAGATTAAGGCATTGGTAAATGCATGATGAATTATATTGACTAGTGAAGTCAAAATGCAAGTTAAGAGCGTTAACTCAAGTGATTTTGATGGATGAATTGCAGCTACCGAGGATACACCGGAGCAAGTCGAGATAAGGACGCGAGAAGCATAAAGGAAGAGAGTCGCACCCTGAGTAAGTCGAGGTAAGAGAATTCTGTGGACTCTTAGAGATATTTGTGCATAATTTGGGCGCTTAAATGCTTTGCTAGAATGCATGAGATATTAGGAAATGATATTAGGTGATTGAAGGGTAAAAAGTTGGGTGTTTGAGAAAAGTGCATGAAAATAAAAGCATAATGCTTTGGAAATCATGTTATATTGCTTTTTAGCAAATGATTGGTAGGTTGGCTAACATTTGAAATGTTTTGTAAAAGAAATTAGATGTTTTGGTTTGTTAACCATACTTTACAAAGAATTGAGCCACCTACATGGTTTTCTTGAGAATGAAAGCGTGCTAGAGTATGACTCACACGAGATTTGATGTGTTTTATACTCATGAGTGCTGGAGCTTAGCTCACACTAGTTTTCACATGGATTTCATGCTGGTTTTCGCATTGTGCTTGGAGCTTAGCTTGAACTAGATGCCCACCTTATTTGTTGTCGTGCTTAGAGCTTCGGGTAGACTGGGTGTCGCACCGATTAAATAGGCTCTCACGTGCATTTGTGATATTTTGACATGTTGATAGCTGTGTTAGGAGCTTCGGGTAGACAAGAGGTCGTACCAATTAAATAAGCTCACACGTGCATTTTGAGATATGGTGTGATATGATGTGTTAATGTAGGTCCACGGAGTATGTTGTACCGTGTTGAGATTGTGATATGCCATCTTCGGACGAGATCTGATATGGATCGAGCGGCAGGATTTGACCCACCTCCCGTGTGGAAGCAGATAGTGGTGATATCCCGCACACTTGATCCGTGTAGCTGGTATCACAGGTTATGGTCATAGTACTAGAGGTTATTTCCATTTATTGAATTACCTATCTCACATGTCTATTGGTTTGTGAATAAATCCATGTTTGAAATGATTTGTGGGTCAGGACAGTCCAAAAGAGGGGCTAATACCTGACAAGTGTTGAATTGTTTTGAGATATCGGTTGTTAATGGTTTCAAAGTGCACTGATGCATGATGTTTAATGCCATGCTTTTCTTATGAAATATGCATGATGATTAATGTCATGCTTTACTTATAAAATATGCATGATGGTTAATGTCATGCTTTGAATTGAATTGTGCACTGGATTTTAATAGCATGAATGCTTTATATACCATTAACTCTAGCATGAACTCATATTTTGAGAAAATGATTAAATGTATGCTTTGAGCATGGCATCACGATCACGTAGATAGTGCAGTATCTATATGTTCGCATGATTGCCTTACTGAGCGTGTGGTTTGCTCACCCCTCCTTATTTTCCCCCTCTCTACAGAGCTTTGAGTATAGATTGTAGGCGACTGGAGGCTATCCCTTTTGGTATCTACTGCATCCCATCACATAAGGTATACACACTTGGATTATTTTGTATCTAAAGTAGACATAGCACAGTAGCATCTTGTATGTAAACATTGGGGATGTAAAGCAATGTAAACACTTGTAAACAGTAACTCTGATGTACTTATGAAAATGTTTACTTCTAAAATTATATTGCAAATTAAATTTTTATGGATGGATGAGGTAGACATTGACACACAGCCCAACTGTTGAGAGGGTAGTTGTTCATGATCGAAGTAAAGGTATGGATGAATAAACAATTATATTTAAAAAGTGAAAATTTTGTACATATTTTGGTAAGTTTGAGGGTCGTGACAGAAGTTGGTATCAGAGCTTGAGTTGGTCTGACGTGTGTCGTTTCAAAAAAAACTTAATAAGTTGGAAAATTACATCCCCATGTTATTGTGCTTGTTTAGATACAAATTGTGTGTGTCGATGGGTTTGACTAAGAAATTGATGTGAATGTAGGGAATTGAGCATTATGCCTAATACCAGTCACGGTAGAGGGGCGAGAGCGCAAACTAGAGGCCGTAGAGGTAGGCCTGGGGGTCGTATTGAGCCAGAAACACACGAGGCACAGGAAGAGATTGAGGTGGAGGCTGAGGTTGAGCATGCTCCATAGGGTCCAGAGGAGAGGCTCGAGAGTACTGAGGCTCGCTTCGCCAGGATTGAGCAGAGCATAGAGATGATATTAGAGTTGGTCAACCAATCTTTACCTGGAGTTGGCGGTAGACAGAGTCTAGCTACACAGGGTGATGCCGAGCAGGCGGCAGTTCCTGAGGCATGGGCACAACCAGCCTAGAGACCTCAGACGATAGATACACCTACACCCCTACTTGCACAGGATATGCCTACACCTAGTGCTACAGCACAGGTCAGTAGAGGCTGGGGTTACGGTTGTGATTTGGATAGACTGCGACAGTTCTAAAAGTTTATACCATTGTCTTTTAGTGGAGTAAAGGACCCAGTAGTTGCAGAGGATTGGATCAATGAGATTGAAAAGCTATACGGGTTCTTTGAGTGCACCACTATCGAGATGGTAGCGTTTGCAGTTTTTATGCTGAAGGGATCAGCAGAACATTGGTGGAAGTCCATCAGGCCTATTTTGAGAGCTCGGCATATGGAGATTAGCTGGGATATATTTTTAGAAGCTTTTCGAAGATAATATGTCTCGGATACCGCACAGCGGAAGCTAAAAATGGTATTTTTGGGACTGACCCAAGGGAGTATGATAGTGGATGAGTATGAGACAGCCTTTATCTCCCTAGGCAGGTATGATCCCAATACGATGAGTAATGAGGCTGAGAAAATTCTGAAGTTTGTGGATGGACTGAGACTGACCATCAGGTTCAGATTGGTTCCCCTGGATATACCGACCTACGAGGAGGCAGTGCGCAGGGTGTAATTGTGCGAACAAGATGTTGATAGGATTGCCTTAGAGTTTGAGAAAGTCGGTAAAGTGAGGGACAGAGATAAGAAGAGACCAGTGATGGATATAGGCTTCAATTATAAGGGAACCAAGAGATTTTTTGGAAAGAGGCTGAGGATCGAGGAGATCTGGGAGAGAACAGTTAATCCTCCCATATATCTGGCTCTAGGTCCAGCGAAAGGAGTTGTGATTGGAGGGTCACGGCCTACTACGGAACAGTGTAGCAGGTACCATGGTACTCGACCATGCTATGGACATCCTGTTATATGCTTTAGATGTGGGAAACCAGGGCACATAATTAGAGATTGCCTAGAGATGACAGAGAGAGCCCCACAGAAGGGCAAGGAGCCAGAGAGAGCTCCAGTTGGAACAGTTACTTCGAGGAGGAGGGCTACAGCTGAAGAAAAGGGGAAGCAGGCAATGGGTGTGAGCAGAGGATGAGTGCACGCACTGGACCAGGACACTACAGATCAGTCTTCGGATGTGGTAAAAGAAACCATCCAAATCTTTGATTTAGAAGCATTTGTACTATTTGATCCTGGTGCCACGCATTCCTTTATATCGCCATCCTTTGCATATAAATTGTTGAAGTATGTAAAGCCCACACTGCTAGATAAAATGTTGATGATATATACCTATATGAATGATAGTCAGTTGACTGAGCATGTGTATAGAGATTGTAAGATGAGGATAGGAGATAAAGAAATGGCAGTCGATTTAATTTTATTAAATATGAGTGATTGTGATGTGATCCTAGGAATGGATTGGTTGGCTGCCAATCATGTTATTATGGATTGTCATACAAAAACTTTAATGTTTCCAAAGATAAACAACCTTGTTGTAAATTTGGTGAAATGAAATGAAAGAACATGTTATTGTAATTGAGAAGAGTATAACCTAATTACATGATATTCAAGAGATGAATTTATTTATCAATTACATATCTGTATGTGATGATTTGAGTTACTAACGATGGAAAGAATAATGTGAAGGGTTCATTGCTTATGTGATTGAGATGAATAAGGCACGTCCGAAATTGGGAGACATACCAGTGGTTAAGAAATTTTCAGATGTCTTTTCGGATGAATTACCAGGGTTACCTCTAGATAGGGAGATGGAATTTAGTATAGATTTGACACCTGGTACAGAGTCGATATCCAACCACCGTACAGAATGGCTCAAGTGGAGTTGGAGGAACTAAGAAAATAGCTGCAAGAGTTGCTGGAGAAGGGGTTCATCAGGCCAAGCGTCTCACCTTGGGAAGCACCGGTTCTGTTTGTAAGGAAGAATGATAGAAGCCTCCGACTGTGTATAGATTATCGGTTGTTGTATAGATTATCGGTTGTATAGTATCCCCTTCCACGCATCGATGACTTGTTTGATCAGCTTAAGGGAGCGCAGGTCTTTTCCAAGATAGATCTGAGATCTGGGTACCATCAGTTGAAGATATGGAGTGGAGATGTACCTAAGACAGCTTTTCGCACTCGGTATGGACATTATAAGTTTATAGTTATGCCATTCGGGTTGACGAATGCTCCCGCAGCTTTTATGTCGTTGATGAATGAGGTATTCCACCAGTATTTGGATTGATTTGTAATCGTGTTTATTGATGATATACTGGTGTACTCAAGGTCTAGAGAGGAGTATGAAAGGCATCTAAGGATAGTGCTACAAACCCTCTGAGAGAAGAAGTTGTCTATTAAACTCAGTAAGTGCAACTTTTAGTTGAAACATATCTCTTTTCTGGGTCACATAGTATCGAAGGATGGAGTGTCTATGGATCTATCAAAGATTGAGATAGTGGTATAGTGGCAGAGACCCCAGATAGTGACAGGATCAAAAGTTTCCTAAGTTTAGCTGGATATTATCAAAGGTTTATAGAAGGATTCTCGAGATTAGCTGCTCCTTTGACACGTCTCACGAGAAAGAATGTTGAATTTGTGTGGGACAATAAGTGTGAGGAAAGCTTTAAGGAGTTGAAAAGGAGATTAACCACAGCTCCGATCCTTACTATTCCTACTAGCTCAGGAGGTTTTTCGGTGTATACGGATGCTTCACACCAAGGACTAGGCTATGTATTGATGCAGGATGGGAAGGTAGTTGCATATGGATCAAGGCAGTTAAAGGATCATGAGAGGAACTACCCGACCCATGATTTAGAGTTGGCGACCGTAGTGTTTGCGTTGAAAATATGGCGCCACTACCTTTATGGTGAGAGATTTCAGGTTTACACCGATCATAAGAGCCTTAAGTACCTGTTCTTGCAGAAAGAGTTGAACATGAGACAGAGGAGATGGCTCAAGCTGTTAAAAGATTATGATTGTGAGATCCTGTACCACCCGGTTAAAGCAAATGTAGTTGCTGATGCATTGAGTAGGAAGCATCTCGGGTTGGTGTTATTCATGATGGTCAGGGAACACGAGCTGTTGGAACAGTTCAGGAACCTCAGTTTGGATATGACCCCTCCTGACGCTGATACTGGATTTATGATAGCTAGCATGCAGTTAGAACCAGATCTGGTGGATCGAATCCGATAGGCTCAACGAGTTGATCAGCAGTGCAGTGATACTGTCGAGCAGATATAGAGGGGTACAGAGACGGACTTTGAGTTGAGTTCTGATGGATTATTGAGGTTCAGGAGTAGGATATGTGTTCCTGATGATGTAGAGATCAGAAGGTTGATCTTGACAGAGGCTCACTCATCGAAGTATAGGATACATCCAGGGAGTACCAAGATGTATCAAAACCTTTGAAAAGTTTATTGGTGGTCTGGGATGAAAAAGCACATTGCTGAATATATTGCTAAGTGTCTCGTTTGTCAGCAGGTGAAGGTAGAGCATCAGAAGCCTACAGGATTATTGCAGCCTCTAGCAATATCGACTTGGAAGTGGGAGCATGTCACCATGGATTTTGTGATAGGATTACTGAGGACCCACAGAGGTCATGATTCCATATGGGTAATTGTGGATCGATTGACGAAATCAGCCCATTTTCTAGCTATAAGAGCTACCGATACTCTGAGCCAGTTAGCGAACTTGTATATGCATGAGATAGTGAGGCTACATGGAATTCTAGTGAGTGTTGTTTCTAATAGGGATGCCTGCTTCACTTCTCACTTCTGGGAACATTTTCAGGAAGCGATGGGGACCCAGTTGAGTTTTAACACCGCGTTTCATCCTCAGACAAATGGTCAGTCAGAGAGGATTATACAAACCCTAGAGGATATGTTGAGAGCGTGTGCATTGGATTTTGGAGGCTCCTGGGATGACCATTTGTCACTCGCAGAGTTTGCCTATAATAATAGTTTTCATACGAGTATCGAGATTGCACCATATGAGGCATTGTATGGGCGTAGATTTCATTCTCCTATTACATGGGAAGAGGTTGGTGACAGACAGATCTTTACTCCTTACTTGGTTAGACAAGCCTCTGAGGATGTCCAGTTGATTTGTGAGAGGTTAAGGACAGCTTAAGCCGATAAAGAGCTATGCTGACAAGAGACGGAGACCACTAGAGTTTAATGTGGGTGAATCAGTGTTTTTGAAGGTTTCTCCTTTGAAGGGAATTATGAGATTTGGTAAGAAGGGCAAGCTGAGCCCTAGATACATCGGACCCTTCGAGATTTTGGAGAGAGTGGGAGACAAGGCTTATAGGTTGGCATTGCCACCAGAGTTGGCAAGTGTACACAACGTCTTCCACGTATCCATGTTACGGAAGTATTACCCAGACCCGACACATGTGATAAGGTATGAGCCTTTGGAACTCAATGAAAGCATGACGTACATTGAAAAGTCGATTCGGATATTGGATAGAAAGGATAAAGTGTTGAGGACAAAGACAATTTTCTTGGTGAAAGTTCTTTGGCAACATCACACGGTGAAAGAGGTCACATGGGAATTGGAAAGTTTGATGCGGGAGAAGTATCCCGAGTTGTTCACAGAATGATTGGTTCCAATTTGGAGGACCAAATTTTCTAAGTGAGGGAGAATGTGAGACCCTGTATATGTATAATTGTAATATGTACATAGAAACGTAAATTGAGTTATACTATGAATTCATAAGTGAAGTATATGTGATGTAAGTCCATAAGTTAATGTATACACTTGTAATAAGAGTTGTGATTATACGTACAAGTTACATTATATAGGAATATGAAGAAATGGACTTAAACATGAGAAGAATGTGAGTAGAATGGATTATGAGTAGTATGGTAAAAATGGAAGGAAGATTTGCATAAGTTGTGCACTTCCATTTGGTTTATATCATGTACATTGGGATATACAAAGATTCTACACAAGTTTTAATGTGTATGAAGTATTATGGGATGTCATTTTCAAGCTTCAAAGATGATTGGGTGAGAAAATGACTATGGCAGCAAATTAAAGTTGTTTTGGTGTAAGTACCTGTAAAAAACTGCAGTAAGATCTGGAAATATGAAGGCCAGATCGATCTCATAGGATGAGAGATCGATCTGAAAGAGCCAAAATACTCTTATTTTGAGCTATGGAACAGGACAGATCGATCTCCAAGGGAGCCAAATCGATCTCCTAACACATTTTGTAAAATGTAGATCGATCCTTAATGGAACAGATCGATCTCTTTAGCTCTCGGGTTGGAAGCAGATCGATCTCCCCTAAGACCAGATCGATCTCCTTAACTTTCTTTTTGAAGCAGATCGATCTTCCCTACTCGACAGATCGATCTCCTACCTCAAATTGCCGTGAAAAAAGAGAGATTTTAATAGGACAAGATCGATCTCTACCCAATGCAGATCGATCTCATCAAGCAAATTCCATAGATATGGAGCAGTTGGATCTGTAATTTTTCGAGACAAAACCAATCTTTTCCATTTCCAACCAAAAACCTAGATTCTACTCTCTAAATCTAACCATTTTCAAGAAGATTTGAGCAAAGACTATTAAAGGCAAAGTTGTTCACATCAAAGAGAAGAACAACATAGTTTGGAGGCATTTTTCCATTTGTTGGATTGAAGGAATAAGGGGCTTTTCTATTTGGAACAAAGAGGAAATTCAAAGATGTGAGTTTCTAAAGCACCAACTTAAGTACATTATTAAGCTATTGATGTTTGGGGTTGATTAGGGTGCTTAATATTGTTAGAAACTATCTAAAATGCATTGGAATGACTATGACCTAGAAATGGTCTAGTGTGAGAAAGTGGAATGTATTGAGGTTAATGAGGAATGGGATATCTTGAGGTGATAATGGTGTTATAAGAATGATTTAAGATATTGTTAGTGAATAAATGGTGAGATTTACCAAAAGGGGTAAAATGTAGATTAAGGCATTCGTAAATGCATAGATGAATTATATTGACTAGTGAAGTCAAAATGCGAGTTAAGAGCATTAACTCAAGTGATTTTGATGGATGAATTGCAGCTCCCGAGGATACACCGGAGCAAGTCGAGATAAGGACGCGAGAAGCGTAAAGGAAGAGAGTCGCACCCCGAGTAAATCGAGGTAAGGGAATTCTGTGGACTCTTAGAGATATCAGTACGTAATTTGGGCGCTTAAATTCTTTGCTAGAATGCATGAGATATTAGGAAATGATATTGGGTGATTGAAGGGTAAAAAGTTGGGTGTTTGAGAAAAGTGCATGAAAATAAAAGCATAATGCTTTGGAAAATCATGTTGTATTGCTTTTTAGCAAATGATTGGTAGGTTGGCTAACATTTGAAATGTTTTGGTTTGTTAACCATACTTTACAAAGAATTGAGCCACCTACATGGTTTTCGTGAGAATGAAAGCATGCTAGAGTATGACTCGCCCGAGATTTGATGTGTTTTATATGCATGAGTGTTGGAGCTTAGCTCCAACTGGTTTTCACATGGATTTCATACTGGTTTTGGTATTGTTCTTGGAGCTTAGCTCCCACTAGATGCCCACCTTATTTGTTGTCGTCCTTGGAGTTTCGAGTAGACTGGGTGTCGCACCGATTAAATAGGCTCGCTCGTGCATTTGTGATATTTTGACATGTTGATAGCCATGTTAGGAGCTTCGGGTAGATAAGAGGTCGTACCGATTAAATAGGCTCACACGTTCGTTTTGAGATGTGGCGTGATATGATGTGTTGATGTGGGTCCACAGAGTACGTTGTACCGTGCATGTAGCATGGAGTACGTTGTACCGTGTTGAGATTGTGATATGCCGTCTTCGGACGAGATCTACTATGGACCGACGGGCAGGATTTGACCCACCTCCCGTGTGAAAGCAGATAGTGGTGATATCCTGCACACCTAATCCGTGTAGCCGGTATCACAGGTTATGGTCATAGTCCTAGAGGTTATTTCCTTTATTGAATTGCCTATCTCACATGTCTATTGCTTTGTGAATAAATCCATGATTGAAATGATTTGTAGGTCAGGACAGTCAGAGGGAGGGGCTGAGACCTGACAAGATTGAATTGTTTTGAGATATCGATTGTTAATGGTTTCAAAGTGCATTGATACATGATGTTTAATGCCATGCCTTACTTATGAAATATGCATGATGATTAATGTCATGCTTTACTTATAAAATATGCATGATGGTTAATGCCATGCTTTGAATTGAATTGTGCACTGGATTTTAATAGCATGAATGCTTTACATACCATTAACACCAGCATGAACTCATATTTTGAGAAAATGATGAAATGTATGCTTTAAGCATGGTATCACGACCACGTAGATAGTACAGTATCTATCTGTTCGCATGATTGCCTTACTGAGCATGTGGTTTGCTCACCCCCCCTTTTTTCCCCTTTCTACAGAGCTTTGAGTATAGATTGTAGGCGACTGGAGGCAAACCCTCTTGGTATCCGCTATATCCCATCACATAAGGTATACACACTTGGATTATTTAGTATCTAAACTAGACATAGCATAGTAGCATCTTGTATGTAAACATTGGGGATGTAAAGCAATATAAACACTTGTAAACAGTAACTCTGATGTATTTATGAAAGTGTTTACTTCTAAAATTATATTGCAAATTAAATTGTTATGGATGGATGAGGTAGACATTGACACACAACCCAACTGTTAAGAGGGTAGTTGTTCACGATCGAAGTAAAGGTATGGATGAATAAACAATTATATTTAAAAAGCGAAAAATTTGTACATATTTTGGTAAGTTTGAGGGTCGTGACACGCGACCTCTAGCATGCACGTCTAGCTATGCGATTAGGTCCTCTCACGTGTGGCTAGTTACATGATTAAGGCCTCTTGCGCATGCAACTATTTGGTACTCTCACGCGCATGGTTGGATAAGAAACTAGGTTTTCGTCACACACAGCTAGTGCGCGACTAGGTCCTCTTGTGCGCTGCTGGTGCCCAATTAAGACTCTCACACCCGCGGTTGGGTACGTAACTAAGGCCTCTACCGTACGCATCCTCGCTCCAAGGGCCTTGTTGCGTAAAATTGTCATCGCTGGACCATTTCACTTAAGACTTTGCAGTTGGAATTTTGCCGCCCAAAACTATGTCACTGAGTTTTTAGTCGAGTATTCTATTGGGTCTTTTGCAAGGCTCTCTGCAGGATCTTTTACAGGGTATAGACTGTCGATGAGTCTTCCGCTAGGTTAGCTGCAAGGTCGGTTGTAGGATCTAGCACAGATAGACTTGGCAATTTGTTCTTACAATTCGTGTGCATATAATGTAAAATCATGTTTGCGTCATGTAAAACACGAATGGAAAACACAAGACTTTATTTTTTTAGCTTTTACCATATTTATATACATTTTTTACCTAATTTTAACTGGTCACTATCATGTCTTCTATTCGTGTAGTTTTCGTGTCGTGTATTCGTGTCGTATCTCGTGTCTAGGATTGCTAATAGCCACAGAGTATACCTGAGGGTCTATCACAAGATTAGTCGTGAGGCTTACCATCCCTAGCCATCTTCTCTAATTGTGTGGTAGATTCACTTGTCGAAGAGCTTCTTTGACTAGGGTTTAAACTAGGCTTTTAATTCGATTCCCACAGACAATGCCAATTTTTCTTGCCTATTTACAACAATGAATTTTGATGACTTAAGAATCTCGATATTCAAGCTAGCCTATTTCCATGAACTCTACAAGATAGAAAACGGTTAGAGGGGCACAGAGGCTTTCTCCTATAAGCACACTTCGATACTTAAGTCAAACTGGATTTTCGCAGAGTTTTAGTGAGAAAAAAGAGTTTAGATTGTAAAGATGATACTTGTCACCTATTTATAGGATTTTATTTGGCGTATAATTCCCATTAACACCCACAGCATAAATGATCTCATAGTGGATCTTTTATGATGCTTCTCAGTCTTCCTTCCTCTTCGGCTCAGTCTATCTTTAGGCCTAATAACTTTTAGTTTAACTCTTATCAAGGCTCAATAACTTTTTATATCACACTCTTCGGGATTATTTTTTAAAAAACTCAAAACATAATTATTAGTGGCATGTGTAATAAATGATCTTGTGTTTCTTATTAAAAGAAAAGGGACAAACTCCAAGGCATAGCTAAGTGGGGACCACTAAAAGAGTTGGTAAATGGGGAATGACTCTAGTATTTGAGTTTGAATCATATTGAATTTGAATTATTTTCTAATTGATATGTTTTGGATTGAAATAATTCAAGTTCAAATTATTTTAAGTTCAAATCATTTTAATTTTCAAATCTTTTTAATTTAAATCAGGTTTGAATTCAAATTAATCAAATTATTTTTTTGTTAATTTTATGAAAAATATAATTATTTTAGCTTTTTTATTTAAGTTCATGACTGAGTTCAAGTTCACCATTTTTGATACATTGAAGTTTAAAGCTGTTTAAAGATTTAAGCAATTTCAATTTTTAATTTTATCACATTTGAATCTCAAATTTTTTTATCAAATTAAATTCGAACATATTTTTTTAATTTAACATTCAATTTACCACCTCAAATAGTAAGTGCATATTTTTGAATATTCATTCAAGGAGTTTAAGATCAAATTTAAAATCCTTTTTCTCAAATAAAATGAAATAAAACAAAACAAAATACAAAATAACAGCAAGTAAAATCAAAATTTAAGTTCGTTGGAATGAAGAGGAAAAAACTTGATATATTAAATCCTTATCATCATCATCATTAGAGCCTTTATCCTAATACGGGGTTAGGCTATATGAACCAACATACAAATTCATGCTTTGTTGTCAGCATAAATGCTCCTCCTTCATTCATTCCTATCTAATGCAATATGTTCTTTCAACTCTCATTCCGTCATATCTTTTCAGATTACTTCTTTCCAAGTCTTTTTTGGTCTTCCCCTAGCCTTGACCCTTTTTACATCACTCATAACCTCCACTCTTCTAATTGGAGCGTCCACAGGTCTACGTCGTATATGTCCAAACCAACTTAAACGACTTTCACTCATCTTGTCTTCGATAAGTGCCACTCAACATTTTTGCGAATGTCTTCATTTTTCATTCTATCTTTTCCTATATATCCACACATCCATTGTAGCATTCACATTTCAGCTACACTCATCTTTTTTTGTATGCACTCCATTAGTTACCCAACATTCACTATCATAGAGTGATATAGGTCTAATAACTGTCCTATAAAACTTACCTTGCAACCTTATAGGAATTCCTTTGTCACACAACACACTTGTAGCACTTCTCCACTTTCTCCAACCAGCCTGTATCCTATGGGTCACATCACCATTAATCTCTCCATCCATCTAAACGATCAACCCTAATATCTAAAATGATGATCCTGCTTAGGAATCGTCACCCCATTTAACATCACTATATTTCTATCTTCTTCTCTGTTTGGATTGGATTTACACCTCATGTATTTAGTTTTTGTTCTGCTTAATCTAAATCTTCTTGACTCTAACATCTGTCTCCACAATTCTAACTTAGTATTAACTTTCACTTTAATCTCAGCACATAAAACAATATCATCTGCAAGTATCATACACCAAGGTCCATTATCATGGATGGATTTTGTCAACTTGTCCTTTACTATAGCGAACAAAAACAGACTTTACGCCGACCTTTGAGGTAGCCCTACTGTGATAGAAAATCCACTTGTTTGCCCTCTACACGTCCTCACATGTGTTCTTCCATCTCCATAAATGTCCTTAATTATTTCAATATATTTTCAAAGGAACTCTTTTATTCATTAAAGACCACTATAACACCTCCTTAAGTATTTTTTTTAATATGTTTTCTCCAAATCTATAAAAACCATATGAAAATCTTTCCCTTGTACTAAAAAACGTTCCACAAGTTGTCTAAGCAAGTATGTCGCTTCCATAGTTGACTGATCAGGCATAAAACCAAATTAGTTCTCCTATATCTGTATAGGCTTCCTTAATCTTGGTTCTATCACTCTTTACCATAATTTCATCATGTGACTCATTAGTTTTATGCCTCGATAATTGGAACAACTTTGAATATCTCTCATGTTCTTATAGAGAGATACCAGCATTCTTTCTTCATTCTTCAAGCATCTTGTTAGTGCACTAAATCTTATTAAAAGATTTGTCAACCACCTAACTCCGACCTCTCCAAGACATTTCCAAACTTCAATAGGAATGTCATCAGGCCAAACAGCTTTCGTTGTCTTCATACTCTTTAGTGCCTCATTTACCTCTATCTCTTTGATTATGTGCATAAAACATCGGTTCAAATCCTCAGGAAGTACTGAGATATTGTCCACAGTTTGACTTTGTACGATGTTGAATAACTTGTTGAAATAATCACGCCACCTTTATTTAATATCATTGTCCTTAACTAAAGTTCTTTGGTGTTCATCATTTATACATTTCACCTTTCCTAAGTCCCTACTCCTTCTCTTTCTTACTCTCGCTAATCTATATCTCTTTCTTTCACTCCTTTGTACCCAACTTGTTATAAATCTCTTTAACAACCTTCGTCTTAGTTTCTGCCACCACCCTCTTTGCCTCTTTCCTAGCTAACTTGTATTTTGTAAAGCTCTATTCGGTGTTTTTTATCTTCAGAGCCCTGTAACAATCTTTTCTTAGTCTTTATAGTTTCCTTAACTGATTCAGTCCACCATGTTGCATCATTTTCGATCGATACTTTTCCATTTAATACTCCTAGTATCTCCTTACCCACCTCCCGAATGTGTTTTGTTATTTTGTTCCACATTGTATTCGAGCTCTCTTCTATTGTCCTATCTTCTTTCTGGTTCCAACTACTTCTACATATTTCACAACAATCTTCTTTTAGCTTCCATCATCGAATCCTTGTGGCTCTTTTTTATTGGTTCTGACGATGTCGTTTATGAATTTTTAGGTCTAGTACTAATAGTCTAGACAACTGCAAAATAACATTCAAAATGTCCCTTTCTAGAACTAGTTTAACCAGAATAATTATATCATCTTGTCCCTTAACTTGTACAATATCCTTTCATATTCTTTGTCTATGATGATATCTACACTGTTTCGATCTCTATCATTTCCTATATACCAAAACTTATACTGCCAATGTGCTATCTCCCTAGCCTTCCCCCAACCCATTTGGTCTCCTGGAGACATAAGATATTAACCCTCCTCCTACACATAACCTTACAAATCTTCACTAACTGTAAGACCCACTTTTATTATCTGTTGATGTATTTCCTTATGATTCATGTGATGTACATTTTCATATATTCAATGAATCATAAGAAGAGCTTTGACTGAAATACAATTTGCAAGTAGAATAAAAATGAAATCTCGGTAAACGTCGGAAGTAGCCAAATACGGATCGAAAATGAAGTTTACCGAAAATACGAAATTAAATAAGAAAAGATGGTGGATGTATGAAGGAAAGTTAGGTTAATTTGGTTTCGAAACAAGTGCAGGGGTAAAACGGTCAAAAGACCAAAATTCGGGATAAATTCGATAAGAAAAATTTAATTAAAAATAAGGATTTAGAATATCTTGATCAATAATGAGGAAATTATATAATTTTGAGTCCAATTGATCAAGATCCGAAATTTTTAAAAATACCGAAAAGTCACCCGGGACAATATCTCAAAAATACGGAGAAATTATACCGAAAAAATAATTAAAAATATAATAAACAAATTAAATTAAATTAAATTTATTTATTTGGAATAAAATAATAGAATTGTAGATATTTTCAGATTATTTTAGACTATTTTAATGAATATTTTAATAATAAAACAAATTGTTAAATAATAATAATAATAAAAAAAAAGCTGAAAATCGAAAAACTCGGGAGAACCCGAAAAACAGAAACCGAAAATGACCCGCGAGAACCGACGAGCCCGAGGAGACACCGGCGATCCTTGACCGCCGACGAGCAACCGAGGAGGAAGAGGAGAGGCCGACGATCACGTGGACACCGGAGACGCGCCGTTAGGTGACCGGAGGACGCCGATCGGAGCGAAGGAAAACCGAGGGAGAAATGGGTCAATTCCCGGCGAACCACCGTGACTGGGCTTGAACGAAAGCCACCGACGTGTTCAGGGGGAGGAGCCGGTTCTTTTGAGACCGGTATCGACCGGTAAGACCGTCGGAAACACCGGCGACGGCAAAGTGACAGAAACGGCACCGTTTGGCCGAAAGGAAAGGGAAGGAAAAGGAGGGAAAAGGAAGGAAAGAGGAAAGGAAAAGAAAAGAAAAGAAAAGAAAAGAAAGGAAAAAGGGGAAAGGAAAGAAAATTTACCGGGGACCACTCGAGATTCGGGTAAGTTGACCGAGGGTCGAGATTGACCTAAGGGTAAATTTTCGGGAATTTATTTAATATTATTTTAATGGAAAGTAACCCGAATTTACCTAACTGTGCAGCTTTACGGCA
This sequence comes from Firmiana major, assembly GCA_033439115.1. NCBI lineage: Eukaryota > Viridiplantae > Streptophyta > Magnoliopsida > Malvales > Malvaceae > Firmiana > Firmiana major. The sequence goes on along the minus strand of CM065896.1, from coordinate 58,492,166 downwards.
GAGACCGAACGAGAGCCGATTGAGCTCTGACTTTCGTACCCCGCATCGTATCGGGTAAGTACATTTTAATTTCGGCAATATGAGTTCTTTAATATAGAGCTTTGATTTTTTTTACGGAATTATGGATTAATTTCATATAGAAAGGAATATTTTTCGGAATTGTAATGTAATTGCCATAAATGGTATACGGGTTATCCAATGAGTTTGGAACGAAGCCCGATAATTATCGGTAAGCTGCATGAGTCTGGTATACCCGAAAAAGGGAATTAATAAAAATAAAAGGGCTGAAAATGGGTCGAGACCAATAAGGTAGATACGGCCCAATACCTTAAAGTTGGTCAGTAAATGCGATATACTGATCAAGATAATTGAATTGACCTCAACTGTGTGGTTATATGCAGTTACGTACCTTTGGTTGGCGCGCATTTGGACTGAGAGATTCGGTATCATCGAGACAGGTTAAGTCTGCGCGCGATTCCAAGTAAGGGAATTTTGTAGGTGCATAGAGATACCTATACGTAATTTTGAGGGGATTTATAGGGTCTAGAATTTCTTAAACTATCTAGAAACGAAATAATAATTTTACGAAAATCGGGGCATAGGTGAATAAAGAAAAAGATGATTTTGCCCCTGGGAGTAAAATTTACAAAAAGGGTAGTAAGGCAGATAAATTGCATGATTATCATGTTTTAATGTTTTATATGATTATATTGCTTTGATTTAAGCAAATATGCACATAGGTTGGCTATTGATTTCATGAAATATACGAAAGGGTATCGGTTTGTACCGATTACTATTTTAAAAAGATGTTTTATCAAAATTTAGCCACTTATCATATTTATACAAGTAAAAAGAGTGCTAGAGTCTTACTCGCACTCAAGTTTACTGATTTATTTCTCATAAAAAGTCGTACTGGAGCATTGCTTGTACGAGAAATTTGTGTGTGCACAAAACCGTGCTGGAGCTTCGCTCGCACGAGATTTTAGATATCATGATATGCATAGCGTGGTGCTGGAGCTTCGCTCGCACTAGACGTGAGTTGACATGCATATAGTCGTGCGGAAGCCTCCTGTAGACTGTCACAGAGAGTTGAGATGCTCGCACGTATACTTTGAGACATGGGTTGGTTATCGACATAGTATTGGGGTGGATAAGACCTACGGCAGGCACCCCCAGACTATGATATGGGTCCACGGAGTACGATGTACCGTGTATGTCATACGGAGTACGTTGTACCGTTGATAATTCTATATTTTTAGAATTATTTGTGCTTAATTTCCTAATTATTTATTTAAATCCCCAATTTATTTTGTTAATTATCCCCTTTATTTAATAAAAATTCTCATGTTTGCAGATAAATCAAATCCGGATGAATTTTGAATATTTCAGTAGAAAATGGACCGGAATTGGGCTAAAATCGAGATTGAGCCACGTGGACAACACGAGTCATACCACCAAGCACATCCAATTGGACAAGAAGACCGATGACATGGACATATCTTTTCAAGGAGCCAATGGTGTGAAGACAAGTGGCCAAAAAAAAAATGCCAACTCATCAAGGATGTGAAAATTACCATTTTACCCCTAGTGTGTTTATAAATAGGAAAAGATGACAATTGAAAAGGATGTAATTTTAGGAGTAGAAGTTAAAGTAATTTAGGAGTAGGAGTAGTGTAAGATAGTTAGGAGTAGTGTTAGGATAGTTTGATTTTTTTTTCAAGCTCCTCTTTTCCGTTTAACTCCCATTTATTTTTACTATTCACAACAATCTCCATTGTCATTTCTACAAGCTTTTTATTATAGTTTTTAGTTACCCTTTCCATCATTTTCACTCTTCTCGGTTTGTTTATAGTTGCTTATCTCTGTATGTTCATGTCCTTCTGTTCATTTGCTTATTGTTGAGCAGTTTCCATTCACAGCATTAGAGCTTCACGAGTGATCGGGGAGAACATCACATTTCCTGCTCTGTTCTCCCCTGTCCTAAGCATGGTGGCAGTGGATATCCATGCATTGATAACGTCACAAGCAGGGGACTAACTGTGAGCAACCTAGCAGCAGGAACAGCAGCAGCGGACGTGCTGGCTAGCTGGGCAGGACAGCAGCTGGGAGTAGCCTGGAACCGAGGGGATCCCGTGACCTGCAACCAAAACAGAGCCGACCAGGACGTGCAGCAGTGGGCAAGACAACGCCTGGAGAAGGAAACGTGCACGGTTATGCATGGAGCTGGTAGTGGGCAGCAGGCTTGGACAGGACCGAGCAAAGCTGGAACCGAGACCTGGACAGCAGCTGGAAATGTGGAAGAATGCAGGACCGTGCAGCAGAGCAGACCGAGAGAAGCTGCGTCACGCGTAGCACCTGGGCAGCGAATGGAAACGTGTAGATCATGCCTGGCAGCAGAAGCATGGGCAGAGAAGAAGGAGGTGCATGAAACCGAGGTAGAGTTGGTAGCCTGGCAGAACCGAAACCCGTGAGCAATCAGCTGGGCAGATCTCACCAACCCGAGCTTACCTGGAAAACCAAATTGCAAATGATGCTTGAACAGTGTTTTGGTGGGAAAGTTACTATTTGTTTAAAATCTTTAGGCCATGTTTGGTTGCTTATTTAGGGATTAATGCATTTTTCATATAGTTAGTGTTAGATTAGTTTTTAAGATTAGTTAGATGATGTAATTAGTTTAGTTAATAGTTTTAATTATGTATTTAGATGTAGTCAATCATGTGTAGTTAGTTAATTTAGATTTAATTAGTTTCTAAGTAATTTTAATCTAGCATTAGGAATAGTTTAATTTGCAATTAGTTTAATTACATGCATTTTTTAGGTTAGTTAGATTTTAGTTTAATTAATCATGTCTTTTCATTTATTTTGCATTTTATTTTAATTTGGTTAATTAGTTTTAATTGTTTTAATTTCTTTTGCAGGTTTTCGATTTTAAGTGCTTGGAATTTTGTAAGTACTCTGAGCTCGGTTTTAGTTACTTATTTTATAGTTTTATTATTTTCTTGCTTTTGGTATTTTCAATTCTAGATTAGTTGATCACCTTTGAAAATTCATAAATTTGCTAGGATATACTTAGGATAAAAGTAACCGGTAGTTAATTAGGCTAACAACTTCTCTGAGGGACGATAACTCGGGACTCAAAATCCCATTATTACTTGGACGACCCGTGCACTTGCGGTAGATACCCTTTGGGCTCATCAACCGTGCAGTCATGATGACTCTATGATGTTACTTGCTATTCTGGCGGGTAGGAATTGACCCCACCTCCCGTTGCAGTTGTGATACCCAGCGCACCGAGATCCGTGTAGCCTGGGATCACAGGGATAAAATATGGTCATAGTCCTCGATTTTCATACAGTAACCTACATGCCTCACATGATATCATACGGTCTAGATAGACCAAGACAAACCCGAAGGAGGGGTAATGTCCCAATTTATGTTTTTTAAAAGAGATGTGATTTAATGAATCAAGGTATTCCCGAGTGATGGGTTTAGCCTTGATGTGATGAGTTTATGATTAAACAAATAAGTTTTAAAGTGAAGAGTTTATAATGAAATTAATAAGTTTTAATGTGACGAGCATGAGATGTCATACATGATGATTTTTTCATGTTGATTTTATATGTCAATTTCATGATTTCTCTTATATGATATACATACATATGGCATCGTTTTAGTCATATCTCATGCTCCAAATATAAACAATTTTATATCATGATATTATCAGCACGTAGATAGTGTAGTTATCTACCTACTTACATTATTGCCTTACTGAGCTGTTTATGCTCACCCTTTCATTTTTCACCCTCCACAGAGCATCTACAGTAGTCGAGAGCGGATAGAGACTGCATCCCAGGTTTTTCGCTGCTCCCATCGCGAATCAGGTATACACATCATACAGTTTTGTATCTAAACAATTAATAGCACAGTATTGTAACGAATATAATTATGGGGGATGTAAATATATGGAAACATATGTACATACAGTTGTATAATATATGTACTTATTATTACACTATCTGAAATTTTAACCTTATTACCATGGTAAGAAAGATGTGATCAATTGAGATAAGAGTTGGGATTATTACTGACTCATAGCCCAACTCGTTAAAAATGGAATTGTCACGAAGAGGTGAGAAGTATAGAAAAATCGAAAAATTTGTAGTGATTTTGTTAGAACGGGTCATGACACTAACTTACCATTAAGTGTATCTATATTTTAAGATCCTAACCTAAGTTTATAATTATGGACTAACTCATTATCCACCCTCATCCATTATGGTGTAAGAACATTTACCTATTGGATATCACATCCAGGCGTTGATGTGACATGTCGCTTCCATACGACCACCTAACAACCCTTGTACATTTTTCATTACACCTGAATTCCAATGCAGCACAACAATGAATAGAGAATGCCCCGACAAATTTTATATATTAGTTTATCTTATAAAAATTAGACATTTTAAATGATTAATTTTTCGAACCAACCGTAAACCCTCTTTTTTTATCTGAACTTAGATCAACTATATTCAGCACAAACGAAGTTAGTTAATTTATATATTAAATCCTAAAACGAAAAAAAGTTGATAAACTTGTAGTTAATATTGCCAAGTCCGAACTTAATTTAGTTTCTAAATTATAACTAATCCACATGTAATAACAGTATATCTACAAGTAGCTTTGGAAATTATTCCACGCAATGCGATTGCGAAAAGAAAAGGTAGAGAATAGAAACAGAAAACCAATACATATATAACAGCCGGAAGCTGTATAATCGTTAAATTCACTTTCAGCGATTAGGTTAACAGCTTCTTCATCCTTGCTCCTTAACAGTCTATTTGTCATTTACACAAGTGAAAGCTGGAATTTTTGCAAACTCTTTTTTTTATTATTATTAACTATAAATCTTAACTCTTACAAAAAGGAATTTACTTCATAACCTTTCCAACCCTCTCTGACACCGGCTTCTCTAACCCTCTTCACCCACTTTTCTCAGAAGCAGAAGCTTTACCGAAGGAAGTGAAGTTCAGTCTGCAAATCACAAAGGAAATACGAATCTAAATTGTATGCCAAGGCAAACAACTAATCCTAATACCTTTACTGAGTAGCTTTACTAAACAAAGTAATTGAGTTTACCTTATTAGCGGCTTCCTCTGGACCACAGGCACAGAAGGGATTGACACCGATGCAGTAAGCTCCACAGGCTATACATGAAAACTAGTAACAGTTAGTCAGAATTGCTCCATCCTTTGTAAGAACAAACATAGCTAAATTCCCAGATTCTCAAAGATATAAAGAAGTATTCAAGCACAAAAAAAATGGTAGAGTCTAGAAATTAGTGTCTCCTTGAGTACCATGCTAAAAGGTTTTATTATCACAAATGGAAGAACTTTGTCTTTCAGGCACAATGGTAGACTTGACCTTACCTAATCATACAGAACTGTTCCCAAAAACAAGAGGCAGAGCTCAAGTAAATTTAAGGAAAAAAAGAACCATAACTGGGATATCTCACAATGTAATAAAAGCAAGAAATAATAAAGCTTCTAGAAACAACAGACAAGGATAGCAGAAACAACCTCTAACTCCTCCATACCACTGGTGGAAATACCAGCTCCGTTGTTTGATAGTACTGAGGCAGCTCCTGCAGAATCTGACATTGAAGACTCCACAGGACCACTCTTAGCGTTCCCTACATATCTGACCTGGTTCCTAAGTTCTAAATCATCTTCAAGCTCTTCAAGTTCCTGCAGAAAAGCTTGATGGGGAACATATGGACCGGACATTATTTTCTCAATAGCCAACTTCTCTGCCTCTTTAGAGCTTGATGCATCAGCAATCACAAGACCCTTACCCGGAGGAATACAACCAGTTGATCCATCAACCTCACAGTTATGAAAAGAAAGTTCTTCCACACATCTTGAATTTATTAAGCCATTTGTTACATTGCTCCCAGCTTTTTCCATCGTTGGTTCGACCGATCCCATTGCATCTGAACGGTCACCCTTTGAGGAACAAGAACTCATATTGCTAACAGGACTACCCATGTGAACTTCTGGACTAGAGGAAGGCACAGCAGTAATATATTTTCCATTTTTCAATAGAGCATCTGCATTATCATCAACCCTCTTCCTCTTCTTTCCATCATACTGTCCATCTGAAACTCCTTTAACTTCACCCAACTTGTCTGATCCAGCATGGCCAGAAACTTTTGTATCTGATACCCTCCTATCCCAGGTTACTTTAGATGGACGGGAAGGTCGGACACCACCAGGAAATACAAAGCTAGGTATGTTCCTACGTTTTACATGGCTTAAACGGATTTCCATTCCAGGCTTCCACAATGTGTACATATTAACAGAGTGTTTAAACTCCTCAACAGTTAACCTTATATCAAATTGTTCGCCTTCACTTACCGGAACTCCTCCTTGTCTGCGTTGCAAACCCATAAAGTAACTGCAATGAAAGGGCCTAGATTTGTCTTGAAAATCGCCAGGATGTGGGTGGCACTGAAGCATGTTATATGTGTGCCTTTCAATCTAGATTTACAAAATAAACAATTAAAAATTGTTATTATGATAGGTTATAAGTACAAAAAAGAAAATAACGGGTAGGGCATAGCAAACAACTTCAGTGTCCATTTCTAAGACGTGTGGGGAAATTTTCAAAAGGATGTATCTAAAACTCCAGTCTTATGTTCCTTCTTGTACCCAAAAAAATATTGTTTAAAAAAGGATATTCTCTTTCTTTACCTTCAATGTGAGTTGACGGAGACGGGACTCAACCCAGCCTTTCCACTTTCTTAAATCATCTTCATTTTCTGCAGATACATCTATTTGTAGATAATTCTTGTATGCTTCAAAGAAAGCATAAGGCTCAAAAAGGGTATCCCAATCAGCCCTGTTTGCCTCCATAGCCTACAAGCACTAACAAACGTTAAAAACAAATTCAAAGACGCTTATACACTACAGCTTGAAAATTTGTGTAAGCTTTTGTTTGCTTTTAGGATTTATTGGCGAAATAATAGACTACTTCGAGGGGGAAGGTCTTATGAAAGTAAAACAAAAAACAGGCAAGAGATTTGACATGAACCACAAGACCATACCTCACAAATTTCACTACCTCTCTGAAATTCATCTGTCATGATTCGCAATGTGCTTGATGACACATTGTAACTAGAATTCATGGAAGGATACGCAGGAGTAATTATAGGCATTAAATGATATCTATCTTTTGGATATTTTCGGGGATCCCAAACTTGAAGACCAAGAGATCCTTCCTCAATTGCACAAAGCATGACTGGATTTGGCCAACGCCATTGGGTATACACCCTAAAAAATCGAGAAACTAGCATATTGGGTAGAGCATTAGGGTATAGCTGGCATATACGAGCAACAAGCAGTGCCCAATTTATACCACCAAGAAAACCAGAAACCTGCCAAAAACAAACAGGATATCTTTTTTAGTCTTGGAAAGGAGATCCAGTGCATAATCTTGCCAATATGAAAAGCATCCCATACATTGGAATAAACACCACGACGTTTTGCCCAAAACCTCATGCATCTCAAAGTTGTCCGGAAATTCTGCAGGCCAAGTAACAGAAACATAATCAAAGTCAAGAATCTCTGGAGAAGAAAATAACTGTATGTATACAATTCAGGTGGTAGCCACAACCTGAATATTTGGAACCAATCGTAAAATTTGGTCAGTGACTCGGCAACCATTAAGACTACGAACTGTCTGCTCATCAGTATTTTGTAATATAGAGTCTTGCGAAATATCTAAGTCCTGCACCAGAAATTTACACAAGCTGAGTAAATTTTCAGATACATTTTAATTAAAAAGGATGTAAAGAAGTTTAAGAAAAGATAAGTTGCTATACAAATAATTAATGCACAAAACATCAACTCTCACTACGCCATAGCTAAAGCTTGGGTCAAAAAAAGATTTTTACCCTCCAAATACCTCAAAAAATGCACAGCTCTAACCATTTAAATATTATCAAATTCTTAAAAACGTTGCAATCTAATATTCAAACTCTGCCCATGCTTAATGCAGCCAATCCTATGTCCAAATAAAGAAGGAAGGTTGACGATAAGTTTGAAACAACAACTAAAAACTGTCCACCTTTTTTATGAGATGAACCATATATGAAATCCGTTGGAATATCCTCTACTTAGCAATGCGTTGCATCAAAACCCAGATGTAGTGAAAAAAATGCAATGCTTGCTAGGTTGTTGCCCAGAAGTGACGCACCACATCAATGCTTGGATGTGACGTCCAATAAGAAAACATTCCCACACCATAATGGACAGGGGTGAGTAAGGAAATTAGTCCTTTGGGTTAAGATCTTGATGAATATAGGTATGAAAGTTAGTGGAGATTTGTAAGGCTCTGTGTAGGAGATTCAATATCTTGCGTCTCCAGGAGACCAAATGGGTTAGGGAGATGAATAGAGAGATAGCACCTTGACAGTAAAAGCTTTGGTACACAAGGAAAAATAAGAGACTAAAATGGTGTAAGTATCGCCATAAACAAAAAAATATATCAAAAAGATGTTATATAGGTTAGGAGACAAGTGAGTAAGATTATTTTGGTTAAACTAGTTCTAAGAGGAGAGGTTTTGTATGTTATTAACGCATATGCATAACAAAAGAACTTGATAAGGCTAGTAAACGAAAGCTTTGGGAGGATTTATAGAAGGTAATAAAAGAAGTGCCTATAGAAGAAAACATTTTTATTGGTGGTGTCCTTAATGGCAATGTAAGTGTTGGTAGAGTGGGTTTTGAGAGCATACATGAGGGTTTTAGGAGATTTGTGAAGCTGTATAGGAGAATTAACATCTTGTGTCTCTAGGAGACCAAATAGGCTAAGAAAAAGACTAAAGAAATAGCACCTTAGCAATAAAAACTTTGGTACACAAGGAAAGATAGAAACTGAAATGGTGTAATTATCATCCTAGACAAAGTGTACCCAGCAACGCGCTACATCAGAATCCAAATGTGGTGAAAAGTATGCAAAGGTTGCTAATTCATCACCCGGAAGTGACGTGCCGCATCAATTCCTAGGTTTGTCAAATAGGCATAGGTTCCCACACCACAATGGATGAAGGTGAGGAAAGAAGTTAGTCCATAACCATAAGCTCAACTTAATGGAGATTTGTGAGGCTGTGTAGGAGGGTTAACATCTTGTGTCTCTAAGAGACTAAATGGATTAGAGAGAAGAATAGAGAGATGGCACCTTGGCAGTAAATGCTTAGGTACACAAGGAAAGATAAAGATTGAAATGGTGTAGGTATCATCATAGACAAAAAGTATCAAAAGGATGTTGTACAGGTTAGTAGACAATGGATAGGGTTATTTTGGTTAAGCTAGCTCTAAGAAGGGACCTTTTGAATGTTATTAACACATATGCATCACATATGGGACTTGATGAGGCTAATAAACGAAAGTTCTAAGAGGATTTAGATGGGTAATACAAGAAGGGCCTATAGAAGAAAACCTTTCTATTTGTGGTGACCTTAATGGTCATATAGGTCTAATGGAAAGGGTTTTGAGAGCATACATGAGGATTTTAGCTACAATGTAAGAAACGAGGATGGAGATGCTATCTTGAATTTTGTTTTATGCTACAACTTAACCTTAGTGAACACGCTATTTAGAAAGAGAGAACCTCACCTTATAACTTTTAAACATGAACCAAGCGCAAGTCAAATAGATTTCTTTTTAATTAGGAAGGATAGATGCAGATGTCTGGAGTGCATGGTTATCCTAGGTGAGTGTTACCACGCAACATAGACCGATAGTCCTAGACAGAAAGGAACTAAAAGGATTCGATGGTGGAAGCTAAAAGAAGATTGTCATGTAGTATGCATATATAATTGAATCCAAAAATAAGACTGAACAACAGAAGAGAACCCAAATATACAGTGGGAAAAGATGACAAAACACATTCGGAAAGTGGACAAGTAACTACCAAGAGTATCAAACAGAAGAGAACCGACTGGAAAGGGTGCAACATAGTGAAATGAATCAGTTAAAGAAGCCATAAAGGCTAAGCAACGTTGTTACAAGACTTTAAAGAAGAACAATACCAAAAAGAGTTTCACAAGATACAGGTTAACTAGGAAGGAGGTAAAAAGGGCAATGACAAAAGCTAAGGCAAAGGTTGTGAAAGAGATCAATAACAAGTTAGACACAAAAGATGGAGAAATATATATATATATATATATATATAGATTGGCATAAGTAAGAGAGAGAAGGTGTCACGATCTAAGAATTGTAATATGTATCAAGGATGAATACCAAATAACCTTAACAAAAGATAATGACATTAAGGAAAGGTGGGGTGATTATTTCAACAAATTATTTAACAACGAAAGAAGCCAAATAATGGACAATATCTTGGTACCTCCCGAGGATCTAAACCGATACTTTATGCATAGAATCACAGAGATAGAGATAAATGAGACACTAAAAAGGATAAAGACATGAAAAGTTGTTGGGCCTGATGACAACTTGTTGAAGTTTGGAAATACGTTGGAGAGGTAGAAGTTAGATGGTTGACAAATCTTTTTAATAAGATTTGAGACACTTACAAGATGCCTAAGAGAAAAAGAAAGAATGCTTCGATACCCTTCTATAAAAATAAGAGAGATATTCAGAGTTACTCCAACTACCAAGATAGGAAATTAATGAGTAACATGATGAAACTATGAAAAAGAGTGATAAACGAAGATTAAGGAAGAATGTCTAAATACCGAAAAATCAATTTCGTTTTAAGCTTGGCCAATCAGCTATGGAGGCAATACGCTTGCTTAAACAACTTGTAAAGCTTTTTCGACTATAAAGGATCTTTATACGGTTTCTATAGACTTAAAGAAAGCATATGATAAGGTGCCTAAGAAGGTGTTATAGTAATCTTAATGAAGAAAAGAGTCCCTGTAAAATATATTGAAATAATTAAAAACATATATTGAAAGAGTCCCTGTAAAATATATTGAAATAATGCATGGAGATGCAAGGACACGTGTGAGGACGTGTGAGGACGTGTGAAGGGTAAACAAATGAATTTCCTATCACAGTAGGACTACATCACAAGTTGGCGTTAAGCTCATTCCTTTTCACTACAAAAATGGACAAGCTAACAAAATCCATCCAGGATAATGTGTCATGTTGTATGATTTTTGCAAATGATACTGTCTTGTGTGATGAAATTAGAACAGAGGTTAAAACAAAATTAAAACTATGGAGACAAACACTGGAATCAAGAGGGTTCAAACTAAGCCTAGATTGAATACATGAAATGTAAATTCAATTCAAACAAAAAGGAAGATTAGAATATAGTGATGCTAGATGAGGTGACGATCCCTAAGCAAGATCATTTTAGATTTTGGGATTGATCCATACGGATGGAGAGATTAATGGTGATTTAACCCATAAGATCTAAGTTAGCTGGAGCAAGTGGAAAGGCATTACGGATATGTTGTCCGATAAAAGAATTCCTATATGGTTGAAAGAAAAGTAGAACAAAGCACTTGTTAGGCCAACACTGCTCTACGGTAGTAAATGTTAGGCGACTAAAAGACTACATACACAAAAGATGAAAATAGCAGAAATGTTAAGGCTGCAGCTGTAGATATACAAGAAATGATAGAATAAAAAATGAAAACGTTTGCAAAAAAGTTGAAGTGGCACCCAACGACAACAAAAGTAAAAGTCATCTACTTTGATTTGGACACATACGACATAAACCTATGTACACTCTAGTTAAGAGAATGAAAGCTATGAGTGATTGAAAAATGGTCAAGGATGTTACCTGAAAAGATATAACGGAACAAAAGTCGAAAGAACAAATTGCCTTGGATAGGAATGAGTAGAGGAGAAGAATTCATGCTAACTACTTAGCGGAATTAATATATCAGTTCATGTAGTCTACTCCAATATTAGTATGAAAGCACAGAAGATGAAGATGATGACATGTTTCAACCTAATATTCAAAGTTGGTCTTATCGTGTCGAAGGACAGGATATATATATATATATATATATTATCAATTGCATCTAACCATGCATACTTGTCATAGGATGGTCTATTGATCTTGGACCTTTACCTTAAATCTTGATATGAATAATAAAGCAATTCCAATAATTAACATAAGCTTGCAGAACATATGTTACATCCTGCCCTTTATCCTACCCAATCTACAGTGAATATTAAAGTCCATTAATGTCTACAATTTTAAGAAGGCTAACCTAATTGATAGGTAAAGGATTGTTCCTTAGGTCACTTAAGCTCGAAAACTGATGGTTATTCTCTTGGAAATCAGTTTCAATTCAGAGTTGGAACAGAATTTTTAGATAAGAAAGTAAACAAATTTTCCTCATAGTCATTGGCTTTAGCAATAAAGTGAAGCTACTTGTTTTGTCTTTTGAACTTAAAAAGTCCACCTATAGTGGGATTATTGATTATTTTATACTTAGCTGATTGTCCAATGAAAATTACAGACCACTTCTAATGCTTCATTAAGAAATGGATGTCATCACTTACAAAATAAATTACTTATATAACCCATATAGCAGTGACCCTGCCACCACAACAACCCTAACACTACCTCAACATAGTAAAGGCCCAATTTGCTCAAACTAAAACTTCAGTGAAACTAGTAACATGTTTCATCAATTAATTAAATATTCTTCTAAATCTCTATTGGAAAATTAACTAGAACAATAATTCTTAAAATAGAAGATACCCAACGGAGGAGATGATGATTAAAGACATACACTAAATAAACCAGTACTTACTTCAGGAATAACCCAAAGTGAGAGCTTTGCATAAAGAAGATCTATGGAAACTCCTTTGAATTTGAATCTCATGACTGGGACATGAGCATCAGGCACAGGGTGCAATTCCGATACTTCAGGCATCTCTGATAGCATCTTGTGTAGTTCACCAAAGAAATCCTCCTGCACCCAAGCATATAGAAGCATTATTTGACTTATTCAATCAACACCTTCTCAGTGAAAGAAAACTACAGCAAATAAGCAGAGAAAGATGTGATCGCACTTCACGCGTCGCATGCCTAGGTCCGACACAAAGTGTATCTATATCTGCACCAGGACCATGCACCTGTTTTCAAAAAAAAAAAAGGAAGCATGACAAACTAGAACCCAAATTCAAAGCAATGAGGTGGAGAAATCATGTACTTGATGGCATTATTATGAAGTTCATAAAACTATTAAAATCAAGGCACTATAGACATCAATCATAAGAAAACATTATGCTTTAATAACCAGATCATAGAAAATCAATTTCTAGGCATAGATTTGTCTCCTTTCTTAATAAGGAAAAAAAGAACCCAAAGATGAAATGCATTATTTCAGTCAGTTTAGAGATACATTAAGCCAAAAGAAGTAAACCAAGAGAAGATCCTAGCACATTATATATCTGATCAAATTAGAAAATACACCTACTATGCATGTATGTTGAAGGTTACAAGTTAACTCCTGAACTTAAACATCAACGGATGAAGGAAAATCCTAAACAGCAATGGCAGAAATTTCACAAAGATGAAAAATGAAATAGTTCTTCCACAAAACCCTGTATTGTTTCACAAATGAAATATATAGCAGAATAAGCAAGTACAGTTTTCTTTCCCATAAACTTATTCAAGCTGAAGCAGCCAGATCAATGTGATGGTCAACTTCTGCACAAACCACCAAGTCTGCCTAAGATGGATAACATCATCAAGGAACATATAAACAAATATAACACCTCCTTTGTTTGAAGAAATTCGTAGCAAACATACAAGCTCACATCAATAGAGGCTGGAAGATACTGCCTCCATGCTTTGTGTTTGTCCACCATCTCATCATCAACCAGTAATATCGTTTGTCCGTTAAAATAATTTAGAATAAATTCATCAGATTCTGATGCGTTTTAGGAAAGGATAAAATATAAAGATGCAAGGACAAGTAGACAATCATACCCCTAGTCGATAAGAACCAAAGGTAAATATCTTAGCATTTGCTTCTTGAACCAATTGCTCATTCAAACCTTTTGCACGGCTGATTGCTTTAACCCAATTCTTCACAATCTATGTAATTTAACATCAACAAATATATCATCATCAATCAGTAGAACCCAAAAAAAAATAAACCCAAGTTTGATAATCAAGCAAGAAATAGAACTACTATACCAAGTCATTCTACCACAAATTATTAAAAGAAAGACAGTTACAACTACGAAGCAACCTGGTCTAGCCTCCCCAGTACTTCCTCTCGGCTAACAGCCTCCTCTTGGCTCTCATACAATCCCACATCTTGCAAATACTGAAGGTCCAAAATTCCACAAAAGCCCCAATTCAGGATAGTCTCAAACTTAAATAACTTCGAAAGAAAACAAATAGTAAACAACATACAACAGTGAAAATGCAGTTAAAAGAAACCTTTTCGAGCTCTCGGGTTTTAATCACATCATAGTCAGTCGGTCCACCCAAGGATATAGGGTCTGTGATGCCTAATCTTTTCCCACTGTTTCGATTTCCCAATCCAGGACTCCCCATTATTCTTAATTTTGAGAAATTTTTTTCTCTCTTTGTCTCACTTTTTTTTGGGCAACCAAATGATAATTAATCAAATTTTTATTGATATTTTTCACAATTTTTTTTTCTTTTCTTCCTAAGATGTATAAAATAAAAAGAATAAACGTAAAGGTAAGAATCAAATAATTACTGATCGTAGAGTATTAGGTAGGATACAACCATAACTGAAACTGAAATTTTTTTACAGGAGAAAAAGATAATTTTTTTTCCCCGATAATAAGACTATCAAGGAAAAATTACAACACCAAAATTGGGGGCTCCAATTAGAAAACTACTATAACCCTAAAGGGAAGAAAAACATGCTCAAAACCCAAAAACAAAATACAAAAAAAAAAAAATCAAAACTTCCGAGAATTTTAAGAACTCCGCTTTTAGTGTCGACGATGCCGATGGTGACGTTAACGTTGTTGTTCTTCGTCGGCAATGGAGATCAAAAAAATAAAAAAGCCTCCACTAGAAAATATATAAAGGGGCCCTGAAAACCGATTAAAAAAAAAGTTAGAGAAAATTTGGACTAAGACGAGATAAATTTTCGAGACTCTGGAGAGAGACGAGAGTTTACAGGGTTTCCTGATTATAGTGGAGGGTTGTTTGATTTCCTAATTTTCCTTTTTCTTAAATTGAGGAAGGGCGATGCTCTTTGGCTTTGGGCTTTTTTTTTTTTTTTCCCCTCTCAACCCCAGACATCTGATAATGGGCGCTGCTGGCGATGGATATATTAAGGAGCAAAATTGAATTATTAAAAAATATATATATATATTTAAGGGTGGGGGGGGCGCTGGGTGTGGGGGGTGGTTCTTTAGAGTTAAGCTCCGTTACGTTTGTTGAAAATGAATTTTGCAAGATTTTTTTTATTTTTTGATAATTAGTTAATAAAAGATTAAATGATCAATAAAAATTAAGTAATATTTTTGAAAACTATCTTACATATTTAAAAGGAAAAATATTTTTAAAAAATAATTATATATATATATAAATTTATTTATCGAATTTGTAAGTATAATCATATTTACGTTATATTTTAGATATAATTTTTTGAAATTTAATTTAAATTAATCTTACATAAAATATTATTATATTAATAAATTTTTTGTTTACCTAGATTAAAAATTTTAAAGATTAAAATATTAATATTAAAATCTTTTAATATTTTAAGTTAAATATTTATTTTATGTATTATTAATCTTAAATATTTTTAATACTTCAATATTAAACAATGTTATATTAGTATTTTAATAAAAAATACAAATATTAATTTAATAAATAATATATTTATCATTTAATAATTTATTAATATTTCCATTTAAGATATAATGTTTCATATGTTATTTAAAAATTTTTATATTAATGTTTTAATAATAAATA
Organism: Firmiana major; assembly: GCA_033439115.1. Classification (NCBI taxonomy): domain Eukaryota; kingdom Viridiplantae; phylum Streptophyta; class Magnoliopsida; order Malvales; family Malvaceae; genus Firmiana; species Firmiana major. The sequence goes on along the minus strand of CM065896.1, from coordinate 58,476,203 downwards.
AAAATATATAATACTTTTGTTATGATTTCAATAATAATAATTAAAATATAAAATATAATCATTTTAATATTATAAATATTTTTAATATTTTCAAATTAAAATTAATTTGTTATTAATATTACTTCAAATTTTTAAAAGCATTAACATAAGTAATAATAAATAGTTTTATTTTAAATGTTTAATAATATAATATGTTAATATTAAATATATTTTTTAAATAAAATTATTTATAATATTAATTAATTAATTAATAATAAATAATTTTTAATATTTCATTAGTTAATTAATAGTATTTAAAAAACAAATTTTTCAAAAAACAATCTGTTGTGCATGATATTAAGAATAAAAAAAAGTGCTCCAAGTGGCGCACGAAGAAAACATATATAGGCATGAGAGAATCTGACATTTAATGAAAAGAGCATATGCGTAATTAATTATAGAGAGAAATCCCTACAAATAGGGGCCATGTATGATTCATAAACGAGATCGGAGAACTTCATACAAAAACTATGCCAAACTCTCTGTCTGACTTAAGCATCGGAGTGCAAACACAGGGGAGAACCCTTGCGTTCCTCTGATCTTCTTCTTTCTTATAGAAGCTCTCGGCAACATGTAGCAGGGAACCCGAAGAGAAGACGTCAGCGATTCATCACCATTGTTTCAGGTAACAACAATTGGCGCCATCTGTCGGAATTGAAAGAAAAAAGCTATGGTACGGACGCGTTCGGGAGGGACTAGAACTGATGAATAATACGAAAAATCAAAATTCAAAGCCAAAATGACGTTTTTTGGGGAAAAATCCCAGATAAACCGCCTTTGGCGGTTCGTCATCACGTAGATCTTGAAAAGTTACATGGATTCAAAAAAAATTCACCCCAATCGGACCACGGAGCACAAAGTTATGGCCTTCCAAAGTTTTGAACACAGGGAGAGACTCTATCACCACTCTGTCGCGCACTCTGCCGCAACTCTGCCGCGCACACTGTTGCCACTCTGCCACGCACTCTGTCGCCCCTATCAACACTCTGTCGCTTACCCTATCGAGCACTCTGTCGCAACTCTGTCGCCTCTGTTGCCACTCTGCTGCGCACACTGTTGCCACTCTGCCGCGCACTCTATCGCCCCCTATCAACACTCTGTTGCGCACCCTATTGAGCACTCGTCGCGCAACTGTCGCGCATCAGGTTGCTCACTCTGTCGTACACTTTGTCGCCCTGCCGCGCATTCTGTCGCCCCTGCGCGCAAACTGTCGCGCTCACTGTCGCCACCCCCCATCGAACACTGTCGCTCACCCCTATCGAGCACTCTGTCGCGCAACTGTCACGCATCAGGTCATTCACCCTGCCGCACACCCTATCTTGCACCCTTTTCGCACACCTTGCCGAGCACCCTGTCGCGCACCTTGCCAAGCACTCTGTCGGGCACCCCTGTCGCGCATCCTGCCGAGCACCCTCTCGCGTAAGACCTTGACGCACAAATTCAAAACCTAGCCACCAGGCTGAGTGAGTTAAACTCTGCCGCAGAGACCGAGAGGCAAACCTCTATCGTAGAGTTTGGTCGAAATAATTTTGAAATTTATTAGTCTGGGGAGCAGGGGAGACAGAACCCTCCCTCAACAACTAGAAGGTAGCAGGCTAGTGGTCAGAATAGTCTTAACTCCTTAAACTATTTCGAAGGTTCAAGGCAAAATCATAGAATGAGAGGTGTTGGAAGAAAGCATCCAGTGCAAAGACACGGGAAAAGGAGTTTTCATTCAAATGACTCGGACTCTTCTAGTACCAAGGAAAGGGGAGTACATTCGACCCGAGAATCGGAGAAGAACATGGAAAAAGTCATAGAAAGGATTTTGGAGAAGAAAAGTCGGTGTCTTCAGAAGGCAGCCAAATAAGGAGAATCCCATATTGTCTTGAGATCATGGACAAGCTATTGCCAAAGAAGTTCAAGATGCCCTATATGGCTACTTATGCTGACAAAATCGACTCGTATGACTATATGCAAAATTACGAGTCTCCCTTGATACTCCATGGATGAGAGGATGAAATTATGTGTAGAGTCTTTTCGCTCACGCTAACGGGGTATACCTTGAAATGGTTGAATGGGCTGAAAGAAGGTTTCATCTCGTCTTTTGATAAGTTACGAAGCGAGTTTTTGAAAGTCTTCATGATCAATACCCAGCGAAAAAAGGACGCGACCTACTTGCTTACACTCAAGTAAGGAAACAAGGAGTCGTTGAAAAGTTATGTTGATCATTTTCGGGATACGACTCTAAAGGTGAAAGATCTACAAGTTGGAGTAGCTATAGCAGCAATGCTACAAGGAACAAAAGTTGAAATGTTATAAGAGTCTGTGTCCCTTGATCAACCCACAACCATCTTAGATTTACGTGCTCGAGCAAATAAGTATGCAGCACAAGAGGATATATTGAGGATGGTACAATCACGAGAAGTGAAGGAAGAAAGAAAAGAGAGAGATGTACCTGAAAGGAGCTCTTCTAGACTTGATAGATTGGATAAAGCTCCCAGGCTTAGGTACGAAAGCTATGCTAAGCTAAACGAGCCCTATGCTGATATTGAAGGGATTGGATTGTTAAAATTCCTGAAGAAGAAAGTAGAAAACGTAGGCCAACACATAGATGCGTACTGTGACTTCCATTTCGCTCATGGTCATTTTACGAAAAGGTGCAGAGAATTGATAGACCAGTTGGAAAGGTTCGTGAGGGGAAGATTAATTGTTTCCTTTGGAGAAACAAAAGAGCTCATTACCCTCCCCGAGATCGAAGGGATAATCGCCCACAAAATAGGCAAAACAGGCCAAGAAATGAGGAAGAAGCTAGACCAAATCCCAGAAGGTAACCGACAAGATAATGAACCAACTGGACCAGCTATAAATGTCATAGCAGGTGAAAATTCAATAGCGAGAAATTCCTCTACCTCTCGGAAAACTTACGCGAGGCAAACGTATCAAGTTCATGCTATTATGGAGGAGAGAGTGGATGAAGAGCCTATTATGTTCACCCTAGTAGATCGGGGAGATAATATCATCCCCCACGATGATCCCATGGTTATCTCAGCAGTGGTGATGAAATAGTTAATCAAATCTTGGTAGATAACGAAAGTTTGGGGAACGGGTAAAGGTAGTCAAGAAAGCCCAAAACATGTAACTCGACAAGTGTTATTTATGGTAGTAAAGTCAACTTCGACTATTTATAACATGATTATGGGAAAACCTCTATTGAATGCCATGAGGGTTGTCATCTCTCCTTGCTACCTGTTAATAAAGTTTCATACTCCAATGTAGTTGAACAAGTGCGATGGGATCAAAAGAAGGCTCATACATGTTATATCGCCTCCACTACATGCAAAGGAATAGAGAGAAATGAGGAGTTATCTATAGTTGACCTTCCAAAACCCCAACTTGTCGAAGATCTGGTGCTGAAAAAGTCGCACATAACCTATGCTCTGAAAGAGAATGAAATTCAGAGCTAATCGAGAAAGTCACATTAAATCAGACGGATGATTGAGCCCAACACCCGTAACCTTGAAATTTTACAAGGAGGACATGGATTTCAAGTCACTTGAAATTATACAGGAATTAGCCATTTACATTGTGTTTCTTTTATATATTTTTGCATCTTCACATTATTATCTGTTTATTTTGAATATGTTGTCACGAGATGCTTTGAATAGATGAAATTTCTCTATTCTTATATTTATCTTACTAATACTCATAAATATGGATCTTGTGACAGACGAGCCGTAAGAGCCTGAGGTGTAATAGCGTCACTGTGACCAGGCGTGAAAAACAGACGAGCCGTAAGAGCCTGAGGCGCAATAGCGTCATTGTGGCCAGGCATGAAAAATAGACGAGCGTAAAAGGCAGACGAGCCGTAAAAGCCTGAGGCGTAATAGCGTCACTGTGGCCAGGCGTGAAAAACAGACGAGTCGTAAGAGCCTGAGGCGCAATAGCGTCACTGTGGCCAGGCGTGAAAAACAGACGAGCCGTAAAAGCCTGAGGCGTAATAGCGTCACTGTGGCCAGGCGTAAAAGGTAGACGAGCCGTAAGAGCCTGAGACGTAATAGCGTCACTGTGGCCAGGCGTAAAAGGTAGATGGAGCCTGAGGCGCAATAGCGTCACTGTAGCCAAGCGTGAAAAACAGACGAGTCGTAAGAGCCTGAGGCATAATAGCGTCACTGTGGCCAGGCGTAAAAGGCAGACGAGCCATAAGAGCCTGAGGCACAATAGCGTCACTGTGGCCAGGCGTGAAAAACAGACGATCCGTAAGAGCCTGAGGTGCAATAGCGTCATTGTGGCCAGACGTGAAAAAGAAACAAGCCGTAAGAGCTTGAGGCGCAATAGGGTCACTGTGGCCAGGCGTAAAAGGTAGACAAGCCGTAAGAGCCTGAGACGCAATAGCGTTACTGTGGCCAAGCGTGAAAAACAGATGAGCCGTAAGAGCTTGAGGTGTAATAGCGTCACTGTGGCCAGGCGTAAAAGGCAGACAAGCCGTAAGAGCCTGAGGCGCAATAGCGTCACTGTGGCGAGGCGTGAAAAACAGACGAGCCGGAAGAACCTGAGGCACAATAGCTCACTGTTGTCAGGCGTGAGAAACAGACGAGCCGTAAGAGCCTGAGGCGCAATAGCGTCACTGTGGCCAAGCATGAAAAACAGACGAGCCGTAAGAGCTTGAGGCATAATAGCGTCACTGTGACCAGGCGTAAAAGGCAAACGAGCCGTAAGAGCCTGAGGCGCAATAGCGTCACTGTGGCTAGGCGTGAAAAACAGACGAGCCGTAAAAGCCTGAGGAGCAATAGCGTCATTGTGGCCAGGCGTGAAAAACAGACGAGTCGTAAGAGCCTGAGGCGTAATAGCGTCACTGTGGCCAGGCGTAAAAGGTAGACGAGCCGTAAGAGCTTGAGGCGCAATAGCGTCACTGTGGCCAAGCGTAAAAAATAGATGAGCCGTAAAAGCTTGAGGCGTAATAGCGTCACTGTGGCCAGGCGTAAAAGGCAGACGAGCCGTAAGAGCCTAAGGCGCAATAGCGTCACTGTGGCCAGGGGTGAAAAATAGACGAGCCGTAAGAGCCTGAGGCGCAATAGCGTCACTGTGGCCAGGCGTGAAAAACAGACGAGCCGTAAAAGCCTAAGGCGCAATAGCGTCACTGTGGCCAGGCGTAAAAGGTAGACGAGCCGTAAGAGCCTGAGGTGCAACAGCGTCACTGTGGCCAGGCATAAAAAAAAGATGAGTCGTAAGAGCTTGAGGCGCAATAGCGTCACTGTGACCAGGCGTGAAAAACAGATGAACTGTAAGAGCCTGAGGCGTAATAGCATCACTGTGGTCAGGCGTAAAAGGTAAACGAGCCATAAGAGCCTGAGGCGCAATAGCGTCACTGTGGCCAGACATGAAAAAAAGACGAGCCGTAAGAGCCTGAGGCACAATAGCGACACTGTGACCAGGCGTGAAAAACAGACGAGCCGTAAGAACCTGAGGAGTAATAACGTCACTGTGACCAGGCGTGAAAGCCAGACGAGCCGTAAGAGTCTGAGGCGCAATAGCTTCACTGTGGCCAGGCGTAAAAGGCAGACGAGCCGTAAGAGCCTGAGGCGCAATAGCGTCACTGTGGCCAGGCGTGAAAAACAGACAAGCCGTAAGAGCCTGAGACCCAATAGTGTCACTGTGGCTAGGTGTAAAAGGCGGACAAGCCGTAAAAGCCTGAAGCGTAATAGCGTCACTGTGGCCAAGCATGAAAAAAAAGACGAGCCGTAAGAGCCTGAGCGCAATAGCATCACTGTGGCCAAGCGTGAAAAACAGAAGAAGCCGTAAGAGCCTGAGGCGCGATAGCGTCACTGTGGCTAGGCATTGGAAACGAACAAGTCGTAAGAGCCTAAGGCGCGATAGCGTCACTGTGGCCAGGCGTTGGAAATGAATAAGCCGTAAGAGCCTGAGGCACGATAGCATCACGGTGGCCAGGCATTGAAGACAAATAAGCCATAAGAGTCTGAGGCACGATAGCGTCACGGTGGCCAGGTGTTGAAGACAAATAAGCCATAACAGCTAGAGGTGCGATAGCGTCACGACTTGCCGTAAGAGCCATAGGCGCAAAGGCGTCACGGTGGCCAGACTTTGAAAACAAGCAGGCCATATTGCCAGAGGCGCGAATGGGTCGCGACAGCCAGACATTAGAAAAAGATGTGCCATGGTACGAGAGATGCGAATACGTCACGGCGGCCTGCTATCAGGAAAAGATTTATATAAAAGGGCTTGAAAAGGAAAAATGCGCGAGCTAAGCAACGAAGAAAAAGTGCAAAAGCTTGAAGCGAAAAATGCGTGAGGTAAACTAAGCACTCAAATAAGGGCTTGAAGCAAAAAAATCTGCGAGGTAAACTAAACACTTCGATGAAAATTCGACTTCAGAATCTAATGTAAGGACTTGACGTGAGGTTACGATGAAAACATATGTACTCTTCCGAAAGGTTATACCTAGCGGAAGAGTGGGGAGCAATTGTTGTGCATGATATTAAGAATAAAAAAAAGTGTTCCAAGTGGCGCACGAAGAAAACATGTATAGGCATAAGAGAATTTGACATTTAATGAAAATGACATATACGTAATTAATGACAGAGAGAAACCCCTATAAATAGGGGTCAGGTATGATTCATAAACGAGATCGGAGAACTTCATACAAAAACTATGCCAAACTCTCTGTCTGACTTAAGCATCGGAGTGCAAACACAGGGGAGAACCCCGCATTCCACTGATCTTCTTCTTTCTTGCAGAATCTCTAGGCAACACGTGGCAGGGAACCCGAAGAGAAGACGTCAGCGATTCGTCACCATTGTTTCAGGTAACAACATAATCAAATAATAAAAATATTTTTTATTGACTTATCTAAACAACAGAATATTTTTAATTTTTCAAAAAATGAAAACATTTTCAAGAAATCATTTTCCAAATTCATTTTTAATGAATAAAACAGAGTCTTATTTAAAGTTTCGATTACTCGTTTAAACTCGAAAATTCTTCCAGCTGTTTGGTAAGTTCAAAAAAAAATATTAAACACATTAAACGAGCTTAGAATTGAAAATCAAAACTTGATAAAATATGAATCGAGCTTGGGTTTATCATTTTAAATCCAAAGTCGGCCCCACCAGACCAAATAATTATAATTCGTTTACTATTTTTTACTAATGGATTTATTATTTACTTTTTTTGCATTTAATTTAAATTGTGTTATTTTTAACATTAATTTAAATTTTCATGTTTCTTGTAGTCTTTTGTAAAAATTTATTTGAACTCATTGTATTATACTTATTAACTATTTTATGTTTTAATATTTTTTATATTTTATTATTTTAAAAAATAATAATATTTGGGTGGACATGGATAGACTTGAACTTATTCATTTTATATAAAAATGGTTTGGAGAAAAAGGTAGGCTCGAAAAACAGGGTTGGACAAAGCTTGGGCTCACTTTCAATCCTTTAATACCTTATCTAAGCACAAACCAAACCTAGTTCGACTTAACCCATAAACATTTCTAGTCTTTTGTTATTTTTTGTATTTCTTTGTTTTAGTTTTTAATTTTTTTTTGAGTAGTTGAAAACTATATTCTTAACAAAATGTTGTTATTTGCAAAAAAGTATAAATCATTTAATCAATACATCAATCAATACAATAAAAATAATAGATTTCCTTGGCCTTTCAATGTCATGACCCGTTTTTTCAAAAATCATGAACTTACCTCACTTCACTTGTTGGGCGGTAAGTCAATATCCATCACTCAATTTCATATGTTATATATATATATATATATATATATATATATATATATATATATATATATATATATATATATATATATATGTCACGACCCAAATTACCTAAAAATCAGAGTAAATTTTTCGCTTTTTCATTTATTATTTAATTTTTACCTTTCTCTCATTGTGACCATCTTACCAAACAGTTGGGCTATGATTCGGTGTTACTCACCTCTCACCTATTTACCATTCCATTTCCATAATCACATTCATATATCAGAGTTTACTATCTTTTGACTTTAACTAAATACATACACCATGGCATTTATAACTCTACATCCCCGTCATCATATCCGTTTACAGTACTGTGCATTACATATTTAGATACAAAATCATACAAATGTGTATATTTGTCTCTCGATGGGAAGCAGCGGATACCAAGAATGCAATTCCTCAGCCGCTCACTAACTTTGCGAGTGCTCTGAAAAGATGGAAAAATAAGGGGGTGAGCAAACCACACGCTCAGTAAGGCAATTATGCAAGTAAGTAGATAGCTCCACTATCTACATGCTCATAATGCCATGCCCTTAAAATCCATTTCTTTTCATTAAAATCTCAAGCACAAAATCATGCATATATCCATGACATAGTTTATCAAAACTATTTGTGCATATAGAAATCATATAATTCATGCATCAAAGGCATTTTATGTGACATCATTAAATCATACTTAGCATGAAGGAAGTCAAGATCATACATTCTTTCATGTCATGTAAGACAAATCATGAATTTGTAATTAAAGCATGGTAAACTCATCATGCTACTGCATTTAAATCACTTTATTAGAACTGCAGTATAAACTAATCCTTCCGGGTCAATCATCTCATAAAACAATTCATTAAAATTCATTATAAAACTTCGGTTATAAAACTACTTTTCTTTCAGGGTCACATATCATAAAATCATAAAATCAGGGGCCTGACCACTCCCTTGGGTCTACCCTGGTCTATCAACCAATAGTTATATCATGTGAGACAAGCAAGTGACTATCAGTAACAACAAGGACTATGGCCATAACTTAGTGATCCCTGGCAACACGGTACCTAGTATGTGGGGTATCACACCTGAAACGGGAGGTGGGTCGGTCCTACCCGTCATAACAGCAAAACATCAGGATTGCGATGGCAAGGCTTACTGCCTCGTGGCTAATGCCACTCCACTCCAACAATCCCCACGGTACAGCGTACTCCGCGTGACATACACGGTACAACGTACTCCGTGAACCCAAGCTCAGTCAGGGGTGCCTGCAATAGGTCTTATCCACCCATATCATCTGTCTCAGTATGCACGGTGAGCATATCATCTCATTGTGACACACAGTCTATAGGAGGTTCCAACACGGCTATATGCATGTCATATAAATCTATGTACGAGCGAAGCTCAAGCACGGCTCCATGCATATTCATGATATCAGAAAATCTCGTGCGAGCGAAGCTCTAGCACGGTTTTCATAGAAATCAATGAAATCTGCGTACGAGCAGCGCTTCAGTATGACTTAAAATAATTATAAATTCAAGTAAAATCCACATACGAGCAATGCTCTAGTACAGATATGTATAAAAACTCAGTGAAAACCTCATACGAGAAAAACTCCATCACGGCTTTAAAATAAGTTATAAAACCATATAAAACTTCGTGTGAGCAACGCTTCAGCACGAGTGAATGCTCAAGTAAATCAAAACTTCGTACGAGCAACGCTTTAGTATGACTTTATGCATAAATACCTCAAATCTCGTGCGAGTTACACTCCAGCACGATTTTTATGCAATATCATATCAAAACAGGATGCGAGCTAAGCTCCAGCATCTCTTATGCATTCAAATCATTAAAACTAGTGCGAGCAATCGCTCCAGCACCTTTTTATGCATATCAGGTCAAAACAAGTCAAAACATGTCAAAACAGAGTGCGAGCTAGGCTCCAGCACTTCTCATGCATTTCACAAGAATAAAAATCAGTGCGAGCAACCGCTCTAGCACATTTCATGCATATGATGTCACACAAGTCGGTGCGAGCAACCGCTCAAGCACATTTATGCACACTCACAAACGCAGATATAGTGCGAGCTATGTGCCAGCACTATCTGTTTCCATATAAACTTGATAGTTGGCCGTTTTCCAAAAAAATTTCATTTAAATATAAATAACACCTACGTAGTGTTATCTTGTGAAATTTATACAATTACTGGCCAATCTACCGATTTGCTTTGATAAAAACCAATAAAATTCCTTAATTCGGAAAATTTCTTAAATCATGCATTTCATGCATGTCATGCTTTCACCATCCTTAGGTGAACTTCCCTCAATAGGGGTAAAATAGTCTTTTTCTATTTCGAGTCCTTAAAATCTTTAAACCATTTTTAGGACCTTTATAGATAATCAGGGTATACATACATATTCAGTGTACAGAAAAGCTATTAAAATACGCGTAGCTACCTCTAGCTACTCACACAATTCCCTTACCTTATTTTTCTGTACAGTCTGACCTTTCCACTGATGACTCGTCACGCAGTCTGATTTGCTCCAAATCCAATCTTTGAAACTGTGGATAAATATTCATTAGGTCAACTACAATACAATTAATTGTATTTCATATTTTTCTGGGCTTAATTTAAATCATTGGACTCGTTTACCTATATTGGGCCCGATTGCACCATAATGGGCCTTAATCGGCTTTAAGCCCGTTTTCCACTCAATATTTACATTATCGAGGCCTATTGGGCTCATTGGACCTATCAGTATTTATTGAATCTCGTTCTAAACTCTCGAATCGCTTAATGAATTATTTACGACAATTTATCTCAATTTCCAAAATTTAATTCATTTTATGCGAAAATTAAATCCGTAATTTATCTAACATGCATAACGATACAAATTGTTGTAAATAAGGGTTACTTACCCGAGATTCCATGATAGTATGCAAATCGAGGCTGTCTCGAGCTCTCGATTGATGCCAATTGTCGAGCTACACAATTTAATATTTTTTCGGGTAAATTTCCAGTCGAACATTAATCAAATTAAATATTTTGAAATTTAAATCGGTCAATTCGACCGTTTACCGACTTACCCTTAGCTCAATTGCATCACAGAAATTTTTTTCCAATTTTTCCTCTTTTCTTTTTCCCATTTTTCTCTTTCTTTTCTTTTCTTTTTGGCTGAACCAGTTCGGTCCGGTTCAGACCGGTTCGGTCCAGCGGTTCAGTCTGGTTCAACCGGTTCCTGACGTTTCAGCACCATCGTTCGGCGCGCCTCAGCCTGGGGACCTCTCGGCTGGCCTCGATCGGGACCAATCACCGCCGGTGGCCACCGAATTCCATTCTCTTCTCTACGGCTTCAACCTCGCCAATCTGCCTTTTTTGGCGCCGTTGGAGCACGTTGTCGGTGGCAGAAGGATCGCCCGGTACCGGGCTTCCTTTTTCGGTCGTGTGCCTAGCTGTGGGGTCGCCGGTGGTAGCCGTCAGGTGGTGAATCCCTCGGGTTTGGCTTTGTGTCCCTTTCGACCTTTGCTTTTTTTTTTTTTTTTTTCTGTTTCACGATTTTCGCAAATCAGACTTTCCTTTTTTTTTCATTTACTTTATTTTATTATTTATAATTTATTTTTATATTATTTTAATCCATTAAAATATTATTAAAAATCCAAAAATATCTTAAAAAATTATATTTTATACATTTAACCACTAAATGAATTTATCGGTATTATTTCGTCTTTCCGGTATAATTTTCGATTATTTTTGGGATTGTTTTCCTATGCGAAAATTTCGGTTTATTCCAATAAATTCATATCTTGATCAATTTAACCCGAAATTTAATTATTTCTTCGTTGTTGATAAAGATTTCTCAAACCCATATTTTTAATTAAATTTTCTTGTCCCGATAAATACCGAATTTCGATCTTTTGATCGTTTTACCCTTCACGTGTTCGGGAATACCATTTCAATCATTTTGCATTTTTAAATGCATTCGAAAATTTTTTATTCATTCCATTTGCTCTTACGATAAAAATCGGGTCTTATAATCTCCCCCACTTAAGAAATTTGGTTCTCCAAATTAAAACCAAGTCACATGGGTCCACACAAAACTCCGGGTACGTCTATCGCATCATACTCTTTAATTCTCATGTGACTTTTTCCCGAAGTGTAATACTACCAACATACTTAACTAGGGAGATTATATTAAACCTCAACACTTTCTCCTTTCGTCTAATACTCAAATCAATTTTTTTTACAATATACGTTATACTTTCATTGAGTTAAGCTGTTGGAGCTCATATCCGATCACCTATGCTTGGTCCGGATAGTATTTTCGAAGCATCAAAAGATGGGACACATAGTGGATGCCTTCTAATTCAGGTGGTAACGTCAACCTATAGGCCTTATCTTCCACTTTGTCCAATCTCTCTTTCTGAATCTCGTTATGTCCTTATGACAAATAATTGCTAACAATACTAATTCACCCTCGGTGAATTCCAATGTTTTCTGTCTCTTGCCAACATAGCTTTTCTGTCTGCTCTGAGGTGTTCTTAATCTTTTACAATTTAACTGAACATCCTCAGAGGTTTGTCTTACCAATTCGGGAGCAATTCTCTATCTGTCACCCACTTCTTCTTATCCAAGTCGGGAAACAACTCCCTACGGCCATACAATGCCTCATAAAATGTCCTCCCGATACTCAAGTGACAACTGTAATTATTGATGAATTCGATTAGTAACAACTGATCATCTCAGGAGCTTATCAAATCCATGACACCCTCTCTCATCACATCTTCCAGAACCTGTACACTCCTCTCTGACTGACTATCTGTCTAAGGACAGAAGCTGTGCTAACACTCAATCAGGTTCCCATAACTTCCTGAAAATCTTTTCCAGAAGTGAAAAGTGAAGCGGGAATCCCTATCTGATATCATGCTCACTGGAAAGCTACATAATGTATCACAATTTTTCATACACATAAATCCGCCTATACACTCAGAGTATCTGGAGATTTTCATAGCCAGAAGGTGGGTAGACTTAATCAACCTATCGACTATCACCCAAATAGCCTCGTGATTTATCCGGGTCCTCTGTAACCCATCACGAAATTCATGGTAACTTATTCCCATTTCCGTATCGATATAGGTAGAGGCTGCAATAATCCTACAACTTCTTTTGCTCTACCTTAATTTGCTGACATACGAGACACTTCTCTACAACTTTACAATGTCTCTTTTCATATCTGACCACAAATACCCTTTTTAGAGATTTCGATATATTTATTACTTCCCGGATGGACTGTATATCCCGAAGAGTGAGTTTCTAACAATAACACTATCTCATCAACTGTGGTCCTGAGAAGTACTTATACTGTCTCTGAACCTCTGTAAGTCATCATCACTCACTGTGAACTTTGTCATTGTACCCATCTGAATCTGACCCAAACTATCGACACCATGCCGATCATCACGCTAAGTCTGGCAAATCCGATCACTCAAATCCGGTTCTAACCTCAGGCTAGCTGTCACACAATCACCGTCATCATCAGAAGGGATCACATCACTACTGAGGCTCACACTGCTCTAGCAGCTCACGCTCCCTGACCATCAGATGTAATACCATCCCGAGGCTCTTTCTGCTCAAGACATCAACCATTACATTAGCCTTTCCTGGGTGGTACAATGTTCACAATTATAATCCTTAGAAGCTCTAACCCTCTTGGTTATCTCATATTCTACTCTTTCCGTGAAAACAGATACTCGGGGCTTTTACGATTAGTGCATACCTGAAATTTCTTACCATATAAGTGGTGGTGCCATTCTTTTAGTGCAAACTCTACGACTGCCAACTCTAAATCATGGGTCGGATACTTTCTCTCATGGTCCTTGAACTATCTGGATTCATAAACGACTATCTTCCCATTTTACATCAATACACAGCCCAATCCTTATTTTGAGGTATCCATACACACTAAAACCTCTTGAGCTGTTGATTATGGTTAGAATAATTACGGTGATCAGTTTATTACTTCAATATACCAAAACTCACGAAAGCCATTTTCATACTTATCATCCCACTGGCATGCAATCTTTTTCTAAATGAGACGTATCAACTGAGCAACCAATTTCAAGAAACTCACAACAATTCGTCTATAAAATAGTTTCCTCTTGCTACTCATGCTCTTCCCTGGACTTCAAATACATCAAAATATCATCGCTAAAGATGACAACCAATCGGTCTAGGTAAGGTTTAAATACCTCATCGTAGTTGAGTTCCATTAACTATTTTCATCACCCATATTCTTGACCTATGTACGCATAAACGTAAATCGTCATTTCAAAATCACTTCCGTTCAAGATACTAACCCATGTCATTTCCTTTTTCTTATATTAACGGCTTTTATAAAATTTTAATTTTTGAACTTTCATGATTAATCGAATTCTATATTTCTTTATCGTACTAGTAAAAGTACCCAAATTTTAAATGTATATATTACGACTGTCGATTTCAATTTATAGGTTATGTGTGCGCTTCTAGACGCTGTCAAGTCTTTAGGCGGGGAAGTATTTTGAAATACCTTTATTAACCCTTAGACTTGACCACATGGATTGGGTGTGGATATATATCCTACTCTTATTCCAATAGATCTCGTATTCAGGATCTATCATATCTCAAAGCTTATCTCATTTCATATATCACTTATAACAAACTCTTTCATTACTTGTTAAAACTTACAATACACTTTTCAGGAGTGAAAACATCACTATCTCAGGATAGCAATCTAAACAGCATAGTTTACAGCCGACCAATTTATTCTTAAATATTACTTTAAAATTATTCATATTCCATTGAATAAAATCAGCTGACGTATCATTTTTGTGAAATCCATAATTTTTGTATGATATTCCTTATGATTTCCATATTGTATGACATTATTATATGTTAATGGATTCATAATAAGGTTGATTCGATCTGATAAATGTGGATGAAACGGAATAATTTACGTAAAATCGAATATGGATAAATCGGGAAAACAAGGAAGTAACAAGTTCGTTTAAGTAATTTAATCGAGTTGACTGAAAATAAGAAATTGAAAATAGGGAAAAAATTGTGGATTTATGAAAGAAATTCGATTTAATTTGGCCCCGAACACTTACAAGGGTAAAACGGTCAAAAGATCAAAATTCGGTATAAATTCGATAAGTAATTTTTATTAAAATATGGAATTTGCGAAATCTGGATCAATACCGAGGAAAATATTTAATTTCGAGTCCAATTGATCTGGATATAAATTTATTGGAATTTATGAGAATTAATCAAAATTAATTCAGAATTAATTGAGATTTTTAATTCAAAAAATTATCCCGAAAATAATCGAAAAATATACCGGAAAAAACGAAAATAGACTAAGAAATTCATTTATTGATTAAATGGATAAAATAATAATTTTTAAGATTTTTTTGGGATATTTGGATTATTTTAATATATTTTAAGGTATTAAAATAATAATAAATGAATTAATAAATAATAATAAAAATAAGAAAATGGAAATCAGATTTTTCGGGGAGAGAGAAATCGAAACGGAAACCTAGCAACTCGACGACCCACCGACGGTCGACGAGCCCAGCTACCGGTTGGAAAAGGAAGAGTGAAGCCCGATGGTTCCTTTGGTACCGGTGACGCGCGCCGACAGTCCCTATCTCCGGCAAATCGACGACCGAAAGATCCGAGGAGAAATCGCGTCGATCCCGGTGAGCGACGGTGCCCCAGTGTCGATTCAGCCCAGCCGAGCACTCCCCTAGCCGAGGCAGTTCTTTTGAGCCTATTGGTGACCGACGAGATGGCCAGAATCACCGACGACAGTAAACGGGCCAAAACAACACTGTAGCCGAGAAGGAAGAAAAGGAAAAGAAAAAGAAAAAGAAAAGACAGAAAGTGTATCCGGGGATGACTCAAAATTCGGGTAAGTGATCGAGAGTCGGGATTGACCTGCGGATAAATCCTAGGAATTCAATTTAATATTATTTTAGTGCAAAATGACCTGGATTTATATAATTGTGCAGTGTTACTGTAGAGCTCAAATAAGAGCCGATTTAGCTCCTATTTTTGTACCTCGCACCATATTGGGTAAGTACATTTTAATTATGATAATATGAGTCATTAAATGTAGAGTTAAGTTTATTTTACAGAATTTACGGATTAATTCTGCATAAAAGGAATTTTATTCGAAATTTCAAAGTAATTATCGTAAATAGTATCCGGGCTGTCCGATGAGTTTGGAATGAAGCCCGATGATTATTGATAAATCAAATGAGCCCAGTAAACCCGAAGAAGGAATTTTAAAAGTGGAAATGGGCTGAAAAAGGGGTCGAGGCCCATTAAAGTGCAATCGGGCCTAATAGAGTAAAATGGGCCTAGAGCTTTAGATTCGATCAGTAAGAGTGAAATACTGATCAGTATATTTGAACTGAACCCATGTGGTTATATGCAGCTCCGTAGACGAGCGAATTGGACTGAAAGACCTGGTACGACCGAGTCGGGATAAGCTCGTGCGTGATTCCAAATAAGGGAATTTTATTAGCACTTAGAGGTAGCTGTACGTAGTTTCGAGGGGATTTACATTACGTTAAATTCATTAGGCTACCTGAAAACAGAATAATAATTTTTACTGAAAAATATGAAAATAGTGATAAATGACTATTTTGCCTCCAGTTAGGAAAATTTCAAAAAGGGTAGTAAGGCTATGAAATTGCATGAAATTCATGATTTTAATGTTTTCATGATGATATTGCTTTAATTCAAGCAATTTATGGATAGGTTAGCTATTATTTTCATGTTTTAAGTGAAAAGGCACAAGTTAGGTGCCAATTGATATTTATTTAACATGTTTTGATAAAATTTTGAGCCACCTATCAGTGTTATATGAGTTGAAACCTTGCTTGAGCACTGCTCGCATTGGATTTTATATCTTAACTCATACACAGAGTGCTAGAGCCTTGCTCGCACTATTTTACAGATTTATTTCATATGACTACCGTACTGGAGTATTTCTCGTACGAGATTTTCATTGAGCTTTTATACACACCCGTACTAGAGCATTGCTCATACATGGACTATGATTGAATTTATAATCAGTTTAAGTCGTACTGAAGCGCTGCTCGTACGCAGATTTTATTGATGTCTATGAAACCGTGTTAAAGCTTCGCTCGCACGAGGTTTTCAGATATCATGAATATGCATGGAGCTGTGCTAGAGCTTCTCTCACACAAAAATTTATATGACATGCATATAGCCGTGTTGGAGCCTCTTGTAGACTGTGTGTCATAGTGAGATGATATGCTCACATGTGCATACTGAGACATACTTGACATGGGTGGATAAGACCTATTACAGGCACCTCTGATTGAGCTTGAGTTCACGGAGTACGTTGCACCGTGTATGTCACGCGGAGTACGTTGTACCTTGGGGATTGTTAGAGTGGACTGGAATTAGCCACGAGACAGCAAGTCTTGCCATCTCAATCCTGATATTATGCTGTTCTGGCGGGTAGGATCGACCCACCTCCCGTTTCAGGTGTGACACCCCGCACACTAGGATCCGTGTGCCAGGGATCACGAGGTTATGGTCATAGTCCTGGATATTACCGATATAGTCGCTTACATGTCGCACATGATATAACTATTGGTCTTGATAGACCAGGGTATACCCGAGGGAGGGGTCAGGCCCCGATTTTCTTATGATTTCAATTGAGTTTTGATTATTCCCATGGAGGGATTTTATGAAACTTTCATTGATTTGTAACCCTGTGAGAAGGGTGATTTTATAACGAAAATTTTAAGATAAATTATTTTATTGAAATGGATTTAATTCCTTAAGTGTATCATATTTAACCCAGATGGGGTGTTTTAAACGTGTTGATTCATTTGAGCATGAGAGGTTTTCACATGAGAATTATTCCATGTTTTATATGTTGATATCCTATTTTATAATAGATGATATTATATATATGGCATATCATTGTTTTTACCTCATGCTCACATATATCCTGATTGCTTATCAGCATGTAGATAGTATAGCTATCTGCCCGTTTGTATTATTACCTTACTGAGCATGTGGAGTTCACCATTTCATTTTTCACCCACTTTCAGTGTTTCCACCATAGAGATAGCGGGTGTAGAGAGTAGACGGCATAACTAATTACCTGTGATTCCCATCGACTGTCAGGTATACACCACATACAGAATTTTTTATCAGTATACTTACAGCACAGTATTATATATGAATGAATATTTGGGGATGTAAATATAGAATCATGTGATGTATAAACACACCGACCACTCTATTACAATATGATTGATGTCATTATATATATATATGTACGTGTGATATTTTAATGGTTAAAAAGGGTATATCGATATTGATTCACAGCCCGACCTGTTTAGAGGAATATGTCACGAGAATGTAAGAAAGATTTTCCAAAAGCGAAAAATTTATACTGATTTTGGTAGTATTTGGGTCGTGACAGTAAAAGTGGTATCAGAGCGGAGGTTGGCCAGATGTGAATCAGTATCGATAAATATACAATCAAGAGTTAGAGTTGGTCGGATAAGAGTTGGTAATGGTCGTTAAGGAAAATTACATCCCCCTTAGTACTGTGCTGTTTGAGATGTCAAAGTGTATACTAGATGGGAATTAAATTAACAAATGAATTTGGATTACAGGATTTACATTATGCCGATCACCCGCAGTGGTAGAGGGGCTAGTGCATGTGCTAGAGGTCGTAGGAGCAGGCCTAAAGGCTGTGGTGATGATATACAGACTGGTCAGGTACCCGAGGGTACTGTTGTGAGACTAGATGAGACTGAGACACGCTTCGCTAGACTTGAGCGAAATATTGAGAGTCTGGCTGAGATAGTAGTGCAGCAGGCAGCGCTCGGGGCTAAAGATAGGCGAGATCCGACGGGACAAGCATAGGTTACAAAGTTACCCGAGGTTGAGGCTCAGGCTGCAGAGGCAGTGAGACCCCAGCCAGCTCAAGATGCTGGATATGAGTGTGACCTTGATAGATTTAGACATTTTCAGAAGTTTAGACCTCCAGTCTTCCATGGAAGGAAGGACCCAATAGTAGTTGAGGATTGGGTGTATCAGATGGAGAAGCTATATAGGCTTTTCAAGTGAACTATTACTAAGAGGGTTGCTTTTGTCGTATTTGTATTTAAGGGAGCGACAGAGCATTCGTGGAGATCTACCGAGTTGATTTTGAGAGCTCATCATGCTAAGGTCACATGAGAGATATTTTTAGATGCCTTTAGGAGGCAGTATGTTCCCGCTACTGCACAGCGAAAGTTGAGGATGGAGTTTATGAGTTTGGTTTAGGGGAACCAGTCTATTGATGAGTATGAGACTCGATTCATCTCTTTGGGGAGATATGATTTAGAGACGATGGGCAGTGAGGATCGGAAGGTCCAAAAGTTTATAGATGGATTGAGACCAGCCATCAGATCTCGGTTGGCTCCCTTTGATGTTTCGACTTATGAGGAGGCAGTACATAGAGCTCAGCTTTATGAGCAGGATTATGAGCAGAACGTCTCTGAGACAGGAAAGTTTAGTAGGAGTCGAGACAAAGACCAGAAGAGACCCGGGAGAGACAGATTTGTCAGGAGAGGGGTACGACTCTTTGATAAGAGGTCAAAGATTGAGGAGGTTCAGGAAAGGACAGATAGACCCCCTGCTCATCCGGCTTTACCACCAGCTAGAGGCATTGTCATTGGAGGACCACGCCCTACTACTGATCGATGTAGGCGATGTTGCAGATATCATGGTACCAGACCTTATCCAGTGCCTATAGCTACTATTGTAGTATGTTATCGTTGTGGGAGGCCAGGGCATGTGGTGAGAGATTGCCCAGAGAGACAGGACACTGCCCTACAGAAGAGCAAGGAGCCGGAGAGAGCTCCAGTTCAGGTTCCTGCTCAGAGGAGGAGAGCTACTGCCAAAGAGAAAGGGAAGCAAGTGATGGGTACAGGGCGAGTTCATGCTTTAGACCAGGATACGGTAGATCAGTCATCTGATGGGGTGAAAGGTACCAACTTGATCCTTGATTTAGAAACATATGTTTTTATTGATCCTGGTGCTATACATTCTTTCGTATCACCTTCATTTGCATATAAATTGTCTAAGTATGTAACGTTTACCCCTCTGAGTAGTAAATTGTTAATACTTACCCCCATAAACACTAGTAAGTTAGTAGAGTATGTAGTCAGGGACTGTAAGTTGAAAGTCGGGGAAAAAGAAATGTCAGCCGACCTTATTTTGATGTATATGAGAGACTTCGATGTCATACTAGGAATAGATTGATTGGCTGCCAATCGTGTTGTGTTAGATTGCTTTTCTAAGACGTTAACGTTCAATATCTTCGAAAGATGTGTTGTAAAATTTACCTGAAAAGTAATGAAATCAGTGGTTGTTCTAAAAAGAGCGATGAATTTTTTACTGATTTTATGATTTATATTTTGAAGGATTCATCGCATATATGGTTGATACGGACTAGGTATGATCAGATTTGAGAGATATTCCAGTGGTTAGGGAGTTTCCTGATGTCTTTCCAGACGATTTACCATGATTACCCCCAGACAGAGAGATAGAGCTTGGGATAGATTTAGTACCTGGTACAAAACCGATTTTGAGACCACCGTATAGGATGGCTCCGATTGAGTTGGAGGAGCTGAGGAAGCAGTTACAGGATCTGCTTGAGAAAGGGTTTGTGAGACCGAGCGTATCACCTTCGGGAGCTCCGGTCTTGTTTGTGAGGAAGAAAGATGGCAACCTCCGATTGTGTATGGATTACAGATTGTTGAATAAGGCTACCGTTAAGAATAAGTATCTCTTTCCATACATCGACGATCTGTTGGATCAGTTTCGGGGAGCACAGGTCTTTTCTAAGATTGATCTGAGGTTGAGTATCATCAGCTGAGGATACGGAGGGAGGATGTGCCCAAGACAGCATTTAGGACCCGTTATGGTTATTATGAGTTTTTGATTATGCCATTCGGGTTGACTAATGCCCTCGCAGCATTCATAGCTTTGATGAACGATGTGTTCAAGCCATATCTGGATCGATTTGTTTTTGTGTTTATCGATGATATTTTGGTATACTCCAGATCCAGGGAGGATCACAAGTAGCACTTGAGGATAGTGCTACAGACCCTTAAAGAGAGACAGTTGTATGCAAACTCAGTAAGTGTGACTTCTGGTTAGAGCAAATTTCTTTTCTGGGCCATGTGGTATCGAGGGATGGGGTGTTAGTGGACCCATCTAAGATTGAGGTAGTTATTCAGTGGGAGCGGCCTAGGACAGTCACAGAGATTCAGAGTTTTCTGGGTTTGGCATGATACTACAAGAGATTTGTTGAGGGTTCCTCCAGATTAGCTGCTCCGTTGACACGTCTCACACGGAAGGATGTTGAGTTTGTGTGGGATGATGCCTGTGAGAGGAGTTTTCAGGAGCTAAAGCATCGGTTGACCATTGCTTTGGTTCTCACCATACCTACCAGCTCAGGAGGTTTCTTGGTATATACAGATGCGTCGCATCAGGGACTGGGCTGTGTATTGATACAGGATGGGAGGGTAGTTACTTATGGATCTAGACAGTTGAAAGATCACGAGAGGAACTATCCGACCCATGATTTGGAGTTGGCGGTCATAGTGTTTGCACTGAAGATATGGCACCATTACTTATATGGTGAGCAGTTTCAGATTTTTACAGACCATAAGAGTCTAAAGTATTTATTCTCGCAGAAGGAGCTGAACATGAGACAGACGAGATGGCTAGAGCTCCTGAAGGATTATGATTGCAAGATATTATACCACCTGGGTAAGGCTAATGTAGTTGCTGATGCTTTGAGCAGGAAGAGCATAGGGTTGGTATCATTTATGATGGTTCAGGAATATGACCTGTTAGAGCAGTTCGCGAGCGTCAGTTTGGACATAGCACCCCCTAAGATTGAGAGAGATAAGATCATTGCGAGCCTGAGATTGGAGCCGGAGTTGATTGATCTTATCCGACAGGCTCAGCAGAGTGATCAGGGATGTATTCAATTGATGAGTCAGGTACAGGCAAGTGCGGATACTGATTTTGCATTGAGTACTGATGGTTTACTGAGGTTCCGCGGTAGGATATGTGTTCCAGAGGATCCTGAGATCAGGAGGATGATTTTATTAGAGGCTCACTCAACGAGGTATACAGTACATCCGGGGAGTACGAAGATGTATCAGAATCTCCGGAGAGTTTATTGGTGGTCTGGGATGCACAGAGACATAGCAGAGTATGTTACGAGATGTCTCGTCTGTCAGCAGGTAAAGGTAGAGCATCAGAAGCCTGTAGGATTATTACAGCCTCTACCAATACCGACATGAAAATGGGAGCATGTCACCATGGATTTTGTGATGGGATTACCGAGGACCTGCAGAGGTCACGATGCCATCTGGGTGATTGTGGATAGACTGATGAAGTCCGGCCATTTCTTAGCTATGAGAGCTTCAGATGCTCTGAGTACGTTGGCGAACTTATATTTTCGAGAGATTATCAGGTTACATGGCGTTCCAGTAAGCGTTGTTTTTTTATAGGGATGCCCTCTTTACTTCCCATTTTTTGGAACATTTTCAAGAAGCGTTGGGGACCCAGTTGAGATTTAGCACCGCTTTCCATCCTCAGACAGATGGTCAGTCAGAGAGGACTATACAGACTCTGGAGGATATGTTTAGAGCGTGTGTACTGGATTTTGGAGGCTCCTAGGATGATCATTTTCCATTAGCAGAGTTTGCCTACAATAACAGTTATCACTCGAGTATCGGGATGGCACTATATGAGGCATTATATGGGCGCAGATGCCATTCCCCTATTGGATGGGAAGAGATTGGTGATAGATTGTTATTTCCTCTTGACTTGGTATAGCAGGCTTTTGAGGATGTCAGATTGATATGTGATAGATTGCGGACAGCTCAGAGCTGACAGAAGAGTTACGCTGACAGGAGACGCAGACCACTAGAGTTTGCAGAGGGTGAGTCGGTGTTTTTGAGAGTTTCTTCTTCCAAGGGTATCATGAGGTTCGGTAAGAAAGGTAAACTAAGCCCTCGTTTTATTGGACCATTTGAGATTCTGGAGCGAGTGGGAGATAAGGCATATAGATTGGCATTGCCACCAGAGTTGGCAAGTGTACACAGTGTCTTCCACGTTTCTATGCTTCGGAAGTACCACCTGGATCCGTCACATGTGATTCACTACGAGCCGTTAGAGCTGAGTGACAGTATGACATATGTTGAGAGACCGATTCGGATTTTGGATAGGAAGGAGAAGGTATTGCGATCCAAGACGATCTCCCTGGTGAAGGTTCAGTGGCAGTATCACACTCTAGAGGAAGCTACCTGGGAGCTAGAGAGCATGATACATGAGAAGTACCCGGAGTTGTTTACGGATTGATTTGGTTCTAATTTGCAGGACCAAATTCTTTTAGTGGGGGAGATTGTGAGATCCGTAATTTTTGTATGATATTCCTTATGATTTCCATATTGTATGACATTATTATATGTTAATGGATTCATAAGATGGTTGATTCAGATCTGATTAATGTGGATGAAACGAAATAATTTACGTAAAATCGAATATGGATAAATCGGGAAAACATGAAAGCAACAAGTTCGTTTAAGTAATTTAATCTAGTTGACTGAAAATAAGGAATTGAAAATATGAAAAAGATTGTGCATTTATGAAAGAAAGTCGATTTAATTTTGTCCCGAACACGTGCAAGGGTAAAATGGTCTTAAGACCAAAATTCGGTATAAATTCGATAAGTAAATTTCATTAAAATATGGAATTTACGAAATCTGGATCAATACCAAGGAAAATATTTAATTTCGAGTCCAATTGATTTGGATATAAATTTATTGGAATTTATGAGAATTAATCGAAATAAATTCAGAATTAATCGGGTTTTTAATTCGAAAAATTATCCCAAAAATAATCGAAAAATATACCGAGAAAGACGAAAATAGACTGAGAAATTCATTTATTGATTAAATGGACAAAATAATAATTTTTAAGATTTTTTTGGGATATTTGGATTATTTTAATATATTTTAAGGTATCAAAATAATAATAAATGAATTAATAAATAAAAAAGAAAACGAAAATCAGATTTTTCGGGGAGAGAGAAACCGAAACCGAAACCGAAACCTAGCAACCCGATAGCCAAACCCAAACCCCCCGACGACCCACCGACGGTCGAAGAGCCCAGCTATCGGTCGAAAAAGGAAGAGTGAAGCCCGACGGTTCCTTTGGTACCGATGACGCGTGCCGACGGTTCCTATCTCCGGCGAATCGACGATCGAAAGATCCGAGGAGAAATTACGTCGGTCCCAACGAGTGGCGGTGTCCCAGCACCGATTCAGCCTCGCAGAGCACTCCCCTGGCTGAGGCGATTCTTTTGATCTTACTGGCGGCCGACGAGATGGCCGGAATCACCGGCGACAGCAAACGGGCCAAAACGGCACCGTAGCCGAGAAGGAAGAAAAGGAAAAGAAAAAGAAAAAGGAAAAGAAAGAAAAGGAAAGAAGAAAAGAAAGAAAGTGTACCCGGGGACGACTCGAAATTCGGGTAAGTGATCGGGAGTCGGGATTGACCAGTGGATAAATCCCAGGAATTCAATTTAATATTATTTTAGTGGAAAATGACCCGGATTTATACAATTGTGCAGTGTTACTGCAGAGCCCGAACGAGAGTCGATTTAGCTTCGATTTTCGTACTCCGCACCATATTGGGTAAGAACATTTTAATTATGATAATATGAGTCCTTAAATGTAGAGTTAAGATTATTTTACGAAATTTACGGATTAATTCTGCATAAAAGGAATTTTATTTGAAATTTCAAAGTAATTATCGTAAATAGTATCCGGGCTATCCAATGAGCTTGGAATGAAGCCCGATGATTATTGATAAATCAAATGAGCCCAGTAAACCCGAAAAAGGGATTTTAAAAGTGGAAACGGGTGAAAAAGGGGTCAAGGCCCATTAAAGTGCAATCGGGCCCAATAGAGTAAAATGGGTCCAGAGCTTTAGATTCGATCAGTAAGAGTGAAATACTGATCAGTATATTTGAACTGAACCCATATGTGGTTATATGCAGCTCCGTAGACGAGCGAATTGGTTGAGAGACCTAGTACGACCAGTCGGGATAAGCTCGTGCGTGATTCTAGGTAAGGGAATTTTATGAGCACTTAGAGGTAGCTGTACGTAGTTTCCAGGGGATTTACATTACGTTAAATTCATTAGGCTACCCGAAAACAGAATAATAATTTTTGCGGAAAAATATGAAAATAGTGACAAATGATTATTTTGCCCCCAATTAGGAAAATTTCAAAAAGGGTAGTAAGGCTATGAAATTGCATGAAATTCATGATTTTAATATTTTCATAATGATATTGCTTTAATTCAAGCAATTTATGGATAGGTTGGCTATTATTTTCATGTTTTTCTTTAACATGTTTTGATAAAATTGAGCCACCTATCAGTGTTATATGAGTTGAAACCTTGCTTGAGCACTGCTCGCACTGGATTTTATATTTTAACTCATACACAGAGTGCTGGAGCCTTGCTCGCACTATTTTACAGATTTATTTCATATGACTACCGTACTGGAGTATTTCTCATATGAGATTTTCATTGAGTTTTTATACACACCCGTACTAGGGCATTGCTCGTACGTGGACTATGATTGAATTTATAATCAGTTTAAGTCATACTGGAGCGCTGCTCGTACGCAGATTTCATTGATTTCTATGAAACCGTGCTAGACCTTCGTTCGCATGAGGTTTTCAGATATCATGAATATGCATGGAGCCGTGCTAGAGCTTCACTCGCACAGGAATTTATATGACATGCATATAGCCGTGTTGGAGCCTCCTGTAGACTGTGTGTCATAGTGAGATGATATGCTCACACGTGCATACTGAGACATACTTGACATGGGTGGATAAGACCTATTACAGGCACCCCTGATTGAGCTTGGGTTCACGGAGTACGCTGTACCGTGTATGTCACGCGGAGTACGCTGTACCGTGGGGATTGTTGGAGTGGAGTGGCATTAACCATGAGACAGCAAGTCTTGCCATCGCAATCCTGATATTATACTGTTCTGGAGGGTAGGACCGACCCACCTCCCATTTCAGGTGTGACACCCCGCACACTAGGATCCGTGTGCCAGGGATCACGAGGTTATGGCCATAGTCTTGGATATTACCGATATAGTCGCTTACATGTCTCACATGATATAACTATTGGTCTTGATAGACCAGGGTAGACCCGAGGGAGGGGTCAGGCCTTGATTTTCTTATGATTTCAATTGAGTTTTGATCATTCCTATGGAGGGATTTTATGAAACTTTCATTGATTTGTAACCCTATGAGAAGGGTGATTTTATAACAAAAATTTTAAGATAAATTATTTTATTGAAATGGATTTAATTCCTTGAGTGTATCATATTTAATCCAGATGGGGTGTTTTAAACGTGTTGATTCATTTGAGCATGAGAGGTTTTCACATGAGAATTATTCCATGTTTTATATGCCGATTTCCTGTTTTATAACAGATGATATTATATATATGGCATATCATTGTTTTTACCTCATGCTCACATATATCCTGATTTCTTATCAGCATGTAGATAGTATAGCAATCTACCCGTTTGTATTATTGCCTTAGTGAGCATGTGGAGCTCACCCTTTCATTTTTCACCCACTTTCAGTGTTTCCACCATAGAGATAGCGAGTGTAGAGAGTAGACGGCATAGCTGATTATCTGTGATTCCCATCGACTGTCAGGTATACACCACATACAAAATTTTTTATCAGTATGCTTACAGCACAGTATTATATATGAATGAATATTTGGGGATGTAAATATAGAATCATGTGATGTATAAACACACCGACCACTCTATTACAATATGATTGATGTCATTATGTATATATGTACGTGTGATATTTTAATGGTTAAAAAGGGTATATCGATATTGATTCACAGCCCGACCTGTTTAGAGGAATATGTCACGAGGAGGTAAGAAAGATTTTCCAAAAGCGAAAAATTTGTACCGATTTTGGTAGTATTTGGGTCGTGACAATTTTCCCCCGTTTTCAACTTATAATCCCTATACCCATATTCAATTAGTGAAAATCAGCTAACTATCATCATCTTGCCTAAGGGTACAGGCTTCACATTTTTCACTAGCTTATAAGCAACTGAAGGCGATATGAATAAATGCGTGCCACCAGGATTACTTAAAATAATTACTTCATTATTCACAACCAGTGTGGTATCTTCCACCACATCCGATGAAACATCAATAGTGTCCTGGTCTAAGGCATACACTTGCCCTCGTCCAACATCTTATTTCTGTGGTATCTACCACACATCCTACACTGTTTACCCTTGCTACACTACTCACAATGTTACACTGCTCTCACTACTACGGAGCTGGTCGGGGTCCTCAATTCACAATACCCCTCAAAAGTGCTGAAATTGGATACACTGGGGCCTTACCAATCATCTTACCCCGTGACTCATCAGCCCTAATATTTTACCAAACTACCTTTTTTCCGTTCTGACATCTCTGTCATTCTCTATTCTCTTTCTGTCTCTATTTCGACATTTTGGCCCTTACTACCTTTTCCAATCTCAAAGGCGTACAACTCATGATCTTGTTCACACAACTGTAATCGGCGCACTGCCTCGGCATAGGTAGTGATATCTAACGGCCCAATCGGACTCTAATTGACAATCTGAGCTCTTCCATGCACTTTCAAACATCCCGACTCTCACTGTTCATCGTGTCTGAGTCATATCTACCCAGGAATATAAATTGAAATTCATACTTGTTAATCAACCAGTTCCTCTGGTTCAGAGTAAAGAATTTAATTTGTAATTTTTTTTAAGCAGTGTCCGAGATATTCTGTCACCGGAATACAAATAGAATTATTTTCCATGTCCATTATGGATGTCTAACTCTTAAGATGGGTCGAGTGAACTTCCACCAATGTTTCGACTTGCCCTCAAATCTCATGCATACTTTGAGCAATTAGCTCGTAAAATATTCTCCACACTCCGTTCCAACCTTGCGAAGCGTGTCTCAATACTGTCCAATCTCTCTGTCAGACTCTGTCCGATCTCTCTATCGGACTTTGTGGGGCATACTCAATACCAGCCTCCACGTCAATCTCATCTTGAGTCTCATGTGGCAACTAAATACGACTCTCAGGCCTACCTCTCTGGCCTTGAGCACGTGTACTCGCCCTTCTACCATAGCGGCTATTAGTTAATGAGTCTATTCTTGCATTCAAAATAAAATTCTTAGCTGCACTTTTATCTCGATATACATAATTCTATCTAAACAATGCACAGTACATGGGGATGTAAACTTCCTAAACCACTAACACCGACTCATATCAGGCCAACTTAAGCTCTGATACCATTAAACTGTCACGATCTAAATTACCTAAAAATCAGAGTAAATTTTTCGTTTTTTCATATATTATTTAATTCTTACCTTTCTCTCATCGTGACCATCTTACCAAACAGTTGGGCTATGATTCGGTGTTAGTCGCCTTTCACCTATTTACCATTCCATTTCCATAATCACATTCATTTATCAGAGTTTACTATCTTTTGACTTTAACTAAATACATACACCATGATATTTATAACTCTACATCCCCGACATCATATCTGTTTACAGTACTGTGCATTACATATTTAGATACAAAATCATACAAATGTGTATACCTGTCTCTCGATAAGAAGCAACGGATACCAAAAATGCAAGCCCTCAGCCGCTCACTAACTATTGCGAGTGCTCTGAAGAGATGAGAAAATAAGGGGGGTGAGCAAACCACACGCTCAGTAAGGCAATTATGCAAGTGAGTAGATAGCTCCACTATCTACATGCTCATAATGCCATGCCCTTAAAATCCATTTCTTTTCATTAAAATCTCAAGCACAAAATCATGCATATATCCATGACATAGTTTATCAAAACTATTTGTACATATAGAAATCATATAATTCATGCATCAAAGGCATTTTATGTGACATCATTAAATCATACTTAGCATGAAGGAAGTCAAGATCATGCATTCTTTCATGTCATTAAGACAAATCATGAATTTGTAATTAAAGCATGGAAAATTCATCATGTTACTGCATTTAAATCACTTTATTAAAACTACAGCATAAACTAACCTTTCCGGGTCAATCATCTCATAAAATAATTCATTAAAATTCATTATAAAACTTCGGTTATAAAATCACCCTTCTTTCAGGGTCACATATCATAAAATCATAAAATCGGGGGCCTGACCCCTCCCTCGGGTCTACCCTGGTCTATCGACCGATAGTTATATCATGTGAGACAAGCAGGTGACTATCAGTAACAATAAGGACTATGGCCATAACCTAGTGATCCCTAGCAACACGGTACCTAGTGTGCAGGGTATCACACCTGAAACGGGAGGTGGGTCGGTCCTACCCGCCAGAACAGTATAACATCTGGATTGCGAGGGCAAGGCTTATTGCCTCGTGGCTAATGCCACTCCACTCCAACAATCCCCACGGTGCAGCGTACTCCGTGTGACATACACGGTACAACGTACTCCGTGAACCCAAGCTCAGTCAGGGGTGCCTGCAATAGGTCTTATCCACCCATATCATCTCTTTCTCAATATGCACGTGTGAGCATATCATCTCACTATGACACAGTCTATAGGAGGCTCCAACATGGCTATATGCATGTCATATAAATCTATGTGCGAGCGAAGCTCAAGCACGGCTCCATGCATATTCATGATATCAGAAAATCTCATGCGAGCGAAGCTCTAGCACGGTTTTCATAGAAATCAATGAAATCTGCGTACGAGCAGCACTATAGTACGACTTAAAATAATTATAAATTCAAGTAAAATCCACGTACGAGCAATGCTTTAGTATAGATATGTATAAAAACTCAGTGAAAACCTCATACGAGAAAAACTCCAGCACGACTTTAAAATAAGTTATAAAACCATATAAAACTTCGTGCGAGCAATGTTCCAACACGAGTGAATGCTCAAGTAAATCAAAACTTCGTACGAGTAACGCTCCAATATGACTTTATGCATAAATATCTCAAATCTCGTGCGAGTTACACTCCAGCACGGCTTTTATGCAATATCATATTAAAACAGGATGCGAGCTAAGCTCCAACATCTATCATGCATGTCAAATCATTAAAACTAGTGCGAGCAATCGCTCCAACACCTTTTTATGCATATCAGGTCAAAACAAGTCAAAACATATCAAAACAGAGTGCGAGCTAGGCTCCAGCACTTCTCATGCATTTCACAAGAATAAAAATCAGTGCGAGCAACCGCTCTAGCACATTTCATGCATATGATGTCACACAAGTCGGTGCGAGCAACCGCTCAAGCACATTTATGCACACTCACAAACGCAGATATAGTGCGAGCTATGTGCCAGCACTATCTGTTTCCATATAAACTTGATAGTTGACCGTTTTCCAAAGAAATTTCATTTAAATATAAATAACACCTACGTAGTGTTATCTTGTGAAATTTATATAATTACTGGCCGATCTACCGATTTGCTCTGATTAAAACCAATAAAATTCCTTAATTCGGAAAATTCCTTAAATTATGCATTTCATGGATGTCATGCTTTCACCATCCTTAGGTGAACTTCCTTCAATAGGGGTAGAATAGTCTTTTCCTATTTCGAGTCTTTAAAATCTTTAAACCATTTTTAGGACCTTTATACATAATCAGGGTATACATACATATTCAATGCACAGAAAAGTTATTAAAATACGCGTAGCTACCTCTAGCTACTCACACAATTCCCTTACCTCATTTTTCTGTACAGTTTGACCTTTCCACTGATGACTTGTCACGCAGTCCGATTTGCTCCGAATCCAATCTCCGAAACTGCGGATAAATATTCAATAGGTCAAATACAATACAATCAATTGTATTTCATATTTTTCTGGGTTTAATTTAAATCATTGGACCCGTTTACCCATATTGGGCTCGATTGCACCATAATGGGCCTTAATCAGCCTTAAGCCCGTTTTCCACTCACTATTTACATTATCGAGGCCTATTGGGTTCATTGGGCCCATCAGTATTTATTGAGTCTCGTTCTAAACTCTCGAATCGCTTAATGAATTATTTACGACAATTTATCTCAATTTTCAGAATTTAATTCATTTTATGCGGAAATTAAATCCGTAATTTATCTAACACGCATAACGATGCAAATTGTCGTAAATAAGGGTTACTTGCCCGAGATTCCATGATAGTATACAAATCGAGGCTGTCTCGAGCTCTCGATTGATGCCAATTATCGAGCTACACAATTTAATATTTTTTCGGGTAAATTTTCAGTCGAACATTAATCAAATTAAATATTTTGAAATTTAAATCGGTCAATTCGACCGCTTACCGACTTACCCGCAGCTCGATTGCATCAATGAAATTTTTCCCAAATTTCCTCTTTTCTTTTTCCCCTTTTTCTCTTGCTTTTCTTTTCTTTTTGGCTGAACCGGTTCGGTTCGGTTAAACCCGGTTCAGATCGGTTCGATCTAGCGGTTCAGTCCAGTTCGGTCCAACGGTTCAGTCTGGTTCGGCCGGTTCCCGACGTCTCACCACCGCCATTCGGTGTGCCTCATCCTGGGGACCTCTCGGCTGGCCTCGATCGGGACCAATCACCGCCGGTGGCCGCCGGATTCCCTTCTCTTCTCCGCGGCTTCAACCTCGTCGATCTGCCTTTTTCGACGTCGTTGGAGCACGTTGCCGGTGGCAGATGAGTCGTACGGTACCGGGCTTCCTTTTCTGGTTGCGTGCCTGGCCGTGGCATCGCCGGTGGTGGCCGTCCGGTGGTGAATCCCTCGGGTTCGGCTTTGTGTCCCTTTCGCCCTTTGCTTTTTTTCTGTTTCGTGATTTTCGCGAATCAGACTTTCCTTTTTTTTTTCATTTACTTTATTTTATTATTTATAATTTATTTTTATATTAGTTTAATCCATTAAAATATTATTAAAAATCCAAAAATATCTTAAAAAATTATATTTTATTCATTTAACAAATTAAATGAATTTATCGGTATTATTTCGTCTTTCCGATATAATTTTTGATTATTTTCGGGATTGTTTTCCGATGCAAAAATTTTGATTTATTGCAATAAATTCATATATTGATGAATTTAACCCGAAATTTGATTATTTTTTCGTTATTGATAAAGATTTCTCAATCCTATATTTTTAATTAAATTTTCTTGTCCCAATAAATATCGAATTTTGGTCTTTTGACCGTTTTACCCTTCACGTGTTCGGAAATACCATTTCAATCCTTTTGCATTTTTAAATGCATTCGAAATTTTTTTATTCATTCCATTTGCTCTTACGATAAAAATCTGGTCTTACAATACATACATACATACATACATACATACATACATACATACATACATACATACATACATACATACATACATACATACATATCAGGCAAGGCACTAACATTCGCGGAAGCTCATAAAGTTGTCATTTCATAATTAGAAAGTCGTTCACATTGCCTTACATATACATCCCCATATAATGTGACTACATCATTGTACACTATTATTCAGATACAAAAAAATACATGTGTGTATACCTTGATACTGTTGAATAGCTGTGTGTAAAGGGATCGCAGGACGGACACAACTAACACACTCTACTGGAAATGCTCTGTAAGAGGAAAAAAATAAAGGGATGAGCACAACACGCTCAGTAAGGAATAAAATGAAAGCAGGTAGATAATCATACTATCTACGATGCTCATAATGTATGTTTTATCGTCTCGTAAAACAAATGCATTCACTTTTCAAATCACTTGCATTTACTGAAAACAGAAGCATTCTATATGATATTCATCAATCGATAGAAGCTCAATCATTTCTTAAACAAATGCATTCACTGAAATCAAAAGCATTCTATATGATAATCATCAATCGATAGAAGCTCAATCATTTCTTAAACAAATGCATTCACTGAAAACAAAAGCATTCTATACTATAATCATCAATCGATAGAAGCTCAATCATTTCCTTTCATTTCACTTTCAAATTAGTCAGTAATCAATTCAACAATCCGATTATTCTAAAGACTTGGATGGGATTCAATAATAATAGCAATGGATATATGTACATAGTCGATGATTTCAGGCATCACGGATCAGGTGTGCAGGATATCATATGCCTCAAGGAGGTGGGTCAATCCATCTCGTGGGTCAATCAGAAGTTCGAAGACTGACAGAAGTTCGAAGACTGCATGATACAGTGTACTCATTGTCTACAACGTACTCTGTGGACCCTAGAATACTGAGGGAACTGAGTAATCTCAAGGTTTTACCACCTTAATATAAGAAATCAACCATCACTTGTCTAAAATTCAGTGCGAGCAAATTAGTGTGATACACAGTCTACATGAGGGCTCTAGCACGGTTTCAATTAGGCATCACAACAGAACCCAATACGAGTAGTGCTCTAGCACGATCTGTTCATATGCCATACCATAATCAAGTGCGAGCGGATCTAGGTAAATCCACAGATCTCATCATAGCTCCAGCACGATTTCATACACACAAAATAGACAGCTGGCTCTATTTTCCACCACAGTGGTACTCAAAACCAAATGTGATACGTAAAATGGTGCAAAATAGAGTGAGAGGGTAGCATCCCATCAAATCACTCGTCAATCAAATCATACTTTATAAAAATGTGCAATTTAATGCATACAGTCAAATCGTGAGCTAGCCTATCATTCCAACTTTACAAAATCTCTTTTTCACAGAGAAAATATGGATTTCATGCACTTTATGTATTTTCAAAAATTCCTGGGTCTAGGGTATTTTCATAATTTTTTCATATTTAGGTACTATCTAAAAATTTCATATCCATACTCTATACGAAATTTAAGTGTATGCAAACGATGATAAAAATACATATATCTATCTCTAAGAGCTAGCATAGATCCCTTACCTGGAATCCCGTCAAATTCACTTTTTAACCTTTTTCCACTTTCCGTATATCAGTATATCCGGCTCCGAATATATCTCCTGAAGCTACAGATAGTTATCAATCACATCAATTAAGTTTGATAAATCATTTGTCTTTTTCTATGCAGTCTATTTCATCAAATGGGCTCAATTGCTCTTATTGGGCCTCGTTGCCTCTTATTGGGTCCAACTCTATTTTAAGTCCATTTCGACTTTGTTATTTATTCTGTAATGGTTCGTGGGGCTCCTTAGACCCATTAACAATTATTGGGCCATCCGTGTCACACCCCACTTCCGGGTGTCCTTTATCCACACTTACGCTACTACGGTTGGGCTGTGAGGCGATCCAATTACTAAAGTTTCAAAAATTTACAGCGAAAATATTTAAAATTTAATTCACACTCCCAGGTGTGTAAATATACAAGATTAATTGTATATTAATATCTTTACATAACATCCCTATAAAACTGTTACATTTCTAAGGTATAACTGTGCGATACAAGATAATAGATACAAAATACTCTTGTGTATACAAATCTTATACCTTTATGATTGGTGGGAGCTATCCAACACAAAAAGAGATCCAGAGACCACTGCTCTCCTACTTCTCAGTATCTGGAGGGGGAAAATAGTGGGGTGAGCAAACCACAGCTCAATAAGGGAATGAATGCTAGCAGGTAGATATCATACTACCTACATAGCCCATGCATGTATAAACCAGAACCATGTTTTCATTATAAATAGAAATATTATACGAAAATGCTTTTAAACATACATTTCTCATTTGCATTTTCATGTAAACCATATATGTCATGCCTCCATTTTAAAACATGATTCATAAAACAATGCCCTCATGACATGAGTGTTTAAATCAGAGATTTATCAAAACACAAAATCTCTTTACTTTCTCAATCATTTCTTTTCCTCAAATCTCTTTCTTTTCTGAGTTATCTCTGTTTCTCGAATCTCTGAGACAGGCATGGAATCTTCAGCAATCAAATATCCACGACATATGGCCATAATCAATGATCCTAAGCCTCACTGATCAGGTATGCATAGGGCATCACTTCGCCTGAAGGGGGATGGGTCAGTCCTACCCTCCGACTCATCTCAATCAACCTCATCTTCTCATATACTCACGTTATAAGGTACGTCATGTGTCATCTACGCGATACTCGTACTCACGTGCACCCAGCACGGTACATAGTATACCAATGGACAACTACACAGTACTACATACGACCGTGGACCCAAGTCCATACTCCAACTCCGATGGACTTTTCATCCTGAACCATGTCTCATATACCAGGCGAGCAAATCCACATGACACACAGTCATTGCAAGGCTCCAACATGGTACGATTTATCGTTAAGGCCCAGCCTGTTTCGAGGCCATCGGCTGGCATCCGCTTGGGTTCCGAATCCCCAGGTTTACCTCATCTCAGTAAAAACAGGTGCGAGCAATACTCCAACACTTTCTCAAAACCATCGTGCGAGTTAAACTCCAACATGGCACATCAAAAGCATAGAAACATGTGTGAGCTATCACTCTAGCACATAGTTAAAGTCATTAAAATGGGTATGAGCTGGAGCTCCAACACCAATCTCATCTTAAATTCGATAGGTGGATATTTTCTCTTTTTAAAAGTCAAAACATGTTTATTTATGCAACATGCCTCTCTATGCTAAAACATGTAAAATTAGCCAACCTATCATCATCATTTCTCAATCATCAATATCAATACAAAATTAAGAAAAACATTGAAAACATGCATATCATGCTATTTCCTTACCCCATCCCATTTTCTCAATACTTATATATCCTAATACATTTCATACTCCATATAATTTCATAGAGTCGTAGTATCATACTAATTCTAGCATTATATCTATGAAATTGTCGTAAAATGCGTACAAACATCTCTATAGCTAACACACAGTCCCTTACCTTGAATCGTTCGCGTATTTCCTCCGTCACGTTTGCTCCGTTCGCGATTCGGGTTATTCGTGTTCCGCGTGCTTCAAGCTAGACGTATAAATCATCAAGTTATTTTCCTTTTCCTCTTCTAAACCTCTATATTGTCATTTATTTATTTATTCATACTCCTCAACCCATTAAATCACATTTCATCTTTCTCACAGATCTCATTATACTTCTCTTAAGTTTTCCACCATTTCTTATGGATCTTCTCTCTATAAATCCTTTTCAATATTACTCACTCATCACTACACTCATTATTTCTAACAATATTTCACATCTCATTCAACTCATAAATGTCTAGAAACCATATTTAGAACCTTGAAGGTTGAAGAGCTTACCCTTTTACTTAGTCAAACTTGTGGTAGCCACAACGCCTTCTCTTGACCACACCAATGTGTGATTTTTGGGTATGTTGTTCTCCTTGCTCCAAGGAATAACTTTTCCTTCTTGAGCTTCTTCCAAAATTGGCCGGAATGTGGTGATTTCTATAGTGAGAAAGCTTGATTTTTTTTTAGAGAAAATGGCAGGTGAGGTTTGGTGGAGGAAGAGTTCTGAGTTTTAATCTCAATCTCGTGCTCTTTTTATAGATGCAGGCTTATGAGATCGATTTGATCCTTGTAGAGATCGATCTCTTCACGTTTGGTAGTTCTTTTCACCTAACGTAACCACTCTCAGATTGATCTTCTCCCTTGACGAGATCGATCTGTCGAAGGGCAATTTTCCTCTTAGAGATCGATCTGCCTCTTGTAGGAGATCGATCTGCTCTTTACAGAACCCTTAAGGAGATCGATCTGTCTAGCTTTGAGATCGCTCTGTCTCAAACAGAGAGTTAAGGAGATCGATCATCTTGCCTTAAAAATCGATCTTCCCATTACAGAATGCTTAGCAGATCGATCTGGCTCAATTGGAGATCGATCTGTTCTGTTCCATAGCTCAAAATAAGACCATTCTGGCTCTTTCAGATCGATATCTCATCCTATGAGATCGATCTGACCTTCATATTTTCTAGATTTTCTGCAGTAACTTCACTCAAAACATCTTAAATTTGTTGCCATGGTCATTTTCTCATTCAATCATCTTTGAGACTTAAAAATGACATCATTTCCTACTTCATACACTTTAAAACTTATGTAGAGTCTTTGTATAGCCAAAGGTACATAATACAAACTAAATGGGAGTGCATAACTCATGCAAATCTCCATTCCATTTACTACACTAATCATTTTCCATTCCACTCACATTCATCGTATATCAAAGTCTATTTCTTCGTATTCATATTTAATGCAACTTGTACGTAAATCACAACTCTTATTACAAGTGTGTACATTCAACTTATGGACTTTGCTTCACATATGCTTTACATTACTAGTACACTACAATACTTATGAATTCATTTACATATATTTAAGGTTAAACTTATACGGGGTCTCTCAATCCGTGGGCCTATTAACACTATCATCATGCTATCTTAAGCATTCTAACATAAAGCATTTTATATGGAGTTAATCTGCAACTTATGCGATTAATTCCTAACTTGTATAACTATACAAGTTATAGCAAGTAAGATTCACTTACCGGAGTTTTCGTGATGGCTCACAATTCAAGGCTCGATCGAATTCACGTTCGTCGCCTATTGTCACGTTACACATTTATATATTTAACCCGAATCAATTTCGATCAAATATAATTTCAAATAAATTTTTCTAAATTTAAATCGATCAATTCTGACCGCTTATCGGCTTATCCTTAGCCCAATGCATCATCAAATTTTTCTCCCCATTTTCCCATTTTTCTTTTTTTCTTCTTTTTTTCCTTTTTCCATGGCTGAATGGGTGACTATATCCCTTTCACTGAACTGGATTCGAATCGATTCAGTCCTCTCTTTTGTCGTTCCCGGCGCTATCGGTCGGTTCTCCGACCGATTCCACCACCAATCTGTAAGATCCAATTTTATTTAATACACGAAATGAGAAAAAGGTCAAATGAAGGATTGAAATGGTATTCCCGAACACGTGTAAGGGTAAAAAGGTAAAAAGATCGAAAGTCAGTATAAATTCGAGAAGAAAATTTTATTAAAAATATAGGAATGAGAAATCTTGATCAATAACGAATAAATAATTAAATTTTGGGTTAAATTGATCAAGATATGAAATTATTGGAATTAATCGAAATTTTCACATCGAAAAATAATCACGAAAATATTGAAAAAATATACCGAAAAGGCGAAATAAGATCGAGAAATTCATTTATTGAATAAATGAATAAAATAATAATTTTTTAGATATTTTAGATTATTATTGAATATAATATTGATTAAAATAATATTAAAAATATATTATAAATAAATAAATAAAATAATTTTAAAAAAAGAATTTTGCGAAAATCGCGAAACTGGGAAACAAAAAAAATGAAGCAAAAAGTCGAGCCCTTCTGCCTCACAATCGGAGACCGACGATGGACCCAAGGTGGTGGCCGAAGCCATCGACAGCCGAACCATCGCCGACGTTGGTAGAGGCCGAAGGAGGCGGCGATCAGCGGTGAAAGAGAGGGAAAGAGAGAGAACCGAGAGAGGGAGAGAGGAATCCGGTGACAGGCGTCGATTCAGGTCCGGCCACCACCAACCGAAGGTGCCCCACGCTAAGACCGGCCGATCAGCGGCTGAATCGATCGGTGGGACGACGGGTAGCGTCGAAAAATGACAAGAAAGAGAAAAGGCACTGACAGCGAGGAGAGAAGAGCCGGACCGGTCACTTTTCGACCACCTTGGACCAAACCGACCCTAGATCCGTGCATCGGACAATCCCGCGGAGCTACTGGCGACGAAAACCGACAGAGAACA
This sequence comes from Firmiana major, assembly GCA_033439115.1. NCBI lineage: Eukaryota > Viridiplantae > Streptophyta > Magnoliopsida > Malvales > Malvaceae > Firmiana > Firmiana major. The sequence goes on along the minus strand of CM065896.1, from coordinate 58,437,475 downwards.
AGCCAACGAAGCCTTGAACCAGTCGAACCAGACTGAACCGGTTCAGCGCGAAAAGAAGGAAAAGAAAGAGAAAAAAGGAAAAAGAAAAAGAGGAAAATTGAGAAAAATTTCAGTTATGCAATCGAGCTACGAGTAAGTCGGTCAGCGGTCGAAATTGACCGATTTAAATTTCAAAATATTTAATTCGATTAATATTCGACTGAAAGTTTACCCGAAAAAATATTTAATTGTGTAGCTCGACAAATGGTGTCAATCGAGAGCTCGAGACAGTCTCGATTTGCATACTATCATGGAATCTCGGGTAAGTAATCATTATTTACGACAATTTGCATCGTTATGCGTGTTAGAAATTTACCGCTTAAATTACAGATTTAATTTTCGCATAAAATGAATTAAATTCTGGAATGATAGATAAATTGTCGTAAATAATTAATTGAGCTATCCAAGGGTTTAGAATGAGGCTCAATAAATACTGATGGGGCCAATGAGCCTAATAGGCCTCGATAATATGAATAGTAAGTGAAAAACGGGCTTAAGGCCCATTATGGTGCAATCGGGCCCAATATGGGTAAACGAGCCTAATGATTTAAATTAAGCCCAGAAAATATGAAATACAATTAATTGTATTGTATTTGACCTGACGAATATTTATTCGTAGTTTCAGAGATTGGATTCGGAGCAAATCGGACTGCGTGACGAGACATCAGTGGAAAGGTCAGACTGTACAGAAAAATGAGGTAAGGAAATTGTGTGAGTAGCTAGAGGTAGCTACGCGTATTTTAATAGTTTTTGTATACACTGAATATGTATGTATACACTGAATATGTATAAAGGTCCTAGACATAAATTAATGATTTTAAGGACTTAAAATAGAAAAAAACTATTTTACCCCTATTGAGGGAAGTTCACCTAAGAATGGTAAAAGCATGACATGCATGAAATGCATGATTTAAGGAATTTTCTGAATTAAGGAATTTTCTTGGTTTTTAAGCAAAGCAAATCGGTAGATTGTCCAATAATTGCATAAGTTTCAAAAATAACACTAAGTAAGTGTTATTTATATTTAAATGAAAATTCTTTGGAAAATGGACCAACTATCAAGTTTATATGGAAACACATAGTGCTGGCACATAGCTCGCACTATATCTGCGTTTGTGAGTGTGCATAAATGTGCTTGAGCGGTTGCTCGCACCAACTTGTGTGACATCATATGCATGAAATGTGCTAGAGCGGTTGCTTGCACTGATTTTTATTATTGAGAAATGCATGAGAGGTGCTGGAGCCTAGCTCGCACCATGTTTTAACTGTTTTGACTTGTTTTGACTTGATATGCATAAAAAGGTGTTGGAGCCATTGCTCGCACTAGTTTTAATGATTTGACATGCATGAGAGGTGCTGGAGCCTAGCTCGCATCCTATTTTGATATGATAATTTCATAAAAGCTGTACTAGAGTGTAACTCGCACGAGATTTGATTTATTTATGCATAAAGCCATGCTAGAGTGTAACTCGCACGAGATTTGATTTAGTGATGCATATCACCGTGCTAGAGCTTGCTCGCATGAAGTTTTATATGGATTTATAACTCATTTTAAAGACGTACTGGAGTACTACTCGTACGCAGATTTTACTGATTTTTATGAAACCGTGCTAGAGCTTCGCTCGCACGAGATTTTTTGATATCATGAATATGCATGGAGCCATGTTAGAGCTTCGTTCGCATAGGGATTTATATAACATGCATATAGCCATGTTGGAGCCTCCTGTAGACTGTGTGTCACAGTGAGATGATATGCCTACATGTGCATACTGAGACAGAGCTGATATGGGTGGATAAGACCTATTGCAGGCACCCCTGACTGAGCTTGGGTTCACGAAGTACGTTGTACCATGTATGTTACGCAGAGTATGCTTTACCGTGGGGATTGTTGGAGTGGAGTGGCATTAACCATGAGGCAGCAAGCCTTGTCCTCGTAATCCTGATGTTATGCTGTTCTGGCGGGTAGGACCGACCCACCTCCCGTTTCAGGTGTGATACCCCGCACACTAGGTACCGTGTAGCTAGGGATCACTAGGTTATGGCCATTGTCCTTGTTGTTACTGATATAGTCACATACTTGCCTCACATGATATAACTTGTGGTCTCGATAGACCAGGGTAGACCCGAGGGAGGGGTCAGGCCCCCGATTTTATGATTTTCTTCTATGCTGATAGATGTTTTTAGAGACTTTTATGATACGTGACCCTGAAAGAAGGGTGATTTTATAACCGAAATTTTTATTGAATTTTAATGAGTTTGATTTATGAGATGCTTAACCCTTTCGGGTTAGTTTATACTGCAGTTTTAATAAAGTGATTTAAATGCAGTAGCATGATGAGTTTTCCATGCGTTAATGATAAATTCATGAAAAGAATTGTTTCTCTTGATTTGTTTTACATGGAATGATCTTGATTTACCTCATGCTAAGTATGATTTAATGATGTCGCATAAAATGCTTTTGATGCACGAATTACATGATTTCTATATGCACAAATAGTTTTGATAAACTATGACATTGAAATATGCATGATTTTGTGTGTAAGCTTTTAATGAAAAGAAATGGATTTTAAGGGCATGACATTATGAGCATGTAGATAGTGGAGCTATCTACTTACTTGCATAATTGCCTTACTGAGCGTGTGGTTTGCTCACCCCCCTTATTTTTCCATCTTTTCAGAGTACTCGTTGTAGTTAGTGAGTGGTTGAGAACTTGCATCTTTGTATCCGCTGCTTCCCATCGAGAGACAGTTATACACATTTGTATGGTTTTGTATCTAAATGTGTAATGCACAGTACTGTAAATGGATATGATGTCGGGGATGTAAGGTGATGTAATACCATTGTATATGTATTTAGTTAAAGTCAAAAGATAGTAAACTCTGATATGTGAATGTGATTATGGATACGGAATGGTAAATAGGTGAGAGGTGACTAATACCGAATCATAGCCCAACTATTTGGTAAGATGGTCATGATGAGAGAAAGGTAAGAATTAAATAATAATAAAAAAATGAAAAATTTGTAGTGATTTTAGGTAATTTGGGTCGTGACACCAATTGGCTCGGCTTCACCTCTAGAGCCTTCGTTTGGCCTGGGCTAAGGTAGATCGGCGCCAGATTCTGTCGATTCTCCTCTTCTCCCTTTCGGCTCTTCCCTCTCTGATCTGGCGTTTCCCGGTGATGCAGGGCACGTGGTGCCGTTCAGGGACTCCCACCATGTCAGTCTTCATTCACTGGTGCCCTTCAACTCAGTTCCTTCCTCGATCGGCCTCCGATGAGAAGCAAATAGAGGGATCAGGTTTTCGATCCTCTCTGTTTCGTTTCTCCTAGTTTTCTATTTTTTTTCTTTTTTCTTTCTTTAATAAATATTATATTATATTTTAATATAATATAATATAATACAAAAATCATATAATATAATACAAAAATCTTATAATATAATATTATTATTATAATAATATACCAAAATATCTTACACTTATAATATTATTATAATAATAATATTATTACCATGTATTATATATACATTGATATTTGCACAAACCCATATATTTTTGGACACCCATTTTTCTATATATACTTTATATGTATATATAGACATTATCATTTATTTTTATTTTCTTGGAATTATTTTTCCATATTCTCGAGATAAATTCTCGATGTGAAAAAATTCTGGGTCTTCACAATAAATTCATATATTGATCAATTAGACTTAAAATTCATTCATTTCTTCTTTATTGATCAAGATTTCACGAATCCATGTTTACCATGTTAACTTCTTAAGGAAATGACACCGAATTTTCGGATCTTACATTCCTCCCCACCTTAAGAAATTTGGTCCTCAAAATTAGAACCAAGTCAATCCTCAAATAGATGTGTATACCTCTCTCGCATCAAACTCTTCAATTCCCGTAGCTTTCTCTGAAGTGTGGTACTGCCAGAGAACCTTAACCAAAGAGATCGTCTTAGACCGCAAGACCTTCTCTTTTCTGTCCAATATCCGAATCGACTTCTTTACATATAACATATCCTCTGTGAGCTCCAACGGCTCATATTGATTCACTTGTGCCGAATCTGTATGATACTTTCGGAGTATCAAAATATGAAAGACGTTATTGATGCTTGCCAACTCCGATGACAACGCCAACATATAAGCCTTATCTTCCACTCGATCTAAGATCTCACAACTTATCTTTCTTCCCAAATCTCATAATACCCTTAGAAGGAGATACCTTCAAGAATACTGATTCACCAACCATAAACTCCAACAGTCTACGTCTCGTGTTAACATAGCTCTTCTGCCTACTCTGAGCTGTCCTCAATCTGTCACATATCAACTGGACATCTCAGAGGCTTGTTTCACTAAATTGTGAGCAAACATCTTTCGGTCACCCACATCTTCCTATCCAATCAGAGAACGACACCTACGACTATATAATGCTTCATACGGTGCCATCCCAATACTCGAGTGATAACTATTATTATAGGCGAATTCAGATAGTGGGAAATAGTCATCCTAGGAGCCTCTGAAATCCATCACATAAGCTCTCAACATATCCTCCAAAGTCTGGGTGGTTCTCTCTTACTGACCATCTAACGAGGGTAGAAAGTTATACTAAAACTCAATTGGGTTCTCATAGCTTCCTGAAAATGTTCCCAAAAGTGGAAAGTAAAGAAGGAATCCCCGTTAGACATAATACTCACTGGAACACCATGTAACCTTACAATCTCCCATACATACAGCTTCGCCAATGCGCTCAGAGTATCCATAGCTCTTATAGCTAAGAAATGAGTTGACTTCGTCAATCTATCCACAATCACCCAAATGGCATCATGGTTCTGTCGGGTCCTCGATAAACCCATGATGAAGTCCATGGTGATATGCTTCCATTTCCATGTCAGTTTAGGTAGAGGCTACAATAAACCAGCAGGTTTCTGATGTTTTATATTAATATGCTAACATGTAAGGAACTTAGCCCCAAACTCCGCAACATCTTTCTTCATGTCTGACCCCAATACACTTTTCGAAGATTCTAATACATCTTATTACTCCTCGGATGCACTGCATACTTTGATGAATGAGCTTATGTCAAAATCAATCTCTTTATCTGCGGGTCATCAGGAACGCAAATTCAACCTATGAATCTCAATAGGCTATCATCACTAACTGTGCACTCAGTTACTGTACCCATCTGTATCTGACTAACCCGATTAATATAGAAGCGATCAATATGCTGAGCTTGTCTGATCCGGTAAATCAAATCTGGTTGCAATCTCAGACTAGCTATCACACAGTCACTGTCAGTGTCAGAAGGGTTTATATCCGGACTGAGGCTAGTAAACTGCTTTAACAGTTCATGTTCCCTGACCATCATGTACGATACCATCCCAAAACTATTCTTGCTCAAGGCATCAGTGACTACATTCGCTTTACATGGTTGATAAAGTATCTCACAATCATAGTCTTTCAGAAGTCTACCCATTGTTTCTGCCTCATATTCTATTCTTTCTGTGAAAACAGATACTTGAGGCTCTTATGATTAGTGAATACCTGAAATTTCTCACTGTACTAATAGTGACGCCATATCTTTAGTGCAAACACTATGGCTGCCAACTCTAAATCATGGGTTGAATAGTTTTTTTCATGGTCCTTAAGTTATCGAGATCCATAAGCAACTACGTTCCCATTCTGCATCAATACACAACTCAGTCCTTGTCCCGAGGTATCTGTATATTCTGAGAAATCTCATGAACTGTTCGGTATGGTGAGAATAGGTGCGGTGGTCAGTCGCTGCTTCAGTTCCTAAAAACTCTTCTCACATGCAATGTCTCACTCAAATGTCACATTCTTCCAAGTGAGACAAGGTTTTCCTTTTTGAATATTTTTTTTTCATTTTCATTTCCGAAGTGGGGATTCTTATTTTCCCTATCGCCCATTTGTTATGTTAGTGTTATAATAATTTGTTATTTTTATAATATTCAATTTATAATACTAAATAATTAAATAATAATAATTTTCATATTTATACTATAGCTATAGCAGAGCACATATATAATATAGAAGAGCTTTAACTAGGTTGTCAAAACTAATCCATTAAGTTTAAATTTTATAACTTTATGAATCATTATTTCTCTGAATTACTATATATCCTTCCCTTGCTTTCAACCCAATTGAGAAAAACCCCCTTTCTAATTTAGTGGATATACAAATAATGTATCAATTTTAAGTGATCTAAAAAAAAATCCTATGTTTGTATAAGAAGATAAATCAAGACATATTTTTAGAATTCGAAATTTGAAATACTTTTTTGAAGTATGGTACAATTATGACAGGAATCGAAACGCTTTTTATATAACGTAACGTGTACAACCTAATATCTAGTTGGTTTGATAAATCCTTAAAACGCAAAGTCCTAACAATTAATACAAAGCTATACAAATTACATAAATCTTTTGAAATCGTTGGATGTGGTACTGAAATTGTGATCTCAAAAAATCATATTTATTCATAGAGCAGCCAATTTCAAGAAATCATCTACAAATCGACGGTAATATCTAGCTAAACCCAAAAAAAAACTACGAATCTCTGTAATAGTCTTGGGCTTGTCCCACTGAACTACCATTTTAATCTTGGATGGATCAACTGACACCTTGTCCTTCGATACAACATGGCCCAGAAATGATATCTGTTCCAACCAAAAATCACACTTACTAAGCTTTGCATATAGCTTCCTCTCTCTAAGGGTCTGTAGCATAATGCTCAGATGCTGCTTATGCTTTTCCCTAGATTTCGATTACACCAGAATGTCATCTATGAATACTATGACAAACCGGTCCAGGTATGGCTTGAACACTTCATTCATCATATCGTTCATACAGTTAGTACAACAATTCATACTTTTTCAATCACAATAATTATATTCTCTTATTACTTCTTAGAAAACTTTACAACGTACTTTTCAGGTGTAGAAAACATAATCGTATTAGAATAATAGTCGAAAACAACCTGGTTTGCAGCTAACCAATCCATTCCTAATATTACATCAAAATCATGCATATTTAACATGATTATGTCAGCTGACATATCCTTGTTTCCTACTCTTAACTTACAGTTCTTATACACATACTTTGTCAATTGACTATCTTTCATTGGTGTGCTAATAAGAAATGCCTTACATAAAGGTATAGGCTTAACGTGTGGAAGCAATTTATATACAAATATAGGCAACATGAATGAATGTGTGGCACCAGGGTCAATTAAAAAAAATGCTTCAAGCTTAAACACCAGAATGATACCATTAATCATATTTGCTGAAGCATCTGCGGCTGTCTGGTCTAAGCAAGGCAAACACTCGACCGTCTCCTACAACTTGCTTCCCTTTCTCTTCTGCAGTAGCTCTCCTCTTTGGGGCAAAAATACTAGGTGTATCCTTCTCTAACTCTTTGCCCTTCTGTGGGGCTATCTCAGCCAACTCTAGCCAATCCCTTATCATATACCCCGTTTTGCCACACATAAAACATGTCTTAGTCGATAGGGGGCATGACCTATTACTGTGGTATCTACCACATGCTTTACATTAATCTATAGTCGATCAGAGTCCTCTAATCACTATACCCTTGGCTGGAGTCGAGACTTAAGGTACTAGGGGTTTAATCATCCTACCCCGTGACTCATCGACTCTCGGTCGTCTAACAAACGACCTCTTCCCCACTAGGACACTACGGTCCTCTGCTGATCTCTTTGATCTCTATTCCTGCCATTCATAACCTTACCAAACTCGGGGATGTGCATCTCCTAGTCTTGCTCACACAACTAAGCTCAACGCATGACCTCCTCGTAAGTCATGACGTCAAATAGGGCTATCTGACTTTGATGGAAGGTCTCGATTCATCCATAAACTTGTGGACCTTTCGCATCTCATTGCTCATGGTATTTGGGTTATACCTTCCTAGGGATGTAAATCGAGACTCATACTCGTCTACTGACCTGTTCCCCTAGATCAGACCAAGAAATTCCATCTGTAATCTCCGTTGAGCAGTGGCTGGGATGTACTGCCTCCTGAAGGCATCCAAAAAGATCTCCTAGTCAATTACTTAATTTTTAGTTCTCAGGATGGGTCGGGTGAATTTCTACTAATGTTCTACCTCGCCTTCTAACATGATGTAGCAAAGGCCACTCTCTCAGTGGTCGAACATCGAAAAAAGCCATATATCTTTTCTAATCGGTTAATCTAATCATCTGCTACTACGAGATTCCTGACCCCACTGAATGATGGAGGCTTCAGCTTCTGAAATTGCCTTAATTGGTCAAGATCACAATCAAACCCTAAATCCTCACCAGTTTGTCGTGGAACTATAGGTGGTACAGGGGTCTCAGTAGTACATGGCATAAGTGCAAGTTGTGTAGGCGCAGGTGTCTCATGAGTAGCTACCGGCTCAATAGGAGTCATTTGAGCAGCTAGACCTTGCCTACTCTCTCACCTAGCCGTAGCCTAAGTGAACAACTCCATAAACGTGTCCCAACTCAGCTCTCATCTCCTAACATGGGCATCAATAGTCTCAGGTGGACCTGATGGGACATGACCATACGATGATTCAGAAGGTCTCTCAGACCTATCACTGTGTCTCTCATACCTATATCTATGGCCCCGAGAATACAAACTCTCCCCTCGGTTGCGATGTCTATCAAACATCCCTATCGTCCCGCATATACAATCAAATTTTCAGTTTAACCACAGCTCGATACACATAATTGTATCTAATAATGTACAGTGAGATGTGGATGTATACTTTCTAACTACTGACACTAACTCACATCACACCAACTCCGCTCTGATACCATTTTTGCGAGACCTGTTTTTCCAAAAATCACTACAAATTTTTTACAAACTTACCTCACTTCACTTGTTGGGCTGTGAGTCAATACCCATCACTCATTTTCATATGTTATATATATATATTAGGTAATGCTTTCGTCCTAGGCACTAACATTCGTGGAAGCTCATAAAGTGACTACATCACTGTACACTATTATTCAGATACAAAAAAGTACATATGTGTGTATATCTCGATGCTGCTAAATAGCTGTGTAAAGGATCGCAGGACAGACGCAGCTTACACACTATACTGGAAATGCTCTGTACGGGGAAAAAGTAAAGGGATGAGCACAACATGCTCAGTAAGAAATAAATGAAAGTAGGTAGATAACCATGCTATCTACGATGCTCATAATGCATATTTTATCATCTCGTAAAACAAATGCATTCACTTTTCAAATCACTTGCATTTATTGAAAACAGAAGCATTCTATACGATATTCATTAATCGATAGAAGCTCAATCATTTCTTAAACAAATGTATTCACTGAAAGCAGAAACATTCTATATGATAATCATCAATCGATAGAAGCTCAATCATTTCTTAAACAAATGCATTCACTGAAAATAGAAGCATTCTATATGATAATCATCAATCGATAGAAGCTCAATCATTTCCTTTCATTTCACTTTCAAATCAATTAGTAAGCAATTCAACAATCTGATTATTCTGAAGACTTAGATGGGATTCAATAATAATAGAAATGGACATATGTGCATAATCGATGATTTCAGGCATCACGGATCAGGTGTGCAGGATATCATATACCTCAGGGAGATGGGTCAATCCATTCCGTGGGTCAATCAGAAGTTTGAAGACTGACAGAAGTCCAAAGACTACACGGTACAGTATACTCCTTGTCTCATCACATGGTACAGCGTACTCCGTGGACCCAAGAATACTGTGGGAACGGAGTAATCTCAAGGTTTTACCACCTCAATATAAGAAATCAACCATCACTTGTCTAAAATCCAGTGTGAGCAAGTCAGTGTGACACATAGTCTACTCGAGGGCTCTTGCACGGTTTCAATCACGCATCACAACAGAACCCAGTGCGAGCAGTGCTCCAGCACGGTCTGTTCATATGCCATACCAAAATCAAGTGCGAGTGGATCTAGGTAAATCCAAATATCTCATCATAGCTCTAGCATGATTTCACACACACAAAATAGATAGCTGACTCTATTTTCTACCACAATGGTACTCAAAATCGAGTGTGATACGTACAACGGTGCAAAATAGAGTGAGAGTGTAACATCCCATCAAATCACTCGTCAATCAAATCATACTTTATAAAAATGTGCAATTTAATCCATACAGTCAAATCGTGAGCCAGTCTATCATTCTAGCTTTACAAAATCTCTTTTTCATAGAGAAAACATGGATTTCATGCACTTATGCATTTGCAAAAATTCCCGGGTCTAGGGGTATTTTTATAATTTTCACATATTTGGGTACTATCCAAAAATTTCATATCCATACTTTATACAAAATTTAATTGTATGCAAATGATGATAAAAATACGTACAATTATCTCTAAGAGCTGGCATAGATCCCTTACTTGGAATCTTGTCGAATGCACTTTTTCACATTTTTTCACTTTTCGTATATCAGTCTATCCGGCTTTGAATATATCTCTTGGAGTTGCAGATAGTTATCAATCACATCAATTAAGTCTTATTACTCATTTATCTTTTTCTATGCAGTCTATTTCATCAGATGGGCCCAATTGCTTTTATTGGGCCTTGTTGCCTCTTATTGGGCCCAACTCTATTTTAAGCCCATTTCGACTTTACTATTTATTTTGTCACAGTCTATTGAGCTCCTTAGGCCCATTAACAATTAATGGGCCATTCGTGGGGCCCATTAACACTACTATCATGCCATCTTAAGCATTCTAACATAAAACATTTTATACGAAGTTAATCCGTAACTTATGCGATTAATTCCTAACTAGTTTAACTATACAAGTTATAACAAGTAAGATTCACTTACCCTAGTTTTTGTGATGCCTCACAATTCAAGGCTCGATCGAATTCACGTTCGTTGCCTATTGTCGCGGTACACATTTATATATTTAACTCGGATCAATTTCGGTCAAATATAATCTTAAATAATTTTTTAAAAAAATTTAAATCAGTCAATTTCGACTACTTACCAGCTTATCCTCGGCCCAATGCATCATCAAATTTTTTCTCCCCATTTTCACTTTTTTCTTCTTTTCTTCTTCTTTTTTTTCCTTTTTCCTTGGCTGAATCGGTTCGGACTGGTTCACCCTTTTACTGAACTGGATCCGAACCGGTGCAGTCCTTTTTATTGCCATTCCTGATGCTGCCGGTCGGTTCTCCGATCGATTCCACCACATATCGGCTCGGCTTCGCCTCTAGAGCCTTCGTTTGGCCTGGGCTGGGGTAGATCGACGTCGGATTCCATCGATTCTCCCCTTCTCCCATTCGGGTCTACCCTCTCCGATCTGGCATTTCCCGACAATGCAGGGTGCGTGGTGTCGTTCAAGCACTCCCACTGTACCGATCTTCTTTCGTCGGTGCCCTTCGCCTCTGTTCCTGTGAAACCCAAAATTTTTTCACGTACTTATTATTAAAGTATTGAGAAGTGACTAAGAAAATTCGGTATAATATTATGTAGGCCCAAAGAAGACCAACGCACTCGAATCAGTAGCGTGGGGCCTGATGGCTCGTAAATTGAGGTAAGGTCTTAAGCCTAAGAATACATTATGAATTACATATTCAAGCATGAAATGATGTTAGAGTGAAGATTTAGTTATTGGAAGTGAAAAAGTTAGTTAAACTCGAGTTTTATAATTAATAGGGAAAATGGGCTTAGTTAAGAAAATAAATTCAAATAAATTATAGAAATTTAAGAAAATTATTCCAAAGCCATGGAAAGTTAGTATAAGGTAAGATTACTTGGGGAATTAAAATTAAGTGAAAATATAAAGGTTTGGATATTAAAATGAATTTTTAAAGTGAACCAAAAGCTTAAAGCCATTTTGCTCAGTATTGACCCAAACAGTAAAATGAGCTCAATCGGGGAAACTTTCTTAAACAAGTGACCCCCAAATTTTTATGGGAGATACTAGAGATATGATAGAATATTGGAGAATAGAAAATTTGGGAGAAATTAGACTAGAAATATTTGTTTCAAATTTTACAAAACAGGGCAGAAAATCTATCTAGCATAGTCAACTGACCAACTCATGTTCACCCTTGGATTTGAAGCTCATCCAACGGTCCAAAATATCCCATATACTCCACATTTTAAGTACACTTAATAAGATAACTATGGGCACTCGAATCACCGTAATATCATTACCCAATTGAGAGAACCAGCCATGTCTTCTTTCCCCTTCTTCTCCTGAAACGTTATTGTTCACTCATCATTGTGCCATTTTTTCGAGGGCCTTTCGGCCAAATTCATGCAATGGCATAGAAGGAAGAAATAGTATCCTATGAGTCCTCTACAACATATAAAAAATTTAGCCCTAAAAGAGTTCATTTTCCTGGTGAAACATTAGAGAGAAATTTGGAGGTCAGAACTGCCCTGTTCATGGGTAAGTGAAAGCTTGGATTTTTGATGAATGTAATTGATTTCTTTGTTTTTGAGTTAATCTAAGTTGTAAACTTGATGATTTTCAGTTGAAGCCTGATTTTGAGATTTATTGGAGTGATTTGCTTGGGTCAAAGGTAAGAGAAAATTTATGAATGATGAAGATGATGAACAATGTTCTTGATTTACGATTTTTACGGATTTTGTTTTGAATGAAATTGATGGAGATGATATTAGAATGCTTAAGGGTTTCGGTCAACCTTAACTTCATGAGTTTAGGATGTAATGTTGGTTGTTTTAATGTTGATAGTTGTTAAAGATTATACCGAAAAGTCTGGTGTAAAGCTTAGTTTAACGAAAAATTGAAAAGTGTGGAATTTGACAAAATGGGTTTGATGGTAAGAATGAATGGTGTATGTAAATGAGTATTTATGTCATTATGATGATAAATATGAAGTTAGAATAATAAAATTGGTAAGGATAGCTTAAACCGAAGCTTATTTTGATAAAATTGAGAAAATGAACAAAGTTAGCAAAAAGGGTTGAAAATGGTTAATTTAAGGATGTAAATGCATGTTTGAATGTATTTAAGTAAGTTTTAATTATGTGTGATGAATTGGTGTTATTTTGGATAGCTTGGGAAATCGACACGAGCAACGAGGTGATATTGAGTCCCGGAGAAATAATGCCACTCAATCCTAGTAGAGGTAAGGGGTACAATTTAACTTAGTTCTGATAATGAATCCTCATTGTATTGATAAAAAGATTTTATAAAGCAATATTATGTTTTGAAATGATTTATAACTGTTTTGATTCTTATGGAACGGTTTATGAAACATTATTTCGTTTCAGGAAATATTCCTCGAGTACATCTATGTTTATGAATTAAATTTCCTTGAAGTATGAAAATGCATGGAAGATTTACAATGGTTTATAATTCTATATTCATATTTTGAAAGAAACTTTTGACAATTTCAAAAGCATATATAAAAAAAAAGGAGAAACGGGAAAAGAAATTTTTGAGACTATAGGCTCCATGCATGGCTACTTCTTGTGGTGCTCCGGCTCAACCACTTGAGTGCCGGTACTTAGGGCCCCTGTAGCACTTGACTCTACCTATGTGGAAGATGTCTTGTTACTTGTGGTTAATGATGATGATGTTTTGATAGTATCTCATGCCCATGTAACACACATGAATGTTTCCTGCACGGAGAGTGCCTTTGGTACCTGTGCCCTAGCTAGGTGCTAGAGAAAGTAAGAAAGATAGATACTACCCATGTTTTTATGAAAAGTGTTGTACGACCCTGATCTAGTCTACAACCCCCCTTACCATGGCAATAGGTATGATGACTCTCCACGGAGAATGACATGTATCGCATGACTTAGTTATAGCCTAGTCTCCATGATTATGATTATGGTTGTGATTTTAATGATGATGCTGATGAATGACTATATTTTTTTTATGAGATTATGACAATTGTTTACGAACAATTATGTTTTATGAAATGTTTATGAATGATGATGATTTTAAGAAATTATCCATAAATGATGAAAATTTTGTGAAATAGTTAAGCATGTTATTTGATTTAAAGAAACTCATGCTTCATATTTTCTTATGACGACTATGCATGAAATGAAAGTTTACATATCTTATAAAAGATTGTTTATGAATGATTTTACATGATTTTACATATCAGAAATACTTTAAACGTATTATCTTACTGGGCTTTTTCCCGAAAGCTCACCCCTCTACCTTTCAGACTACTTGCAGTGATCTATAGGCGTTACCTGCTGTGTACACGACATAGACTGGTGGGAAAGAGATACCTTAGGTTACTTTTTATACATGCGACAAAGGTATACAATTACATTCCTTTACCAGACACATTTTGTATACACAGACATACATTGTAAATATTTTGTTGGGATGTAATTTGTAAGAAAACAAATGTAAAGAATATTCCTTTTTGGGAAATTGTCTTAAAGTAGTTGGTCTTGATTTGAAATGGATGCATTGGATTGATGATGCTGATTTGGAAAGCATGTTCGGTAGTTGTAGATATCTAGGATTGTTAAAAACAATTGGTTGGCAAGTGGGTAGGCTTATGTATAAGCCGTTATGCTGCCGAAATTTCTATCGGCCATATAAATCCAAACTTGAAATTTAAGTATAATTTCGAATAAAGAAGTAAGAAAATGAATTGACACTAAACATGAATACAACCTAAGTGAATAAAGGAATAAGTGAGAAATTTAAGTTTAAAAAAAAATCCCTTAAATTTTCAAGAGTCAAGGGTCATTATAGTTAAAGGTGGTATCAGAGCGAAAGTTATCTAGTACTATTAGTGTCGAAAATAAGGATAAAATTACATCCCAAATGTCTGTGCTTGTCTGGTTGTAGGCAATTTATACCTAATGAAGTTAAGATTTGATCTTTGGTTTATGCACAGGTATTAGATCACGTGCATAATGAGTGGAAGACGAGGACGCCCTCAGAGGCAAGCTCAGTCACCTCCACCCCCTTCACCGCAGCCAGAGAGTCCCAATACTCGTATGGCACAGTTTGAGCAGTGCCTCAAGCGAGGCTTGGAATCGATAGCTGCCATGGTTGCCCAACACCTAAGGGCAAGTGTCTCTGATTCACTTGGCACAACACCAATTCCTACTCTATTGCCGACTCCTCTACAAGCACCACCTCTACCTCCTCCTCCACAAGTACCCCCAGTACCTATGAAGCCTCAGCCGCCTATACAGACTTAGACGGAAGAGAGGGATATTGGTAGGATGAGGGATTTCCTGAAAATGAAGCCTCCAACATTCAAGGGAGTTAAGAATCTAGTAGAGGCTGAAGAGTGGCTAGTAGACCTCAGGAAGATCTTCGATTATCTGGGGTGTTCTGATGTAGAGAAGGTTGCTATGGCCACATACATGTTGAAAGGCCAAGCAGAGTATTGGTGGGGATCCACCGAGGTCCTTCTGACTGCTCAGCATTCGATGATTAGTAGGGATGCATTCTTGACAGCCTTCAGAGAGAAGTATATTCCACGAGCTGCCCAACAGAAGTTGCGGATGGACTTTTTGAATTTGGTACAAGGCAGTATGACCATGGATGAGTACGAGAGTAAGTTTACTATACTGATGAGGTATGACCCTGAGATGTTCCAGAATGAAGAGCGTCGTACTGAGAGGTTTCTAACTGGGTTAAAGCCAGCTATTCGAGACCGACTATTGGGGTTTTGGAATACTGAGTTTAAGGATGCCCTCGATAGAGCACAGATGATTGAGAGGGGCCTGAATGTTACACAGAGTATGGCTCTAAGGGAAAGAACAAGGACAAGGGTAGGAAGACGGAGTTTGTGAGACAAGATTATTGGAGGGGCCAGCCCAAGAGGCAGAGGATAGATGAGTTTTGAACTAGGGTTGATAGACCCACAGTTCCTGTACCTACTCCCCAGATTGCTAGAGGTCCGTAATAGTATAGGCAGTTGTGCAAAGAGTGTGGGAAACTCCATGGAGGTGTTTGTCGTATGCCCACAGGGAGCTGCTTTGGGTGTGGACAGAAGGGACACATGATAAGCGATTGCCTATAGAACCAGATTCCACAACCCCCAGAGTAACCACGATAACCAGAGAGACAAGCTCCCCAGAGACAAATACCATAGCGACGAGCTACTGCAGTAGAGAAGGGCAAGAAACCTGTCACTCATGAGAGAGTTTTTGCCTTGGACATAGAGACTGTTAATGATTCCACTGAGATCATTCAGGGTAAGCTTTTAATTTGTAATCACGAGGCACATGTACTATTTGATCCAGGTTTCACACACTCTTTCATATCACCCTATTTTGCACGTAATCTGCATATTAAGCCTGAACCTCTAGATTTTACGTTACACATTAGCACACCCATGTATAAATCTCAAAATACTGATATGGTGAGTAGAAATTATGAAATCAAGGTAGGAGATAGGATCATGTTAGCAGATCTAATCTTGTTGAACATGTATAGCTTTGATGTAATTCTGGGTATGGATTGGTAGCCACCAATCGCGTAAGTATAGACTGCTATACTAAGACTATAACCTTCTCCTTACTTAATAAGTTTGATGTATACTTTGCAGTTAAGGAATAAATTACATGATTTTGACTGTTGATGAAAATTTCTGA
This sequence comes from Firmiana major, assembly GCA_033439115.1. Lineage (NCBI taxonomy): Eukaryota > Viridiplantae > Streptophyta > Magnoliopsida > Malvales > Malvaceae > Firmiana > Firmiana major. The sequence goes on along the minus strand of CM065896.1, from coordinate 58,420,829 downwards.
TGCATGTATTAATGTGAAGGTTATGTTGCTTTCATCTCTGATACTAGTCGGGAACGTCCAAGTATTCAGGACATACCAGTGGCATGCGAGTTCCCAGATGTATTTCCTGATGAACTACCGGGACTACCACCAGAGAGAGAATTGAAATTCAGTATAGATTTGGCACCAGAGACTCAGTCAATCTTGAAGTCTCCTTACCAAATGGCCCTTGTTGAACTTGAGGAACTAAAAAAGCAGCTGCAAGACCTGTTAGACAAGGGGTTCATTAGGCCAAGTGTATCCTCGTGGGGAGCTCTGGTATTATTTGTGCAGAAGAAGGATGGTAGTCTCAGGTTATGTATAAACTATAGGCTGCTGAACAAGGCCAGAATCAAGAATAAGTATCCCTTGCCCAGAATAGATGATCTATTTGACCAGCTAAGAGGGGCTACGGTGTTCTTGAAAATTGACCTGAGATCGGGTTATCACTAATTAAGGATTAAAAAGGAGGATGTTTCGAAAACAGCTTTCAGAACATGATATGGCCACTATGAGTTCCTCGTTATGCCTTTTGGTCTAACTAATGCCCCAGCTGCATTCATGAGCCTGATGAATAAGGTGTTCTGAGAGTATTTAGATCGGTTCATCATAGTTTTCATCGACGATATTCTGATCTACTCAAAGTCCTGAGAGGAGTACGAGCAGTATTTAAGAGTAGTGCTCCAAACTCTCAGAGAGAAGTAGTTGTATAAGAAGTTGTACAAGTGTGAGTTTTGGTTGGAGCAAATAGCATTTCTGGGCGATAATGTTTCTAAGGATGGGGTGTCAGTAGATCCATCTAAGGTTGAGGCAGTACTCAAATGGGAGATGCCGAAAACCATTACAGAAATCTGGAGTTTTCTAGGACTAGCTGGATACTACAGGAGGTTTATAGAAGGTTTCTCCAAGATTGCCACTCCACTGACTAAGCTGATACGCAAGGATGTTCCATTTGAGTGGACTGATCAGTGTGAGCAGAGTTTTTAAGAACTTAAGAAAAGGTTGACCACCGCCCCAGTCTTAACCATTCATAGTGGATCTGGAGGTTATGCAGTATACAGCGATGCATCATACCAGGGCTTGGGGTGTGTACTTATGCAGCATGGGAGAGTAGCCACTCATGGTTCACGTCAACTTAAGAATCATGAAAGGAACTACCCCACCCATGATTTAGAGTTAGCCGCGGTTATTTTTGCCTTGAAGATATGTCGGCATTATCAGTATGGAGAAAGATTTCATATTTTCACTGACAATAAGAGCTTGAAGTGCATCTTTGACCAGAAGGAGTTGAATATAAGATAGAGACGGTGGAAAAAGCTCTTCAAGGATTATGATTGCAAAATTCTGTATCACCTGGGCAAGGTAAACGTAGTGGCAGACGCTCTAAGCAGGAAGGGGATGATTTCTTTTATGATGATCAGAGAATGGGAATTATTTAGAGCAGTTTACCAAGCTCAGTGTTAGTGTGGAAACTGCAGATGTTGGGTTCATAGCTAGTTTGTAGATTTAACCTAGTATACTAGATCATATCAGAACTGGATAGAGGGGTGATCGAAAATTATTGGACATGGTCAATCAGGCAAAACAGAACATACAGGTAGACTTTGTGGTCGGTGAGGACGGGTTGATGAGATTTAGGGGCCGTATATGTGTCCCAAATGATGATGCCCTGCGACAAAGGATCTTAAAGGAGTCTCACTGTTCTCGGTACACCATACACCCGGGAAGCACTAAGATGTTCCATGATTTACGAAAAGTGTAATGGTGGATCGGTATGAAAAGAGATATAGCTGAGTTTGTGGCCAAGTGTCTGATTTGTCAGTAGATTAAGATCGAACACCAAAAGCCAACGGGGTTACTTAAGTCTCTTCTAGTGCCTACTTGGAAATGGGAGCACATTACTATGAACTTTATTATGGGCTTACCAAGGACCCAAAAGGGGCATGATGCAATCTGGGTGATTATAGATAGATTGACTAAGAGTGCCCATTTCCTGGCTATTAAAAGTACAGACTCCTTAAGTGCTTTACAGAGTTGTATGTAAAGGAGATAACTCGGTTGCATGAGGCTCCTGTGAGTATTACATCAGATAGAGATTCTCGATTCACATCCAGATTTTGGGCTAATTTCCAAGAAGCCATGGGATCTTAGCTTAACCTGAGCACTGCCGATCATCCTCAGATCGATGGTCAGTCCGAAAGAACCATTCAGACCTTAGAGGATATGCTGAGGGCATGCGATTTGGAGTTTAAGGGCTCTTGGGATGATCATCTGCCTCTTGCAGAGTTTGCTTATAACAACAACTATCATGCTAGTATTAGGATGGCACCTTATGAGTCCTTGTATGGTAGAAGGTGTTGGTCTCCAGTGGCTTGGGAAGAAGTGGGTGACAGAAAGATCTTGGCTCCCAAACTTGTGGAATAGGTAGCTGAAGGTGTTCGAATAATCTATGACAGACTTAAGGTCGCCCAAAGTAGGTAGAAGAGTTATGCGGATATGCATCGGCGACTACTTTAGTTTCAAATTGGGGAATCCGTGTTTTTAAAAGTATCCCCGAGCAAGGGTATTATGCATTTTTGAAAGAAAGGGAAACTGAGTCCTTGCTTCATTGGTCCATTTGAGATTCTAGAGAGAGTGGGAGATGTAGCCTACAAACTTGCCTTACCATCGCAGCTTTCTGGGGTACATAATGTCTTTCACGTCTCGATGTTAAGGAAGTATAATCTGGATCCCTCACATATCATTGAGTATCAGCCTTTGAGCATTCAAGAGGACATGAGCTATACTGAGCAACCTATATGGATTTTGGACAGAAAGGAAAAGGTACTTCGATCAAAGACTATTCCTCTGGTAAAGGTTTTTTGGCAACACCACTCGGTTAAAGAGCTACATGGGAGCTAGAGAGCCTCATGAAGGAGAAGTACCCTCATTTGTTTTGATGGACCAAGACGAAGTTGGAGGACCAAATTCATAAAAGGTGGGGAAAATGTGAAACCCAAAATTTTTCCACCGTACTTATTATTAAAGTATTGAGAAGTGACTAAGAAAACTCGGAATAATATTATGCTGGCCCAAAGAAGACCAAAGCACTCAGATCAGTAGCCTGGGGTCCGATGGCATGCAAATCGAGGTAAGGTCTTAAGCCCAAGAATACATTAAAAATTACATATTCAAGCATGAAATGATGTTAGGAGTGAAGATTTAGTCATTGGAAGTGAAAAAGTTAGTTAAACTCGAGTTTTATATTTAATTGGGAAAATGAGTTTAGTTAAGAAAATAAATTCAAATAAATTATAAAAATTTTAGAAAATTATTCTGAAGCCATGGAAAGTTAGTATAAGGTAATATTTACTTGGGGAATTAAAATTAAGTGGAAATATAAAGGTTTAGATATTTAAATGAATTTTTAAAGTGAACCGAAAGCTTAAAGCCATTTTGCTTGGTATTGACCCATTCGAGTAAAATGAGCTCAATCGGGGAAAAGTTCTTAAACAAGTGACCCTCAAATTTTTATGGGAGATACTAGAGACATGATAAAATATTGGAGAAGTGAAAAGTTGAGAGAAATTGGATTAGAAATATTTTTTTGGGATTTTACAAAACAGGGCAGAAAATCTGCCCAACATAGTCAACTGACCAACTCAGGTTCACCTTTGGATTTAGAGCTCATCCAACGATAAACAATCTCCCATCTCCTCCAGATCTTAAGTACACTTAATAAGATAACTATGGGCTCTTGAATCACCATAATATCATTACCCAATTGAGAGAACCAGCCTTGTCTTCTTTCCCCTTCTTCTCCTGAAAGGTTACTGTTCACTCATCATTGTACAATTTTTTAGAGGGCCTTCTTGTCAGATTCATGCAACGGCCTAGAAGGAAGAAATATTTGCCTGTGAGTCCTATACAACATATAAACAATTCAGCCCTAAAGGAGTTCATATGCCTGGTGAAAAGTTAGAGAGCAGTTTGGAGGTCAGAACTCCCCTGTTCATGGGTAAGTGAAAGCCTGGATTTTTAATGAATGTAGTTGATTTTTCTTGTGTTTTTGAGTGAATCTAAGTTGTAAACTTGATGATTTTCAGTTGAAGTCTGATTTGGAGATTTATTAGAGTGATTTTCTTGGGTCAAAGGTAAGAAAATTTATGAATGATGAAGATGATAGACAATGTTCTTGATTTATGATTTTTAAGGATTTTATTGTTAAATGAAATTGATGGAAATGGTTTTAGAATGCTTAAGGGTTTCAGCCAGCCTTAACTTCATGAGTTTAGGATGTAATGTGGGTTGTTTTAAGGTTTATAGTTGTTAAAGATTATACCGAAAAGTCTGGTTTAAAGCTTAGTTTAACGAAAAACCGAAAAGTGTGGAATTTGACAAAATGAGTTTGATGGTAAGCATGAATGGCGTATATGAATGAGTATTTATGTCATTATGATGATAAATATGAAGTTAGAATAATAAAATTGGTAAGGATAGCTTAAATCGAAGCTTAAATCGATAAAATCGAGGAAATGAACAAAGTTAGCAAAAAGGGTCGAAAATGGCTAATTTAAGGATGTAAATGCATGTTTGAATGTATTTAAGTAAGTTTTACCTATGTGTGATGAATTGGTGTTATTTTGGATAGCTCGGGAAATCGACCCGAGTAACGAGGTGATACTGAGTCCCGGGAAAATAGCACCACTTAATCCCAGTAGAGGTAAGGGGTACAATTTAACTTAGTTCTGATAATGAATTCTCATTGCATTGATAAAAAGATTTTATGAAGAAATATTATGTTTTGAAATGATTTATAACTATTTTCATACTTATGGAACGGTTTATGAAACATGATTTCGTTTTAGGAAATATTCCCCAAGTACATCTATGTTTATGAATTGAATTTCCCTGAAATATGAAAATGCATGGAAGCTTTACAATGGTTTGTAATTCTATATTCATATTTTGAAAGAAACTTTTGACAATTATAAAAGTATATAAAAAAAAAGAGAAAGGGGAAAAGAAAATTTTGAGACTATAGGCTTCATGCATGGCTACTTCTTGTGGTGCTTCGGGTCCACCACTTGAGTGCCGGTACGTAGGTCCCCTGTAGCTCTTGACTCTACCTGTGTGGAAGATGTCCTGCTACTTGTGGTTAATGATGATAATGTTTTGGTAGTATCTCGTGACCGCGCACACGCATGAATGTTTCCCGCACGGAGAGTGCCTTTGGTGCCCGTGCCCTAGCTAGGTGCTAGAGAAAGTAAGTAAGATAGATACTACTCATGTTTTTATGAAAAGTGTTGTACGACCCTGATCCAGTCTACAGCCCCCTTACCATGGCCATATGTATGATGACTCTCTATAGAGAATGACACGTATTACAATGTATTATATAGACATTGGTATTTGCCCAAACCCATATATTTTTGGACACCCATTTTTCTATATATACTTTATATTTATATATAGGCATTATCATTTATTTTTATTTTCTTGGAAATATTTTTTTATATTCCAGAGATGAATTCTCGATGTGAAAAAATTTCGGGTCTTCGCAAATAAATTCATATCTTGATCAATTGGACTTAGAATTCATTTATTTCTTCTTTATTGATCAAGATTTCATAAACCCTATATACCACGTTAACTTCTTAAGGAAATGACACCAAATTTTTGGATCTTACATTCAAACTACCTACATGGGATGATCATTTTGAAATTCTTTACTACCCTCATCTTTCCAGCAAGAAGCTTTTAGCTTCTGTTTCTTTTAGTGCAAGATTTTTCCATCATCTTCAAACAATTTGAAGCCTCCACTACTAAGAGAGGACAGACTTTTTAACGCTTCTTACTTCCTTTGTTCGGGTGAACTTTCTCCTCAATCCTATGTATTCGACGCATAATCAAAGGATTCCCCCCAATGTGGAATTCCCTTACTTTTTTTTTTTCACTCTACTCATCCTTGACATTCCTTGCTTGCTGAATGGCATACTAAAAAAAAAAAAAAGAAAAGAAAATTGACACAAATTTTTTAGCCCTTAAAAGTTATATGTTAGAGACTAAAATGATAGACACATTATTAAGCTCAAGTAGCCAACTAAAGAATTATTAACATCATATTGGTTTGAGCATCAATTAGTGAAATTATCTCTAATAGAGCTCTACCCAACCTTTAACCACAACACCTATGTCACGACCGACTTTTACCAAAAATCACTACAAAATTTTCGCTTTTCCTTACCTTTTCCTCTGAAACAATTTCAAACAACCGTTGGGCTGTGATTTGGTATTAGTCACCTCTTCCACAATACCTTATCATTCGTTCATTATCATACATACATGTCAATATAAACTATCTATTGACTGTAAATACCTTTTAACTTATAAGTGAGCTCACATATATTCATATACAAATACATCCCCAATATTACATTCATTTACATCACTGTGCTGTTATATGTTTAGATACAAAATCGTACATGTGTGTGTACACCTTTCGCTTGATGGGAATGCAGTGGAAAAAAAGGAATACAAGTCCTCAGCCGTACTTTAGCTACTGCGGATGCTCTGTAGAGAGGGGAAAATTAAAGGGGTGAGCTCACTAGCTCAATAAGGAAATTAGGCAAGTAAGTAGAGAACCACACTATCTATCGCCAATAATGCCATGCCTTGAAATAGTCTTTCCTTCGTTTCACATTTAAAGCATGAATTGGAAAACTGATATAGCGTGTACATATTTAGTCACATATACTAAAATCATGCTAAGTTCGTAAATACATGCATTTCATGTAAAATACTGCATTTTATGTAAACTTGTAATGCCTTTAAAGTACATCATGCCATTCAAATTCAAGCATGTAAAATATGGCATTTCAGCAAGTAAAGCATATAAATCAGGTTTCGACACATCCCTTAGGTCTACCCGAAATTATAAAATCATGTGATATAATCATGTAAGACCGGGTGGCTATATACAATAATATCTTGGACTATAGTCATATCCTATACTGTCATCCTAGGCTACACGGATCTCAGTATGCGAGGCATCACTACTGCAACGGAAGGTAGGTCAAATCTTAACCGTCAGCCAACAACTCCATATATCTATCCTAAACACTGCACGGTACAACGTACTCCGTGACACAAACATAGTACAACGTACACCAGTGGACCCTATCTCAATAGATAATCAATGCCACATCTCTAAATCCACGTGCGAGCATATCATTTGTGTGACACTCAGTCTACATGAGACAATCAACACGGTTTTAAACATGTCATGTATATCACATTAAAACTACAATACGCGCCTTGAGTGCAACTCAAAGTCGACACCCCGCTCAAACAATGTTTTATGCATATCACAAAATCAAACACTAGTGCGAGTAACACTTCAGCACTAGGTCATGCATAATTCACATTTCAAATCAAGTACGAGCAACGCTCTAGTACTATGTCATGTATATCATGGAAAATCAATTGTGAGTAACCACTCCAGCACTTTTCATGCAGAAAACATATAAAGTCCAGTGCGAGCAAGGCTCCAGCACAATTTGTTTTCACACACTTCGATAGATGGCTCATTTAAACGGGGATGTTTCAAAACATTAAAATCAATACCATAATTGGGTTATTTTGTGTATTTCATGAAATCACTTGCCAGTCTATCTATTCTTCTGCTAAACAGCAGTAAAAACATTCGAAAACATTCTTTCCATGCTTTTTAAAAATGTTCCTAAACTTTGACTTTTTACCCTTAGTAGGGGTAAAATTGTAATTTACTCATATCGGGTCTCTATAAATTTGATTCACATTCTTCGACCTTCAGACTTTTTAAGTGAATGTAAAAGGAGATGAAACTACATGCAGATATCTCTAACTACCAGTAAAATCCCTTACCTGAAATCACGTAGAGCAATTCCACTTTCTTGTCGCTGCTCGATCCCACAGTCCGATTATCTCCAAATATAAACTCTGGAGCTGCATATAACCATTTATCAGGTTAATTACATTTTTCCAACTGTATTTCACGTTTAATACAGTCTAGTTCACTTAATGAGCCCGTTTACTCTTATTAGGCCTTAATGGGCCTAACACTGTCTTAAGCCCATTTCACTTTACTATTCATTTTATATAGGCCTATTGGGCTTGTAGGGCCTACTAACTCTTATTGGGCTTGGTTCGAGGCCTATGAATGCTTATTGGGCCGAGACCATCTTGGCTTGGCTAATTTGGCCTCTCGGCCATGGCATGTGGCCGAGAGCCATCTTGTCTTGCATGCCGTCGGTTGCGCCACCATTATACCAACCTTGACCAATTCACTAGCCATTCACCCTCAGACATTTTAAGTGAATGTAAAGCAGATGAAACTACGCGCAGATATCTCTAACTACCCGTAAAATCCCCTTACTTGAAATTACGTTGAGCAATTCCACTTTCTTGTCTTTGCTCGATCGCACAGTCCGATTATCTCCCAATATAAACTCTGAAGCTGCATATAACCATTTATTAGGTTAATTACATTTTTCTAATTGTATTTCACGTATAATACAGTCTAGTTCACTTAATGAGCCCGTTAACTCTTATTGGGCCTTAATGGGCTTAACACTATCTTAAGCACATTTCACTTTACTATTCATTTTATTTAGGCCTATTGGGTTTGTAGGGCTCACTAACTCTTATTGGGCTTAGTTCGAGGCCCATGAATGCTTATTAGGCCGAGACCATCTCGGTTTGGCTCATTTGGCCTCTCAGGCATGGCATGTGGCCGAGAGCCATCTTGCTTTGCATGTCGTCAGTCACGCCACCATCATACCAACCTTGACCAATTCACTAGCCATTCACCCTTAGACTTTTTAAGTGAATGTAAAAGCAGATGAAACTGCACGCAGATATCTCTAACTACCTGTAAAATCCCCTTACTTGAAATCACATCGAGCAATTCCACTTTCCTGTCGCTGCTCGATCGCACAATCCGATTATCTCCCAATATAAACTCTGGAGCTGCATATAACCATTTATCAGGTCAATTACATTTTTCAAACTGTATTTCATGTTTAATACAGTCTAGTTCACTTAATGAGCCCGTTTACTCTTATTGGGCCTTAATGATCCTAACACTGTTTTAAGCCCATTTCATTTTACTATTCATTTTATCTAGGCCTATTGGGCTTGTAGGGCCCACTAACTCTTATTGGGTTTGGTTCGAGGCCTACGAATGCTTATTGGGATAAGACCATCTCGGTTTGGCTCATTTTGCCTCTCGGCCATGGCATGTGGTCGAGAGCCATCTTACCTTGCATGCCGTCGGTCATGCCACCATCATACCAATCTTGACCAATTCACTAGCCATTCACTTAGGCATTTCATCAAACATTGCATATGCATGCCTTAAACCTTTAGTTTTTGTTCACTTAAGCATATTATCAAACACCTTATATGCCATCTTCAATTCATCAAATAATTGATCAAATCAATTGAAATTAAGCATACCATAATAATGTATACATGTTTACCAACCTAACTATGCATTAAAATCACATGCTTGTTCATGAAAACCTAAATACCCATTTTTGGCTATCACTGATTCATGGTGTTTTCATGTGTTTCAATCCATAAAACATACAATGTTGGCTCACCGAGAGGGGGGATGAATCGATTTTCTAACGTTAATGGCAAATTTAACTTAATTAAAACTAATTGCAAGTAATGAATAAACAATATAATGTAATTCAACAAATTGAAAGAAAATAAGGGAAGGAAATAGCCAACTCAGTAGTTTATAGAGGTTCGGCCAATCTCTTGCCTACGTCCTCTCTTCTTGACTTCCTTGTCAAGAGCTTTCTTTCACTCTATCAATAGATGTTACAGACTCCCTTTTACAGGTTAAGGAATAACCTCTTTACTCTTTATACAAACAAATATTCACCCTTTTACAGAATTATCTCACTGAGGAACACTCCTCTTCTCTCTTGAAATAAGGATGAATACAAGGTAAATCTTATCTTTTGTGGGTAGGATAGAAATAGCTTTTACACCAAGAGTTTTACAACAATATCAATAAATGAAGATTGAAGACAAAAGAATGTTGGAATGAAATTCTTGAGAATATGCAGAGTTTGCAGCAATAGTATCTTTTTTTCCAGTGTCTTCAATGCTTGATTTTATACAACAGGATTGGTAGTTAGAGCATTTAATGCTGTTTTTCCCGTTGAAGGTTTTGCAGAAAGAGCCGTTGGAAACCTCTAGTAGAGAGTGCCAGATCGATCTCCCATTTTGACCAGATCGATCTCTTAGTTTGATTTCCTGCGATTACAAAGCAACTTGAAGCATGGAGATCGATCTCATACTTGTAGAGATCGATCTTACAATTTGAAAATGTTAGTGAAGATCGATCTGTCGAACCAGCAGATCGCTCTTCCAATCTCTCTGTTTGAGGCAAGATCGATCTCCAGATCGATCTAGCAAGTATTCTCGTAGAGAGGAGATCGATCTCTAAACACCCTAGATCGATCTCCTTAACTCTCTGACTTTGAGGAGATCGATCTCTTCCTATATCAGATCGATCTCATAAACTCTCTGTTTGAGCATAGATCGATCTACTGCCTTTACCCTTTGTTTTAGAGGAGATCGATCTCTTCCTAGACCAGATCAATCTCATAGACATTCTGTAATAAACAGATCGATCTTATAACCCTTACAGATCGATCTCTGCTTCCTCAACACCTTGTACAGATCCTTTGAGTTTTCAATCTTTTAGCAGATCGATCTTATATTCTTATGAGATCGATCTTTCATACTAAAAAACCCAGGAGATCGAGCTCTCATCTTACCAGATCGATCTCTCATCCTTAAATACTTAGTTTCTGGTACTGATAACCTCTAAACATGTTTTAAATCATTTCTATATTATTGAATTTACTTGTTTTGTCATTTCAAAATATATTAACTCAACAATCTCCCTCTTTTTGATATGACAAAACTTATTCAATAAATATGTTTAGTTACCCATTTGCATTAAGCACAAAATATGTTTTGCTTTCACAAACTCCCCCTTATTGTAAGCTCCCCTTAACTCCCCCTTACTTTTAGCTCCTTAACTCCCTCTTAATTTAGGTTTTCCTTTAAAACATTAAACATGTTTTTTTAGCATATTCTTCTCCCCCTTTTTGTCATATCAATGGCAATAAAGGTATAAGGGCAATTAACTTTCAAGAGATATGTCATTTCAAAATGGTAACTCATTATAACACATTTCAAAATGAACTATCATGTCATTTCACAAATGAAGCATTCAAGCAAATGATGTTTCAAACAATAAACATTAATCATAAAAAAAAATATCTAAAACATTCCTAACAATCATGTCCTACGGCTGAGGAGGGAAGCGCTCCATGAGTTTCTCGACTCGAGGTGAGTAACCTGCAGCTCATCGAACATAGCCTGCTGTGTGGCATGAATGTTTGCAAATCCTTCATCCATCTTTCGGTTAAGCTCCATAATCATTCACACGATCGATTCCAACCCGTCGGATGATGATGTAGGTGCAGTAGGCTGAGCAGTCGATGAAGACGAAGCCTCAGTAGGTTCAGTTGGTGGATCAGTAGGCTCTGCTGATGGGTCTTCTTCCATGGCTGCCACAGAATGCTGTTCTCGCTTCTTCCTCCATTCCCCTAAAAAATCCTTATAGTACCCCATGTGGTGAAGTGTGCCGATATTTAATATGCTCTTTGGGGAAGGCACTTTACTGATCTCACAGGAACAATCGATCCTGAGATGTTAAAGCAAGTACGCCAGTGGTTGTGAAAAAACTATCGTGGAGGCTTGGCCGCGTACGATCTTCAACCAGTCTTCGTATATAAAGTAGACCAGATTGGGTTTTTGATTTTGGGAAGAGTGGAGGTGGTGGAGCCAAAATCGATCTAGTCTCCTAACCGTGGAGTGAGGGTACCAAAAGGTCTAAGATTCCATAAGATGATAAGGTGGAGTAACCTCGGGTGCATCGGTAGGTCACTTGCCTTATCCCCGGGAAGGTCAAATTCTAAAGGAACTTCTTCATCTTCATCAATCAACCCCTCATCTTTTATGTCAAATACTCGGGCTAGTATGGATGTGTCTATAGATAGTGTTTTATACATGACACACGTTTTAAACCCTAGTATTTTGCAAGTATTATCAGGGTCGTAGATGAGTTCAACATTAGAAAAGAAGGCCCTAACGATGTTTGGAGGCACCGGGGTGTTAATTTTAAGAAATGGAAGCCAACCAAATGCTTCCATTTTTGACAGATACGGAAAGTCAATACGATTTAAGAAGGAAAAGTCAATTGTTCGCTAATGTTTAATTGGTATAGTGGAGAAATACTCTTCATATCGTTTCCTTTTTACAGGTGTTTGAAAACACCTGTTAAAGGTAGTGACAGAGGAGGCAATGGGTGGTTGTGAGGAAGATGGTCTAGGTTCTCTGTTGGCCGCTCTCTTAAGACGAGGCATGGTTGTATTACTAAGAGGTAACCTAGATACACACAAGGATTGTTCTAAAGACACTTAAGCACTAGTTTGAGGAGTTATCTAAAACCTAACCAATGAAACAGTGCTAGAATTTCCCTAATAAAGATTTCAGCACAAAAACAAGAAATTTTTGAAGAAAATTCAGCAATGTAGGTTACTAGAACGCTAAATAATGAAAAGATTTGGCAAAAACCTTACCGAGATCGATCTGGGAGGGAGAATCGAAGGGTGAGGCGCGACAGAGGGTTAGGGATTTGAAAATTTGGGGATTGTGAAGCAGTTTTTATAGTCTAGGGCTAAGGAGATCGATCTGTCGAGGTACCAGATCGATCTCATATTTCCAACAACTTGAAGAGATCGATCTGTTGTTTCAAAGGATCGATCTTTAAAATACAGAAGCTCAAGGAGATCGATCTGCCGAATACAGAGATCGATCTGCTATGTTACAGTGGCTTAAGGAGATCGATCTGCCAAATGCATAGATCGATCTGCTATTTTACAGAAGCTTAAGGTGATCGATCTTATGGTGAAGAAGATCGATCTGTTTAGCTGAACCATTCTGCTTTAGACCAATTCAGAGCATGAAGATCGATCTATTGTGATTGAAGATCGATCTCTCATACTTTTTGTCCAAAAAAATCATTGAAAAATTCATTGAAAAATTCATTGAAAATCAGTTTGAAATCAAGGTTTTGAAGGGGATAAATCTTAAGGAACATTCATGAGTCCTAATTCACCTCTAAGAACACAAAACCTATCTTTATCAAGAGGTTTGGTGAAGATATCAGCTATTTGATGTAAAATATCAATATATTTTAGAATTATATCTTCTTTTTGTACATAGTCTCTAAGAAAATGATGCCTAATCTCAATATGCTTAGTTCTAGAGTGTTGAATAGGATTCTTAGATAGATTAATGGCACTGATATTATCACATTTGATTGAGACTTGCTTCATGTCAATACCATAGTCTTTCATTTGTTGTTTAATCCACAACACTTGAGCACTACAACTACCTGCTGCTATATATTCAGCCTCTGTTGTGGATTGTGCTACACTATTTTGTTTCTTAGAGAACCGTGAGATTAATCTATTCCATAAGAATTGACATGTACCTGAAGTGCTCTTTCTATCTATTTTATAGCCCCCAAAATCTGCATCAGAAAAAGCATGAAGAGCAAAGGTTGAGTCCTCGGGGTACCAAAGTCCTAGAGAGGGAGTGTCCTTAAGATATCTAAAGATCCTTTTAGTTGCTAATAAGTGTGATTCCCTAGGAGAGGATTGAAATCTAGCACAAAGGCATACACTAAACAGAATATCTGGTCTACTTACAGTAAGATAAAGCAATGAACCAATCATAGACCTATATAGTTTAGTGTCTACACACTTACCACTTTCATCTTTATCAAGCTTGATGTTGGTGCCCATTGGAGTTGCTTGAGGTTTGCAATTATCCATTCCAAATGGTTTGAGCAAATCCTTAGTATATTTTGCTTGATTGATGAAGGTTCCATCTTTAGTTTCTTTACTTGAAGTCCCAAGAAGTATGAGCTCTCCCATCATGCTCATTTCAAATTCACCTTGCATGATCGTAGCAAACTCTTGGCATAAAGATTCATTAGTTGATCAAAAAATAATGTCATCTATATACACTTGAACAACTAGTAAATCTTTATTTTTATTTTTGATAAACAAAGTAGTATCTACTTTTCCTCTTGAAAATCCTTTTTCTATTAAGAATTTTGACAGCCTTTCATACCATGCTCTAGGAGCTTGTTTCAAACCATAAAGTGCCTTAGATAGTTTGAAGACATGTTCAAAAAATTCATGACTCTCAAAACCGAGAGGTTGCTCAACATAAACTTCTTCATTAATGAAACCATTTAAAAATGCACTCTTCACATCCATTTGATACAATTTGAAGTTTTTATAGCATGCAAAGGCAAGTAGCATTCTTATTGCTTCTAATCTAGCTACCGGTGCATAAGTTTCATCATAGTCTATTCCTTCTTCTTGCCTATAGCCTTGTGCAACTAGCCTAGCTTTGTTTCTTATGATCACATTATTTTCATCCATCTTGTTCTTGAAGATCCATTTAGTTCCAATTATAGAGTGATCACTAGGTCTAGGAACCAGTTTCCATACTTTGCTTCTCTCAAATTGATTTAATTCCTCTTGCATGGCTAAACACCAATTATTATCATCTAAGGCTTCATTGACATTTCTAGGTTCAATCTGAGATACAAAGGCTATATATTGACACACATTCCTTAGAGATGATCTAGTTCTAACTCCAAGAGTTGGATCTCCTACTATTTCACAATCTTTTACATATCCTAATTATCTTGGTGCTCTAGACTCTCTTTCTAATATTTCTAGTTCTTCTTCATCCTCTTTATTAATGTCAAGCTTCTCTAATAGATCATTCTCTATGTTTGAAGCTTCTTTTAAGTTCTCATTAAATATTTCTATATCCTCATCATTTGTTGAACTTTTAGATAAATCATTTAACTTATCAAATATTACATGAATTGATTCTTCAACCATTAATGTTCTTTTGTTATATACTCTATATGCCTTTGAATTCAAAGAATAGCCTAAAAAGATTCCCTCATCACTCTTGGCATCAAATTTTCCTAAATTGTCTTTTTCATTATTTAAGACGAAGCATTTACAACCAAAGAGGTGAAAATAGCTAATATTAGACTTCTTTCCCTTGTAAAGCTCATAAGGGGTTTTCTTTAAAATTGGTCTAATCATAGCTCTATTAATGATATAACAAGATGTATTTATAGCTTCAGCCCAAAAATATTTAGGTAAATTATTTTCACACAACATGGTTCTAGCCATTTCTTCAAATGTTCTATTTCTTCTCTCAACTACCCCATTTTGTTGTGGTGTCCTAGGAGCTGAAAAATTGTGACTAATTTCATGATCATTGCAATATTCATCAAATCAAATATTTTCAAACTCCTTGCCATGATCACTTCTAATACTAGTTATAGTGTAACCTTTTTCATTTTGAGTCACTTTTGTATAGGCAATGAATTTTTCTAAGGCTTCATTTTTTACTCTAAAAAAGAACACCTAAGTGAACCTAGTGTAATCATCTATAATTACAAACCCATAATGTTTCCCACCTAGGCTTGTTGTTCTAGTTGGCCCAAATAGATCTAGATGAAGTAATTGGAGAGGCCTAGTGGTTGATACACTATGTTTAGGTTTAAATGTTGTTCTTTTATGTTTTCCTTTAACACAAGCTTCACATATTTTGTCAATGTCAAATGACAACTTAGGTAATCCTATAACAAGATATTTTCTAGCTAACTTAGATAACACATGCATGCTAGCATGACCTAGTCTTCTATGCCACAACCAAGGTTCTTTTTCTTTGTCTACCATTAGGCATATGTTTTCATTTGTAAGTTCATTTAGATAAACAATGTATATATTACCTTGCCTATGACCTAGGAAAAGAACTTTATTAGATTTAGGATCTATAACATGACATTTCAAGTAATCAAAAATTACTTTGTAACCTTTGTCACAAAGTTGACTAATACTTAGTAAATTATGTTTTAGACCCCTAACAAGCAACACTTTTTCTAATGAAAAGTAGTCATTACCTATTGAACCACTTCCTTCAACTTGGCCTTTGGAGTTGTCCCTAAATGTGACTTCTCCACCAACTTTTGATTTAAATGAGCTGAAGTAGCTTCTATCACCGATCATGTGCCTTGAGCATCCACTGTCCAAGTACCAAGCTTCCTTTGTTTTTGCTTTGTGGCAATGCTCAATCACCTAAATCAAAATTCAAACTCATGTCTTAGGTTCTTGGGTCCTTTGGAGTTAGTGAATACAATTCTTGATCCCTTTGGGATCCATTTTACTATAGTATTATTATCTTTTGAATTAACTACATCTTTTGGAACTTAAATTCTTTGCACAATTTTTTCTCTAAATGTGGTCATCTTCATATTACAACTATATGGTGCATGCCCCTTTTATTGCAATATGAACAAATAGTTTTATGCATGCTCTTTCTAGATATGAAACTTCTGAGGTGAGTCTCTCTACTTTTTTCATTAAATCCTAATCCATTCTTATCAAAGAAGGCTCTTTGAGTTTTTAGCATGTTATCTAATTTTTGTTGACCCATGTAAAATCTAGTAAAAGAATTATGTAAGTTACTATTTTTTTTCTTTTAGGTCACAGATTTCTAGATTTGTATTTTCTAGTTTCTTTTCACATTCTATTTTATCCTTTAGTATTAACTCATTTTCTTTCTTAAGTTTAGATATTAATTTTTTGTACTTCATACTCATGCATTCATATTCTAATGCAAGATCATCAAATGCATCTTGCAATTCATCAAAAGAATATTCATTGAGATCTAAAGTTACCTTTTCATCCTCAATAGCCATGAAGCATAAGTTGTCATTATCCTCATTCGAATCATTATCGGAGCTATCACTGTCACTCCATGTTGCCATCATTGCCTTCTTTTTGTGGAACCTATCATTGGATCTTTTAAGAAGAGGGCAGTTAAATTTAATATGTCCAGGTTTTTTACATTAATAACACACAATGGTATCTTTTCTACCTAACTCTTCTTGATCTTTCTTGTGGTTTCTCCTACCACTACAACTTTCTCTCATTCTTATGAATTTGTTAAATCTCTTGGCAAACATTGCCATCTCAAGATCTTCTTCACTACTACTCTCATTTTTATTTCCTTTGAATCTTCTTGAATAGTAGATTTTAGAGCTACTCCCACTTTCTTGGGTGGCTCTTCATTTCTCCTCAGCTTCATCTCATATGTAAGTAGTGACCTTATTAATTCATCTAGTGATAGTGTGTGGGGGTCTTTAGATTCCTCAATTGCAGTCACTTTAGCTTCCCATGATTTTGGCAAACTATTCAAAATTTTCTTGACCATTTCTATATTTGAATAGATTTTTCCTAAGGATTTTAGCCCATTTATTACATCAGTAAATCTAGTGAACATGTCACTAATTGTCTCTCCTTCTTTCATCCTAAATAGCTCATAATCTTGTGTGAGCATTCCTACCTTAGTCTCCTTTACTTGAGTTGTGCCTTCATGAGTTATTGCTAACTTATCCCATATTTGTTTGGCATTGTCACAACCGTAGACTCTATTATACTCATTTGGCCATAAAGCACAAAATAAGGTGTGCATGGCCTTTGCATTTAGCTGAGCACATTTTACATCATTTGAATCCCACTCATCTTCTTCTTTAGGGATATCTCTTCCCTCTATTCTTTTAGTTGGGATTTGAGGTCCTTTAGTTATAATCCTCCATACCTCATAATCATTTGCTTGAATGAATAGCATAATCCTAGTTTTCCAATAAGCATAATGTTCACCATTGAACATAGGAGGCCTAACTGTAGAATGCCCCTCTCCTACTAGATTGGTTGCTACATTGTTGTGAGCCATTAGATCATTTTTAACTCTTAGGAAGTTATTCCTCTATGATCAAAGAGTCCTTGCTCTGATACCAATTGTTGGCTCTACCAAGAGGGGGGTGAATCGGTTTTCTAACGTTAATAGCAAATTTAACTTAATTAAAACTAATTGTAAGTAATGAATAAACAATATAATGTAATTCAACAAATTGAAAGAAGATAAGGGAAGGAAATAGGAAACTCAGTAGTTTATAGAGGTTTGGCTAATCTCTTGCCTACGTCCTCTCTTCTTGACTTCCTTGTCAAGAGCTTTCTTTCACTCTATCAATGGATGTTACACACTCCCTTTTACATGTTAAGGAATAACCTCTCTACCCTTTTTATACAAACAAATATTCACCCTTTTACAGAATTATCTCACTGAGGAACACTCCTCTTCTCTCTTGAAATAAGGATGAATACAAGGTAAAGCTTATCTTTTGTGGGTAGGATAGAAATAGCTTTTACACCAAGAGTTTTACAACAATATCAATAAATGAAGATTGAAGACAAAGAGAATGTTGGAATGAAATTCTTAAGAATATGCAGAGTTTGCAGCAATAGTATCTTCTTTTCCAGTGTCTTCAATGCTTGATTTTATACAACAGGATTGGTAGTTGGAGCATTTAATGCTGTTTTTCCCATTGAAGGTTTTGTAGAAAGAGCCGTTGGAAACCTCCAGTAGAGTGCCAGATCGATCTCTTAGTTTGATTTCCTGCGATTACAAAGCAACTTGAAGCATGAAGATTGATCTCATACTTATAGAGATCGATCTTACAATTTGAAAATGTTAGTGAAGATCGATCTGTCGAACCAGCAGATCGATCTTCCAATCTCTCTGTTTGAAGCATGATCGATCTCCAGATCGATCTAGCAAGTATTCTCGTAGAGAGGAGATCGATCTCTAAACACCCTAGATCGATCTCCTTAACTCTCTGACTTTAAGGAGATCGATCTCTTCCTATATCGGATCGATCTCATAAACTCTCTGTTTACGCATAGATCGATCTACAGATCGATCTACTGCCTTTACCCTTTGTTTTAAAGGAGATCGATCTCTTCCTAGACCAGATCAATCTCATAGACATTCTGTAATAAACAGATTGATCTTATAACCCTTACAGATCGATCTCTGCTTCCTCAACACCTTGTACAGATCCTTTGAGTTTTCAATCTTTTAGTAGATCGATCTCATATTCTCATGAGATCGATCTCTCATACTAGAAAACCCAGGAGATCGATCTCTCATCTTACCAAATCGATCTCTCATCCTTAAATACTTAGTTTTTGGTACTGATAACCTCTAAACATGTTTTAAAACATTTCTATATTATTGAATTTACTTGTTTTATCATTTCAAAATATATTAATTCAACATAAACCAATCAACTTGAATTAATCCATAGATAAACATACTAGAGTTTGGAAGCTCAAAATTATACCTAGCTATCCTTTCTTTTCTTGGCCGAGACTAGTCGAATTCCTTGAGGTGTTGAAATTAGGTCTTTAGGTGTTGGCTTTAGACTATGTTAATCTACTCATCATGGGTAATAACTTTCATGAAGATAACTTTTTCCAATTTGGTTTGTAGAATGATGAATTCTAGAGAGATAAAGCTTGAAACTTAGGTTTTAATGGCTTTTCTTTACTTGGTTGAGAGCTATGGAGAAGAAGTTGGTGTGTTGGCTGATTTTTAACTTAGCACACTTAGCCATTAAGTCTTGAATTTCAGCCCTTAATGTGGGCTAGAGGGTGTCGGGTTTTGAATTATAATTTTGGGTTTTAATCTTTTACTAATGGGCTTGGAAACTAACAAATGGGCTTGAGTTTTAGGCTCTCGGTTTGGGCTTTTTAACTGAAAATTTTTCTGTCAATTGGAACTTCAATCTAATTTATTTTAGGCCCACCAAATGGCCCAACAATTCTGCCCAATGGGCCTAAGAAAATTTGGCCCACACTTGTTGCACCTTAATGAGCTTTAAAATTTCCATAGTTTACCCATCGAGTTTTACCCATTTAATCTAATATGGATTTCGATTAAATTAATTTTCCATACTTAAGGAGATGGAGACTGAGTGTTTTAGCTAAAATTATTTCTTCCCCACTTTTTAACCTTGCTTGGGTTAAATTTTAACCATGGTTAGTCAATTAATGTCAAAGTCAACATTTCTTAACTAACCTTGACTTTGTTTGACCATTGACCACGTTTGACTTTTTCTTAAAAAGCCAAAAGTGTCCATTTCCATGGTTTACACTCTCATCTTTGTGTTTTGGTCATTTTCGGGAGGCGAATATGTCAAAAACACCTCAAACGGACCATTTCGAGTTCGTTTAGCCCATTTTGGGCGTTTCCTCTACTTCAATGTTTTTGGCACTAAATCAAACCGACTTTCTTTCATGAACCCTCTATATTTTCACATTTTAAGTTCTTACCCTTAGTCAAAATTATTTAAATCCATTCGGTTTACCCTGTGGCTCTTAAAGCTCTTATTTGACCTTTACTTTACTTATATGCATTTTCTTACTTTATTTGCATTTTTCATTTTAGTAGATACTCTTCTTATAATTCAACTAACAAAACAAAATGTTTTACATGTAAGAATCATATGGGATAAGCTACAAAAAAATTAAAGTCTTACAATCCTCCTCAACTAAAAAAATTTGGTCCTCCAAATTAGAACAAAATCAGTTATCAAATAGCTGGGGGTGCTTCTCGCGCATCAGACTCTCTAACTCCCACGTAGCTTCCTTCGAAGTGTGGTGCTGCCAGAGAATCTTAACTAACCCAATCGTCTTCGACCTCAATACCTTATCCTTCCTATCTAATATCCGAATCAGTTTTTCCATATATGATATATCCTCTCTGAGCTCCAACTGCTCATACTGAATCACATGTGTCGGATCGGGGTTATATTTTCGAAGCATCGAAATGTGGAAGACGTTATGAACACCTAATAAGTCCAGTGGAAACGCCAACCTATAGGGCTTACCTCCCACTCGATCTAGTATCTCAAAGGGTCCAATGTAGTGAGGACTCAGCTTACCTCTCTTCCCGAATCTCGTTATACCTTCGGAGGAGAAACTTTCAGAAATAATGACTCACCAACTGTAAACTCTAGTGCCCTCTATCTCCTGTTAGTATAACTCTTCTGTCTGTTGTGAGCTGTCCTCAATCTCTCACATATCAATCGAACATCCTCAGAGGCTTTCTTAACCAACTCAGGAGAAAATATCTTTCGATCACCCACTTCTTCCCATCCAATAGAGGAACGACATCTACGACTATATAGTGCCTTATATGGTGCCATCCCGATACTCGAATGATAACAGTTGTTGTATGTGAATTCGGCTAGTAGAAAATGATCATCATAGGAGCCTTTAAAATCTATCACACATGCTCTCTACATATCATCCAGAGTCTGTATAGTCCTCTCTAACTGACCATTTGTCTGAGGATGGAAAGCGGTGCTCAAACTCAACTGGGTTCCCATGGCTTCCTGAAAATGTTCCTAAAAGTGGGAAGTAAAACGAGAATCCCTATCTGTAACATTGCTCACTGGAACACCATGTAACCTCACTACCTCACGTACATACAACTCTGCCAATGAACTCAAAGTATCGGTAACTCTCATAGCTAGGAAGTGGGCTGACCTCGTCAGTCTGTCTACGATCACCCATATAGTATCGTGATTCCTGCGGGTCCTTGGTAAACCCATCACGAAATCCATGGTGATATGCTCCCATTTTCAAGTCGGTATAGGTAGAGGTTGCAATAAACGTCCAGGCTTCTGATGCTTTACCTTCACCTGCTAACAAACGAGACATCTTGCCACATATTCTGCCACATCCTTCTTCATACCCGACCACCAATACACTTTTCGGAGATTCTGATACATCTTATTACTCTCTGGATGTAACGTGTACCTTGAACAATGAGCTTTCAACAAAATCAGTCTCTTGAGCTCTGGATCCTCGGGAACACACACCCTACCTTTGAACCTCAGTGGTCCATCAGAACTCATCTTATACTCAGTCACTGTGCCTGTTTGTATTTGACTAGTCATATCAACGTAAGACAGATCACTCTGCTGAGCTTGTCTGATCCTATCCAATAGATCTGGTGCCAACCTCAAGCTCACTATCACACAGTCCGTATCCATGTCAGAAGGCACAACACCCAAACTGAGATTAGTAACCTGCTCTAGCAACTCGTGTTCCCTAACCATCATGTATGATACCATCCCAAGGCTCTTGTTGCTCAAAGCATCGGCTACAATATTAGCCTTACCCAGATGATAAAGTATCTCATAATCATAGTCCTTCAGAAGCTCTAGCCATCTTCTCTGTCTAATATCTAGCTCCTTCTACGAGAACAGATACTTGAGGCTCTTGTAATCGGTAAAAATTTGAAACTTCTCACTGTATAAGTAGTGGCGCCATATCTTTAATGCAAACACTACTGTTGCCAACTTAGAATCGTGGGTCGGATAGTTCTTCTCATGGTCCTTCAGTTGTCTGGATCCATAAGCTACTACCTTCCCGTCCTACATCAATACACAACCCAATCCCTGATGCGAAACATCTGTATCTACAGAAAAACATCCTGAGCTGGTAGGAATGGTGAAAATCGGAGCGGTGGTCTCCATCAACGCTTCAACTCCTGAAATCTTCTCTCACAATCATCGTCCCACACGAACGCAACATTCTTTCGAGTGAGACATGTAAACGGAACAACTAACTTTGAAAATCCCTCGACAAACCTTCGGTAATAACCAGATAAACCTATAAATCTCTTGATCTCGGTAACTGTTCTCGGTTGTTCCCACTGAACTACAACCTCTATCCTGGATGGATCTATTGACACTCCATCTATCGACACAATATGGCCTAGAAATGAAATCTGTTCTAGCCAAAAATCACACTTAGCGAGTTTAGCATATAACTCCTCTCGGAAGGTCTGCAATACGATATTCAAGTGATGCTCATGCTCTTCCTGAGACTTTGAATACAACAAGATGTCATCGATAAAGACGATAACAAACTGATCTAAGTATGGCTTGAATACATTATTCTTCAAAGCCATAAAAGCTGCGGGAGCATTCGTAAATCCGAATGGCATAACCAAGAACTCATAATGGCCATATCAGGTCTGAAATGCTGTCTTGGGTACATCTCCACCCCAAACTCTCAACTGATGGTACCTAGACCTCAGATTAATCTTAGAAAAGACATGGGCTCCCCGAAGTTGATCCAACATGCCATCTATACACGAAAGGGGATACTTATTCCTGATGGTAGCTGGTGGCTGTCGAAACCAACAATAATAATACCTACTCAAAATAAATTTAAACTGTAGTATAAATGAGTAGGGTCATTTCCCAAGAGATTGGTTAGATTTATTTTTCTGCAAAAGATTTAAAAAGAAAATATAATTGGGGGATTTGTTGTAATAAAAATAAAAAGAAAAATTACTAAACTAAAATGTAGGCAAAGAAAAATCAATATGATGAAAACATCTAACCAAAGGAATAATCTTAGAATGGGTTCAGGGAATTGATCATTGATGCAAAAATAATTTCTTTTAATCTTTACTAAATTGGTTATGGTTATTGGTACGACCGAACAACCTATCCCTCCTTACTTCTTCGATAATCAGGATACGATCTCTAATTATTTCTCTTGTCAGTTAAACAACCTTAGATACGATCTTAAGATTTAATTTACCAACAGCATTGAAAACTAGAGAGACTACCAATTCTAACCAACAAACACACATGTAGGTTCATTTAAGCTAGATTATATATCTTCTTAACAGAAAATCGAAATCCTATCTGAAATCAATTATGTTATTTACCACTTATATTAGAATGCCTAAACAATTACGGATTCAGGTTTCTAATTGGCAATATATTATCCTGACAATTGAACAAAGGGCCCTTTTTGCACAACCAATCAAAACAATAATTTAAATAAGAACAGAAGACATATAAATAATAAAGATATAAAAGAACAATATAAAACTAATTAGATCTCACAATTCTTAAAGAACCCAAACTTTAATTATCCTTTGGCTAGACTAAAAACTTAGCAAGCCATAAGTTCAAAGAAAAACACTAAAGAAAATATAAAATTGTATGAATATTCAAGATTCAGAATTGAGATCCCCAGCCTCTTCCATTCTTAGCCTATAAATACTAAATATCCTAACCCCAGAATCTGTTTTCAAAGGAAATTCTCTGATTGAGTTTGATTACAATTAAACTTCTTTCCTTTTTCCACCACTTGCCAAAGACAGATTTTGTATATATCTTCCTTAATAATTAAAATCTTCCACTTGCCATCTTTAGATTGATTCAGTCAACTTCAGCTACAAGTGATAGATCTCGACTTGAATTCCAAGATTTCTTCAGATTTTGTGCCTTGAGTAGAATTTGCGGCTTTTAATCAATTTTGTCCATTTTCCTTCATTCACAATACAAAATAAAAAATATAAGTCAAATCCAAAAATTAAGCATATAAAAGAATTTAATTCATGAGAAAATATGACAATTAATATGTATAATATGCAACTTATCAAATTCCCCCACACCTAAACATTGCTTGTCCTCAAGCATACACTAGTCTAAATTTATAATCTCTTCTCATCATTCCTTCATATTCTTTCTATGCTCATCCAAAACACATTCCTTTCAAGAATTAAAACATAATTTTTTTTTTTTTTTTTTAAAGCGAATTCTCATAACACACTTGAATAGCACTTTAATAATTCAATTAAATTCATAAAGTACACAAAATCCAACACCCTCACAATTGGATTTCACTCATCACACTCTAAGTGTTTAAGGTATATATAAATGAGCTCTCAAGTCAATGCATAGAAGATTTCTTACCATAGGCTTGCAAATTCATCATATCTCTTCCACCAATAAATGAATTAAGATGCAAAAATCTAAGGGTCTAAAAGGGTTGTAATGGGGCTTAGGTAAGGTATGATAAAAGGATTTTTAGGTTAAAGAAATTGAAGAAATCATACAAAACTTTTCACATAAAACTCAACTTAATGATTTCAAAAGACTGCTTCAATCACATGATTTTCAGAACGAACTTCCAAGCAATAAAAATTACACTTCTCTTTCTCTTTTTTTTTTTTTTTTTTCATTTCATCATTTTTTTTTCAACTTTTTTTTTTTCCGATTTTCTTTTTCAAAAGAGAAGAACTCAATGAAAGCAATAGCTTGAAATACTAAATTTTCAACATATGCAATTTTTCCAAAAATATTTTGAAGTTTCATGTGCATAAGTCTATATGATTCATCAATTCAAGGTTCAAAAAGAGGGAAAATCAACAAAAGGGTTTATTATGGCTTGTAATGTGGTTTAATTCAAAGAAAAATGTCAGGTTCAAAGTGGTTTCTCTAGGGGTTAATTATAATAAGGGTAGGCTAAAAAAATGGTTTAATGACAAGAAAAAGGGTTTAACCTAAATGCCCTTATTTGATTAATTGCATCATATTCATCCAAGGGGTTGATTAAGACATGTATGACAGAGCAAGTTCTAGAATAATCAACTATGCATGACAATCACACAAACAAAGAAATAGAGCATGATGTAATGAATGCTCATAGGCTCAAATCTCACAAAAAAAAATTATATGTGCTAGATCCTATACACTTTTTCCATTTAATGAATCAAAAGTAACTAATCACAATGTATTAATGAGAATTCAAAACTGTGTAAATCAATTTTTTTTTTTTTTTTTCATGGGATAAGCATCGAAAAAATCTAGAATTCAAAGAAATCACAAATATTAACTAATGTACCTTTTGGAACAAAATTTTTATGGATTTGCAAAAATTTTCA
Source organism: Firmiana major (assembly GCA_033439115.1). Taxonomy (NCBI): domain Eukaryota; kingdom Viridiplantae; phylum Streptophyta; class Magnoliopsida; order Malvales; family Malvaceae; genus Firmiana; species Firmiana major. The sequence continues at coordinate 58,394,987 of CM065896.1, read as the reverse complement.
TGAAATTAATCAAGAATGAAAGGAAAATGAAGCAAGCAGTAGAGTCACAATTAAATATCCTCCCCCATACCTAGACTATACATTGTCCCCAATGTATCAATTAATTGCTCAAAACTGTAAAAGAATTTAGAGAAATTAGAAAACTTCCCTGAAAAATATTGAGCAGTGTGAAGCATGGTATTGATTTCTCCTACTTTATCAATCCGAGTATGGTTACGAAAGGATGAAGCTCCTTAATCTCCTGAGCAATTAATCGGATTCATTTTCAGTTCCTCATACCGTGCAAATTTTAAGCACAAAAAGCTACAAGCACAAACAAACTGCACCAAATCAGATAATAATAAATTAGTATTGAAATTTGTTAACCACCCCAATTTTTTTTTTTTTTTTTTTTTTTTAAATATAGCAAAATATATAAAAAAACAAAAATAAGAGAATGCTCAGTCCGGAGCTCTTGCTGTCGGTTGGGGACTGGAGATGCGGCTGGTTGTTGAAGTCTGGCAGATCGGTTGCAGTCGGAACCGGGAAGAAGAGCGCAGGAATTGGGAGGAAGCAGGATGTTTGGTGAGGTGATTCTCAGTTTTGCTGGAGTGGGTCGGCGCGCGCAGTAGCTGGAGCTTGGAGCTGGGTCGGTTTGAGAAGATTGGTGCTGCAGGACCGGTTGGAGAGTGGAGATCGGGGATGGGGGGGGTGACTGTCTGTGAGGTGGACTGTGGATGGGTACTGGTCTGGTGGGGGTGAAGATGGTGCCGAGAAGGGGAGGATCGGAGCTGCTGGAAGTAGCTCGGGAAGAGGCTGCAATCGCGGGCTGCAGCTGCCGGTGATGGTGTCGGGGCGTGAAAAGCTGCTGCCGGATCTACCGCCGCCGGTCAGTGCTGGAGTCGGGAGGGAAATCTGCGAGGAAAGCAGAGAAAGAAAAAAAAAATAATAAAATTATAATTAAATAAATAAAAGAAAAAAAAGAAAAATATAAAAATAATTATATATGTTTTTTTTTTTTTTTAACAAAACAAATCTGATGACAGAAGTATTGTGTTGATAGGGCGTGCCCACGCCCTATCCACAATGCTCTTCTGCATTTTTGTTGCTTATTTATTTATTTTTTGGCAGAAGAGGTGTAGTTATAAGGCATGGGCATGCCTTATATAGACACCACTTCTGGTTTTTTTTTTTTTTTTTTTTTTTTTTTTTTTTTTTTTAACAAAACAAATATAAATCTTATCAATACTAATAAAACAACAAAATTTAAGAAGAAAAAAAAAATTGTGAATCAAAAAAAATAAAAAGAAATTTTGGGTTGCCTCCCAAAAAGCGCCTTTCTTTAAAGTCTTTGGCTAGACATAGTCATGTTCAATTCGTTCAATTTCATGCACTTGTAAACCTTCATAAAAAGGTTTTAAACGATGACCCTTGACCTTAGAGATCTGACCTGTATCCAAACTTTGAATTTCAATTTTACCACGAGGAAACACCTTAGTAACAATATAAGGGCCTAACCATCTAGAACGAAATTTGCTAGGAAATATTTTTAATTTAGAGTGAGATAGTTTGACTTTCTGACCAACATAAAAATTTTTCTTGGGGACTATATGATCATGAAAAGCCTTTATCTCTTCCTTGTAAATCCTAGAACTCTCACAATCATTATTGATATTAAACTTAATGATTTCATCATCAAATTCCATTGTGAGTGTACCATCATGCACATCAATTTTAGTCCTAGATGTTTTTAAGAAGGGTCTTCCTAGCAAAATCAAAGATCTAGATAAGTCATCATCATCCATATCAAGCACATAAAAATCAGCAGGGAAGATCAATCCATTTACTTGTACCAGAACATCCTCTAGAACACCTTCAGGATAAACGTTAGATCTATCAGCAAGTTGAATAATCACACCAGTCTCTTTTAATGGTCCAACATTCAAAGATTTAAAAATAGATAGAGGCATGACATTAATTGAAGCTCCTAGATCTAACATTGCTCTTTCAATTTTAAGATTACCTATCTTACAAGGGATAGTAAACATACCTGGATCCTTGCATTTAGGAGGTAATTTTTTCTGAAGGACAGCTGAAACATTCTCACCCATGCTAACAAATTCATTACCTTTCAGTTTCCTTTTGTTGATGCACAACTCCTTCAGAAATTTGGCATATCGAGGCACCTGTTTAATTACATCAAGTAAAGGAATATTTACCTCAATTTTGCGAAAGATGTCAAAAATTTCTTTTTCCTCCTCCTCCTTTTTAAATTTGGATGATCTACAAGGAAAAGGAGGAATTGGTGCCAAAACTCTTTGTTGCGTGCCGTTAGGTTCCTTAGGGTGATCCAACTGTGGCTGGGATGCAGCAACTTCCATTTCAGCTTCTTCTTCTAGAATGCGCTTTCGGGTTGTCTTGCTAGACTCTCCTACCTCGGTTCCACTTCTCAAGGTCATTGCACTAACATTATGTTTAGGGTTGATAATTGTTTGTGAGGGCAATTTTCCTTGAGATTCCAATCTGCTCACAGAAGTGGCTAGCTGACTCATTTGATCTTCCAGCTTTTTGATACTTGTCCTTGTTTCCTGTTGAAATTGTTGTGTGTTAATTGCAAGTGATTTAACAATTTCTTCAAGAGACGTACCTGAACTTGAGGATGACTGATGTTGTTGTTGTGGAGCAGGCTGACTATATTGAGAATTCTGAAAATGAGGCCTTGCTCCATAGCTAAAGTTTGGATGATTTCTCCACCCTGGGTTATAAGTGTTTGAATATGGATCGTGATTTCTTTGTGGTGGACCTGGAAATCCTCCAACCGCATTTACGTGCTCATGAGGTTCATCTTGAAGTGTGGGGCACATGTCGGTTGGGTGTCCAGTAGCAGCACAAATTCCACAGGCTTTAACTTGTTGTACGTTTCCCATTCCTATAGCCAATTGTTGAACAACAGACGTTAGACTAGCTATTTGATTTTCAAGAGAATGTGTATTTACCTCATTTACTCTTCTGTGAGGTATGTCTTGTCTGAATCCAAACTGTTGGGAGTTAGCAGCCATGGTGGAAATTAAATCTCTAGCCTCTCTAGGAGTCTTGTTCACTATCGCACCTCCACTAGCTGCGTCCATCATCCTTCTTTCCATGGGTAACAATCCTTCATAAAAATATTGAATTAAGAGTTGTTCGGAAATCCCATGTTGAGGACAACTTGCACAGAGTTGCTTAAATCTTTCCCAGTATTCATGAAGACTTTCAATATCTTTCTGCTTGATTCCACATATTTCTCTTCTAATGCTGGCAGCTCTTGAAGCAGGGAAAAATTTTTCCAAGAAAAGTCTCACCATCTTAGTCCATGTAGTTACAGAGCCATGAGGTAAATAGAACAACCAATCTTTTGCTCTATCAGCTAGTGAGAACGGGAAGGCTCGCATTTTGATCTGCTCTTCAGTAACTCCTTGTGGTTTTAGGCTTGCGCATACCACATGAAATTCCTTCAAATGCTTGTGAGGATCTTCATTCTCAAGACCATGGAACTTGGGAAGCAAATGGATCAAACCCGATCTTAACTCAAAATCTGCTTGCAGAGTTGGGTAGTGAATGCAGAGGGGTTGTTGATTAACAGGAGGTGCAGCCAACTGCCTTAAAGTTTGTTCTTCTTCAGCCATTATTTCTTCAGTCTCTGAATCACTAGATGAATTGGTCAAATCAAGTGCTAAATTCAGTTCAGGGGATGAAGATGTACCTTCTTGTGCCTTTTGAATTTTTGTTTCCTTCCTATTCCTCTTAGCTGTTTTTTCAATCTCAGGGTCGTACGGGATTAATTCACCTGCACGAAAAGAACGGGGCATCAAAATAAATCTAATTAAAAACCAATCCCCGGCAACGGCGCCAAAAATTGGTGGCTGTCGAAACCAACAATAATAATACCTACTCAAAATAAATTTAAACTGTAGTATAAATGAGTAGGGTCATTTCCCAAGAGATTGGTTAGATTTATTTTTCTGCAAAAGATTTAAAAAGAAAATATAATTGGGGGATTTGTTGTAATAAAAATAAAAAGAAAAATTACTAAACTAAAATGTAGGCAAAGAAAAATCAATATGATGAAAACATCTAACCAAAGGAATAATCTTAGAATGGGTTCAGGGAATTGATCATTGATGCAAAAATAATTTCTTTTAATCTTTACTAAATTGGTTATGGTTATTGGTACGACCTAACAACCTATCCCTCCTTACTTCTTCGATAATCAGGATACGATCTCTAATTATTTCTCTTGTCAGTTAAACAACCTTAGATACGATCTTAAGATTTAATTTACCAACAGCATTGAAAACTAGAGAGACTACCAATTCTAACCAACAAACACACATGTAGGTTCATTTAAGCTAGATTATATATCTTCTTAACAGAAAATCGAAATCCTATCTGAAATCAATTATGTTATTTACCACTTATATTAGAATGCCTAAACAATTACGGATTCAGGTTTCTAATTGGCAATATATTATCCTGACAATTGAACAAAGGGCCCTTTTTGCACAACCAATCAAAACAATAATTTAAATAAGAACAGAAGACATATAAATAATAAAGATATAAAAGAACAATATAAAACTAATTAGATCTCACAATTCTTAAAGAACCCAAACTTTAATTATCCTTTGGCTAGACTAAAAACTTAGCAAGCCATAAGTTCAAAGAAAAACACTAAAGAAAATATAAAATTGTATGAATATTCAAGATTCAGAATTGAGATCCCCAGCCTCTTCCATTCTTAGCCTATAAATACTAAATATCCTAACCCCAGAATCTGTTTTCAAAGGAAATTCTCTGATTGAGTTTGATTACAATTAAACTTCTTTCCTTTTTCCACCACTTGCCAAAGACAGATTTTGTATATATCTTCCTTAATAATTAAAATCTTCCACTTGCCATCTTTAGATTGATTCAGTCAACTTCAGCTACAAGTGATAGATCTCGACTTGAATTCCAAGATTTCTTCAGATTTTGTGCCTTGAGTAGAATTTGCGGCTTTTAATCAATTTTGTCCATTTTCCTTCATTCACAATACAAAATAAAAAATATAAGTCAAATCCAAAAATTAAGCATATAAAAGAATTTAATTCATGAGAAAATATGACAATTAATATGTATAATATGCAACTTATCAGTAGCCTTATTCAACAATTTGTAATTAATACACAATCAGAGGCTTCCATCCTTCTTCTTTACAAACAAAATTGGTGCTCCCCAAGGCAAAACACTCGGTTTGATAAACCCCTTATCCAACAGTTCCTGCAACTGCTTCTAGAGCTCCTCCAACTCAACTAAGGCCATGCGATTCAGTGGTTTCAAAATAGGCTCGGTACAAGGCACCAAATCTATATAGAACTCTATCTCTCTGTCTAGTGGTAACCCTCGTAATTCATCCGGAAAGACATCTAGGAACTCCCTAACCACAAGGATATCTACCAACTATGGATGCGCCTTATCCATATCAACCACGAACGCAATGAAACCTTCAACATATTGATATCTTAGTTAACAAAATGAATTATCTCGTTAAATATTACAACTACTTCTTTCATTTCTTTTTAGCAAACTTTACAACATATTTTGCAGGGGTAGAAAACATAACCGTCTTAGAGTAACAATCTAAAACAACACAGATTACAGCTAACCAATCCATTCCTAAGATTGCATCAAAGTCACTCATATTCAATAAAATAAGATTGGCTGTCATATCATTTTCCTCTACTCTTAGCTTATTGTCTTTAAATATATACTCGACTAGCTGACTGTTATTCATAGGTGTACTAATCAACATCATTCTACTTAACAACGTACGCTCCAATTAATTTGATAACTTACATGCAAATGAAGGCAATACAAATGAAGGCAATACAAATGAATGCATGACACCAGGATCAAATAATACATATGCTTCAAGATAAAAAATCAAGATAGTACCTTTAATCACATCCGATGAAGCATCAGTTATGCCTTGGTCCAAAGTATGTACTCGCTCTCTATCAATCACCTACTTCCCCTTCTCATCAGCTATCGCTCTCCTTCTCGGAGCAGAAGTATTAACTGGAGCTCTCTTTGGCTCCTTGCCCTTCTGTGGGGCAGGCTCAATCCACTCTGGGCAAGCTCTCGCGATATGCCTTGGTTTCCCATATCAGAAACAAACTATAGTAATCATCGAACAAGGTCTACTGCCATGATATCTACCGCATCTACTGCATTACTCAGTAGTAGGCCTCTGTCCTCCAATCACTATGCCCTTCGCTGGAGCTATGGCCGGATATACAGGACGTCTAACAGTCCTCTCCCGTATCTCATCAATCTTTAGTCTCTTACCAAAGAGTCTCCTCCCTCCTCAATATCCAAAAACTTGTATCACTCATTGGCCTCTTCCTATCTCTATCTCTAACTCTGCCAACCTTCCCAAACTTAGAGGCATTCCTCTTATAGTCCTCATGCTCACAGAGTTGTGCCTTACGCACTACCTCCTCATATCTAGAGATATCCAGCGGAACCAATATAGATCGTAGTGCTGATCTCAGTCCATCTACAAATCTTCAGACCTTCTTGGTCTCACTAATCATAGTATCGGGGTTGTACCTTCATAGGGATATAAATTTCATCTCATTCTTGTCCACTGACTGACTCTCCTGGCTCAACCCCAAAAAGTCCATTTGCAGCTTCCGCTGCACTTTTCCTCCTGAAGGCATCCAAAAAAATATCTCCCAACTGATCTCGGTATGTCGGGCTCTTAGTATTAGTCTAGTGGGCTTGCACCAATGCTTTGTCACTCCCTTCAGCATGAACGCGACAAAAGCAACCATTTCAGAAGTCGTACACTGAAAGAACCCAACAACTTCTCTATCTTTCATATCCAATCCTCAGCAACTATGAGGTCCTTTACCCTGCTAAATGATAGTGGTCTAAGCTTCTGAAACTACCGTAAACGATCCAACTCATAACAATACCCCAAGTGGAGGTGTAGGAGTATCTGTAGGCTGTGGTGTCTGTGCAGGCTATGCAGGCGTATCAAGAGTAGCTACCTGTCCCGTAGCATTCTCTACATCTGGACCTTGCCTCTCATGAATAGCTTGTGTAAACATCTCCATCATGGTCTCTAGACTATGCTCTAACCTCATAAGACATGCCTCGGTACTCTTTGGTACCTCAGTGGGACTCAGTGACGTATGGTTAGATGAAGACTCATCACGGCACTTAGGCCTACCTCTACTACCTCTAGCCCGACCTCTCACCCCTCTACCACGACTGGTATTAGCCATAAAGGCTCGATTCTTGTATTCACAACCATTACTTAGTCAATTCCTATCTCGGAATACACACTTGTATCTAAACACAACACAGTAATATGAGGATGTAAACTTTCCTAACAACTAACACCGACCACGTCAGACCAACTCTGCTATGATATCATTCTATCAGGACCGACTTTTTCCAAAAATCACTATAAATTTTTTGCTTTTTCTTATCTTTCATTCTAAAACAATTTAAACATCCGTTGAGTTGTGATTAGGTAGTAGTCACCTTATCCACATTACCTTATCATTCATTAATTATCATACATACATATCAATATAAACTATGTATTGACTGTAAATATTTTTAACTTATAAGTGAGCTCACATATATTCATATACAAATACATCTCCAATATTACATTTGTTTACATCACTGTGTTATTATATGTTCAAATACAAAATCGTATGTGTGTGTGTACACCTTTTGTTCGATGGGAATGCAGTGGACAAAAAAGGAATGCAAGTCCTTAGCCGTACTCTAGCTATTGCGGATGCTCTGCAGAGAGGGGTAAATTAAAGAGGTGAGCTCACTCGTTCAGTAAGGAAATCAAGCAAGTAAGTAGATAACCACACTATCTACTGCAAATAATGCCATGCCTTGAAATAGTCTTTCCTTCGCTTCACATTTAAAGCATGAATTGGAAAACTGATATAGTGTGTACATATTTAGCCACATGTACTGAAATCATGCTGAGTTCATAAATATAGGCATTTCATGTAAAACACTACATTTTATGTAAACTCATAATGCCTTTAAAGTATATCATGCCATTCAAATTCAAACATGTAAAATATGGCATTTCAGCAAGTAAAACATATAAATAAGGTTACGACCCATCCCTTAGGTCTACACGAAATTATAAAATCATGTGGGATAATCATGTGAGACTGAGTGCCTATATGCAATAATATCTTGGACTATGGCCATATCATATATTGTGATCCCAGGCTACACGGATCTCGGTGTGCGGGGCAGCATTACTGCAATGGAAGGTGGGTCAAATCCTAATCGTCAGCCAACAACTCCACAACTCCACATATCCATCCTAAACACCACACGGTACAGCGTACTCCGTGACACATGTACGGTACAACGTACACCCGTGGGCCCTATCTCAATAGATAATCAATGCCACATCTTTAAATCAACGTGTGAGCATCTCATCTGTGTGACACTCAGTTTACACGAGGCACTCAACATGGTTTTAAACATGTCATGTATATCACATTAAAACTACAGTGCGCTTTGAGTGCGACTCACAGTCGGCACCCCGCTTAAACATTGTTTTATGCATATCACAAAATCAAACACTAGTGCGAGTAACACTCCAGCACTAGGTCATGCATAATTCACATTTCAAATCAAGTACAAGTAACGCTCCATACATGCCATGCATATCATGAAAAATCAAGTGCGAATAACCACTCCATCACTCTTCATGTAGAAAACATATAAAATCCAGTGCGAACAGTGCTCCAACATGATTTGTTTTCACACACTTCGATAGATGGCTCATTTAAACAGGGATGTTTCAAAACATTAAAATCAGCACCATAATTGGGCTATTTTGTGCATTTCATGAAATCACTTGCCAATCTATCTATTCTTCTGCTAAACAACAGTAAAAACATTTAAAAACATGCGTTCCATGCTTTTTAGAAATTTTCCTAAACTTTGACGTTTTACCTTTAGTAGGGGTAAAATAGTAATTTACCCATATCAGGTCTCTATAAATTTATTCACATTCTCTGACCCTCATATTTTTTAAGTGAATTTGAAAGCAGCTGAAACTACGCAAAGATATCTCTAACTACCCGTAAAATCCCCTTACCTGAAATCACGTCGACTTTCCCATCATTGCTCGATCGCACAGTCTATTTAGCTCCCAATATAAACTCTGGAACTGCATATAACCATTTATCATGTTAATTACATTTTTCCAATTGCATATCATGTTTAATACAATCTATTTCACTTGATGGGACCGTTTACTCTTATTGGGTCTTAATGAGCTTAATACTGTCTTAAGCCCTTTTCACTTTACTATTCATTTTATCTGGGCCTATTGGGCTTGTAGGGCCCATTAACTATTATTGGGCTTGGTTCGAGGCCCATGAATGCTTATTGGGCTGAGACTATCTTGGCTTGGCCCATTTGGCCTCTCGGCCATGGCATGTGGCTGACAGCCATCTTGCTTTGCATGCCGTCAGTCATGCCACTATCATACCAACCTTAACCAATTCACTAGCCATTCACTTAGGCATTTCATCAAACACTACATATGCATGCCTTAAGGCTTTAGTTTTTGTTCACTTAAGCATTTTTTCAAACACCTTATATGTCATCTTCAATTCATCAACTAATTGATCAAATCAATTTAAATTAAGCATGCCATAGTAATGTATACATGTTTACCAACCTAACCATGCATTAAAATCACATGCGTGTTCATGAAAACCTAAATACCCATTTTCGACTATCATTGATTCATGGTGTTTTCATGTGTTTCAATCCATAAAACATACACCAATCAACTTGAATTAATCCATAGATAAACATACTAGAGTTTGGAAGCTCAAAATTATATCTAGCTATTCTTTCTTTTTTTTTTTTGACCGAGACTTGTGGGATTCCTTGAGGTGTTGAAATAAGCTCTTTAGGTGTTGGCTTTATACTATGTTAATATACTCATCATGGGTAACAACTTTCATGAAGATAACTTTTTCCAATTTGGTTTGTAGAATGATGAATTCTAGAGAGATAATGTCACGACCCAAATTACCTAAAAATCAGAGTAAATTTTTTGCTTTTTTCATTTATTATTTAATTCTTACCTTTCTCTCGTCATGACCATCCTACAAACAGTTGGGCTATGATTCGGTGTTAGTCACCTCACACTATTTACCATTTCATTCCCATAATCATATTCACATATCAGAGTTTACTATTTTTTGACATTAAATAAATACATACCCAATGGTATTTATAACACTACATCCCCGACATCATATCCATTTACAGTACTGTGCATTACATATTTAGATACAAAACTATACAAATGTGTATACCTATCTCTCGATGGGAAGCAGCGAATACCAAGCATGCAAGTCCTCAGCCGCTCAATAACTATTGCGAGTGCTCTAAAAAGATAGGAAAATAAGGGGGGTGAGCAAACCACACGCTCAGTAAGGCAATTATGCAAGTAAGTAGATAGCTCTACTATCTACATGCTCATAATGCAATGCCCTTAAATGCATTTCTTTTCATTAAAATCATCAAGCACAAAGTCATGCAACCATCAATGACTTAGTTTATAAAACTGTTCGTGCATATATAAATCATACTACTTATGCATCATAGCATTTTATGTGACATCATTAAATCATAATTAGCATGAATTAAAACAAGATCATGCATTCTTTCATGTCATGTAAGACAAATCCTGAATTTGAATAAAAGCATGGAAAACATCATCATGCTTCTGCATTTAAATCAATTCATTTAAAACTGCAGTATAAACTAACCCTTCCGGGTTAATAATCTCATTAAACAATTCATTAAAGTTCATTATAAAACTCCGGTTATAAAATCACCATTCTTTCAAGGTCATAAATCATAAAATCATGAAATCATAAAATCGTCAAATCGGGGGCCTGACCCCTCCTTCGGGTCTACCCTGGTCTAACAGACCACAAGTTATATCATGTGAGACAATCAGGTAATTATTAGTAACATCGAGGACTATGGCCATATCCTAGTGATCCTTGGCAACACGGCACCTAGTGTGCGGGGTATCACACCTGAAACGGGAGGTGGGTCGTCCTACCCGCCAGAACAGCATAACACCAGGATTGCGAGGGCAAGGCTTGCTGCCTCGTGGCTAATGCCACTCCACTCCACTCCAACAATCCTCACGGTACAGCGTACTCCGTGTGACATACACTATACAACGTACTCCGTGAACCCAAGCTCAGTCAGGGGTGCCTATAATAGGTCTTATCCACCAAAATCATCTCTGTCTCAGAATGCACGTGTGAGCATATCATCTCACAGTGACACACAATCTACAGGAGGCTCCAACACGGCTATATGCACGTAATATAAATCCCTGTGCGAGCGAAGCTCTAGCATGGCTCCATGCATATCATGATATCAGAAAACCTCGTGCGAGCGAAGCTCTAGCACGGTTTCATAAAAATCAGTAAAATCTGCGTACAAGCAGCGCTTCAGTACGACTTAAACTGATTATAATTTCAAGTAAAATTCACGTACGAGCAATGCTCTAGTACGGATATGTATAGAAACTCAGTGAAAACCTCGTACGAGAAAAACTCTAGTACGACATTCAAAAGAATTATAAAAACCATATAAAACTTTGTGCGAGCAAGCTCCAGCACAAATGAATGCTCAAGTAAATCAAATCTCGTGTGAGTTACACTCCAGCACGACTTTATGCATAATTAAATCAAATCTCGTGCGAGTTACACTCCAGCACGGCTTCATGCATAATTAAATCAAAACAGGATGCGAGCTAAGCTCCAGCATGTCTCATGCATATTAAATCAGTAAAACTAGTGCGAGCAATCGCTCCAGCACCATTTTATGCATACCACATCAAAACATGTCAAAACAGAGTGCAAGCTAGGCTCCAGCAGCTCTCATTTCACAATAATAAAAATCAGTGTGAGCACCATGCTCTAGCACATTTCATGCATATGATGTCACACAAGTCGGTGCGAGCAACCGCTCAATCACATTTATGCACATTCACAAACGCAGATATAGTGCGAACTACGTGTCGCCACTATCTGTTTCCATATAAACTTGATAGTTGGCCTATTTTCCAAAGAAATTCCATTTAAATATGAATAACACCTACGTAGTGTTATCTTGTGAAATTCATGCAATTACTGGCCAATCTATCGATTTACTTTGATTAAAACAAATAAAATTCCTTAAACCATAAATTTCCTTAAATCATGCACTTCATGCATGTCATGCTTTCACCATCCTTAGGTGAACTCAATAGGGGTAAAATAGACTTTTCACCTAATTCGATTATTAAAATCATTTAAACCACTTTTAGGACCTTTATACAATATCAGTGTATACATACATATTCAGTATACAGAAAAGCTATTAAAATACGCGTAGCTACCTCTAGCTACTCACATAATTCCCTTACCTCAATTTTCTATACAGTCTGACCTTTCCACTGATGACTCGTCACGTAGTCCGATTTGCTCCGAATCCAAATCAAATCTTCGGCACTGTGGATAAATGTTCATCAGGTCAAATACAATACAATTAATTGTATTTCACAATTTTTTGGGCTTAATTTTAAATCATTGGGCCCATTTACCCATATTGGGCCCGATTGCACCTTAATGGGCCTTAATCGGCCTTAAGCCCGTTTACTACACTTTATCGAGGCCTATTGGGCTCATTGGACCCATCAATAATTTATTTAGCCTCGTTCTAAATTCTCAAATATCTCAATTTAGTATTTACGATAATTTATCCAATTTTCCAGAATATAATCCATTAAATGCGGAATTTAAATCCGTAAGTTATGCGATAAATATCAATCACGCATAACGATGTAAATTATCATAAATAAGGGTTACTTACACGTGATTCCCTGATAGTACGCGAATCGAGACTGTCTCGAGCTCTCGGTGGATGCCAATTGTCGAGCTACACAATTAAATATATTTTCGGGTAAACTTTCAGTCGATTATTTATCAAATTAAATATTTCAAAAATTAAATCGGTCAATTCGACCGCTTACCGACTTACCCGAAGCTCGATTGCATCACTAGAATTTTTTCCAAGTTTTCCTCTTTTTCTTTTTCCCTTTTTCTTTCTTTTTTCGTTTCCTTTTTGGCTGAACCGGTTCGGTTCAACCCGATTCAAACCGTCGGTTCAGTCCGGTTCGGCCAGTTCAGTGCCTTGCCGACCGATTCTCCGTCGATTTCCACCGCCAGTGGCTCCGCTGGGTCATCCGCATCTCAGATCTGGGGTTGGTTTCACCCAAGGTCGTCGGAAAGTGGCTGGTTCTACCCTTCTCCCTCGGCGTCGGTACCCATTTCTGTTTCTTGTCGTTTTTCGGCGTTAACCGTCGCCCCACCGGTCGATTCAGCCGCTGATCGGCCGGCCGTGGCGTGGGCTACCTTCGAGTGGCGGTGGCCGGGCCCGAATCAGCGCCGGTCACCGATTTCTCCCTTTCCTCTCTCGGTTTTCCTTTCGCCGGGGTTTTCTCTCACCGTCGATCATGCTTCCATCATCGGACTCGGCCTGGGTGGGTGTCGGTTGCCTCGCCTGGTAGATGTGCGGCCGATCGCTCCGTTCGGTGAGGGAGGACCGACTCCCTCGGTCCTTGCTTCGTTTCGGGTTTGCAGAAATCGCGTTTCGTGATTTCTGCTGCTGTTTTTTTTTACTTATCTTATTTTATTTATTATTATTATTATTTATTATTATTTAATTTTAATCATTAAAATAATATTAAAATCCCAAAATATCTAAAAATTATTATTATTTAATTCATTTAATCTATAAATGAATTTATCGGTATTATTTTGTCTTTTCGGTATATTTTTCGATTATTTTCGGGATTATTTTTCGATACGAAAATTTTGGTTTATTCCAATAAATTGATATCTTGATCAATTTAACCCGAAATTTGATTATTTCTTCGTTATTGATCAAGATTTCTCAATCTCATATTTTTAATTAAATTTTCTTGTCTCGATTAATACCGAATTTTGGTCTTTTGACCGTTATGCCCTTGCACGTGTTCGGGAATGCCATTTCAATCCTTTTGCATTTTTAAATGCACTCGTAAATTTCTATTTATTCCCTTTTTGCTCTTACAATAAAATCGTGTCTTATAGATAAAGCTTGAAACTTAGGTTTTAATGGCTTTTCTTTGCGTGGCCCAGAGCTATGGAGAAGAAGATGATGTGTTGGATGATTTTTAACTTAGCACACTTAGCCATTAAGTCTTGAATTTCATCCTTTAATGTGGGCAAAGGGTGTTGGGTTTTGAATTATAATTTTGAGCTTTAATCATTTACTAATGAGCTTGGAAATTAACTAATGGGCCTGAGTTTTGGGCTTCTCGGTTTGGGCTGAAAATTTTTCTATCAATTGGACCTTCAATTTACTTTATTTTGGGCCCACCAAGTGGCCTAACAATTAGGTTTAATGGGCTTAAGAAATTCGGCCCACACTTATTGCACCTTAATGGGCTTTAAAATTTCTATAGTCGGCCCATCGAGTTTTACCAATTTAATTTAATCCGGATTTCGATTATATTAATTTTTCATACTTAAGGAGATGAAGATTGAGTGTTTTAGCCAAAATTCTTTCTTCACTTTTTAACCTTGGGTTAAATTTTAACCATGGTTAGTCAACTATGGTCAAAGTCAACTTTTCTTAACTAACCTGGACTTTTCTTGACCATTGATCACGTTTGACTTTTTCTCAAAAATCCAAAAGTGTCCATTTCCATGGTTTACACTCTCATCTTTGTGTTTTGGCCGTTTTCGAGAGGCGAATATGTTAAAAATACCTCAAACGGACCATTTTGAGTTCGTTTAGCACCTTTTGGGCGTTTCCTCTATTCAATATTTTTCGAGACTAAATCAAACCGACTTTCATTCATGAACCCTCTATTTCAAATTTTAAGTTCTTATCTTTAGTCAGAATGATTTAAATCCATTTGGTTTAGCCTGTGGCTCTTAAAGCTCTTATTTGACCTTTACTTGACTTATATGCATTTTCTTACTTCATTTGCATTTTTCATTTTAATAAATACTCTTCTTATGATTCAACTAACAAAATAAAATGTTTTACACATAAGAATCATAAGGAATGAGCTACTAAAAAAAATCCAAGTCTTACAACCTATCTCTCATCTTTCTAGCCATCCATTTAATGGCTATCAAAGTCAGAGTCATTTAAACCACCTTCACCACTAATGTCTCCCATGACGCCTAACTCCTTTCCCTACCTATTTTCCTTATAAACAGTGCAACCCTCTAATCTAGCCAAACATGCACGAGTGTAGAAACTATCTAGCAGTCGTGGGGATGAAGGAGGTGGATATAATGGTGCTTGTTTCCCTCGGGACTGACTACGTGCCCTCCTCCTCATCATTAGTTCATAATTTATACATAAAAGGGCATTCATTAGAACAATATCAATAAAATTCACAGTTCATATTCAGGCATAAGTAGTACTATGGGATGTATTTGGTATGTAAATATTAATTTGGACCTATATATATTGACACAAATTTAGACAACTTGCTCTGATACCAACAAATACTATTACGCCCTAAAAGACGTGCTAGGATGCTTACTTATGCAAATTTTAAATTTGTGGGCTTTTTTTTTTGGTACACTAGTTTGTCATTTTGCTCTATGTAGCCTAATAGGACGAGTAGATGATACCTGTCTTAGTTTAAGACTCTTACCTAAAGGTCCTTGTCAAAATTACATTCAATTATTCATATTGTAACTTCAAAATCAATTTTCATTCACTTTGATTATTTATCAATACCAGGTAACTCAAGATAGAAAATTTGTTCACATGCCAGAAATAGTCAAATTCACATTTTAAATATCTATTGTTCTAGTTAACACTACAATCTATCAAACTACCAAGAAACTCTTGAAAATTAAAATCGTTTACCTCCCTAAAATATATATACTTAACAAATAATACCATTATCTATTGGTAAGGAGGGGTTAAATCGTAATAATTTATTTACACCTATGACTCAATATGTTTTGTAACATAAGGGTCAATTATCCTAATACACATTTTAAACTATAAAACTGCCAAAAAATTGTCTAAAAGAAAAATCATTTACTCGATAAAAATATATACCAAAGAGTAACTGTAGGTGCCTTGTAGGTTAAAACTATAAAGCTCAATACTATATCAGAAATTCTACAACTCAGCTCAATATGTAAAGGAAAATAATAGAGGACGAGTGAGCTAAATTTCAGTAAGTTAACCATTTATATGCATGTACACAAGTTACCTATATAGTTTACACAATCACAAATGAATTATTCACTATGGTATAACACTTCTACATTCCAATATACTATCACTACACTAAAATCACTTAAATATTATAACTCTATGATGCTGTTAAGGTCTCTAAGGGGTATTAGTCGGAAGGATGCTTTGAAGCACCTCATTTCCTCATTAACCTGACATCAAGACAAGGTAGTCAAACATATACAATTTTCATTATCTTATATCATAACACAATATATCTAAATGTTGGAATATGTATTATGCCATGAATGTTGATTTCTTTAAACAATGCACTATATGATAATTCAATGCATTTTTTGATAAAACATTATCAGATAAATCAATATTCTTTAAAATAAACAATGTTCGATAAATTGATATTCTTTTCAGTAATTAATGTTCGATAAATTAATGTTGTTTTCGATAATCATTGTTCAATAAAGACTTATCCCAATATAGCTATCAATGAGTCAATAATGCCGCGATACGAGGGTCATACCTGTCACATCCCGAGGAACATGACGCCACTATCACTTATTGCAAAAACATAGCTATTATGGCTCATTTATTCAATAATACTAACAATTGTTTGTCGTACGAGTACAATCCTACAGTCATATTGTGCATTCATCTATGTAATATCGGTTTAAGACACCTTGCTTATGTGAGACCCATATTTTTTTAGCCTATTCCTTATGATTCCTATATGTAAAACATTTGATTATGTGAGTTGAATCGTAAGAAGAGTATTTACTAAGATGAAAATGCAAATGAAGTAAGAAAATACATATAAATCAAGTAAAGGCCAAATAAGGGCTATAAGAGCCACAGACTAAACCGAATGGATCTAAATCATTCTGACTAAAGATAAGAACATAAAATGTGAAACTATAGAGGGTTCATGAAGGAAAGTCGATTTGATTTGGTTTCGAACACATTGAAATGGTGAAAACACCCACAAGGGGCTGAATGAACTCGAAATGGTCCGTTTGAGGTGTTTGACACATTCACCTCTCGAAAGCGGCCAAAACGTAGAGATGAGAGCGTAAACCATGGAAATTTATAGTTTTAGATTTTTCATAAAAAGTCAAAAGTGGTCAATGGTCAAGAAAAGTCAAGGCTAGTTAAGAAATGTTGACTTTGACCATAAGAACTAACCATGATTAAATTTTAACCCAGATAAGGTTAAAAAGTGGGGAAGAAATATTTTTGGTTAAAAAACTCAATATTCATCTCCTTAAGTACTGAAAATTTACTTAATCGAATTTCAGATTAAATTGAATAGGTAAAACTTGATGGGCCAACAATGGAAAATTTAAGGCCCATTAAGCTTAAACAAGTGTGGGCCGAAAATTACATGGGTAATTGAGCTGAAAATTACTTAGGTAATTGGGTCGATGTTAGCCCATTTCATGGGCCCAAATTAAAGTGGATTAAAGGCCCAATTAGTGTAAAAAAGCCCAAGGAAAAAGACCAAACCAAAAGTCAAAATGCAAGCCAAAACTTTAGCCCATTTGTTAAATTTCAAGCCCACTTTACAAGCCCAAAATTAACCCAAGCCTAAACAAATTGCCAAACCCAATTTAAGGGCTGAAAATTAGACTTAATAACTAAGTAAGACTAAGGAAAAATCAACCAAGTTGTCTTCATATTCTCTATAGCTCTCAGCCAAGCAAGAGGAAACCATTAAAACATTAACTTCCAAGCTTTCTCACACTAGAAAACTCTAACTTCAAGGCATATTTGAATCAAGCAACCTTCATGAAAGTTGTTCCAAATTGAAAGAGAAATAACATACCCAAAAATCAGCAACCAAGGAGCTGAATTGGACCACCCAAAATCTACCCTAAGTTTCGACCAAGAAGAGAAAAGGTAGCTAGGTATAATTTTAAGCTTTCAAACTTTAGTATGTTTATCTATGGAGTATTCTAAGTTGATTGGAGTATGTTTTACGGATCAAAACACATGAAAACACCATGAATCAATGCTGACTGAAAATGGGTATTTAGGTTTTCATGACCAAACATGTGATTTTAATGCATGGTTAGGTTGGTAAACATGTATACATGGTTATGGCATGTTTAATTTCAATTAATTTGTTAAATTGGTTGATGAAATTTGGTTGGCATACAAGGTGTTTGATAAAATGCCTCAATGAACATAAAACTGAGGCTTAAAGGGTGCATGCCATATGTTTGATGAAATGCCTAAGTGAATGGCTAAGCATAAGGCCAAGGGTGGCGTGATGTGGCATGGTGCTCGGCCACGAGCGGCATGCATGGCTCTTGGTCACATGCCATGGCCGAGAGGCTAAATGGGCCAAGCCGATGCAGTTTTAGCCCAATAAGGGTTCATAGGCCTCAGACCAAGCCCAATAAGAGTTAATGGGCCCCACAAACCCAATAGGCCTAGATAAAATGAATAGTAAAGTGAATTGGGCTTAAGACAGTGTTAGGCCCATTAAGGCCCAATAAGAGTAAATAGATCCATTAAGTGAAATAGACTATATTAAAGGTGAAATACAGATGAAAAAGTGTAATTAACCAAATAAATGATTATATACAGCTCTAGAGATTATATTAAGAGCAAATCAGACTACGCGATTGAGCAACTATGAGAAAGTGGAATTACTCGACGCGATTCCAGGTATGGGAGTTTTGCAAGTAGTTAGAGATATTTGCACGTATTTTTGTCTGCTTTTACATTTACATAAAAATTATGAGGGTCAGAGAAAGTGAATAAAATTTATAGCGACCTGATATAAGTAAATTATGATTTTACCCCTATTAAGGGCAAAAAGTTAAAAGTTAAGAAAAATCCTAAAAAGCATGGAAAGCATGTTTTTGAATGTTTTTACTGCTGTTTAGCAGATGCATAAATAGATTGGTCGATATTTTCATGTTATATGTGAAAACAACACAATATAGTGCCGATTTGATTTAATTGAGTGAATCTTTTTTAAATGAGCCATCTATCAAGTTGTGTGAAAACAAATCATGCTGGAGCGCTGCTTGTACTGGATTTTATATCTTTTCTACATAAATTAGTGCTGGAGTGTTACTCACACTAGATTTTTATGAGATGCATAACATTATTAGAGCGTTGCTCATACTTGATTTTAATGTGATTTATTCATAATAGAGTACTGGAGTGATACTCATACTCAGTTTTACATGAATTGTACATGGTATAGTGCTGGAACATCGCTCGCACTCAATTTTACATGATTATGCATGATATAGTGCTGGAGCATTGCTCGCACTAGATTTGTACGATTTATGCATGAGGTACTGCTGAAGTTTACTCGCACGTACCAGTTTTGAAATATATGACATGAAACAGTCGTGCTGGAGGCCCCGTGTAGATTATGTGTCACACGTATGAGATACTCACACGTGCATTTTTGAGATATGGCATTTGACTATTGAAATTGAAATAGGGTCCATGGAGTACTTTGTACCATGTACGAAACATGGAGTATGCTGTATCGTGAGTACTTGGTGTTGTAGGGTTGTGGAGTTGTTAGCTGGCAGGTAGGATTTGACCCACCTTTCATTACAGTAGTGATGCCCCGCACACTAGGATCTATGTAGCTTGGGATCATCGAAATTGGGATATGATCATAGTCCTCAAAATTATACCAGTAGTCACCAATCTCACTTGATATTTCTCACTTGATATGTCACATGATTTTATACAAATTGGGTAGACCCGAGGGATGGGTTGAGCCTCGACATGTGACTTTGTGTTTTCATATAACTGTAAATGTTTATGAACTAGGGTAAACCCGAGGGATAGGTTGAACCCCAATTTCCATATTTTGACATGATGAAATGTCATATTTTCTTATGATTTAACTGATTTCCATGTAGATAGTGTGGTTATGTACTTGCTATCTTGATTTCCTCACTAAGCTAGTAAGCTCACCCCTTTCATTTTTCCCTCTCTACAGAGCATTCGCAGTAGCTAGAGTACGGTTGAGTACTTGCATTCCTTTTTTTTTTCGTTGCATTCCCATCAAGCGAAAGGTATACGCATACGTACGATTTTGTATCTGAACCTATAAAAGCGTAGTGATGCAAACGAATGTAATATTGGGGATTTATTTATATATAAATATATGTGAGCTCACTTATGGCATAAACGTATTTATAGTCAATGGATAGTTTATATTGACATGTATACATTATATAGAATGAATGATATGGTAAGTAAAGGAAATGTTACTAATACCGAATCATAGCCCAATGGATGTTTGAAATTGTCACAGAAGGAAAGGTAAGAAAAAGTGAAAAATTTGTAGTAATTTTTGGTAAAAGTGGTCGTGACAGAATGGTATCAAGCTAAGTCGGTCTGATGTGAGTTGGTGTTAGTGGTTAGGAAAGTTTACATCCCCATAATACTGTGCTATGTTTAAATACAAATGTGTATTCTAAAATGGGATTTGAATAAGTAGTGGTTGTTAATGCAGGAATCGAGTCATTATGGCTAATACCAGCCACGGTAGAAGGGTAAGAGATCGGGCTAGAGGCCATAGAGGTAGGCTTGAGAGTCGAGACGAGTCTTCGTCTAACCATAGATCACTGAGGTACCAGAGAGTATTGAGGCACACTTTACGAGGTTAAAACGTAGCCTAGAGACTATGATAGAGATGTTTACATAGCTATGCATGGGAGGCAGGGTCCGGATGCAGAGACTGCTACGGGACAGGCAACTGCTCCTGATACGCCTACACAGCTTGTACAGATGCCACAACCTATTGATACTCCTACACCCTCACCAGTTTAGGGTATATCTTCTCCTATTGGCCCTTAGCAGGACAGTAGTGGATTGGGGTATGGTTGTGAGCCTGGTCGATTATGATAGTTTCAGAAGTTCAGACCGCCATCATTCAGTGGGGTAAAGGACCCAGTAGTGACAGAGGAATAGGTGATCGAGATAGAGAAGTTGTACAGGTTCTTTCAGTGTATGACTTTTGAGATTGTCGCTTTTGTCGTGTTCATAATGAAGGGAGCGGCAAAGCATTGGTGGAAGTCCACAAGACTGATACTGAGAGCCCAACACTCTAAGATTAGTTGAGAGATATTTTTGGATGCCTTCAAGAGGCAATATGTTCCAGATACAATGCAACAAAAGCTGCAGATGAAGCTTCTGGGGTTGATCCAGGGGAACAGGTCAGTAGAATAGTATGAGATGAGGTTTATTCCCTAAAAAAGTACGACCCTGATACTATGACTAGTGAGACCAAGAAGATCCATAGATTTATTGATGGATTGAGATCGGCGTTACGATTTGGATTGGTTCCACTAGATATCTCTACGTATGAAGATGTAGTACGCAGGGTGTAACTCTATAAGCAGGATTATGAGAGGAATGCCTCTGAGTTTGGGAAGGTTAGCCGAAGCAGAGACAGAGATAGGAAGAGGTCGGCGAGTGATAGAGGTTTCGGTTATCGAGGAAAGAAGAGACTCTTCGGTAAAAGACCTCAGATTAAAGAGATACGAGAGAAGACTATTAGACCTCTTGTGTATCCGGCCATAACTCCAGCTAGAGGTATTGTTCTTAAAGGATAGAAGCTTACTACTGAGTAGTGTGGTAGGTGTGGCAGGTATCATGGCAACCGACCTTATCCGATGACTATCAGAATATGTTTCAGATGTGGGAAGCCAGAGCATATCGCGAGAGCTTGCCCAGAGTGGATTGAGCCAGCCCCACAGAAGGGCAAAGAGCCAGAGAGAGCTCTAATTGATGCTTCTGCTTTGAGCATGAGAGCGACAGCTGAGGAGTAGGGGAAGTAAGTGATTGGTCGAGGGCGAGTACATGCTTTGGACTAGGGCACAACTGATACTTCAACGGATGTGATTAAAGGTACCATCCTGATTTTTAATCTTGAAGCATATGTATTATTTGATACTAGTGTCATGCATTCATTTGTATCACCTTCATTTGCACGTAAGTTATCAAAGTATGTGGAGCGTACGTTGTTAAGTAGAATGATGTTGATTAGTATGCCTATGAATAACAGTTAGCTAGTCGAGTATGCATTTAGAGACTGCAAGCTAAGAGTAGGGCAAAAGGATATGTCAGCCAATCTAATTTTGTTAAATATGAGTGATTTTGATGAAATCTTAGGAATGGTTTGGTTAGCTACAAACCATGCTGTTTTAGATTGTTATTCTAAGACAGTTATGTTTCCTACCCCTGCAAAGTATGTTGTAAAGTTCACAGAAAAGAAATAAAAAAAGTAGTTATATTGTTTAAAAAGATAAATTACTATGTTGACTAAATAATTAATATGTTGAAGGTTTCATTACGTAAGTGGTTGATGCAGATAAGGCGCATTTGGAGTTGGCAGATATCACTATGGTTAGGGAGTTCCCAGATGTCTTTTCGGATAAGTTGCCAGGGTTACCATCAGACAAGGAGATGAAGTTCTGTATAGATTTGGTGCCTGGTACAGAGTCGATATCCAAACCACCGTACCGAATGCCCTTAGTTGAGCTGAAAATGTTCAAGAAATAGTTGTAGGAACTGTTGGATAAGGGGTTTGTCAGATCTAGTGTTTCACCTTAGGAAGCACCAATTTTGTTTGTTAAAAAGAAGGATGGAAGCCTCCGATTGTGTATTGATTACAGAATGTTGAATAAGGCTACCATCAAGAATAAGTACCCCCTTCCGCATATAGATGACCTGTTGGATCAGCTTCAGGGAGTGCAAGTCTTTTCTAAGATTGATCTGAGGTCTGGGTACCATCAGTTGAGAGTTCGGAGTGGAGATGTACCAAAGACAACATTTCAGACCCAATATGGCCATTATGAGTTCTTGGTTATGTCATTCGGATTAATGAATACCCCCACAACATTTATGGCACTGATGAATGATGTGTTCAAGCCATACTTGGATCAGTTTGTTATCGTCTTTATCGATGACATGTTGGTATATTCGAAGTCTTAGGAAGAGCATGAGTAGCACCTAAGGATTGTTTTGCAAACCCTCCGAGAGAAGGAGTTCTATGCTAAATTCGGTAAGTGTGACTTTTGGCTATAATAGATTTCATTTCTAGGCCATGTAGTATCGAGGGATGGAGTGTCAATAGATCCATCTAAGATTGAGGTTGTAGTTCAGTGGGAATAGCCAAGGATAGTCATCGAGATCAGAAGTTTTTTGGTGTTTAGTCGGTTATTATTGTAGATTTGTTGAGGGATTTTCGAAGTTAGCTGCTCCGTTGACATGTCTTACTCAAAAGAATGTTGCATTCGTGTGGGACGGTGATTGTGAGAAGAGTTTTCAAGAGTTGAAGCATCGATTGACCATCGCTCTGATTCTCACTATTCCTACCAGCTTAGGAGGTTTTTTTTTTGTATATACCGATACTTCGCATCAAGGATTGAGCTATGTATTGATGCAGGATAGGAAGGTAGTTGCTTATGGATCCAGAAAGCTGAAGGACCATAAGAAGAACTATCTGACCCATGATTTAGAATTAGCAATAGTAGTGTTGGCATTGAAGATATGACGCCAGTACTTATAGGGTGAGAAGTTTCAAATTTTTACTGACCACAAGAGCCTCAATTATATGTTCTCGTAGAAGGAGCTGAACATGAGACATAGAAGATGGCTAGAGCTTCTGAAGGACTACAATTGTTAGATACTTTATCATCCGGGTAAAGAGCAGGAATTGCCTTGGGATGGTATCGTATATGATGGTCAGGGAACACGAGTTGCTAGAGCAGTTTGCTAGCCTCGGTTTGGGTGTTGTGCCTTTTGATACAGATACAGACTGTGTGATAGTTAGCCTGAGGTTGGAACCAAATCTGTTGGACAGGATCAGTAGAGAGATCTGTATTGCATTGATATGACTAGTCAGATGCATACGAGCACAGTGATCGAGTATGAGTTGAGTTCTGATGGACTATTGAGGTTTAGAGGAAGGGTGTGTGTTCCCGATGATCTAGAGCTCAAAGATTTGATTTTGTTGGAGCTCATTCTTTGAAGTATACGTTACATATGAGGAGTAACAAGATGTATCAGAATCTCTGAAAAGTGTATTAGTGGTCAGGTATGAAGAAGGATGTGGCAGAGTATATGGCGAGATGTCTCACTTGTCAGCAGGTGAATATAGAGCATTAAAAGCATGTAGGGTTATTACAGCCTCTACCTATACCGACATGGAAATAGGAGTATATCACCATGGATTTTGTGATGGGTTTACCAAGGACCCGTAAGAATCACTATGCTATATGAGTGATCGTTGATAGACTGACTAAGTCAGCCCACTTTCTAGCTATAAGAGATACCGATACTCTGAGGTCATTGGCAGAGTTGTATGTACGCGAGGTAGTGAGGTTACATGGTGTTCCAATGAGTATTATTTCGGATAGGGATTCCCGCTTCACTTCCCACTTTTGGGAACATTTTCAGGAAGCCATGGGAACCCAATTCAGTTTGAGTATTATACCGTTGAGTTTGAGTTTGGGGCCAGTCCGGACCTAATAGATGGTCTCAGCCCATCAGTAAACTTTTGAACCTTTCAGACCTCACAGCTCATGGTATCAAGATTATACCTGCCAAGGGATATAAATCTCGACTAATACTCATCGACTGATTAGTTCTCCTAGATTAATCCTATAAACTCTATCTGTAACTTCCTCCGAGTAGTGTCTGGAAGACACTGCCTCTAGAAAGCCTCCAAAAATATCTCCCAAGTAACGACTGTATGTCGAGCTCTTAGAAATGGTCTGGTGGACTTCCACCAATGTTCTGCCTCTCTCTTCAGTATGAATACGGCAAAGACGACTCTCTCAGTTGTTGTACACCTGAAAAACCCATAGAGTTTATCTATCTTGTTTACCCAATCGTCAGTAGTCACTGGGTTCTTTACCCCGCTAAAAGACGGTGGTTAGAACTTCTGGAATTGCCTTAACCTATCTAACTCGTAGTCGTACCCCAAATCATTACCAGATTGTTGTGGGGCCATTGGGGAAGGTGTAAGCTGAACCAGCGGGGCCTGTATAGGTCCAGCAGATGAAGGTGTAGACTATCCTGCTGTTAATGGCATGGGTACAGGCTCTGCAGGTGCAGGTGTCTCAGATGTAGCTGCAGACATAGCTTTGGCGGCTTGGCCAGCTGTGCTCTGCATACTAGCAAACCTTACCATAGTCTGACTCAATAGTGCCCTTAATGTGAGATCCCGTATCTGTATAATTGAGTATATTTACATAGAAATGTAAATGAAATCATAAGTATGATGATGTACTTGTAATGTGGAGTATATGTGATGTAAGTCCATAAGTTAATGTACACACTTGCAATAAGAGTTGTGATTGTACATACAAGTTACATTATGTATGAATATGAAGAAATGGACTTAAACATGTGAGGAATGTGAGTAGAATGAATTATGAGTAGTGTGGTAAAATGGAAGTAGAATTGCATAAGTTGTGCACTTCCATTTGGTTTATATCGTATACTTTTGGTTGTACAAGGATTCCACACAAGTTTCAATAGGTATAAGGTATGAATGGATGTCATTTTCAAGTCTCAAGAATGATTGGATGAGACAATGACCATGGCACCAAATTAAGGATGTTTTGGTATAGGTTTCTGTAGAAAACTACAGTAAAATATGGGAATTATGTAGGTCAGATCGATCTCATAGGATGAGAGATCGATTTGGAAGAGCCAGAATGCTCTTATTTGGGCAATGGAATAGAGCAGATCGATCTCCAATGGAGCCAGATCGATCTCCTAAGCATTCTGTAATGAAAAGATCGATCCTCAAGCACCCAGATCGATCTCCTTAGCTCTTTGTTTGGGGGCAGATCGATCTCAAGCTTCGACAGATCGATCTCATGCTTAAAATGTCATGAAAAAAAAGGATTTAAGGGGATCAGATCGATCTCCTCTTGGTGCAGATCGATCTCCTCAAGTGATTTCTATAAAAGGAGTGCTGAAAATCTGAAAATTTCGAGAAAAACACTATCCTTCCATTTTCAACCCAAAACCTAACTTTCTCTCTCTAAAATCAGCCATTTCCAGTAAGATTTGAGGACAGGCCATTAGACACTAAGTTGTTCATCTTGAGGAAGAGAACAACATAGTTGGAACCCAAAATTCCATTGTTGGTATTGAAGGAGCTAAGGGCATTGTCATTTGGAGCAAGAATAGAAATCAGATTTGGTAAGATTCTAACACTCCAACTATGATACATTGTCTATTTAATTGATTTTGGAGTTGTTTGGCATGAGTATGGATGGTTAGAAACTATCTATAATGCATTGGAATGATTATGACCTAGAAATGGTCTAGTGTGAGAAAGTGGAATGTATGGAGATTAATGAGAAATGGGATGTCTAGAGGTGACAATAGTGTTATGGGTATGATTTTAAGATGTTGGTGAATAAATTGTAAGATTTACCTAAAAGGGGTAAAATGTGGATTAAGGCATTGGTAAAATGCATAAGTGAATTATATTGAATAGTGAGGTTAAATATGGGTTAAAAACATTAACTCAATTGATTTGGATGAATGAATCACAGCTTTCGAGGATACGTCGGAGCTAGTTGAGCCAAGTGCGTGAGAAGCTAAGAGAAAAAGAGTCACATCAAGTAAATCGAGGTAAGGGAATTGTGTGGACTCTTAGAGATATCTATGCGCAATTTGGGCGTTTAAATGCTTTGCTAGATTGCATGAGATATTAGGAAATGATGTTAGGTGATTGAAGGGTGAAAGTTGGGAGTTTGATAAATTTGCATGAAAACAAAGGCTTGTTTTGAAAATCATATTTTATTGCTTTTTAGCAAGTGATTGGTAGGTTGGCTAGCATTTGAAATGAATTACAAAAGAAATGAGTTGTTTTGGTTTGTTAACCACACTTTGCAAAGAAATGAGCCACCTACATTGTTTTCGTGAGAATGAAAGTGTGCTAGAGTACGACTCGCATGAGATTTGACGTGTTTTATACACATGAGTACTAGAGGCACTAGTTTTCACATGGATTTCATATTTGTTTTAGCATTGTGCTTGGAGTTTGTCTCGTACTAGATGCCCACCCTACTTATTGTCGTGCTTGGAGCTTCTAGTAGACTGGGTGTCATATCGATTAAATAGGCTCGCACGTGCATTGTTTTGACATGATTTATTAGCCGTGTTAGGAGCTACGGGTAGACAAGAGGTCGTACCGATTAAATAGGCTCACACGTGCGTTTTGAGATGTGGCTTGATATGATGTGTTGATTGGGTCCATGGAGTACGTTGTACTGTGCATGTAGCATAGAGTATGTTGTATCATGTTGAGATGTGATGTGCCGTCTTCGGACGAGATCTGCTATGGACTGGCGGGTAGGATTTGACCCACCTCCTGTGTAGAAGCAGATAGTGGTGGTATCCCGCACCCTTGATCTGTGTAGTCGGTATCACAGGTTATGGCCATAGACCTTGAGGTTATTACATATTATTGAATTGCCTATCTCACATGTCTATTGTTTTATGAATAAATCCTTGTTTAAAATGATTTGTGGGTCAAGACAGTCCGAGGGATGGGCTGAGACCTAACAAGTGTTGAATTGTTTTGAGATATCGATGTTAATGGTTTTTAAAGTGCACCGAAGCATGATGTTTAATGCCATGCTTATTTGAGAAAATACATGATGGTTAATGCCATGCTTATTTGAGAAAATGCATGATGGTTAATGCCATGCTTATTTGAGAAAACGCATGATGGTTAATGCCATGCTTTATTATGAATTATGCATGATGATTTATATCATGCTTTGAGTTGAAATGTGCACTGGATTTTAATAGCATGAATGCTTTACATACCATTAACACAATCATACACTCATGTTTTGAGATAAATGATGAATTAAATGCTTTTGAGCATGGCATCACGATCATGTAGATAGTGCAGTATCTACCTGTTCGCATGATTGCCTTACTGAGCGTGTGGTTTGCTCACCCCCCTTATTTTCCCCCTCTCTACAGAGATTTGAGTATAGAGTGAGCGTGACTGGAGGCTTGTCCCTTTTGGTAATCCGCTGCATCCCATCGCTAAAGGTATACACACTTGGAATATTTTGTATCTAAACTAGACATAGCAGAGTAGCATTTTGTACGTAACTATTGGGGATGTAAAACAATGTAAACACATGTAACAACTCTGATATATATACATTTATATAAGTGTTTACTTATGAATAATATGCAAATTGAATTAGTATGGTAGAGTGAGTTAGACGTCGACACACAGGCCAACTATTGAGGAAAGTTGCTGTTCACGATTGAGGTAGGGGCGAATAATATATGATGCATGAAAATACAAAAAAATTGTACATATTTTGGTAAGTTAAGGGTCGTGACAGAAGTTGGTATCAGAGCTCGAGTTGGTCTGACGTGTGTCGTGTCTAAAATACTTAATAAGTTGAAAAATTACATCCCTATGTTACTGTGCTTGTTTAGATACAATTGTGTGTGTGTCGATGGGTTGACTAAGTAATTGGTGGTGAATGTAGGGAATTGAGTAAATATGCCTAATACCAGTCGTGATAGAGGGATGAGAGTACAAGCTCGAGGCCGTAGAGGTAGGCCTGGGGGTCGTGTTGAGCCAAAAACACATGAGGCTTAGGATGATGTTGAGGTGGATGCTGATGTTGAGCACGCTCCACAAGGTCCAGAGGAGAGGCCCGAGAGTACTGAGGCTCGCGTTGCGAGGATTGAGCGAAGCATTAAGATGATTATGGAGTTGGTCAACCAATCTTTACTTGGAGTTGGCAGTAGATAAAGTCTTGCTACACAGGGTGATGCCTAGCAGGCGGCAGCTCCTGAGGCACGGGCAAGGCCAGCCCTGAGACCTCAAACGACAAATACCCCACCTGCACAAGATATGCTTACACCTGTTGCTACACCACAGGCTAGTAGAGGCTGGGGTTACAGTTGTGATTTGGATAGACTGCGGCAATTCCAGAAGTTTGGATCGTAGTCTTTTAGCGGAGTTAAGGACCCAATAGCTGCTGAGGATTGGATAAGTGAAATCGAGAAGTTGTATGGGTTCTTTGAGTGCACTACCACCGAGATGGTAGCGTTTGCCACTTTTATGTTGAAAGGATCTACAGAACATTGGTGGAAGTCCACAAGCCTATTTTGAGAGCCCATCATATTGAGATCAGCTGGGATATATTTTTGGAGGCCTTCGGGAGACAGCACGTTTCGGATACCGCATAACAGAAGATAAAAATGGTATTTTTGGGATTGACCCAAGGGAGCAGGACTGTGGATGAGTTTGAGACCGCTTTTATCTCCCTGGGCAGATATGATCCCAACACGATGAGTAATGTGGTCGAGAAGATCCAAAAATTTGTGGATGGATTGAGACCGACCATCAGGTCCAGTTTGGTTCCTCTGGATATACCAACCTATGAGGAGGCAGTGCGCAGGGGGCAATTATGTGAACAAGATGTTGATAGAATCGCCTCAGAGTTTGGAAAGGTTAGTAAGATGAGGGACAGAGAGAAAAAGAGAACAATGATGGATAGGGCTTCAGTTATAAAGGAAGCAAGAGATTCTCTGGAAAGAGGCCGAGAATTGATGAGATCCAGGAGAGGATAATTAATACTCCCATGTATCCGACCATTGCTCCAGCAAAGGGATTTGTGATTGGAGGGCCACGGCCTACTTCGAAACAGTGTGGCAAGTGTGGTAAGTACCATGGTACTCGACCATGCTGTGGACCTCAGGTAGTATGCTTCAGATGTGGGAAGCCAAGGCATATAATCAGAGATTGCCCAGAGATGACAGAGAGAGCCCTACAGAAGGGCAAGGAGCTAGAGAGAGCTCCAGTTGGGACAGTTGCTCCAAGGAGGAGGGCTACAGCTGAGGAAAAGGGGAAGCAAGCAGTGGGTGTGAGCAGAGGACGAGTGCATGCACTGGACCATGACACTGCAGATCAGTCATCAGATGTGGTAAAAGGTACCATCCAAATCTTTGATTTAGAAGCTTATGTACTGTTTGATCCTGATGCCACGTATTCTTTTGTATCACCATCCTTTGCATGTAAATTGTTGAAGCATGTAAAATGCACACTGCTTGATAAGATGTTGTTGATATCTACCCCTATGAATGATAGTCAATTGACAGAGCATGTATATAGGGATTGTAATATGAGGATAGGAGGTAAAGAGGTGGCAGCCGATTTAATTTTATTAAATATGAGTGATTTTGATGTGATCCTAGGGATGGATTGGTTGGCTGCCAATCATGTTGTTATGGATTGTCATGCAAAAACTTTGATGTTTCCAAAGATAGACAACCTTGTAGTAAATTTTGTGAAATGAATTTAAAAAAACATGATTATTATAAGGGTGATGAGTACAATCTTGATACATGATGTATGAAAGATAAATTTGTATATCAATCTTGTGTGTGAATATGATGATTTATGATTACTAATGGTGGAAAGAATAATGTGAAGGGTTCATCGCTTATGTGATTGAGACGGATAAGGTACGTCTGAAATTGGGAGACATTCCAGTGGTTAGGGAATTTCTAGATGTCTTTTCGGATGAGTTATCAGGGTTACCTCCAGATAGGGAGATGGAGTTTGGTATAGACTTGGCACCTGGTACAGAGCCGATATCTAAGCCACCATACAGAATGGCTCAAGTTGAGTTGGAAGAACTAAGGAAACAGCTGCAAGAGTTACTAGAGAAGGGGTTTATCAGACCGAGCGTCTCACCTTGGGGAGCACCGGTTCTGTTTATAAGGAAGAAGGATGAAAGCCTCTGATTGTGTATGGATTACCGGTTGTTGAATAAGGCCACCATCAAGAATAAGTATCCCCTTCCACGCATCGATGACTTGTTGGATCAGCTTAAGGGAGCACAGGTTTTTTCTAAGATAGATCTGAGATCAGGGTACCATCAGTTAAAGATACGAGGTGGAGATGTACCCAGGACAGCTTTTCACACGCGGTATGGACATTATGAGTTTATGGTTATGCCATTCGGGTTGACGAATGCTCCCGCAGCTTTTATGTCATTGATGAATGAGGTATTCCACCAGTATTTGGATCGATTTGTGATCGTGTTCATTGATGATGTACTGGTATACTCAAGGTCTAGAGAAGAGTATGAAAGGTATATAAGGATAGCGCTACAAACCCTCCGAGAGAAGAAGTTGTACGCTAAACTCAGTAAGTGCGACTTTTAGTTGGAACAGATCTCTTTTCTGGGTTATATAGTATCAAAAGATGGAGTGTTAGTGGATCCATCTAAGATTGAGGCCGTAGTTCAATGGCAGAGATCCCAGACAGTGACAGAGATCAGAAGTTTCCTGGGTTTAGCTGGGTATTATCGAAGGTTTGTAGAGGGATTTTCGAGGTTAGCTGCTCTTTTGACACGTCTCACAAGGAAGAATGTGGAGTATGTGTGGGATGATAAGTGTGAGGAAAGCTTTGAGGAGTTGAAAAGGAGATTAACCACAGCTCCGATACTCACCATTCCTACCAGCTCAGGAGGTTTCTCGGTGTATACGGATGCTTCACACCTAGGACTGGGCTGCATATTGATGCAGGATGGGAAGGTAGTTGCATATGGATCAAGACAGTTGAAGGATCATGAGAGGAACTACCCTACCCATGACCTGGAGTTGGCAGCAGTGGTGTTTGCGCTAAAGATATGGCATCACTATCTCTATGGTGAGAGATTTCAGATTTATACAGATCACAAGAGCCTTAAATACCTGTTCTCATAGAAAGAGTTGAACATGAGACAGAGGAGATGGCTCGAGCTGTTAAATGATTATGATTGTGAGATCCTGTACCACCTAGATAAAGCAAATATGGTTGCTGATGCATTGAGTAAGAAGCATCTTGGGATGGTGTCATTCATGATGGTCAGGGAACATGAGCCGTTGGAACAGTTCACGAACCTCAGTTTGGATATAACCCCGCCTGACGCTGATAGTGGATTTATGATAGCTAGCCTGCAGTTGGAATCGGATCTGGTAGATCAAATCTGACAGGCTCAGCGAGTTGATCAACAGTGCACTGATATTGTCGGGCAGATACAGAGGGGTACAGACACAGACTTTGGGTTGAGTTCGGATGGGTTGTTGAGGTTCAGAGGTAGGATATGTGTTCCTGATGATGCAGAGATCAGAAGGTTGATCTTGACAGAGGCTCACTCATCGAAGTACACGATACATCGAGGGAGTACTAAGATGTATCAAAACCTTCGAAAGGTTTATTGGTGGTCTGAAATGAAAAAGCACATTGTTGAATATGTTGCTAAGTGTCTCATTTGTCAGCAGGTGAAGGCAGAGCATCAAAAGCCTGCAGGGTTATTGCAGCCTCTATCGATACCAACATGGAAGTGGGAGCATGTCACCATGGATTTTGTGATGGGATTGCCGAGGACCTGGAGAGGTCATGATGCCATATGGGTGATTGTGGATTGGTTGACGAAATCAGCCCATTTTCTAGCTATGAGAGCTACCGATACTCTAAGCCAGTTAGCGAACCTATATGTGCGCGAGATAGTGAGGCTACATGGAATTCCAGTGAGTGTTGTTTCTGATAGGGATGCCCACTTCACTTCCCACTTTTGGGAACGTTTTCAGGAAGCGATGGGGACCCAGTTGAGTTTTAGTACCGTGTTTCATCCTCAGACAGATGGTCTGTCAGAGAGGACTATACAAACCCTGGAGGATATGTTGAGAGCGTGTGTATTGGATTTTGGAGGCTCCTAGGATGACCATTTGCCACTCACAGAGTTCGCCTATAATAACAGTTTTCATGAGTATCGGGATGGCACCGTATGAGGCATTGTATGGGCATAGATGTCATTCCCCTATTGGATGGGAAGAGGTTAGTGACAAACAGATCTTTGCTCCCGACTTGGTTAGACAAGCCTCTGAAGACGTCCAATTGATATGTGAGAGGTTACAGACAGCTCAGAGTAGACAAAAGAGTTATGCTGACAAGAGACGAAGACCACTAGAGTTTGATGTGGGTGAGTCGGTGTTCTTGAAAGTTTCTCCTTCGAAGGGAATTATGAGATTTGGTAAGAAGGGCAAGTTGAGCCCTAGATACATCGGACCCTTCGAGATTTTGGAGAGGGTGGGAGACAAGGCTTATAGGTTGGCATTGCCACCAGAGTTGGCAAGTGTGCACAATGTCTTCCACATATCCATGTTAAGGAAGTATCACCCGGACCCGGCACATGTGATAAGATATGAGCCTTTGGAGCTCAATGAAGGTATAACCTATGTTGAGAAGTCGGTTTGGATATTGGACAGGAAAGAGAAAGTGTTGAGGACAAAGACAATTCCCTTAGTGAAAGTACTTTGGCAACATCACATTGTGGAAGAGGCCACAAGGGAATTGGAGAGTTTGATGCGGGAGAAGTATCCCGAGTTGTTCATAGAATGATTGGTTCCAATTTGGAGGACCAAATTTTCTAAGTGGGGGAGAATGTGAGATCTCGTATATCTATAATTAAGTATATGTACATAGAAATGTAAATGAAATCATAAGTATGATGATGTACTTGTAATGTGGAGTATATGTGATGTAAGTCCATAAGTTAATGTACACACTTGCAATAAGAGTTGTGATTGTACATACAAGTTACATTATGTATGAATGTGAAGAAATGGACTTAAACATGTGAGGAATGTAAGTAGAATGGACTATGAGTAGTGTGGTAAAATGGAAGTAGAATTGCATAAGTTGTGCACTTCCATTTGGTTTATATCGTATACTTTTGGTTGTACAAGGATTCCACACAAGTTTCAATAGGTATAAGGTATGAATGGATGTCATTTTAAAGTCTCAAGGATGATTGGATGAGACAATGAACATGGCACCAAATTAAGGATGTTTTAGTATAAGTTTCTGTAGAAAACTGTAGTAAAATCTGGGAATTATGCAGGTCAGATCGATCTCATAGGATGAGAGATCGATCTGGAAGAGCCAGAATGCTCTTATTTGGGCAATGGAATAGAGCAGATCGATCTCCAATGGAGCCAGATAGATCTCCTATGCATTCTGTAATGAAAAGATCGATCCTCAAGCATCCATATCGATCTCCTTAGCTTTTTGTTTGGGGGTAGATCGATCTCAAGCTTCGACAGATCGATCTCTGGCTTAAAATGTCGTGAAAAAGAGGGATTTAAGGGGACCAAATCGATCTCCTCTTAGTGCAGATCGATCTCCTCAAGTGATTTCTATAAAAGGAGTGCTGAAAATCTGAAAATTTTGAGAAAAACACTATCCTTCCATTTTCAACCCAAAAACGTAACTTTCTCTCTCTAAAATCAGCCATTTCCAGTAAGATTTGAGGGCAGGCCATTGGACACTAAGTTGTTCATCTTGAGGAAGAGAACAACATAGTTGGAACCCAAAATTCCATTGTTGGTATTGAAGGAGCTAAGGGCATTGTCATTTGGAGCAAGAAGAGAAATCAGATTTGGTAAGATTCTAACACTCCAACTATGGTACATTGTCTATTTAATTGATTTTGGAGTTGTTTGGCATGAGTATGGATGGTTCAAAACTATCTAAAATGCATTGGAATGATTATGACCTAGAAATGGTCTAGTGTGAGAAAGTGGAATGTATGGAGATTAATGAGAAATGAGATGTCTAGAGGTGACAATAGTGTTATGGGTATGATTTTAAGATGTTGTTGGTGAATAAATTGTAAGATTTACCTAAAAGGGGTAAAATGTGGATTAAGGCATTGGTAAAATGCATAAGTGAATTATATTGAATAGTGAAGTCAAATATGGGTTAAAAACATTAACTCAATTGATTTGGATGAATGAATCGCAGCTTCCGAGGATACGTCAGAGCGAGTTGAGCCAAGAGCATGAGAAGCTAAGAGGAAAAGAGTCATACCAAGTAAATCGAGGTAAGGGAATTGTGTGAACTCTTAGAGATATCTATGCACAATTTGGGTGCTTAAATGCTTTGCTAGATTGCATGAGATATTAGGAAATGATGTTGGGTGATTGAAGGGTGAAAGTTGGGAGTTTGATAAATTTGCATGGAAACAAAGGCATAATGTTTTGAAAATCATGTTTTATTGCTTTTTAGCAAGTGATTGGTAGGTTGGCTAGCATTTTAAATGAATTGCAAAAGAAATGAGTTGTTTTGGTTTGTTAACCACACTTTGCAAAGAAATGAGCCACCTACATTATTTAGAGTATGACTCGCTCGAGATTTGACGTGTTTTATACACATGAGTGCTTGAGGCACTAGTTTTCACATGGATTTCATAGTTGTTTTGGCATTGTGCTTGGAGTTTGTCTCGCACTAGATGCCCACCCTGCTTGTTGCCATGCTTGGAGCTTTGAGTAGACTGGGTGTCATATCGATTAAATAGGCTCGCACGTGCATTGTTTTGACATGATTTATTAGCCATGTTAGGAGCTTCGGGTAGACAAGAGGTCGTACCGATTAAATAGGCTCACATGTGCGTGTTGAGATGTGGCTTGAGATGATGTGTTGATTGGATCCACGGAGTACATTGTACCGTGCATGTAGCATAGAGTACGTTGTACCGTGTTGAGATGTAATGTGCCATCTTCGGATGAGATCTGATATGGACCAGCGGGTAGGATTTGACCCACCTCCCGTGTGGAAGCAGATAGTGGTGGTATCTCGCACACCTGATCCGTGTAGCCGGTATCACAGGTTATGGCCATAGACCTTGAGGTTATTACCTATTATTGAATTGCCTATCTCACATGTCTATTTGTTTTATGAATAAATCCTTGTTTAAAATGATTTGTGGGTTAAGACAGTCCGAGGGATGGGCTGAGACCTGAGAAGTGTTGAATTGTTTTGAGATATCGATGTTAATGGTTTTTAAAGTGCACCAAAGCATGATGTTTAATGCCATGCTTATTTGAAAAAAAGCATGATGGTTAATGCCATGCTTATTTGAGAAAATGCATGATGTTTAATGCCTTGCTTATTTGAGAAAATGCAGGATGGTTAATGCTATGCTTATTTGAGAAAACGCATGATGGTTAATGTCATGCTTTATTATGAATTATGCATGATGATTTATATCATGCTTTGAGTTGAAATGTGCATTGGATTTTAATAACATGAATGCTTTACATACTATTAACACAATCATACACTCATGTTTTGAGATAAATTATGAATTAAATGCTTTTGAGTATGGCATCACGATCACGTAGATAGTGCAATATCTACCTGTTCACATGATTGCCTTACTGAGCGTGTGGTTTGCTCACCCCCCTTATTTTCCCCCTCTCTACAGAGATTTGAGTATAGAGTGAACGTGACTGGAGGCTTGTCCCTTTTGGTAATCCCTGCATCCCATCGCTAAAGGTATACACACTTGGATTATTTTGTATCTAAACTAGATATAGCATGGTAGCATTTTGTACGTAACTATTGGGGATGTAAAACAATGTAAACACATGTAACAACTCTGATATATATACATTTATATAAGTGTTTACTTATGAATAATATGCAAATTGAAGTGGTATGGTGGAGTGAGTTAGACGTCGACACATAGCCCAACTATTGAGGAGAGTTGTTGTTCACGATTGAGGTAAGGACGAATAATAAATGATGCATGAAAATGCAAAAAAAAAAATTTCTACGTATTTTGGTAAGTTGAGGGTCGTGAGACTTAAGTTATTCACACTCTGCTCTAAACTCACGAAGCGAGCATCAGTGGTCTATGTAGGAACCTATGGGGCATAGTCAAATGAGGATTCGATCGGGCTCACAAGCCTACCTCTACGACCTCTAGCACGGGTGCTCACCCTTCTACCACGACATATATCTGTCATAGTGACGAATTCTTGCATTCCCAATCATTTTTTATTACAATCACAGTCCGATATACACAATTGTATCTAAACAATGCACAGTAACATGGGGATGTAAACTTTGCTAACCACTAACACCGACTCATAGAAGACTAACTCAGCTCTGATACCACTTCCGTCGTGACCCGTTTTCCTTAAAATCACTACAAATTTTTTGTTTTTTCACGATAAGTTACAGTTAAATAGTTGGGCTATGAGTCGACATCAGTCTAGTCACTTTACTTACCTTACCATTCATTTTCTATATCAGTTTATCAGTAGGATCGACAGTCAGTAAACTCTATACGGAAGCATTTCTTAACTATAGACACATATGATTACATCCCCTAAATATTACATCCATGTACATTACTGTGCTGTTATATGTCCAGATACAAAAGCTAGATAATTGTGTATACCTTCTCTCACGATAGGAAGCTGCGAGCGATAGGAATGCAAAACTGGTGCCGACTCTTTATCTATGACAAGTGCTCTGTAGAGAGGGGAAAATAAAGGAATGAGCACAACTTGCTCAGTAAGCCAAATATACAAGCAAGTAGATAACTACACTGTCTACGTGCTCATAATGACATGCAGTAAAACAACCACTTTCATATAAAACAATAGCAATAAATCCGACATGCAATCTATTTAATAGATTGAAGGCTTGTTCAGTGAAAATCATGCTTGGTTCAGTACAGTAAATCAGTTCGGTTCAGTGCAGTAAAATCAGTTTAGTTTAGTGCAGTAAATAAGTTCAGTTCAGTGCAATAAATCAATTCAGTTCAGTGCAGTAAATCAGTTCAATTCAATGCAGTAAATCAGTTCAATTCAGTAAATCAGTAGATCAAGGTTCCAACCTATCCCTTGGGTTTGCCTTTTTTCAATATAAAACATGTTCAGTTTATCAATACAGTAACATATGAGATCATGAGATCATAGGCAGGATTCGGCAAACAGTAGGAAGTATGATCATATCCTGTGGATTCCAGGCATCATGGAACAGGTGTGGAAGATATCCAATCGCTTAGGGAGGTAGGTCAAATCTTACCCATCAGCTAGTCAGTTCACTACAGATCAGTAGTCCGAAAACTTAAGCACGGTACAATGTACTTCGTGTTACTTACACTATACAAAGTACTCCGTGGACCCCAGTATTCAGTATCCAGTGCCATATCTCAAAATCCAGTGCGAGCAAGGTCAGTGTGACACATAGTCTACACGAGGGCTTCAACACGGCTTTACTCATCTCATCATTTCAAAATCTAGTGCGAGCAGGTCTGTGTAACCCATAGTTAACACGACGACTCCAACACGATTTCATATCATAAACACGACAGATGGCTCAAATCTAGTGAAAACGGTACTCAAAATAGAGTTCAACACGTAAAATGGTGCAAAACGGTGCAAAACGGTGCGAGAGGGGTAACTTCCCGTATGGTCACCCATCATGGAATTGCTTCTACTTAAGCACGTTTAACTTTGAAAAATGTGTAATTTAATGCAGATTGCAAAATCCTGAGCCAGTCTATTTTACACTACTACAAAATAGTATTTTACGATAAAAACACTGAAATCATGCATTTCGTGCATTTTCAAATTCTTGCCATTTCTGGTGGCATTTTTGTAAATTTCTCCAATATTTGGGTACTATTCAGAAATTGCATATCTATACTCTATAAGGAATTTAAATGAATGCAAAAGACGATGAAAATACATAGAACTATCTCTAACAGCTCGTATAAATCCTTTACCTGGATTTCAGTCGAATGCATTTATATCTTTTCCACTTTTCGTATATCGGTCTATCCGGCTCCTGATGTGTCTCCCGGAGCTGCTGATAGTTATCTATCATGTCAATCCATCTTTATAACCCGTATTTCACTTTCATTACGGTATATTTAAACTATTGGGCCCAATTACTCTTATTGGGCCTCGTTGATCCTTAATGGGTCCAACTCTATCTTAAGATCATTTTGACGTTTCCATTTTTAGGCCCATTAATACTTATTGGGCTTTGTCTGAGGCCTATTGCACCATTTTGGGCCGAGACCACGTTGGTTGGCCCATGGTGTCTCTCGGCCAAGGCATAGTGGTCGAGCACCATCTCGCCACTGGTACGAACTAGACGTATTTTCGCAAGTGCATGGGTCGTACAAGTAATAATGGGATTTGCGTCTCGAATTATAGTCCCACAGAGAAGTTGATCAACCAAATTAACTACTGGTTAATCTTAGCCTACGTATATCCTAGCAAATTATGAATTGTTGACGGGTGATCTACAAGGCTAAAAGTAAAAGTACTGAAAACAATAACAATTATAAACTATAGAAAATAAAATCAAGCTAAAAATTACTTACAAAAAGCTCCAACAATTAAAGAAAATACCTACAAAAGATAATTAAAGCAATTAAAATTAATTAACGCAATTAAACTAAAATGAAAAATGAAAATAAATAAACAAGATTAATTAAACTAAAATTTAACAAACTTAAAATAAAATATGCATGTAATTAAACTACTTAACAAAAATTGCAAATTAAACTAACCTAAAAAATAAAACTTCTATTAACCTAAAGAATTTCTTAAATCTAACTAAGAAATTAACTACCTAAAAAATGATCCTAAATTAAATCTAACTCTATCTAATAAAACAAAATCTAAATAATGCATGAGAAATATTTTTGGAGTTTTAAATTTTAATGTGAAAATTAATTAACAAAAATTGCATAAAATAATTCTACCCCTAAATTAACTCTACATGCTAAATATGAGACTACTTAAATTAAAGCCTTAAATCCTATTGTGTTTAAGAATTAACTACTAATGCAATTGAAACTAAGCCTTAAATTAGCAAAGAAAAATTTAGTTAGTGCACAATACTTTAAACTAGCAAATAATACGAAAAATAATGACAAATAAACTAATACTAAAATTGCATAAGCCATGAAGTTGGGACATTTCCCAGTGCCAAACACTGCCTTAGACAGCTTGCAACCCAACTGAGTGGTCCCGTAAACAGCACTGTGATGTCTTCTCCATTTTGCTGCCTAGGCCTGTCCAGGTAATCCACAGGTTCTCTAAGTGACGTCCTGCCCAGCTCAGGTGTTGTCCGCTCCAGGTACTGCTTCGGGTGTTGTTCGACCCCTGCAATGCCGTGCCAGCTGCTGCTCCTGGAACCTGTTATGCCCCCGTCTGCCTCAACTGTCACTCTCTGCATTGCCTCTGAATGTCCTAACAAAGCAGTAAACGTTCACGCAGAATCACACTTCATTGATCTGCTTGGCCATTTTTCTCACACATGTACTGCTTCCAATACTGCCTTGCTTTCTACAACTTGGGATTATGCTGTAGACTTCAGCACTTGTCCTCTATTCAGTACCACCTGGACAGTAGTATCATCTTACACGATTCTGCACTGCAATACCGCAACATACCTTCAATTCTTGTAATAGTAGAAGGTCACCAGGGGAGCATCTTTACGCAGCAGTACAGACGAATCCAGTACCACCTCCTGCACTAAAACCGACCTGCCATGCCACCACTCATGCACATTACCGCAGTCTAGACAACATGTCTAACATCAATGCAGATGAGAAACTAAAGAAAACTAAACAAATGCATGTAAAAATAGTAAGTAACAATGAAGTTGTAATTCGGCTGAGAAGTAGAAGAAATGCTAC
Organism: Firmiana major; assembly: GCA_033439115.1. Classification (NCBI taxonomy): domain Eukaryota; kingdom Viridiplantae; phylum Streptophyta; class Magnoliopsida; order Malvales; family Malvaceae; genus Firmiana; species Firmiana major. The sequence goes on along the minus strand of CM065896.1, from coordinate 58,354,074 downwards.
ATCAAAATAAATCTGCAAGGCAGTATAAAAAAGGGCAAGATTAAAGGAGGGACTTAGCTAGGTGGAAAAATATAAAATAAACAAACTGAAGAAGAACCAGTAAATAGGAACCGACTCAGAATTCAAACTGATTCACAGCAGAAAAATTAAACATTAAATAAATAAATCCAACACTAACTAAGAATATTAGAGAAATCTGAAAACTGAAAAACTAAAATGAAGAACGCATCAATGAAAACCTATAGCCGGCAAATAAGAGATTAGTGCAGACTAAAGAGAAACACAATGAGAATGAACAGTACAATATACTTGAAGTAGGGCAGAACAGAGCATTGTTGCGACAGTGTTATGCCTCCATGTAGCTCTGCCTCGGCTGTAGCCAACACGCTTCCCAAGTAAGCACGCAACAGCCTGGCACACCACCTCCTGCTTTCTTCACTGAACCACCAGTACACGTTGCAGCCTCCAATCATGCTCGTAGGGCCATCGTCTCATATAGCAGGTTCACGCTAGAAGCCAATTCCAGCACTGCCACATAGAAAAAGAAAGACTGACGCAGAACAAACACATAAGCCTAGAACAAGAATTCTTAAATAGAAAACATAAGGGATTTGAAGTTGAAAATAGTAAGATGTCAAGGAAATAGTAAATGAAGTAATACAAAATATGAAAATAAGAAAGAAGAACACTGATTCTATTTGGTCGAAATTAAAAAGAAACTGAGTTTAATTAAAGCTTGAATGTATTACATTAACAGAAGCTAAGAAAAACATAAATTAAATAAAACAATGGAAGATTAAAAACAACACAATAGAATGGATGAAGAGAAACCGCCTGTCACCCGGTTTTCTACCTCACTCTTCTCTACTGCTCATCAACTTAAGCTATAAAATAAAAAAAAAATAAAAGTTGGGAGAAGTTGAAAAAATTATGGAGCAATTCTCCTGTCAGTCGAACCTCCTCTCCATTCAACCTTTTACGCAAAGATGAAATCAAAACAGAAAAGTAATTGAAACTAATAAAACAGAACTTTTCATTAAAGAGGTAAAATGTGTCGAAGGAAAAAAAAATTAAAGGTTGCTAAAATTCTCAAATGGTGGCTGCGGGAAATCTAAAACTATTCTAAAAATTACCCTAGACTACTCTAAACTAAATTACTCTACTCCTAAAATTACTCTACCCTACTCCTAAATTCTAAACGAATTGATTTTTTGAATTGCCATCATGTTCTATTTATACAGAGACATAGGGGTACAATGGTAATTTTTTCATCCTAGATGAGTTGGCATTGTTTGGTCACTTGTCTTCATTTGATTTGCTGTAGAGTAGATATTTCCATGTCACTCGACTTTTTGTCCAATTGGCTGTGCGATGTGGCCCGATGTGTGTCTTCCAGAAGGTTGGCACAGTGTCCGTCGATCTTATCGTTTCGGAGTGAATAAAATACGGACACCTGGCATCATGCGTGTCCAGACGATTGGTGACTCGGTCTGCAAATTGGAAGTGGTCCAGTCTCCTTTAGCCCGTTTTCAGCCCAATTGCGACTGAAATGACTGAGTTTCATCTGGATTTAATTTACCTGCAGATTAAAGAATTTTAATTAAATAAAGGAGATAATTAATAAAATAATATGGGGATTTAAATAATTAATTAGAAAATTAAGTATAAATAATTCTATTAAAAATAGAATTATCACACCCCAAACTTGAGCTTTTGCTTGTCCTCAAGCAAAACAAAACAAATGTAGGAATGACAAGTACCAACATAATAATTTCCACAATATTATCCTCAAAGATAAAATACAAACTCTGATATCAAAGATTCATAATTACAAGTCCAACATTCAGAATCATTCAATCATAAGTCCTAACCCAAATTAGACTCCTCGTGTGTGTGTGAAAATGTCAAAGCCACTTCACAGTACATTACTCGGATCAGATTATGCAAACACAGTGAATGCAAAGTCAATGATGTGATCATTCCCATAAGTTTGCTTTTCACTTCTCTCTCCACTAATGTAGTCACACTTAACCAAAGATCAATAGGACTTCATTAAGCTAGTAATGTAAGGTTAGGGCTAAGGTATGATAAAGTTGATTTAGGTTTAACTACCCCATAACATGCATTACTTCTAGGATCTTTAATGTAAGAGCTCAAATTATTTCCCCCAAAATTATTTCTTTTACTAAACATTTTATTCTATTTTTGTATTTTTCTTCTTCTTCTTCTTCTCTTTTCATTTTTTTTTCACTTTTTTTTTTTTAAACTTCACTATCACCTATACCCATATGTACAAAGCTCACAATATATCCCAATAATTTTTCATGTTTTCAGGGTAAGGGATAGGAAAAGAGTGTTTAAGCTAAGGAAAATTTTACAAGTGTATTTACAGAAAAAAGCTTATTTGGCCCAGATGGGTGAGTAGGGGTAAAATATGTACAAGGATGGCTAGAAGGGCTCAAACGATCCAAAGATGGCCTAAATCATTTCTTTAATTAAGTGTGATCTAATATTTCACCTTGAGATTAGATCAAACAAATTTTAGAATATGATGCACAAAATCAATTAAACAAATGCAATCTTATGTCCACATAAGCTTTCTCTAAATAAATATACAGATTCATGACATGACATGTGCATAAAATGAGAAAATCACAATCAGAATCAAGACAAATTCAAGAATTCAACTTCATGCTTTTCCTATAATCATGCTTCTTATTCAATCAAAGTCAGACTTAATCATGGGGTCATATCATCGGAATATGGGAAAACTACATGCTAAGTACTAAATCATCCCAAAATAAAACAATTTAAGCTCAGATTTTCAAAAAATTTTGAAATTTTTTTCAATTTTACCCAAATTTTTGAAAAATGTTCAAGTGATATCCCCTCCCCCAAACTTAAAGTGCACAATGTCCTCAGTGTGCAGATAATATAAACATTAAGTTCAAGAACAGAGTACTCCCCTTTCTGATGATGATGACGAACAACTGAAACTTGATTAAAAACGTAAAACTAGAAAAGCAACCTGCAAAATAAACAAAGAAAGAAAAAGCAGAAGAAAACAAAATTGTACAAAGACTGAAAATAAAAACACAACTACTTCAAATGCAACTGAAGAACACAACACTTAGCAGCAGGGCGAAGAGTAGGAGGTCAGCCAAAGTGGTGACAAAATGTTAACAGTTAAATCCTCCTGAGCTCTATCTACTGCCCTCCTTCTTTCAGATTTCTTATGCTCAAGCTTTATATCCTCCTCAATCTCCATCTTAAAACACTCTTGAGAGTCATCAGGGAGCTTCAAAGATTTGAAAACATGAAATGTCACCTCCTAATCTATGACTCTCATAGTCAACTCCCCCTTTTGTACATCAATTAATGTTCTACTAGTAGCTAAGAAAGGTGTGCCTAGTATAATGGGGATTTCCCTGTCTTCCTCCGTGTCTAAAACAATAAAATTCGCAGGGAAAATAAATTTATCCACCTTTACTAATACATCCTCAATGACCCCTTTCGAATATTTAATAGATCGATCAGCTAGCTGAAGGGTCACTGTGGTAGGCTTGACATCCCTTATTCCTAACTTTTGGTAGATAGACAAAGGCATCAAATTGATATTGGCTCCTAAATCAGACAGGGCTCTACCAAAGAACAGATTTCCAATAGTGCAGGGTATGGTAAAACTCCCGGGATCCTTAAGCTTGGGGGGTAATTTTCTCTGGATAATTGCACTACATTCCTCAGTTAAGGCCACTGTCTCATAATCTTCTAATCTTTTTTTTCTAGAGAGGATATCCTTCAAAAACTTCACATCACTTGGCATTTGCTCTAAGGCATATGCGAAAGGAATGTTGATGTGAAGTTTCTTAAAAACCTCAAGAAATTTGGCAAATTATTGATCCAGGTTTTGATTTTGAAATCTCTGAGGAAAAGGTACTGGTGGTCTAATTGGAAGGGATGTAGTAGTAACATGTGTAGCATTAGATGACGAGGAAAGCTGTGAAGTAGAAGAAGGTATAGATGAAGAAGTGCCTAGCTTAGATTCCTTTGCAGATTGATCCTGATGTTCGTGTTCTTCCTGAGCTGCCTCTTTAGACCCTAAGGGCTCTTCAACTATGGGCTTGTCAGGTTTGGACTTAACTGGTGGATCATCTAGCTCTCCGCCACTCCTAAGGGTGATGAATTTAACATGTTCCTTACCCTTATTTTTCCTAACAGGATTAACTTCAGTGTTACTAGGAAGGGTCCCTTAAGGACATTGGCTAAGAGATTTGCTATTTGTCCCACTTGAACCTCTAAGTTCTTAATTGAAGCAACTTGATTTTGTAGGATCGTTGAGAACATTTCCTTAAGCGAGGGCTTCTTCTCAGCTGTTGGTGCTGATGCAAGTACGTGTTGTGGTTGCATAAGTGGTGGTGGTGGTGGTGGTGATGGATGATGTTGAAATTGTTGTGGGGATGGTTGATGAGGCAGATGATATGGAAATTGCGGCTGTGGTGGTACATGAACCAGTGGAGCTTGAAAACTAGGGGGTCCTACAGGTCTAGAATTAGAAGATTGCCCTTGGTTTTGGCTCCAGGAAAAGTTAGGATGGTTCCTCCACCCTAGGTTGTAGGTGTTTGAAAAGAGGTTGTTTTGTTACTTCTGAGATGGGGCAACGTACTGAACCGATTCTAAGTTAAGCGGACACCTATCTATAGAGTGTGTACCACTACACAGCTCACAGGAAAGAAAAGGACTTTGGACAGAATACACAGGATTAGGACTGGTGAAAGGATTATGCTGGGTATTGAACGATTCTACCTTCTTCGTAAGGTTAGCGATTTGAGAGGTCAAGGTAGACAGCGTGTTGAGCTCATAGATACCCTCCGACTTCTTAGGCAATTGCCTTTCTGAGGACCATAGATAGTTGTTAGCAGCCATCTTGTCTAACAACTCGTAAGCTTCCTCCTCTGTTTTGTACATTAGAGCTCCACCCGCAGCAGCGTCAATGATGGTCTATTTTGGCTTGTTAGTCCGTTGTAGAAGGTCTGGACTTGCAGCCATAAAGGTAGGCCATGATGAGGGCACTTCCTAAGAAGCTCCTTATATCGTTCCCATGCTTCGTAAAGAGTTTTCGAATCAAATTGGGCAAAGGAAGATATGTCATTACGTAGTCTGGCCATTTTAGAAGGAGGGAAAAACATAGCTAGAAATTGATGGGCTAACTCATCCCAAGTAGATATGGATCCTGGAGGCAAGGAGGTTAACCAGTGTCGTGCCTTATCCCTAAGCGAGAAGGGGAATAATCTAAGCCTAAGCGCATCATCAGATAATCCATTGTGCTTGAATGTGTTACACAAGTCCAGGAATTGCCCGAGGTGAGACATGCGGAAGCCCACTGACTGTAAAGAGGTCTGGATCATATGGAGGATGGAAGGCTTAATTTCAAAATTGTTTGCAGGGATAGCTGGTGGCCTAATGCTGGTATAATAACCTCTAATAGTCGGCATTGCATAATCTCCAACGGTCCTAATTTTCCTTTTTTCTGCCATGATGTTTTGCAGCGGAGCTATAAATTTCCTAGAATCATTTCTAATTTTTCTAAGTGTTCGTTTAATTTCAAGATCTAAAGGAAAGCAATCATAACTTCTAGCTCTACGCATGCAAACATCAAAAAGTCCTTAGAAAATTTTTTAAGCTTTTAAATTTTAATTTTTTTTAATTTTTATGATAGAGTAAATTAATTAATCTAAATTAAACTTCTAAATATTTACAACCTAAATATTTACAAGCTAGAATTACACCTAAGTATAATTTCACCGATATTAATTACTGGCTAATTAAGACTTCCCCGGCAAGGGCGCCAAAAACTTGGTACGAACTAGACGTATTTTCGCAAGTGCACGGGTCGTACAAGTAATAATAAGATTTGAGTCCCGAATTATCGTCTCACAGAGAAGTTGATCAGCCTAATTAACTATCAGTTAATCTTACTCTAAGTATATCCTAGCAAATTATGAATTGTTGATGGGTGATCTATAAGGCTAAAAGTAAAAGTACTGAAAACAATAACAATTATAAACTAAAGAAAATAAAATCGAGCTAAAAATTACTTACAAAGCTCCGGCAATTAAAGAAAATACCTACAAAAAATAATTAAAGCAATTAAAATTAATTAACGCAATTAAACTAAAATGCAAAAATGAAAATCAAGAAACAAGATTAATTAAACTAAAATTAAAGAAACCTAAAATAAAATATGCATGTAATTAAACTACTTAATAAAAATTGCAAATTAAACTAACCTAAAAAATAAAACTTCAAATAACCTAAAGAATTTCTTAAATCTAACTAAGAAATTAACTACCTAAAAAATTATCCTAAATTAAATATAACTCTATCTAATAAAACAAAATCTAAATAATGCATGAGAAATATTTTTGGATTTTTAAATTTTACAGTGAAAATTAATTAACAAAAATTTCATAAAATAATTCTACCCCTAAATTAACTCTACATGCTAAATATGACACTACTTAAATTAAAGCCTTAAATCCTATTGTGTTCAAGAATTAACTACTAATGCAATTGAAACTAAGCCTTAAATTAGCAAAGAAAAATTTAGTTAGTGCACAGTACTTTAAACTAGCAAATAATACGGAAAATAATGACAAATAAAATAATACTAAAATTGCATGAGACATGAAGTTGGAACATTTCCCAGTGTCAAACACTGCCTTAGACAGCTTGCAAGCCAACTGAGTGGTCCCATAAACAGCACTGTGCATGTCTTCTTCAATTTGCTGCCCAAGCCTGTCCAGGTAATGCACAGGTTCTCCAAGTGACGTCTTACCCAGCTCAGGTGTTATCCACCACAGGTACTGCTCCGGGTGTTGTTCGACCCCTGCACTGCCGTGCCAGCTGCTGCTCCTGGAACCTGTTATGCCCCTGTCTGCCTCAGCTGTCATTCTCTGCATTGCCTTTGCAGGTCCCAACAAAGCAGTAAACGTTCACGCAGAATCACACTTCACTGATCTGCTTGGCCATTTTTCTCACACATGTACTACTTCTAGTACTGCCTTGCTGTGTACAACCGGAGATTATGCTGCAGACTTCAGCACTTGTCCTCTACTCGGTACCACCTGGACAGTAGTATCATCTTACACGATTCTTCACTGCAATACCGCAACACACCTTCAATTCTCGTAACAGTAGAAGGTCACCTGGGGAGCATCTTCACGCAGCAGTACAAATGAATCCAGCACCACCTCCTGCACTAAAACTGACTCGCCATGCCACCACTCATGCACATTACAGCAGTTTAGACAACATGTCGAGCATCAATGCAGATGAGACATAAAAGAAAACTAAACAAATGCATGTAAAAATAGTAAGTAACAATGAAGTTGTAATTCGGCTGTGAAGTAGAAGAAATGCTACATCAAAATAAATCTGCAAGGCTGTATAAAAATGGCGAGATTGAAGGAGGGACTTAGCTAGGTGAAAAAATATAAAATAAACAAACTGAAGAAGAATTAGTAAATAGGAACTGACTCAGAATTCAAACTGATTCACAACAGAAAAATTAAACATTAAATAAATTAATCTAACACTAACTAAAAATATTAGAGAAATCTGAAAACTGAAAAACTAAAATGAAGAACGCATCAATGAAAACCTGTAGCCAGCAAATAAGAGATTAGTGCAGACTAAAGAGAAACACAATGAGAATGAACAATACAATATACTTGAAACAGGGCAGAACAGATCATTGTTGTGACAGTGTTATGCCTCCATGTAGCTCTGCCTCGGCTGTAGCCAACACGCTTCCCAGGTAAGCACGCAACAGCCCAGCACACCACCTCTTGTTTGCTTCACTGAACCACCAGTACACGTTGCAGCCTCCAATCATGCTTGTTGGGCCATTGTCTCATGCTGCAGGTTCACGCCAGAAGCCAATTCCAACACTGCCACATAGAAAAAGAAAGACTGACGCAGAACGAACACATAAGCCTAGAACAGGAATTCTTAAATAGAAAACATAAGGGATTTGAAGCTGAAAATAGTAAGATGTCAAGGAAATAGTAAATGAAGCAATACAGAATATGAAAATAAGAAAGAAGAACACTGATTCTATTTGGTCTAAATTAAAAAGAAACTGAGTTTAATTAAATCTTGAATGTATTACATTAACAGAAGCTAAGAAAAACATAAATTAAATAAAACAATGGAAGATTAAAAACAAAGCAATAGAATGGATGAAGAGAAACCGCCTGTTGACACGCCCAAAAGGTATTGTCCGCAAGTGCACGGGTCGTACAAGTAATAATGGAATTTGAGTCCTGAGTTATCGTCCCTCAGAGAAGTTGGTTGGCCTAATTAACTACCGGTTAATTTTACCCTAAGTATATTCTAGCAAATTATGAGATTAAGGTGGGTGATATACTAAGTCTAAAGTTAAAAATACTGGAAAGCAATAAAATAAAAAGAACTAAATAAAACCGAGCAAAATTACTTACAGTGCTCCACGCAATTAAAACAAAAAACCTACAAAAGAAATTAAAATAGTTAAAGCTAATTAACGCAATTAAAATAAAATGCAAATATGGAAATAAAGAAATAAAATTAATTAAACTACAATTAAACTAACCTAAAATAAAATATGCATGCAATTAAGCTAATTTACTAAAAATGCAAATTAAACTAAACTAGAAATCTAATAAAAATGAAGGCTAAACTAAAAATGCATGAAACACATTAAATCTAAATTAATTCTAAATACCACTAATAAAATACTAAACTAAAATATAATCCTAAACATATAATATGAAATCAACTACTAACTAAAGATTAACACTACAAATTAACTTAATATGCAAAGTTATTAAAACTAACCTACCAATTACTAACAGCTAATTAAAAATTAAAACAACTACAAGCATGAAATAACAACTTAGATGGCCAAACAAGGCCTTAACGAATTTAAATAATCCATATCCCTCCATTCACTATTCATCCTTCATTTCTTCATTTTCTGGTTTCCAGGTGGTCTCGGTTTTGCCCTCTGGTCCAGGCTTTCGCCAGCTGTTCGACCTCCATTCTCAGTCTGTCATGCAATACTGACACTACAACTTGCTCCAGGCTGCTCTAGGTTAGCCATCTAATTGCATAGGCCCTCTAGCTGGTCTCGTTCTACTCCAGGCTGCTGTTCGTGTCGATAGCTACTGCTTCGCATTACTGCAACTATTTCGGTTCTAGCTACTCTCATTTTGCTTCTCGGTTCTAGGCATGCTGTCTTCATTAATTGCTGTCCAGACGAGGTTTGCTTCTGCCTTTACTGCTTGTCCTGCAAACTTCTGCTCCAGACCAGTGCACACCTGCTGCCTGCTTCTGCTCCAGGTTCAGCTGCTGCTGGTTCGCGCAACCTCTGCTCTTGACACCAGTTCAGCTGCTATTCCTCGGTGTCTTGCTACTGCTATGCACCAGCTTCAGTTCGTGGGATCTAAGGCTAATAGCAGAACTGAATTGGCTCAATGAAATAATACATAAATGACCAGAAAAGTGAAAGTGAATAGTATTAAAAACTCAAAACAGAGCATAACAGAGTTTGATTTGCTAATCCTTTATCATTGCCATGGTGCACTTAGCCTATGCTCCACGATGCAGGATGACAATACGGGACAATAAGCAAGCTGAAACTGAATAAACAAATAACTAAAAGAAAAACAGGAAATGTAGAGAAGATAAATGCAGAACCGAGAGGTATGAATAAAATGCAATGGAAGACAATAGAAGCTAGTGTTAATGAGCAGTAAACAGCATAATCGGAGCAAAGCAAATAACGAAAAATGAAAAGAAATTTAAATAACAATGCATTGCTAGTTAAAAGCTTATAAACTAAAAGAACAAAGTGATGATCAACACTGAAAAATTAACCAAAGCTACCCTTAAATCATATGACCGGAAACCATCATCCTCGGTTTGCTTCATTCCATCTTTTTAATGCCATGGTTCCACATTACTTAAATGTGAACTAATGCCTAGCATTTGCCCACATTCAAGCACCAAAACCAAATAGCAAAGATGACCAAAGAGCCAAGGTACCGAATGCACCAAGAAGGATGCAAAACCGAGAGCAACTAAATCTACTAGTGTTTCAAATGAAGAAAAAATAAATAAATAAATAAATAAGGTTTCCATGTAAAACCGAAACATACACTAGAAAAAAAAGTTATGGAAATAGAAATTGACAAACAAAGAACTCATAGCTACCAAACCGAGAGCATGAAATGAAAGTGATTTTCATTGAAATGAAATTTTACAAAGACTAATGAAGAACATGAAAATGAATAGTAAAACATTGAGAAAATTGACTAACGGGTAAGGAGAAACTTAAGAACAGAATAAAACCTAAGAATACCTTAAAACTATTCTACCCTAAAAATTACATCATCTTTCAATTGCCATCTTTTTCTATTTATACACACACTTAGGGGTAAAATCATAATTTTTCCATCCTAAATGAGTTAGCATTGTTTGGCCACTTGTCTTCACACCATTGGCTCCTTGAAAAATAATATTTCCTTGTCATCTGTCTTTTTGTCCAATTGGATGTGTAAGGCTCGTGTTGTCCGCGTGGTCCAATCTCGATTTTAGCTCAATTTTGATCTATTTTCTACCGAAATATTCAAAATTCATCCGGATTTAATTTATCTGGAAACATGATAATTTTAATTAAATAAAGGGGATAATTAACAAAATAAATTGGGGATTTAAATAATTAATTAGGAAATTAAGCACAAATAATTCTAAAAATATAGAATTATCACTTGTCACCCGGTCTTCTACCTCTCTCTTCTCTACTACTTATCAACTTAAGCTATAAAATAAAAAAAATAAAAGCTGGGAGAAGTTGAAAAAATTGTGGAACAATGCTCCTTTCAGCTGAAACCTTTTTTACGCAAAGATGAAATCAAAACAAAAAAGTAATTGAAACAAATAAAATAGAACTTTTCATTAAAGAGATAAAATGAGTCAAAGGAAAAAAAATTAAAGGTTGCTAAAATTCTCAAATGGTGGCTGCTGGAAATCTAAAACTATTCTAAAAATTACCCTAGGCTACTCTAAACTAAATTACTCTACCCCTAAAATTACTCTACCCTACTCCTAAATTCTACATTACTTGATTTTTTCAATTGCCATCATGTTCTATTTATACATACACTTAGGGGTACAATGGTAATTTTTCCATCTTAGATGAGTTGGTATTGTTTGGCCACTTATCTTCATTTGATTTGCTGCAGAGTAGATATTTTCATGTCACTCGTCTTTCTGTCCAATTGGCTGTGCGATGTGGCCCGGCGTGTGTCTTCCAGAAGGTTGGATTGGTGTCCGTCGATCTTATCGTTTCAGAGTGAATAAAATACAGACACCTGGCATCATGCATGTCTAGACGACTGGTGACTCGGTCTGCAAATTAGAAGTGGTCCAGTCTCCTTTAGCCCAATTTCGACTGAAACGACTGAGTTTCATCCGGATTTAATTTACCTGCACATTAAAGAATTTTAATTAAATAAAGGGGATAATTAATAAAATAATATGGAGATTTAAATAATTAATTAGGAAATTACACACAAATAATTCTATTAAAAATATAATTATCAGCCACCCTTGGCCGATGGTTGCCATCACCACGCCAATTGCTAGTTAATTCTCTTAGGCATTTTGTCAAACACCTTTCATGCATGCCTTAAACTATTTCCATGGTTCATGTTGGCATTTTATCAAACACCTTACATGCCAACATCATACAACCATCCAAATGAAGAAATTGATTAAAACTAAGCATGCCATGATTATGTATACATCCTTACCAACCTATCCAAGCCTTAAAATCACATGGGTACTCATTAAAACTCATTTACCCATTTTTGGCCATCACTTTCTCATGGTGATTTTGTGTGTTTTAATCCATAAAACATATATCAATGAACCCCATATAATCCCTAGATAAACATATCTGAAGTTGGAAGATTGAAAACTTACCTAGCTTATTGTTCTTGCTTTGGCCGAAACTGAAAGGAGAACTTGGTTTCTCCAATTCCACTTCTTAGGTGCCGATTTTTGGGTATGTTACTCCTCTCATAATATGGAACAACTTTGATGAAGAACACTTGTTCCAATTATGCTTGTAGAGTGATGAAATCTAGAGAGAGAAAGCTTGGTGACTTATATTTCCATGGTAGCCAAACTTTACTTAATGAAGAAGGAAATCTTCACTTAGCCAATTCTAATTTTTCTTCTTCATTTTCAGCCAATATATATCTTAAAAATCAGCCAATGGGTTTGACTTGGTTAAGTTTTGGGCTTAGAATTGGGCTTAAACTATTCATAATGGGCTTATTTGAAAATTCCTATTGGGCTTTCGGTTTGGGCCTAAAATTTTCAGATTTGGGCTTTTATTTTCTTGGAAATTGGGCTTACACCTTTAAATAGGCCCACATTCAGCGCAATAGCTTGGCCTAATTTTCAGCCTACTTTAATTTAAGCATAATGGGCTTTAATAATTTAACTATTTGGCCCAATATCTTTTCCTCATTTTCAACCCATAATGATTAAACCCAATTGTATTTCATTCATTTTTTCTAAGTCTTGGCCGAATTCTCCAAGTGTTTTTAGCCCAGAATAATTTCCTCAAGCCTTAACTATAGTAGAGTTAGGTTTTTAACCATGGTTAGCTAAATTGTAAAAGTCAACATTTCTCATTTGACTTTTGTTGACTTTTAGCCTTTAACTACGTTTGACTAAAGTCAACTAACCCAAACTCATGCATGTCAATGGTTGGTTAGCCCATCTTAATGTTTTGGACATCCTTGGTAGGTGAATGTGTTAAAAACACCCCAAACGGTCCATTTCGGGCTCGTTTAGACCATTTTTGACAATTTCACTTCTTCAACCTTTTCGGGACTAAACCAAATTAACTTTCCTTATTGGACCCTCTATATTTTAATGTTATGACTCCATATCTTCAGTCCAAATGGTCGGAATCCCTACGGTTTAGCCTGAGCTCACTTTAGCTCATAATTGGCTATATAAAGCTTTTAAAGCGTTTTCTACTTTTACTTGAACTTGGAATTGTAATACCCTATTTCTTATGATTCCAATAACCTATTTCAATGTTTACTATGTTGAATCATAAGTGGTACAATATAAAATTACTGGTCTTATAGTAAGACTAAGGAAAAATTAGCCAAGTTGTCTTTAACTCCCGACTAAGAAAGAGGAAACCATTAAAACATTAACTTCCAAGCTTTCTCACACTAGAAAACTCTAACTTCAAGGCATATTTGGATCAAGCAACCTTCATGAAAGTTGTTCCAAATTGAGAGAGGAATAACATACCAAAAATCAGCAACCAAGGAGCTAAATTGGACCTCCCGAAATCCTCCTTAAGTTTCAGCCAAGAAGAGAAAAGGTCGCTAGGTATAATTTCAAGCTTTCAAACTCTAGTATGCTTATCTATGAATTATTCTAAGTTGATTGGTATATGTTGTATGGATAAAAACACAGGAAAACACCATGAATCAATGATGGTCGAAAATAGGTATTTATGTTTTCATGAACAAGCATGTGATTTTAATGCATGGTTAGGTTGGTAAACATGTATACATGGTTATGACATGCTTAATTTCAATTGATTTGTTAAATTGGTTGATGAAATTCGGTTGGCATACAAGGTGTTTGATAAAATTCCTTAATGAACATAAAACTAAGACTTAAAGGTTACATGCCATATGTTTGATGAAATGCTTAAGTGAATGGCTAGGCATAAGGCCAAGGGTGGTGTTGTGTGGCATGGTGTTCGACCATGAGCGGCATGCATGGCTCTTGGCCACATGCCATGGCCGAGAGGCCAAGTGGGCAAAGTTGATGTGGTCTCGGCCCAATAAGGGTTCATGGGCCTCAGACCAAGCCCAATAAGAGTTAGTTGGCCCCACAAGCCTAATAGGCCCAAATGAAATGAATAGTAAAGTGGAATGGGCTTAAGACAATGTTAGGCCCATTAAGGCCCAATAAGAGTAAATGGACCCATTAAGTGAAATAGATTGTATTAAAGGTGAAATACATTCTCTCAATATATCCTTCAGAGTCTGTATAGTCCTCTTTGACTTACCATTTGTATAAGGATGGAAAGCAGTGCTCAAACTCAACTAGGTTCCCTTGGCTTTCTGAAAATGTTCCCAAAATTGGAAAGTGAAGCGGGAATCCCTATCCCAAACAATGCTCACTGGAACACCATGTATGCTCACTACCTCGCGTACATACAACTTTGCTAATGAACTCAGAGTATCAGTAGCTCTCACAGTTAGGAAGTGAGCTGACTTCGTCAGTTTATCAACGATCTCCCATATCGCATCGTGATTCATGCGGGTTCTCGGTAAACCCATCACGAAATTCATGGTGATATGCTCTCATTTCCATGTTAGTATAGGTAGAGGCTACAATAACCTTATAGGCTTCTGATGCTCACCTTTACCTGCTGACAAACGAGACATCTCGCCATAAAATCTGCCACATCTTTCTTCATACCCGACCACCAATACACCTTCCGGAGGTTCTGACACATCTTGTTACTCCCCGGATGTAACGTGTACCTCGAAGAATGAGCTTCTGACAAAATCAATCCCCTGAGCTCTGGGTCCTCGGGAACACACACCCTACCTCTGAACCTTAGTAGTCCATCAAAACTTAACTCATACTTGGTCACCGTGCCCGTTTGTATCTGACTAGTCACATTAATACACTGCTGATCAACATGTCGAGCCTGTCAGATTCTATCTACCAAATCTGGTTCTAATCTCGGGCTAGCTATCACACAGTCAGTATCCATGTCAGAAGGTAAAACACCCAAATTGAGGCTAGCAAACTACTCCAACAGCTCATGTTCTCGAATCATCATATACGATACCATCCCAAGGCTTTTCCTACTCAAAGCATTGACTACAACATTAGCCTTTCCTAGATGATAATGTATCTCACAGTCGTAGTCCTTCAAAAGCTCTAGCCATCTTCTCTGTCTCATATCCAACTCCTTATACGAGAACAGATACTTGAGGCTCTTATGATCAATAAAGATTTGGAACTTCTCACAGTATAAGTAGTGGCGCTATGTCTTCAACACAAACACTATTACTGCCAACTCCAAATCGTGGATCGAATAGTTCTTCTCATGGTCCTTCAGTTGTCTGGATCCATAAGCAACTACCTTCCCACCCTACATCAATACACAACTCAATCCCTGATGCGAAGCATCGATATATACTGAAAAATCTCATGAGTTGGTAGGAATAGTGAGAATCGGAGCGGTGGTGAATCGACGCTTCAATTCCTGGAAACTCCTCTCACAATCATCGTCCCACATGAAGGCAACATTCTTTCGAGTTAAATGGGTCAACGGAGCAGCTAACTTCAAAAATCCCTTGATAAACCTCCGGTAATAACAAGCTAAACCCAGAAAACTCCTGATCTCAGTGACACGCCCAAAGGGTATTGTCCGCAAGTGCACGGGTCGTACAAGTAATAATGCGATTTGAGTCCCGAGTTATCGTCCCTCAGAGAAGTTAGTTAGCCTAATTAACTACCGGTTAATTTTACCCTAAGTATATTCTAACAAATTATGAGATTAAGGTGGGTGATCTACTAAGTCTAAAGTTAAGAATACTGGAAAGCAATAAAATAAAAAGAACTAAATAAAACCGAGCAAAATTACTTACAACGCTCCACGCAATTAATATAAAAAACCTACAAAAGAAATTAAAATAGTTAAAGCTAATTAA
The DNA here is from genome assembly GCA_033439115.1 of Firmiana major. Classification (NCBI taxonomy): domain Eukaryota; kingdom Viridiplantae; phylum Streptophyta; class Magnoliopsida; order Malvales; family Malvaceae; genus Firmiana; species Firmiana major. The sequence continues at coordinate 58,338,256 of CM065896.1, read as the reverse complement.
CGTAATTAAAATAAAATGCAAATATGGAAATAAAGAAATAAAATTAATTAAACTACACTTAAACTAACCTAAAATAAAATATTTATGCAATTAAGCTAATTTGCTAAAAATGCAAATTAAACTAAACTAGAAATCTAATACAAATGAAGGCTAAACTAAAAATGCATGAAAGACATTAAATCTAAATTAATTCTAAATACCACTAATAAAATACTAAACCAAAATATAATCCTAAACATATAATATGAAATCAACTACTAACTAAAGATTAACACTACAAATTAACTTAATATGCAAAGTTATTAAAACTAACCTACCAATTACTAACAACTAATTAAAAATTAAAACAACTACAAGCATGAAATAACAACTTAGATAGCCAAACAAGGCCTTAACGAATTTAAATAATCCATATCCCTCCATTCATTGTTCATCCTTCTTTTCTTCATATTCTGGTTTCCAGGTGGTCTCGATTTTACCCTCTGGTCCAGACTTTTGCCAGCTATTCGGCCTCCATTCTCAGTCTATCATCCAATACTGACACTGCAACTTGCTCCAGGCTGCTATAGGTTAGCCATCTAGCTGCATAGGCCCTCTAGCTTATCTCATTCTGCTCCAGGCTGCTGTTCGTGTCGATAGCTTCTGCTTTGCTTCAACCCAGCTGTTTCGATTCCAACTACTCTCATTCTGCTTCTCGGTTCTAGGCCTGCTGTCTTCATCAAGTGCTGTCCAGGTGAGGTTTGCTTCTGCCATTGCTGCTTGTCCAGCAAACTTCTACTCCAGATCAGTGCACGCCTGCTGCCTGCTTCTGCTCCAGGTTCAGCTGCTGCTAGTTCGTGCAACCTCTGCTCTTAAAACCAGTTCAGCTACTGTTCCTCGGTGTCTTGCTACTGCTATGCACCAGCTTCAGTTCGTGGGATCCAAGGCTATAGCAGAACTGAATTGGCTCAATGAAATAATACATAAATGACCAGAAAAGTGAAAGTGAACAATATTAAGAACTTAAAACAGAGCATAATAGAGTGCATTTGTAATTCCCGATCACTGCCATGGTGTGCTTAGTCCCTGCTCTGTGATGCATGGGGACAATAAGTAACAATACGCAAGATGTAAATAAATAACTAACTAAAGGAAAAAAAACAGGAAATGTAGTGATGCACAAACACGGAACCGAGAAGGGAGAATGCAATAAATAGAAACGGAAGCAAGCATGAATATGCAGTAAATAACGGCTTCTGTGTATTGTAAACAAAGTTAAATGACACAAGGAAAATAAAATAACAATGCATTACTAGATAAAAGTTCAAAAACTAAAAGAACTAAGTGAAGATTGACAACTGAAAAATTAACCAAGCTAACAATACCTGAATGCACATGAACCGGGAATCCATCACCCTCGGTTTGCATCAATTTCTTTTCAAACATGATTCCACATTGCTCTTGATGTGGAACAATGTTCAACATCCATCCACATCAAGGCACCAGAACCAAAAATGGAGAAGAATGAATGAAAAAAAAGAAAATTAAAAACTGTCACCCAATACTCAAGAAGATAATAAACCGAGAATGAGAAAAATAAAACTTGCTTTAACAAAAACAATCATAGTTGAAGAAAATCGAGAATGAGAAAAAGAGAGGCAAACATTTTCCATTACCTTTCATTGACTCAAATGCAAAAGAAATACTTTTGATACAATGAACTACAAGTAACCAAGTAAAAAAAAAAAATGAAAAACTTCATAAAACATTAAGAAAAAATGTCATGAACAGTAAAATTGATTGTTGAGAAAAAGCTACTCGGAAATTCCTAACAAAGGAAGCTTAGAAAATAACCTAAAAGATAATTTACCCTAAAAATTACATCCCCTTTCAATTGCCATCTTTTTCTATTTATAAACACACTAGGGGTAAAATTGTAATTTTCCATCCTAGGTGAGTTGTCATTTTTTTGGCCACTTGTCATCACACCATTGGCTCCTTGAAAAGATATTTCCATGTCATCGGTCTTCTTATCCAATTGGATGTGCTAGGTGGCATGGCTCGTGTTATCCGCGTGGTTCAATCTTGATTTTAGCCCAATTCCGGTCCATTTTCTACCGAAATATTAAAAATTCATCCGGATTTAATTTATCTGCAAACATGAGAATTTTAATTAAATAAAGGGGATAATTAACAAAATAAATTGAGGAGTTAAATAATTAATTAAGAAATTAAGCACAAATAATTCTAAAAATATAGAATTATCACTCAGCGACTGTCCTCAGCTATTCCCACTGAACTACAACCTCAATCTTGGATGGATCTACTAACACTCCATCCTTCGACACAACGTGTCCCAAAAATGAGATCTGTGGTAACCAAAAATCACACTTACTGAGTTTAGCATACAACTCCTTGTCTCAAAGGGTCTGTAATACAATCCTCAGGTGCTATTCATGCTCTTCCCGAGACTTCGAATACACCAAGATGTCATAGATAAAGACGATAACAAACTGATCCAAGTATGGCTTGAACACATCGTTCATCAGAGCCATAAATGCTGTGGGAGCATTCGTCAATCCAAATAGCATTACAAAGAACTCATAGTGGCCATATCGAGTTCAAAACGTTGTCTTCAGTACATCTCTACTCCGAACTCTCAACTGATGGTACCCAGACCTCATATAAATCTTAGAAAAGACCTGTGCTCCTCGAAGCTAATCTAACAAGACATCAATCTGCTGAAGGGGATACCTATTCTTGATGGCAGCCTTATTCAACAATCTATAATCAATACATAATCGGAGGCTTCCATCATTCTTCTTCACAAATAGAACTGAACCCCCTATCCAGCAGTTTCTGCAACTGCTTCTTGAGCACCTCTAACTCAACAAAGGCCATGCAATACAGTGGTTTTGAAATAGGCTTGGTACCAGACACCAAATTTATACAGAACTCCATTTTTCTATCTGGGGTAACCTTGGCAATTGATCCGGGAAGACATTCTAGAACTCCCTAACCACAGGGATATCTGCCAACTTTGGATGCGTCTTATCCGTATCAACCATGTACGTAATGAAACCTTCAACATTTTAATTCTTCAGTCAGTATAGAAGTTTTATCTTACTTTAAATACTGCAACTACTACTTTCATTTCTTTTCAGTAAACTTTACAATATATTTCACAGGGGTAGGAAACATAACTGTCTTAGCGTAACAATAAAAAATAGCATGGTTTGCAGCTAACCAATCCATTCCTGGAATTACATCAAAATCGCTCATACTTAACAAAATTAGATTGACGATCATATCCTTTTCCCCTACCCTTAGTTTGCAGTCATTAAACAAATACTCGACTAGCTGACTGTTATTCATAGGCGTACTAATCAATATCATCCTACTCAAAGGTGTATGCTCTACATGTTTCGATAACTTACATGAAAATGAAGGCGATACAAATGAATACGTGGCACTAAGATCAAATAATACATATGCTTCAAGATAAAAAATGAGGATGTACCTTTAATCACATCCAAAGCATGTACTCGCCCTCGACCAATCACCTGCTTCCACTTCTTATTTGATGTCTCTCTCCTTCTTGGAGCAGACGTATCAACTGGAGCTCTCTCTGGCTCCTTGCCCTTCTGTGGGGCAATCTCTATCATCTCTGGGCAAGCTCTCGCCATATGCCCTGGCTTCCCACATCTGAAGTACAATTTGATAGTCATCGGACAAGGTCTACCGCCATGTTATCTACCACATCTACCACACTACTCAGTAGTAGGCCTCTATCCTCCAACAACAGTGCTCCTAGTTGGAGCTATGATTGGATATGCAAGAGATCTAATAGTCTTCTCTCGTACTTTCTCAATCCGTGATCTCTTACCGAAGAGTCTCCTCCTTCCTCAATAACTGAAACCTCTGCCACTGTCACTCGTCGTCCTCTTCCTATTTCTATCTCTGCTCCTGCTAACCTTTTCAAACTCAAAGGCATTCCTCTCATACTCCTGCTCATATAATTGTGCCATGCGTACTGCCTCAACGTACGTAGAGATATCTAGTGGAACCAATCTAGACCATAGCACTGGTCTCAGTTCATCTACAAATCTTCAGACCTTCTTGGTCTCACTGATTATAATGTCGAGGTTATACCTTCCGAAGGACATAAATCATGTTTTATACTCGTCTACTGACTGACTGCCTTGGCTAAACCTTAAGAAGTCCATTTGCAGCTTTCGTTGCGCTATATCTGGGACATACTGCCTCCTGACTGAATCCAAAAAATATCCCAACTGATATCTGAGTGTCACGCTCTCAGTATCACTCAGGTGGACTTCCACCAATACTCTGTCGCTCCTTTCAGCATGAGTGTAGTGAAAGCAACCATCTCAGAAGTCGTACACTGAAAGAATCCATACAACTTCTCGATCTATCTGATCTAATCCTCCGCAACCACTAGGTCTTTGACCCAACTAAATGACGGTGATTTGAACTTCTGAAACTGTTATGATCCAAAAAGCTCACAATCGTACCCTAATCCACTACTGACCTGCTGCGGGCCAATAGGGGATGACATACCCTGAACTAGTGGATGTGTAGGAGTATCTATAGGATATGGCGTATGTGTAGACTGTACAGGCGTATCAGGAGTAACTCCTATCCAGTAGCAATCTCTGTATTCGGACCCTGCCTCCCATGCATAGCCTATGTGAACATCTCCATCATTGTCTCTAAGCTACGCTTTAACCTCGTATAGCGTTCCTCGATACTCTCTGGTACCTCAGTAGGACCCTATGACTCATGGTCGACGAAGACTTGTCTCAGCTCTCAGGCCTACTTCTACAGCCTCTAGCTCAACCTCTCACCCCTCAACCACAACTGGTATTAGCCATAATGGCTCGATTCTTGCATTCACAACCATTACTTAGTCAATTCCCATCTTAAAATACATAATTGTATCTAAACAAAGCACAGTAATATGAGGATGTAAACTTTCGTAACCACTAACACCGACTCATATCAGACCAACTCGGCTCTGATATCATTCTGTCACGACCAAATTTTACCAAAAACCACTACAAATTTATTGTGTTTTTCTTACCTTTCTTTCTGACATAATTTAACCACCGATAGTTGGGCTGTGATTCGATATTAGTATCCTCACCTTTACTTACCATATCAACCATTCACATTGATGCATACATGTCAATAAAAATTATCTATTGACTGTAAATAACTTTTGTACTATATGTTTAGATCATTATGCTGTTATATTGTTTAGATACAAAATCATACGTGTGTATGTATACCTTTTGCTTGATGGGAATGCAGCAGATAAAGGAATGCAAGTCCTCAGCCGTACTCTATCTACTGCGGATGCTCTGTAAAGAGGTGGAAAATGAAAGGGGTGAGCTCACTAGCTCAGTAAGGAAATCAGGCAAGCATGTAGATTGTAATGCCCATAATTTCACATGTATTTATTTCTATGAAGATATAATTTATATGTACATTTGTTTCAAGTGTATAAGTGATAAAAAAGATATAAGGATTATGATTTCTATGAAATATCCATGATTTCAAGTTGTATGCACAAGTTTTAATACCTATGAACTATATGGAATGGATGCCATTGTATGTAAATTGTGCATAGATTATAAATTGAGGTATGAAGCAAATGTGGATAAGTGTATATTTGGAAATCTGTAGAAAACTGCAGATATGAGGGTGCAGGGGACGAGGGATCGATCTCATATGAAGAAGAGATCGATCTCCTCTCATGAAATGCCAAGAAATAACTCAATGGAACAAGGGCAGATCAATCTTATAGGAAAACAGATCGATCTCCTTAAGTCTCTGCCTGGAAGGAATTGATCTCTCACAAGGCACAGATCGATCTCCTTAACTCTCGACCAGGAAGAGATCGATCCCCCTTAAACGACAAATTGATCTCCCCTTTATAAAAATAGATCGATCTCATCATGAAAACAGATTGATCTGGTAGTAGTTATGTTTGGTAAAAAGGACTACCAAACCATGCAGAGATCGATCTCCACAAGGATCAAATCAATCTCATGTGTCTGCAACTATAAAAAGAGCACAGGATTTGGACTGAAAATTAGATTTCCTCCCACCAAACCTGTACCTTTCCATTTCTCTCAAAGAAATAACTTTCTCACTCTAAATATCACTATATTTTAGCTAGAATTTGAAGAAGCTCAAGAAGGGAAAGTTGTTCCTTGAAGTGAGGAGAACAACATACCCAAAAAATCACACAGTGGATTGACCAAGAGAAGGAGGTTTGGCTACCACAAGTTTGGCTAAGGATAAAACTAAGCTAGGTAAGCTTTTCAACCCTCAAGCTTTAGATATGGCTTTCTAGACATTTTGTGGGTTGAATGGTATGTGAAATCTTGATAGGAATATTGAATATAGTGACGAGTGAGTAATATTAAGAGGAATTTATGAAGGGAAAATCCATGGAAAAGTGATGAAAAAACTTAAGATGAGATATAGTGATACAAATGGGAAAGGTGAAATATGATTTAAAGGCTTGAGGAGTATCAATGGATAAGTAAATGACAATGTGTATGTTTAGAAAAAGGAAAAGAAAATAACTTAATGATTTATACGTGTAGATTAAAATACGTGGAACATAATTAACCTGGATTGCGAACTGAGCAAATGAGACGAAGGGAATATAAGCAAGGTTTGAGGTTAGGGATTGTATGTTAGCGATAGAGGTATTCGTATGTATTTTATAACGATTTTGTAGTTATGACGCTAGTGATAGTATATTTAACTATTGAGATATGAAATGATATGAGACCATGAAATGCATTATGGTATATATATATATTGAGAAAATGGGATGAGGTAAGGAAATGGCATGACATGCATGTTTTTGATGTTTTCACAATTATGTGTTGATTTTGTAATTGAGAAATGATGATGGATAGGTTGCCTAGCTTTACATGTTTAGCATGGGACGACATGCTACATAAATGAACATGTTTTGAGTTTTTAAAAAAGAAAAATAGCCACCTATCAGATTTGAGATGTGATTGGTGTTGGAGCACTAGCTCACACCTGTTTTAATGATTTTGACTATGCTAGACTTCTACTCGCATACGTTTACATGTTCTGGATAAACTGTGCTGGAGCGTAGCTCACACATGGTTTTATGATGATGATTTTGTGCTGGAGTTTAGCTCGCACAAGCTTTTTATGTTTTCAAGATGATGATGATGTGCTGGAGCGTAGCTTGCTCATGACTTTTGAGATGATACAGTGCTAGAAGTAGTTGCTCGCACTGAGAGATACCGCACTGGAGCATTGCGATGACTGTGTGTCACACTGAGTCTGCTCGCCTGGTATATGAGACATTGTACAGGATGATGAGTCCATCGGAGTAGGGTGGATGGACTGGGTCCACAGTCATATGTTGAACTGTGTAGTTATCTGTTGGAATACTATGTACTGTGCTGGATGCACGTGAGTACGAGTATCGCGTAGATGACACATGGTGTACATTGTACCATGAGTATATGTGATATGATGAGGAAGATGATGATGATTATTGAGATGAGTCGGAGGGTAAGACTAACCCATCCCCTTCAGGCAAGTGATGCCCTGTGCACACCTGATCAGTGAGGCCTAGGATCATTGACTATGACCATATGTCATAGATATTAGTTTGTCAAGAATTCCATGCCTGTCTGAGAGATACGGGAATTAGAGAAAACTCAAAAAATAAGAGATTTGATGAAAAGAAAAGATTTTGAGAAAAACAAAGATATTGTGATTTGATAAATTGCGTTATTTAAATACTTGTGCTGTGGTAGCACTATTTTATGACATGTTTTTGAATGGAAGCATTCTATATTTGTTTTTATGAAAATGCTTATGAGAGGAGAATATTTAAATGCATTTTCTAGAGATATTTCCATTTAAAATGAAACATGGTTTGTTATTTCATTCATGAGTTATGTAGATAGTACAATATCTACCTGTTAGCATTTTTTTCTCACTGAGTTATGGTTTGTTCATCCCACTATTTTCCCCATCCAGATACTAAGAAGTAGGACAATACGGTGGTCTTCAGATCTGTTTTGTATTGGACAGCTCCTACCAGTTGCAAAGATATAAGAATTGTATACACAATAACATTTTGTATCTATTGTAATGTATCGTACAGTTAGGAATTGAAAATGTAAACAGTTTTATGGGGATGTTATATAAAGATAATTTATTATACGATCAATTTTGTATATCCACACACATACCTGGGACTGTGTGAGTTAAAGTTTTAAATGTTTCCACTATAAATGTATGGAATATAATTGTTGCGTCCGCTCACAGCCCAATCGTAAGTAGTATATGTATGGATGAAGGGCACCCGGATTCGGGGTGTGACAGCAAGGTTGGTCTGATGTGAGTTGATGTTTAGGACTAAGAAGACGTACATCCCTAAGTTACTGTGCGATACTTAGATACAAATGTGTATACGGAGCTGGTAGTGATTTATAAAGTTTGTTATAAATGCAGAAAAGTTAGCAGGCTTGTAAGATATGCCTGAGAGACACCACAAGAGGGGAGAGAGCTCGAGAGCTCAAAGGCGAAACGATAGGACTGAGAGGCATAGTAGATCTTCCTCTAGTCTGAGCCCCAATAACAGATAGAGGCTTTTGATCCTCGAATAGCCAGATTAGAGGAAGATATGCACACGATGATGACCATGATGGGTCAAATTATGGCTAGGTTTGAGGGTATACCTGGTACAGAGGGACAAGATGCAACAAATCTCCCAGCAGCTGCACCTGCAAAACCTGAACTTGAGAATGCTACACCTATACAACCTGAATCGGTTAGGCCATGAGATCCCCCTATGAGGTCAGTTCCTCCTTTAGTACCCTCATAACAGTGTGATGATGATTTGGGGTATGGTTATGATTGTGATATGGAGAGGTTGAGGCATTTTATGAACTTTAAGCCTCCTTCTTTTAGTGGGGTAAAGGATTCAGCAGTGGCTAAGGATGGGATAAGTCAGATGGAGAAGTTGTTTGGCTTCGTAGATGTTCGGCTATAGAAAGAGTAGCGCTTACAGCCTTTGTGTTGAGAGGTAAAGCAGAGTACTAGTGGAAGTCCACCAGACCTATGTTAATGACTAAGGGTACATGGATCATGTGGGATATGTTTTAAAGTGCTTTCAGATAGCAATACATCCCAGATATCGCTCGACATAGGTTACAGATGGAGTTTCTGAATTTGACTTAAGGGAATCGAATTGTTGATGAGTACGAGTCACGATTCACCTCATTAGGTCGGTATGATCCAGACTCTATCAAGAGTGAAGCCATCAGGGTCCGTAGATTTGTTGATAGATTAAGGCCTTCGATTAAAGCTAAATTGGCCCCGTTTGATGTTGCTACACATAGAAAGGCTGTACAACGAGCCCAGTTGTGTGAGCAGGACTATGACCTGCAAATTTCAGAGTTCAATTGGGGTAAGGACAAGGGTCCAAGGAAATTAGGAGTTAGTAAGAGTTTTAGGTTTGGATAGAGAGGCGCTGGTAAGCGTCGGAGAGACACAAATGATTCACAAAAGAAGACTGCTAGACCTTATGTACATCCCACTTTGACACCAACCAGGGGCATAGTGATTAGTGGACCTCGATCGACTACTGATCAGTGCAGAGTATGTGGCCGATATCATGGTGGTAGGCCCTATCATTTTCAGGGTACACAATGTTTCAGATGTGGTAGGCTTGGCCATTATCCAAGAGATTACCCAGAGATAGTTGAGGTAGCCCCACAGAAGGGCAAAGAGCCAGAGAAAGTTCCTACAGTTACACCTCCTACAAGGAAGAGAGCTACGACTGAAGAAAAAGGGAAACAAGTTGTGGGTCAAGGCAGGGTATATGCGATAGACCAGACATCAACAGATACCTCTTCTGAGGTAATAAAAGGTACAATTCTAATTTTCAATTTGGAAGCTATAGCCTTATTTGATTCTGGTGCTACGCATTCCTTTATATCACCTGCCAAGAGTTGTAAAACCCACATACTTGATTAAGACTTTATTAATAAGTACTCCAATGAGAGTTAGTCAATTAGCCGAACAAGTATACAAAGATTGTAAAGTGAGGGTAGGAGATAAGTGCATGACAGCTAATCTGATCTTGTTGAATATGTATGACTTTGATTTAATCTTGGGAATGGATTGGTTAGCTACCAATCATGCTGTCTTAGATGGTCACTCTAGGACTGTTACATTTTCCTTATTGGTTAGCTACTAATCATGCTGTCTTAGATTGTCACTCTAGGACTGTTACATTTTCCTTACCTGAGAAATCTGTTGTAAAATTTTAAGAGAAGTAATGAAATCCTGATTTTGTAACAAGTAGAGTACATTGGTATATAAATGACATAAATGTTGTTTTGAAGGTTTTATTGCTTATGTGGTGGACTTGAACAAAACACATCCTGATATGGATGACATTCCAGTGGTTAGGGAATTCCCTGATGTCTTTCTAAAAGACCTACCGGGATTGCCACCGGATAGAGAAATGGAATTTGGTATAGACTTGACACCTGAAACAGAGCCAATTTCCAAACCACCATACAGGATGGCTCCAGTTGAGCTAGAGCAATTAAGGAAGCAGTTGCAAGATATGCTAGATAAGGGGTTTATAAGATCGAGCATCTCACCATAGGGAGCCCCAGTATTGTTTGTGAAGAAGAGAGATGGGAGCCTTAGGTTGTGTATTGATTATCGGTTGTTGAACAAGGCTACCATCAAGAATAAGTATCCCTTGTCGTGCATCGATGATTTATTAGATCAACTTCAGGGAGCGTAGATCTTTTCAAGATAGATCAGAGGTCTGGGTATCATCAATTGAAGATTTGGAAGGAAGATGTACCCAAGATAGCTTTCTGCACCAGCTATGGTCATTATGAATTCCTTGTGATGCCTTTCGGGTTGACAAATGCACTAGCAACTTTTATGGCTCTAATTAATGAAGTGTTCAAGCCGTACCTGGATCAATTTGTGATAGTATTTATTGATGATATATTAGTTTATTCCAGATCAAAGAAAGATCATGAGTAGCACTTAAGGATTGTTTTGCAAACCCTTTAAGAGAAAAAGTTGTATGCCAAACTAGGTAAATGTGACTTTTGGCTAGAGCAGATTTCTTTTTTAGGCCATGTTGTATCGAAGGATAGGGTGTCAGTAGATCCATCTAAGATTGAGGCTATTGTTCAGTGGGAACAACCCAAGACAGTCACAGAAATCAAAAGCTTTCTGGGTTTGGCTAGTTACTACAGGAGATTTGTAGAGGGTTTCTCTAGACTGGCTGCTCCATTGACACGTCTTACGAGGAATAATGTCGAGTTTACGTGGGATGAAGAGTGTGAGAGGAGTTTTCAGGAACTTAAGCACAGATTAAACACCACAACAGTTCTTACCATCCCTAACAACTCAGGGAACTATTTTGTTTACATTGATGCTTTGCATCAAGGATTGGGATGTGTTTTGATGTAAAATGGAAAGGTAGTTGCATATGGATCAAGATAGCTGAAGGATTATGAGAAGAACTACCCCACTCACGATTTAGAGTTGGCAGCCGTGGTATTTGTATTGAAGATATGGGGCCACTACTTGTATGGTGAGAGATTTCAGATTTTTACAGATCACAAGAGTCTCAAGTACCTGTTCTCACAGAAGGAGTTAAACATGAGACAGAGAAGGTGGTTAAAACTCCTCAAAGACTATGATTGTGAGATTTTGTACCACCCGAGGAAGGCAAATGTGGTTACCGACGCGTTGAGTAGAAAAGTCTCGGGTTGGTATCATATATGATGGTTAGGGAGCATGAGTTATTGGAACAATTCACGAGCCTTAGTTTGATTGTGACCCCTCCTAAAATTGGCAGTCATGAGATTATAGCCAATTTGAGATTAGAACCGAAGTTGATTGAGAGAATCCGGCAAGCTCAGCAGAATGACCCATGGTGTATTGATATAATAAACCAAGTTCAGAAAGGAGATGGTACAAATTTTGTATTGAGTTCAAATGGGGTAATAAGGTTTAGAAATAGAATGTGTGTCCTAACGATACAAAGCTTAGGAAGTTGATTTTATCAGAGGCTCACTCATCAAGATACACAATACACCCGGGGAGCAGTAAAGTGTATCAAATCTTTGAAAAATATACTGGTGGTCTGGGATGAAAAGAGACATAGCTGAGTATGTTGCTAGATGTCTCATCTGTCAGCAAGTTAAGGTAGAGCATCAGAAACCTGGAGGATTATTGCAACCTCTACCAATACCAATATGGAAGTGGGAGCATGTCACCATGAATTTTGTGATGGGGTTACCAAGAACCCGTAAGAACCACGATGCTATCTGGGTGATAGTGGATAGGTTGACGAAATCGGCACACTTTTTAGCTATGAGATCTACAGATACTTTGAGTGCACTGGCAAACTTGTATGTACGAGAAATTATGAGATTCCATGGAGTCCCAGTGAGTATTGTTTTTGATAGGGATGCCCGCTTCACTTCCCACTTTTAGGAACATTTTCAGGAAGCGATGAAGACCCAATTGAGCTTTAGCGCCGCTTTTCATCCTCAGACAGATGGTCAATCAGAGAGGACTATACAGACTTTGGAGGATATGTTGAGAGCATGTGTGCTGGATTTTAGAGGCTCATGGGATGCTCACTTGCCATTGATTGAGTTCACCTAGAATAACAGCTATCACACAAGTATTGGTATGGCCTCTTATGATGCGCTATATGGTCGTAGGTGCCGATCACCTATTGGTTGGGATGAAGTTGGTGACAGACAATTTCTCGCTCTCGATTTAGTTAGACAAGCCTCAGAGGATGTTCGGATAATATGTGAGAGGTTGCGAATGGCTTAAAGTCGACAGAAGAGCTATGCTGACAGGAGACGGAGACCACTTGAGTTTGATGTGGGTGAGTCCATATTTTTGAAATTATCTCCTTCTAAGGGAATAACGAGGTTCAGGAAGAAAGGAAAACTAAGTCCTCATTACATCGGTCTCTTTGAGATTTTGGATAGAGTGGGAGACAGAGCGTATAGGCTAGCCTTACCACCTGAGCTAGCAGAAGTTCACAATGTCTTTCATGCTTCCATGCTCAGAAAGTATCATCCGGATCCAGCACATGTAATTAGCTATATATAGAGAAATCGATTCGGATATTGGACAGAAAAGAGAAGGTGTTACGGAACAAAATGATTTCATTGGTTAAAGTCTTGTGGCAGCATCATACATCAGAGGAAACCACTTGGGAGTTAGAGTATCTGATGAAGGAGAAGTACCCCCAACTTTTTGAGGAATAGACTTGGTTCAATTTGGAGGACCAAATTCTTTAAGGAGGGGAGAAATGTAATGCCCGTAATTTCACATGTATTTATTTTTATGAAGATATAATGTATATGTACATTTGTTACAAGTGTATGAGTGATAAAAAGGATATAAGGATTATGAGTTCTATGAAACATCCATGATTTCAAGTTGCATGCACAAGTTTTAATACCTATGAACTATATGGAATGAATGCCATTGTATGTAAATTGTGCACGAATTGTAAATTTAGGTATGAAGCAAATGTGGATAAGTGATAATTCTATTAAAATAGAATTATTTGTGCTTAATTTCTTAATTAATTATTTTAATCCCCATATTATTTTATTAATTATCCCCTTAATTTAATTAAAATTCTCTTGTGTGCAGGTAAATTAAATCCGGATGAATTTCAGTCATTTCAGTAGAAAATGGGCTAAAAATGGGCTAAAAGAGACTAGACCACTACCATTTCGCAGTCTGAGTCACCATTCGTTGTAGAGACGTGTGATATCGGGTGTTCATATTTTATTCGCCTCGAAAATATAAGATCGACGGATACCGTGCCCACCTTTTGGAAGACACACACCGGGCTACATCGCACATCCAAGTGGACAAAAAGACAAGTGACATGGAAATATCTTCTCTGAAGTGAATGGAATGAAGACAAGTGGTCAAACAAAGCCAACTCATTTAGGAGTTAAAATTACAATTGTACCCCTAAGTTTGTGTATAAATAGAACATGATGAGCAATTGAAAAATTGAGGTAATTTTAGGGTAAAGTAGTTTAGTTTTTTAGGTTAAAGTTTTTACGGTTATTTTCTTTCTAGTTTTCTTTAAGTTTTTTCGATTAGCTTTGTTAGCCACCATTTATTCCATTTTCCATAGCTATTGTTCATGGTATATTTAAGATGATTTTATTGCAACAGTTTTCAAGTCACTTCTTTTCCAATCTCGGTTCCACCGATGTTATTTCATGATAGCTTTTATGTTGAAATCGATTGCTAAATGTTTTCAATTCCATCTCTTGCATATTTATTCTATCTATATTTTACATTACTTAGTTATTTTTCTTAATGCATCAGTCGATTATTGGGAATCTTGTAGCTTTCTCTGCTGCTTGGACATTACCGATTGATGGTATTCTTTCAGGTTGCTTCATTCTTGCCATCTATAGTGCTGCCAGCGGTACGGGATAGAACCGAGAGCAGGACTTGGATAGTGGCCTGGAGCAGTACCTAGTTGCAGAGCCAATGAAACGTGCGGTATGTCAATAGCAGCACCTGAACAGCAGCCTTGAGTAACGCCTGGAGACAGCACGAACCAGCAGTGGACATACCTGGAAATGAAAATGGAGCATGAATAGTATAGTCGGGACCACGAGCTAGATAGACATGTTGTTAAAGCCACGCTTGGCTGCTCATTCCCCTTGCAAATTTAATATTTCATGTTTTTTTTTTTATATTAATTAGTTTAATTGTTTTGATCCTTTATTAGTTGTTAGTTTAGGTAATTTGATCAATTAAAATGGTAGGTTAGTTTTAATGTCTTTGCTTATTAATTTAATTTTTAGTTTTAATTTATGTTAATAGTTAATTTTATATAATAGGATTTAGGACTTAATTTTAGTATAGAATTTAATGAGGTGCATTTAGAATTAATTTAGATTAAATTTGTTTCATGCATTTTTAATTTAGTCTTCATTTTAAATTTAATCCAAAAATATTAAGTTGTCATGCATTATTTATCTTTTCTATTAAGTTAGTAATTAGTTAGAGTTAAATTTAATTTAGGATCATTTTAGAGGTAATTAGTTTCTTAATTAGATTTAAGAATTTCTTTAGGTTAATAGAATTTTATTAGACTTTAGGTTAGTTTAATATGCATTTTTATTAATTAGTTTAATTACAAGCATATTTTATTCTAGGATGGTTTAATTTTAGTTTAATTAATTTGTTCCTTTATTTTCTTATTTGTAATTTAGTTTATTTGCATTAATTAATTTTAACTGTTTTAATTATCTTTTGCAAGTATTTGCTTCTAGTTGCTTTGAGCTCTGTAAGTAATTTTAGCTCTGTTTGATTTCTTTATTTTATAGTTTTTCTTATTTTCAGTACTTGTTAATTTTAGACTTAGTAGATCACCCACTGATAAATTCATAAATTGCTAGGATATACTTAGGGTAAGATTAACCGTTACTTAACGTGACACCCCGGAAGCGTGAAAAACAGGGCAAATTTAAAATTTATTTACATCATTTCACGATTCTAGGTGCATTCATGTGCAGTGTGGTACGAACTAAACGTATTATTCGCAAGTGCACGGGTCGTACAAGTAATAATGAGATTTGAGTCCCAAGTTATTGTCCCACATAGAAATTGATTAGCCTAATTAGCTACCAGTTAATCTTACCCTAAGTATATCCTAGCAAATTATGAAGTTTAATGTGGGTGGTCTACCAAGTCTTAAAATTAAAAGTACTGAAAATAATAACAATTATAAACTAAAGAGAATAAAACCGAGCTAAAAATTACTTATAGTGCTCCAAGCAATTAACAGAAAAAACCTACAAAAATAATTAAAACAGTTAAAATTCATCAACGCAATTAAAAATGCAAATATAAAATAAAGAAACAAAATTAATTAAACTAAAATTAAACTATCCTAGAATAAAAAAATGCATGTAATTAAACTAATAAAAATTGCAAATTAAACTAACCTAAAATCCAATAAAAATGAAGATTAAATTAAAAATGCATGAAACACATTTAATCTAAATTAATTCTAAATGCAACATATAAACTCTACACTAACATTAAGTCTTAAATACTATTATATATGATGTTGCCTACCTGACAGCAACAAGAATATACCTTTCACGTAGTCTGATTGCACTAACGACAAAAAGGGTGACGTCGATGCAATTTTTTCCACGTGTTCTTCGTATATCCTGCAAAAACAACAGGAATCAGAGGGGGCAAGGATTTGTCCCTGCACGCACACTCCGATGATTAAGTAAGTAATCGGAGTTGTGAATGTATGAAGAAGAGAATGTATTGCTTAAATCAGAGAGTTTAAGGCTTTTCCCTTCTTTTTGGTTCTTTTGTTTCGGATCTGGCCCCCCCGGTTTCTGAGAGTTCACCTGATATTTATAGGTTTCTGCAGGTCGGTTCGAGCTGAGGCCCAGGCGCGTGTCTGGATCGCGACAGAGTCATAGAGCACTCTGTCGCGCCACGAGTTCAAGCAGCTAGCGGGGGAGTCGGCAGGCGGCAGAGTGCTCATGGACCTCTGCCGCAGACAATGCGAAAGACCTCTGCTGCAGGTGTGCGGGAGACCTCTACTGTAGGCTGTGCGGGAGACCTCTACAGTGGGGGCAATGCGGAAGACCTCTACCGCAGGCTGTGCGGGAGACCTCTAACGCAGGCTGTGTGGGAGACCTTTGTCGAGAGGGCAATGCGGGAGACCTATGTCGCAATAGAGGCGATGGAGTCTGTCGGGCCTACCCTGCGGCACTCATCCCAGGCGACAGAGTGCCTATCGCCCTGAACACTCTGTCGTTCAACAAGCAACTGTGTCGCATAGCAATTCTGTCGCGAAATCTGCCATGTGGCTCGTTCTTGGTTTGAAACGTGGCAGGCGGATAGTTGCACACGTGGATTCTGGTGACACGACCACCATCAATTGCTCCCCACTCTTTGGTAGGAATCTTTCCTGCGAAAGAGTATCTGGGTCTAGACTTTTCTCGGGTCGGGTCGGATCTCTGCCCGTGTGTCGACGCAGGCGAGTCGCTATATATATTGGGCCCCTGCTGTCCTTGTCGCTATTGAGTTCTCCCGCAAAAAGACACTCAGTCGCGATTTTCTCTGGACACTCTCTCGCAACTCTGCCGCAACTCCACCGTACTCTGCTGCAACTCTGTCGCGTACACATCACTGTGTCGTAACACTGTCGCAGCTTCTTCATACTCTGTCGCCAGTTCCTCATTTTCTTCATTTTAGGTAATTTCATAGTCCGTAGTCCCACTCTTTTGATTTACGGACTCCTAAAATGGCTAGCCATGGTGTAGGAAAACAAATTGATCTAGGCGTTAAGTCGACTTTAAAGGAAGCCGACGTCCAAGACCTAGAATCCCGATTTCCTTTACCCGAGGGATACTCTTATAGGCTCCCAACCCCTTAGGAGAGCGACATACGTCGTGTGTCCGACGGGGCTGTCGTTTTTAGGGCAGCTTTGGAGTTAGGACTCCGCTTCCCATTGTCTGACTTCGGGGCTTCCTTCCTTAGGACGCACAGGGTATCCCCGGGACAACTGCATCCTCATGCATGGATGCAATTGGTAGCATTCACCGTGCACTGCCATTTAAGGGGCGTCCCTCCGTCCCTTCCTCTTTTAGAAGTATTCTTTAGGCTTCGAGGGAGCCCCGGCTTAGTGCCTTACTCGCTTCAGCGGGTGTACCAGCCCGATTTTGAGAACCGATTATTCGAGAAATCGGCTAACAAGCTTCATGGTTTCGAGACAGAATGGCTAGTCGTGGAAGTACCCGAGGGCCTGGATTTCCCCACTCGTTGGGAGAATAGGCGTGAAATCCCCAAGGGTCTCCGGGTTGCCACACTTAGGGAGCAGTTGTCTTCTGACATCAACAAACTGTTAGTCCCTCATCCCCTTAGCCTCGACACCCTTATATCAAATGAAAATTTGATATTAGCTGGCTGGGGTGTGGGTCCGGTCCCTGTTGCCGGACCCTCTGTTCCTTTGTCAGATCCTCTGCCTTCGGTTTCCCCCGAGTTAAATCCTGAAGCACCTAGGCCACAAGAGGATATAGGGAGCACCAACGTAGAATCAAGTTCTGGCAGCGAACCCTTAGCCGATCTGACTGGTTGGGAAGGGTTCGGCTCCACTTTCATGGTGCTCCCGGATGACGACACGATAAATATCGAGTCCCTTCAGGAGCATTTTGACTCTCCTGAAGGTAACCTTTCATTGTTTCCTGTTGCTTATCGTTTCTGATCAATTTTTGACCATTGATGTATTTTCTTTCTTTTTTGCAGATATGAGTCATTTCCGACGATCGTTGGGTCACCAGGTCTCTGAGGCTGGTCCTTCCAGCGCTCCTACCAGGAAGAGGCGTCGTTTGGCCGACGATGTCCCAAGTGAGGCACCGGTCCCCTTTCAGCCACCTCGTACTCGGACCCCTCCTATTTCTAGGCAGGCGATGCCTCCCCCTCCTTCGGAGCAGAGGGATCTCTCTCGGGATAGGGGGAGAGTTGCCTCATCTTCACGGGGGGCTTCCGGGTCATCAGGGCGATCACGCTCTGAGGAGCATGTGGAATGCAATATCATTCCGTCGCAGCGGAAGAATCGAAGGCGCTTGTACATCGAAGGTTCGATGGGAAGCAGGCCAATACTGCCGAGGATAGGCCCTGGTGACGAGAGGTCCTACCCCGTGGACGGGGGGTTTATTATGAGAGGGGCCGAATTTCGAGTTTACCCCGGGGTCCGCGACAACGATACTTTAGACATTCCCAGGGTGGCTTCCCGAATTAGTTGGTCTTCCATCCTTCCCTGGGACGAGGCGAGGATATTCCGAAATTACCCGGAGGGGGAGGACTTAGCCGACATGGAGGCATTGAGGGTAAGTTTCATACTCCTCTTCGTTTGACTCCTTTTGCCACATTCTTTGAATCTAACTTTTTACATTTCTTTGCAGCTGGCTCAACGAACTGTGGCCAACAATGCCCAGCACCGGGCTTATCGGGAGCGAGCCGATAGGGAAATCCGGGAGTTAAAGGACCAAGTTATGGAGTTACAGAACACCGTCAACAACTTGTCCAAACTTCCGGATTTAGTTCGCAGCTTGGAGGAGCAGCTCGCTAAGGTTCATCAAGACCTTAATCACGCCAAGGGGGATCTCACTGTAGAGACGGCCCGGTCCGGCAAATTCCACGAGGATCTTCAGGAGGCCCATGCCGAGCTGGATCGTATGCAGTCCAGCTACGGGTCCTTACTCACTCGGAATCAGGAGCTTGAGCAACGCGTTGCCGATTTAGAAGGTCAGGCTGCTCCTATTCTGACCCAGGTAGAGATCGACAGCATACGGGCCGAGGCCGTGAAGGAGTACCGTCTCTCCAAGGATTGCTTAAGGCGGAAGGAAGATTTCTCCAACCCTTATGTGAAGTACGGGTTCTACCTGGCCCGATCTTGGTTAGAAGCACATAGGGAAGGAGAGGAATTTCTCGAGCTCCAGTACACCAACGAGGCGATGCTATTTGAGGCCCCCGACTGGACTAAATATGAGCCTGAAGCCGAACCTGTAGACGAGTTATTCAAGAGGACCGCCCAAGATGACCTCGCCAACTTCATTGGTCCTTGGGAGCCCATGGATTTGGACGGTGCTCCCGAGCCTATCGAGGCTCTTATTGATTTAGACGGCGAGGAGGGTCAGCAGTCCTTGGGAAGTGACGGTCCGTCTGCAGCTGATCCCCAGTTTCCTCCCGAAGAGTAGATAGCTATTTTTGCTTTTTGTATTTATTTTCAAGTACTTTGTTGTTTTTTATTTTAACTTTGTACTTTTGTTGAATGTAATCGTAAAGATCTGTTAAAGATCTGTTTGTAATGACTTTTTAATGAAATGAAATTGAGATTTTTGTTCATGCTTTGTATTGCACTACTTCTCTATTTATCATTTGTCATTCTTTGTCTGTTTGTTTATTTTGCTTGTATATATTCGCTTTGAATGTATTCGTGTATGCTCCCCAATTCTTGATAGAAAGGTATACTTTCAGAAAGAATTTTTTGTGCGAACATATAGTTGTTTAAGGCTTGATTACTGTGACGTGTATGCGTCTTTAGTTTTTATAGCCTTGATATTTTTATCGCCTGGCCACAGTGACGCATAGCGCCTCAGGCTCTTACGGCTTGGTTAATTGCACACGCCTGGCCATAGTGACGCATAGCGCCTCAGGCTCTTACGACTTGGTTGATGGTATACGCCTGGCCACAGTGATGCATAGCGCCTCAGGCTCTTACGGCTCGTCTGAACTACGCCTGGCCACAGTGACGCATAGCGCCTCAGGCTCTTACGGCTCATCTGAACTACGCCTGGCCACAGTGACGCATAGCGCCTCAGGCTCTTACGGCTCGTCTGAACTACGCCTGGCCATAGTGACGCATAGCACCTCAGGCTCTTACGGCTCGTCTGAACTACGCCTGGCCACAGTGATGCATAGTGCCTCAGGCTCTTACGGCTCGGTTGAACTACGCCTGGCCACAGTGACGCATAGCGCCTTAGGCTCTTACGGATCGTCTGAACTACGCCTGGCCACAGTGACGCATAGCGCCTTAGGCTCTTACGGCTTGGTTGATTGTATACGTCTGGCCACAGTGACGCATAGCGCCTCAGGCTCTTACGGCTCTTCTGAATACACGCATGGCCGCAGTGACGCATAGCGCCTCAGGCTCTTACGGCTCTTCTGAATACACGCCTGGCCACAGTGACGCATAGCGCCTCAGGCTCTTACGGCTCTTCTGAATACACGCCTGGCCACAGTGACGCATAGCGCCTCAGGCTCTTACGGCTCTTCTGAATACCTGTCACAAGATTTAGATGCATAGAAGTTGCAGATGTATAATAAAATGACATTCTGCGTGATGATTTGATGACAATATCTTGTGATGGTATAAACAAATGATAATACTGTTTGGGAAAGAAAATATAGCGATTAATTCAAATACAGCTTTAGGTGATTTGAATTCCATGTTTTCCCTATCTTCTTCCCTTGTAGAGTTTCCAGAACACAGGTGTTAGGTCCAATCTTGTATCTGATTCTGTATGGACCTTCCCAATTGGCTCTGAATTTCCCATCCTCCTTCAGGGCATTCGTGATCTGCGACTTTCTAAGCACTAGATCTCCCTCAGACATTGGCCTATCTCTCACTCGACTATTATAGTAGTTGGCCACCCTTTGATGATAGGATGCCAATCGAATAGCCGCGGTTTCTCTATGTTCGTCAAGTAGGTCCAAGCCTTCCCTTAGAGCTTGTGAATTTTTTTCCTCTACTAAGGGTATCACTCTTGGTGATAACGCTCCAATTTCCATGGGGATCAGTGCTTCTGAGCCGTATACAAGGCTGAATGGCGTTTCTTTAGTCGACACACGACTGGTGGTACGATATGCCCATAAAACACTAGGCAATTCGTCCACCCATGCCCCTTTTGCTTTGTCTAGCCTGGTCTTTCAGCCCATGAAGGATAGTTCGATTACTGACTTTGGCCTGTCCATTAGCTTGAGGATATGACACTGAGGAGATCCTTAGCTGAATGTTGAGGCTCTTACAAAATTCACGGAAGGCGTTGCAATCAAATTGCTTTCCATGGTCGGCATTTAAGATGCGAGGAATTTCGAATCGACAGATAATGTCTTTCCACACCATTACCTCCACTTTCTTTTCCGTGATTGTGGCTAAAGGCTCTGCTTCAATCCACTTTGTAAAGTAATCGGTAGCCACTAATAGGAACTTTCTTTGACCCGTGGCCAATGGGAAAGGTCCAAGAATGTCCAATCCCCATTGTGCAAAAGGAATTAGCTGTACTGTACCTTGAGAGGGAGTCACTGGGGCTGTTGTGATAGGCGCAAACCTCTGGCATTTGTCACACCTGCGGGTTTGGTCCATCGCATCTTTCTTCAACGTTGGCCAGTAGAATCCCGATCGCAGTACTTTAGCAGCAAGAGCTCTCGCTCCCAAGTGTTCGCCGTAAATTCCTTTATGCACTTCGGTTAAAGCGTAGCTTGCTTGTTCCGGTCCCAGACATTTCAATAAGGGTGACGAATATCCCCTTTTGTACAGTTCTCCATTGATGAGTGTGAACTTCGCCCCTTGTATTTTTAAGTGACGAGCCTCGTCCTTATCTTGGGGGAGTGTTCCTTCGGTGAGATACTGTTTGTATGGGGATCTCCAATTGTCTCCCACTTGAATGTCACACACTTCGACCTCTTCAATACTAGGTCGTTCGAGCCTTTCCACCTTCACTGTCCTTCCTCGTGTTTCGGTGGAAGAGGCTAAGTTAGACAATGCATCAGCATGTGTGTTTTCGGACCGGTTGATTTGTATCAGCTGAAAGCTTTTGAAAGTCTGGGCTAGAAGTTGGACTTTCTTCAAGTAAGGGACCAGCATCGGTTCCCGTACCTCGTACTCTCCACTGAATTGGTTCACCACCAATTGAGAATCACTGTGTGCTATCAAGTGGTGAACCTGTAGCTTCTTCGCTAACATCATCCCTGCTATCAGAGCTTCATACTCCGCTATGTTGTTCGAACTGGGGAATCCGAACCGTAGGGAGTATTCAAGGGATTTTCCTTCGGGTGATACCAGGACTACACCTGCTCTGCTTCCGTTGGCACTTGATGCCCCGTCGACATGCAGCAACCATGGGTGAGCCTCCCCTTCACTGCTGTCGCTTGGGATAGTGCATTCTACGATGAAGTCGGCCAGAGCTTGACCTTTGATAGCCTGCCTGGTTGGAATGTGATTTCGTATCCCCCAAGCTCCACTGCCCATTTCACTAACCTTCCTGAGTGTTCAGGTTTCTGAAGGATCTGTCTTAACGGTTGATCTGTCAAGACGGTGATAGGGTGTGCTTGGAAATACGGGCGCAACTTTTGCGAGGCCATCAAAAGGGCTAATGCTAGCTTTTCGACCAGTGGATAGTGGGTCTCTGGATCCAATAACACTTTACTCACGTAGATGGGACGGTGCACCATTTCATCTTTCTTCAGTAGCACCGTACTGACGGCGAAATCATCGACTCCCAAATACATATAGAGTTGTTCTCCTTCCAGGGGCCTTGTTAATAAAGGCAACTGTTTCAAGTATTCCTTGAGGTCTTCAAAGGCTTTTTGATAATCTTCCGTCCATTCGAAGTTCTTTCCCCCTTGTAGAGTTTTGAAGAACGGCAGGCTCCTTTCTGCTGATTTTGACAAGAAGCGATTCAGAGCTGCTATACTGCCTGTCAATCTCTGGACCTCTCTTATGGTGGTTGGGGGTTTCATGTCAATGACTGCTTGTACCTTCTCAGGATTTGCCTCAATGCCCCTGTTAGTGATCATGAAGCCTAAGAACTTCCCTGATCTTACCCCGAATGAGCACTTTTCAGGGTTTAGCTTCATGTTGAATCTCCTCAACACTTCGAATACCCTGGACATTTGATCAGTATGAGACTCTCCTACGCGGCTCTTGATTATCATATCGTCCACGTAGGCTTCCATAGTATTTCCCAGAAGATCTTTGAACACTTTGCTCACCATTCGTTGATAGGTGGCTCCCGCGTTCTTTAGACCGAACGGCATTACCCGATAGCAATAGGTTCCATCGTCGGTTATAAAGGAAGTCTTTTCTTCGTCTTCTGGGTGAAGCATGATTTGGTGATACCCGGAGAATGCATCCAAGAAACTGAGGAATTCGTAGCCGAATGTTTCGTCTACTAGTCTGTCTATCCGAGGTAGGGGGTATGAATCTTTAGGGCAGGCTTTGTTCAGGTCGGTGAAATCCACACACATTCGCCACTTCCCGCTAGATTTCTTTACCATCACTACGTTGGCCAACCACTCAGGGTAGTATACCTCTCGGATGAATCCGACGCCCAAGAGTTTACTCACTTCTTCAGTGATTGCTTTTTGTCGTTCCGGGGCGAAACTCCTCTTCTTCTGTTTGACAGGTCTATGCCCGGGTATGACATTAAGCTCATAGCAGATCACTTCGGGACTGATTTCGGGCATGTCCGTAGGACTCCAGGCGAAGACAACCGAGTTTCTTCTCAGGCACTCGACTATCTCATTCTTTAGTTGTTCGCCCAGTTGAGTCCCTATGAATGCCTTTTTTCCCTCATCCCCTTCTGTTAGTTCAATGGCCTCGGTTTCCTCTACAGGCTGAGGCTTGGGCGGATCGTCGATACATAAGGTTTCTTTCCTCTGTGCTACCTTGTTGGCGGTGGAAGCGAGATAACAAGTACGGGCACTCCTTTGGTTTCCTCGTACTTGCCCGACTCCGTTGGGAGTGGGGAACTTCATTAATAGATAGCAAGAGGATATCACCGCCCTCATGTCGTTCAGCACAAGTCTGCCCAAAATCATGTTGTAGGCAGCGGAGGTTGACTTGACCACCATGAACAACACTTGCCGGGTCACGTTCTTCGGGTGCTCTCCGAGAGTCACAGGCAACTCTATGGACCCGGCAACCTTCACTCGTTCGCCCGTGAATCCGTATAGTGGCGTCATAACGGGCTTTAGCCTATCTTCGGATATGCTCATTTTTTCGAAGCAGTTCCAATAGATTAGGTTTACTGAGCTCCCGTTATCGACCAGAACCCTGCTCACCGGGTGTTTGGCCACTACAGTGGATATCACCATGGGGTTGTCATGGGGCATGACAATATCACCTTTGTCAGTCGGAGTGAACATGATGGGTTCTTCATCCGCCTGTTCTTCCATCACAACGTTAACCTGATACGCTTGCCTAGCGTAACTTTTGCGGGAAGTAGAGGAGCTTCCCGCCATTGATTCCCCGCCTGCAATAACATTTATTGCGGGGGCTGTAGGTTCGTTGTTTGGTGGATTGGCTCGGGGGATGGGCCTGATTACTTCATTTCTGGGCCTATTCCTTCTGTTAACATCATTTGGCCCAGTCCACGGGCGATCATTCCTTTAGTCACGCAGAGGATAACGGGGTCTCTCGCTTCTCCACAGGAAGCGGTTGATCTTCCCCTCTCTGGCCAGTCTTTCCAACTGGTCCATTAAATCTCTGCACCTCTCTGTTGTGTGACCGTGAGCACAATGGAATTCACAGTAGGCTTCGGAGTTTCGTCCTACATCTCCAATTTTCTTCTTGGGGAATTCCAATAATCCTGCCCCTTCGATAGCTGCCAGTATCGTAGTACGAGGCTCGTTCAGCCTGGTATAGCCTTCATACCTGAGCCTAGGGGCTTTGTCTACTCTCACGGGTCTTGGGGAGCTTCTCTCGAGTGCATCTCTCTCTCTCTTCTTTCCTTCCTTTGCCTCACTGGGCTGTATCATTTTCATCACTTCTTCTTGAGCTACATACTTGTTAGCCCTGGCAAAGAGGTCAGAAATTGTCATCGGTTGATCGAGAGAGAGGGATTCTTGTAGCTTTTCGGAGCTCGTCCCTTGCAGCATTGCAGCCAAGGCTACACCTACCAGTAGATCTTCCACTTCCAAGGTTGCATCTCGGAAGCGGTCTACAAAGCTTTTCAAGGGTTCTTTATTCCCTTGTTTAAGCGTGAGTAGGTAGGTAGCATCTTTCTTCCTCTGGCTGTGGATCATGAAAACTTTGAGGAATTCATTTCTCAACTCGTCAAAAGAGGAGATTGAACCTTCGCTCAACCCGTTGAACCACTTTAGAGCGTGCCCGGACAATGTGAGGGAAAAAGCCCTGCACATAATTTCGTCCTCCCACCCATGTAGCAGCATGAGGGACTCGTAACTCTGTATGTGGTCATAGGGGTCTGCTTTGCCGGTGTAAGTGGCCATGGAAGGCATTTTGAACTTCTTTGGCAAAGGTTTGTTCATGATCTCCAGGCTGAATGGGATCCTCCTCCTTTGGCCGTCATCTGGAGACACCAGTTTTTTCTTCTCGAGGATCCTTTGGACGACCTTCTCCACGTCCTCCGACCCTCGAGCTGAGCATGGCCTTGTCCCTTCACGTCGATGCAATTTGTTTCACGTGTTCTTCGTATATCCTGCATAAACAACAGGAATCAGAGGGGGCAGGGATTTGTCCCTGCACGCGCACTCCGATGATTAAGTAAGTAATCGAAGTTGTGAATGTATGAAGAAGAGAATGTATTGCTTAAATCAGAGAGTTTAAGGCTTTTCCCTTCTTTTTGGTTCTTTTGTTTCGGATCTGGCCCCCCCGGTTTCTGAGAGTTCACCTGATATTTATAGGTTTCTGCAGGTCGGTTCGAGCTGAGGCCCAGGCGCGTGTCTGGGCCGCGACAGAGTCATAGAGCACTCTGTCGCGCCTCGAGTTCAAGCAGCTAGCGGGGGAGTCGGCAGGCGGCAGAGTGCTCATGGACCTCTGTCGTAGACTATGAGAAAGACCTCTGCTGCAGGTGTGCGGGAGACCTCTACCGCAGGCTGTGCGGGAGACCTCTACAGTGGGGGCAATGCGGAAGACCTCTACCGCAGGCTGTGCGGGAGACCTCTAACGCAGGCTGTACGGGAGACCTTTGTCGCGAGGGCAATGCAGGAGACCTATGTCGCAATAGAGGCGATGGAGTCTGTCGGGCCTACTGTGCGGCACTCATCCCACGCGACAGAGTGCCTATCGCCCCGAACACTCTGTCGTTCAACAAGCAACTGTGTCGCATAGCAATTCTGTCGCGAAATCTGCCACGTGGCTCGTTCTTGGTTTGAAACATGGCAGGCGGATAGTTGCACACGTGGATTCTGGTGACACGACCACCATCAATATAAAATCAACTATTATCAAAATTAAAACTGATAATTCTATTTTTAATAGAATTATTTGTGCTTAAATTCCTAATTATTTATTTAATCCCCATATTATTTTATTAATAATCCCCTGTATTTAATTAAAATTTTTTAATGTGCAGATAAATTAAATCCAGATGAAACTCAGTCGTTTCAGTCGAAATTGGGCTAAAAACAAGCTAAAGGAGATTGGACCACTTCAAATTTTGCAGACCGAGTCACCAGTCGTCTAGACACGTGTGATGCCAGGTGTCCATATTTTATTTGCTCCGAAACGATAAGATCAACAGACACCGAGCGAATATTCTGGAAGGCACACGCCGGGCCACATCACACAGCCAACTGGATAAACCGACAAGTGACGTGGAAATATTTATTCTGCAGCAAATCAATTGAAGACAATTGGCCAAATAATGCCAACTCATCTAGGATGAAAAATTACCATTGTACCCCTATGTTTGTGTATAAATAGAACATGATGGCAATTGAAAATGTATGTAGGTTAGGGTAGACTAGCTTTTAGATTAATTTTAAAAGTTTTCCTTAGAATTTTCGCTTAGTTTTTTTTACAAGTTGTTTACTGTCATTCCATTTTCTTTATATCCTTCATTAGTCTTGGATTTATTTTTCAATGAAAATCAATTTCATTTCAAGTTCTCGGTTTGATAAAAATCAATTCTTGTATTGTGAAGTTCTATTTTCACAGCTTCTTGTCTAGTTGATTTGTTCTCGGTTTCATACTTTGTTTATGTTTTTAGTTGAAGCAATCTTTATTTTTTTTTAGCTCTCGGTGTGAGCTCCCTTGATGCATTCGGGTAACACCTTCTTCCTTTGTTCATGCCTTTTGGTTTTGATGCTTTGATGTGGGTTGATGCTTAGCATTTATTCTCATCAATGGCAATATGGAACCTTGGTTAGAGAAAGGAATGAAGCAATCCGAGCTACTGGTTTCACGTTACTTTGCTATTCAATTATTTATAATCTCATTTTAATGTTCTGTTGTTAAATATTGCTTCTTCCTATTCGGTTTATTGCTGGTATCCTTGAAAGGTTTGGTTTTTGCTTCATTGATTGAACTACGCACATGCTGCCCTTTTACTGCATATTAATGCTAACCTCTGTCATTTTCTACTGAATATATTTATGCCTCTCGATTTTGTATTTATTCATCACTGCACTTCCTGTCTTTCTTTTATTTAGTTAAGTATTTCCACCTTACTTTTTGTTACCTACTGTCACCATTCATTGTAAAACATAGAATGAGTTCACCATGGTAGCAAATTGGTGATAAACTTCCACTCTGTTCAGCTCTGTTTTCATTTATTCGTACTGTTCATGTTCAGTCTACACTTTCATTTTGCACTAACCAAGTATTTGATAACTATAGATGTTCGTTGGTGTCATTTTTCACCATCACCGAGCTGCTGTGAAGGACGTTGTGCACACAATGGCAGGTTGCAGCGAGAGTAGTTATGGGTGCAGAATTTGTGTGACACAGTTCGGCTCCAGCCCTTGTTTCCGTTAGCTGCTGTTTGTTACCAGACTGATGTCACGACCCAAACTACCCAAAAATCAAAGTAAATTTTTCGCGTTTTGTTATTTTCTTTCATGCTTACCTATCCTCTGATCGTGACCACACTCCACTAACAAATTGGGTTGTGCGTCAATGCCAGTCCCACCATTTATTTACCATATAACTTAATTCTTTCTCAGTCATTTATAAGTATTTACAATATTTATACATCCCCTAGAGTCACTTACAAACATGTTACTATGCTATGCTTATTTAGATACAATATGTACAAGTGTATATACCTTAAGTGATGGGCAGCAGCGGATATCCGGAATGCAGTACTGAGTCGCCTCAACGTCTACTGGAGATTATCTGTGGGAGAAAATGAAAGGGGTGAGCACATCAAGCTCAGTAAGGCAATCCTACGAACAAGTAGGTAACCATACTACCTACATGAACGTGGTGCCATGCATAAACCACCCTTTCTCCACACATTTTAAAACAGATGATATGAGTTATGATGTTATGTAAATCCATTCGCATGGCAAAATTCAACATGCAATTCTTTCAAATCATTTCTTTCTCATTTAAAAATTTCACAATAAAGTCAGGACTCAACCCCTCCTTCGGGTGATCTTGACTCACACAAAACCGTGAAAATCAGTTTATATCACACATGGGTTTAAAAGCATGGAAATAGCATCATGCAAATTTAGTTTAAAACCCAGTTTCAATCATCGTCAAGATCATCAACATGCGAGACTAGGCAACGTCTGTATATCGGCAATAACTGATGAACCCCAAGGGTAATACCGCAAGTGCACGGATCGTACAAGTAATAATGGGATTTTGAGTTCCGAGTTATCGTCCCACAGAGAAGTTGACTAGCCTAATTAAGTACCGATTAATCTTACCCTAAGTATATTCTAGCAAATTATGAAATTAAAGTGGGTGATCTACTAATCTACAATTGAAAATACCGAAAGCAATAAAATAATAAAATTATAAAATAAAGAAAATAAAACCGAGCTCAAAGTACTTACAATACTCCAAGCAATTGAAAACAACAAACCTACAAAACAAAATTAAAACCGTTAAAATTAACTAACGCAATTAAAATAAAATGCAATCATGAAAATAAAGCAATAAAATTAAACTACAATTAAACTAACCTAAAAATGCAATTAAACTACTTAATTAAAATGCATGAGTTTATCTAAATTAATTTTAAGCACTACCCCTAATACTAGAATAAAAATTACTTAGTACCCAAATTAAATCTAAGTTAAATTAATGCATTGAAATTAATCTAACTAAGCTAACTAATTAAATTGGAAATAAACTAACTAAACTGCATGAAAATGAGTTAATGCCATAATGCAAGAGCCAAACAAGGCCTTAAGAATTTAAATCATCCAACAACTCCCTCCAAAATACTATTCATCATTCATTTCTTCATTTTCGGTTTCCAGGTCACGGTCTCGGGGTGGTTGCTAGAGCTGTGTCCAGCTGTTCCAAGCTTGATCTGCTGCTGTCGGTTCTGACCAGACACTGCTCCAACTTGCTCCAGGCTGCTCGAGGTTAGTCATTTAATCTTCACAGGCCCTCTAGCTGATCGCGTTTTGCTCCAGGCTGCTGTTCCTCGATAGCTTCTGCTTTGCTTCAGCCCAGTTGCTTCGGTTCCAGCTACTTCATTCTGCTTCTCGGTTCTAGGCCTGCTGTCTTCATCGAGTGCTATCCAGGCAAGGGTAGCTGCTGCTGTTGATCCTCTGCTAGTCCTGCCCGTATCTCAGCAACGCAGAACATACCAGTTCTCTGCCCAGCTAGCATACGTCCCTGCACATCATCTACCGCCCACATCCCGACTATGCATCTTCTCTGTTCCAGATTTGCTTGGAGCTGTCCGAGAGCTTCTGCCTCCAGCTGCTGTCCAGGTCTGCTCCAGCAAGCATGCACGTCCGCTGGTTCAAGTCTGCATTAAGGTTTCAGGGATGAAAACAGAGCATAACAGAGGAGAAGTCTCGGTTTCAGGTGTGCTGCTGTTTCGGATTGTTTGCTGCTAACCGTGAAGATTGATAGTTTAGCAACCATGAAAGGATTGATGAAATCCAACCATGAAGGCTAACCGAGAACTTCAAACCAACGGCTAAAGAAAGATTGATGGTTTAGCAAGTAAGGAAAATAAAACATGAGCAATGAAGGAAACCAAGAAGATGGAAAAGAGAGCTCACACCGAGAGAAAATAAAATAAAATAAAATAAAAAGGATTGTTTAAAACATGAACAAGGTATGAAACCGAGAATGAATCTATTAGAAATTAAGTTATGAAAATGAAACTAAGGAAATATAACAATACTTAAGGGAAAACCGAGAGCATGAAATTGAAATGAACTATCATTGAAAAAGAAATTTAACAAGTTGTAAAAAAAATGAAGAACATGGAAATTAAACAAAACTCTAAAAAACTATTTTACCCTAGAAATTACATTACACTACTCCTAACTACATTACACTACTCCTACTCCTAAAAATTACATTCCTTTCAATTGTCATCTTCCTATTTATAAGCACACTAGGGGCAAAATGGTAATTTTCACATCCTTGATGAGTTGGCATTTTTTTTTGGCCACTTGTCTTCACACCATTGGCTCCTTGAAAAGATATTTCCATGTCATCGGTCTTCTTGTCCAATTGGATGTGTTAGGTGGCATGACTCGTGTTGTCCGCGTGGCTCAATCTCGATTTTAGCCCAATTCCGGTCCATTTTCTACCGAAATATTCAAAACTCATCCGGATTTGATTTATCTGCAAAAATGAGAATTTTAATTAAATAAAGGGGATAATTAACAAAATAAATTGGGGATTTAAATAATTATTTAGGAATTTAAGCACAAATAATTCTAAAAATATAGAATTATCAATAACCAGGACTATGGCCATGTGTCCTCGGGAGTTCCTCTGCTACACGAATCCTAGTGTGCGGGTTCTCACTATGATCGAGAACCGTCCAGGAGGTGGGTCACTCCATCTCGTCGATCTTATCCGATCCCATGCATCCGAAGATGCTACATCCGAGGATGCCGTATCCGAAGATACCACACGGTACATCGTACTCCATGTTACTTGCACGGTACATCGTACTCCGTGGACCCATACCGCTCTAGGTACTCCAGCCCAAATGGCCTGCTTCCCACAGAGAGGTTTTGTTTCTTATATCATATCTCAATACTCATGCCATGTCTCAAAACGCACGTGCGAGCCTATTTAATCGGTGACACACAGTCTACCCGATGCTCCAAGCAAGGCTCATCGCATGTTCTCATAAAAATCAGTGCGAGCGATGCTCAGCACTCTCATCAAATCAAGTAAAACTAGTGCGAGCTGAGCTCTAGCACTCTGTATGCAAACCATGTGAAAAGCTGGTGCGACCGAAGCTCTAGCACCGTGTCACGAAAATCATATAAAAAGAATCGGGTGCGAGTTGGACTCCAGCACCAATGCATGTAAAACTCTAGTGCGAGCTCTCGCTCCAGCACTAATGCATGCATCACACAAATCAAAACATCGTGCGAGCTAAGCTCTAGCACGTCACATGTCAATAAAAACACGTAGGCGGCTCTGTTTCCTCAAAACAGTTCTCAAAACAATTATATCGTTGAAAGTATGCAATGCTGTGCATTTTCTTTTAAGGTTAGCCAGCCTACTCATGCATGCATTAAAATGTCTCCAGAACGAGCAGAAACCTCTTGTTCTTGCCCCTCCCAATTTTTCCTAAATTTGTAAATTTTACCCTTAACAAGGGTATTTTGGTAATTTGCCCATTCGGAGCACTAAAATTTTTATTTGACCTCTAGATCCTTTAGATAATTTTTAAAGGACTGCAAATGAACTTAAAATTTCGTAAAGTTACCTCTAGCAGTCCGCAGAATTCCCTTACCTTATTTTCCTGTCGAGTCTGACCTTTCCACTGCTCTCTCTTCACGCAGTCCGATCAGCTCCTAATCAAATGTCCGGAACTGCGTATCAATATTCCTCAGGTCATATATTATACAACTTAATTGTATTTAATCTTTTCTGGGCTTAATTTAAATCATTGGGCCCATTTACCCCTATTGGGCCCGATTGCACCTTAATGGGCCTTAATCGGCCTTAAGCCCGTTTTTCACTTAATTTTTCACATTATCGAGGCCTATTGGGCTCATTGGGCCCACCAATAATTTATTGAGCCTCGTTCTAACCCTCGAATATCTCAATTTAGTATTTACGACAATTTATCTAAATTTCCAGAATTTAATTCAATTTATACAAAAATTAAATTCATATCACGCATAACGACGTAATTATCATAAATAAGGGTTACATACCCGAGATTCCATGCTAGTATGCAAATCGAGGCTGTCTCGAGCTCTCGTGGGATGTCAATTGTCGAGCTACACAATTCCACAATTTTCCGGGTAAGTTTTCAGTCCAAAATTAATTAAATTAAATACTCCAAAATTTAATTCGGGTCAATTTCGACCACTACTGACTTACCCGTAGCTCGATTGTATCACCGGGATTTTTCCCCAATTTTTCCTCTTTTTCCTTTTTCCCTTTTTCTTCTTTTTCCTCTTTTTCCCTTTTTCTTCTTGGCTGAACTGGTTCAGACCGGTCCAGTTCAGCCCGGTCGGACCGTCGGTCCACTCCGGTTCGATCGGTTCGTCGCCTTGCCGGCCGGTTCTCCACCAATTTCCACCGCCAGTGGCTCCGTTGGGTCGTCCGCAGCACGAATCTGGCCTCAGCTTCGGTCGAGGTCGCCAGAAGGTCGCCGGTCCGGCTCTTCTCCCTCGGCCGTCGGAACCCATTTCTTTCTCTTCGTCGTTGCCGGCGATTCCCGTCGTTTCATCGGCTGATACCGGTCTCAAAAGAACCGCCGTCGCCTGGGCTTTCAGAATCTGGCCTCGGTTCCGCCGAATCGCCGTCGTTTGCCGTCGGTGGCCATTTCTTCTCCCGCGGCTTCTTCTCCATTTTTCGGCGTTCTCCGGCGTCCTTGGCGCGCGTCACCGGTGGCAGACGACTCACCTGGCGTCGGGCTTCCTTCGTCGGCCCTCGCCTGGGGTCCCTGGCCGCCGGTGGCTCGTCGGGCTTCCTCGGTTGCCGTTTTCGTTTTCGTTTTCTGCTTCTCGCGATTTCGTTTCAGTTTTCTCTCTCCCCGATTTGTTTCAATCTGATTCCTTTTTTTTTTCAATTTACTAATTTATTTTTATATATATTTATTTATTTTTATTATTTATTTTAATCATTAAAATACATTAAAATACCCAAAATATCTACCAAAAATTATTATTTTATTCCAAACTCATTAATTTAATTTTTATTTAATTTATTTATTATATTTTAACCATTTTTCGGATATAATTTCTCCGTATTTTCGAGATATTGTCCCGAATGACTTTTCGGTATATTTTTCGATTATTTTCGGGATTATTTTTTTGAATTAAAAATTTTGATTAATCCCGATTAATTCCAATAAATTAATATCTTGATCAGTTTAATCCATAATAAATTTATTTCACCTTTATTGACCAAGATTTCTCAATCCATTATTTTTAATAAATTTTTCTCATCGAATTTATACTGACTTCCCTTCACGAATACTCACTCACTTCGCATTTTAAATCCTTATTTCCAATCCGAATCCCATTTAGTTAAATTTTTGACCATTTTCATCCCTCATAAAAATTTACGATTTAATTTCGGGTCTTACAAATCTCCCCCACTTAAGGAATTTGGTCCTCCAAATTAGAACCAAGTCATATGAGTCCATATACAACTCCGGATACATCGATCGTATCATACTCTTAAATTCTCATGTGACCTTTTTCGGAGTGTATTACTACCAAAGGACTTTAATTAAGGAGATCATCTTAAACCTCAATACTTTCTCTTTCCTGTTTAATGCTCGAATCAACTTCTTCAATATACTTATATTTGCATTAAGCTGAACTGTTGGATCTCATATCCGATCACCTACGCTGGATCTGGATAGTATTTTCGAAGCATCAAAAGATGGGACACATTGTGGGTGCCTGCTTATTCAAGTGGAAATGCCACCTACAGGTCTTATCTTCCACTTGTCCAATCTCTCAAAAGATTCAATCCAGCGAAACTCAATTTACCTTCTTCCAAAAGTTCGCTATGTCCTTATTCTCTTAGGACAAGAAACATTACAACCATACTAATTCACCCTCGGTGAATTCCAATACTTTTCTATCTGCTCTGAGGTGTTCTTAATCTCTCACTCTTAACTAAACATCCTCAGAGACTTATTATCCAAGGTCGAAAATAATTCTATCTGTCACCCACTTTTTCTTATCCAATTTGGGGAACAACCCCTACAGCCATACACTGCCTCATATCTTGTTATCCCGATACTCAAGTGACAACTGTCACTATTGGCGAATTCGATTTGTAATAACTGATCATCCTAGGAGCATAAAAAAATCAAGGGCACACGCTTTCATCGGATCCTCCAGAACCTGTACAGTCCTCTCTAACTGACCATCTGTCTGAGGATGGAAAGCTGTGCTAATACTCAGTCGGGTTCCCATAGCTTCCTAAAAATATCCTCAGAGGTGGGAAGTGAAATGGGAATCCCTATATGACACCATGTTCACTGGAACGCTACATAATGTTCCACAATCTTCCTTACACATAAATCCTCATATACACTCTGAGTATTTGGGGATTTCATAACCAGAAGGTGGGTAGACTTAGTCACTCTATCGACTATCATTTAAATAGTCTCGTAATTCACCTAGGTTCTCTATAATCCATCACGACATTCATGGAGACTTGCTCCCATTTTCGTGCCGTGTCGATATAGGTAGAGGCTGCAATAACTCTGCAGACTTTTAATACTCTACCTTACTCTGCTGACCTACTAGGAACTTTTTCACAATCTCTACCATATCTCTTTCCACATCTGATCACCAATACCCTTTTCAGAGATTTTTATATAAATATATTCGTTATTTTCCGTATGCACCGTATATCCCAAAGAGTGAGCTTCTGACAATATTACTATCTCATCAGCTGTGGTCCTGGGGAGCTCTTATATTATTATACTATCCCTGAACCTCAGTACCATCATCACTCTCTGTGAACTCTATCACTGTACCCTTCTGAATCTGACCCAAACTATCGACACCATGCCGATCATCACGCTAAGCCTGTCAAATCCGGGCACTCTCATCCAGTTCTAATCTCAGGCTAGCTGTCACACAATCACTGTCATCATCAGAAGGGATCACATCACTATTGAGGCTCACAACTGCTCTAGCAGCTCACGCTCCCTGACCATCATATGTAATACCATCCCGAGGCTCTTTCTGCTCAAGGCATCAGCCATTACATTAGCCTTTCCTGGGTGGTACAATTTTCCACAATCAAAATCTCTCAGAAGCTCTAACCCACTATGTATTCTCATATTCAACTCTTTCTGTGAAAATAAATACTTGGGGCTTTATGATCAGTGCATATCCAAAATTTCTCACCCTGTACATAATAGTACCATATCTTCGGTACAAATACTACCGTTGCCAACTTAAAATCATGAGTCAGATAGTTTATTTCATGATCAAGGAGTTGTCTGACCCCATAATTGACTATCTTTCCATTATACATCAATACACAGGTCCTTCATTATTTTGAGGTATCCATACTCACTGAGAACCTCTTGAGCTGTTGGGTATGGTGAAATTAATCACGGTGGTCAGTCCACACTTCATTACCCCAAAACTCCTGTCACATCTTTCATCTCATTCAAATACCACGCTTTCATAGTTAAACGTGCCAACAAGGTATACCCTTTTTAGAACTCGCAGCAACCATCTGTAAAAGCAATTTCCAATTGTTGCTTATAATTTTTGCCCTGGGCTTTAACTACGCCCATCATATCATCAATAATGATGATTACAAATTGGTCCAGGTAAAGTTTAAATACTTCATCGTAGTCGAGCTCCACTACTTATTTCAATCGTCCATATCCTTGACTTATTTACGCATAAGCATATAAGATCCTTCAAAATCGCTTACGTTTTCAGGTACTAACCTGCGTCATTTCCTTTTCTTATTTTAACGACTCTTATTAAATTTTACTATGTTAACCTTTATGATTTGTCGAATTTTAATATTCTTATCGTCTTAGTAAAGGTATCCTAATGCTAAAGGTATTTATTACGACGATCGATTTCATGTTATAGGTTATTTATACATACTTTTAGACGCTGTCAAGTCTTCAGGCGGGGAGGTATTTTGAAATACTTTTATTAACCTTCAGACTTAACCACATAGACTGGTTATGGTTATATCCATCTTTATCCTTGGTTATAATTTATATTCCCTACTTATCACTTAATCCCAATTACTTTGCATATTAAGGGTATTCTTTACCTAGAATATGTCTCTTACTCTAATATATCTTGTATTTAGGATCTATCTTATCTTAAAGATTATCTCCTTTCGTATATCCCTCATGACAAAACTCTTTCATTATTCATTCCGTGAGTACAATTCTTTACTCCCTTAATTTTAACTGTTGCACCCCTTTTTATCACTTGTCAACACTTACAGTATACTTTTCAGTGATGTTTTCACTCCTGTTTTCAACATAAAATCTCTATATCCATATTCCGTTAATTAATCCTACTCTATTGGGGTACTCATTTATCAGTATTGTGCCCAATGATGTAGGCATTCATGCCTTTTACTCACTTATATGCGAATGAAGGCGGTATGAATAAATGTGTGGCTCCAGGATCAATGAACATATGTACTTCATTATTCATAACAAGTGTGGTATCTTACACCACATCCATGAAACATCAATAGTGTCCTGGTCCAAGACATCCTCTCGCCTTCGTCCAACAGCCTACTTTCCTTTTTCTTTTCGGCTATGGCCTCCCTTTTCGTTGCAGCTATACCAACGAAGTTTTTCTCTGTCTCTTTACTTTTCTGTGGGCCGATCTTGTCCAACTTTGTACAATCAAAATCAATGGTCCGTCTTACCACACTTAACGGCCATTTTCATCAATACAGTGTAGGTATAGACCCTCCTTCTGTGGTATCTACCACACATCCCACACTGCTTACAGTGCTTACACTGCTACACTGCTTCGTAGCAGGTCGGGGTCCTCCAATTATAATGCCCCTCAAGAGTGCCAAAATTGGATGCACTGGGGCCTTACCAATTATCTTACTCCATGACTCATCAAATTAAATCTTTTACCAATTACCATTTTTCCATTTTAACATCTCTGTCATTTCTCGATTCTCTTTTCTGTCTCTATTTCAGCCCTCACTACCTTTCCAAATCTCAGAGGCGTGCAATTCATGTTCTTATTTACCCAACTGTAAATCTACGCACTGCCTCGGTATAGGTAATATCTCACGGGCCAATCAGACTCTAATTGAAAAGTTGAGCCATTTCATGAACTTTTAGACATCTCGATTGTCACTTGTTCATAGTGTCGAGGTAATATCTGCCCAGGAATATAATTGAGTTTCATACTCATAAGCATACTCATCAATAAATCAAATCCTCTGGGTAAGAGTAAGGACTTTTATCTATCATTTCTTTTAAACAATGTCCAGGATATCCTGTCCCCAGAATACATCCATAAACATTTCTCATCTTAGCTCTGGATGTTTAACACTTAAGATGGGTCGAGCGGGTTTCCACCAATGCTCCGCTGCGCCCTCGAATCTCATTCATAATCTGAGCAATTAGCTCCTCAAAATAATCTCCACACTCCGCTCCAACCTCGCGAAGCGTGTCTCAATACTGTCCGATCTCTCTGTCGGACTCAGTGGGCATACTCAACATTAGCCTCCATTTCAATTTCATCCTGTTTCTCACAGGTCAACTCAGCACGAGTAGCAGACTCAGGTCTACCTCTACGACCTTTGCCTCGTGCACTATCTCATCTAACGCGACTCATATTAGGCATTCCTGCATTCTCAACCATTTTTAGTCAAAACCCATCTCGATATACACTATTGTATCTAACCAAGCACAGTAACACGGGGATGTAATTTCCTAATTACTGACATTGACACACATCAGACCAATTGTGCTCTGATACCACCTTTATATGTCACGACCCAAACTACCCAAAAATCAGAGTAAATTTTTCGCGTTTTGTTATTTTCTTTCATGCTTACCTGTCCTTTGATTGTGACCACACTCCACTAACAAATTGGGCTGTGCGTCAATGCCAGTCCCACCATATTTACCATATAACTTAATTCTTTCTCAGTTATTTATAAGTATTTACAATATTTATACATCCCCTAGAGTCACTTACAAACATGTTACTGTGCTATGCTTATTTAGATACAATATGTACAAGTGTATATACCTTAAGTGATGGGCAGCAGCGGATATCCGGAATGCAGTACTGAGTCACCTCAACGTCTACTGGAGATTATCTGTGGGAGAAAATGAAAGGGGTGAGCACATCAAGCGCAGTAAGGCAATCCTACGAATAAGTAGGTAACCATACTACCTACATGAACGTGGTGCCATGCATAAACCACCCTTTCTCCACACATTTTAAGACAGATGATATGAGTTATGATGTTATGTAAATCCATTCGCATGGCAAAATTCAACATGCAATTCTTTCAAATCATTTCTTTCTCATTTAAAAATTTCACAATAAAGTCAGGACTCAACCCCTCCTTCGGGTGATCTTGACTCACACAAAACCGTGAAAATCAGTTTATATCACACATGGGTTTAAAAGCATGGAAATAGCATCATGCAAATTTAGTTTAAAACCCAGTTTCAATCATCATCAGGATCATCAACATGCGAGACTAGGCAATATCTGTATATCGGCAATAACTAGGACTATGGCCATGTGTCCTCGGGAGTTCCTCTGCTACACGGATCCTAGTGTGCGGGTTCTCACCATGATCGGGAACCGTCCGGGAGGTGGGTCACTCCATCTCGTCGGTCTTATCCGATCCCATACATCCGAAGATGCTGCATCCGAGGATGCCGTATCCGAAGATACCACATGGTACATCGTACTCCATGTTACTTGCACGGTACATCGTACTCCGTGGACCCATACCGCTCTAGGTACTCCAGCCCAAATGGCCTGCTTCCCATAGAGAGGTTTTGTTTCTTATATCATATCTCAATACTCATGCCATGTCTCAAAACGCACGTGCGAGCCTATTTAATCGGTGACACACAGTCTACCCGATGCTCCAAGCACGGCTCATCGCATGTTCTCATAAAAATCAGTGCGAGCGATGCTCAGCACTCTCATCAAATCAAGTAAAACTAGTGCGAGCTGAGCTCTAGCACTCTGTATGCAAACCATGTGAAAAGCTGGTGCGACCGAAGCTCTAGCACCGTGTCACGAAAATCATATAAAAAGAATCAGGTGCGAGTTGTACTCCAGCACCAATGCATGTAAAACTCTAGTGCAAGCTCTCGCTCCAGCACTAATGCATGCATCACACAAATCAAAACATCGTGCGAGCTAAGCTCTAGCACGTCACATGTCAATAAAAACACGTAGGCGGCTCTGTTTCCTCAAAACAGTTTTCAAAACAATTATATCGTTGAAAGTATGCAATGCTGTGCATTTTCTTTTAAGGTTAGCCAGCCTACTCATGCATGCATTAAAATGTCTCCAGAACGAGCAGAAACCTCTTGTTCTTGCTCCTCCCAATTTTTCCTAAATTTGTAAATTTTACCCTTAACAAGGGTATTTTGGTAATTTACCCATTCGGGGCACTAAAATTTTTATTTGACCTCTAGACCCTTCAGATAATTTTTAAAGGACTGCAAATGAACTTAAAATTTCATAAAGTTACCTCTAGCAGTCCGCAGAATTCCCTTACCTTATTTTCCTGTCAAGTCTGACATTTCCACTGCTCTTTCTTCACGCAGTTCGATCAGCTCCTAATCAAATGTCCGAAACTGCGTATCAATATTCCTCAAGTCATATATTATACAATTTAATTGTATTTAATCTTTTCTGGGCTTAATTTAAATCATTGGGCCCATTTACCCCTATTGGGCCCGATTGCACCTTAATGGGCCTTAATCGACCTTAAGCCCGTTTTTCACTTAATTTTTCACATTATCGAGGCCTATTGGGCTCATTGGGCCCACCAATAATTTATTGAGCCTCGTTCTAACCCTCGAATATCTCAATTTAGTATTTACGACAATTTATCTAAATTTCCAGAATTTAATTCAATTTATGCAAAAATTAAATTCATATCACGCATAACGAGGTAATTATCGTTGATGTTGCCTTCCACTAAACAGCAACGGGATTAGGACTTCCACGTATTCGGATTGCACTGACGACAAGGAGATGACGTCGATGTAACTTGTTCCTCGTATAGTCTGCAAAACAACAGGAATCAGAGGGGGCAGGGATTTATCCCTGCACGCGCACTCCGATGATTAAGTTAGAAATCAGGAGTTGTGTATGAAGAAATGAAGAAGAGAATGTATTACTTAATTCTGAGAGTTTAAGTTTTTTTTCTTTCTTTTTGTTCTCGGTCCTCCTCTTTCTGAGAGCTCACCTGGATATTTATAGGTTTCTCTAAGTCAGTTCGAGCTGAGGCCCAAGCGCGTGTCTGGGCCACGACAAAGTCATAGAGCACTCTGTCGTGCTTCGGGTCAAGCAGCTTGCGGGGGAGTCGGCAGCGGCAGAGTACCCGTGGACCTCTGCCGCAGACTATGCGGGAGACCTCTGCCGCAAGCTGTGCGGGAGACCTCTGCCGCAAGCTGTGCGGGAGACCTATGTCGCGATAGAGGCAATGGAGGTCTGTCGCCCCTACTGTGCGGCACACATACCAGGCGACAGAGTGCCTATTGCCTCAAACACGCTGTCGTTTAACACGCAACTGTGTCGCATGGCAACTCTGTCGCCACATCAGCCACGTGCTCATTCTTGTTCTGACATGTGGCAGTCTCTGGTTGGCAGTTAGTTGTACACGTGGATTTTGGTGACACGACCACCATCAATTGCTCCCCACTCTTTGGTAGGAATTTTTCCTGCGAAAGAGGATCTGGGTCCGGATTTTTCTCGGGTCAGGTCGGATCTCTGCGTGTGTGGCGACGCAGTCGGGCCACTATATATACTGGGCTCCTGCTGTCCTTGTCGCTACTCAGTTCTCTCGCAAGGACACTCTGCCCGACTCTCAGGACACTCTCTTGCAACTCTGCCGCAACTCCATCGCTACTCTGTCACAACTCTGCCGTGTACACATCACTGTGTCCAAGTCTGTCGCAGCTTCTTGGGACTCTGTCGCCAGTTCTTCTCTTCTTCATTTTAGGTGATTTAATAATCCGTAGTCCCACTCATTGGTTTCTGGACTCCTAAAATGGCTGGCCATGGTGTAGGAAAACAAATAGACCTAGGTGTTAAGTCGACTTTAAAGGAAGCCGACGTCCAAGACCTAGTATCTAGGTTTCCTTTACCCGAGGGATATCCCTATAGACTCCCATCCCCTCAGGAGGGTGACATACGTCGTGTGTCCAACGGGGTAGTCGTTTTTAGGGCAGCCTTAGAATTAGGACTCCGTCTCCCGTTGTCCGACTTCGGGGTTTCCTTCCTTAGGACGCACAGGGTATCCTCGGGACAACTGCATCCTCATGCATGGATGCAATTAGTAGGGTTCACCGTGCATTGCCATTTAAGGGGCGTTTCTCCATCTCTTCCCCTTCTCGATGTCTTCTTCAGATTTCGGGGTAGCCCCGGTTTAGTCCCTTACTCCCTTCAGCGGGTGTACCAGCCTGGCTTTGAAAACAGGTTATTCGAGAAGCCTGCTAACAAGCTCCACGATTTTGAATCGAAGTGGCTTGTTGTGGAAGTGCCCGAGGGCCTGGATTTCCCCACTCGTT
Source organism: Firmiana major (assembly GCA_033439115.1). Taxonomy (NCBI): domain Eukaryota; kingdom Viridiplantae; phylum Streptophyta; class Magnoliopsida; order Malvales; family Malvaceae; genus Firmiana; species Firmiana major. The sequence goes on along the minus strand of CM065896.1, from coordinate 58,295,969 downwards.
GGGAGACTAGGCGCGAAATCCCCAAGGGCCTCAGGATTTCCACACTTAGGGAGCAGGTATCTTCAGACATCAACAAACTGTTGGTCACTCAACCCATTAGCCTTGACAGCCTTATATCAAATGAAAATTTGATATCAGCTGGCTGGGGTGTGAGCCCAGCCCCTGTTGTCGGGCCTTCTGTTCCTTCATCCGATCCTCCGCCTTCGACTTACCCCGAGTTAAATCCTGAACCTCCGAGGTTACAGGAGGTTACAGGAGGATACAGGGAGTACCAACATAGAGTTTAGTTCTGGCAGCGAACCCTTAGCTGACCTAACTGGCTGGGAAGGGTTCGGCTCCACTTTCATGGTGCTCCCTGATGACGACACAATAAATATAGAGTCCCTTCAGGAGCATCTTGATTCTCCTGACGGTAACTTTTAATTCTTTTTACTACTTGCTATTTTTGATCAGTTTTTGACCACTGATTTGTTTTCTTTTCCTTTTTTGCAAGAATGAGTCACTTCCGGCGATCGCTGGCTCGTCAGGTCTCGAAGGCCGGTCCTTCTAGTGTTCCTACCAGGAAGAGGCGTCGTTTAGCCGACGATGTCCTAAGCGAGGCACCGGTCCCCTCTCCGTTATCTCATGCTCGGACCCCACCCGCTTCTAGGCAGGCGATGCCTCCCCCTCCGGAACAAAGGGATCCCTCTCGGGATAGGGGGAGAGTCCCTTCATCTTCGCGGGGGGCTTTCGGGTCATCCGGGCGGTCCCGCTCCGAGGAGCGTACGGAGTGCAATATCATTCCGTCGCAGCGGAAGAATCGAAGGCGCTTATACATCGAAGGTTCGATGGGAAGCAGGCCAATACTACCGAGGATAGGCCCTACTGACGAGAGGTCCTACCCCGTGGACGGGGGTTTATTATGAGAGGGGCTGAATTTCGAGTTTACCCCGGGGTCCGCGACAACGATACTTTGGCCACTCCCGGGGTGGCTTCCCGGATTAGTTGGTCTTCCATCCTTCCTCGGGACGAGGCGAGAATATTTCAGAATTACCCGGAGGGGGAGGACTTAGCCGACATGGAAGCATTGAGTGTAAGTTTCACACTCCTCTTCGTTTGACTCCTTTTTGCTACATTCTTTGAATCTAACTTTTTGCATTCCTTTGCAGCTGGCTCAGAGGACCGTGGCCAACAATGCCCAGCACCGGGCCTATCGGGAGCGAGCTGATAAAGAAATCTGAGATTTAAAGGACAAGGTTATGGAATTATCCAACACTGTCAATAACTTGTCCAAACTTTCGGATTTGGTGCGAAGCTTCGAGGAACAGCTCGCCAAGGTTCACCAGGACCTGAACCAGGCCAAGGGGGATCTCACCGTTGAGGTGGCCCGATCTGGCAAATTTTAGGAGGATCTTCAGGAGGCCCACTCTGAACTAGACCGTATGCAGTCCAGCTACGGGTCTTTGCTTACTCGGAATCAGGAGCTCGAGCAACGCATTGCAGAGTTAGAAGGTCAAGCTGCTCCTATTCTGACCCAAGTAGAGATCGATAGCATTCGGGCGGAAGCCGTAAGGGAGTATCGCCTTTCCAAAGATTGCTTGAGGTGGAAGGAGGATTTCTCAAACCCCTATGTGAAATACGGATTCTACCTTGCCCGATCATGGTTAGAGGCGCATAGGGAAGGAGAGGAATTTCCCGAGCTCTAGTACACGAACGAGGCAATGCTATTCGAGGCCCCCGATTGGACCAAGTATGAACCTGGGGCTGAACCCGCGGATGAACTATTCAAGAGGACTGCTCAAGATGACCTCGCCAACCTCACCGGTCCTTGGGAGCCCGCGGATTTGGGCGGTGCTCCCAAGCCTATTGACGCTCTTCTTGATTTGGACGGCGAGGAGGGTCAGCAGTCCCTGGGTAGTGGAGGTCCGTCTGTAGCTGATCCCCAGCTTTCTCCCGAAGATTAGATAGCTATTTCTGTTTTTTGTTTTTCTTTTCAAGTACTTTGTTGTCTTTTTGTTTTAATTTTGTACTTTTGTTGAATGTAATTGTAAAGATCTACTAAAGATCTATTTGTAATGACTTTTGAATGAAATGAAATAGAGATTTTTGTTCATGCTTCGTATCTCATTACTTCTCTATTTATCATTTATCATTCTTTGTCTGTTTGTTTATTTTGCTTGTATATATTCGCTTTGGATGTATTCATGTATGCTCCCCAATTCTTGATAGAAAGGTATACTTTCAGAAAGAATTTTTTGTGTAAACGTATAACTGTTTAAGGCTTGATTACTATGGCGTAAATGCGTCTTTAGTTTTTATAGCCTTGATATTTTTATTTCCTGGCCACAGTGACACATAGCGTCTCAGGCTCTTATGGTTAATAGGAGTGTATGCCTGGCCACAGTGACGCATAGCGCCTCAGGCTCTTACGGCTCGGCTGAATGTACGCCTGGTCACAGTGACGCATAGCGCCTTAGGCTCTTATGGCTCCTCTGAATGTACGCCTGGCCACAGTGACGCATAGCGCCTCAGGCTCTTACGGTTCGGCTGAATGTACGCTTGGCCACAGTGACGCATAGCGCCTCAGGCTCTTATGGCTCTTCTGAATGTACGCCTGGCCACAGTGACGCATAGCGCCTCAGGCTCTTACGACTCGGCTGAATGTACGCCTGGCCACAGTGACGCATAGCGCCTCATGCTCTTACGGCTCGGCTGAATGTACGCCTGGCCACAGTGACGCATAGCGCCTCAGGCTCTTACGGCTCTTCTGTATATACGCCTGGCCACAGTGACGCATAGCGCCTCAGGCTCTTACGGCTCAGCTGAATGTACGCCTGGCCACAGTGACGCATAGCGCCTCAGGCTCTTACGGCTCAGCTGAATGTACGCCTGGCCACAGTGACGCATAGCACCTCAAGCTCTTACGGCTCGGCTGATATCCTGTCACAAGATTTAGATGCATAGAAGTTGCAGATGTATAATAAAATGACATTCTGCGTGAGGATTTGATAACAATATCTTGTGATAGTATAAATAAATGATAATAATGTTTGGGAAAGAAAATATGGCGCTTAATTCAAATACAGTTTTAGGTGATTTGAATTCCATGTTTTCCCTATTTTCTTCCCTTGTAGAGTTTCCAGGACACAGGTGTTAGGCCCAATCTTGTGTCTGATTCTGTATGGACCTTCCCAATTAGCTCTGAATTTTTCGTCTTCCTTTAGGGCATTCGTGATATGCGACTTTCTGAGCACTAGATCTCCCTCAGACATCGGCCTATCTCTCACCCGGCTATTATAATAGTTGGCCACCCTCTGATGATAGGATGCCAATCGAATAGCTGCGGCTTCTCTGTGTTCATCGAGTAGGTCCAAGCCTTCCCTTAGAGCTTGTAAATTTTCTTCTTCTACTAAGGGCACCACTCTTGGTGATAACGCTCCAATTTCCATGGGGATCAGTGCTTTTGCGCCATATACGAGGCTGAACGGCATTTCTCTGGTCGACACTCGACTGGTGGTACGATATGCCCATAAAACACTAGGTAATTCGTCCACCCATGCCCCTTTAGCTTTGTCTAGCCTGGTCTTCAGCCTATGAAGGATAGTCCGATTACTGACCTCGGCCTGTCCATTAGCTTGAGGATATGGCACTGAAGAGATCCTTAGCTGAATGTTGAGGTGCTTACAAAATTCACGGAAGGCGTTGCAATCAAATTGCTTTCCATGGTCGGCATTTAAGATGCGGGGAATTTCGAATCGACAGATAATGTCTTTCCACACCATTGCCTCCACTTTCTTTTCCGTGATTGTGGCTAAAGGCTCCGCTTCAATCCACTTTGTAAAGTAATCGGTAGCCACTAACAGGAACTTTCTTTGGCCCGTGGCTAATGGGAAAGGTCCAAGGATGTCCAATCCCCATTGTGCAAAAGGAATTGGCTGTACTGTGCCTTGAGAGGGAGTCACTGGGGCTATTATGATAGGCGCAAACCTCTGGCATTTGTCACACCTACGGGTTTGGTCTATCGCATCTTTCTTCAACGTTGGCCAGTAAAATCCCGATCGCAGTACTTTAGCAGCGAGGGCTCTTGCTCCTAAGTGTTCGCCGCAAATTCCTTCATGCACTTCGGTTAGGGCATAACTTGCTTGTTCCGGTCCCAGGCATTTTAATAAGGGTGACGAATATCCCCTTTTGTACAGTTCTCTGTTGATGAGTGTGAACTTCGCCCCTTGTACTTTCAAGCGACGAGCCTCGTCTTTATCTTGGGGGAGTGTTCCTTCGGTGAGATACTGTTTGTATGGGGATCTCCAATCTTCTACCACTTGAATGTCACACACTTCGACCTCTTTAATACTAGGTCTTTCGAGCCTCTCCACCTTCACTATCCTTCCTCGTGTTTCGATGGAAGAGGCTAACTTAGACAATGAATCAACATGTGTGTTTTCGGACCAGTTGATTTGTATCAATTGAAAGCTTTTGAAAGTCTGGGCCAGAAGTTGGACTTTCTTCAAGTAAGGGACCAGCATCGGTTCCCGTACCTCATACTTTTCGCTGAATTGGTTCACCACCAATTGAGAATCACTGTGTGCTACCAAGTGGTGAACCTACAGCTTTTCTGCCAATATCATCCCTGCTATCAGAGCTTCATACTCCGCTATGTTGTTCGAACTGGGGAATCCGAACCGTAGGGAGTATTCCAGGGATTTCCCTTCTGGTGATACCAGGACTATACCCGCTCCACTTCCGTTGGCACTTGATGCCCCATCGACATGCAGTAACCATGGGTGAGCCTCCCCCTCACTGCTGTCGCTCGGGATAGTGCATTCTACTATAAAGTCCGCCAGAGCTTGACCCTTGATAGCCTGCCGAGGTTGAAATGTGATATCGTATCCCCCAAGCTCCACTGCCCATTTCACTAACCTTCCTGGGTGTTCAGGTTTCTGAAGGATTTGTCTTAACGGTTGATCTGTCAAGACGGTGATAGGGTGTGCTTGGAAATAAGGGCGCAACTTTCACGAGGCCATCACAAGGGCTAATGTTAGCTTTTCGGCTAGCGGGTAGCGGGTCTCAGGATCCAATAGCACTTTGCTCACGTAGTAGATGGGACGGTGCACCATTTCATCTTTCTTCAGTAGCACCGCACTGATGGCGAAATCACCGACTCCCAAATACAAATAGAGTTGTTCTCCTTCCAGGGGCCTTGTTAATAAAGGCAACTGTTTCAAGTATTCCTTGAGGTCCTCAAAGGCCTTTTGACAATCTTTCGTCCATTCGAAGTTCTTTCCCCCCCGTAGAGTTTTGAAGAACGACAAGCTCCTTTCTGCTGACCTCGACAAGAAGCGATTCAGAGCTGCTATTCTGCCTGTCAATCTCTGGACCTCTCTTACGGTGGTTGGGGGTTTCATGTCAATGACCGCCTGCACCTTTTTAGGATTTGCCTCAATGCCTCTGTTAGTGATCATGAAGCCTAAGAACTTCCCTGATCTTACCCCAAATGAGCACTTTTCGGGGTTTAGCTTCATGTCGAATGTCCTCAATACTTCGAATATCCTGGACATTTGATCAGTGTGAGACTCTCCTACACGACTCTTGATGATCATATCGTCCACGTAGGCTTCCATGGTATTTCCCAGAAGATCTTTGAACACTTTGCTCACCATTCGTTGATAGGTGGCTCCCGCATTCTTTAAACCGAACGGCATTACCCGGTAGCAATAGGTTCCGTTGTCGGTTATAAAGGAAGTCTTTTCTTCGTCTTCTGGGTGAAGCATGATCTGGTGATACCCGGAGAAAGCATCCAAGAAACTGAGGAATTCGTAGCTGGATATTTCGTCTACCAGTCTGTCTATCCGGGGTAGGGGGTACGAATCTTTAGGGCAGGCTTTGTTCAGATCGGTGAAATCCACACACATTCGCCACTTCTCGCTAGATTTCTTTACCATCACTACATTGGCCAACCACTCAGGGTAGTAGACCTCTCGGATGAATCCGGCGCCCAGGAGTTTACTCACTTCTTCAGTGATTGCTTTTTGTCATTCCGGGGCGAAACTCCTCTTCTTCTGTTTGACGGGTCTGTGCCCGGGTATGACGTTAAGCTCATGGCAGATCACTTCGGGACTAATCCCGGGCATATCGACCGGGCTCCAGGTGAAGACATCCGAGTTTCTCCTCAGGCACTCGACTATCTCCTTTTTTAGTTGTTCGCCCAGTTGAGTCCCGATGAATGCCTTTTTTCCTCCATCTCCTTCTGTTAGCTCAATGGCTTCTGTTTCCTCTACAGGCTGAGGCTTGGGCGGATCATCTATACATAAGGTTTCTTTCCTCTGTGCTACCTTGTTGGCGGTGGAAGCGAGATAACAAGTACGGGCACTCCTTTGGTTTCCTCGTACTTGCCCGACTCCGTTGGGAGTGGGGAACTTCATTAATAGATAACAAGAGGATATCACCGCCCTCATATCGTTCAGCACAGGTCTACCCAAGATCATGTTGTAGGCAGCGGAGGTTGACCTGACTACCATGAATAATGCTTGCCGGGTCACGTCCTTCGGGTGCTCTCCGAGAGTCACAGGTAACTCTATGGACCTGGCCACCTTCACTCGCTCGCCCGTGAATCCGTATAGTGGCGTCATAACAGGCTTTAATCTATCTTCGGATATGCTCATTTTCTCGAAGAAGGTTCCAATAGATTAGGTTCACCGAGCTCCCGTTATCAACCAGGACTCTGCTCACCGGGTGTTTGGCCACTACTGTGGATATCACCATGGGGTCGTCATGGGGCATGACAATATCACCTTTGTCAGCCGGAGTGAACATGATGGGTTCTTCATCCGCTTGTTCTTCCATCACAACGTTAACCTGATACGCTTGCCTAGCATAGCTTTTGAGGGAAGTAGAGGAGCTTCCTGCTATTGATTCCCCGCCTGCAATAACATTTATTGCGGGGGCTGTAGGTTCGTTGTTTGGCGGATTGGCATGGGGGATCGTAGGCCTGAATGCTTCGTTTCTTGGCCTATTCCTTCTGTTATCATCATTTGGCCCAGTCCGCGGACGGTCATTCCTTTGGTCACGCGGAGGATAACGGGGTCTCTCACTCCTCCACAGGAAGCTGTTGATCTTCCCCTCTCTGGCCAGTCTTTCCAACTGATCCATTAAATCTCTGCATCTCTCCGTTGGGTGGCCGTTAGCGCTATGGAATTCACAGTAGGCTTCAGAGTTTCGTCCTACGTCTCCGATTTTCTTCTTAGGGAATTCCAACAGTCCCGCCCCTTCGATTGCTGCCAGTATCGCAGTGCGAGGTTCGTTCAGCTTGGTATAACCCTCATACCTGAGCCTAGGGGCTTTGTCTACTCTCACGGGTCTTGGAGAGCTTCTCTCGGGTGCATCTCTTTCTCTCTTCTTTCCTTCCTTCGTCTCCCTGGGCTGTATCATCTTCATCACCTCTTCTTGGGCCACATACTTATTCGCCCTAGCAAAGAGATCGGAGATTGTCCTTGGCTGGTCAAGAGAGAGATTCTTGCAGCTTTTTGGAGCTCGTCCCTTGCAATATTGCGGCCATGGCTACCCCTACCAGTAGATCTTCCACTTCCAAGGTTGCATCTCGGAAGCGGTCTACAAAACTCTTCAAGGATTCTTTATGCCCTTGCTTAAGTGTGAGTAGGTAAGTAGCGTCTTTCTTCCTCTGGCTGTGGATCATGAAGACTTTCAGGAATTCATTTCTCAATTGGTCGAAAGAGGAGATTGAACCTTCGCTCAACCCGTTGAACCACTTCAGAGCGTGCCCGGACAATGTGAGAGAAAAAGCCCTGCACATGATTTCGTCCTCCCACCCATGCAGCAGCATGAGGGACTCATAACTCTGTATGTGATCATAGGGGTCTGCTTTGTCGGTGAAAGTGGCCATAGAAGGCATCTTGAACTTCTTCGGTAAAGGTTTGTTCATGATCTCCAGGCTGAATGGAATCCTCCTATTTTGGCCATGATCAGGAGACACCAGTTTTTTCTTCTCCAGGATCCTTTGGACGACCTTCTCCACGTTCTCCGACCCTCGAACTGTGTATGGCCCAGTCCCTTCGGGTCTTGAAGAGTCTGACTGATAAGCACCCCTTCCAACATCTCCCATTCCGGGACTTGAAATTTTGAGGCCTTCTCGTGGGTTAGAACCTCTCTGTCTTCATTGCTCCCCAGCCCTATATGCTCCTAAATCATGTTCCAACTCCACGGGAGATGAGCTGCGGCCTGTAGGGGAACTCTGCCGCCTATCGGCCAGAGGGGAACTCTGCCGCCTATAAGGGTGGGAGAGCACCGTCGCGTACGTGTTGCGAGATTCCTCTGCCGCATGTAGCCCGTGGGAGAGCTCTGTCGTACGGGTTCTGCTAGAGAACACTGTTGCCTGAAGTCTGCGGGTGAGCTCTGCCGCTGTTGAGCCGTGGATGAGCTCTGTCGCACATTTGGTGAGCTCTGCGACCTATGGCCAGAGGGGAACTCTGCCGCCGTTGAGCCGCGGGTGAGCTCTACCGCGCATGAACTGCTGGCAGACTCTGCCGCCTGAGAGCTGCGAGTGAGCTTTGGGGTCTATCTGCCAGGAGAGACCTCTGTCGCGTGAGGCCGTCAGGTGAGCTCTGTCGCACAGGTACTGCAGGCGAACTCTGTCGCATGTGGCCTGCGGTTGAGCTCTGCCGCCTACGGTCCGCGGGAGAACTCCGTCTTACTGGATCTGCTGTAGCATTATTTTGCGTTCCTGCCTCTTGTCCAGCGTTTACCAGGGTGGAGGGTTGACCTCTCTCGTAGGTCTGCCCAAGTGTGCTTTCCCCCACTAATTGCTGCACTTCATGGGGCAAGCTGAATTGGGGGAGAGCGTCTCTGAAGAAGCTCACCATAGCTTTCAATGCTGTCGCAGTCTCTTCATTTTTGCGTTTCAGGGTCTCAAATTCTTCTAGAGAAACCAAGGCTTCTCTGTCACCCCTTTCACTATGTCTTCGTCTTTGTTGTGATCTGACGGGGGGACTCACAGAATTCTGCTCCCCTGTCAACTCTGCTGTAGAACGTGTCCTCACCATTTTGATAGGAAATCTGACTTTTTGTTCTGATTCCCACAGACGGCGCCAATTGATGTTGCCTTCCACTAAACGGCAACGGGATTACGACTTCCACGTATTCGGATTGCACTGACGACAAGGAGATGACGTCGATGTAACTTGTTCCTCGTATAGTCTGCAAAAACAACAGGAATCAGAGGGGCAGGGATTTATCCCTGCACGCGCACTCTGATGATTAAGTTAGAAATCGGGAGTTGTGTATGAAGAAATGAAGAAGAGAATGTATTACTTAATTCAGAGAGTTTAAGTTTTTTTTCTTTCTTTTTGTTCTCGGTCCTCCTCTTTTGAGAGCTCACCTGGATATTTATAGGTTTCTCTAAGTCGGATCGAACTGAGGCCCAGGCGCGTGTCTGGGCCACGACAGAGTCATAGAGCACTCTGTCGCGCTTCGGGTCAAGCAGCTTGCGGGGGAGTCGACAGCGGCAGAGTACCCGTGGACCTCTGCCGCAAGCTGTGCGGGAGACCTCTGCCGCAAGCTGTGCGGGAGACCTATGTCGCAATAGTGGCGATGGAGGTCTGTCGCCCCTACTGCGCGGCACACATACCAGGTGACAGAGTGTCTATTGCCTCGAACACGCTGTCGTTTAACACGCAACTGTGTCGCATGGCAACTCTGTCGCCACATTAGCCACGTGCTCATTCTTGTTCTGACACGTGGCAGTCTCTGGTTGGTGGTTAGTTGTACACGTGGATTTTGGTGACACGACCACCATCAATCGTAAATAAGGGTTACATACCCGAGATTCCATGCTAGTATGCAAATAGAGGCTGTCTCGAGCTCTCGTGGGATGCCAATTGTCGAGCTACACAATTCCACAATTTTTCGGGTAAGTTTTCAGTCCAAAATTAATTAAATTAAATACTCCAAAATTTAATTTGGGTCAATTTCGACCACTACTGACTTACCCGTAATTCGATTGCATCGTCAGGATTTTTCCTCAATTTTTCCTTTTTCCCTTTTTCTTCTTTTTCCTCTTTTTCCCTTTTTCTTCTTGGCTGAACTGGTTTAGACCGGTCCGGTTCAGCCCGGTCGGACCGCCGATCCACTTCGGTTCAGTCGGTTCGCCACCTTGCCGGCCGGTTCTCTGCCAGTTTCCATCGCCAGTGGCTCCGTTGGGTCGTCCGCAGCACGAATCTGGCCTCAGCTTCGGTCGAGGTCGCCAGAAGGTCGCCGGTCCGGCTCTTCTCCCTCGGCCGTCGAAACCCATTTCTTTCTCTTCGTCGCGCCGGCGATTCCCGTCGTTTCATCGGCTGATACCGGTCTCAAAAGAACCGCCGTCGCCTGGGCTTTCAGAATCTGGCCTCGGTTCCACCCGAATCGCCGCCGTTTGCCTCCGGTGGCCATTTCTTCTCCCGCGGCTTCTCCTCCGTTTTTCGACGTTCTCCGGCGTCCTTGGCGCTCGTCACCGGTGGCAGACGACTCACCTGGCGTCGGGCTTCCTTCGCTGGCCCTCGCCTGGGGTCCCTGGCCGCCGGTGGCTCGTCGGGCTTCCTCGGTTGCCGTTTTCGTTTTCTGCTTCTCGCGATTTCGTTTCTGTTTTCTCTCTCCCCGATTTGTTTCAATCTGATTCCTTTTTTTTTAATTTACTAATTTATTTTTATATATTTATTTATTTATTTTTATTATTTATTTTAATCATTAAAATACATTAAAATACCCAAAATATCTACCAAAAATTATTATTTTATTCCAAACTCATTAATTTAATTTTTATTTAATTTATTTATTATATTTTAACCATTTTTCGGATATAATTTCTCCGTATTTTCGGGATATTGTCCCGAATGACTTTTCGGTATATTTTTCGATTATTTTCGGGATTATTTTTTTGAATTAAAATTTTCGATTAATCCCGATTAATTCTAATAAATTAATATCTTGATCAGTTTAATCCAGAATAAATTTATTTCACCTTTATTGACCAAGATTTCTGAATCCATTATTTTTAATAAATTTTTCTCATTGAATTTATACTGACTTCCCTTCACGAATACTCACTCACTTCGCATTTTAAATCCTTATTTCCAATCCGAATCCCATTTAGTTAAATTTTTGACCATTTTCATCCCTCATAAAAATTTACGATTTAATTTCGGGTCTTACAAGTGAAGTGGTGTGTGAAGCAGATGATGGACAAGCAGAACCAGCACAGTAGACAGGAAGCAGTTGGGTGAGGATTCTAGTGCGCAGCTGATGCAGCCTGTAACTGGGCAAGGAAGTGCATTGTTGCAGAACAACAGAGAATGAAATTGAATTGCAGAACGATATAACGAAGTAGCTGCAAGACGTGTTGCTGGAGTCTAATTGTCTGTTTCTGCGTGTACTAGCTAAAGACAGTGGCAGGAGTTTGCAGCAAGGCTGGAGCATTTTGCTATTAGCAGAGGAGGTCGTGTGATGCAGAAGTAGCTGGACAATGCCTGAAGTTGCAGCAGATAGTCGGGCAGCACCTGGACATGATGAGTGCACAGTACTAGTGTAAAATCGGGACCACTTTGGTGGTTTTGCTATAAGACCCAAATTTTTATCATAAGAGCAAAAAGGGAATGAATAGAAATTTTAGAGTGCATTTAAAATGCAAAAGGACTGAACTGGTATTCCCGAACATGTGCAAGGGTAAAACGGTCAAAAGATCAAAATTCGGTATTAATTGGGACAAGAAAATTTAATTAAAAATATGGGATTGCGAAATCTTGATCAATAATGAAGAAATAATTAAATTTCGGGTTAAATTGATCAAGATATGAATTTATTGGAATAAACCAAAATTTTCGTATCGAAAAATAATCTCGAGAATAATCGAAAAATATACTGAAAAGGCAAAATCGGACTGAGAAATTCATTTACAGATTAAATGAATAAAACAGTATTTTTGTTAGATAGTTTTGCCAATTAATAATATTTAATTGAATATAATAATAATAAAAATAATTATAAATAAATAAATAAAGTATAAAAAAAAGAACAGAATTTGCGAAAAACGCGAATTGGAAAAAAAAGGGGTACAGAAATGAAACAGAGACGCGAAGGTCGACCAAGAAAGAAGAGATCGTCGGACGAGCAACCACCGGCGGGATCGAGGGGCCGACGAGGGTCGGCGAAGGTAGCTCGACCTGGATGAGCCACCAGCGGTCGTGACGCGTCGTGGAGACCGCCGGAGAACGCTGAAAATGGAGGCGGAACCCGCGGAAGAGAAGCCTCGATTGGCGGCCATCGACGTCGTTTTGACTCCAACCGAGGCTCGATTTTGGAAACCCAGGCGGTGGCACGCCGATTGATGCTGGAATCACGTCGAGAACCAGTCGAACCGAACTGGACTGAACCGACGGTCTGAACCGGGTTGAACCGGGTTGAACCGGACCGAACCGATTCAGCAAAAAAGAAAAGGAAAAAAGAAGAAAAAAGGGAAAAAGAAAAAAAGGAAAAATTGGAGAAAATTTCAATGATGCAATCGAGTTTCGGATGAGTCGATAAGTGGTCGAATTGGCCGATTTAAATTTTGAAATTTTTAATTTGATTAATATCCTATTGGAAATTTATCCAAAAAATTATTTAAATGTGTAGCTCAACAATTGACATCAACCGAGAGCTCGAGACAGTCTCGATTTGTGTACTATCATGGAATCACGGGTAAGTAACCTTTATTTATGATAATTTGCATCGTTATGCATGGTTGGTATTTATCGCATAAATTACGGATTTAAATTCCACATTTAATGAATTAAATTCTGAAAAATTGGATAAATTGTTGTAAATACTAAATTGAGATATCCGAGAATTTAGAACGAGGCTAAATAAATACTGATGGGCCCAATGAGCCCAATAGGCCTAGATAAAGTGTGGTAAATGGGCTTAAGGTCGATTAAGGCCCATTATGGTACAATCAGGCCCAATATAGGTAAACGGGCCCAATGATTTAAATTAAGCCCAGAAAATATGAAATACAATTTAATTGTATTGTATTTGACTTGATGAATGTGTATCCGAGTTCCGGAGATTTGATTTGGATTTGGAGCAAATCGAACTGCGTGACGAGACATCAGTGGAAAAGGTCAGACTGTACAGAAAAATGAGGTAAGGGAATTATGTGAGTAGCTAGAGGTAGTTACGCGTATTTTAATAGTTTTTGTATACACTGATTATGTATGTATACACGATTATTGTATAATGATCCTAAAAGTGGTTTAAATGATTTTAAGGATCGAAATAGGTAAAAAGGCTATTTTACCCCTATTGAGGGAAGTTCACCTAAGGATGGTGAAAGCATGACATGCATGAAATGCATGATTTAAGTAATTTCTGATTTAAGGAAATTTTCGTGGTTTTAAGCAAAGTAAATCGATAGATTGGCCAGTAATTGCATAAACTTCACAAAATAACACTACATAAGTGTTATTGGTATTTAAATGAAATTGTTTGAAAAACGGGCCAACTATTAAGTTTATATGGAAACAGATAGTGCTGGCATATAGTTCGCACTATATCTGCGTTTGTGAGTGTGCATAAATGTGCTTGAGCGGCTGCTCGCACCGACTTGTGATAATTCTATATTTTTAGAATTATTTGTGCTTAATTTTCTAATTAATTATTTAAATCCCCAATTTATTTTGTTAATTATCCCCTTTATTTAATTAAAATTCTCATGTTTGCAGATAAATTAAATCCGGATGAATTTTGAATATTTCGGTAGAAAATGGACCGAAATTGGGCTAAAATCGAGATTGGACCACGTGGACAACACGAGCCTAGCACATTTAATTGGACAAAAAGACAGATGACATGAAAATATTTATTTCAAGGAGTCAATAGTGTGAAGACAAGTGGCCAAACAATGCCAATTCATTTAGGATAGAAATATTACAATTGTACCCCTAAGTGTGTGTATAAATAGAAAAAGATGTCAATTGAAAAGGGGAGCTTTTAGTTTTTTTAGGTTAAATTTTTATTGTTAGGTTTTATTTTCTTTAGGTTTTTTTTGGATGTTTTTCGGCTGGTGACAGCAGCCACCATTGTTAAACTTTTAGAAGCTTTCGTTTTATCTTTATTCTATTGAAATGCAATTTTTTTATTCCAGTAGTTAGTATTCTATCTTATCACATTGTTCTTCATTTTTTTCCCTTTTAATTCTACTCGAGTAAGTGAAATAGTTAGTGACAGTAGCTATTTTGCTTCACCTTCCGTTGCATTTCCTTGATTTTAGCTATATTCGATTCTTTTCTGAAGGGGGAAACCGGTTGTGTCGCTGATTTACCAAGCCATTTTTCCCGATCATTTTACCCTCTTGTGTGCAGTGATATATATCATGAGCAATGCGGAACACAGTAGGAGAAGAAAGTGAAGGAACCCGACTCTCTGTTCTGCCCTGTTTTGCGAATGTGTTACTGTCCATTCTCTTTTCATGACTGCATTCTATATTAATCTAGTTATGGTAGTTGAAGTTGTGAAGGATGTAGAGATTTGTGTTTATTCTTGTTCCAGCTTTGTTCCCATTTCTGTTTTGTGCTTATTTATTTTCTGTTTTGTTGCTTTAGTCCCATTTACTTAGATAAATTCGGTTTCAAGTTTCAGTTTGTAGTTGGATTAAATTTGTTTAGCCTTTCAATTTTTTCATTACTGATTGTTAATTGCTGAGTCAATTTCTTGGTTTAAGTCGGTCGGGTGGCATGTTCAAGAGGACGTAAGGTGTAGCCGAGACCTGAAGCAGAAGCAGTGAACAGACGGTGCGCAGGACTCTGGTTAGCTGGGCAAAGCATTGCTGATTGCAGAGATTGGTTTGCAGCACCTGGATGCAGGAGCAAGTGGACAGCACCTGGTGAAGGAAGCAGAGCAGCAGATGACCGATGCACCAGAGCAGAGACCTCGGTGCAGAGGACGTGGGCAGCACTGGAAAGCAGAGAATGAAACTGCACTGCACAGAATGTGTGTTGCTGAGTTTAGCTGACTATTTCCGCGGGTACATAGTTACGGATAGTGACAGGAATTTGCAGATAGGATGAAGCATTCTGCTGTACACAGTGGAGGTCGTGTGATGCAAAGGCAGTTGGACAGAACCTGATTTTGCAGAGGACGTGGGCAGTAGGGAAAGGAAACAAATGGTGAAGAAGACAGTGCAACAGTGGCAATCGGGACCACTTTGGTTTGGCAAAATTGATAAGGCCATGTTTGGCATTTTCCTACTATAGTAGCTTAATTCATTTTTGCATTCATTTTTAGTTATTTAGTTATTAGTTGGTTTAGTTAGTTTCTCAAATGCATATATTTGCTTTGCTTAATTAACTTAATTTAGATTTAATTAGGTCACTAAGTAATTGTCATTCTAGCATTAGAGAGTTGCTTAATAAATAATTTAGATAAATTCATTTTATGCATTTTAAGTCTTAATTAAAATTCCAAAAATTGTTTCATGCATTAGTTAGATTTCAGTGTTAATTTAGTATTTAGAGTTACCTAGGAGTAATTTTAGATTCATTAGCTTAAATTAAATTGCAATTTCATTTTATTAGATCTTAGGTTAGTTCAAATTAATCTTGCTTTGTTATTTCCATATTTGCATTTTATGGCGTTAATTAGCTTTAACTGTTTTAATTTCTTTTGTAGGTATTTTAATTGCGTTGAGCACTGTAAGTAATTTTGCTCGGTTTTAATTTCTTTATTTTATAGCTTTTATTATTTTATTATTTTATTATTTTCAGTAATTTTAATTTAGACTTAGTAGATCACCCTATTTAAATTCATAATTTGCTAGGATATACTTAGGGTAAGATTAACCGGTACTTAATCAGGCTAGTCAACTTCTCTGTGGGACGATAATTCCGGGACTCAAATCCCATTATTACTTGGACGACCCGTGCACTTGCGGATAATACCCTTAGGGCGTGTCAACTTGTATGACATTATAAGCATGAAATGTGCTAGAGCGGTTGCTCGCACTAATTTTACTATTATGAAATGCATGAGAGGTGCTGGAGCCTAGCTCGCACCCTGTTTTGACTGTTTTTACTGTTTTTACTGATATGCATAAAAAGGTGCTGGAGCGATTGCTCGCACTAGTTTTACTGATTTGATATGCATGAGAGGTGCTGGAGCTTAGCTCGCATCCAGTTTTGATATGATAATTGCATAAAAGCCGTGTTGGAGTGTAACTCGCACGAGATTTGATTTAATTATGCATAAAGCCGTGTTGGAGTGTAACTCGCACGAGATTTGATTTACTTGAGCATTTGTTCGTGCTGGAGTGTTAATCACACGAAGTTTTATATGGTTTTATAATTCATTTTAAAACCGTATTGGAGTTTTTCTCGTACGAGGTTTTCACTGAGTTTTTATATATATCCGTACTAGAGCATTGCTCGTACGTGAATTTTACTTGAATTTATAATCAGTTTAAGTCGTATTGGAGCGCTGCTCGTATGCAGATTTTACTGGATTTTATGAAACCGTGCTAGAGCTTCGCTCGCACAAAGTTTTATGATATCATGAATATGCATGGAGCCGTGCTAGAGCTTCGCTCGCACAGGGATTTATATTACATGCATATAGTCGTGTTGGAGCCTCCTGTAGACTGTGTGTCACAGTGAGATGATATGCTCACACGTGTATACTGAGATAGAGATGATATGGGTGGATAAGAGATATTGCAGGCACCCCTGATTGAGCTTGGGTTCACGGAGTACGTTTTACCGTGTATATCATGCGGAGTACGCTGTACCGTGGGGATTATTGGTGTGGAGTGGCATTAGCCACGAGGCAGCAAGCCTTGCCCTCGCAATCTTGGTGTTATGCTATTCTGGCGGGTAGGATGACCCACCTCCCGTTTCAGGTGTGATACCCCACACACTAGGTACCGTGTTACCAGGGATCACTAGGATATGGCCATAGTCCTCGATGTTATTGATAAAATCAAGTACATGTCTCACATGATATAACTATTAGTCGTTAGACCAGGGCAGACCCGAGGGAGGGGTCAGGCCCCCAATTTTATGATTTTATGATTTGTGACCTTGAAAGAAGGGTAGTTTTATAACCGAAGTTTTACAATGAATTGTTTTACGAGTTGAGATTTGAATTATGAGATGCTTAACCCCTTTTGGGTTATTTTATGCTGCGTTTTAAATGAAATGATTTAAATGCAGTAGCATGATGTTGTTTTCCATGCTTTTATTTCAAATTCATGATTTGTCTTACACGACATGAAAGAATGCATGATCTGGATTTGTTTCATGCTCATTATGATTTAATGATGTCACATAAAATGCCTTTGATGCATGAATTATATGATTTCTATATGCACAAATAGTTTTGATAAACTATGGCATTGAAATATGCATGATTTTGTGCGTGAAATTTTAAATGAAAAGAAATGGATTTAAGGGCATGGCATTTTGAGCATGTAGATAGTGGAGCTATCTACTTACTTGCATAATTGCCTTAGTGAGCGTGTAGTTTGCTCACCCCTTTATTTTCTCATCTTTTCAGAGCACTCACAGAAATTAGTAAGCGGCTGAGGACTTGCATGCTTGGTATCCACTGCTTCCCATCGAGAGACAGGTTTACACATTTGTAGAGTTTTGTATCTAAATATGTAATGTATAATATTGTAAATGGATATGATGTCGGGGATGTAGAGTTATAAATACTAATGTGTAAGTGTTTAATTAAAGTCAAATGATAGTAAACTCTGATATATGAATATGATTATGGAAATGGAATGGTAAATAGGTAAGAGGTGACTAACACCGAATCATAGCCCAACTGTTTGTAGGATGGTCACGATGAGAGAAAGGTAAGAATTAAATAATAAATGAAAAAAATGAAAAATTTACTCTGATTTTTAGGTAATTTGGGTCGTGACAGTAATGGTATCAGAGCTGAGTTGGCCTGATATGAGTCGGTGTTAGTGGTTAAGAAAGTTTACATCCCTATGTACTATGCATTATTTAGATACAATTGTGTATATCGAGTGGAAGTACAGCAAGAATTTGATTTTTAAATGCAAGAATAGACTCATTAACTGATAGCCGCTATGGTTGAGAGGCGAGTACATGAGCTCGAGGTCGTAGTGGCAGGCCTGAGAGTTGTACTGTGTCGCCGCATGATACTCGAGATGAGATTGACGTGGAGGCTGATGTTGAGCATGCCCCACTAAGTTTGACAGATAGATCAGACAGAGTCCGACAGAGAGATCGGATAGTATTGAGACACGCTTCGCGAGATTGGAGCGGAGTGTGAAGAATATTTTGGGAGCTATTTGCTCAGAGTATCTATGAGATTTGAGGGCGAGTCGGAGCATTAGTGGAAGTCCGCTCGACCCATCTTAAGAGTTAGACATCCAGATTGGACATGAGAACATAATTCTAGATGTATTCCGGTGACAGAATATCCCGGACACATAAAGGAAATTACAGATAAAATTCTTTACTCTGACCCAGAGGAACATGTTGATTGACGAGTATGAAACCCAATTTATATTCCTGGGCAGATATGACCCCGACACTATGAACAGTGAGAGTTAGGATGTTTGAAAGTTCATGGAAGGGCTCAGATTGTCAATTAGAGTTTGATTAGCCCGTTAGATATCACTACATATGCCGAGGCAGTGCGCACAATACAGTTGTGTGAATAAGATCATGAGTTACACGCCTCTGAGAATGGAAAAGGTAGTAAAGGACTAAATAGAGACAAAAGAGAATAGAGAATGACAGAG
Organism: Firmiana major; assembly: GCA_033439115.1. Lineage (NCBI taxonomy): Eukaryota > Viridiplantae > Streptophyta > Magnoliopsida > Malvales > Malvaceae > Firmiana > Firmiana major. Next base: position 58,277,197 of record CM065896.1, on the reverse strand, counting down.
ATGTTAGAACGAGAAAAAAGGTAGTTTGGTAAAAGCTTAGAGTTGTTGAGTCACAGGGGTAAGATGATTGGTAAGATCCCAGTGTATTCAAATACAATATTTTTTAGGGGTATTGTGATTTGAGGACCCCGACCTACTATGAAGCAGTGTAGCAGTGTGAACAGTGTAGAATATGTGGTAGTTACCACAGAAATAAGATGTTGGACGAGGGCGAATGTATGCCTTGGACCAGGACACTTTTGATGTTTCATCAGATGTGGTGGAAGATACCACACTAGTTATAAATAATGAAATAATTATTTTAATTAATCCTGGTGCCACGCATTTATTCATACCGCCTTCAGTTGCTTATAAGCTAGTGAAAGATGTGAAGCCTGTACCCTTAGACAAGATGATGATAATAGTTAGGTGATTTTCACTAACTGAATATGGGTATAGAGATTGTAAGTTGAAAATATGGGTGAAAACATCACTGAAAGCTGTACTGTAAGTTTAACAAGTAATGAAAGAGTTGTTATAAGTGATATATAAAAAGAGATAAGCTTTAAGATGTGATAAATCCTGAATACGAGATATATTGGAATAAGAGGCATATGCAAGGTAAGAATATCTTTCATATGTAAAGTAATTTGGATATCTTCGATATGTAGTGACTATGAATTGCACCAAGGATAAGGGTGGATATATCTACACCCAGTTCATGTGGTCAAGTCTGATGGATAATAAAGGTATTTCAAAATACTTCCCCGCCTGAAGATTTGACAGCGTTTAGAAGCGCACACATAACCTATAAAAAAATTGAAATCGACAGTCGTAATATATATACATTAATTTGGGTACCTTTACTGGTACGATAAAGAAATATAGAATTCGATTAATCATGAAGGTATAAAAATTAAAATTTTATAAAAGCCGTTAATATAAGAAAAAGGAAATGACGCGGGTTATTATCTCGAACGGAAGCGATTTTGAAATGACTTTATACGTTTATGCGTACATAGGTCAAGGATATGAGTGATTGAAATATTTAGTGGAACTCAACTACGATGAGGTATTTAAACCTTACCTGGACCGATTGGTTTTCATCTTTAGCGATGATATTTTGATGTATTCGAAGTCCAGGGAAGAGCATGAGTAGCAATAGAAAACTGTCTTACAGACGAGTTGTTGAGAGTTTCTCAATGGGCTGCTCAGTTGACACGTCTCGTTTGGAAAAAGATTTCATACGAGTGGTATGATAAGTATAAAAATAGCTTCCTTGAGTTTTGGTATATGGAAGTAATGAACTGACCACCGTAATTATTCTCACCATGACTAACAGCTCAAGAGGTTTCAGTGTGTATGGATACCTCGAAATAAAGATTGAGCTGTGTATTGATGTAAAATGGGAAAATAGTCGTTTATGGATCCAGATAAAAGGACCATAAGAGAAACTATCCGACCCACGATTTAGAGTTGGCAGCCGTAGCGTTTACATTAAAAGTATGGCGCCACCACTTAAATGGTAAGAAATTTTAGATATGCACTGAACGTAAAAAGCCCGAGTATCTGTTTTCACAGAAAGAGTAGAATATGAGATAACCATGAGGGTTAGAGCTTCTAAGGATTTTGATTGTGAACATTGTACCACCTAGGAAAGGCTAATGTAATGGCTGATGCCTTGAACAGAAAGAGCCTCGAGATGGTATTACATATGATGGTCAAGGAGCGTGAGCTGCTAGAGCAGTTATAAGCCTCAGTAGTGATGTGATCCCTTCTGATGATGATAGTGATTTTGTGACAGCTAGCCTGAGGTTAAAACCGAATTTGAGTGATCGGATTTGCCAAGCTTAGCGTGATGATCGGCATGGTGTCGATAGTGTGGGTCAGATTCAGATGGGTATAGTGACAGAGTTCACAGTGAGTGATGATGACTTACAGAGGTTCAGAGACAGTATAAGTGCTCCCCAGGATCACAGTTGATGGGATAGTGTTATTGTCAAAAGCTCACTCTTTAGGATTTACAATGCATCCGAGAAATAATAAATATATCAGAATCTCTGAAAAAGGTATTGGTGGTCAGGTCTGAAAAGAGACATTGTAAAGATTATGGAGAAGTGTCTCGTATGTCAGCAGATTAAGGTAGAGTACTAGAAGTCTGCAGAGTTATTGCAACCTCTACTTAAATTGACATGAAAATGGGAACAAGTTACCATGAATTTCATGATGGGTTATAGAGGACCCAGATAAATCACGAGGCTATCTGGGTGATAGTCGATAGATTGATTTAGTCTACCCACCTTCGGGCTATGGAAATCTCCAGATACATTGAGTGTGTAGGCAGATTTATATGTAAGGAAATATTGTGAAACATTGTATAGCATTCCAGTGAGCATGATATCAGATAGGGATTCCCGCTTCACTTCCCACTTTTGGGAATATTGTTTTTGGAAGCTATGGGAACCTGATTGAGTGTTAGCACAGCTTTTCGTCCTTAGGCAGATGGTCAGTCAGAGAGGACTGTACAGGTTCTGGAGGATATGATGAGAGCGTGTGCCATTCATTTTATAAGCTCTTGGGATGATCAGTGTTACTAATCAAATTCATCAATGATGACAGTTGTCACTTGAGTATCGGGATAACATTTTATTTGAGGCATAGTATGGCGTAGGGAGTTGTTTCCCCTATTTGGATAAGAAGAAGAGGGTGACAGATAGAGAATTATTCCCGAATTGGTAAGACAAACCTCTGAGGATGTTCAGTTGATTTGTGAGAGATTAAGAACACCTCAGAGCAGACAGAAAAGCTATGCTAACAAGAGACAGAAAACCATTGGAATTCACTGAGTGTGAATCAGTATTGAGATTTGTTAGATTGACTCCTTTGAGATATTGGACAAAGTGGAAGATAAGGCCTGTAAGTTGGCGTTACCACTTGAATAAACAGGCATCCACAATGTGTCCTATCTTTTATGCTTAAGAAATATTATCCAGACCCGATATATGTGATCAGATATGAGCTCCAACTGCTTAGCTCAAAGAAAGTATAACGTATGATTGGAGAATCGATTCAGGTATTAAACATAAAAAAGAAAGTGTTGAGGTTTAAGATGATCTCCCTAGTTAAGTATGCTGGTAGTATTACACTCCGGAGAAAGTCACTTGATGATGACAGTGTATGATGCGATAGACGTACCCGGAGTTGTGATGGACCCATTTGCCTTGGTTCTAATTTGGAGGACCAAATTTCTTAAGTGGGGGAGATTGTAAGACCCGAATTTTTATCTTAAGAGCAAAAAGGGAATGAATAGAAATTTTAGAGTGCATTTAAAAATGCAAAATGACTGAAATGGTATTCCCGAACATGTGCAAGGGTAAAACGGTCAAAAGATCAAAATTTGATATTAATCGGGACAAGAAAATTTAATTAAAAATATGGGATTGAGAAATCTTGATCAATAATGAAGAAATAATTAAATTTCGGGTTAAATTGATTAAGATATAAATTTATTGGAATAAATCGAAATTTTCGTATCGAAAATAATCTCGAGAATAATCAAAAAATATACCGGAAAGGTAAAATCGGACTGAGAAATTCATTTACAGATTAAATGAATAAAATAGTATTTTTGTTAGATATTTTTGCCAAATAATAATATTTAATTGAATATAATAATAATAAAAATAATTATAAATAAATAAATAAAGTAAAAAAAAAGAACAGAATTCGTGAAAAACGCGAATTGGAAAAAAAAGGGGTACAGAAACGAAACAGAGACGTGAAGGCCGATCGAGAAAGAACAGATCGTCGGACAAGCCACCACCGACGGGACCGAGGGGTTGACGAGGGTCGACGAAGGTAGCTCGACCTCGGGCGAGCAACCAGCGACCGTGACGCGCCGTGGAGACCACCGGAGAACGCTGAAAACGGAGGAGGAACCCACGGAATAGAAGCCCCGATTGGCGGCCATCGACGCTGTTTTGACTCCAACCGAGGCCCAATTTTGTTGATGCTGGAATCACATCGAGAACTGGCCGAACGGCGTCGAAAGGACCAAATGTTGCTTGAACCGGTCGAACCGACTGAACCGACCGAACTGAACCGGACTAAACCGGCAGTCTGAACCAGGTTGAACCAGATTGAACCGGTTCAGCCAAAAAGAAAAAGAAAAAAAGAAGAAAAAAAGGAAAAAGAGAAAGAGGAAAAATCAGAGAAAATTTCAGAGATGCAATCGAGTTTCGGGTGAATCGATAAGTGGTCGAATTGACCGATTTAAATTTCAGAATTTTTAATTTGATTAATATTCGACTGGAAATTTATCCGAAAAATTATTTAAATGTGTAGCTCGACAATTGACATCAACCGAGAGCTCGAGACAGTCTCGATTTGTGTACTATCATGGAATCACGGGTAAGTAACCCTTATTTATGACAATTTACATCGTTATGCGTGATTAGTATTTATCGCATAAATTACGGATTTAAATTTCGCATTTAATTGAATTAAATTTTGGAAAATTGGATAAATTGTCATAAATACTAAATTGAGATATCCGAGAATTTAGAATGAGGCTAAATAAATACTGATAGGCCCAATGAGCCCAATAGGCCTCAATAAAGTGTGGTAAACGGGCTTAAGGACGATTAAGGCCCATTATGGTACAATCGGGCCCAATATGGGTAAACGGGCCCAATGATTTAAATTAAGCCTAGAAAATATGAAATACAATTTAATTATATTGTATTTGACCTGATGAATGTGTATCCGTAGTTCCGGAGATTTGATTTGGATTTGGAGCATATCGGACTGCGTGACGAGGCGTCAGTGGAAAAGGTCAGACTGTATAGAAAAATGAGGTAAGGGAATTATGTGAGTAGCTAGAGGTAGCTACGCCTATTTTAATAGTTTTTGTATACACTGATTATGTATGTATACACGATTATTGTATAATGATCCTAAAAGTGGTTTAAATGATTTTAAGGATCGAAATAGGTAAAAAGGCTATTTTACCCCTATTGAGGGAAGTTCACCTAAGGATGGTGAAAGCATGACATGCATGAAATGCATGATTTAAGTAATTTCTGATTTAAGGAAATTTTCGTGGTTTTAAGCAAAGTAAATCGATAGATTGACCAGTAATTGCATAAACTTCACAAAATAACACTACGTAAGTGTTATTGGTATTTAAATGAAATTGTTTGAAAAACGGGCCAACTATCAAGTTTATATGGAAACAGATAGTGCTGGCATATAGTTCGCACTATATCTGCGTTTGTGAGTGTGCATAAATGTGCTTGAGCGGTTGCTCGCACCGACTTGTGTGACATCATATGCATGAAATGTGCTAGAGCGGTTGCTCGCACTGATTTTACTATTGTGAAATGCATGAGAGGTGCTGGAGCCTATCTCGCACTCTGTTTTGACTGTTTTGACGATTTTTACTATTTTGACTGTTATGCATAAAAAGGTGCTGGAGCGATTGCTCGCACTAGTTTTACTGATTTGATATGCATGAGAGGTGCTGGAGCTTAGCTCGCAACCAGTTTTGATATGATAATTGCATAAAAACTATGCTAGAGTGTAACTCGTACGAGATTTGATTTAATTATGCATAAAGCCGTGTTGGAGTGTAACTCGCACGAGATTTGATTTACTTGAGCATTCGTTCGTGCTGGAGCATTAATCACACGAAGTTTTATATGGTTTTATAATTCATTTTAAAATCGTACTGGAGTTTTTCTCGTATGAGGTTTTCACTGAGTTTTTATACATATCCGTACTAGAGCATTGCTCGTACATGGATTTTACTTGAATTTATAATCAGTTTAAGTCGTATTAGAGCGCTGCTCGTACGCAAATTTTACTGATTTTTATGAAACCGTGCTAGAGCTTCGCTCACACGAGGTTTTCTGATATCATGAATATGCATGGAGCCGTGCTAGAGCTTCGCTCGCACAGGGATTTATATTACATGCATATAGCCGTGTTAGAGCCTCCAGTAGACTGTGTGTCTCAGTGAGATGATATGCTCACCCGTGCATACTGAGACAGAGATGATATGGGTGGATAAGACCTATTGTAGGCACCCCTGATTGAGCTTGGGTTCACGGAGTACATTGTACCGTGTATATCACACGGAGTACGTTGTACCATGGGGATTGTTGGAGTGGAGTGGCATTAGCCACGAGGCAGTAAGCCTTGCCCTCGCAATCCTGGTGTTATCCTTTTCTGGCGGGTAGGACGACCCACCTCCCGTTTCAGGTGTGATACCTCGCACACTAGGTATCGTGTTGCCAGGGATCACTAGGATATGGCCATAGTGCTCGATGTTACTGATATAATCAATTACATGTCTCACATGATATAACTATTGGTCGTTAGACTAGGGAAGACCCGAGGGAGGGGTCAGGCCCCCGATTTTATGATTTTATGATTTGTGACCCTGAAAGAAGGGTAGTTTTATAATCGAAGTTTTACAATGAATTGTTTTACAAGTTGAGATTTGAATTATGAGATGCTTAACCCCTTTGGGTTATTTTATACTGCGTTTTAAATGAAATGATTTAAATGCAGTAGCATGATGTTGTTTTCCATGCTTTTATTTCAAATTCATGATTTGTCTTACACGACATTAAAGAATGCATGATCTGGATTTGTTTCATGCTCATTATGATTTAATGATGTCACATAAAATGCCTTTGATGCATGAATTATATGATTTCTATATGCACAAATAGTTTTGATAAACTATGGCATTGAAATAAGCATGATTTTGTGCGTGAAATTTTAAATGAAAAGAAATGGATTTAAGGGCATGGCATTATGAGCATGTAGATAGTGGAGCTATCTACTTACTTGCATAATTGCCTTACTGAGCGTGTGGTTTGCTCACCCCCTTATTTTCCCATCTTTTCAGAGCACTCATAGAAATTAGTAAGCGGCTGAGGACTTGCATGCTTGGTATCCGCTGCTTCCCATCGAGAGACAGGTATATGCATTTGTAGAGTTTTATATCTAAATATGTAATGCACAGTACTGTAAATAGATATGATGTCGGGGATATAGAGTTATAAATACCAATGTGTAAGTGTTTAATTAAAGTCAAATGATAGTAAACTCTGATATATGAATATGATTATGGAAATGGAATGGTAAATAGGTAAGAGGTGACTAACACCGAATCATAGCCCAACTGTTTGTAGGATGGTCACGACGAGAGAAAGGTAAGAATTAAATAATAAATAAAAAAAGTGAATAATTTACTCTGATTTTTAGGTAATTTAGGTTGACATTTGCAATTGTCTAAGGCCACGTTTGGCTAGCCCATTGTAGTTGTTAATTCATTTTGCATGCATTTTTAGATAGATTAAGTTCAAGTTTATTAGTTAATTTAGTTAGTTGATTTCTAATTTGCATGTTAGTCATAGTTTCTTTCTTGCATTAGTTTAACTTAGATTTAATTTTGTTATTAAGTAATTTTTATTCTAGCATTAGGGGATGTGCTTAAAATTAATTTAGATAAACTCATTTTATGCATTTTAATTTTTAGTGAAAATTCCAGAAATGTGTTTCATGCATTAATTAGATTTTAGTGTTAAGTTAGTATTTAGATATATTTAGGAGTAATTTTAGATTCATTAGTTTAGATATTTAGATTTATGATTAATTTTCTTAATTTTCTAGAATTTTATTTTATTAGATCTTAGGTTAGTTTAAATTGTAATTTTTATTAATTAGATTAATTTGCATGTACATTTCATTTTAAGTTTGTTTAAATTTTAGTTTAATTAATTTTATTCCTTTATTTTTATATTCGCATTTTAATTGCGTTAATTCATTTTAATTGTTTTAATTTTCTTTTGTAGGTTATTTTCTTTTAATTGCTCGGAGTACTGTAAGTAACTTTTGCTCGGTTTCATTTCCTTTAGTTCTTATTATTTTATTGCCTTCTAGTATTTTTTTTAATTAGCCTTAGTAGATCACCCACTTTAATTTCATAATTTGCTAGGATATACTTTGGGTAAGATTAACCAGTAGTTAATTAGGCTAGTCAACTTCTCTGTGGGACGATAACTCGGGACTCAAATCCCATTATTACTTGTATGACCTGTGCACTTGCGGACATATACCTTTTGGGAGTGTTAAGTTTTTGGCGCAGTTTCCGGGGAAGTTTTAATTAGTCGTTAATTAATATCGGTGAAATTATACTTAGGTGTAATTCTAGCCTGTAAATATTTAGGTTGTAAATATTTAGATTAGTTAATTTTCTCGTAATTAATTAAAATAAAAAAAAATTGAAAAATTAAAAAACTTAAAATTTTTTCTAAGGACTTTCTGATGTTTGCATGCGTAGAGCAAGGAGTTTTGATTGCTTTCCTCTAGATCCTGAAATCAAACGAACTCTTAGGAAAATACGAAAAGACTCTAGGAAATTTATAGCTCCGCCGCAACACACGATGGCAGAAAATAGGGATTATGCGGTGCCGATGATTGGAGGATATTATACTGGCATTAGGCCACCAGCAGTCCCTGCTAATAATTTTGAAATTAAGTCGTCCATCCTCCAGATGATCCATACCTCTTTGCAGTTCAGTGGGCTTCCACACGATGACCCACATGCTCATCTCGGGCAATTCCTGGACTTATGCAACACGTTCAAACACAATGGATTATCTGACAATGCGCTTAGGCTTAGATTATTCCCCTTCTCACTTAGGGATAGGGCGAGACACTAGTTGACCTCCCTTCCTCTAAGATCAATTTCTACATGGGACGAGTTAGCCCACCAATTTCTAGTCAAAATTTTCCCCCTTTCCAAAATGGCCAGACTCCGTAGCGATATATCCTCTTTTGCCTAGTACGACTCTGAATCTCTTTACGAGGCATGGGAACGATATAAGGAGCTTATTAGGAAGTGCCCTCACCATGGCCTACCTCTATGGCTACAAGTCCAGACCTTCTACAATGGGCTTACAAGCCGAAATAGGACCATAGTGGACGTTGCTTCGGGTGGAGCCTTGATGTGCAAAACAGAGTTGGAGGCCTATGAGCTGCTAAACAAGATGGTGGCTAACAACTATCAATGGTCCTCGAAAAGGCAATTGCCAAAGAAAGCGGCGGGTAAATATGAGCTCAACACTCTGTCCACCTTGACCTCTCAAATCGCCAATCTTACAAAGAAGGTGGAGTCGCTCAGTACCCAACCTAATCCTTCCAACAATCCTAACCCTGTGTTTTCTGTCCAAAGTCCTTTTCTCTCATGTGATCTATGTAGTGGTACCCACGCTGTGGATAGGTGTCCACTTAACCTAGAATTGGTTCAGCACGTTACCCCTAAGCAACAGAACAACCCTTTTCAAATACCTATAATCCAGGGTGGAGGAACCATCCTAACTTTTCTTGGAGCCAAAACCAAGGGCAAGCTTCTAATTCTAGACCAGTAGGACCCCCAGGTTTTCAAGCTGCACAGGTTCAGGTACCACTACAACATCAATTTCCTCACCCCCCACCACCTCCATATCCACATCATCCACCTAATCATTCCCATCCATCCCACTTCCATCAACCACCACCACAGCCCTAGCATTCACCAGCAGCTGATAAGAAACCCTCTCTTGAGGAAATGTTCACAATAATCTTGCAAAATCAACCAGCTTCAATTAAGAACCTAGAGGTTCAGGTAGGACAAATAGCAAACGCTCTTAGTCAACGTCGTCAGGGGACCCTTCCTAGTAACATTGACGCCAATCCTGTTAGGCAAAGGGAAAGGAAGGAACATGTGAAAGCTATCACCCTCAGGAGTGGCAGAGAGCTAGTAACTCCCTCTGTTAAGTCCAGACCTAACCAGCCCATAATTGAAAAACCCATAGGTTCTAATGAAGCAGCTCAGAAGGAGCAAGAATCAAAAGATCGAGCTGCAAAGGAAACAAAGCCAGGCATTTCTTCACCTTTACCTGTTTCTGTGTCACAACCTTCTTTATCCGTAGATCTACAAGAGTTTCTACTACATCTCCTCCTGTTAGACCACCAATCCCTTTTCCTCAGAGATTTCAAAATTAAAAACTGGACTAACAATTTGCAAAATTCCTTGAGGTTTTTAAGAAACTTCACATCAACATTCCATTCGCAGATGCCTTAGAGCAAATGCCAAGCTATGTGAAGTTTATGAAGGACATCCTCTCTAGGAAAAGAAGATTGGATGATTACGAGACGATTGCCTTAACTGAAGAGTGTAGTGCCATTATCCAGAGAAGGCTACCCCCCAAGCTCAAGGATCCCGGGAGTTTTACCATACCATGCACTATTGGAAATTTATTCTTTCGTAGAGCCCTGTGTGATTTAGGAGCTAGTATAAATTTGATGCCATTGTCTATCTATCATAAGTTAGGAATAGGGGATGCCAAGCCCACCATAGTGACCCTCCAGTTAGTCGATCGATCAATTAAATATCCGAAGGGGGTCATTGAGGATGTCTTAGTAAATGTGGACAAGTTTATTTTCCCTATAGATTTTATCGTGTTGGACATGGAGGAAGACAGGGAAGTCTCAATTATACTAGGCAGACCATTCCTAGCAACTGGTAGAACTTTAATAGATGTACAAAAGGGGGAGTTAATAATGAGAGTTTAAGATCGGGAAGTCAAGTTTAATGTGTTCAAATCTCTAAGGTTCCCTGACGACTCTCACGATTGTTTTAGGATGGATTTGGTGGATAAGGACATCACTGAGGAGTTTTCCAAGACACATCCTTTAAACCCTTTAGAAGCCTCCTTAGTGAAATCCGTTGATATTAGAGAATACAGTGAAGATGATGATGAGGTCTACGAGACTTTACAGTTATTAGAGGTCACTCTTTTTGAGGAAATTACCCAATTTGAGACACTAGACTCTTCATCTATTCCAGCTTCAAATATTTTTCCATCCACCAGTGATCCTCCAGCATTAGAACTCAAACCTTTACCCTCACACCTTAGGTATGCTTACTTAGGTGAATCCTTTACACGACTGGTAATAGTATCTGCTGCTCTCTCTAGTATCAGGAAGCAAAATTACTACAAGTGTTAAGAGAGCATTAGAAGGCTATAGGCTGGTCTATCTCTGACCTTAAGGGTATTAGTCCCTCTATCTGTATGCATAAGATACTATTGGAGGAGGGGTATAGGTCATCCATAGAGCACCAGCGTCGATTAAACCCTATAATGAAAGAAGTTGTCAAGAAGGAGATCATTAAGTGGTTAGATACAGGGATTATCTATCCCATTTTTGACAGTACCTGGGTGAGCCCAGTATAATGTGTCCCTAAAAAGGGAGGGATGACAGTGATCGAGATTGAAAATAATGAGCTCATCCCCACTAGGACTGTCACTGGTTGGCGAGTATGTATGGATTATAGGAAACTCAACAAGGCCACCAGGAAAGACCACTTCCCTTTACCCTTCATTGACCAAATGTTAGATCGATTAGCTGGTCACGAATTCTACTGTTTGCTGAACGGATACTCTAGGTACAATCAAATAGCTATAGCCCCAGAAGACCAAGAAAAGACTATCTTCACCTGTCCCTATGGGACCTTTGCTTTTAGAAGAATACCTTTTGGCCTATGCAATGCACCTGCTACATTCCAGTGTTGCATGATGGCCATATTCCATGATATGGTGGAGGATTTTCTTGAGGTTTTTATGGATGATTTCTCAGTATTTGGGGTTAGCTTTGATTTATGTTTGCAGAATTTAGCACTAGTGCTGAAGAGGTGCGAAGAAACAAACTTAGTGCTTAATTGGGAGAAATGCCACTTTAAGGTGAAAGAAGGTATAGTGCTAAGGCACAAAATCTCTGCTAGGGGGATAGAAGTGGATAAGGCTAAGGTGGAAATTATTAAGAAGTTACCTCCCCCTACCACTGTAAAAGGAATTCGAAGTTTCCTGGGCCATGCAGGATTTTACAGAAGGTTCATTAAGGATTTTTCTCAGATATCTAAACCTTTATGTAATCTCCTCGAGAAGGACACTGTGTTTTTCTTTGATAAGAGATGTTTAGAAGCATTTAAGACTTTGATGGAAAAATTAGTTACAGCCCCTCTAATCATAGCTTTGGATTGGAGTTTACCTTTTGAGCTTATGTGTGATGCAAGTGATTATGCTGTCGGGGCTGTACTAGGATAAAGAAAAAGAAGAGTCTTTTATGCTATCTACTACGCAAGAAAAACATTTAATGAGGCCCACATGAACTATGCTACTACCGAGAAGGAGTTGTTAGCTGTAGTATTTGCCTTTGATAAGTTTCGTTCCTATCTCATTGGTACTAAGGTAGTAGTATATGCTGATCATGCTGCCATTAAGTACTTAGTCTCCAAGATGGATGCAAAGCCGAGGCTGATTCGATGGATCCTCCTACTATAGGAGTTTGACTTGGAGATTAGGGACAGGAAAGGTATGGAGAATCAGGTTACTGACCATTTATCTAGATTAGAGAGTAGACTTAAAGAAGATGGTACAACTATTAATGAGTCCTTTCCTGATGAGCAGCTATTTACTTTTGGGCACTCCAGATTGCCTTGGTACGCTGATTTTGTAAATTATCTGGTGAGCAATATGATGCCACCTGATTTGACTGCCCAGCAAAAGAAAAAGTTTTTGAGTGATGTCAAGTATTATGTTTGGGATGAACCCTTCTTGTACAAGCAATGTAAAGATCAGATTTTGAGAAGGTGTGTTCCCATGGAAGAAGTAGAGGATATACTTAGACATTGCCATTCTTCTGATTATGGAGGGCATTTTGGAGGAGAGAGGACAGTAGCCAAGGTTTTGCAATCTGGATTTTACTGGCCTACGTTATTTAAGGATGCCCACTACTTTGTGCTGAAATGTGATAGATGTCAGAAGGTAGGTAATATTTCCAAAAGAAATGAGATGCCTCTAACGAATATTTTAGAAGTAGAACTCTTTGATGTCTGGGGCATTGATTTCATGGGACCATTTGTTCCTTCATATGGCAACCTCTATATTCTTGTGGCTGTGGACTATGTGTCAAAATGGGTTGAAGCAATGACTTTACCAACTAATGATGCCAAGGTGGTGGTAAGATTTTTGAAGAAGAATATTTTCACACGATTTGGCACACCTAGGGCTATCATTAGTGATGGAGGATCCCACTTTTGCAATCGAAGTTTTGATGGGCTGTTAAAGAAATATGGGGTCAAACATAAGGTAGCCACTACTTATCACCCACAGACGAGTGGCCAAGTAGCGTTGTCCAATAGGGAAATTAAGGGGATATTGGAGAAAACAGTGAACCTGAGTAGGAAGGACTGGTCCATTAGGTTAGAGGATGCACTTTGGGCCTATTGGATAACCTTCAAAACACCTTTAAGAATGTCCTGTTATCAGCTTGTGTATGGTAAAGCCTGTCATCTACCAGTAGAGCTTGAGCACAAGGCCTATTGGGCCCTTAAGAACCTGAATTTCAATTTAGAGGCAGTAGGGGAGAAGAGGCTCCTACAACTTAATCAGTTAGATGAGTTCAGGTTGCAGGCATATGAGAATGCCAAGCTCTACAAGGAAAAGACTAAGCGATGGCATGATAAGAAAATTAAAGAGAGACACTTCGCGATAGGCCAGCAGGTTCTGTTGTTTAATTCACGCTTGAAGTTGTTTCCAGGAAAGCTTAAGTCTAGGTGGTCAGGTCCCTTTACCATTACACAAGTATTCCCTCATGGAGCCTTTGAAATTATGGATGAGACCCTGAATCAACCCTTTAAGGTTAATGGGGGTAGACTGAAACACTATTTTGGGGGAGGGTTTGATCGTCAGCATTCTGTGACCACTTTAGTTGATCTTCCTACTTCTGATCCTGCTACTTAGCTTTATTTTTCTTTTCACTTTATATATAGTTCTTTTTCTTTTCTGTTGTTTCTTTCTTTGTTTATTGTGCAGATTTCTTTTCTAGTTTTATGTTTTCAATCAAGCTTCAGTTGTCATCATCATCATCAGAAAGGGGAGTACTCTATTCCTGAACTTTAATTCTTATATTATCTGCACACTGAGGACACTGTGCACTTCAAGTTTGGGGGAGGGGATATCACTTGAGTATTTTTCAAAAATTTGAGCAAAATTGAAAATTGTTTCAAAATTTTTTCGAAAATCTGAGCTTAAACTATTTGATTTTGGGATGATTTAGTGCTTAGCATGTAGTTTTCCCATATTTCGATGATATGACCCCATGATTAAGTCTAATTTTGATTGACTGAGAAACATGATTATAGGAAAACCATGAAGTTGAGCTCTTGAATTTGTCTTGATTCTGATTGTGATTTCCTCATCTTACGCACATATCATGTCATGAATCTGTATATTTATTTAGAAAGAGCTTATGTGGACCTAGGATTGCATTTGTTCAGTTGATTTTGTGCATCATATTCTAGAATTTGTTTGATCTGATCTCGAGGTGAAATATTAGATCACACTTAATTAGGGAGATGATTTAGGCCATCTTTAGATCGTTTGAGCCTTTCTAGCCTTCCTTGTACATATGCTACCCCAAGTCACCCATCTGGGCCAAATAAGCTTTGCTCTGAAAATATACCTGCATTATTTTCCTTAGCTTAAATACTTTGTTCCTATGCCTTACCCCAAAAGCATGAAAAGTCATTGAGAGATATTGTGAGCTATATGGGTATTAAGTGATAGTGAAGGAGTATGTAAAAAAAAAAGAGAGAGAAAAAGAAAGAAGAAAATACAAAAAAAAAATGTCTAGTGAAATAAATAAGTTTGGGGGAAATAAATTGAGCTCTTACATTAAAGATCCTAGAAAGTAATGCATGTTAAGGGGTATTCAAACCTAAATCGACTTTATCATACCCTTAGCCATAGCCTTACATTACAAGCTTAATGAAGTCCTATTGATCTTTGACTAAGTGTGACTACATTAGTGGAGAGAGAAGTGAAAAGCAAACTTATGGGAATGATCACATGTCATTGACTTTACATTTACTGCGTTTGCATAATTTGATCCGGATAATGTACTTTAAAGTGAATTTAACATTTTTCACACCCGCACGAGGAGTCCAATTTGAGTTAGGACTTATGATTGAATGATTCTAAGTGTTTGACTTGTAATTGTGATTCTTTTAGATCATAGTCTGTACTTTATCTTTGAGGATAATATTGGGGAAATTATTATGTTTTGTACTTGTCGTTCCTACAATTGTTTTGTTTTGCTTGAGGACAAGCAAAAGCTCAAGTTCGGGGGTGTGATAATTCTATTTTTAATAGAATTATTTGTGTTTAAATTCCTAATTATTTATTTAATCCCCATATTATTTTATTAATAATCTCCTTTATTTAATTAAAATTCTTTAATGTGCAGATAAATTAAATCCAGATGAAACTCAGTCATTTCAGTCGAAATTGGGCTGAAAATGAGCTAAAGGAGATTGAACCACTTCAAATTTTGCAGATCGAGTCACCAGTCATCTGGACACGCGTGATGCCAGGTGTCTATATTTTATTTGCTCCGAAACGATAAGATCAACAGACACCGAGCGAATATTTTAGAAGGCACATGCCAGGCCACATCGCACAGCCAACTGGATAAACCGACAAGTGACGTGGAAATATTTATTCTGCAGCAAATCAATTGAAGACAAGTGGCCAAATAATGCCAACTCATCTAGGATGAAAAACTACCATTGTACCCCTATGTTTGTGTATAAATAGAACATGATGGCAATTGAAAATGTATGTAGGTTAGGGTAGAATAGCTTTTAGATTAATTTTAAAAGTTTTCCTTAGAATTTTCACATAGTTTTTTTTTTACAAGTTGTTTACTGTTCATTCCATTTTCTTTATATTCTTCATTAGTCTTGGATTTATTTTTCAATGAAAATCAATTTCATTTCAAGTTCTCGGTTTGATAAAAATCAATTCTTGTATTGTGAAGTTCTATTTTCATAGCTTATTGTCTAGTTGATTTGTTCTCGGTTTCATACTTTGTTTATGTTTTTAGTTGAAGCAATCTTTATTTTATTTTTTTTAGCTCTCGGTGTGAGCTCCCTTGATGCATTCGGGTAACACCTTTTTCCCTTGTTCATGCCTTTTTGGTTTTGATGCTTTGATGTAGGTTGATGCTTAGCATTTATTCTCATCAATGGCAATATGGAACCTTGGTTGGAGAAAAGAATGAAGCAATCTGAGCTACTGGTTTCACGTTACTTTGCTATTCAATTATTTACAATCTCATTTTAATGTTCTGTTGTTAAATATTGCTTCTTCCTATTCGGTTTATTGCTGGTATCCTTGAAAGGTTTGGTTTTTGCTTCATTAATTGAACTACGCACATGCTGCCCTTTTACTGCATATTAATACTAACCTCTGTTATTTTCTACTGAATATATTTATGCCTCTCGGTTTTTCATTTGTTCATCACTGCACTTCCTGTCTTTCTTTTATTTATGATGGTGGTCGTGTCACCAGAATCCACGTGTACACCTATCCGCCAACCAGAGACTGCCACGTGTCAGACTAAGAATGAACCACGTGGCTGATACGGCGACAGAGTGTTCGAGGCGATAGAAGTCTGTCACCTTGCAGTGTGCCGCACAGTAGGCGCAGCAGATCTCCATCGCCTCTACCGCGGCAGAGGTCTCCCGCACAGCCTGCGGTAGAGGTCCCTCGCACAGCCCGCTGCAGAGGTCTCCCGCATTGCCCCACGGCAGAGGCTCCCACACAGCCTGCGGTAGAGGTCCCTCGCACAGCCCGCGGCAGAGGTCCATGGTACTCTGTCGCCTGCCGACACCCCCGCTAGCTGCTTGAACTCGAGGCGCGACAGAGTGCTCTATGACTCTGTCGCGGCCCAGACATGCGCCTGGGCCTCAGCTCGAACCGACCTGCAGAAACCTATAAATATCAGGTGAACTCTCAGAAACGAGGAGGCCAAATCCGAAACACAAAAATAAAACCAAAAAGAAGGGAAAAGCCTTAAACTCTCTGATTTAAGCAATACATTCTCTTCTTCATACATATACAACTCCCGATTACTGACTTAATCATCGGAGTGCGCGTGCAGGGATAAATCCCTGCCCCCTCTGATTCCTGTCGTTTTTGCAGATTATATGAAGAACACGTGGAACAAATCACACGGACGTCACATTTTTGTCGTTAGTGCAATCAGAATACGTGGAAGGTAAATTCCTGTTGCTGTTCAACTTGGCAACATCAATTGGCGCCGTCTGTGGGAAATCTGACAAAAAGTCAGGTTCTCTATCAAAATGGTGAGAACACGCTCTACAGCAGAGTTGACAGGAGGGCAGAATTCTGTGAGTCCCCCCGTCGGACCAGAGCAGAGACGAAGACGTAGTGAAAGGAGTGACAGAGAAGCCTTGGTTTCTCTAGAAGAATTTGAGACCCTGAAGCGCAAAAATGAAGAGACCACGACAGCGTTGAAAGCTATGGTGAGCTTCTTCAGAGACGCTCTCCCCCAATTCAGCTTGCCCCATGAAGTGCAGCAGTTAGTGGGGGAAAGCACGCCTAGACAGACCTACGAGAGAGGTCAGCCCTCCACCCTAGTAAACGCTGGACAAGAGGCAGGAACACGAAATAATGCCACTGCAGATCCAGCAAGGCAGCGGTCCCCCCCAGCAGATAGGCGACAGAGCTCAACCGCGGACCTTAGGCGACAGAGTTCGCCCACAGCACCTGTGCGACAGGGCTCACCCACAGACCTCGTGCGGCAGAGGTCTCCCCCAGCAGATAGACCACGGAACTCGCCCGCAGCTCAACGGCGGCAGTGTTCACCACTGGCCGATAGGCGACAGAGCCCGCCAAATGTGCGGCAGAGCTCGCCCACGGCTCAATGGCGGCAGAGCTCACCCGCAGACTTCAGGCGACAATGTTCTCTTGCGGAACCCGTGCGGCAGAGCTCTCCCAGGGACTACATGCAGCAGAGCTATCCCGCAACATATATGCGACGGTGCTCTCCCGCCGCTGATAGGCGGCATAGTTCTCCTCTGCCCGGCAGGCGGCAGACTTCTCCTCTAGCCGATAGGCGGCAGAGTTCCCCCACATGCCGCAGCTCATCTCCCGTGGAGTTGGAACATGGTTTAAGAGAATGTAGGGCTGGGGAGCAACGGAGACAGAGAGGCCAAGACCCACGAGAAGGTCTCGAAATCTCAAGTCCCGGAATGGGAGGCGCTGGAAGGGGTGCTTATCAGTCGGACTCTTCCAGACCCGAAGGGACATGGCCACACTCAATTCGAGGGTCGGAGAACGTGGAAAAGGTCGTCCAACGGATCCTTGAGAAGAAAAAACTGGTGTCTCCGGATGATGGCCAAAGGAGGAGGATTCCATTCAGTCCGGAGATCATGAACAAACCTTTGCCGAAGAAGTTTAAAATGCCTTCTATGGCTACTTACACCGGCAAAGCAGATCCCTATGATCACATACAGAGTTATGAATCCCTCATGCTGCTGCATGGATGGGAGGACGAAATTATGTGTAGAGCTTTTTCTCTCATATTGTCTGGGCACGCTCTGAAGTGGTTCAACGGGTTAAACGAAGGTTCGATCTCTTCTTTCGATCAATTGAGGAATGAATTCCTCAAAGTCTTCATGATCCACAGCCAGAGAAAGAAAGACGCTACTTACCTACTCACGCTTAAGCAAGGGAATAGCGAATCCTTGAAGAGCTTTGTAGACCGCTTCCGAGATGCAACCTTGGAAGTGGAAGACCTGCCCGTAGGGGTAGCTATGGCTGCAATGCTACAAGGGACAAGCTCTGAAAAGCTGCAAGAATCCCTCTCTCTTGATCAACCGATGACAATCTCCGATCTCTTTGCTAGGGCCAATAAGTATGTGGCCCAAGAAGAGGTGATGAAGATGATACAGCCCAGGGAGGTAAAAGAAGGGAAGAAGAGAGAGAGAGACGCACCCGAGAGAAACTCTCCAAGACCTGTGAGAGTAGACAAAGCCCCTAGGCTCAGGTATGAAGGTTATACCAAGTTGAACGAGCCTCGCACTGCGATATTGGCAGCAATCGAAGGGGCGGGATTGTTGGAATTCCCCAAGAAGAAAATTGGAGACGTAGGACAAAACTCTGAAGCCTACTGTGAATTCCATTGCGCTCACGGTCACCCAACAGAGAGGTGCAGAGATTTAATGGATCAGTTGGAAAGACTGGCCAGAGAGGGGAAGATCAACCGCTTCCTGTGGAGGAGCGAGAGACCCCGTTATCCTCCGCGTGACCAAAGGAATGACCGTCCGCGGACTGGACCAAATGATGATAACAGAAGGAACAGGCCAAGAAACGAAGCATTCAGACCTACCATCCCCCAAGCCAATCCGCCAAACAACGAACCTACAGCCCCCGCAATAAATGTTATTGCAGGCGGGGAATCAATGACGGGAAGCTCCTCTACTTCCCGCAAAAGCTACGCAAGGCAAGCGTATCAGGTTAATGTTGTGATGGAAGAACAAGCGGATGAAGAACCCATCATGTTCACTTCGGCTGACAAAGGTGATATTGTCACGCCTCATGACGACCCCATGGTGATATCCACGGTAGTGACCAAACACCCGGTGAGCAGAGTCCTGGTCGATAACGGGAGCTCAGTGAACCTAATCTATTAGAACTGCTTCGAAAAGATGAGCATATCCGAAGATAGGTTGAAACCCGTTATGACGCCACTATACGGATTCAGGGCGAGCGAGTGCAGGTGGCAGGGTCCATAGAGTTGCCTGTGACTCTCGGAGAGCACCCGAAGGACGTGACCCGGCAAGTATTGTTCATGGTAGTCAGGTCAACCTCCGCTGCCTACAACATGATCTTGGGTAGACCTGTGCTGAACGACATGAGGGCGGTGATATCCTCTTGCTATCTATTAATGAAGTTCCCCACTCCCAACGGAGTCGGGCAAGTACGAGGAAACCAAAGGAGTGCCCGTACTTGTTATCTCGCTTCCACCGCCAACAAGATAGCACAGAGGAAAGAAACCTTATGTATAGACGATCCGCCCAAGCCTCAGCCCGTGGAGGAAACCGAGGCCATTGAGCTAACAAAAGGGGATGAGGGAAAAAAAGGCATTCATAGGGACTCAACTGGGCGAACAACTAAAGAATGAGATAGTCGAGTGCCTGAGAAGAAACTAGGATGTCTTCGCCTGGAGTCCGGCGGACATGCCCAAAATCAGTCCCGAAGTGATCTGCCATGAGCTTAATGTCATACCCGAGCACAGACCCGTCAAACAGAAGAAGAGGAGTTTCACCCCGGAACGACAAAAAGCAATCACTGAAGAAGTGAGTAAACTCCTGGGCACCGGATTCATCCGAGAGGTATACTACCCTGAGTGGTTGGCCAACGTAGTGATGGTAAAGAAATCTAGCGGGAAGTGGCGAATGTGTGTAGATTTCACTGATCTGAACAAAGCCTGCCCTAAAGATTCATACCCCCTACCTCGGATAGACAGACTGGTAGACGAAACATCCAGTTACGAATTCCTCAGTTTCTTGGATGCTTTCTCCGGTTATCACCAAATCATGCTTCACCCAGAAGACGAAGAAAAGACTTCCTTTATAACCGACAACGGAACCTATTGCTACCGGGTAATGCCGTTCGGTTTAAAGAATGCGGGAGCCACCTATCAACGAATGGTGAGCAAAGTGTTCAAAGATCTTCTGGGAAATACCATGGAAGCCTACGTGGGCGATATAATCATCAAGAGCCGCGTAGGAGAGTCTCACGTTGATCAAATGTCCAGGGTATTCGAAGTATTGAGGAGATTCAACATGAAGCTACACCCCGAAAAGTGCTCATTCGGGGTAAGATCAGGGAAGTTTTTAGGCTTCATGATCACTAACAGGGGCATTGAGGCAAATCCTGAAAAGGTGCAGGCGGTCATTGACATGAAACCCCCAACCACCGTAAGAGAGGTCCAGAGATTGACAGGCAGAATAGCAGCTCTGAATCGCTTCTTGTCAAAATCAGTAGAAAGGAGCTTGTCGTTCTTCAAAACTCTACGGGAGGGGGGGGGAAGAACTTCGAGTGGACAGGAGGTTGTCAAAAGGCCTTCGAGGACCTCAAGGAATATTTGAAACAGTTGCCTTTATTAACAAGGCCCCTAGAAGGAGAGCAACTCTATATGTATTTGGGAGTCGGTGATTTCGCTGTCAGTGCGGTGCTACTGAAGAAAGATGAAATGGTGCACCGTCCCATCTACTACGTGAGTAAAGTGTTATTAGATCCAGAGACCCGCTACCCACTAGCCGAAAAGCTAGCATTAGCCCTTGTGATGGCCTCGCGAAAGTTGCGCCCTTATTTCCAAGCACACCCTATCACCGTCTTAACAGATCAACCGTTAAGACAAATCCTTCAGAAACCTGAACACTCAGGAAGGTTAGTGAAATGAGCGGTGGAGCTTGGGGGATACGACATCACATTCCAACCGAGACAGGCCATCAAGGGTCAAGCTTGGGCAGATTTTATAGTGGAGTTCACTATCCCGAGCGACAGCAGTGAGGGGGAGGCTCACCCATGGTTACTGCATGTCGACGGGGCATCAAGTGCCAACGGAAGTGGAACGGGTATAGTCCTAGTATCACCAGAAGGGAAATCCCTAGAATACTCCCTACGGTTCGGATTCCCCAGTTCGAACAACATAGCAGAGTATGAAGCTCTGATAGCAGGGATGATATTGGCAGAAAAGCTGCAGGTTCACCACTTGGTAGCACACAGTGATTCTCAATTGGTGGTGTACCAATTCAGCTGAAAGTATGAGGTACGGGAATTGATGCTGGTCCCTTACTTGAAGAAAGTCCAACTTCTGGCCCAGACTTTCAAAAGCTTTCAATTGATACAAATCAACCGGTCCGAAAACACACATGCTGATTCATTGTCTAAGTTAGCCTCTTCCACCGAAACACAAGGAAGGACAGTGAAGGTGGAGAGGTTCGAAAGACCTAGTATTGAAGAGGTCGAAGTGTGTGACATTCAAGTGGGAGACGATTGGAGATCCCCATACAAACAGTATCTCACCGAAGGAACACTCCCCCAAGATAAGGACGAGGCTCGTCGCTTGAAAGTACAAGGGGCGAAGTTCACACTCATCAATGGAGAACTGTACAAAAGGGGATATTCGTCACCATTATTGAAATGTCTGGGACCGGAACAAGCAAGCTATGCCCTAGCAGAAGTACATGAAGGAATCTGTGGCGAACACTTAGGAGCAAGAGCCCTTGCTGCTAAAGTACTGTGATCGGGATTTTACTGGCCAACGTTGAAGAAAGATACGATGGACCAAACCCGCAGATGTGACAAATGTCAGAGGTTTGCGCATATCACAACAGCCCCAGTGACTCACTCTCAAGGCACAGTACAGCCAATTCCTTTTGCACAGTGGGGATTGGACATCCTTGGACCTTTCCCCTTAGCCACGGGCCAAAGAAAGTTCCTGCTAGTGGCTACCGATTACTTTACAAAATGGATCGAAGCAGAGCCCTTAGCTACGATCACAGAAAAGAAGGTCGAGGCGATGGTATGGAAAGACATCATCTGTCGATTCGGAATCCCACGCATCTTAAATGTCGACCATACAAAGCAATTCGATTGTAATGCTTTCCGTAAATTCTGTAAAAACCTCAACATTCAGCTAAGGATCTCTTCAGTGTCATATCCTCAAGCCAATGGACAGGCCGAGGTCAGTAATCGGACCATCCTTCATGGGCTGAAGACTAGGCTAGACAAAGCAAAAGGGGCCTGGGTGGACGAATTGCCTAATGTTTTATGGGCATATCGTACCACCAGTCGTGTGTCGACTAAAGAAACGCCATTCAGCCTTGTATACGGCGCAGAAGCATTGATCCCCGTAGAAATTGGAGCGTTATCGCCAAGAGTGATACCCTTAGTAGAGGAAGAAAACTCACAAGCTCTAAGGGAAGGCTTGGACCTACTCGATGAACATAGAGAAACCGCGGCTATTCGATTGGCATCCTATCATCAAAGGGTGGCCAACTACTATAATAGTTGAGTGAGAGATAGGCCAATGTCTGAGGGAGATCTAGTGCTTAGAAAGTCACAGATCACGAATGCCCTGAAGGAGGATGGGAAATTCAGAGCCAATTGGGAAGGTCCATACAGAATCAGATACAAGATTGGACCTAACACCTGTGTTCTGGAGACTCTACAAGGGAAGAAGATAGGGAAAACATGGAATTCAAATCACCTAAAGCTGTATTTGAATTAATCGCTATATTTTCTTTCCCAAACAGTATTATCATTTGTTTATACCATCACAAGATATTGTTATCAAATCATCACGCAGAATGTCATTTTATTATACATCTGCAACTTCTATGCATCTAAATCTTGTGACAGGTATTCAGAAGAGCCGTAAGAGCCTGAGGCACTATGCGTCACTGTGGCCAGGCGTACATTCAGCCGAGCCGTAAGAGCCTGAGGCGCTATGCGTCACTGTGGCCAGGCGTAATTCAGAAAAGCCGTAAGAGCCTGAGGCGCTATGCGTCACTGTGGCCAGGCGTACATTCAGAAGAGCCGTAAGAGCCTGAGGCGCTATGCGTCACTGTGGCCAGGCGTACATTCAGCCGAGCCGTAAGAGCCTGAGGCGCTATGCGTCACTGTGGCCAGGCGTAGTTCAGCCGAGCCGTAAGAGCCTGAGGCGCTATGCGTCACTGTGGCCAGGCGTACATTCAGTCGAGCCGTAAGAGCCTGAGGCGCTATGCATCACTGTGGCCAGGCTTAGTTCAGTCGAGCCGTAAGAGCCTGAGGCGCTATGCGTCACTGTGGCCAGGCGTAGTTCAACCGAGCCGTAAGAGCCTGAGGCGCTATGTGTCACTGTGGCCAGGCGTAGTTCAGCCGAGCCGTAAGAGCCTGAGGCGCTATGCGTCATTGTGGCCAGGTAATAAAAATACTAAGGCTATAAAAACCAATCCTTAAACAACTATATGTTCGCACAAAAAATTCTTTCTGAAAGTATACCTTTCTATCAAGAATTGGGGAGCATACACGAATACATTCAAAGCGAATATATACAAGCAAAATAAACAAACAGACAAAGAATGATAAATGATAAATAGAGAAGTAGTGCAATACAAAGCATGAACAAAAATCTCAATTTCATTTCATTCAAAAGTCATTACAAACAGATCTTTAACAGATCTTTACGATTACATTCAACAAAAGTACAAAGTTAAAATAAAAAACAACAAAGTACTTGAAAAGAAATACAAAAAACAAAAATAGCTATCTACTCTTCGGGAGGAAGCTGGGGATCAGCTGCAGACGGACCATCACTTCCCAAGGACTGCTGACCCTCCTCGCCGTCTAAATCAATAAGAGCCTCGATAGGCTCGGGAGCACCGTCCAAATCCATGGGCTCCCAAGGACCAGTGAGGTTGGCGAGGTCATCTTGGGCGGTCCTCTTGAATAACTCGTCTGTAGGTTCGGCTTCAGGCTCATATTTAGTCCAGTCGGGGGCCTCAAATAGCATCGCCTCGTTGGTATACTGGAGCTCGGGGAATTCCTCTCCTTCCCTATGTGCTTCTAACCAAGACCGGGCCAGGTAGAACCCGTACTTCACATAAGGGTTGGAGAAATCTTCCTTCCGCCTCAAGCAATCCTTGGAGAGACGGTACTCCTTCACGGCCTCGGCCCGTATGCTATTGATCTCCACTTGGGTCAGCGTAGGAGCAGCCTGACTTTCCAACTCGACAACGCGCTGCTCGAGCTCCTGATTCCGAGCAAGTAAAGACCCGTAGTTGGATTGCATACAGTCTAGCTCAGAGTGGGCATCCCGAAGATCCTCTTGAAATCTGCTAGACCGAGCCGTCTCAACAGTGAGATCCCCCTTGGCCTGGCTCAGGTCCTGGTGAACCTTAGCGAGCTGCTCCTCTAAGCTGTGAACTAAATCTGAAAGTTTGGACAAGTTGTTAACGGTGTTCTGTAACTCCATAACTTGGTCCTTTAACTCCTGGATTTCCCTATCGGCTCGCTCCCGATAAGCCCGGTGCTGGGCATTGTTGGCCACGGTTCTTTGAGCCAGCTGCAAAGAAATGCAAAAATTTAGATTCAAAGAATGCAGCAAAAAGGAATTAAATGAAGAAAAATTTGAAACTTACCCTCAATGCCTCAATATCGGCTAAATCTTCCCCCTCCGGGTAGTTTCTGAATATCCTTGCCTCGTCCCGAGGAAGGATAGTGGACCAGCTTAACCGGGAGGCCACCCCGGGAGTGTCCGAAATGTCGTTGTCATGAACCCCGGGGTAGACTCGGAACTCGTGACCCCTCATAATATTTCCCCCGTCCATGGGGTAGGACCTCTCGTCAACAGGCCCTATCCTCGAAAGAATTGGCCTGCTTCCCATCGAACCCTCGATATATAAACGCCTTCGATTCTTCCGCTGCGACGGAATGATATTGCATTCCGCATGCTCCTCGGAGCGGGATCGCCCGGAGGACCTAGAAGCCCCCCGTGAAGATGAGCCAACTCTCCCCCTATCTCGGGAGGGATCCCTTTGTTCTGTAGGAGGAGGAGGAACCGCTTGTCTGGAAACGGGCGGTGTCCGGGCTCGAGGTAACTGAGAGGGGACCGTCGCCTCGCTCAAGACGTCCTCGACTAAATGAGGCCTCTTCCTGGTAGGAGCGCGGGAAGGACCGGTCTTCGTGGCTTGACGAGCTAGCGAGCGTGGAAAATGACTCATCTCTGCAAAAAAGAAAGAAAACAAATCAGTGGTCAAAAACTGATTAAAAATAATAAGCAATGATAAAGAATAAAAAGTTACCCTCAGGAGAATCTAAATGCTCCTGAAGGGACTTGATGTTGATCGCATCGTCATCAGAGAGCACCATGAAGGTGGAGCTGAACCCTTCCCAGCCAGTCAGATCGGCTAAGGGTTCGCTACCAGAACTAGACTCTACATTAGTGCTCCCTATGTCCTCTTGTGGCCTTGGAGCTTCAGGATTTAACTCGGGAGAAGCCGAAGGTAGAGGATCCGATGAATGAACAGAAGGTCCGGCAACAGGGATCGGACCCACACCCCAGCCAGCCGATATCAAATTTTCATTTGATATAAGGCTGTCAAGGCTAATCGGATGAGGGACTAGCAGTTTGTTGACATCCGAAGATAACTGCTCCCTAAGTGTGGCAATCCAGGGGCCCTTGGAGACGTCACGCCTAGTCTCCCAACGAGTGGGGATACCCAGGCCCTCAGGCACTTCCACAACCAGCCATTCTGTCTCGAAACCATGAAGCTTGTTAGCAGGTTTCTCGAATAATCGGTTCTCAAAATCGGGCTGGTACACCCGCTGAAGCGAGTAAGGCACTAAGCCGGGCTCCCTCGAAGCCTAAAGAATACTTCTAAGAGAGGAAGGGACGGAGGGACGCCCCTTAAATGACAGTGCACAGTGAACGCTACTAGTTGCATCCATGCATGAGGATGCAGTTGTCCCGGGGATATCCTATACGTCCTAAGGAAGGAAGCCCCGAAGTCGGACAATGGGAAACGGAGTCCTAACTCCAATGCTGCCC
Organism: Firmiana major; assembly: GCA_033439115.1. Lineage (NCBI taxonomy): Eukaryota > Viridiplantae > Streptophyta > Magnoliopsida > Malvales > Malvaceae > Firmiana > Firmiana major. Next base: position 58,250,692 of record CM065896.1, on the reverse strand, counting down.
TAAAAACGACAACCCCGTCGGACACACGACGTATGTCACTCTCCTGAGGGGTTGGGAGCCTATAAGAGTATCCCTCGGGTAAGGGAAATCGGGATTCTAGGTCTTGGACGTCGGCTTCCTTTAAAGTCGACTTAACGCCTAGGTCAATTTGTTTTCCTACACCATGGCCAGCCATTTTAGGAGTCCGTAAATCAAAAGAATGGGACTGCGGACTATGAAATTACCGAAAAATGAAGAAAAGAAGAGCTGGCGACAGAGTATCAAGAAGCTGTGACAGACCTGCGACACAGTGTTGTGTAGGCGGCAGAGTTGCGACAGAGTCTGCAGAGGAAAATGCGGTAGAGTATTTTTTACGAGAAAACTGAGTAGCGACAAGGACAGTAGGGGCCCAGTATATATAGTGCCCCAATTGCGTCGCCACACGCGCGGAGATTCGACTCGACCCGAGAAAAATCCGGATCCAGACACTCTTTCGCAGGAAAAATTCCTACCAAAGAGTGGGGAGCAATTGATGGTGGTCGTGTCACCAGAATCCACGTGTACACCTATCCGCCAACCAGAGACTGCCACGTGTCAGACTAAGAATGAACCACGTGGCTGATACGGCGACAGAGTGTTCGAGGCGATAGAAGTCTGTCACCTTGTAGTGTGCCGTACAGTAGGCGCAGCAGATCTCCATCGCCTCTACCGCGGCAGAGGTCTCCCGCACAGCCTGCGGTAGAGGTCCCTCGCACAGCCCGCTGCAGAGGTCTCCCGCATTGCCCCACGGCAGAGGTCTCCCGCACAGCCTGTGGTAGAGGTCCCTCGCACAGCCCGCGGTAGAGGTCCATGGTACTCTGCCGCCTGCCGACTCCCCCGCTAGATGCTTGAACTCGAGGCGCGACAGAGTGCTCTATGACTCTGTCGCGGCCCAGACACACGCCTGGGCCTCAGCTCGAACCGACCTGCAAAAACCTATCAATATCAGGTGAACTCTCAGAAACGAGGAGGCCAAATCTGAAACTCAAAAATAAAACCAAAAAGAAGGGAAAAGCCTTAAACTCTCTGATTTAAGCAATACATTCTCTTCTTCATACATATACAACTCCTGATTACTGACTTAATCATCGGAGTGCGCGTGCAGGGATAAATCCCTGCCCCCTCTGATTCCTGTCGTTTTTGCAGATTATACGAAGAACACGTGGAACAAATCACACGGACGTCACATTTTTGTCGTTAGTGCAATCAGAATACGTGGAAGGTAAATTCCTGTTGCTGTTCAACTTGGCAACATCAATTTAGTTAAATATTTCCACCTTGCTTTTTGTTACCTACTGTCACCATTCATTGTAGAACATAGAATGAGTTCACCATGGCAGCAAATGGGTGATTAACTTCCACTCTGTTCAGCTCTGTTTTCATTTATTCGTACTGTTCATGTTCAGTCTACAATTTCATTCTGCACTAACCAAGTATTTGATAACTATAGATGTTCGTTGGTGTCATTTTTCACCATCACCGAGCTGCTGTGAAGGACGTTGTGCACACAATGGCAGGTTGCAGCTGGAGTAGTTATGGGTGCAGAAGTTGTGTGACACAGTTCGGTTCCAGCCCTTGTTTCCGTTAGCTGCTGTTTGCTACCAGACTGAAGTGGTGCGTGAAGTAGATGATGGACAAGCAGAACCAGCACAGTAGACAAGAAGCAGCTGGGTGAGGATTCTGGTGCGCAGCTGATGCAGCCTGTATCTGGGCAAGGAAGTGCATTGTTGCAGAACAACAGAGAATGAAACAGAATTGCAGAACGATATAACGAAGCAGCTGCAAGATGTGTGTTGCTGGAGTCTAATTGTCTATTTCTGCGGGTACTAGCTGAAGACAGTGGCAGGAGTTTGCACCAAGGCTGGAGCATTCTGCTGTTAGCAGAGGAGGTCATGTGATGCAGAAGCAGCTGGACAATGCCTGAAGTTGCAGCAGATAGTCGGGTAACACCTGGACATGATGAGTGCACAGTACCAGTGTAAAATTGGGACCACTTTGGTGGTTTTGCAATTGTCTAAGGCCACATTTGGCTAGCCCATTGTAGTTGTTAATTCATTTTGCATTTTTTAGATAGATTAAGTTCAAGTTTATTAGTCAATTTAGTTGGTTGATTTCTAATTTGCATGTTAGTCATAGTTTCTCTGTTGCATTAGTTTAACTTAGATTTAATTTGGTTATTAAGTAATTTTTATTCTAGCATTAGGGATGTGCTTAAAATTAATTTAGATAAACTCATTTTATGCATTTTAATTTTTAGTGAAAATTCCAGAAATGTGTTTCATGCATTAATTAGATTTTAGTGTTAAGTTAGTATTTAGATATATTTAGGAGTAATTTTAGATTCATTAGTTTAGATATTTAGATTTATGATTATTTTTTTCTTAATTTTCTAGAATTTTATTTTATTAGATCTTAGGTTAGTTTAAATTGCAATTTTTATTAATTAGATTAATTTGCATGCACATTTCATTTTAAGTTTGTTTAAATTTTAGTTTAATTAATTTTATTCCTTTATTTTTATATTCGCATTTTAATTGCGTTAATTCATTTTAACTGTTTTAATTTTCTTTTGTAGGTTATTTGCTTTAATTGCTCGGAGAACTGTAAGTAAATTTTGCTCGGTTTCATTTCCTTTAGTTCTTATTATTTTATTGCTTTCCAGTATTTTTTAATTAGCCTTAGTAGATCACCCACTTTAATTTCATAATTTGCTAGGATATACTTGGGGTAAGATTAACCGGTAGTTAATTAGGCTAGTCAACTTCTCTGTGGGACGATAACTCAGGACTCAAATCCCATTATTAGTTGTACGACCCGTGCACTTGCAGACTGATGCGACCAAAGGATATTACCGCAAGTGCACGGGTCGTATAAGTAATAATGGGATTTTGAGTCCCGAGTTATCGTCCCTCAGAGAAGTTGGTTAGCCTAATTAACTACCGGTTAATCTTACCCTAAGTATATCCTAGCAAATTATGGAATTTAAGTGGGTGATCTACTAAGCTAGAATTGAAAATACCGAAAATAATAAAATAAAGAAAATAAAATAAATAAAACCGAGCTCAAAGTACTTACAATACTCCAAGCAATTGAAAACAACAAACCTACAGAAGAAAATCAAAACCGTTAAAATTTAACTAACGCAATTAAAATAAAATGCAATCATGAAAATAAAGCAATAAAATTAAACTACAATTAAACTAACCTAAAAATGCAATTAAACTACTTAATTAAAATGCATGAGTTTATCTAAATTAATTTTAAGCACTACCCCTAATACTAGAATAAAAATTACTTAGTACCCAAATTAAATCTAAGTTAAATTAATGCATTGAAATTAATCTAACTAAGCTAACTAATTAAATTGGAAATAAACTAACTAAAATGCATGGAAATGAGTTAATGCCTTAATGCAAGAGCCAACAAGGCCTTAAGAATTTAAACATTTCCCTCCCTTTACTGTTCATCATTCATTTCCTTTATTTCTGGTTTCCAGGTCACGGCTCGGTGTCCGCTGCATGAGCTGTGTCCAGCTGTTCTTTACTGCTCCAGGCTTGATCAGCTGCTGTCGGTTCTGACCAGACATGGCTCCAACTACTCCAGACTGCTCGAGGTTAGTCATTTAATCTTCTAGCTGATCTCGTTCTGCTCCAGGCTGCTGTGTCCTCGGGTTGTGTCCTCTGCCACCTGCTACTGCTGCTGATCTAGTTCCTGCTACATGGGGTGCTGCTCCTTTCTTCATTTCCTGCTGTCCAGGTCTGCTCTCGGTATGCAGGTCACGGGGTGCCCTCGGTTCTGCTGTGTTCTGTTGTGCCTGTGCTGCTAGCATCAGCACAAGACCAGGGAAAGTGCTCCTACTCCAGCCCGACTCTCTGCTGCACCAGTTTCTCGGCAACTCTGCTCAGCTAGAAGGAAGTGCCGTCCTTCACAAGATGGTCCTGCATTCTCGGTCTGTTCAGGTGTGGTCTCGGTGTGCTCTGTCCTGCACTATGCTGCATGTCTTCTTCACAATCCTAGTTAGCGTCGCACGCCACCAGCTTGTTCTGCTCAGCACCTCAAGTTCAGGGGAGAACAGAGGCAAACATTTCTCCCTATCCACTGCTGCATCATGCCAGATTTGATCACTCAATCCAATCTTACATCCTCGGCTCCATTCCCTGCACCCATCTGCTGGTTCAAGTTTGCAGCCAGCTCACACATCCGATCATCCCAGTAGCATGAACAAGTAAAAGAGAAAGGAGAAAGGAGAAAGATACCAACCCGAAACTAAGAAATAAAGCTATGAAAAAAAAAATAAATAAATAAATAAATAAAGCTTGAAGGATAATAGAGCTCACTAAAACCAAACGGAGAAGAACAAATGAAAATGATGCATTCAAAACCGAGAACTAGAAGTACTTTTCATAAAGAAAATGTAAATAGCATGAACAGTAACTAGAAAAATGCTAACCGAAGAAAAAAGGCTTGGGAAATTAAACTCCAAACAACCTAAAAACTAAAGCTATTTTAGAATTACCACTACTCCTAATTTACTCTACACTACTCCTACTCCTAAAAATTACATTCCTTTCAATTGTCATCTTCCTATTTATAAGCACACTAGGGGCAAAATGGTAATTTTCACATCCTTGATGAGTTGGCATTTTTTTTGGCCACTTGTCTTCACACCATTGGCTCCTTGAAAAGATATGTCCATGTCATCGGTCTTCTTGTCCAATTGGATGTGCTCGGTGGCATGACTCGTGTTGTCCGCGTGTCTCAATCTCGATTTTAGCCCAATTTCGGTCCATTTTCTACCGAAATATTCAAAATTCATCCGGATTTGATTTATCTGCAAACATGAGAATTTTAATTAAATAAAGGGGATAATTAACAAAATAAATTGGGGATTTAAATAAATAATTAGGAAATTAAGCACAAATAATTCTAAAAATATAGAATTATCACACCCCCAAACTTGAGCTTTTGCTTGTCCTCAAGCAAAACAAAATGATTGTAGGAATGACAAGTACAAAAACATAATAATTTCCCCAATATCATCCTCAAAGAAAAAGTACAGACTTATGAAATCAAAGACTCACAATTACAAGTCCAACACTTAGAATTATTCAATCATAAGTCCTAACCCAAATTGGACTCCTCGTGAGTGTGTGAAAGATGTCTAAGTCACTTCACAGTACATTATCCGGATCAGATTATGCAACATAGTGAATGCAAAGTCAATGACATGTGATCATTCCCATAAGTTTGCTTTTCACTTCTCTCTCCACTAATGTAGTCACACTTAACCAAAGATTAATAGGACTTCATTAAGCTTGTAATGTAAGGCTGGGGCTAAGGTATGATAAAGTCGATTTAGGTTCAGTTACCCCTTAACATGCATTACCTTCTAGGATCTTTAATGTAAGAGCTCTAATTTATTCCCCCAAACTTATTTTATTTCACTAAACATTTTATTCTATTTTTGTATTTTTCTTCTTCTTTCTTTTTTTTTTTTTTTCTTCACTCTTTTTTTTTTTAAACTAATACTCCTTCCATATCGCTTAGTACCCATATGTACAGAGCTCACAAAATATCTCAATAAATTTCCATGCTCTAGGGGAAAGGGATAGGAAAAGAATACTTTAGGGTAAGGAAAATAACGCAAGTGTATTTACAGAGAAAAGCTTATTTGGCCCAAACGGGTTACTAGGGGTAGTATATGTACAAGGAAGGCTAGAAAGGCTCAAACGATCCAAAGATGGCCTAAATCATCTCCCTAATCAAGTGTGATCTAATATTTTGCCTCGAGATTAGATCAAACAAATTCTAGAATATGATGCACAAAATCAACTGAACAAATGCAATCCTATGTACACATAAGCTTTCTCTAAATAAATATACCGATTCATGACATGACATGTGCATAAGATGAGGCAATCGCAATCAGAATCAAGACAAATTCAAGAATTCAACTTCATGCTTTTCTTATAATCATGCTTCTAAGTCAATCAAAGCCATACTAAATCATGGGGTCATATCATCGGAATATGGGAAAACTACATGCTAAGCACTCAATCATCCCAAAATCAAGCAATTTAAGCTCATATTATCGAAAAAATTTTGAAAATTCCTTCTCAGATTTTCGAAAAAAAAAATTTTGAAAATTTTTCCAATTTTTCACAAAATTGCTCAAATAATATCCCCTCCCCCAAACTTAAAGTGCACAGTGTCCTCAGTGTGCAGATAATATAAGAATTGAAGTTCAGGACAGAGTACTCCCCTTTCTGATGATGATGATGACAACTGAAGCTTTGATTGAAAGCACAAAAATAGAAAATAAACCTGCAACACAAACAAAGAAAGAAACAACAGAAAAGAAAAATAAAAAGAACTATTTACAATGTGAAAGTGAAAATACAACCACTTCAAATGCAGCTGAAAAACACTACACTCAGCAGCAAGGCAAAGAGCAGGAGGATTAGCCAAAATGGTGACAGAATGTTAACAGTTAAATCCTCCTGAGCTCTCGTTACTTCCCTCCTTCTTTGAGAATTCCTGTGCTCAAGCCTTATATTTTCCTCAATCCCTATCTTAAAACACTCTTGAGAGTCATCAGGGAGCTTTAAAGGTTTGAAGACATTAAACTTCACTTCCTGATCTTGGACTCTCATCGTCAACTTTGTAGAATCAGAGGGCGAGGAAGGCAATGAATAAGAAGGTATAGATGAAGAAGCGCTTATCTTTATTTCCTTGGCAGCCCGATCCTGATATTCCTGCTCTTTCTGAGCTGCTTCGTTAGAACTTACGAATTCTTCAACTATGTGCTGTTCAGGTTGGGACTTAACTTGTGGCTCCTCTAGCTCGCTGCCACTCCTCAGGGTGATAGATCTAACATGTTCCTTACCCTCCCCTTGCTTAATAGGATTGACTTCAGTATCACTAGGAAGGGTCCCTTGAGGATGTTGGCTAAGAGCACTAGCTATTTGTCCCACTTGAACCTCTAAGTTCTTAAGTGAAGCAGCTTGATCTTGCAGGATAGTCGTGAACATCTCCTCCAATGTAGGCTTCTTCTCAGCTGCTGGTGCATGGTAGAATTGGGGCTGCATAAATGCTGGTGGTGGTGGTGGTGGTGGTGATGGGTGATATTGAAATTGAGGTGGGGATGGATGATGTGGATGGTGGTAAGGAAATTGCTGCTGTGGTGGTACCTGAACTTGTGGAGCTTGAAAACTAGGGGGTTCTACAAATATGGAATTAGAAGTTTGCCCTTGGTTTTGGCTCCAGGAGAAGTTAGGATGGTTCCTCCACCCTGAATTATAGGTGTTTGAAAAAGGGTTGTTCTGTTGCGTAGGGAGAGCAACATACTGAACCGACTCTAAGTTGAGCGGACACCTATCTACAGAGTGGGTACCACTACACAGCTCGCATGAAAGAAAAGGACTTTGGACAGAATATATAGGGTTAGGACTGTTGGGAGGATTATATTGGGTACTGAGCGACTCCACCTTCTTTGTAAGATTGGCAATCTGAGAGGTCAAGGTGGACAGTGTGTCAAGCTCGTACATACCAGCCGATTTCCTTGGCATCTGCCTCTCCGAGGACCATTGATAGTTGTTAGTCGCCATCCTTTCTAGCAACTCATAAGCCTCCTCCTCTGTTTTGCACATCAATGCTCCACCCGCAGCAGTGTCAACAATGGTCCTATTTGGGCTTGTAAGTCCGTGGTAGAAGGTCTGAACTTGCAACCACAACGGTAGGCCATGGTGAGGGCACTTCCTAAGAAGCTCCTTATATCGTTCCCATGCTTCATAAAGAGATTCAAAGTCGTACTGGGCAAAGGAAGATATATTGCTACGGAGTTGGGCTAATTTATAGGGAGGAAAGAATTTGGCTAAAAATTGGTAGGCTAACTCATCCCATGTAGAAATGGATCCTGGAGGCAGAGAGGTCAACCAATGTCTCGCCCTATCCCTAAGTGAGAAAGGGAATAGTCTAAGCCTAAGTGCATCGTCTGATAATCCATTGTGCTTGAAGGTGTTGCATAAGTCCAAGAATTGCCCGAGATGAGCATGTGGGTCATCATGTGGAAGCCCACTGAACTGCAAAGATGTTTGGATTATCTGGATGATTGCGGGCTTAATTTCAAAATTATTTGCATGGACAGCTGGTGGCCTAATGCCGGAATAATATTCTCCAATTGTCGGCATCGCATAATCTCCAACAGTTCTAGTTTTCCTATTTTCTGCCATGGTGAATTGCAGCGGAGCTAATAATTTCCTCGAGTCATATTAAATTTTTCTAAGAGTGTGTTTGATTTTAGGATCTAGAGGAAAACAATCAAAACTTCTGGCTCTACGCTTGCAATCATCTAAAAGTCCTTAAAAAAATTTTTAAATTTTTTAAATTTTTGAAATTTTTTTTTATTTTAATTAAGAGAAAATTTAACTAACCTAAGCTAAGGCTCTAAATATTTACAACCTAAATATTTACAAGCTAGAATTACACCTAAGCATAATTTCACCGATATTAATTAATGACTAATTAAAACTTCTCCGGCAACGGCGCCAAAAACTTGATGCGACCAAAGGATATTACCGCAAGTGCACGGGTCGTATAAGTAATAATGGGATTTTGAGTCTCGAGTTATCGTCCCTCAGAGAAGTTGGTTAGCCTAATTAACTACCGGTTAATCTTACCCTAAGTATATCCTAGCAAATTATGGAATTTAAGTGGGTGATCTACTAAGCTAGAATTGAAAATACCGAAAATAATAAAATAAAGAAAATAAAATAAATAAAACCGAGCTCAAAGTACTTACAATACTCCAAGCAATTGAAAACAACAAACCTACAGAAGAAAATCAAAACCGTTAAAATTTAACTAACGCAATTAAAATAAAATGCAATCATGAAAATAAAGCAATAAAATTAAACTACAATTAAACTAACCTAAAAATGCAATTAAACTACTTAATTAAAATGCATGAGTTTATCTAAATTAATTTTAAGCACTACCCCTAATACTAGAATAAAAATTACTTAGTACCCAAATTAAATCTAAGTTAAATTAATGCATTGAAATTAATCTAACTAAGCTAACTAATTAAATTGGAAATAAACTAACTAAAATGCATGAAAATGAGTTAATGCCTTAATGCAAGAGCCAAACAAGGCCTTAAGAATTTAAACATTTCCCTCCCTTTACTGTTCATCATTCATTTCCTTTATTTCTGGTTTCCAGGTCACGGCTCGGTGTCCGCTGCATGAGCTGTGTCCAGCTGTTCTTTACTGCTCCAGGCTTGATCAGCTGCTGTCGGTTCTGACCAGACATGGCTCCAACTACTCCAGACTGCTCGAGGTTAGTCATTTAATCTTCTAGCTGATCTCGTTCTGCTCCAGGCTGCTGTGTCCTCGGGTTGTGTCCTCTGCCACCTGTTACTGCTGCTGATCTAGTTCCTGCTACATGGGGTGCTGCTCCTTTCTTCATTTCCTGCTGTCCAGGTCTGCTCTCGGTATGCAGGTCACGGGGTGCCCTCGGTTCTGCTGTGTTCTGTTGTGCCTGTGCTGCTAGCATCAGCACAAGACCAGGGAAAGTGCTCCTACTCCAGCCCGACTCTCTGCTGCACCAGTTTCTCGGCAACTCTGCTCAGCTAGAAGGAAGTGCCGTCCTTCACAAGATGGTCCTGCATTCTCGGTCTGTTCAGGTGTGGTCTCGGTGTGCTCTGTCCTGCACTATGCTGCATGTCTTCTTCACAATCCTAGTTAGCGTCGCACGCCACCAGCTTGTTCTGCTCAGCACCTCAAGTTCAGGGGAGAACAGAGGCAAACATTTCTCCCTATCCACTGCTGCATCATGCCAGATTTGATCACTCAATCCAATCTTACATCCTCGGCTCCATTCCCTGCACCCATCTGCTGGTTCAAGTTTGCAGCCAGCTCACACATCCGATCATCCCAGTAGCATGAACAAGTAAAAGAGAAAGGAGAAAGGAGAAAGATACCAACCCGAAACTAAGAAATAAAGCTATGAAAAAAAATAAATAAATAAATAAATAAATAAAGCTTGAAGGATAATAGAGCTCACTAAAACCAAACGGAGAAGAACAAATGAAAATGATGCATTCAAAACCGAGAACTAGAAGTACTTTTCATAAAGAAAATGTAAATAGCATGAACAGTAACTAGAAAAATGCTAACCGAAGAAAAAAGGCTTGGGAAATTAAACTCCAAACAACCTAAAAACTAAAGCTATTTTAGAATTACCACTACTCCTAATTTACTCTACACTACTCCTACTCCTAAAAATTACATTCCTTTCAATTGTCATCTTCCTATTTATAAGCACACTAGGGGCAAAATGGTAATTTTCACATCCTTGATGAGTTGGCATTTTTTTTGGCCACTTGTCTTCACACCATTGGCTCCTTGAAAAGATATGTCCATGTCATCGGTCTTCTTGTCCAATTGGATGTGCTCGGTGGCATGACTCGTGTTGTCCGCGTGGCTCAATCTCGATTTTAGCCCAATTTCGGTCTATTTTCTACCGAAATATTCAAAATTCATCCGGATTTGATTTATCTGCAAACATGAGAATTTTAATTAAATAAAGGGGATAATTAACAAAATAAATTGGGGATTTAAATAAATAAGTAGGAAATTAAGCACAAATAATTCTAAAAATATAGAATTATCACGGACATATACCTTTTGGGCGTGTAAAAAACTAACAAACAAAGAACCTATACTAGCCTACAATATGATTTAAAACTTTACCTAAGCTAATAATTAATAATAAAACTTTTAACAAATAAAATAAAATCATAAAATTTAAATGAGAACAATGGGGTGATGCCAAACGCAGCCTTGTTCAGTTTTCCAACCAAATGGTCCTGATTTTACAGGCACTGTACATGTCTCATCCATATTCCTCTCGGTTTGTCTAGGTGCTCTCAACTATGCTGTCTGCTGCAAGTGCTGCTCCAGGCTGCTGTTCGACCCCTACAATATCGTGCCAGCTGTTGTTGTTCCCTCGCCTTTGATCCGTATCTTGAGCACTATCCATGATTTGCTTCAGTCCAAACAGTACCAGAACAATCAGGCACATCGTCTACCACCCAAGTCTGTGTACTGTACCCCTTGCTCAGCAGCATGAATTGCTACTCTGATTCGCATGTCCTAGGAACACAACTCTACTCTACCTAGGCAGGCCAATACAGTAGAAGCGGGGTAGCAGAAACTAGAGATAGTGAGGTAATTTTAACAAACTCCAAAGAGATGTAAATCAGCCATTAACATTCAATTGAAATAATAACCAACTTATGAACAGTAAATTGTATTGAAACAGAGCCGAATAGAGTGAACTGTAGGCAAAAAAAAAAAACAACTTCATTCATACTTCCCAGTAGCTTGCAATACCATCCTAATGCTTTGCTTCAGCACTGAACAATGGCTGCTACCCTTGCTTCACACTGCCACAACAGAATGTATCCAGGACAAAATGAAATAGAAGAACGAAGTAGCACCACTGCAACCCGAACATAAAGCGGGAGAATGTAAAACAAAGATAGTAAAAAAAAAAAAATCTGGATTAAGAAGTTGGTAAGAAGAACTGAAACTACAATCCAGAAAATAAAGCTAAAAAAAAAAAATACAAGGATTAAATCATAGATGCAATAACCATGAGAAAATGCTGTAAACCCCATGAATTTTCTACGTTTAATTAGATTATATCTTAATGGAAGTGTGGATGTTCGTTGTAGGGCTCCAGAATATAGGAGCCGAGAAGCCCGTGAATGACCTGAAGATACAAGAAGTGATAAAGCAAATGCAAGTACGGAAGGATTGGAAAATTTTAAAGTATTAGTTGAAAATTGATGATGTAAAAACTTGTATCGAGAATTCGTAAGGAGTGATGGAATCCCGATAATATTTCATTTTCAAAATAATGGGAATTTCATGGAAGGCATGAATATTGTGTCCTTGGATAATCTTACAAGGAAATGGGTATATATAGATATATACAGATATATATACATAGGTGTATATGTATATATATAAATATACATGACATTTAAATAGATGGATAATAATATATATATGTAACAAATATATATATATATATATACTATGAAATGCATAGTATATAATAAATAAGTATTAATAAATAAATAAAGCTTGAGACAAATAAAAAAATGATTAAATGATTAGATGAAATAAAAGGAAATGGAAAAAAATAAATAAATAAACCAAACAAACAAATACCTATCTACCTATTAAGATAACATATATATATATGTTAATATAATATATATATATATTGATATTATATATATATATATATATATATATAAGTTGTATGGAATTGGCTTTCAAAGAAAGCCAATTCCGTCTCCAGCTAATTAGAAAAATAAAAGAAACAAATCAAACAGAGGAGCTGGGCGGGAACCAAAGGGAGAAAAGAGAAGAGGGAAGAAAGGAAGAGAAGGGAAGAAGGGTGGCTCGGCTGGGGAAAAGAAGAGAAGAAAAGAAAAGAAAGGGAGAAGGAGAGGGTTGGCCGGAAGAAGAAAGGAAAAGAAAGAAAGAAAGAGGAGGGAAGAAGAGAAAAAGAGAACCAGGAAAACAAATCAGGAGCAGGAGAGCTGATCGGGGAAGGGGGAAAGGAAGAAAGAAAAGAGGAAAAGAAAGAAGAGGGAAACCGATTGGAGGAGCAGTAAACTGAGGCTTGAAATTTGATCAATGAAGTAGTGGAGCAGGAGGGCCACAAAGCTGAAAACAGAGGCGTTAAGTGGCTCCTCCTCATGATGTTTTGAGCTGGGTGAGGACTATCCTTTCGGGTGGTTTGTAGCCGATACAGAGTGGACCAAGAACTGGAATAAGTTACAACAGATCGAGACTGAAGGAAACAGACTGAAGCAGGGGAGGCTGAGTGAAAAGAGTAGGACCTGAGGGCTGAAGGGGAAACCGAGAAAATAGAGAGGCAAGCTGGAGCCGAGAGGTTGAGGAAGAAGGGAGAAAACAGTGAAGGCCCGAATCGAGAAGGTTGAGGAGGCCATAAACAAGGAAATGCAAGGTGGTAGCTGGTGCACCTTGGCTGTTTTGGAGGCTGGAAACAGCTTGTGCAGGGGACTCTAGGAAAGGCAGTTCAAGGCTGATTTTGGGGTTGTGTACTATGGACTTCAGGTGGCTCTTGGCTGAGGTAAGGTGCTGGTTTGGGTCTCCATTAGTTGTAAAAAAAAAAAAAACAACAAGGCTGGAATGTGGTATTAGAGGGCTGAAAAGAGGTAAAAATATGTGTATATATGTATATTCAAATTGTACATGTATATAGATAGGTGATTGTGTTATGCATGATGAGGTAAAGTATATATATGTATATACATGTAAGTATATTCATTGTAAATGTAGATAAATGGGTGGTAGATACAAGCATGTTAGTTATAGATTAAATTAGACAAAAAATGGAATGATGAGAAGTAGGCAAAAATATATATTTGTGATATTGAATAATGGAGACAAATGATAATATATATATGTATTTATGTGAATAAAAATATATATATATATATTTGGATATATACATATAGGTGTGTATAATGAAAGGATATGTTAGTATATGTACATATATTTGATAAATGAATAAGGAAAGCCAAGGATAAAATAAATATGAGTATATACTTAGGTGTATATACATATAGGAGTATATGAAAAATGTGTATATACTTGGGTGTATATACAAATGAGTGTATGAAATAAATGTGTGTGTTTTAGTACATGTACAAACAAGGATATATATATATATATATATATATATATATATATATATATATATGTGATAAAAAAATAGAAAACAATGATATATATATATATATATATATATATATATATATGAGTGTATATATATATATATTAGGTGCATATACATATGAGTGTATATAGGATGAATTTGTGCTAGTGTACATATATACAAAGAATGTATATATGAGATAGGAAAAGAGTGAAAACAAATAAATAAATATATATATATATATTTATATATACATATGGGAGTGTATATATATATGTGTTTTTGTGTACATACATGTAGAGGTATATAATAAGATGTATGTCAATAATTGTACAGACAAAATAATGTGGTAAGGGAAAATATATAAACGTGTGTGTTGACTTAGGTACGTACGATAATACGTACACACGCAGTAGTAACGAATAAGTTATGATTTTAACGCAATTCTGGCAATTAGCACGAATAGGGTGCTAAGTGTACGATTTCGGTGTAGGTGATCGTAGAAGGAATTAAGGGAGGTACTAAGGGGCATCACCACTCGAGCACGGAGATTTCGATAGATCGAGGTAAGGGGATATAATTTAAAACAGTAATAGTTACTTACCGAAACTTGATAAAGAAAGCCTGTAAAGACATGAAGTATGATTTTCATGCATGTTCCTAAATTATATTTCTGATCAAGATTATGCTCTTTGTGTTTATGTTTTTGAATAATTGTATATAACTGAATTTGATTTCGGAATATGAGCATATCTTTTGAAAAGATCTTTCAAATAAGATGAATTTATTTTGATGTTTTTGTATATGAAAACTATAGTTGTTTTGAGACTAAGGGCCATTTACGTTGTATGATTATGCTTGTCCACTTCGCCTGTGTGGCGTCTGACTCGCCTGTGTGGCGTCTGAACTCACCTGTGTGGCGTCTGAACTACGCCTGTGTGGCGCCTATATTTCACCTGGCGCCTGTATTTTGCTTGTGTGGCGCCTGTAATTCGCCTTCGTGGCGCCTGTATTTCGCCTGTGTGGCGCCTGTATTTCGCCTGTGTGGCACCTGTATTTCGCCTTCGTGGCACCTGTATTTCGCCTTCGTGGCGCCTGTCCCTCGCATTTGTGGCGTCTGTAATTACCTTTGGGTTCTGAATTCCCTCTACGGAGGATGACCAGGTTATTTTGCCGCGTGATTGATTTGTTATTGCCGCGTGATAAATTGGTTATTGCCGCGTGATAAATTCGTTATTGTCACATGATAATTATATGGCCGATGTAGTCTCAATTTGAAAATTTAACTCTGTTTTCAGAACCGGACTTGTAGTATGTGGTTTGAATGTTACTATTATTAGTTTCAGAAAGTATCATTATATGCACTATCATGTTTTATACATATTTGAATTGCTAGAATCGTTTTAAATACATCTTCTTACTGGGCTTTTTCCCGAAAGCTCACCCCTCTACCTCTCAGATTACTTCAGTGATCCGTAGGCGCTACCTGCCGCGTACACGACGTAAGCTGGTGGGGAGAGCTACCCTAGGCTACTTTTTGTACACGCAGAAAGGTATACATTTACATTCCTGTACCAGACATATTTGTACGCACAGACATGTATATTGGGAATATTTTTGTTGGAATGTAATTTGAAAGGAAATACGATGTAAACGATATTATTTTGGGTTTATATTTTGAGATGGCTAGTATTAAATCGAAATCAATACATTGAGTTGTAAAAGTGGATTGAGAAAGTATGCTTGGTAGTTGTAGATATCTAGGATTGTTGGAAAGCATGCTTGGTAGTTGTGAATATCTAGGATTGTCGAAAAACAACTGATTTGCAGGTGGGTAGGCTCATATATAAGCTGTTGTGCTGCCGAAATTTTTATCGGTCGTATAAGTTAAAATATGGAAATTAATTATAATTACGAGTAAAGAATTAGGACAAGTGTTTTGACACTGCACAGGAATACAACCTAAGTGAATAAGGGAATAAGTGGGTAAATTAAATTCAAAAAAAAAATTCCTGATTTTTGAGGGTCAAGGATTGTTACAGTTTAAGTGGTATCAGAGCGAAGGTTGTCTAGTACTATCAGTGAAGAAAATAAAGATTAAATTACATCCCAATGTCTGTGCTTGTCTGGTTGTAGGAAATGTATACCTAATAACTTTATGATTCGATCTTTGGAATTACGCGTAGGTATTAGATCACTGCACAATGATTGGGAGATGCGGACGTACTCGGAGGCAGGCTCAGTCACCTCCACCTCCTCCACCCGAGCCAGAGAGTCCTCGTACTCGTATGGCTCAGTTTGAGCAACGATTGGAGCAGCACCTCGAGCGAGGTTTGGAGTCGATAGCTGATATGGTTGCCCAACATCTAGGGGCAAATGTTTCTGATTCTATTGGCACGGCACCAGTTCCTACTCCGGTACAGACTCCTCCGCAAGCACCGCCACCTCCTCCTCCACCAGTTCCTCCTGTACCTTTGGCACCTCAGCCTCCTATACAGGCCCGGAGGGAGGAGAGAAATATCGGTAGGATGAGAGATTTCCTGAAGATGAGGCCTCGAGCATTTAAGGGAATTAAGAATCCGGTAGCGGCAGAAGAGTGGTTGGTGAGCTTTAGGAAGATCTTCGACTTTCTGGGGTGTTCTGATGTTGAGAAGGTCTCTATGGCCACTTACATCCTGCAGGGCCAAGCAGAGTATTGGTTGGGATCCACCAAGGTCCTTCTGACTACTCAGCATCCGGTAATTAGTTGGGATGCTTTCTCCACAGCCTTTAGGAAGCAGTATATTCCACTAGCTGCCCAGCAGAAGTTGAGGATGGACTTTCTGAGTTTGGTACAGGGCAGTATGACCGTGGATGAGTACGAAAGTAAATTCACCATGCTGATGAGGTATGATCCGGAGACGTTCCAGAATGAAGAGCGTCGGACTGAGAGGTTCTTAGCAGGGTTAAGGCCAGCTATCAGAGACCGTCTTTTGGGGCTATGGATTACCAAATTTCAGGATGCCCTGGGTAGAGCACAGATGGTCGAGAGGGGCCTCAATGTCACCCAGACGGAGTATGGTTTTAAAGGAAGGACCAGAGATGATAGTGTACAGATGGAGTTGGCGAGACGAGATTTTAGGAGGGGCCAGCCTAAGAGGCAGAGGACAGATGAGTCTCGAGCTAGGATTGATAGGCCCATGGCTCCTATAGCTACCCCACAGACTACCAAAGGCTTCCAGCAGTACGAGAGATTGTGCACTAGTTGTGGTAATTTCTATAGCGGTACGTGTCACTAGTCCTCAAGGAGCTGTTTTAGGTATGGACAGAGGGGACACCAGATTAAAGATTTCCCATTGAATAAGTTTCCACAGCTTCTAGAGCTACCATGACAACCTGAGAGGCAAGCTCCCCAGAGACAAGTCCCACAGAGACAGGCTACCGCAGCAGAGAAGGGCAAGAAGCCTGTCACTCATGGGAGGGTCTTTGCTGTGGATACAGAGAGTGCTGATGCCTCCACTGAGACCATCCAGGGTAAGCTTTTAATTTGCAATCACGAGGCACATGTATTATTGGATTCAAGTTCTACGCATTTTTATTTATTTATTTATTTTATATATATATCACCCCATTTGGCATGTAAACTGCCTGTGAAACCTGAGCCTCTAGATTTCATGTTACACATTACCACACCCCTGTATAAATCCCGAAGGACTAATATGGTGTATAGGAATTGTGAAATTAAGATAGGACGTGTTCGGGGTATAGAGACATCCCTGTAAACTGGGAAAGTTTGCCGACACATGATCAAATGATTTATCAAAGTTACCCCTAAAACTAAAAGGAGAAGTTCTAGAATTGATTTAGCAGGTGGTGTCGAATTAATTACTCAAACCACTGTATTGAGTGACTTTGCTTGTATGTGAAATGCTGAGAGAGCAATTATAAAAGCTATATGAAAGGGAGATTTTCGGATCGAGTGACCCACTTTGGAGTGTACTGGTTTTAAAATTTAAGGAGACTCGGAGTCTCTTGGGTCACAGTGTATTAAGAACGGGTGTAAGTAGGATTACCAAGAACCCGAAAGGGGCATGATACAATCTGGGCGATCATAGACAGATTGACTAAGAGTACCCACGTCTATTTTGATGGACCCGAATGAATTTGGAGGACCAAATTCTTTTAAGGTGGGGAGAATATAAACCCCACGAATTTCCTACGTTTAATTAGATTATATTTTAATGGAAGTGTGGATGTTCGTTGTAGGGCTCGAGAATATAGGAGCCGAGAAGCCCGTGAATGACCAGGAACCCGAAGATACAAGAAGTGATAAAGCAAATACAAGTACGGAAGGATTGGAAAATTTTAAAGTATTAGTTGAAAATTGATGATGTAAAAACTTGTATCGGGAATTAAGGAGTGATGGAATCCCGATAATATTTCATTTTCAAAATAATGGGAATTTCATGGAAGGCATGAATATTGTGTCCTTGGATAATCTTACAAGGAAATGGGTATATATAGATATATACAGATATATATACATAGGTGTATGTGTATATATATAAATATACATGACATTTAAATAGATGGATAATAATATATATATATGTAACAAATATATATATATATATACTATGAAATGCATAGTATATAATATATAAGTATTAATAAATAAATAAAGCTTGAGACAAATAAAAAAATGATTAAATGATTAGATGAAATAAAAGGAAATGGAAAAAATAAATAAATAAATAGTACTAATAACAATAAATAAACCAAACAAACAAATATCTATCTACCTATTAAGATAACATATATATATATGTTAATATAATATATATATATATATATATTGATATTATATATATATATATATATATATATATATATATATATATAAGTTGTATGGAAATGGCTTTCGAAGAAAGCCAATTCCGTCTCCTGCTAGTTGGAAAAAAGGAAAGAAACAAATCAAACAAAGGAGCTGGGCGGGAACCAAAGGGAGAAAAGAGAAGAGGGAAGAAAGGAAGAGAAGGGAAGAAGGGTGGCTCGACTGGGGAAAAGAAGAGAAGAAAAGAAAAGAAAGAAAGGAAGAGTAGGGAAGAAGAGAAAAAGAGAACCAGGAAAACAAATCAGGAGCAGGAGAGCTAATCGGGGAAGGGGGAAAGGAAGAAAGAAAAGAAGAAAAGAAAGAAGAGGGAGACTGATTGGAGGAGTAGCAAATTGAGGCTTGAAATTTGATCAGTGAAGCTGTGGAGCAGGAGGGCCACAAAGTTGGAAACAGAGGCGTGAAGTGGCTCCTCCTTGTGATGTTTTTAGCTGGGTGAAGACTATCCTTTCGGGTGGTTTGGAGCTGATACAGAGTGGACCAAGAACTAGAAGAAGTTACAGCAGACCGAGAATGAAGGAAGCAGACCGAAGCAAGGGAGGTTGAGTGAAAAGAACAAGACCTGAGGGCTGAAGGGGAAACCGAGAAAACAGAGAGGCAAGCTAGAACCGAGAGATTGAGGAAGAAGGGAGTAAACAGTGAAGGCAAGCTGGAAACCGAGAGGTTGAGGAAGAAGGGAGAAAACAGTGAAGGCTGGAACCGAGAAGGTTGAGGAGGCCACAAACAGGGAAATACAGGGTGGTAGCTGGTGCACCGTGGCTGTTTTGGAGGCTAGAAACAGTTTATGCAGGGGACTCAAGGAAAGGCAGTTCAAGGTTGATTTTGGGGCTGTGTAATGTGGACTTCAGGTGGCTCTTGGCTGAGGTAAGGTGCTGGTTTGGGTCTCCATTAGTTGTAAAAAAAAAAAAACAACTGGAATGTGGCATTAGAGGGCTGAAAAGAGGTAAAAATATGTGTATATATGTATATTCAAATTGTACAAGTATATAGATAGGTGATTGTGTATAAGCATGATGAGGTAAAGTATACATATGTATATACATGTATGTATATTCATTGTAAATGTAGATAAATGGGTGGTAGATACAAGCATGTTAGTTATAGATTAAATTAGACAAAAAAATGGAATGATGAGAAGTAGGCAAAAATATATATTTGTGATATTCAATAATGGAGACAAGTGATAATATATATATATATATATATATGTATTTATGTGAATAAAAAAAAAATATATATATTTGGATATATACATATAGGTGTGTATAATGAAAGGGTATGTTAGTATATGTACATATATTTGATAAATGAATAAGGAAAACCAAGGATAAAATAAATATGAGTATATACTTAGGTGTATATACATATAGGAGTATATGAAAAATGTGTGTATACTTGGGTGTATATACAAATGAGTGTATAAAATAAATGTGTGTGTTTTAGTACATGTACAAACAAGGATATATATATATATATATATATATATATATATATATATATATATATATGAGTTTATATATATATATTAGGTACATATACATATGAGTGTCTATAGGATGAATTTGCGCTAGTATATATATATACAAAGAATATATATATGAGATAGGAAAAGAGTGAAAACAGATAAATATATATTTATATATATACATATGGGAGTGTATATATATGTGTTTATGTGTACATACATGTAGAGGTATATAATAAGGTGTATGTCAATAATTGTACATACAAAATAATATGTGGTAAGGGAAAATATATAAACGTGCGTGTTGACTTAGGTACGTACAATAATACGTACACACGCAGTAGTAACAAATAAGTTACGATTTTAACGCAATTCGGGCAATTCGCACGAATAGGGTGCTAAGTGTACGATTTCGATGTAGGTGATCGTAGAAGGAATTAAGGGAGGTACTAAGAGGCGTCACCACTCGAGCACGGAGATTTCGATAGATCGAGGTAAGGGGATATAATTTAAAATGGTAATAGTTACTTACCGAAACTTGATAAAGAAAGCTTGCAAAGACATGAAGTATGATTTTCATGCATGTTCCTAAATTATATTTCTGATCAAGACTATGCTCTTTGTGTTTATGTTTTTGAATAATTGTATATAACTAAATTTGATTTCGGAATATGAGCATGTCTTTTGAAAGGATCTTTCGAATAAGATGAATTTATTTCGATGTTTTCGTATATGAAAACTATAGTTGTTTTGAGACTAAGGGCCATTTACGTTGTATGCTTACGCTTGTCCACTTCGCCTGTGTGGCGTCTGACTCGCCTGTGTGGCGTCTGAACTCGCCTGTGTGACGTCTGAACTCACCTGTGTGGCGCCTGTATTTCGCCTTCGTGACGCCTGTATTTCGCCTGTGTGGCGCCTGTAATTCGCCTTCGTGGCGCCTGTATTTCGCCTGTGTGGCGTCTTTATTTCGCCTTCGTGGCGCCTGTACCTCGCCTTTGTGGCGTCTAAAATTACCTATGGGTTCTGAATTCCCTCTACGGAGGATGACCGGTTTATTTTGCCGCGTGATAAATTGGTTATTGCCGCGTGATAAATTCGTTATTGTCACATGATTATTATATGGACGATGTAGTCTCAATTTGAAATTTTAACTCTGTTTTCAGAACCGGACTTGTAGTATGTGATTTGAATGTTACTATTATTAGTTTCAGAAAGTATCATTATATACACTATCATGTTTTATACATATTTGAATTGCTAGAATCGTTTTAAGTACATCTTCTTACTGGGCTTTTTCTCGAAAGCTCACCCCTCTACCTCTCAGATTACTTGCAGTGATCCGTAGGCGCTACCTGCCGCATACACGACGTAGGTTGGTGGGGAGAGCTACCCTAGGCTACTTTTTGTACACGCAGAAAGGTATTCATTTACATTCTTGTACCAGACATATTTGTACGCACAGACATGTATATTGGGAATATTTTTGTTGGGATGTAATTTGTAAGGAAATACGATGTAAACGATATTATTTTGGGTTTATATTTTGAGATGGCTAGTATTAAATCAAAATCGATTCATTGAGTCGTAAAAGTGGATTGAGAAAGTATGCTTGGTAGTTGTAGATAACTAGAATTGTTGGAAAGCACGCTTGGTAGTTGTGAATATCTAGGATTGTCGAAAAACAACTGATTTGCAGGTGGGTAGGCTCATATATAAGCTGTTGTGCTGTCGAAATTTCTATCGGCCGTATAAGTTAAAATATGGAAATTAATTATAATTACGAGTAAAGAATTAGGACAAGTGTTTTGACACTACACAGGAATACAACCTAAGTGAATAAGGGAATAAGTGGGTAAATTAAATTCAAAAAAAAAAATTCCCGATTTTCGAGGGTCAAGGGTTGTTACAAATGCAATGACAGATTATGTAACATCATTACTGTCACCCGCGAAGAACAATACGTAACAAAGAAAAATTAGTAAATAAAGCTAGTAAACCGGGAATGAAGCTTTCATTGAAGAGACTAAAAAATGCAACCATCAGAATATTCAAGAAATTTATAACATTGTAAATGAAATCTTTTAAAGGAAGTTAAAATAAAAAAATATGGAAGCTTGCTGATTAACGGAAATGATGGCTGCAAAGAAAATGAGAAACTAACTTGAAAAACTTTTAAATAAAAATGGACATTGTTGTGAATAGTAAAGATTGAAAATAAAAACAATGGTGGCTAAGAAAAAAAGACTATGCGGAAAGCTAAAAAAACTTAAAGCTACCCTAAATTAAAACTACTCTTAAATTCTACCCTACTTACCCTCCTCCTATTTGATTTTTTCAATTGCCATCATGTTCTATTTATACACAAACTTAAGGGTACAATGGTAATTTTTCTATCCTAGATGAGTTGGCATTGTTTGGCCACTTGTCTTCCTTTGATTTGCTGCAGAGGAGATATTTCCATGTCATCAGTCTTTTTGTCCAATTGGCTGTGCGATGTGGCCCGACGTGTGTTTTCCAGAAGGTTGGCACGGTGTCCGTCGATCTTATTGTTTCGGAGTGAATAAAATACGGACACCTGGCATCATGCGTGTCCAGACGACTAGTGACTCGGTCTGCAAATTGGAAGTGGTCCAGTCTCCTTTAGCCCGTTTTCAGCCCAATTTCGACTGAAACGACTGAGTTTCATCAGGATTTAATTTATCTGGACATTAAAGAATTTTAATATGGGGATTAAATAAATAATTAAGAAATTAAGCATAAATAATTCTATTAAAAATAGAATTATCATAGTGTCATGCATCATCATATATAAATTATAATTTACACCTCAGGATCTCATCATCCAACATCTATATATTACATCATATTCATTCTTCAATTATGAATTAATTAATCCTAATACATCCCATACATCACTGTTCATCAAGTGTCTGTAAATACAACTTAAGTCTAGGTACATGAAATATTAAAATATAACTCAAAGTACAATATATGACCTGGGGCTCAAGTCCTCCACTAGCCACTACTCCGTACGTCGCAGGGAAACTCTCTTCACTTGAAGAAATTTGGGGGGGAAGAGAAAACGGAGTGAACTTCTAAATCGCTCAGTAAGGGGGTAAAGGACTCATTGATAAAATAATAATTTGCACAATACAATCATTTTGTTTTGAGGGTGGAAACCCAATAAACTCAGTAGAAAAGTGTAGCATGAATAATCAAAACACCATCTCAACTCATTTCTCAAAGCTCATGCAGAAACATGAGAATAATTGGTTTAATATAAAAACCACAGTTGCATGCATGTAGAAAATAGGATGCGATAATTACTTTTCTCATAAAACGTGATAAAATCACCGCAATAGTAATGCACGTGGCACAACCACCAAACAAAATCTCATGTGTAAACCGAGACTAGGCAATTAAAACTCATATAAAAATTTGTCATAACACATCAAAACCATTGAACTCGTCCCCTAGGTAGACATCCCCAATCGAGGGATTTCATCGACAATAATACACCCATGGCCATGGTTCGCTGTAGACTTGATTAGAGTCGTACAGCTGTCAGTCTTACATGCTATCAAAGCACAGCCCGGCCTTACATGCTATCAAAGCAATGCCACCCATCGCTACCGCGGAGCGGGGTCATCTCGCGTTACTAAAACGGAGGCATCGATCTTACGTGCTACTAGAGCACAACTCGACCTTACATGCTACAAGAGCAAAGCCCGATGTGTATTCAACATGACATGCCTAAGTCTCAGTAATAGCCATTATCATACAAAACCGTTTTGCCTTCACGTAGCGCTCATAATGGTTTTTCTTATAAAATTCATCTTAAAACCATTTTGTACTCAACCCAAAACATGTCAAAATCGAGCTCAAACCAGCAAAACCACGCACACATTTCTCAAATCTCAGTACGCCTTAACGTAGAGCCCAAATCACTTTTCACTTTTTAAAACTCAAAACGGTTGTAACACATTTTAACATTTAGGTTACAACTTATAAAAATTGGGCCACAACCAGCTATAAAATCGTGTGCAACAACTCATTCACAACTCATAAAACATGCTTGTTTTCTTAAATCACATTTCATGCTACAATATCATCACAAAATCGCATACACAAATGAGTTTAAGTTTTCCCTTACCTCGTTGTACCTCGTATAGTGTAACCGTTCGCCCAAACAACAGACTAGCCTCGTATTCCTCTCTGGAACTCCCGAGCTGTCTAAACGATGCTAAAACATCAATAATTCATCTCACTCACATTATGGAGCACATATTTGCTCATATTCTCGTTAAATACTACAAACCTCATTTTTCTCATATTCCTATCCTAATCCACATTCTCATCCACTACATTTCAAATCCTATATTTTTCATGCATAATATCCATGCCAAAATCACCTTATTGCCTCCATTCCAATTTATAGCTAAAATCCCAAAAATCACCACAATGGTATAATATCATCATCACTCCCAACAAAATCAAAATTTCATCAACTGTAATCATTTCCTAGCTATTTTATCACAACACCCATAGTCACAATCACCATAATCACCTCAATGTCGAAGATTAAAGTTTAGAAATTTACCCAAAACTTATGGAGAGCTCTATTCACACCTCGATTCGATTTGTCCTTCGATTTCCAAGTATGTTATTTTTCTTTGGATGATGATGGTGGTCGTGTCACCAGATCCACGTGTCCAACTATCCGCCTGCCACGTGTCGAACCAAGAACAGGCCACGTGGCAGATTGGCGACAGAACCGCCATGCAACACCGTTCCTAGAGGTGCGACAGAGTGTCTGATGCGAGAGGAGTCTGTCGCCTCACAGTCTGCCGCGCATCGTGAGCGGCAGACCTCCATCGCCCATGCACATCACAGGACTCCGCATTGCCCCCGACACAGGTCTCCCGCGTGCCTGAGGTAGAGGTCTCCCGCACCTCACGCGGTAGAGGACTCCCACATAGACCGCGGTAGAGGTCTCCCGCACTGCATGCTGCATAGTCTCCCGCATAGACCGCGGTAGAAGTCTCCCGCACAGCATGCGACATGGTCTCCCACACCTCACGCGGTAGAGGACTCCCGCATAGACCGCGGTAGAGGTCTCCCGCACTGCATGCTGCATAGTCTCCCGCACAGACCGCGGTAGAAGTCTCCCGCACAGCATGCGGCATGGTCTCCCGCACCTCACGCGGTAGAGGACTCCCACATAGACCGCGGTAGAGGTCTCCCGCACAGCATGCGGCATAGTCTCCCGCACAGACCGCGGTAGAAGTCTCCCGCACTGCATGCGGCATAGTCTCCCGCACAGACCGCGGTAGAAGTCTCTCGCACAGCATGCGGCATAGTCTCCCGCACAGATAGAGGCAGAGGTCTCCCGCACAGCATGCAGCATAGTCTCTCGCACAGATAGCGGCAGAGGTCTCCCGCACAGCAGCGGTAGAGGTTCCATGCATACTCTGCAACCAGATTACTCCCCCGTAGGTTGCATGGCCCGAGGCGCGACAGAGTGTTCTATAACTCTGTCGCGGCCCAGACACGCGCCTGGGTCTCAGCCCGAACCGCCTCAGGAACCTATAAATACTAGGTGAGCTCTCTGAAAAAGAGGATTCGATCCGATCCAAAAAAAAGAAAAAAAACAGGGAGAAACACTTAAACCCTTTGATTTAAGCAATACTTTCTCCTTTTCTTATATACACCAACTCCCGATCACTGACTTGATCGTCGGAGTGCGCGTGCAGGGACAAATCCCTGCCCCCTCTGATTCCTGTTGTTTTTGCAGGATATACGAAGAACACGTGGAGTAAATTGTATCGATTAATTTAATCATCAACAGTACAATCAAACCACGTAGAAGGTAAAGCACTGTTGCTGTCAGGTGGGCAACATCAATTGGCGCCGTCTGTGGGAATCTCGACAAAAAGTCAGGTTCTCTATCGAAATGGTGAGGACACGCTCAACTGCAGAATTGACAGGAGGGCAGAACTCTGTAAGTCCCCCTATCAGATTAGAACAGCGAAGAAGACACACTGAAAGGGGTCAGAGAGAAGCGGTGGTTTCTCTAGAGGAATTTGAGACCCTGAAGCGCAAAAATGAGGAGACTACAGCTGCATTGAAAGCTATGGTGAGCTTCTTCAGAGATGCTCTCCCCCAATTGAGCTTACCCCATGAAGTGCAGCAGTTAGTGGCGGAAAGCACACCGAGGCAGACCTACGAGAGAGGCCAGCCCTCCACTTTGGCGAGTGCCGGACAAGGTGCAGGAACGCAAGATAATGCTACTGCCTACCCAGCAAGACAGAACTCACCCGCAGCTCAACAACGACAGAGGTCGCCTCTGGCCCCGAGGCGGCAGAGCTCGCCCGCATCCCCGCGACAGAGATCACCCACGGCTCAACTGCGGCGTAGCTCACCTCTGCCCGATAGGCGGCGGAGTTCGCCAAACGAGCGGCAGAGCTCTCCCCCGGCTCAAAGGCGACAGAGCTCCCCCACCGACCATATGCGGCAGAGATATCCCAGGTCAGATAGGCGACAGCACTCTCCCGCCGCCGCTAGGAGGCAGAGTTCACCTTTGCCCGATGCGCGGCAGACTTCACCTCTGTCGGCCAGGCGACAGAGTTCCCCTGCAGCCCCTGTGCGGCAGAGTTTCTCTACACTCCGCAGCTCTTCTCCTTTGGAGTTTGTACAGGAGTTAGGAGAATATAGGACTGGGGAGCAGCGAAGACAAAGGGGTTCTGACCCACAAGCAGGCCTCGAAATGTCAAGTCCCGGATTGGGAGGTGCTGAAAGGGGAGTCTATCGATCGGACTCTTCTAGACCCGAAGGGACGAGGCCATGCTCAGCTCGAGGGTTGGAGGACGTGGAGAAGGTCGTCCAAAGGATCCTCGAGAAGAGAAAACTGGTGTCTCCGGATGATTGTCAAAGGAGGAGGATCCCATTTAGTCCGGAGATCATGAACAAACCTTTGCCAAAGAAGTTCAAAATGCCTTCTATGGCTACTTACACCGGCAAAGCGGACCCCTACGATCATATACAGAGTTATGAATCCCTCATGCTGTTGCATGGATGGGAGGACGAAATTATGTGTAGAGCTTTCTCTCTCACATTGTCCGGACATGCTCTGAAGTGGTTTAATGGGCTGAGCGAAGATTCAATCTCCTCTTTCGACGAGTTGAGAAATGAGTTCCTCAAAGTGTTCATGATTCACAGCCAGAGGAAGAAAGACGCTACCTACCTACTCATGCTTAAACAAGGAAATAGAGAATCCTTGAAGAGCTATGTAGATCGCTTCCGAGATGCAACCTTGGAGGTGGAAGATCTACCGGTGGGGGTAGCCTTGGCCGCAATGCTACAAGGGACGAGCTCCGAGAAGCTACAAGAATCCCTCTCTCTCGATCAACCGATGACGATTTCTGACCTCTTTGCCAGGGCTAACAAGTTTGTAGCTCAAGAAGAAGTGATGAGAATGATACAGCCCAGGGAGGCGAAGGAAGGAAAGAAAAGAGAGAGAGATGCGCCCGAGAGAAGCTTCCCAAGACCCGTGAGAGGAGACAAAGCCCCCAAGCTCAGGTATGAAGGTTATACCAGACTGAGCGAGCCTCGTACGGCGATACTGGCAGTAATTGAGGGGGCGGGACTACTGGAATTCCCCAAGAAGAAAATTAGAGACGTAGGTCGAAACACTGAAGCCTACTGTGAATTCCATTGTGCTCACGGACACCCAACAGAGAGGTGTAGAGACTTAATGGACCAGTTAGAAAGACTGGCCAGAGAGGGGAAGATCAACCGCTTCCTGTGGCGAAGCGAGAGACCCCGATATCCTCCGCGTGACCAAAGGAATAATCATCCGCGGACGGGGGCAAATAATGATATCAGAAGGGATAGGCCTAGAAACGAAGTAGTCAGGCCAATCCCCTATGCTAATCCGCCAAACAACGAACCTACAGCCCCCGCGATAAATGTCATCGCAGGCGGGGACTCAAGTGCAGGAAGCTCCTCTACTTCCCGCAAGAGTTACGCTAGGCAAGCGTATCAGGTTAACGTGGTGATGGAGGAGCAGGCGGATGAAGAGCCCATCATGTTCACTCCGGCTGACAGAGGTGATGTCGCCATGCCCCATGACGACCCCATGGTGATATCCACGGTGGTGGCCAAACACCCGGTGAGCAGGGTCCTAGTCGATAACGGGAGCTCAGTGAACTTGATCTATTGGAACTGCTTTGAAAAAATGAGCATGTCCGAGGATAGGTTGAAACCCGTTATGACACCACTATATGGATTCACGGGGGAGCGAGTGAAAGTTACCGGGTCCATAGAGTTGCCTGTAACTCTCGGTGAGCACCCGAAAGACGTGACCCGGCAAGTATTGTTCATGGTAGTCAGATCGACCTCCGCTGCCTACAACATGATCTTGGGCAGGCCGGTGCTGAACGACATGAGGGCGGTGATATCCTCTTGCTACCTATTGATGAAGTTCCCCACTCCCAACGGAGTCGGGCAAGTACGCGGAAACCAAAGGAGTGCCCGTACTTGTTATCTCGCTTCCACTGCCAACAAGGTAGCACAAAGGAAAGAAACCTTATGCATCGACGATCCGCCTAAACCCCAACCTGTAGAGGAAACAGAAGCCATTGCGCTAACTGAAGGGGATAGCAGAAAAAGGGCATTCATCGGGACTCAGTTGGGCGAACAACAGAAAAAGGAGATAGTCGAGTGTCTGAGGAGAAACTCGGATATCTTCGCCTGGAGCCCGACGGACATGCCCGAGATCAGTCCCGAAGTCATATGCCATGAACTTAATATCATACCCGGACACAGACCGGTCAAACAGAAGAAGAGGAGTTTCACCCCGAAACGACAGAAAGCAATCACTGAAGAAGTGAGTAAGCTCCTGGGCGCCGGATTCATTCGAGAGGTCTATTACCCTGAGTGGTTAGCCAATGTAGTGATGGTAAAGAAATCTAGTGGGAAGTGGCGAATGTGTGTTGATTTCACCGACCTGAACAAAGCCTGCCCCAAAGATTCATACCCCCTACCACTGATAGACCGACTAGTAGACGAAACATCCGGTTACGAATTCCTCAGTTTCTTGGATGCATTCTCCGGGTATCACCAAATCATGCTTCACCCAGAAGACGAAGAAAAAACTTCCTTTATAACCGACGACGGAACCTATTGCTATCGGGTAATGCCGTTCGGTCTAAAGAACGCGGGAGCCACCTATCAACGAATGGTGAGCAAAGTGTTCAGAGATCTTCTGGGAAATACCATGGAAGCCTACGTGGACGACATGATAATCAAGAGCCGCGTAGGAGAGTCTCATACTGATCAAATGTCCAAGGTATTTGAAGTATTAAGGAGATTCAACATGAAACTAAACCCTAAAAAATGCTCATTCGGGGTAAGATCAGGGAAGTTCCTAGGCTTCATGATCACTAACAGGGGCATTGAGGCAAATCCCAAGAAGGTACAAGCTGTCATTGACATGAAACCCCCGACCACCGTAAGAGAGGTCCAGAGATTGACAGGCCGGATAGCAGCTCTGAACCGCTTCTTGTCAAAATCAGCAGAAAAGAGCCTGCCGTTCTTCAAAACTCTACGGGGGGGGGGGAAGAACTTCGAATGGACAGAAGATTGTCAAAAAGCCTTCGAAGACCTCAAGGAGTACTTGAAACAGCTGCCTTTGTTAACAAGGCCCCTGGAAGGAGAACAACTCTATATGTATTTGGGAGTCGGCGATTTCGCCATCAGTGCGGTGCTACTGAAGAAAGATGAAAAGGTGCACCGTCCCATCTACTACGTGAGTAAAGTGTTATTGGATCCAGAGACCCGCTATCCGCTGGCCGAAAAGCTAGCATTAGCCCTTTTGATGGCCTCGCGAAAGTTGCGCCCGTATTTCCAAGCACACGCTATCACCGTCTTGACAGATCAACCGTTAAGACAGATCCTTCAGAAACCTGAACACTCAGGAAGGTTAGTGAAATGGGCAGTGGAGCTTGGGGGATACAAAATCACGTTCCAACCACGGCAGGCTATCAAAGGTCAAGCTTTGGCCGACTTCATCGTAGAATGCACTATCCCAAGCAACAGCAGTGAAGGGGAGGCTCACGCCTGGTTGCTGCATGTCGACGGGGCATCAAGCGCTAACGGAAGCGGAGCGGGTATAGTCCTAGTCTCACCTGAAGGAAAATCCCTTGAATACTCCCTACGGTTCGGATTCTCCAGTTCGAACAATATAGCGGAGTATGAAGCTCTGATAGCAGGGATGATGTTAGCGAAGAAGCTACAGGTTCACCACTTGATAGCACACAGTGATTCTCAATTGGTGGTGAACCAATTCAGCGGAGAGTACGAGGTACGGGAACCGATGCTGGTCCCTTACTTGAAGAAAGTCCAACTTCTGGCACAGACTTTCAAAAACTTTCAGCTGATACAGATCAACCAGTCCGAAAACACATATGCTGATGCATTATCTAAGTTAGCCTCTTCCGTCGAAACACGAGGAAGGATGGTGAAGGTGGAGAGGCTCGAACGACCTAGTATTGAAGAGGTCGAAGTGTGTCACATTCAGGTGGGAGACGATTGGAGGTCCCTATTTAAACAGTATCTCACTGAGGGTACACTCCCCCAAGATAAAGACGAGGCTCGTCGCTTGAAAATACAAGGGGCGAAGTTCACACTCATCAACGGAGAACTGTACAAAAGGGGATACTCATCGCCACTACTAAAATGTCTGGGACCGGAACAAGCAAGATATGCCCTAGCGGAAGTGCATGAAGGAATCTGCGGCGAACACTTAGGAGCAAGAGCCCTCGCTGCTAAAGTACTGCGATCGGGATTCTACTGGCCAACACTGAAAAAGGATGCAATGGACCAAACCCGCAGGTGTGCCAAATGCCAGAGGTTTGCGCCTATCACCACAGCCCCAGTAACTCCCTCTCAAGGCACAGTACAACCAATTCCTTTTGCACAATGGGGGTTGGACATCCTTGGACCTTTCCCATTAGCCACGGGTCAAAGAAAGTTCCTGCTAGTGGCTACCGATTACTTTACAAAGTGGATTGAAGCAGAGCCTTTAGCCACAATCACGGAAAAGAAAGTGGAGGCAATGGTGTGGAAAGACATTATTTGTCGATTCGGAATTCCCCTCATCCTAAATGCCGACCATGGAAAGCAATTTGATTGCAACGCCTTCCGTGAATTTTGTAAGAGCCTCAACATTCAGCTAAGGATCTCCTCAGTGTCATATCCTCAAGCTAATGGACAGGCCGAAGTCAGTAATCAGACCATCCTCTATGGGTTGAAGACCAGGCTAGACAAAGCAAAAGGGGCCTAGGTGGACGAATTGCCTAGTGTTTTATGGGCATATCGTACCACCAGTCGTGTGTCGACTAAAGAAACGCCGTTCAGCCTTGTATACGGCGCAGAAGCATTGATCCCCGTGGAACTTGGAGCATTATCGCCAAGAGTGGTACCCTTAGTAGAGGAAGAAAACTCACAAGCTCTAAGGGAAGGCTTGGACCTACTCGATGAACACAGAGAAACCGCGGCTATTCGATTGGCATCCTATCATCAGAGGGTGGCCAACTACTATAATAGCCGGGTAAGAGATAGGCCAATGTCTGAGGGAGATCTAGTGCTCAGAAAGTCACAGATCACAAATGCCCTGAAGGAGGATGGGAAGTTCAGAGCCAACTGGGAAGGTCCCTACAAAATCAGATGCAAGATCGGACCCAATACTTGCACTCTGGAAACTCTACAAGGGAAGAAGATAGGGAAAATGTGGAATTCAAATAACTTAAAGCTGTATTTGAATTAACCACTACATCTTTCTTCCCAAGCACTATTGTTTTACTAACACTGTCACCAGATGTCATTACCTAACCGATATATGCGTTATCTTTTTATTGTAAGTCAAAATCTCGTGACAGGATTCAAAACTGTGAGGGCTGCCCTTGGTTCGGGCCCTGCGAACGCAGGCTACCAACGGGCCAAACCCAAAGTGGACAATATGGGTTGAGTGGGCCGAGTGGGCCAGACCCAAAGTAGACCGTCCAGCCGAGCCGTAAGAGCCTGAGGCACTATGCGTCACTGTGGCCAGGCGTAGTTCAATCGAGCCGTAAGAGCCTGAGGCGCTATGCGTCACTATGGCCAGGCGTAGTTCAACCGAGCCGTAAGAGCCTGAGGCGCTATGCGTCACTGTGGCCAGGCGTAGTTCAACCGAGCCGTAAGAGCCTGAGGCACTATGCATCACTGTGGCCAGGCGTAGTTCAACCGAGCCGTAAGAGCCTGAGGCGCTATGCGTCACTGTGGCCAGGCGTAGTTCAACCGAGCCGTAAGAGCCTGAGGTGCTATGCGTCACTGTGGCAAGGCGTAGTTCCACTGAGCCGTAAGAGCCTGAGGCGCTATGCGTCACTGTGGCCAGGCGTAGTTCAGACGAGCCGTAAGAGCCTGAGGCGCTTTGCTTCATTGTGGCCCGGCGTATACGCATCACTGTAAAACATGTATATATACATCCACACAAGAGCCGTAAGAGCCTGAGACGCAACGCGTCACTGTGGCCAGGCGTATACTCAAAAGAGCCGTGAGAGCCTGAGACGCAATGCGTCACTAAGGCCAGGCATAAAACATTCAATTAACCATAAAGGCCTAAGACGCTACGCGTCACTGTGGCCAGGTAATCAAAATACTAAGGCTATAAAAACTAAAGACGCTTTCACGTCACAGTACTCAAGCCTTAAACAACTGCGCGTTTGCACAAAAAATTCTTCCTGAAAGTATACCTTTCTATCAAGAATTGGGGAGCATACACGAATATAAATACAAAGCTATATACAAGCAAAGTATATACAAGCAAAGCAAAAGAAACAATCAGACAAAGAATGATAAATGACAATTAGAGAAGTAGTGCAAGACAAATCATGAACAAAAATCTCAATTTCATTTCATTCAAGTGTCGGTACAAACAGATCTTTAACAGATCTTTACAATTACATTTCGACAAAAGTACAAAGTTAAAACAAAAAACAAAGTACTTGAAATGAAATACAAAAAACAAAAAAGCAAAAATCCCTATCTACTCTCCGGGAGGAAGCTGGGGATCAGCTGCAAAACCTTCACTTCCAAGGGACTGCTCGCCCTCCTCGCCGTCTAAATCGATGAGGGCTTCTATAGGCTCAGGAGCACCGTCCAGATCCGCGGGCTCCCAAAGACCAGCAAGGTTGATGAGATCGTCCTGAGCAGTCCTCTTGAACAGCTCGTCCGCAGGCTCAGCCTCGGGCTCGTACTTGGTCCAATCAGGGGCCTCAAAGAGCATCGCCTCATGGGTGTATTGGAGCTCAGGAAATTCCTCTCCTTCCCTGTGTGCTTCTAGCCAAGATCGGGCCAGGTAGAACCCGTACTTAACATAAGGGTTGGAGAAGTCTTCCTTCCGCCTCAAGCAGTCTTTGGAGAGACGATACTCCTTTACGACCTCGGCCCGTATGCTGTCAATCTCGGCCTGGGACAGTACAGGAGCAGCTTGGCCTTCCAACTCAGCAACACGCTGCTCGAGCTCTTGATTCCGAGTGAGCATAGACCTATAGTTGGATTGCATACGGTCTAACTCAGAATGAGCCTCCTGCAGGTCCTCTTGGAGTTTACAAGACCGGGCCGTCTCCACTGTGAGATCCCCCTTTGCAAGACCGAGGTCTTGATGAGCCTTAGTAAGCTGCTCCTCCAGGCTTCAAACTAAATCCGGAAGAGGGGACAAGTTGTTGACCGTGTTCTGTAACTCCATGACTTTGTCCCTCAACTCCCGGATCTCTCTGTCGGCTCGCTCCCGGTAAGCCCGATGTTGGGCATTATTTGCCACGGTTCGTTGAGCTAGCTGCGAAAAAATGCAAAAATGTTAGATTCAAAGCATGCTACAAAAAGCAATCAAAAAGAAGAGAAATCAGAAACTTACCCTCAACGCCTCGATATCGGCTAAGTCTTCACCCTCGGGGTAGTTTCTGAATATCCTTGCCTCATCTCGAGGAAGGATAGTGGACCAACTCAACCGGGAGGCCACCCCGGGAGTGTCTAAAATGTCGTTGTCACGAACCCCGGGGTAGACCCGGAACTCGTGGCCCCTCATAATATTCCCCCCATCCATGGAATAGGGCCTCTCGTCAGTAGGACCTATCCTCGGCAATATCGGTCTGCTTCCCATCGAACTCTCGATGTACAGACGCTTTCTATTCTTCTGCTGAGATGGAATGATATTGTATTCCGCGCGCTCCTCGGAGCGTGATCGCCAGGATGACCCGGAAGCCCCCCGTGAAGACGAGGCAACTCTCCCCCTATCCCGAGAGAGATCTCTCTGCTCTGAAGGAGGGGGAGGCATAGCCTGCCTAGAAACAGGAGGGGTCCGAGCACGAGGTGGATGAGAGGGGACCGGTGCCTCACTTGGGACATCGTCAGCCAAACGATGCCTCTTCCTGGCAGGAGCGCTGGAAGGACCAGCCTCAGAAACCTGGTGACCTAATGATTGCCGAAAATGACTCATATCTGCAAAAAAGAAAAAGAAGATCAGTGGTTAATAAATTGATCAAAAATGATAAGCAACAGGAAAAAGTAAAAGTTACCGTCAGGAGAGTCTAAGTGCTCCTGAAGGGACTCGATATTTATCCCCTCGTCGTCCGGGAGAACCATGAAAGTGGAGCCGAACCCTTCCCAACCAGTGAGATCGGCTAAGGGTTCGCTACCAGAGCTGGATTCCAGATTAGTGCCCCCTATATCCTCTTGTGGCCTAGGGGCTTCAAGATTCAACTCAGGAGAAGCCGAAGGCAGAGGATCTGACGACGGAACAGAGGGTCCGGTATCAGGGACCGGACCCACACCCCAACCTGCTAATATCAAATTTTCATTTGATACAAGGGTGTCGAGGCTAAGGGGATGAGGGACTAGCAGTTTGTCGATGTCAGAAGACAACTGCTCCCTAAGTGTGGCGACCCGGGGACCCTTGGGGATTTCGCGCCTATTCTCCCAACGAGTGGGGATATCCAGGCCCTCGGGCACTTCCACAACCAGCCATTCTGTCTCGAAACCATGAAGCTTGTTAGCAGGTTTCTCGAATAATCGGTTCTCAAAACCAGGCTGGTACACCCGCTGAAGCAAGTAAGGCACTAAGCCGGGACTCCCTCGAAGCCTAAAGAATACTTCTAAAAGAGGAAGAGACGGAGGGACGCCCCTTAAATGGCAGTGCATAGTGAATGCTACCAATTGCATCCATGCATAAGGATGCAGTTGCCCCGGGGATACCCTGTGCGTCCTGAGGAAGGAAGCCCCAAAATCGGACAATGGGAAGCGGAGTCCTAACTCCAAAGCTGCCCTAAAAATGACAGCCCCGTCAGACACACGACGTATGTCGCTCTCCTGAGGGGTTGGGAGTCTATAAGTCTATCCCTCAGATAAAGGAAATCGGGATTCTAGGTCTTGGACGTCGGCTTCCTTTAAAGTCGACTTAACGCCTAGATCGATTTGCTTTCCTATGCCATGTCCAGCCATCTTAGAAGTTCGTAGATCAAAGAAGTGGGACTACGGGCTAAGAAAAATTACCTAAGGTAATGGAAACAGAACTCGCGGCAGAGTTTGGAAATCTGCGACAGACTTGCGACACAGTGAGATATATGCGACACAGTTGCGGTAGAATGGCGACAGAGTGTCCTGAGAGTCGCGACAGAGTGTCCTTGCTAGAGAATTCAGTAGCGACAAGGACGTCAGGGGCCCAGTATTTATAGCGGCTCGCCTGGGTAAACACACACGCGGAGGTCCGACCCGACCCGAGAAACGCCAGACCCAGATCCTCTTTCGCGGGAAAAATTCCTGCCAAAGAGTGGGGAGCAATTGATGGTGGTCGTGTCACCAGATCCACGTGTCCAACTATCCGCCCGCCACGTGTCGAACCAAGAATAGGCCACGTGGCAGATTGGCGATAGAACCGCCATGCGACACCGTTCTTAGAGGTGCGACAGAGTGTCTGATGCGAGAGGAGTCTGCCGCCTCACAGTCTGCCGCGCATCGTGAGCGGCAGACCTCCATCGCCCATGCACATCACAGGACTCCGCATTGCCCCCGACACAGGTCTCCCGCGTGCTTGAGGTAGAGGTCTCCCGCACCTCACGCGGTAGAGGACTCCCGCATAGACCGCGGTAGAGGTCTCCTGCACTGCATGCGGCATAGTCTCCCGCACAGACCGCGGTAGAAGTCTCCCGCACAGCATGCGGCATGGTCTCTCACACCTCACGCGATAGAGGACTCCTGCACCTCACGCGGTAGAGGACTCCCGCATAGACCGCGGTAGAGGTCTCCCGCACTGCATGCTGCATAGTCTCCCGCACAGACCGCGGTAGAAGTCTCCCGCACTGCATGCGGCATAGTCTCCCGCACAGACCGCGGTAGAAGTCTCCCGCACTGCATGCGGCATAGTCTCCCGCACAGACCGCGGTAGAAGTCTCCCGCACAGCATGCGGCATAGTCTCCCGCACAGATAGCGGCAGAGGTCTCCCGCACAGCATGCGGCATAGTCTTCCGCACAGATAGCGGCAGAGGTCTCCCGCACAGCAGCGGTAGAGGTTCCATGCATACTCTGCCACCAGATTACTCCCCCGTAGGTTGCATGGCCCGAGGCGCGATAGAGTGTTCTATAACTCTGTCGCGGCCCAGACACGCGCCTGGGTCTCAGCCCGAACCACCTCAGGAACCTATAAATACCAGGTGAGCTCTCTGAAAAAGAGGATTCGATCCGATCCAAAAAAAAGAAAAAAAACAGGGAGAAACACTTAAACCCTTTGATTTAAGCAATACTTTCTCCTTTTCTTATATACACCAGCTCTCGATCACTGAATTGATTGTCGGAGTGCGCGTGCAGGGACAAATCCCTGCCCCCTCTGATTCCTGTTGTTTTTGCAGGATATACGAAGAACACGTGGAGTAAATTGTATCGATTAATTTAATCATCAACAGTACAATCAAACCATGTAGAAGGTAAAGCACTGTTGCTGTCAGGTGGGCAACATCAGATGAGAAACAACTTTCCTTCTTGCCTCTGTTGGAGATTTTGACGAAAATGGGGGTTTTAAAGGAGAGAGAAAGCTAAGATTACAAAAATGGTTATTTAGAGAGAGATAGATCGATTTCCAGGAAAACAAAGGGGTTCTTATATAGGCCAAAGGTAGGAGATCGATCTGGTCCTTGATGAGATCGATCTCTTTTTTAATTTGGAAACATTATGGGGAAATTTTATACCTAGGAGATCGATCTGTCGTGGGGTGAGATCAATCTCATAATTGCTTCATGAGATCGATCTTCTCCTTGAAGAGATCGATCTTCTGTTTACAGAATACTTCATGAGATTGATCTGCTCCGTGAGGAGATCGATCTTCTCTTTACAGAAACATTTTGAAATCGATCTTCTTGCCTATGAGATCGATCTGCCTATCAGTTCTTGCACATTTCCTGCATTCTAGAGCAATGAGATCGATCTCTCATCCTTGGAGATCAATCTGGCCTTCACAGATTGTACTGTTGCTGCATCAAGTTGTAGAAAACTCAATGTAAAACTTCCTAAAATCTATTCCATAGTCCATATTTCAATCCATACACATTCAAGACTTAAAAACTTCATCTTCTTATACTTTAACATTTTTAAAACTTGTGTGTACATTAACATATCATAATTACATACACCAAATTACAATTCTCATAACTGGCGTATACAAAATTCTCAATTCTCACATCCTCCCCGCCTTTAAAGAATTTGGTCCTCCAAATTCAACTTAACTCGTCAAACAGATGGGGATACTTCTCCTTCATGAGACTCTCCAATTCCCAAGTTGCCTCTTCCATTGAGTGATGTTTCCATAAAACTTTCACTAATGGGATGCTTTTGGTTCTAAGTACCTTATCTTTTCTATCGAGAATCTGGACAGGTTTAGCAGTGTAGCTCATGTCCTCTTATTTGTCTATCTCTTCATACTCTATGACATGAGAAGGGTCCGGGTGGTACTTCCTCAACATAGATACATGAACGACGTTGTGTATTCCATATATTTATGGGGTAATGCCAACCTGTAGGCTACCTCTCCCACTCTCTAAAGAATCTTGAATGGTTCAATGTATCGAGGACTCAATTTTCCTTTCTTTCCAAATTTCATGATACCCTTACTCAGTGATATCTTCAGAAATACTGCATCATCAACATCAAACTCAAGTGGCTGTCTACGCACATCCGCATAGCTTTTCTATCTACTCTGTGCAGCCTGTAATCTATCACATATGAGTTTCACACTCTGTACAGCCTATTCAACAAGTTCGGGAGCATTTATCTTTCTATCACCCATTTCTTCCCATGCTACAGGGGATCTACACCTCCTACCATATAGAGCCCCAAAAGGTGTCATTCCAATACTCGCATGATAGCTGCTAGGGGCAGGTGATTATCCCATGATCCCTTAAAATCCATCGTACACACCCTCAACATATCTGTGAGACCCCGTATATGTACAGTTGTATATAGGTACATAGAAATGTAAATGAAATCATGAGTATGATAATACATTTGTAATACAAAGTATATGCAATGTAAGTTCATAAGATTATGTACGCACTTGTAATAAGAGTCGTGATTGTACGTACAAGTTGCGTTATGAATGAGTATGAAGAAATGAACTTAAATACGAGAAGAATGTGATTGAAATGGAATAAGAGTAGTGTGGTAAAATGGAAGGAAAGATTTACATAAGTGTATATTTCCATTCGGGTAATATCGTGTATATTTGGTTATACAAAGATTTTCCCACAAGTTTTAATATGTACTAAGTGTGATTGGATGACTTTTTAAGTCTCAAGGAGGGATGAATGAGGAAAGGACTATGGAGGTAAATTGAGGAAGTTTTGAAAGGAGTTGTTGCAGAAAAACTGCAGGAAATCCGGAAATATGAAGGCCAAATTGATCTCATAGGATGAGAGATCGATCTGGAAGAGCCAGAATGCTCTTATGTGAGTAATGGAATGGAGCAGATCGATCTCCAAAGGAATCAGATCGATCTCCTTAGCTCTCGGGTTGGAAGCAGATCGATCTCCCCTAAGACCAGATCGATCTCCTTAAGCTTCTGTTTGACAGCAGATCGATCTCAAGCCTCGACAGATCGATCTCCTGCTTTTAAAATGTCTTAGAAAAGAGGGATTTTTAGAGGACCAGATCGATCTCCACCCAAGGAAGATCGATCTCATCAAGTTAAATCTATAAATAGGAGCAGTTGGATCTACAGATTTCGGGATAAACTATTTCTTTTCACTTCAACTCTAAAACCTAGCTTTCTCACTCCTAAATCCAGCCATTTTCAGTAAGATTTGAGGAAAAGCTATTAGAGAGAAAGTCGTTCACGTCTAAGAGAAGAACAACATAGTCTAGAGGCATTTCCCCATTTGACGGATTGAGGGAATAAAGGGCATTTCTAATTGGAGCAAAGTGGAAATCCAAGGAGGTAAGTTCTAGTGCACAAATCCAAGTACATTGGTCTAGTTAATGATTATGAAGTTAATTGGGTGTGCACCTTGTGGGTAGAACTACCTAGAATGGGATGAAATGAATATAACTTAGAAATGGTCTAGTGTGAGAAAGTGGAATGTAGAAGTGTTAATGATGAATGAGATATCTTGAGAGGATGATTATGTTGTGGGCATGGTTTGGGTATGTTGATATTGGGATAAAATTGTGAGATTTACCACAAGGGGTAAAATGTGCATTTAAGGCATTGGATAAATGCTTAGTTGAATAAGAGTTAGAAACGTTAACTCAAGTGTTTGATGGATGAATTTCAGTTTCGGATGATACGCCGGAGCAAGTCGAGATGAGAATGCGAGAAGCGTAGAGGAGGATAGTTGCATACAAGTAAAGTGAGGTAAGGGACTGTGTGTTAGCTATAGAGATGTTCGTGCGTATTTTACAGTAATTTCGTAGATATATTGCTGGAACTAGTACGATATTATAATTCTATGAAATGATATGGAAGCATGAAAAGTACTATGATGTATATATGTATTGAGAAATGGGATAGGGTAAGGAAATAGCATGATATGCATGTTTTCAATGTTTTTCTCTATTTTACATTGATCTTGATGATTGAGAAATGTTGATGATAGGTTGGCTAATTTTACATGTTTTAGCATGAAGAGGCATGCTGTATGAATAAACATGTTTTGAGTTTTAAAAAGAGAAAATAGCCATCTATCAGTTTTGAGATGAGATTTGGTGTTGAAGCGCTAGCTCACACCCGTTTTAATGCCTTTGATGTACTGTGCTGGAGTTTTAACTCGTGCGATGGTTTTGAGAAAGTACGGGAACTTTGCTCGCACCTATTTTATTGAGTTGAGGTAAGCCTGGGGGTCTGGGACCTAAGGGGATACTAGCCGACGACCATTTGAACGGGCTGGGCCTTAACGATAGATCGTACCGCGCTGGAGCCTTGCGATGACTGTGTGTCACGCTGTGTGCTCACCTGGTATATGAAACATGGTTTAGGATGAAAAGTCCATCGGAGTTGGAGTATGTAGAACAGTGTAGTTGTCCGTTGGTATACTATGTACTGTGCTGGGTGCATGTGAGTACGAGTATCACGTAGATGACACACAACGTATCTTTACCGTGAGTATACAAGGAGATGAGGTTGATTGAGATGAGCCGGAGGGCAGGACTGACCCATTCCACCTTTAGGCGAAGTGATGCCCATTGCACACCTGATCAGTGAGGCTCGGGATCACTGACTATGGCCATATGTCGTGGATATTTGATTGTCGAAAATTCCATGCCTGTCTCAGAGATTCAAGAAACAGAGATAATCTCAGAAAAGAAAGAGATTTGCAGAAAAAGTGAATTAAGGGAAGAAAGAGATTTTGTGTTTTTGATAAATCTCTGATTTCACATTTGTGTCGTGAGCGTACTATTTATGAGCATGTTTTAAATGGAAGCTCGACATATTTGATTGACACGAAAATGCTATTGAGAAATATATGTTTAAATGCATTTTTCGTATGGTATTTCCACATGTACTGAAAACATGGTTTTGGTTTATACATGCATGGGCTATGTAGGTAGTACGATGTCTACCTGCTAGCATACATTTCCTTACTGAGCTGTGGTTTGCTCATCCCACTATTTTCCCCCTCCAGGTACTGAGAAGTAAGAGAGTGGTGGTCTCTAGGTCTTTTGTGTTGAACAGCTCCCACAATTCCGTAAAAGGTATAAGATTGTATACACGAGTATTTTTTATCTAATTTATCATATCGCACAGTTATATCTTGAGATTGTAAACAGTATTATAGGGATGATATGTAAGCACATGGTATTTATACAATTGATTTTGTATATCTACACACATACCTGGGAGTGTGAATTAAAGATTTAAATCTTCTGCTTTAAATGAATGAATTTTAGTAATTGCATCTTCTCACAGCCCAACCGTAGTAGAGAATGTATGGATAGAAGGGTTCCCAGAAGTGGGGTGTGACAATATCCTTCAGGGTTTCAATAGTCATCTCCGACTGACCATCTGTCTAAGGATGATAAGCAGTACTAAAACTCAATCAAGATCCCATGGACTTCGAAAACTGGGTCCAAAATCTAGAAGTAAATCGAGAATTTCTATCAGAAGTAATACTCACTGGAGCCCCATGTAATATAGCTATCTCGCTGACATACAACTCAACTAAGGCATCCACTGTATTGTGCTCTTGATGGCAAGGAAGTGGGCATTTTTCATCTGTCTATCCACTATGACCCATATCGCATCATGACCCCTTCGAGTCCTCGGTAAACTCATAATAAAGTCCATGGTGACGTGCTCTTATTTCCATGTAGGCACAGGTAAAGGCAACAATAATCCTCCGAGCTTCCGATGTTCAGCTTTCACTTGCTGGCACACTAAACATATGGCCACAAAATTTGCCACGTCTCGCTTCATATCACTCCACCAATATACCTTTCTCAAATCTCGGTACATTTTAGTACTTCCTGGGTGCATGGTGTATCGCGAGCAGTGGGATTCTCTCAATATCTGTCTCTTCAGGGTATCATCGCCTGGTACACAAATTTGTCCTCTAAATCTCAACAATCCATCCTCACTGACTATGAGATCCGACTACGAAGTTTGCTTGGCTTGGCTAACCATATTGATCAACCTCTGATCATCACACTGCCCAGTTCTAATCTGATCCATGATCTTGGTCTCTATTCGTAGGCTAGCCAAAAATTCAGTTTCTACCTCATTAACTCTGATCCAAAGTTTGGTAAACTGCTCCAATAAATCCCATTCCCTCACCATCATAGCAGATATCATACTCTTCCTGCTTAGGCATCAGCAACCACGTTCGCCTTTCCCAAATGGTATAGAATCTCGTAGTCATAATCCTTAAGGAGTTCCATCCATCTCCTTTGTCTCATATTTAACTCTTTCTGATCAAAGAGATACCTCAAACTCTTGTGGTCAGTGAAGATCTGGAATCTTTCCCCATATAAGTAGTGCCGCCAGATCTTCAAGGTAAACACCACAATAGCTAACTCCAAATCATGCGTGGGATAATTTCGCTCATGATCATTCAATTGTCGTGATCCATAGGCTACCACTCTTCCATGCTGCATGAGCACACAACCCAATACTTGATGAGATGCATCATTATACACTGAAACTCCTCTTGATCTCTCAGGGATAGTCAACACAGGTGCCGCTATTAATCTCCTCTTTAATTCTTGAAAATTGAGCTCACATTGATCAGTCCATATGAACGGAGTCTCCTTGTATGTAAGCTTGGTCAAAGGAGTGACAATCCTGGAAAATCGCTCCATAAATCTTCTATAATACCCTGCCAAACCAAGGAAACTTCATACCTCGGTAACTGTCCTCAGTCTTTCCCAATTAAGCAGAGCCTCCACTTTAATTGGATCAACTAATACTCCTTCCGCTGAAAATATATGACCAAGGAAAGCTATCTGATCTAGCCAAAACTCACACTTACCAAGCTTTCCATCTAATTGCTTATCTTGAAGTATCTGAAGTACTAACCACAAGTGTTGTGCGTGCTCCTTATAAGATCGAGAGTACACAATGATATCATCAATAAAGACTATCACAAACTTATCTAGATAGTCTATGAACACTTCGTTAATTAACCTCATAAAGGCTGCAGGGGCGTTCGTTAATCCAAAGGGCATCACTAGAAATTCATAATGGCCATACCTTGTCCTAAAGGCCATCTTCGAAATATCTTCCTCTTTAATCCTCAATTGGTGATAGCCCGATCTCAAATCAATCTTAGAGAAGACTTAAGCTTCTCTTAATTGATCAAGTAGATCATCAATCCTGGGAAATGGATATTTATTCTTCACTGTGGCTTTATTCAACAATCGGTAGTCTATGCATAATCTGAGACTACCATCCTTCTTCCTCACGAATAACATTAGTGCTCCCCACGGTGAGACACTGGGTCTAATAAATCCTTAATCTAATAACTCCTGTACTTGCTTCTTCAATTCCTCAAGTTCCACTAATGCCATCTTATATCGAGGTCTAGAGATAGGTTGAGTATCTAGTACCAAATTAATGGTAAACTCTAGCTCTCTCTCTGGTGGTAAACCAGGCAACTAATCTGGGAAGACATCCGAAAATTCACACACCACAGGTATATCTTCAATCCTCGGATGTTCTCGCTTATCATTTGAGATGAGTGTTTCATAACCTTCATATGAACAATCATATTTAATACTCTAAAAAGTAACATCAAAATTTCAATTTGCTTACAAAAATTCCACACATTTATTTTCTCAATATTTCAAATGTACACTGTAAAGTTTAGGTAGGGAGAAAGTTACAATCTAAGTGTAGCAGTTTAAACTCACTCGATTAGTTGCTAGCCAATCCATCCCCAAAATTACATCAAACCCATGTATATCTAACATCATTAGATCTGCTAACATCACTCTATCTCTCACTTTTATTTCACACCCTCTACAGATTAAATCAGTTCTCTAGGACTCACGCATAAGGGTATTTACATGTAGTACATACTCTAGAGGTTCAAACTTCAAATTTAATCTACATGCAAAATGCTCAGAAATAAAGGAATGTGTGCACCCTTGATCAATCAACACATGAGCCTTGTGACTACAGACAGAGAGTGTACCTTTTATAGTTTCTGCAGATGTGTCTGCTGTTTCCTTGTCCAAAGCAAACACACATCCCACTGTAATGGGCTTCTTTCCTTTCTTTACTACAGTGGCCCTTCTCGGGGGATTCACTCTCTGAGGTTGCAGTCCAGTAGGCTCCGGAGCATGTGGTCTCTGAGGTTGAGAACAGTCTTTTACTATGTGACCCATGTCTCCACATCTAAAACATCCATGGATCAACCCAGTACAACTTCCCTCATGCGATTGGCCACAATTTTTGCAAACTCTTATCTCAGGCCTAACATTTCGAGGGGTCTCCCTCATGATAGGATAAGCTCTCGGTCTCTCTAATATGC
The DNA here is from genome assembly GCA_033439115.1 of Firmiana major. Taxonomy (NCBI): domain Eukaryota; kingdom Viridiplantae; phylum Streptophyta; class Magnoliopsida; order Malvales; family Malvaceae; genus Firmiana; species Firmiana major. The sequence goes on along the minus strand of CM065896.1, from coordinate 58,206,029 downwards.
CCTTCTGTACCTCAATCATTCCTCTTCTGAAGGAACCTCTCTGAACATCTACCTGGGAAATTCCTGCCCTCTTACCCTTATCCCGAGTCACTGCACTGAACTCATTCTGGGATAGTACAATTTCAATTCCCCTCTCAATCTCTTGTGCTTGTCTCAAAGCATCACCAAAGTCAGTAATACACAGCCCTATCAATCGATCTCTGATGATGGGCTTCAATCCATACACAAATCTCTCTGTGCAGAGCTCTTCATTTTTGAAGGTCTCTGGATCATACCTCAATAGAGCGGTAAATCGGCTATCATAATCATCTATCGACATATCGCCCTGTACCAGATTCAAAAACTCTGGATGCTTCCTTCTCTGAGTGGCTCGTGGTACATATTGGGCTTTAAATGCCGTTTGAAACTCTTCCCAACCAATCCCATCCTGGTTGGACATCAAAATACCCTGGATAGTACCCCACCAATCTCGAGCTCTCCCTTTCAACATATAAGCGCCCATACTGACCCTCTCAGCATCAATGCATCCCAAATAGTCAAATATGACTCTCAACTCAGTCAGCCACTCCTCAGCCTCTACGGGATCCTTTTTCCCTTTGAATGCGGGCGGATTCATTTTCAAAAAGTCCTTCAGTTGGACCATACTTCTGTCATCAGGCTGAGTGATGGGAGGAATTGGGTCCATCTATACTGGGGCCATGGGAGGTCCTGGTAGTGGTGTAGGAGTAGTACCAGAGGCATTAACTCCAAAATGTTGCACGAATAGTGCTGCCATTTGCTCAAAACCTTACCGCACATCTTGCTTAATCCGATTAAATCAAGAGTTAGTACTCTCCGGTTGTGGGGCAGGTGGCGGAGGTGGCTCTGCCTACCTCCTCGAACGACCTCGTTGTCCACTCATTCTTAATCTCAATACGTTTCTTGTGCGTACACATCAAATTCGATTGAAATCTCAATCCTCAGTTTCAGTTCATGACCAGACTTATACAGATACTTGTGATGTATTCGATTTCACTCGATCGAAACTGATAGTACTAAACACCCTAAGCCCTGATACTAAGAAAACTCTGTGACACCTCGAGAGCGTGAAAAATAGGGAAAATTTAAAAGTTATTTACATCATTTCACGATTCTAGGTGCATTCCTATGCAGTGTCATGCATCATCATATATAAATTATAATTTACACCTCAAGATCTCATCATCCAACTTCTATATATTACATCATATTCATTCTTCAATTCTGAATTAATCAATCCTAATACATCCCATACATCACTGTTCATCAAGTGTTTGTAAATAAAACTTAAGTCTGGGTACATGAAATATTAAAATATACCTCAAAGTACAATATTGCGGCTCAAGTCCTCCACTAGCCACTACTTCGTACATAGTAGGAAAACTCTCTTCACTTGAAGAAATCTGGTGGGAAGATAAAACAGGGTGAGCTTCTAAATCGCTCAGTAAGGCGGTAAGGGACTCATTGATAAAATAATGATTTGCACAGCACAATCATTTTGTTTTGTGGATGGAAACCCAATAAACTCAGTAGAAAAGTGTGGCATGAATAATCAAAACACCATCTCAACTCATTTCTCAAAGCTCATGCAGAAACATGAGAATAATTGGTTTAATATAAAAACCACAGTTACAACCATGTAGAAAACAGGATGCGATAATGGCTTTTCTCATAAAACGTGATAAAATCTCTGCAATAGTAATGCACATGGCACAGCCACCAAACACAATCTCATGTGTAAAACAAGACTAGGGAAATAAAACTCATATAAAAATTCGTCAGGGCACATCAAAACAATTAAACTCCTCCCTTAGGCGGACATCCCCAATCGAGGGATTTCGTTGACAATAATACACCCATGGCCATGGTTCGTTGTAGACTTGATCAGAGTCGTACAGCCGTCGGTCTTACTTGCTATCAAAGCACGACCCGACCTTACATACTATCAAAGCAATGCCACTCATCGCTACCGTGGAGCGGGGTCATCTCGCGTTACTAGAATGGAGGCATCGATCTTACGTGCCACTAGAGCACGACCTGGACTTACATGCTACAAGTGCAAAGCCCGATATGTATTCAACATGACACACTTAAGTCTCAGTAATAGCCATTATAAAATAAAACCGTTTTGCCTTCACGTAGCCCTCATAATGGTTTTTTTCATAAAATTCATCTCAAAATCGTTTTGTACTCAACCCAAAACATGTCAAAACCGAGCTCAAACCGGTAAAACCATGCACACATTTCTCAAATCTCAGCACGCCTTAACATAGAGCTCAAATCACTTTTCACTATTTAAAATTCAAAACAGTTGTAATTCATTTTCACATTTAGTTTACAACTCATAAAAATTGGGCCCCAACCAGCTATAAAACCGTGTGTAACAACTCATTCACAACTCATAAAACATGCTTATTTTCTGAAATCACATTTCATGCTACAATATCTTCACAAAATTGCATACACAAATGAGTTTAAGTTTTCCCTTACCTCGTTGCACCTCGTATAGTGCAATCGTTCCCCCAAACGACGGACTAGCCGCGCATTCCTCTCTGGAACTCTCAGGCTGTCCAAATGATGTTAAAACATCAATAATTCATCTCACTCACATCATCGAGCACATATTTGCTCATATTCTCATTAAATACTACAAACCTCATTTTTCTCATATTCCTATCCTAATCCACATTCTCATCCACTACATTTCAAATCCTATATTTTTCATGCATAATATCCATGCCAAAATCACCTCATTGCCTCAATTCCAATTTATAGCCAAAATCCTAAAAATCACCACAATGGTATAATATCATCATCACTCCCAACAAAATCACAATTTCATCAACTCTAATCATTTCCCAGCTATTTTATCATAACACCTATAGTCACAATCACCACAATCACCTCAATGTCAAAGATTAAAGTTTAGAAATTTACCCAAAACTTATGGAGAGCTTATTCTCACCTTAATTCGATTCATCCTTTGATTTCCAAGTATGTTATTCTCCTTTGGATGAGGAACAACTTTCGTTCTTGCCTCTGCCGAAGATTTGACAGAAATGGGGTTTTAGAGGAGAAAGAAAGTTAGGGTTGCAAAAATAGTGATTTGGTGTGAGACGCCGTATAAGTTTAACCTTGTATATCTATGTAATTGAATTCATAAGTATGGTGATATACTAGTAATGTGAAGTATATGTAATGTAAGTCCATAAGTTTAATGTACACACATGTAATAAGAGGTGTGATTGTACGTACAAGTTGCATTATGTATGAATGTGAAGCAATGGACTTTAATATGTGATAAATGTGAGTAAAATGGAATATGTGTAATGTGATAAATGAAATGAAGATTTGCATGAGTATGCACTTTCATTTGGTTTATATTATACACCGTTGGTTAGACAAAGAATCTACTCGAGTTTTAAAGTGTATGAAGTATTAATGGATGCCATTTTCAAGTCTCAAAGATGATTGGATGAGAAAATGGCCATGGCAACAAAATGTATGAAGTTTGGTATGTGTTGCTGCAGAAAAACTACAGAAAATTTGGAAATATGAATGACAGATCGATCTTATAGGATGAGAGATCGATCTGGAAGAGCCAAAATGCTCTTATTTTGGCCTATGGAATGGGACAGATCGATCTCCAAGGGAGCCAGATCGATCTCCTAAACATTCTGTTAAATGTAGATCGATCCTTAATTGAACAGATCGATCTCCTTAGCTCTCTGTTTGGAGCAGATCGATCTCAAGCTTTGACAGATCAATCTCATGCTTGAAAATACCATGGAAAAAGAGGAATTAAGGGGACCAGATCGATCTCCACCCAAGGCAGATCGATCTCATCAAGCTGAATCTATAAATAGGAGTAGTTGAAATCTGTAAATCATGAAAATAACCATTCCCTCTCCATTCCAAACCTAAAACCTAGATTTTACTCTCTAAATCCGGCCATTTTCAAGAAGATTTTAGGGAAGGCTATCAGACATAAAGTTGTTCACATCGAAGAGAAGAACAACTTAGCTTGGAGGCATTTTCCTCATTTGTTGGATTTGAGGAACAAGGTGCATTTCTATTTGGAGCAAAGAGGAAATCCAAAAAGGTGAGTTTCTAATGAAATACTCAAGTACATTGTTTGGATATTGATGTGGGGAATGATTTGGTATGCATAGAAATGGTAGAAACTACCTAGAGTAGAATGAATCCACCATGACCTAGAAATGGTCTAGTATGAGAAAGTGAAATGTATTGAGATAAATGATGAATGGGGTATCTTGAAGTGATAATAGTGTCATGAGTATGATTTTAAGATGTTGTTAATGAATAAATGGTGAGATTTACCAAAAAGGGGTAAAATATGGATTAGGGCATTGTAAAATGCATGAATGAGTTACATTGACTAGTGAGCTAAAAATGTGAGTTAACAATATTCACTTAAGTGATCTGAATGAATGAATCATAACTTTTGAGGATACACCAGAGCAAGGTGAGCCAAGAGCGCAAGAAGCGAAGAGGAAGAGAGAGTCGCACTCAAGTAAATTGAGGTAAGGGAATTGTGTGGACTCATAGAGATATCTGTGCATAATTTGGGCACTTAAATGCTTTGCTAGAATGCATGAGATGTTAGGAAATGAAATTGGGTGATTGAAGAACAATAGTTGGGTGTTTGAGAAATGTGCATGAACATAAAAGCATAATGCTTTGAAAATCATGTTTTATTGCTTTTTAGCAAATGATTGGTAGGTTGGCTGACATTGAAATGATTTGTAAAAGAAATGAGTTGTTTTGGTTTGCTAACCATGCTTTACAAAGATTTGAGCCACCTACATGGTTTACGTGAGAATGAAAGTGTGTTAGAGTATGACTCACATGAGATTTGATGTGTTTTATACGTATGGGTGCTGAAGCTTAGCTCGCACTATTTTTCACATGGATTTCATACTAGTTTTGGCATGGTGCTTGGAGCTTAGGTCGCACTTATTTGTTGTCGTGCTTGGAGCTTCGGGTAGATTGGGTGTCACACCGATTAACTAGGCTCGCACGTGCATTTGTGATATTTTGACATGTTGATAGCCGTGTTAGAAGCTTCGGGTAGACAAGAGGTCGTACCGATTAAATAGGCTCACACGTGCATTTGAGATGTGGCGTGAGATGATATGTTGATGTGTATCCACAAAGTACGTTGTATCATGCAGGTATCATGGAGTACATTGTACCGTGTTGAGATGTGATATACCATCTTCGGACGAGATTTGCTATAGACCGGCGGGCAAAATTTGACCCACCTCCCGTGTGGAAGCAGATAGTGGTGATATCTCGCACACCTAATCCGTGTAGCCGGTATCACAGGTTATGACCCTAGTCCTAGAGGTTATTTCCCTTATTGAATTACCTATCTCACATGTCTATTGCTTTATGAATAAATCCATGTTTGAAATGATTTGTGGGTCAGGACAGTCCGAGGGAGGGGCTGAGTCCTGACAAGTGTTGAATTGTTTTGAGATATCGGTTTGTTAATGGTTTTAAAGTGCACTGATGCATGATGTTTAATGCCATGCTTTACTTATGAAATGTGCATGATGATTAATGCCATGCCTTACTTATAAAATATGCATGATGGATAATGACATACTTTGAATTGAATTGTGCACTGGATTTTAATAGCATGAATGCTTTACATACCATTAACACCAGCATGAACTCATGTTTTGAGATAAAATGATGAATTAAATGCTTTTGACCATGGCATCACGATCACGTAGATAGTGCAGCATCTACCTGTTCGCATGATTGCCTTACTGAGCGTATGGTTTGCTCACCCCCTTATTTTCCCCTTTCTACAGAGATTTGAGATTAGATTGAGAGTGACTGGAGGCTTTCCCTTTTGGTATCCGCTGCATCCCATCGCGTAAGGTATACATACTTGAATTATTTTGTATCCAAACTAGACATAGCACAGTAGCATTTTGTATGTAAACATTGGGGATGTAAAGCAATGTAAACACTTGTAAACAGTAACTTTGATGTTTTTATAAAAGTGTTTACTTTTGAAATTAAATTGTTATGGATGAATGAGGTAGACATTGACACACAGCCCAACTGTCGAGTGTGTAACTGATCACGATCGAGGTAAGGATGATTAATAAACAACGCTTGAAAATGCGAAAAATTTGTACGTATTTTGGTAAGTTGAGGGTCGTGACAGAAGTTGGTATCAGAGCTGAGTTGGTCTGATGTGTGTCGTGTCTAAAATACTTAATAAGTTAGAAAATTACATCCCCACATTATTGTGCTTGTTTAGATACAAATTGTGTGTGTGTTGATGAGTTGACAAAAAATTTATGTGAATGTAGGGAATTAAGCAATTATGCCTAATACCAATCGTGGTAGGAGGGCGGGGGCGCAAGTTAGAGGCCGTAGAGGTAGGCCTGGGGGTCATGTTGAGCCAGAAACACATGAGGCTCAAGAAGAGATTCAGGTGGAGGCTAAGGTTGAGCATGCTCCACAGGGTCCAGATGAGAGACTCGAGAGTACTGAGGCTCGCTTCGTGAGGATTGAGCAAAGCATTGAGATGATCTTGGAGTTGGTCACTCAATCATTTCCTAGAGTTGGCAGTAAACAAAGTCCTACTACATAGGGTGATGCCGAGCAGGCAGCAGTTCCTGAGGCACAGGCACGGCCAGCCTAGAGACCTCAGACGACAGATACACCTACACCCCCACCCACACAGGATATGCCTACGCCTGTTGTTACACAACAGGCCAATAGAGGCTGGGGTTACGGTTGTGATTTGTACAGGCTGCGACAGTTCCAAAAGTTTGGACCCTCATCTTTCAATGGAGTTAAGGACCCAGTAGCTGCTGAAGATTGGATAAACAAAATCGAGAAGTTGTATGGGTTCTTTGGGTGCACTACTACCGGGAAGGTGGCATTTGTCGCGTTCATGCTGAAGGGCTCAGCAGAACATTGGTGGAAATCCACTAGGCCTATTTTGAGAGCCCGACATATTGAGATTAGCTGGGATGTATTTTTAGAGGCCTTCCGGAGACAGTACGTTTCGAATACCGCACAGCGGAAGATAAAAATGACATTTTTGGGACTGACCCAAGGGAGTAGAATGGTGGATGAGTATGAAACGACCTTTATCTTCCTGGGCAGATATGATCCCAACATGATGAGTAATGAGGTCGAAAAGATCCAAAAATTTATGGATGGATTGAGACTGACCATCGAGTCTAGACTGGTTCCCCAAGATATACCGACCTACGATGAGGCTGTGTGCAGGGCGCAATTGTGTGAGCAAGATGTTGATAGGATTGCCTCAGAGTTTGGAAAGGTTGGTAAGATGAGGGATAGAGAGAAGAAGAGACTAATGATGGATTGAGGCTTCAACTTTAAGGGAAGCAAGAGGTTTGCTGGAAAGAGGCCGAGGATCGAAGAGATCCGAGAGAGGATAGTTAATACTCCTATGTATTCGGCCATAGCTCCTGCTAAGGGAATTATGATTGGAGGGCCACGACCTATTATAGAGCAGTACGACAAGTGTGGCAGGTACCATGGTACTCAGCCATGCTATGGACATTCTGCAATACGCTTTAGATATGGGAAATTAGGGCACATAATCAAGGATTGCCCAGAGATGACAGAGAGAGTTCCACAGAAGGATAGGGAGTCAGAGAGAGCTCCAGTTGGGACAGCTGCTCCGAGGAGGAGGGCTACAGTTGAGGAAAAGGGGAAGAAGGCAGTGGGTGTGAGCAGAGGGCGAGTGCATGCACTAGACCCGGACACTGCGGATCAATCTTCGAATGTGGTTAAAGGTATCATCCAAATCTTTAATTTAGAAGCATTTGTGTTGTTTGATCCTGGTGCCATGCATTCTTTTATTTCGCCATCCTTTGCGTGTAAATTGTTGAAGCATGTACAACCCACACTACTAGATAAGATGTTTATGATATCTACCCCTATGAATGATAGTCAATTGACCAAGCATGTATATAAGAATTGTAAGATGAGGATATGAGGTAAAGAAATAGCAGCCAATTTGATCTTATTAAATATGAGTGATTTTGATGTAATCCTAGTTATGGATTGGCTAGCTGCAAACCATGTTATTATGGATTGTCATGCTAGAACCTTGATGTTTACAGGATTAGACAATCTTATTGTAAATTTTGATGAAAAGAAATGAAATGACAAGATCTTTATAAATGAGAAGAGTATGATTTTGATGCATAATATTTGAGAGATTGATCTTGGTTATCAATTATGTGTGTGTATGTGATGATTGTGTTACTAACGGTGGAAAGAATAATATGAAGGGTTCATTACTTATGTGGTTGAGACGGATAAGGCACGTCTAGAGTTGATAGACATCCCAGTGGTCAGTGAATATCTAGATGTCTTTCCGAATGAATTACCAGGGTTACCTCCAGATAGGGAGATAGAATTTGGTATAGATTTGACACCTGGTACAGAGTCAATATCCAAGCCACCGTATAGAATGGCTCAAGTTGAGTTGGAAGAATTAAGAAAATGATTACAGGAGTTGCAGGAGAAGGGGTTTATCAGGCCAAGCGTCTCACCTTGGGGAGCACCGGTTCTGTTTGTAAGGAAGAAGGATGGAAGCCTCCGACTGTGTATAGATTACCGATTGTTGAATAAGGCCACCATTAAGAATAAGTATCCCCTTCCACATATCGATGACTTGCTGGATCAACTTAAGGGAGCGCAGGTTTTTTTCAAGATAGATCTGAGATCTGGGTACCATCAGTTGAAGATACGGAGTGGAGATATACCCAAGACAACTTTTCGCACCCGGTATGGACATTATGAGTTTATTGTTATGCCATTTGGGTTGACGAATGCTCCCGTAGCTTTTATGTCGTTAATGAATGAGGTATTCCACCAGTATTTGGGTCTATTTGTAATCGTGTTTATTGATGATATACTGGTGTACTCAAGGTCTAGAGAGGAGCATGAAAGGCATCTAAGGATAGTGCTACAGACCCTTCGAGAGAAGAAGTTGTACGCTAAACTCAGTAAGTGTGACTTTTGGTTGGAACATATCTCTTTTCTGGGTCATTTAGTATCAAAGGATGGAGTGTCAGTGGATCCATCAGAGATTGAGGCTGTAGTTCAGTGGTAGAGACCTCAGACAGTGACAGAGATCACAAGTTAGCTGGGTATTACCGAAGGTTCGTAGAGGGATTTTCGAGGTTAGCTGCTCATTTGACATGTCTCACGAGAAAGAATCTTGATTTTGTGTGGGACGATAACTATGAGGAAAGTTTTGAGGAGTTGAAGAGGAGGTTAACTACAACTCCGATACTCACCATTCCTACCAGCTCAGGAGGTTTCTCAATGTACACGGATGCTTCGCACCTAGGACTGGGCTGCGTATTGATGCAGGATGAGAAGGTAGTAGCCTATGGATCAAGGCAGTTAAAGGATCATGAGAGGAACTACCCTGACCCACGATTTGGAGTCGGCGGTTGTAGTGTTTGCGTTGAAAATAGGGCGCCACTACCTCTATTGTGAGAGATTTCAAATTTACACAGATCATAAGAGCCTTAAGTACCTGTTCTTACAGAAAGAGTTGAACATGAGACAGAGGAGATGGCTCGAGCTCTTAAAGGATTATGATTATGAGATCCTGTACCACCCGGGTAAAGCAAATGTGGTTGCTGATGCATTGAGTAGGAAGCATCTCGGGATGGTATCATTTATGATGATCAGGGAACACGAACTGTTGGAACAATTCATGAACCTCAGTTTGGATGTGCCCCGCTCAGTGCTGATGGTGGTGTTATGGTAGCTGGCCTGCAGTTGGAACCGGATCTAGTAGATTGAATCCAACAGGCTCAGCGGATTGATCAGCTGTGCAGTGTTATTGTCTGGCATATACAGAGGGGTACAGAGATGGACTTTGAGTTGAGTTCAGATGGATTGTTGAGGTTCAGAGGTAGGATATGTGTTCCTGATGATGCAGAGATCAGAAGGTTGATCTTGACATGTCATGACCCTTCTTGACTTAACCAAAACCACTACAAATTTTTCGCATTTTAACTTACCTTTCCTTTCATCAATGGTTGGGCTGTGATTCGATGTTAGCTTCCTCGCGTACCATATCATTCATTACTATACATACATGTCAATATATTATTTCTGACTGTAAACTTCTTTTATAATACATGTAAGATCATATAAAATCTAATACAAATACATTCCCCATAATATATATCGTATACATCGCTGTGTTGTTTCTATGTTTAGATACATAATCATACAAAATATGTGTACTTGTCGATCAATAGGAAATAGCAGCGGACAACAGGAATACTATCCCTCAAGCACACTCGCTCTACTGCTGATACTCTGTAGAGAGGGAAAATAAAGAGGGATGAGCATACAATGTGCTCAGTAAGGAAATCAGGCAAGCAAGTAGATATGTACACTATCTACTCAAAATAATGCTATGCCTCGAAAATATCATTTCCTTAATTCACTTTAAAAGCATGTCTTTAAAATATATACATATACTTGTACAGATTAAATCCCATGTACATAAATCATGCTTTCTTTCTCAAATATAGGCATGTAGTGCAAAATAATGCATCTTTATAATATCACAATGCCTTTAGATAAATTATGGCATGTAATTTAAATCACAGTAAATATGGCATTTAAATCATTCACAACACAAAATTGGATTTCGACCCATCTCTCAGGTCTATCCGTATCATAAATAATTCAATTAGTCAGGTGATATATCATGTGAGACTCTGCGGTGAAATGCAATAATATCCTCGACTATAGCCATATCCTATAATGGTGATCCCAGGCTACACAGAATCCTAGTGTGTGGGACATCATTGCTGCAACGGGAAGGGGGTTAGTCCATCACCACAGCCAGCTATCAACTCCTCAACTCCACAACACCACACGGTACAGAGTACTCCATGCCACTCGCACGGTACAACGTACTCCGTGGACCCTACATCACAGTCGAGGTGCCTACCATAGGTCTTAGCCCTCAAACCATGGAAAATACATACCAGTCTCTAAATCCACATGCGAACATCTCACAGTGTGACACTCAGTCTACACGAGGAAATCAAGCATGATTTTTCAACATGTCTTATATATCACATAAAATACAGTGCGTGCCTTTGAGCGCGACTCACAGTCGACACTCAGCTCAAACACTCTTTCACATCACAAACTCAAACTCTAGTACGAGTAAACCTCTAGCAACTAGGTCAATGCATAGTTCATGTTTCAAATCAAGTACGAGCAATAGCTTCAGTACCATGCTATGCACAAAACTCATCAAATCAAATACGAGCAATAGCTCAAGTACTATGTCATGTATAAATCATGAAAAATCAAGTACGAGTAATGCTCTAGCACTCTGTCATGTATCTCATGTGAAATTTGAGTACGAGCTAATCGCTCCAGCACTCTCTCATGCATAAATCATATAAAAATGAGTACGAGTAATAACTCCAACACTCTATCATGCATGTCATGAAAATCCAATGCGAATCATACATCAGCACTAATATATGTGAAAAACATCTGAAATCAAGTGCGAGTTGTGCTCTAGCACGATTTATTCTCACATAATATGATAGATGGCTCTTTAAAAAGGGATGATTTTCAAAACATCAAAATCATCACTATAAAGTGTGCTTAATTCATATCAACCTTAAAAACAGTAGCCCATCTATTTATTCTTCTCCTAAATAGCAGTAAAACACTCAAAATGATGGTTTCCATGCTTTTTACAACTTTTCAAAAAAGTTGACTTTTTTTTCTAATTAAGGGTAAAATCGTAATTTACCACTATCAGGTCATAATAATTATTATTCACGTTCTCTGACCCTCAGAGTTTTTAAGTGAATGTAAAAGCAGACGAAAATACCTGCAGGTATCTCTAACTACTCTCAAAAGTCCCTTACCTGCAATCACTCGAGAAATTTTACTTTCTCAACGCTACTCGATCCAATAGTCTGATTCGCTCCTCCAATAAATCTCTGGAGCTAGAATTTGTGTCCACACTTGGCTGAAACTTTGGAGCCTCACGGTTTGCACACTATGGCTTCTTAATAGCCAATTCCAACATATGTCACTCTCCTCTCAATTTGGAACAACTTTCATGAACGTTGCAAGTTCCAAATATGCATAAATCCTAGTGATTTCTAGTGAGAGAAAGCTTGGATAAATTTATTTCAATGGTTTCTTCTTCTACGAGAATGGTATGGTGAAGATGACAGTGGTGTGGCTGATTTTATAAGCCATTAACTTAGCCATTAAGCCTTACTTTCCAACCATTATAATTTACTTCTTAAGGTTTAGTTATAAGTCACCTAATGAGTAATCTAATGAGTCATAGTTAGCTTTAACTAAGGTTAGATATTTAATCCTAATGGGGCTTATAATTAGGCCCTCGGTTTGGGCTTTCTTAATGGGCTTTTGGGCTGAAATTTTTTCTATACCTCGGGCCTTTAATTTTCTAAATATTTGGCCTATCAATTGGTCTAACAATTCGATCTAAGGGACCTAAGAATTTTGATCTACATTTAGTATACCTTAATGGGCTTTAAAATCTTCATTTCGGCCCATTACGTTTTTATCCATTAAATTTAATCTGAAATCCTTTCGAATAAATTTTCCTTACTTCCGAGGATGATTATCTTGTATTCTGACTAAAATATTTTTCCCAAATTTTTCTCCATACTTAGGTTAATTTTTAACCATGGTTAGTCAACTATGGTAAAAGTTCACTTTTTTGAACTATAGTTGACTTTTTCCTTAATCATTGACCACATTGACTTTTTCTCAAAATTTTGAAAGTGTCATATCTTATGTTTTACACTCTCGTCTTTACAGTTAAACCGTTCTCGGTGGGTAAATATGCCTGAAATACATTAACTCGCTAAAAAGTCTCTTTTACCCTTTTTAGCTTTTACTCTTGTTCTCTGTGTTCGGGACTAAATCAAACTGACTTTCCTTCATGAGCTCTCTATATTTTCTCATTTTAAGTTCTTCTCTTCAGTTAGAATGATTTAGATCCACTCAGTTTAACCTGTGGCTCTTATAGCTCACATTAGGCTTTTATGTAGCTTATAAGTGTTAAATCATTTCACATACACTGTAAATCTAGTAAATACTTTTCTTATGATTCAACTATAATAATAGAGTGTTCATACACAAAGGAATCATAAGGAATAAGATACATAAAAGTACGGGTGTAACATGACATAGGCTCACTCATCGAGGTATATGATACATCCAGGGAGTACTAAGATGTATCAAAACCTTCGAAAGGTTTGTTGGTGGTCTGGAATGAAAAAGCACATTGTTGAATATGTCGCTAAGTGTCTCGTTTGTCAGCAGGTGAAGGTAGAGCATTAGAAGCCTGCAGGGTTATTGCAGCCCTTACCGATACCGACATGGAAGTGGGAGCACGTCACCATGGATTTTGTGATGGGATTACCGAGGACCCACAAAAGTCATGATGCCATATGCGTGATTGTGGATCGGTTGACAAAATCAGCCCATTTTCTAGCTATGAGAGCTACTGATACTCTGAGCCAGTTAGAAAACTTGTATGTATGCGAGATAGTGAGGCTACATGGAATTCCAGTGAGCGTTGTTTCTGATAGGGATGCCCGCTTCACTTCCCACTTTTGTGAATGTTTTTCGGAAGCAATGGGGACCCAGTTGTGTTTTAGCATCGTGTTTCATCCTCAGACAGATGATCAGTCAGAGAGGACTATACAGACCCTAGAGGATATGTTAAGGGCGTGTGCATTGGATTTTGGAGGCTCCTGAGATTACCATTTGCCACTCGCAGAGTTCGCCTATAATAACAATTTTCATGCGAGTATCGAGATGGCACCATATGAGGCATTATATGGGCGTAGATGCCGTTCCCCTATTGGATGGGAAAAGGTTGGAGATAGATAAATTTTTGCTCCAGACTTAGTGCAGTAGGCATCTGAGGACGTCCAAATATAAAGCCATTTGAGATACTCGATAAGGTGGGAGATAAGATGTATAAATTAGCATTGCCACCAGAGTTGGCAAGTGTGCATAACGTCTTCCACATATCCATGTTAAGGAAGTATCACCTGGACTCGGCACATGTGATAAGATATGAGCCATTGGAGCTCAATGAGGGTATGACATACGTTGAGAAGCCGATTCGAATATTGGACAGAAAAGAGAGAGTGTTGAGGATAAAGACAATTTTCTTGGTAAAAGTTCTTTAGCAACATCACACGGTGGAAGAGGCCACTGGGAATTGGAGAGTTTAATGCGGGATAAGTATCCCGAGTTGTTCACAGAATGATTGGTTCCAATTTGGAGGACCAAATTCTCTAAGTGGGGGAGAATGTGAGACCATGTTTAAGTTTAACCTTGTATATCTATGTAAATGAATTCATAAGTATGGTGATATACTAGTAATGTGAAGTATATGTAATGTAAGTCCATAAGTTTAATGTACACACATGTAATAAGAGTTGTGATTGTACGTACAAGTTGCATTATGTATGAATGTGAAGGAATGGACTTTGATATGTGATGAATGTGAGTAAAATGGAATATGAGTAGTGTGATAAATGAAATGAAGATTTGCATGAGTATGCACTTTCATTTGGTTTATATTATACACCTTTGGTTAGACAAAGAATCTACACGAGTTTTAAAGTGTATGAAGTATTAATGGATGCCATTTTCAAGTCTCAAAGATGATTGGATGAGAAAATGACCATGACAACAAAATGTATGAAGTTTAGTGTTTGTTGCTGCAGAAAAACTGCAGAAAATCTGGAAATATGAATGACAGATCGATCTCATAGGATGAGAGATCGATCTGGAATAGCCAAAATGCTCTTACTTTGGCCTATGGAATAGGACAGATTGATCTCTAAGGGAGCCAGATCGATCTCTTAAACATTCTATAAAATGCAGATCGATCCTTATTGGAACAGATCGATCTCCTTAGCTCTCTGTTTGGAGCAGATTGATCTCAAGCTTCGACAGATCGATCTCATGGTTGAAAATGCCGTGGAAAAAGAGGAATTAAGGGGACCAGATCGATCTCCACCCAAGGCAGATCGATCTCATCAAGCTGAATCTATAAATAGGAGCAGTTGAAATCTGCAAATCACGAAAATAACCATTCCCTCTCCATTCCAAACCCAAAACCTAGATTTTACTCTCTAAATTCGACCATTTTCAAGAAGATTTGAGGGAAGGCTATCAGACATAAAGTTGTTCACATTAAAGAGAAGAATGACTTAGCTTAGAGGCATTTTCCTTATTTGTTGGATTTTAGGAACAAGATGCATTTCTAGTTGGAGCAAAGAGGAAATCCAAAGAGGTGAGTTTCTAATGAAATACTCAAGTACATTGTTTGGATATTGATGTGGGGAATGATTTGGTATGCATAGAAATGGTAGAAACTACCTAGAGTAGAATGAATCCACCATGACCTAGAAATGGTCTAGTGTGAGAAAGTGAAATGTATTGAGATTAATGATGAATGGGGTATCTTGAAGTGATAATAGTGTCATGAGTATGATTTTAAGATGTTGTTAACGAAAAAATGGTGAGATTTACCAAAAAGGGGTAAAATGTTACCTCAGACTACAGAGACTGCTACTGTTACACCACCTTCAGTATTGGATACAGTTTCTCCTATCGCGCCACAGCAGAGCGGTAGTGATGTGGGTTATGACTGCGAGTTGAGCAGATTGCGAGAGTTCAAAGGGTTGAAACCTCTAGTGTTCAGAGGGGTAAAGAACCCAGTAATTACTGAGGATTGGGTGTATGAGATGGAGAAACTGTATCGATTCTTTAGAGGCACATCAGTTGAGAAGGTAGCCTTTACCGTGTTTATGTTAAAAGGCGAGGCTGAACACTGGTGGAGATCCACAGAGTCTATTTTGAGAGCTCGACACTCCAAGATCTCATGGGAGATATTTTTGGAGGCCTTCAGGAGGTAGTATATCCCAGCCACTGCACAGAGGAAACTGCGGATGGAATTCATGAATTTGGTTCAGAGGAATCATACTGTGGATGAATATGAGTCGAGATTCATGTCCTTGGGGAGATATGACCCGAACACGATGGGTAGTGAGACTCGAAAGATTCAGAAGTTCATTGATGGATTGAGATTGGCCATCCGGACTAAGCTAGCCCCATTTGACATTTAGACATATGAGGAGGCGGTACACAAGGCTCAGTTATGCGAGCAAGACTTTGAGCGGAATGCCTCCGAACTTGGGAAGATGAGTGTTAAAAGAGTAGAGATCGAAAGAGATCTGGGATGGATAGAGTGGCCAAGAGAGGAGGCCAGAGATTTTTTTAGAAGAGACCTAAGATCGAGGAGGTGTAGGAGAGGGTTGCTAGACCCCCCGTATACCCGGCTTTGACTGCATCGAAGGGTATGGTTATTGGAGGACCGCGACCTACTACCGAGAGGTGCAGGAGATGTGATAGATTTCATGGGACTAAGCCTTGTCCGACGACCCCTGTGGTGTGTTACAGATGTGAGAAACTAGGACATATAGCAAAGTATTGTCCCGAAAGGATGGAGACTGCCCCACAAAGGGTAGGGAGCCAGAGAGAGCTCCAGTTGAGATAACTGCCCCGAGGAGGAGGGCTACAACTGAAGAAAAAGGGAAATAGGCAGTGGATGTGAGCAGAGGAAAAGTGCAAGTACTAGACCAAGACACTGCGGACGTATCGACAGATGTGATTAAAGGTACCATCCGAATCTTTGATTTAGAAGCATTGGTATTATTTGACCCTGGTGCCACGCATTCCTTCATATCACATTCCTTTGCACATAAATTGTTGAAGCATGTGAAGCCTACATTGTTGGATAAAATGTTGATGATTTCCACACCCATGAATGATAGTCAATTGATTGAGCATGTATGTAGAGATTGTAAGTTAAAGATAGAGGGAAAGAAAATGACAGCCGATTTAATTTTATTAAATATGAATGATTTTGATGTAATATCGAGGATGGATTAGTTGGCTACCAATCATGTTGTGATGGACTGTCATGCAAAAGCATTGATGTTTCCCGAGATAAAGAATCTTATTGTAAACTTTGATGAAAATAAATGAAAGAATATAACCTTGACAAATGAAAAGAGTATGATTTTATTTAATCTGTTTGAGAGATGAATTTATTTATTTATGATGAATATTGATGTGATGAGTTATGTTACCAATGGTAGAAAGAATGATGTGAAGGGTTCATTGCCTACGTGGTTGACATAGATAAGGCACACCCGGAGCTGAGAGACATACCAGTGATTGTAGAATTTGCTAATGTCTTTCCGGACGATTTACCAGGGCTACCACCTGAAAGGGAAATGGAATTTTGCATAGAGTTAGTGCTTGGTACTAAGCTAATTTCTAAATCCCCATATAAAATGGCTCCGATTGAGTTGGAAAAGCAGAAGAAACAGCTGTAAGAGTTACTAGAGAAGGGGTTTATTAGACCGAGTGTCTCACCTTGGGGAGCACCAGTTTTGTTTGTAAGGAAGAAGGATGGAAGCCTCCGACTGTGTATAGATTACCGATTATTGAATAAGGCCACCATTAAGAATAAGTACCCACTTCCACGCATAGATGATTTGCTGGACCAACTCTGAGGAGTCCAAGTATTTTCAATGATAGATTTACGGTCAGGGTATCATCAGTTGAGGATACATAGTGGAGATGTACCCAAGACAATATTTTGTACCCGATATAGCCACTACGAGTTTTTGGCTATGTCATTCGGATTGACAAATGCCCCTAAGCATTTATGGTATTGATGAATGATGTGTTTAAGCCATACCTGGACAAGTTTGTAATTGTGTTTATTGATGACATTTTGGTATATTCCAAGTCCAGGGAAGATCATGAGTAGCACTTAAGGATAGTTCTGCAGACCTTCCCAGAGAAAGAGTTATATGCCAAACTCAACAAGTGTAACTTTTGGTTTGAGCGGATCTCATTTCTGGGCCATGTCGTGTTGAAGGATGAGGTATCAGTGGATCCATCCAAGATAGAGGCAGTTGTACAGTGGGAACAATCCAAGATAGTTACTGAGATCAGAAGTTTTTTGGGATTGGCAGGTTATTATCAGAGATTTGTAGAGGGTTTCTCCAGACTAGCTAAGTTTGTGTGGGATAAGGCATGTGAGAGGAGTTTTGAGGAGCTTAAGCGTCGATTGACCACTACTCTGATTCTCACCATTCCCACCAGCTCAGGAGATTTCTCGATGTATACGGATGCATCACACCAGGGACTGGGCGGTGTACTTATGCAGGATGGGAAGGTAGTTGCCTATGGATCTAGATAGTTGAAAGATCACGAGAGGAACTACCTGACACATGATTTGGAGTTAGCGACCGTGGTGTTTGCTTTGAAAATATGGTGCCACTATCTCTATGGTGAGAAATTTCAAGTTTTCACAGATCATAAGAGCCTTAAGTACCTGTTCTCGTAGAAAGAGTTAAATATGAGACAGAGGAGATGGCTCGAACTCCTTAAGGATTATGATTACGAAATCCTGTACCACCTGGGTAATGCAAATGTAGTTACTGATGCTTTGAGCAGGAAGAACCTAGGGTTGGTGTCTTATATAATGGTACGAGAACATGAGTTGTTGGAACAAATTGTGAACCTCAGTTTTGATGTGACCTCACCTGGATCAGAGAGACTTGAGATCATGGCTAGTATGAGATTAGAGCCAGAATTGATTGGCCGTATTCGGCAGGCTCAGCAAAGCGATCGACAGTGTGTCGATTGGTTGAGTCAGATATAGACAAATGTGGGTATTGATTTTAAGCTGAGTACAAATGGTTTATTGAGGTTCAGAGGCAGAGTATGTGTTCCTGAGGATCCTAAGACCAGGAGACTGATTTTGTCAGAGGCTCACTCATCGAAGTACACAATACATCCGGCGAGTACCAAGATGTATCAAAACCTTCGAAAGATTTATTGGTGGTCTGGAATGAAAAGAGACATTACAGAATATGTCGCTAAGTGTCCGTTTGTCAGCAGGTGAAGGTAGAGTATCATAAGCCTACAGGATTATCGCATCCTCTACCGATACCGATATGGAAGTAGGAGCATGTCACCATGGATTTTATGATGGGATTGTTGAGGACCCGCAGAGGTCATAGTGCCATATGGGTTATTGTGGATCGGTTGACTAAGTCAGCCTATTTCTTAGCTATGAGAGCTACCGATACTCTAAGTCAGTTGGTGAACCTGTATGTTCGAGAGATAGTACGACTACATGGTGTACCAGTGAGCGTTGTTTCTGATAGGGATGCTTGCTTCACTTCTCATTTCTATGAACATTTTCAGGAAGCGATGAGGACCCACTTGAGTTTTAGCATCGCTCTTCATCCTCAGACAAATGGGCAGTCAAAGAGGACTATACAGACCCTAGAGGATATGTTAAAAGTGTGTGTGCTAGATTTTGGAGGCTCCTAGGATAATCACCTATAGTTAGCCGAGTTAGCCTATAATAACAGTTATCATGCGAGTATCGGGATGGCACCCTATGAGACACTGTATGGATGCAGATACAGATCCCCTATTGGATGGGAAGAGGTTAGTGATAGACAGATCTTTGCTCCAGACTTAGTGCAGCAGGCTTCTGAGGATGTCCAATTGATATGTGAGAAATTACGGACTGCTCAGAGCCGATAAAAGAGTTATGTTGACAAGAGACGAAGACCACTAGAGTTTGACGTGGGTGAGTCGGTATTTCTAAGAGTTTCACCATCGAAGGGGATTATGCGATTTGGTAAGAAGGGATGCTGAGCCCTAGATATATCGGATCCTTCGAGATTCTAGAGAGAGTGAGAGATAAGGCGTATAGGTTGGCATTACCACCAGACTTGACGAATGTTCATAACATCTTCCACATCTCTATGCTTCAAAAATATCACCTGGACCTGACACATGTGATAAGATATGAGCCATTAGAGCTCAATGAGAGCATGACGTATGTTGACAAGCCGGTTCGAATATTAGACAGAAAAGAGAAAGTGTTACAGAATAAGACAATTCCCTTGGTGAAAATTCTTTGGTAACATCACACGGTGGTAGAGGCCACATGGGAATTAGAGAACTTGATACGAGAGAAGTACCCCCAACTTTTTGAAGAGTGACTTGGTTCTAATTTGGAGGACCAAATTCTTTGAAGGAGGGGAGGAATGTAAGACCCGTATTTTAGATGTAAACTTTATGAAATCATGAGTATGGTGATGTATTTGTAATGTAAGCATAAGTGATGTAAGTCCACAGATTTGATGTAAATATTTTTAATATGAGTTTGTAATGTACACAGAAGTTTCATTTTATACGAATATGAAGAAATGGGCTTTTATAAGTGATGAATGTGATTGGAGCTCAAAATGAGTAGTGCAGTAAATGGAATGAAGTTGCATGAGTTGCATAAGTAATTGTACTTCCATTTGGCTATGAATCGTATACCTTAGATCCTACAAAGAATGCACATAAGTTTTAATATGTATAAGGTATGAATGGATGCCAATTGCAAGTGTCAAAGGTGGATGAGTGAGGATATGACTATGGCAGCAAAATGAATGAAGTTCGGTATGAGTTGCTGCAGAAAACTATAGAAAAATATGGAAATATGAAGGCCAGATCGATCTAGAAGATCCAAAAATGCTCTTATTCGAGAACTGAAACAGGCCAGATCGATCTCCAATAAAGCCCAATCGATCTTTTAAACATTCTATAATGAGAAGATCGATTTTAATGCAAACAGATCGATTTTCTTAGCTCTCGGGTTGGAGCAGATCGATCTCCCCTAGAAGCAGATCGATCTCCTTAAGCAGATCGATCTCCTTAAGCAGATCGATCTCTTTAAGCTACTGCCTGGGATGGATCGATCTCAAGCCCTCGACAGATCAATCTCATGCATTCAAATTGGCGTGAAAATGAGAGATTTAAGAGGACCAGATCGATCTCATGCCATTACAGATCGATCTCATCAAGTAATTTCTATAAATAGGAGTAGTGAAATCTGCAAATCACAAAAACAAACCCCCATTTCTTCCATTTTGACCCAAAACCTGGATTTCTCTTCCTAAAAGCCACCCATTTCCAATAAGATTTAAGGAAAGCCTATTAGATACAAAGTTGTTCCTATAAAAAAGTAGAACAACCTACTTTGGATTCAAAACCCCATTGGTTGGACTAAAGGTGCAAGGTGTATTTTCATTTGGAGTAAGAAGAAAAGCTAGATTTGGTAAGTTTCTAATACTTCAGCCCAAGTACATTGTCTATTTAATGGTTTTGGAGTCGATTTGCATGTATATTGATGGATAAAACTACTTAGGATGTGGTGGAACTAGTGTAACCTAGAAAACCTAGAATAAATCTAGTGTGAGAAGATATGGGTTAAATGAGTTGATGATTTATGGACATGCTAAGTTGTTATTGAAGTGATATGAATAATTTGAAATGTTTAATTGAAGTTACATTGTAGGTTTATAGAATTTATGAAAATGAGTATATGAGATGTTTGATAAAAGGTCATAGTGAAGAAATTGATGAGATATGAACACTATGAGCTTAATATCGATTAATATTGATTTGGCATGAATCAATAGGCCTAAAAGAAATCAATAGACTCGAGGTATGAGTAGAAGGATAAAACTAGGCCTTATAAGGTTAATGGAGGCTATAGGTTAAATCGACTATAGAAAACACAAGATTTGTGTTATATGAACTAAATTGGTGCGATATACGATTATGTGCAGATCTGAAGAGTTCGTTGGATAGAATCAAACCGCATAAGTAAGCAGCTATAAGGAAGTGGAATCATGCGACTCGATTCCAGGTAAGGGAATTTTGTAAGTATATAGAGATAGCTGCTCGTACTTTGAACTCGTGGGTGAATATAAGGTGTTTGTGAAATATATGACTGTTTGAGAAAATGATTGATGATGTATGGGAATAGCTACGAGTACGTATACGATTTGGTTTATTAAACGATTCTTGAAAAGGGGATAGTAGGGCTAATAAATGCATAAATCACATGTCTTGACGTTTTGAGAAACACAATGCTTGGTTTTGAACAAATTCATGGATAAGCCAGCTAGTGTTTGAATGATTTCGTGAAATAGCACTTGTGAGGTGCTAAACCCGATTTTGGGATTGTTTTGATTGTGTATGAACCGCCTATCGTATTTGTGTGATATAAATCACGCTAGAGCCTCGCTCGCGCTAGATTTTGATGCCTTCATTTGTATGAATAGTGTTGGAGCTTAGTTCGCACCTTGATTTGATTTGTGATGATGTTTTATAAATCGTACTGGTGGTTTTGCTCGTACGTGGATTTCGAGTGGTTTTCTTATGCATATAACCATACTGGAGCTATGCTCGTACGTATTTTTTCTCATGTTTTATGCATAAATGTTGTACTAGAGCGTTAGTCGTATGAGGTGGTTTAATTATGATGCATGAACTGTGCTAGAGCTTAGCTCGCACAAGTTTTCACACTGTGGTACGTATGATGCCATGGAAGTTGGTAAGATCCTCAAGCCGTACATTCTCAAGCCAGAGAGGGCAGGGAGGCTCTGTTCAATGGGGAGGCTCTTTTACGGTAAGACCCTCAAGCACAACATCCTTAAGCCATAGTGGGCGGGGAGGCTCTGTTCGGTAGGGAGGCTCTCTTACATGGATACAGAAAAGTCCACGTGCACTTGAGACAATGAAAGTTACATTTGGTATGGGGTAGATAAGACCTACGACTGGCACCCCCAACCATAATATGGGTCCGCGGAGTACGCTGTACCATGTATATCACATGGAGTATGATGTATCGAGTGGTGGTTGTGTGATGAGAAAGTCTGGCGAAGAACTAACCCACCTTCGTACCAGCATGATACCCCGCACACTTGGATGCTTGTGGTCTAGGATGATTTATGACATAGTTGGCCAACATAGTCCATTGAGATATAGTGACTTGTCTCATATGATATTACATAGTACCACATGGTTTTGATACATAAGTGTGATTGTTTTTGTCCAGGGTAGACCCGAGGGAGGGGTCGAGCCTTGAAGGATTTGTGATTTAAAGAGTTTTGTGATGAGATTGATGTGTTTTAAAAAGTGATAACCCTTGTGAGATGTTTTGTGTAAGAGATGGATTTAAAAAGGATGTTTCTTAAAGGAATTTCCATTTTGATGAGTTTTGAATGAGATTGAGCATGAGATGGTTTTACATGTTGATATTTCCATGTTTTATGCTTGTTTACATTATTTTCCATTCATGATATATGTATACTCATATGGCATAGATTTATTTCCTCATGCTCTGATTTTAATGATTTATGCATAACATTATCAACATGTAGATAGAGTAGTTATCTACCATGCTTGCATTATTGCCTTACTGAGCATATGGTTGCTCATTCCTCTCTACTTTTCCCCTCTACAGAGTATACATAGCAGCCCAGTACATACTGAGGCATTGTATTTTGGACATCCGCTGCTTCAATCGCCAAAAGGTATACACACAGAGATTCTTTTTGTATCTAAACAATGTAAAAGGACAGTAGTCATGTGTATCGTAATGTGGGGGATGTAAAAGTTAGAAACGTGTCATGTATAACTTAACTTTCAATGAATGACACTTCTTTTGATTTATTTGAGAATGAATGTTAAGTGATGTTTATTATTGACTCATAGCCTAACTGTGCAGTGGTGAGTTTGTTCACGACCGAGTAAGGAGAGGAAAACGCAAAATTTTTTTAGTGATTTTCGGTAATGAAAGGATAAAATGGGTCGTGACACAGTTTGTCAGATCACTCCCATACACCACAATTTCACTTCAAAATCCTATAACATAGCACAATTAGCTTGGTAGGCCATTTGAAATGCCCTAAAGCTAGTTAAAGGATATGTTTTAACTCGATTTAGCTTAATTCACATAATAGTGCAAAGTGACAAAAGCTACCAAATTTTATTTTCTGATCACTCTAACTTCACATATTGCTCGTACCTATTCTTAATACTGACATAGGACCAAAATTGCACTGCAAGGGTAAAATTTCCAAAATACCCATGCTATGGCCAAAATTACATAATGGTCCTATAATCATTTTTAAGCCACATTATGGTTTAATTCATGTTCCATTGCCTGAATCACATTCTCATTTAAGAAATCTTCATGTAATTTCATAGAAATTCCACTCTCTAAAAGTCTTTAGGTTTACTCTACAACTATATCATACATGTTTTCTTTGATCAAACTAACTTCACAAATCATCTATACATCTTAAAGTAATTGATATATATATATATATATATATATATATATATATATATATATATATATATATATATATATATATATATATATATCAAAACCATGCATTGACCTTAACTAATGGATCCCAATTTATCCTAAACTCCCTCCAAGCACAAGAGCTAATTTTTCTTCAATCTAAACACATACAAATACTCCTCATTAGTCCTTAAACAACATACTTTAAGTTTGTAAAAGAAAGCAATTGAAAATCCCTTGAAAATGGCCAAAACCAAAACTTAAAGAAAGTTAAAAACTCATTCTTGATCTCCCAAACTACATAGAATTTGCGTATTGATTTTGACTATGTTGTAGGGGAAGTGATGATGAGCAACTTTGTAGAGAAAAGAAAGTCCAAAAATGGCTAGAAATGGGAGCAAAGTTGGTGGTAAAGCTTGTTATTACATGAAAATAGTGTTTTTCATTTTTCTCATGAATTTTCATATGGGTTTTTGGCATATTTTTGGTGATGGCCGACCATTGTCTTAAGAAATGAATAAAAAATGTTGGCATATGCCAATCATGTGCCAACTTATAAAAATAATTAATTAATTAATAAGATTATAATTAAAATTTCATAAATATGACTTTATGTCATTTTTTCATTAAACTTAAATTCTATTAGCCCACTTGTAATTCTTATACAATTTCCATTATTCACATGTATATTGCATGTAAATAATGTATTATAGGTGAAATGGACCAAAATATACAGGTCACTTAACCTTTCTGGATGAAAGTTACCCTATTTTAACTATTTTAGTCTTTTTCGATATTGTCGTTTGACATTTTAGAAAAACGTTTGACATAATTTAAGGGCTTGAGATGATTTTCTTCATACCCCTAAGTCATTTCACAGTATCCATTTAGTCACTATTGAAAATTTGACCTATGGACAAAATCGTAATTTTGACAATTGTTACACGTTTACCTAGATAAGTCGAAAAATAAATCTCTGAGGGTTCAAAATTTTACCTGAGGCCATATATCATCATATTAAGATGACTTAGATATGTCTGTGTAAGTGTGCACTCCTGTGGGGCCCATGACCCTCTTCGTACACAGGCGCCCTGTTTGCACCAAAATAGATATAAAATGGCATTTTATTAATTTGAGCTACTCAAAGATGTACAGTAGCACAATGAATAGTAATTTTGCAATTATTACAATACTTATGTTTGATATTATTTTCAGTAATTAACTTTCTCTAGTCTTACGAATCGGGTTAAGATTGAAATCTATCAACAACTTTGTCCAACAAGTTGATATACCTATTAGGAGTAATTTATATTCAGGCTTTCCGAGTTTGCTTTATTGATATTATCAATCACTATGGAGTGTCTAGAATCTCTAAAACCAATAGAAAACATGTTTTGAAATTTGATGACAATTGTAGTTACAAAAGCTAATGTAAGCTTTCATAAAAAAATTCTCACATAAGCAATGTTGTCATATGCCACTGTATTTCAAAATATTCACACATGCATGTAGAAATATATTCAAGCTTTTAAATCTCATCACTATCATGTTAATGTACAAGTATACGAAATGTAATAAAACATGCTTCAATGCGCATTATAGGTTCTAATAAAACATGTCACGAGCATAACATGCCTAATAGCCATATACAATACGTTATCACTGCACTTGAAACTATTCAATCACATCTATAGCTATATATATCACATGCATCACGTAGGCTAATAGGCATTCATTTGGCAATAGTTACACACCATATATATACATACATACATACATACATACATACATACATACATACATACATACATACATACATACATACATCGCATTCTCATTCACAATTCAATATCCAAAGCATTCAACTTACACTATATAATGCTAACTTGCGTTTTATACAATTAACTTATCAAAGCACCATACACATACAATTTCCACATCATTTAAGCTTAGTATCATACCTTAAACATATTAGGAATGAAATGGGATAACATAACACTTTACTTACCCTAAGAACAACCCTTGGCCGAATGTCCAATTTAATGTCATAGGTGAATTTTCAACATTTAAGCCATATACACTTTGAAAAAATATCATGGAAAAACCGCTTATTCACTAATACACATTGTCATTCACGCATTTACCCTTAACTTTAATGTTATGGTTTCTGTGTCATAAGCTTCCTCTTCAATGTTTTCTATAAATCAAACCTCCAATCAAATAATCTTTACCATATCACTAATATATCTTAAAATCAAAGCAAGATCACATCATTCGTTAATCCCCTTCACTTGGCCAAACACTATAGCTTATTGTTCCATACATTTTCACTTAAAATTAACACTGTATATTATCACTACATCAATATAAGATATACATATATCATGCTTGGATTGAGAGAACAACGTTTATCCTATGATCTTTACTTTGGCCGAATTCTCTTCACCACTAAGAAATTGTTTTTGCTACAAACAAAACACATAAAACACCTTATAATCACTCCTTATACAACATATATCAAGCTTGAATCATGAACATAGAACTTACCTTATAGTTCTAAGCTTGACGAACCCTTTCTTTCTCTTTACTATTATCGTGTTTCATGAAAATTCTCAAGAAAACAAGGTTGAAGCTAGGTTTATTTGCTTAAGGGAAGGTACAAAACATGTTAAGATGATAGAACTTGGCTTGATTTTCTTCTTTTCTTTTCCTTTCCTTTTTGTTTCATGCTTTCTTTTCTTTTCTTCTTATTTTCGATTTTTTTTGTTTGAAATTGGAAGAAAAATTAGGCTATTTTTGTTTCTTAAAATAATGGTCAAAGGTCAACATGAGTGTAAGAAGCTTACTCTTCAAGCCTTCTTGATATTTCATTCATAATTGTCACATTAATAAATATTTTTCTTAATTTCACTAATTTGCTTGCTTACCATTGATTAATTCATGCATGTTACATTTAGCTTTTAATTTATGAGTAGAAGACAATATACGTCTTCTAGAAACTATGGGATGGCTGGCCATACATGGTGTCTCTAAGTTTTTTTGGCACATTTTCACTTATTTGATGTTATTTCATCCGTTTCAATTTTAACTTGGCAAATTTTGATTTGGGATACGACCAATCACTTTTAAAGTTTGATCATACTCAGTTGAAACCTTAAAATCAATCCACATTATTCATTTGGCCAATGTGTTACATTGACCTATGGACAAAATGGTCATTTTTTAGTTTGTTGCACATTTTCTGATATAAACTGTGATTGAAATTTTATGAGTTCAAAAGTTTTACCTGATGTCATATATCATCATTATGTGATGATTCCATAATTTCTAGGTGGGTGATCGCTCCTGTGGGGGCTTGCGTACTATCTCGTATGGAATCTCGCTTCCCTATCTGAGAAACCAAAAGTTACAATTCGACTATCAATTTCATTTCAAATAGTCAAGTATAGACTTGATATGTATAGAAATTGTAGTTCTCACATCAAATCCTCACCTTTAGAAATTTGATCCTCCAAATTCTTTCCGGTCCGATTAGAAAAGATGAAGGCATTTCTCTCCCATTCAGCTTTTCAACTCCCAAGTAGCTTCCTCGGAAGAATGATGCTACTAGATAACCTTCACTAAAGGAATAGCCTTCGATCTCAATGTTTTATCATTATGGTCCAGAATTTAGATCAGTTTTTCAATGTAGCTCAAGTCCTCCCAGATCTTTAGTTGCTGATATTGAATCACATGAGGGGATCTGTCTAATACTTCCTCAATATAGAGACATGGAAGACGTTATGCGCACTAAATAGTTGTGGTTGTGGGGCTAGTCTGTATGCTACATATCCAACCCTCTTTAAGATCTCAAATGGACTAATGAAGCGATGATTCAATTTACCCTTTTTCCCGAATCCCATGATGCCATTGGACAGAGAGACCTTTGGAACAATTAACCCCAATATGAAACTCTAAGTATCATCTCCATGTGTTAGAGTAACTGATAAGTGCATAAATTGTTATATTTATATTATCTAATGATGTACTCATACTTAAATTTTGTCCCTAATTTAGCTTTCTAATGTTAATTTTATGTTTTAGATAATTAAAATAAGCTTTTGGGAAGAAATTGAGCTAAAATGACACTTTTTGCAATTTTGACTATAGGGGTATTTTGGTAATTTCATCATGGACCTGAATTTTAGTGGAAAAAGTGATATTCATCAAAGTTGTATAGGATTTCTCAAGTTTTCTAGAATGTCCAAGATCATCTAAATTAGAATTCGTTTGATGGGTCAAAAACCTTTACAAAGACAACACTAAATTTGAGGAAATTCTACTTCTAATAGGATTTGTCTTAACAAAGGGATAATTGAAGACAACTCATGTAAACAAAAAAAGACTTTATGAAGAGACCAACTGCAATTAGAGGTGGATAGCTATTCAAATACTCTAAGATAATTAAGAGTGGGTTGTAATTAAAAATATTAAGTCAATTAGAAGTCATATTTCAAGATTAAGGATTCTAGTTGAAGACAAACTTCTAGGAAACAAGGAGAAAATCTCTAGAAGTCAATCCCTTGTATATTTTTCATTATAAATAGGTTGTAATATTATAATATTTTCTCTTTATAATATTATAAAGCTTACGATTTCTCTTTTCTTTTATAAAGATTATGATTTCTTCATAAGTTTCTCCAATCAAATTATGTTTTCTCTATTATTCAATTAAGGTCATTGTTTTTAAAAATTCAAGGTTGTCGTTTTGTCACGACCCAAATTACCTAAAAATCAGAGTAAATTTTTTTGGTTTTTCATTTATTATTTAATTCTTACCTTTCTCTCATCGTGACCATCCTACAAACAGTTGGGCTATGATTTGGTGTTACTCACCTCTCACCTATTTAACATTCCATTTCCATAATCACATTCATTTATCAGAGTTTACTATCTTTTGATTTTAATTAAATACATACACATTGGTATTTATAACTCTACATCCCCGACATTATATCCATTTACAGTACTGTGCATTACATATTTAGATACAAAACTATACAAATGTGTATACCTGACTCTTGATGGGAAGCAACAGATACCCAGAATGCAAGTCCTCAGCCACTCACTAACTATTGCGAGTGCTCTGAAAAGATGGGAAAATAAGGGGGTGAGCAAACCACACACTCAGTAAGGCAATTATGCAAGTAAGTAGACAGCTCCACTATCTACATGCTCATAATGCCATGCCCTTAAAATCCATTTTTTTCAGTAAAATCTCAAGCACAAAATCATGTATTTCATCATGAATTAGTTTATAAAACTGTTCGTGAATATATAAATCATACTACTTATGCATCAATAGCATTTTATGTGACATCATTAAATCATACTTAACATGAATTAAATCAAAATCATGCATTATTTCATGCGATATAAAACAAATCGTGAGATACAATCATTTCATGAATTTATCATTAAAGCATGGAAAACTCATCATGCTACTGCATTTAAATCATTTCATTAAAAACTGCAGTATAAACTAACCCTTCCGGGTGGTCAATCATCTCATAAAATAATTCATTAAAATTCATTATAAAACTTCGGTTATAAAAGTCACCCTTCTTTTAGGGACACATTTCATAACATCATAAAATCGGGGGCCTGACCCCTCCCTCGGGTCTACCCTGGTCTATCGACACCACAAGTTATATCATGTGAGACATGCATATGACTATATCGGTAACAACGAGGACTATGGCCATAACCTAGTGATCCCTGGCAACACGGTACCTAGTGTGCGGGGTATCACACCTGAAACGGGAGGTGGGTCGGTCCTAAAACTGTTCGTACATATATAAATCATACTACTTATGCATCAATAGCATTTTATGTGACATCATTAAATCATACTTAACATGAATTAAATCAAAATCATGCATTATTTCATGCGATATAAAACAAATCGTGAGATACAATCATTTCATGAATTTATCATTAAAGCATGGAAAACTCATCATGCTACTGCATTTAAATCATTTCATTAAAAACTGCAGTATAAACTAACCCTTCCGGGTCAATCATCTCATAAAATAATTCATTAAAATTCATTATAAAACTTCGGTTATAAAAGTCACCCTTCTTTCAGGGACACATTTCATAACATCTTAAAATCGGGGGCCTGACCCCTCCCTCGGGTCTACCCTGGTCTATCGACACCACAAGTTATATCATGTGAGACATGCAGATGACTATATCGGTAACAACGAGGACTATGGCCATAACCTAGTGATCCCTGGCAACACGGTACCTAGTGTGCGGGGTATCACACCTGAAACGGGAGGTGGATCGGTCCTACCCGCCAGAACAACATAACATCAGGATTGCGAGGATAAGGTTTGCTGCCTCGTGGCTAATGCCACTCCTCTCCAACAATCCCCGCGGTATAGCATAATTCGCGTGACATACACGGTACAACGTACTCCATGAACCCAAGCTCAGTCAGGGGTGCCTGCAATAGGTCTTATCCACCCATATCATCTCTGTTTCAGTGTGCACGTGTGAGCATATTATCTCACTGTGACACACAGTCTATAGGAGGCTCCAACACGGCTATATGCATGTCATATAAATCCCTGTGCGAGCAAAGCTCTAGCACGGCTCCATGCATATTCATGATATCAGAAAATATCGTGCGAGTGAAGCTCTAGCACTGTGTGATAAAAATCAGTAAAATCTGCGTACGAGTAACACTCCAGTATGACTTTAACATGAGTTATAAATCCATATAAAATCGCATGCGAGCAATGCTCCAGCACGAATGAATGCTCAAGTAAATCAAAACTTCGTACGAGCAACGCTCCAGTACGGCTTTATGCATAAATACATCAAATCTCATGCGAGTTACACTCTAGCACGACTTTTATGCGGTTATCAAATCAAAACTGGATGCAAGCTAGGCTCTAGCACCTCCCATGCATGTCAAATCATTAAAACTAGTATGAGCAATCGCTCCAGCATCATTTTTTTCATATCACATCAAAATAGTCAAAACCGTCAAAACAATCAAAATAGGGTACGAGCTAAGCTCCAGCACCTATCATACATTTCACAATAATAAAAATCAGTGTGAGCAACCGCTCTAGTACAATTCATGCATATGATGTCACACAAGTCGGTGCGAGCAACTGCTCAAGCACATTTATGCACACTCACAAACGCAGATATAGTGCGAACTATATGCCAGCACTATCTGTTTTCATATAAACTTGATAGCTGGCCCATTTTCCAAAGAAATTTCATTTAAATCTTAATGACACTTGCGTAGTGTTGTATTGTGAAATTTATGCAGTTACTGGCCAATATATCGATTTGCTTTGCTTAAAATCCACGAAAATTCCTTAAATCAAAAAATTATTAAATCATGCTTTTCATGCATGTCATGCTGTCACCATCCTTAGGTGAACTTCTCTCAATAGGGGTAAAATAGTACCTATTTCGAGTCCTTAAAATCTTTAAACCATTTTTAGGACCTTTGTACAATATCAGTGTATACATACATATTCAGTGTATACAAAAGCTATTAAAATACGCGTAGCTACCTCTAGCTACTCACACAATTCCCTTACCTTATTTTTCTATACAGTCTGACCTTTCCACTGATGACTCGTCACGTAGTTCGATTTGCTCCCAATCCAATCTCCGAAACTGCGGATAAATATTCATTAGGTCAAATACAATATATTTAATTGTATTTCATATTTTCTAAGCTAAAGTTTAAATCATTGGGCCCGTTTACCCATATTGGGCTCGAGTGCACCATAATGGGCCTTAATCGGCCTTAAGCCCATTTTCCACTCACTATTCACATTATCGAGGCCTATTGGCTCATTGGGCTCATCAGTATTTATTGAGCCTCGTTCTAAACTCTCGAATAGCGACAATTTATCCCAATTTCTAGAATTTAATTCATTTAATGCGAAAATTAAATCCGTAAATTATCTAACACTCATAACGATGCAAATTATCGTAAATAAGAGTTACTTACCCATGATTCCATGATAGTACGTAAATCGAGGCTATCTCAAGCTCTCGATTGATGCTAATCGTCGAGCTACACAATTAAATATTTTTTTCGGGTAAACTTTCATTCGAATATTAATCAAATTAAATATTCCAAAATTTAAATCGGTCAATTCGACTACTTACCAACTTACCCATAGCTCAATTGCATCACTAAAATTTTCCTAAATTTTTCTTATTTTTCTTTCTTTTTTTTCTTCTTTTCTTTTCTTTCTGGCTGAATCGGTTCGATCCGGTTCAACCCGGTTCAGACCGCTTCGGTCTAGTCGGTTTAGTTCGATTCGGTCCAAAGGTTCAGTCCGGTTCGATCGGTTCAGGCATCATTTCGCCGTTCCAGCACCGTCCGACTGGTTCTCTAGCCGATTCCACCGCCAAAGGGTGCAGCTTCGCCTCTAGAGGCTTCTTTTGGCCTCGTCTAGGGTTGATCGGAGCCGGATTCCACCGAATCTGTCCTTCTCTCTCGTGGCTTCCCTCTCACAGATCTCCTCGTCGACGGCGATTCACGGCGCGTGGTGGCCATCGAGCTCTCCCCAGGTGTCGGTCGTTCCGTTGCCCAGCACTCCTCGCGCCGTCTGCTGCTAGATCGTCGCTGGTGTATCTCTTCTTCCTCGGGTTCACCTTTTGCTTTTCTATTTTGTTTCTTCCTCCAGAAAATCGCATTTCACGATTTTTATTTATTTATTTATTTATAATTTATTTTTAATATTATTTTATTCATTAAAATAATATTAAAATCCACAAATATCTAAAAAAATATTATTTTATTCATTTATTCAATTAATGAATTTATCGGTATTATTTCGTCTTTCGGGATAATTTTCAGAATACTTTCGGGATTATTTTTCGAAGTGAAAATTTCAGTTTATTCTAATAAATTCATATCTTGATCAGTTTAACCCGAAATTTAATTATTTCTTCGTTATTGATCAAGATTTCTCAATCCCATATTTTTCATTAAATTTTCTTGTCACGATAAATACCAAATTTTGATCCTTAACCGTTTTACCCTTCACGTGTTCGGGAATTTCATTTCAATCCTTTTGCATTTTTCATTTCGTGTTTTAATTAAAATCGGGTCTTACACATTTTGTCTTTTCTTTTCTTTAATATTTCATTAACTCCTAAGTTTAATATTGTGTTTGATTTATTTCTTTTTAAATATATGATTGCCGATTTCATTAATATGACTAGTGAGTAATTTCTTTTGTTTGGTTAGGATGTATTCTTGATTAAAACTCAGCTGAATGATGTTGTAAGAGGCATTATCTCATAATATATTATTAATTAAAAATATAAGATTTCCATAACATCTTTTTATGATTGTTAGTTTGATTTAATAAATGGCCAATTATTTGATTAAACTTAATAATGTCATGACCTAATTTACCTAAAATGACTACAAATTTTTCGTTTTTTCTTACCTTTCCCTCTGTGACAATTTTAAACATCCGTTGGGCTGTGATTCGGTATGACTATCATCAAACCGTATTATCCATTCTATATCATGCATACATGTCAATATAAACTATCTATTGACTGTAAATACTTTTATACCATAAGTGAGCTCACATATATTTATATACAAATACATCCCCAATATTACATTCGTTTACATCACTTTGCGGTTATACATTCAGATACAAAATTGTACTTGTGTGTATAACTTTTGCCCAATGGGAATGCATCGAACAAAAGGAATGCGAGTCCTCAACCGTACTCTATCTACTGCAGGTGCTCTGTAGAGAGGGAAAATGAAAGGGGTGAGCTCACTAGCTCAGTAAGGAAATCAGGCAAGCAAGTAGATAACCACACTATCTACATGAACATAATGTTATGCCTTAAAACATTCCTTTTCATTTCAGATCTAAAGCATGTATCTTTCTCTGTAAAACTTATGCAAAATATGTACACATTCATCCGTGTATACTAAAATCATGCTTATTTATAAACATCAGTAATTCATGCAAAAATGTTGCATTCTCATGTAAAACTTATAAATCATATCATATCATGCCATTTCACTTAAATCATGAGAAAATATGGCATTTCATCATGTCAAAACACGGAAATCGAGGCTCAATCTATCCCTCGAATTTACCCTGGTTTATAAACATTTACAATCATATAAAAACACAAAGTCACATGTCGAGGCTCAACCCATCCCTCGAGTCTACCCAATTTGTATAAAATCAAGTGACATATTGTCACAACCCAAATTACCTAAAATCACTACAAATTTTTCATTTATTATTTAATTCTTACCTTTCTCTCATCGTGACCATCTTACCAAACAGTTGGGCTATGATTCAGTGTTAGTCACCTCTCACCTATTTACCATTCTATTTCCATAAATAAAATTCATATATCAGAGTTTATTATCTTTTGACTTTAACTAAATACATACACAATGGTATTTACATAACCTTACATCCCCGACATCATATCCATTTACAGTACTGTGCAATGTGCATTACATATTTAGATACAAAACTATACAAATGTGTATACCTGTCTCTCGATGGGAAGCAATGGATACCAAGAATGCAAGTCATCAGCCGCTCATTAACTATTACGAGTGCTCTGAAAAGATGGGAAAATAAGGGGGTGAGTAAACTACACGCTCAGTAAGGCAATTATGCAAGTAAGTAGATAGCTCCACTGTCTACATGCTCATAACGCCATACCCTTAAATCCATTTCTTTTCATTAAAATCTTAAGCACAAAACCATGCATACATTAATGACATAGTTTATCAAAACTATTTGTGCATATAGAAATCATGTAATTCATGCATCGAAGGCATTTTATGTGACATCATTAAATCATACTTAGCATGAGGTAAATCAAGATCATGCCATGTAAAATAAATCATGAGAAACAATTCTTTTCATGAATTTATGATTAAAGCATGGGAAACTCATCATGCTACTGCATTTAAATCATTTCATTTAAAGCGAAGTATAAAATAACCCAAAGGGGTTAAGCATCTCATAATTCAATTCCAAATTCATAAAACAATTCATTAAAATTCATTATAAAACTTCGATTATAGAACCACCCTTCTTTCAGGGTCACATATCATAAAATCATAAAATCGGGAGCCTGAACCCCCCTTCGGGTCTACCCTGGTCTATCGACCATAAGTTATATCATGTGAGACAAGTAGGTGACTATATCAGTAACAACGAGGACTACGGCCATAACCTAGTGATCCCTGGCAACACGGTACCTAGTGTGCGGGGTATCACACCTGAAACGGGAGGTGGGTCAGTCCTACCTACTAGAACAGCATAACATCAGGATTGCGAGGGCAATGCTTGCTGCCTCGTAGCTAATGCCACTCCACTCCAACAATCCCCATGGTACAGCGTACTCCGCATGACATACACAGTGCAACGTAATCCATGAACCCAAGCTCAGTCAGGGGTGCTTGCAATAGGTCTTATCCACCCATACCATCTCTATCTCAGTATGCACGTGTGAGTATATCATCTCACTGTGACACACAGTCTACAGGAGCTCCAACACGGCTATATGCATGTCATATAATTCCCTGTGTGAGCGAAGCTCTAGCACGGCTCCATGCATATTCATGATATCTAAAAATCTCGTGCGAGCGAAGCTCTAGCACAGTTTCATAAAAATTAGTAAAATCTGTGTATGAGTAGCACTCGAGTATGACTTTAATATGAGTTATAAATTCATATAAAACTTCGTGCGAGCAAGCTCCAGCACGGTGTTATGCATCAATAAATCAAATCTCATGCGAGTTACACTCCAGCATGACTTTATGTATAAATAAATCAAATCTCGTGCGAGTTACACTCCAGCACAACTTTTATGCAATTATCATATCAAAACAGGATGCGACCTAAGCTCCAGCACCTCTCATATATGTCAAATCATTAAAACTAGTGTGAGCAATCGCTTCAGCACCTTTTTATGTATTTCAGTCCAAATCATCAAAACCATCAAAATCGTCAAAACAGTCAAAATAGGGTGCGAGCTAGTCTCCAACACCTCTCATGCATTTCTCAATAATAAAAATCAGTGCGAGCAACCGCTCTAGCACATTTAATGCATATGATGTCACACAAGTCGGTGCGAGCAATCGCTCAAGCACATTTTATGCACAGTCACAAACTCAGATGTAGTACGAGCTATGCGCCAGCACTATCTGTTTCCATATAAACTTGATAGTTGGCCCATTTTCCAAAGAAATTTCATTTAAATCTAAATAAAAGTTACGTAGTGTTATCTTGTGAAATTTATACAATTATTGGCTAATCTATCGATTTTCTTTGCTTAAAAACTAGGAAAATTCCTTAAATCAGAAATTACTTAAATCATGCATTTCATACATGTCATGCTTTCACCATCCTTAGGTGAACTTCCCTCAATAGGGGTAAAATAGTCTTTACCTATTGTTAGCACTGAAATTTATTATGTTTAGAACCCTTTTTACTTAGTTATTTGATTTGTTCTTTGCTTTATTAGGTATGTTTTATGTGTTTTGTGCATTTGTGTAGGAAAAAGAACAATATGGAGAAGTTAAGGCTTTTGGAGCTGATTCTGATGATTCTGTGAAGAAGTGAAATTGCAGGATGCTGATCGTGACTTATGCTACAGCAATAGATGAAACTAGACAGTGCAGAGCAGATCTGGGGAATCAATACCATTGTCGCAGCATAGCAGTCTGATTAGGGCAACACTGTTTTTCCACGTGGCATTCCACGTTTTAGTGCCTGGGAACCTTATAAATAGTCTTTTTATCAGAATATCGGGAGAGGCTGCGACAAAAGGCTTCAGGATTGATTTAGCTCCATAGAAACTCCATCTTTTACATCTTTTTCAGTCAATGTTTATTCTAGGGATGATGATTTGGAATTATTGGATGTTTATCATGATGTATAGGAACTAAACTTCTTTTTCCTAGAATCGATGTAGCCAACTTTGGGCAAATTGTAATTATTTTGTGATATTGTTTGGATGATCTCAATTATGTTTATTTAATCTACTTGTTCTTAATGCTCTAGTTGATTGGCCATCAATTGGATGAATTAGTATAGGAATCCAACACTCAGGAGAGGGGATTATTTATATGCACAAGGGTAGATTAACATAGGACATTGTTGAATCATTGGTTGACAATTCTTATGAGCCATAGAGAAACGGATTACCATTGCTTAATGAACTCTATTATTTAATTCTGAATCGGGAGGTTAGGATTAGGTAATTTGAGTATGACTGTTTAAAACTCGGGAGAGATAAACAGGAAATAGTTTCGGTTATAAACAAATTGAAATCAAAAGAACAATTGATCAAAGGAATTGTATGAACCCTAGTTAGGTGAAATCGAGTTCTAGGAATATTTTGCCATTGATATTTTCATTCGTAATAATTGTGATTTGTTTTAAGTAATTTGTTCCATAATTAATAGTTAGGATAGAAATTAGGATCTTAACCAATATAAATTACTTTTTCTAAATAAAGTTCAAGGTTGTTGATTACAGTGATTTACGATAGGCATAATTCCCTGTGGGATGATACTTATATTTACTCTATACTCGAAAACTGACCTGTGCATTTGCAGTAGTGTTTCATTTGAGCACGACAAGTTTTCTGGCGCCGTTGCCGGGGAATTGTTGTTTCTTTTTTCGTTAACACTGTTTCTCAATAGCCTTTACTTTAGTTTAGATTTTTATTTTTGTTTTAATTTACTCTCTACAAATTTTTATTTTAGGTGAATGGTAAAAACCCGCAGAAATGGAAATACAGACATAAAAGAAGAGTTAGATCCAAAAATTGAGAGAACCATTAGGCAAATTCAACAGAACAGATTTGAAGAGAAAGACAAAAATTTAAACATGGCATAAGAAAATCAGCAGCAGCGAGCTATACGCGATTACTTGACCCCAGTTGTGAATCAGAATTTTGCTGCTATAAGAGAGGTTCATGTAAACTATAATAACTTTCAGTTGAAGCTGGCATTGATCAATATGGTTATGCAAAATCAATTTGGAGGTTCGGCCTTAGAGGATCCTAACACACATTTGACAAGTTTTCTGCAGATTTGCAGCACCATTAAGATTAATGGAGCCTCTGATGATGCTATTCTACTGAGATTGTTTCCATTTTCTTTTCGGGATAAAGCCTTGAGCTGGTATCAAAATTTGCTAGCAGGAAGCATTCCGACATGGGCAGTGATGGCACAAAAATTCTTAGCAAAGTACTTCCCACCTGGAAAGACAATGCAGATGAGATTAGAAATTGCCCAGTTCACACAGTTGGATCAAGAACCATTACATGAGGCATGGGAGCGATTTAAAGAGTTATTGCGTAGATGCCTATAGCATGGATATGATAAAGGAAACCAGATACAAGTTTTCTATAGAGGCATGACTCCACAGACACGAGCTACTGTGGATGCTTCAGCAGGAGGTTCACTGTGGTCTAAGACACCTGATCAAGCTATGCAGTTAATTGAAGAGATGGCTATAAACAGCAGCCAATGGCCAGGTGAAAGAGCTAATGTCAGAAGAGTAGCAGGTATGCATGAGTTAGATACTCAGACAGCCATCCTAGTAAGACTTGAGCAGATTTCAACATAAATTTCTTCAATGGGTATGCAAGGGCCGCAAGGTATGATTCATCATGATAGCACAAATCCTAACTTGATGAGGACAGATTTGGAGCAGGTGAATTATGTTAATAATTGTAACTTTGGCTTTCAAGGAAATCGAGTTCCTAACTACTACCAGCCAGGATTCAGAAACCATGAGAATCTATCTTATGGTAACTCTAAAAACGTTCTAAACCCACCAGCAGCAAGTAACAGCAATACAGGATTCAATAACCAAGAAAATTCCCAAGGTTATGGTGGAGTTAAAAGGAACGAATTTGAGGAGTTCATGGTTGAAACTAGAACAAGATTTAGTAAAATTGATGCGCGATTGACAACGTGGAACCTAAAATGTCAGAGATGAATACCAGTCTTGGTGCACAGATGAAGTCTTTTGAGACCACTTTGGGACAGCTAGCTGCAGCTGTCAGTTCTTTAAATGAAAGAGGTAAGTTTCTAAGTGACACAGTGCTCAATCCGAAGGAACACTGCAATGCTATATCTTTGAGAAGTGGGAACACATATGAGCCACCGAAGGTAGCAGAGAAAGAAGGAACTGCACCAATAGCTGAGATGAAAAAAAACAGACTGAACCTGTTATGACAAAGGGTGCAGAATCAGAAACAGTAAAACAGGGAGTTAATTCTAAACCCTTTAGTAAACTTTTTCCTGATAATCCTCCTTTGCTAAAACCATCTATTCCTTATCCTCAAGCTTTGTACAAAAGAAAGATTGAATCTGAGTTTAAGAAATTTCTTGATATATTTAAGAAATTACATATTAACATTCCGTTAGTTGATGCTCTGCAGCAGATGCCACATTATGCAAAGTTCGTGAAAGAAGTGCTGTCAAAGAAACGAAAACTTGAAGATTATGAAACTATCAACTTGACAGAAGAATGCAGTGCAATTTTACAGCAGAAGCTACCATAAAAATTGAAAGACCCTGGAAGCTTTACTATTTCATGCAAGATTGGAGGATCGAAAGTGGGTAAGGCATTGTGTGATTTAGGTGCTGGCATAAATTTAATGCCTTTATCTATTTTCAGGAGCCTAGGTCTTGGAGAGGTAAAGCCGACTACCATAACACTGCAACTAGCGGATAGATCGATTACTTATCCCAGAGGTATAGTAGAAGATGTACTTGTCAAGGTTGATAAGTTAATTTTTCCTGCCGATTTTGTAGTCTTAGATTATGAAGAGGACAGAGAAATTCCACTTATACTTGGGAGACCATTTCTTGCCACTGAGAGAGCACTAATCGATGTTCAGAGAGGGCAATTAACCCTGAGGATGAATGCTGAATCAGTTATGTTCAACATCTATAAGGCGATGAAATTTACTGATGAGCCAGAAACATATAAGTTGATTGAAGTATTGCAGAGTTGTGTAAGAGAAGTTGAAACAAAGGAAGCACCAACCGATCCTATGGCTCAATGTCTGGTAAATTCAGTTTCTAATTTAGATGATGAATTACTAACTGATGAAATTAAAAGTTGTGTTGTTACTTTGGAAGCCAATCCATTAGAAAGTATGACTACAACAACTAAGGAGAAGATTGACATTTCACAGGTAAGCGAAAAAGAAGAAGGCAAAACTGAATTGAAAGAATTACCAAGCCATTTGAGGTATGCCTTTTTAGGTGATGATAGTACTTTTCCTGTAATTATTTCATCATTTTTATCGGTTGCAGAGGAAGACAAATTGCTTAGAATTTTAAGAGAGCATAAATCGACAATTGGATGGTCTATTGCTGACATCAAAGGAATTAGTCCCTCTGTTGTGATGCACAAAATTCGATTAGAGGAAAATCATAAACCCTCTATTGAACCACAAAGAAGATTAAATCCAGCAATGAAAGAAGTTGTTAGAGCTGAGATCTTAAAATTATTAAATGCTGGTATTATATATGCTATATCTGATAGTTCTTGGGTGAGTCCTGTGTAGGTTGTACCTAAAAAGGGTGGAATGACAGTAGTTCGTGACACAAACGATGAAATTATATCCACCAAAACTGTAACGGGATGGAGAGTTTGCATCGATTATAGGAAGCTGAACAAAGCTACTAGGAAAGACCACTTCCCGCTTCCTTTCATCGACCAAATGCTAGACAGACTAGCCGGACACAGTTATTAGTACTTTTTAGATGGCTACTCGGGTTATAACCAGATTGAAATAGCCCTAGAAGATCAAGAGAAAACAACATTCACTTGCCCATATGGAACTTTCGCATATAAAAGGATGCTTTTCGGGTTGTGTAACGCCCCAGCAACCTTCCAGAGATGCATGATGTCAATTTTCGCTGACATGGTTGAAGAGATAATGGAAGTCTTCATGGATGACTTCTCGGTATTTGGTAGGACTTTTGACCAATGTTTATCTAATTTAGCACTTGTTTTGCAGAGATGTGAAGAGACAAATCTTATCTTAAATTGGGAGAAGTGTCATTTTATTGTGCAAGAAGGGATCGTCCTTGGACACAGAATTTTAGCTCACGGCATTGAGGTGGATAGAGCTAAAGTCGCTACTATTGAAAAGCTTCCTCCTCCAAAATCAGTTAAAGCCGTGAGGAGCTTTTTGGGACATGCAGGCTTCTATCGTAGATTTATTAGGGACTTTTCAAAAATCTCAAAACCTTTATTTCATTTATTGGAAAAAGATGCTGACTTTGTCTTTGATGATTTTTGCTTGCAGGCATTTGAAAAGATCAAGAAGGAGCTTATTTATGCACCTATTATGATCACACCGGATTGGACAGAACC
Source organism: Firmiana major (assembly GCA_033439115.1). Classification (NCBI taxonomy): domain Eukaryota; kingdom Viridiplantae; phylum Streptophyta; class Magnoliopsida; order Malvales; family Malvaceae; genus Firmiana; species Firmiana major. The sequence goes on along the minus strand of CM065896.1, from coordinate 58,164,215 downwards.
ATTTGAACTGATGTTCGATGCGAGTGATTTTGCAATTGGAGCTATCCTTGGACAGAAAAGAGACAAGATTTTTCGGGATATTTATTATTCAAGCAGGACCTTAGATGATGCTCAGAAAAATTACTCTACAACAGAGAAGGAGATGCTTGCAGTTGTACATGCATTTGACAAGTTCAGACCATATCTAATCGGAAGCAAGGTCATTGTCTATACGGATCATGCAGCTATTCGTTATCTATTTGCAAAAAAGGACGCCAAACCCAGACTTATTAGATGGATCTTGCTTTTGCAAGAATTTGATTTTGAAATCAGGGATAAAAAAGGATCTGATAATGTTATAGCTGATCATTTATCTAGATTGGAGCAATCAAAAATTCAGCAAGAATAGCCTATTCAAGAGGGATTTCCAGATAAGACAATTATGAAGATTGATGAAAATCTACCTTGGTTCGCAGACATAGTGAATTACTTAGCAGGAGGACTAAGGCCAAGTGGTTTAACGTACCAACAGAGGAAGAAATTCTTCCATGATGTCAACTCTTATTTTTAGGATGATCCTCTGCTGTTTAAGAAGTATCCAGACCAGATTATAAGATGATGTGTGCCGGAAGATGAAGCTCAGGAAATTCTACGCCACTGCCATACTGCAGCATATAGAGGACATTTTGGTGCAGAACGTACAGCAACAAAGGTGCTGCAATCAGGTTTCTATTGGCCTAGTGTGTTTAAAGATAGTTACATATTTGTAAAAACGTGTGACAGATGTCAAAGGGTTGGAAACATCTCAAGAAGGCATGAATTACCTTTGAAAAATATTTTAGAAGTGGAAATCTTTGATGTATGGGGCATAGATTTTATGGGACCGTTTCCTCCATCCTTTGGGAAGCTGTACATTCTCCTTGCTGTTGATTATGTCTCTAAGTGGGTTGAGGCAATAGCAACACCAGCAAATGATGCAAAAGTGGCAATTCGGTTTCTGCAGAAGAATATATTAACAAGATTCGGTATCCCAAGAGCCATTTTGAGTGATGAAGGCACTCATTTTTGTAACAAAATCTTCAATGGTTTGATGTCAAAATATGGAATTCGACATATAGTAGCTCTCGGTTATCATCCGCAGACAAATGGCCATGCTGAAATTTCAAACCGAGAAGTGAAGTTGATATTGGAGAAGACTGTCCACCTGAATAGAAAAGACTGGGCTAACAAGTTAGATGATGCACTTTGGGCATACAGGACAGCCTATAGGACTCCAATTGGAATGTCTCCCTACAGGTTGGTATTTGGTAAGGCATGTCATCTACCTATAGAGCTTGAGCATCGAGCTTATTGGGCCATTAAGAAGCTAAATTTTGACTATAACAAGGCTGGAGAAAATCGGTCACTCCAACTGAATGAGCTTGATGAGCTGAGAAATGAGTCCTATAATAATGCAAGAATTTACAAGGACAAGACCAAAAGATGGCATGACAAGATGATAATGAGAAGAGAATTCAGTCCTGGACAGCAAGTTCTATTATATAATTCAAAGCTTAAATTATTTCCTGGCAAATTGAAGTCAAGGTGGTTAGGACCGTTTGAGATAAACCAATTTTTCCCATATGGAGCAATTGAGTTGAAGAAATCAGATGGAAGCTTGTTCAAGGTCAATGGGCAGCGTATAAAGCATTATTATGGAGAGGGAGTGTATAAATTAGATAGCATTCCCCTTGGTGAACCGAATTGAAGAGACTGGAAGTAGTCTGGCTGAGGACTTAAAATTTAGCGCTTTTGGGAGGCAACCCAATTAATATTTTTTTTAGATTCTTAGTTTTTCATCTCATTTTATTTTCTGTGATTTTAGTAGTTTGTTTTTCTTTTTATTTTATTAGTTTGAATTTTACTTTTATTTTTCAGGCATATCAGAAAAGCACAGTTTGGAAGAATAATTATCATGATCTTGCCAGCAAGAATGCATGAGTGCGTGATCAGGTGAAAGAACAAGAACAATTTTACAAAGGCTTAGTAGCTTCAATGTAGACCAACAGAACAACAAAGAAACGAAAATGATTTTGAAGAAAGGAAGTGAAGAGAGATGTGACTAGTAACTAAGCTGGGAGACTAAATTCTTCAATTGAAGAAGTGATGGCCGAATAATGTTTACATAGGAAAAGAAAGTCAGCAAGAGGGCATGAGATGAAATTCTGTCAAAATAAGAAACAAATGTTTACAATAGTGAGGTGAATGGGATCCACATGTCCGTGTCTTATTGGAAGACGGAAGCCCACTCACTATTCGGTAAAGCCAAAGAACCCTACCAAATTTATTTGAAAAAGGGTGGCTGAAATATTTTCTTACTCAGACTCTCTTTTTCTAATTTTGCACTTTTACCTTGTTCCCTTGGAAGTACACCGATTACCCCACACCCATTATTTTTCTTTCTTTCGATCCTGTTGTTCTCTGCTGATTTGCTAGTCTGGCCAACAAAATTTTGTGGGTTCGAAATCTTGGTGGTCCCGAAACCCTCGGGGGAAGCAGAAAGCATTTTCTTGTCCGATTGTGATAAAGAGACAGAGTGGTCTAACTGGAGCTTACGTGATTTTCATTTCGGGTATTCTACTGCTTTCTTTAATCATTTTCGATTTTCAGCGGATTTTCTTTTGGTTTTTGCAACTTAGATTTTGAAGCTCTTCTCGGTTTGGTCGATTGTTGTTTGAGACATTCTGGTTGTGACGAAAAATTTTTGGGATTAGTTTGTGTGCTTGTCTGATTGGGGCCAGCTGAACATTATTCTTGTCAACCTTAAGCTTCTATTGGCAATGACACCCAAAACTCGAGCAAAACGAAACCTGGAGAGTTTGAGTCCAGCGACTGAAAGTATAGCCCCATCTCCCCAGAGGGAAGAGCCGGTCATAACTACTTATGATTCCACTAGATTTGTCAACAGCCAAGCCGTAGAAAATTTCAAGAAAATTATGGGCAAAAATATGATTATCGAAAGAAGTTTTCGGCCTGATATTGGTGGTTGGGACATGTATCATGAGTTTTTGAGAGATTTCGGGTTGCTTAAATTAACAGGACAACCTGAAGATGTCACGACCCGAATTACCTAAAAATCAGAGTAAATTTTTCGCTTTCTCATTTATTATTTAATTCTTAACTTTCTCTCGTCGTGACCATCCTACAACACAGTTGGGCTATGATTCGGTGTTAGTCACCTCACACCATTTACCATTCCATTTCCAAAATCATATATGAGAGTCTACTATCCTTTTGACTTTAAATAAACACATACCCAATGGTATTTACATGACTCTACATCCCCGACATCATATCCGTTTACAGTACTGTGCATTACATATTTAGATACAAAACCATACAAATGTGTATACCTGTCTCTCGATGGGAAGCAGCAAGCAGCGGATATTAAGCATGCAAGTCCTCAGCCGCTCAATAACTATTTCAAGTGCTCTGAAAAGATGGGAAAATAAGGGGGTGAGCAAACCACACGCTCAGTAAGGCAATTATGCAAGTAAGTAGATAGCTCCACTATCTACATGCTCATAATGCCATGCCCTTAAATCCATTTCTTTTCATTAAAATCATCAAGCACAAAGTCATGCATATTCAATGCCATAGTTCATCCAAAACTATTTGTGCATATATAAATCATGTAACTCATGCATTCAAAGCATTTTATGTGACATCATTAAATCATATTAAGCATGAATTAGATCAAGATCATGCAGTCTTTTATGCCATGTAAGACAAAACATGGATTTCAAATGAAAGCATGGAAAACTTCACATGCTACTGCATTTAAATCAAAACATTAAAACTGCAGTTAAAACTAACCCTTCCGGGTCCATCTCATAAGACAATTCAATAAAATTCATTATAAAACTCCGGTTATAAAACCACCCTTCTTTCAGGGTCACATATCATAAAATCATATGAAATCATAAATTCATCAAATCGGGGGCCTGACCCCTCCTTCGGGTCTACCCTGGTCTAACAGACCACAAGTTATATCATGTGAGACAATCAGGTAATTAACAGTAACAATCGAGGACTATGGCCATATCCTAGTGATCCCTGGCAACACGGTACCTAGTGTGCGGGGTATCACACCTGAAACGGGAGGTGGGTCGTCCTACCCGCCAGAACAGCATAACACCAGGATTGCGAGGGCAAGGCTTGCTGCCTCGTGGCTCATGCCACTCCACTCCAACAATCCCCACGGTACAGCGTACTCCGCGTGACATACACGGTACAACGTACTCCGTGGACCCAAGCTCAGTCAGGGGTGCCTGTAATAGGTCTTATCCACCCATATCATCTCTGTCTCAGAATGCACGTGTGAGCATATCATCTCACTGTGACACACAGTCTACAGGAGGCTCCAACACGGCTATATGCATGTAATATAAATCCCTGTGCGAGCGAAGCTCAAGCACGGCTCCATGCATATTCATGATATCTGAAAATCTCGTGCGAGGGAAGCTCTAGCACGGTTTCATAAAAATCAGTGAAATCTGCGTACGAGCAGCGCTCCAGTACGACTTAAACTGATTATAATTTCATGTAAATTCCACGTACGAGCAACGCTCTAGTACGGATATGTATATAAATTCAGTGAAAACCTCGTACGAGAAAAACTCCAGTACGGCATTCAAATGAATTATGAAAACCATATAAAACTTTGTGCGAGCAACGCTCCAGCACAAATGAATGCTCAAGTAAATCAAATCTCGTGCGAGTTATACTCCAGCACGGCTTTATGCATAATTAAATCAAATCTCGTGCGAGTTACACTCCAACACGGCTTCATGCATAATTTAATCAAAACAGGATGCGAGCTAAGCTCCAACATCTCTCATGCATGTCAAATCATTAAAACTAGTGCGAGCAATCGCTCCAGCACCATTTTATGCATATCACGTCAAAACAAATCAAAACATGTCAAAACATGTCAAAACAGAGTGCGAGCTAGGCTCCAGCAGCTCTCATTTCACAATATTAAAAATCAGTGCGAGCACCATGCTCTAGCACATTTCATGCATATGATGTCACACAAGTCGGTGCGAGCAACTGCTCAAGCACATTTATGCACATTCACAAACGCAGATATAGTGCGAACTACGTGTCGGCACTATCTGTTTCCATATAAACTTGATAGTTGGCTTCTTTTCCAAAGAAATTTCATTTAAATATTAATAACACCTACGTAGTGTTATTTTGTGAAATTCATGCATTTACTGGCCAATCTATCGCTTTACTTTGATTAAAATCAAGAAAATTCCTTAATCATAAAAATCCTTAAATCATGCATTCCATGCATGTCATGCTTTCACCATCCTTAGGTGAACTTCCCTCAATAGGGGTAAAATAGACATTTCACCTATTTCAATCCTTAAAAATTAATTAAACCACTTTTAGGATCATTTTACAATAATCGTGTATACATACATAATCAGTGTATACAAAATCTATTAAAATATGCGTAGCTACCTCTAGCTACTCACACAATTCCCTTACCTCATTTTCTGTACAGTCTGACCTTTCCCACTGATGTCTCGTCACGCAGTCCGATTTGCTCCGAATCCAAATCAAATCTTCGGCACTGCGGATACACATTCATCAGGTCAAATACAATACAATTAATTGTATTTCACAATTTTCTGGGCTTAATTTAAATCATTGGGCCCGTTTACCCATATTGGGCCCTATTGTACCTTAATGGGCCTTAATCAGCCTTAAGCCCGTTTACCACACTTTATCGAGGCCTATTGGGCTCACTGGGCCCATCAGTAATTTATTTAGCCTCGTTCTAAATTCTAAGATAGCTTATGAATTATTTACGACAATTTATCCCAATTTCTATAATTTAATTCATTTATACGGAAATTAAATCCGTAATTCATGCGTTAAATATCAATCACGCATAACGATATAAAATTGTCGTAAATAAGGGTCACTTACCCGTTATTCCATGATAATACAAAAATTGAGGCTATCTCGAGCTCTCGGTGGATGCCAATCGTCGAGCTACACAATTAAATATATTTTTCCGGGTAAATTTCCAGTCGGAATTAATTAAATTAAATATTCTAAAATTTAAATCGGTCAATTTGACCGCTTACCGACTTACCCGAAGCTCGATTGCATCACTGGAATTTTCCCCAATTTTTTCTCTTTTTCTTTTTCCCTTTTTCTTCCTTTTTTTCCCTTTCTTTTTGGCTGAACCGGTCCGGTCCGGTTCAGACCGCCGGTTCAGTCCGGTTCACCCATCATTTTGCCGTTCCGGCGCCGTCCGGCCGGTTCCCGGTGCGATTTCGGTGCCGTTCGGCGCGCCATGGCCTGGGCTTCCTAAATCGGGCCTCGGCTGGGGTCTAATCGGCGCCGATGGCCGCCGATCGACGTTTCTTCCCCGCGGCATCTCCTTCGCTTTTCGGCGTTTTCCGGCGACTCCACGGCGCGTCCTGGCCGCTGGTGGTTCGCCCGAGGTCGGCCGACCTTCGCCGACCCTCGTCGGCCCCTCAGCCTCGCCGGTGGTGGCTCGCCGGTGAGTCTCTCTTCTTCCCTCGGTCTCGCTTCGTTTTTCGCCTCTGTTTCTTTTCTTTCTGTTTCAGAATTTCGTTTTTTTTTTTTTTTTTTTTTTTTTTAATTTTATTTATTTATTTATAATTAACTTTTAATATTATTTTATTCAATAAAATAATATTAAAATGCATAAATATCCTTAAAAAAATTTATATTTTATTCATTTAATCTGTAAATAATTTTCTCAGTCCGATTTTACCTTTTCGGTATATTTTTCGATTATTTTCGGGATTATTTTTTCGATACGAAAATCCCGGTTTATTCCAATAAATTCATATCTTGATCAATTTAACCCGAAATTTAATTATTTCTTCGTTATTGATCAAGATTTCTCATTCTCATATTTTTAATTAAATTTTCTTATCCCGATTAATACCGAATTTTGGTCTTTTGACCATTTTGCCCTTGCACGTATTCGGGAATACCATTTAAGTCCTTTTGCATTTTTAAATGCACTCGAAAATATCGGGTCTTACAATCTCCCCCACTTAAGAAATTTGGTCCTCCAAATTAGAACCAAGTAATATGAGTCCATAACAACTCCGGGTATGTCTATCGCATCATATACTGTCATCTTCAAGTGACTTTCTCCGGAGTGTAATACTATCATCATACTTAACTAGGGAGATCATTTCAAACCTCAACACTTTGTCCTTAAGTTTAATGCCCGAATCGATTCCTCCAATCATACGTTATATTTGCATTGAGCTAAATTGTTGGAGCTCATATCTGATCACATATACTGGGTCCGGATAGTATTTCTTAAGCATCAAAAGATAAGACACATAGTGGATGCCTGCTTATTCAAGTGGTAACGCCAACCTACAGGTCTTACCTCCCACTTTGTCCAATATCTCTATCCGAATCTTGTTACGTCCTTAAGACAAGTAACTGCCAACATAATGATTCACCCTCGGTGAATTCCAATGATTTCCTGTCTCTTGTCAGCATAGGCTTTTCTATCTGCTCTGAGGTGTTCTTAATCTCTCACAAATCAACTGAACATCCTCAGAGGTTTGTCTTACCAATTCGGGAATAATTTTCTATCTGTCACCCACTTCTCTTATCCAAGTCAGGGAACAACTCCCTACTGTCATACAATGCCACATATAATCTCATCCCGATACTCAAGTGACAACTGTCATCACTGGCGAATTTGATTAGTAGCAACTGATCATCCCAGGAGCTCATAAAATCAATTGCACACGCTCTCATCACATCCTCCAGAACCTGTACAGTCCTCTCTGACTGACCATCTGTCTGAGGGTGGAAGCTGTGCTAACACGCAATCAGGGTCCCATAGCTTCCAAGAACATATTCCCAGAAGTGGAAAGTGAAGCGGGAATCCCTATCTGATACCATGCTCACTGGAACGCTACACAATGTTTCACAATATTCCACACACATAAATCCGCCTATACACTTAGAGTATCTAGGGATTTTCATAACCAGAAGGTGGGTAACTAAATCAATCTATCAACTATCACCTAGATAGCCTCGAGATTCATTCGGGTCCTCTGTAACCCATCACGAAATCCATGGTAACTTGTTCCCATTTCCGTGTCAATATAGGTAGAGGTTGCAATAACTCTGTAGACATCTATTGCTCTACCTTACTCTGCTGATATACGAGACACTTGTCCATAATTCTACAATGTCACTTTTCATACCTGACCACCAATACCATTTTCAAATATCTCGATATATTTATTATTTCTCGGATGCACTGTATATCCCGAAAAGTGAGCTTCTGACAATAATACTGTATCATCAACTGTGGTCCTGGGGAGCACTTATACTATCTCTGAACCTCTGTCAGTCATCATCACTCTCTGTGAACTCTGTCACTATACCCTTCTGAATCTGACCCATACCATCGACACCTTGTCGATCATCACGCTAAGCCTGGCAAATCCGGTCACACAAATCCGGTTCTAACCTCAGGCTAGCTGTCATAAAATCACCGTCATCATCAAGAAGGGATCACATCACTACTGAGGTTCACAACTGCTCTAGCAGCTCTCGCTCCCTGACCATCTTATGTGATACCATCCCGAGGCTCTTTCTGCTCAAGGCATCAACCATTACATTAGCCTTTCCTGGGTGGTACAAAGTTCACAATCATAATCCTTAGAAGCTCTAACCCTCATGGTTATCTCATTTTCTACTCTTTCTGTGAAAACAGATATTCGGGGCTTTTACGATCAGTGCATACCCGAAATTTCTTACCATATAAGTGGTGAAGCCATACTTTCAGTGTAATCGCTACGGCTGCCAACTCTAAATCATGGGTCAGATAGTTTCTCTCACGTTCCTTGAATTGTCTGGATCCATAAACGACTATCTTCCCATTTTACATCAATACATAGCTCAATCCTTATTTGGAGGTATCCATACACACTGAAACCTCTTGAGCTGTTAGTTATGGTGAGAATACTTACGGTGGTCAGTTCATTACTCCAATATACCAAAACTTTACCGAAGCTACTTTCATATATATCATAACACTCGTATGAAATCTTTTTCCAAACGAGACGTGTCAACTGAGCAGCCCATTTCAAGAAACTCATAAAACCTTGTCTGTAAGGCAGTTTCCTGTTGCTACTCATACTCTTCCCTGGACTTCGAATACATCATAATATCATCATTAAAAACGATAACCCTATCGGTCCAGGTAAGGTTTAAATACCTTAACGTAGTTGAGTTCCACTCAATATTTCAATTTTTCATATACTTGACCTATGTACGCATAAACGTACAATGTCATTTCGAAATAGCTTTCGTTCAAGATACTAGCTCACGTCATTTCTTTCCTCTTATATTGACGGCTTTTTTTTTTATAAAATTTTAATTTTTAAACTTTCATGATTAATCAAGTTCTATATTTCTTTATCGTACCAGCAAAGGTACCCAAATTTTAATGTATATATTATGACCGTCGAATTCAATCTATAGATTATGCGTGCGCTTCCAGACGCTGTCAAATCTTCAGGCAGGGAAGTATTTTAAAATACCTTTATTATCCCTCAGACTTGACTACATACCGCTTAATCCAATTTACTTTGCATATCAAGGATATCCTTACCTTGCATACGTCTCTTATTCCAATATATCTCCTTTTATATATCACTTGTAACAAACTCTTTCCTTACTTGTCAAGTTACAATACACTTTTCAGTGATATTTTCACCCCTATTTTCAACTTACAATCCCTATACCCATATTCAGTTAGTGAAAATCAACTAACTATCATCCTCTTCATGCTTAAAGGTATAGGCTTCACATTTTTCACTAACTTATAAGCAACTGAAGGCGGTATGAATAAATGCGTGGCACCAGGATCAATTAAAATAATTATTTCATTATTCACAACCAGTGTGGTATCTTCCACCACATCCAATGAAATATCAGTAGTGTCCTGGTCCAAGGCATACACTCGCCCTCGTCCAACATCTTATTTTCGTGATAACTACCACACATCTTACACTGTTCACACTGCTACTCTGTTATACTGTTACGTAACAGGTCGGGGTCCTTGAATCACAATACCCCTCAATAGTGTTGAAATTAAATACACTGGGGCCTCCAATCATCTTACCCTGTGACTCATCAACTCTAAGCTTTTACCAATTACCTTTTTTTTTTCCGTTCTGACATCTCTGTCATTCTCTATTCTCTTTTTGTCTCAATTTCAGCCCTTACTACCTTTCTCAATCTCAGAGGCGTGCAACTCATGATCTTATTTAACACAACTGTAGTCTGCGCACTGCCTCGGCATAGGTAGTGATATCTAACGGGCTAATCGGACTCTAATTGTTAATCTGAGTCCTTCCATGAACTTTCAAACATCTCGACTCTCACTGTTCATCGTGTCCGAGTCACATCTGCCCAGGAATATCAACTGAGTATCATACTCGTCAATCAACATGTTCCTCTGGGTCAGAGTAAATAATGTCATCTGTAATTTCCTTTAAAACAATATCCGGGATATTCTGTCACCGGAATATATCTCGAATTATGTTCCAAGTCCATTCTTGATGTCTAACTCATAAGATGGGTCGAGCGAACTTCAATTAATGCTCCAACTCGCCCTCCAATCACAAACATACTCTGAGCAATTAGCTCTCAAAATATTCTCCCCCTTCGCTCCAACCTTGCGAAGCGTATCTCAATACTGTCCGATCTCTCTGTCAGACTCTATCCGATCTCTCTATCGGACTCTGTGGGGCATGATCAACCAGCCTCCACGTCAATCTCATCTCAAGTCTCATGTGGCGACTCAGTACAACTCATGGGCCTACCTCAACGGCCTTGAGCTCGTGTACTCGCCTCTCAACCATAGCGGCTATCAGTCAATGAGTCTATTCTTGCATTTAAAACCAAATTCTTAGCTGCACTTCCATCTCGATATACACAATTGTATCTAAATAATGCACAGTACATGGGGATGTAAACTTTCTTAACCACTAACACCGACTCATATCAGGCCAACTCAGCTCTGATACCATTAAACCTGTCACGACCCGAATTACCTAAAAATCAGAGTAAATTTTTCGCTTTCTCATTTATTATTTAATTCTTAACTTTCTCTCGTCGTGACCATCCTACAACACAGTTGGGCTATGATTCGGTGTTAGTCACCTCACACCATTTACCATTCCATTTCCAAAATCATATATGAGAGTCTACTATCCTTTTGACTTTAAATAAACACATACCCAATGGTATTTACATGACTCTACATCCCCGACATCATATCCGTTTACAGTACTGTGCATTACATATTTAGATACAAAACCATACAAATGTGTATACCTGTCTCTCGATGGGAAGCAGCAAGCAGCGGATATTAAGCATGCAAGTCCTCAGCCGCTCAATAACTATTTCAAGTGCTCTGAAAAGATGGGAAAATAAGGGGGTGAGCAAACCACACGCTCAGTAAGGCAATTATGCAAGTAAGTAGATAGCTCCACTATCTACATGCTCATAATGCCATGCCCTTAAATCCATTTCTTTTCATTAAAATCATCAAGCACAAAGTCATGCATATTCAATGCCATAGTTCATCCAAAACTATTTGTGCATATATAAATCATGTAACTCATGCATTCAAAGCATTTTATGTGACATCATTAAATCATATTAAGCATGAATTAGATCAAGATCATGCAGTCTTTTATGCCATGTAAGACAAAACATGGATTTCAAATGAAAGCATGGAAAACTTCACATGCTACTGCATTTAAATCAAAACATTAAAACTGCAGTTAAAACTAACCCTTCCGGGTCCATCTCATAAGACAATTCAATAAAATTCATTATAAAACTCCGGTTATAAAACCACCCTTCTTTCAGGGTCACATATCATAAAATCATATGAAATCATAAATTCATCAAATCGGGGGCCTGACCCCTCCTTCGGGTCTACCCTGGTCTAACAGACCACAAGTTATATCATGTGAGACAATCAGGTAATTAACAGTAACAATCGAGGACTATGGCCATATCCTAGTGATCCCTGGCAACACGGTACCTAGTGTGCGGGGTATCACACCTGAAACGGGAGGTGGGTCGTCCTACCCGCCAGAACAGCATAACACCAGGATTGCGAGGGCAAGGCTTGCTGCCTCGTGGCTCATGCCACTCCACTCCAACAATCCCCACGGTACAGCGTACTCCGCGTGACATACACGGTACAACGTACTCCGTGGACCCAAGCTCAGTCAGGGGTGCCTGTAATAGGTCTTATCCACCCATATCATCTCTGTCTCAGAATGCACGTGTGAGCATATCATCTCACTGTGACACACAGTCTACAGGAGGCTCCAACACGGCTATATGCATGTAATATAAATCCCTGTGCGAGCGAAGCTCAAGCACGGCTCCATGCATATTCATGATATCTGAAAATCTCGTGCGAGGGAAGCTCTAGCACGGTTTCATAAAAATCAGTGAAATCTGCGTACGAGCAGCGCTCCAGTACGACTTAAACTGATTATAATTTCATGTAAATTCCACGTACGAGCAACGCTCTAGTACGGATATGTATATAAATTCAGTGAAAACCTCGTACGAGAAAAACTCCAGTACGGCATTCAAATGAATTATGAAAACCATATAAAACTTTGTGCGAGCAACGCTCCAGCACAAATGAATGCTCAAGTAAATCAAATCTCGTGCGAGTTATACTCCAGCACGGCTTTATGCATAATTAAATCAAATCTCGTGCGAGTTACACTCCAACACGGCTTCATGCATAATTTAATCAAAACAGGATGCGAGCTAAGCTCCAACATCTCTCATGCATGTCAAATCATTAAAACTAGTGCGAGCAATCGCTCCAGCACCATTTTATGCATATCACGTCAAAACAAATCAAAACATGTCAAAACATGTCAAAACAGAGTGCGAGCTAGGCTCCAGCAGCTCTCATTTCACAATATTAAAAATCAGTGCGAGCACCATGCTCTAGCACATTTCATGCATATGATGTCACACAAGTCGGTGCGAGCAACTGCTCAAGCACATTTATGCACATTCACAAACGCAGATATAGTGCGAACTACGTGTCGGCACTATCTGTTTCCATATAAACTTGATAGTTGGCTTCTTTTCCAAAGAAATTTCATTTAAATATTAATAACACCTACGTAGTGTTATTTTGTGAAATTCATGCATTTACTGGCCAATCTATCGCTTTACTTTGATTAAAATCAAGAAAATTCCTTAATCATAAAAATCCTTAAATCATGCATTCCATGCATGTCATGCTTTCACCATCCTTAGGTGAACTTCCCTCAATAGGGGTAAAATAGACATTTCACCTATTTCAATCCTTAAAAATTAATTAAACCACTTTTAGGATCATTTTACAATAATCGTGTATACATACATAATCAGTGTATACAAAATCTATTAAAATATGCGTAGCTACCTCTAGCTACTCACACAATTCCCTTACCTCATTTTCTGTACAGTCTGACCTTTCCCACTGATGTCTCGTCACGCAGTCCGATTTGCTCCGAATCCAAATCAAATCTTCGGCACTGCGGATACACATTCATCAGGTCAAATACAATACAATTAATTGTATTTCACAATTTTCTGGGCTTAATTTAAATCATTGGGCCCGTTTACCCATATTGGGCCCTATTGTACCTTAATGGGCCTTAATCAGCCTTAAGCCCGTTTACCACACTTTATCGAGGCCTATTGGGCTCACTGGGCCCATCAGTAATTTATTTAGCCTCGTTCTAAATTCTAAGATAGCTTATGAATTATTTACGACAATTTATCCCAATTTCTATAATTTAATTCATTTATACGGAAATTAAATCCGTAATTCATGCGTTAAATATCAATCACGCATAACGATATAAAATTGTCGTAAATAAGGGTCACTTACCCGTTATTCCATGATAATACAAAAATTGAGGCTATCTCGAGCTCTCGGTGGATGCCAATCGTCGAGCTACACAATTAAATATATTTTTCCGGGTAAATTTCCAGTCGGAATTAATTAAATTAAATATTCTAAAATTTAAATCGGTCAATTTGACCGCTTACCGACTTACCCGAAGCTCGATTGCATCACTGGAATTTTCCCCAATTTTTTCTCTTTTTCTTTTTCCCTTTTTCTTCCTTTTTTTCCCTTTCTTTTTGGCTGAACCGGTCCGGTCCGGTTCAGACCGCCGGTTCAGTCCGGTTCACCCATCATTTTGCCGTTCCGGCGCCGTCCGGCCGGTTCCCGGTGCGATTTCGGTGCCGTTCGGCGCGCCATGGCCTGGGCTTCCTAAATCGGGCCTCGGCTGGGGTCTAATCGGCGCCGATGGCCGCCGATCGACGTTTCTTCCCCGCGGCATCTCCTTCGCTTTTCGGCGTTTTCCGGCGACTCCACGGCGCGTCCTGGCCGCTGGTGGTTCGCCCGAGGTCGGCCGACCTTCGCCGACCCTCGTCGGCCCCTCAGCCTCGCCGGTGGTGGCTCGCCGGTGAGTCTCTCTTCTTCCCTCGGTCTCGCTTCGTTTTTCGCCTCTGTTTCTTTTCTTTCTGTTTCAGAATTTCGTTTTTTTTTTTTTTTTTTTTTTTTTTTAATTTTATTTATTTATTTATAATTAACTTTTAATATTATTTTATTCAATAAAATAATATTAAAATGCATAAATATCCTTAAAAAAATTTATATTTTATTCATTTAATCTGTAAATAATTTTCTCAGTCCGATTTTACCTTTTCGGTATATTTTTCGATTATTTTCGGGATTATTTTTTCGATACGAAAATCCCGGTTTATTCCAATAAATTCATATCTTGATCAATTTAACCCGAAATTTAATTATTTCTTCGTTATTGATCAAGATTTCTCATTCTCATATTTTTAATTAAATTTTCTTATCCCGATTAATACCGAATTTTGGTCTTTTGACCATTTTGCCCTTGCACGTATTCGGGAATACCATTTAAGTCCTTTTGCATTTTTAAATGCACTCGAAAATATCGGGTCTTACAGAAGATGCCATTCTTGATGTAGTCCAAGAATTTTATGCCAATGCAATGGAGAGTACCCATTCAATATCTGAAGTCAAGGGTATCCTTGTTCCTTACAACGTCAACGCCATTAATCTATACCTGGAACTTCCGCAAGGGGTGCAAGATGAATATCACCGTTATGTTGCAGCTCTCCACACTGATGCTGATGAGCTGTACCGGGTTATTAACGAACTTACAGTACCTCACACCCATTGGCAGAAGAGGCCAGAAACTGAATCTATGGCATTCCCTTCCAATTGACTTCAATATGGTCCACATGAATGGTATGATTTCATTTGCTCACGAATAATGCCTACAACTCATAAAAGCAGTGTTGATGTTGATAGAGCTGCTCTCCTTTACTGTATTCTGACTGGCAAGATTGTTGATTTTGGAGCCATTATCTTTCGGTCCATGCAAGAATTTATACGTAGGGAAAATAGAAGGGGATTACCTCACCCTTCATTGGTTTGTGGACTTTGCAAGAAATACGGCGTATATTGGACTGAGCTTGAACCACGACTGGCTAGGAAATCTGTAATCACTTTCAGAAATCCTCGGGTATCTCTGACTCAGAGAGAAGTTGCTTCTCCTACTGCCCCACCACAAACTTCTGCTGGTCCATCTGTTGCACCTTCCACCACTTCCGACTCCATTGCAGCTGTGCTAAACGAGATTAAGGAGTTACGGATGGAGATGCGCAATAATGACTGAGACTATCGGACTTTTTATGCATATGTTGCCTCCTACCATAAATCATTAGTCGACTACCTAAATATGAAGGGTCGTGCAGGAGAGGTGATATTCCCCATTCCGCCACAATGGTGTCCTTCTCCTGATGATGACATGGAAGCAGATGCCCAGGAGGAAGCTGATGCTGAAGATGGCTCAAAGGAGGATTCAGACAGTTGAGACTACCCCAGGGAAGTCCTCTTTACTACTTTTTCCAATTCATTGAGGACAATGAATATCTTAAGTTTGGGGGTGCTCTGTTGTGCTCTGTGTCATGCTACTATGTTTTTCTATGCCTGCTGTTATGTTTTTCATGCTTTGTTTTTCATGTTTTGTTATGTTTTATGTGCCTGTTTCAATTTCTTTGTATGTGTTTCTTTTTATTGTTTGTGTGTAATTATACTCAGTTTCATAGATTAGTTTTCTAGATTGTGGCCAAAGATGGATTTTGCAAGGAATTGATCAAATTTTGTTTAAATGGATGATTTTTATTGTTTGAGTATTGGAATGTGGATAGAAAGCTTCACTTGAATCTTTTCACTCAAACTATGCACCAATCATATTTAGTTTATGCACTTACTATGTTGATATGTGAAACTAAAAAGACTCTAGAACTTGATTAGTTATTACTTGAGGTGAAATTTATAGACCATGCATGATTAGGAAAATGATCTAGGCAATTTTTTGTTTGTTTTGAGATTGAGCCTTTCAAGCCTAACCAATTATATTAATCCCTTGGAAAACCCTTTGAGCCAAATTTTTCCATTTTGTTGTTATATAACCATATTACAAGCCATAGCCTAATTGCTTGATTATCCTATTCTTTTGGTCCCTTACTTAAAGCACTATCAAACAAAATTTTTGGATTAAGGGAGAAGCTCAAAAGAAAACAAGGTGGTTTGTAAATTATTGGTTTGAGAACTTGAATGTTACAAACAAGGGTTTGTTCTCAGGTCATGCTGAAAATCTAGTGTCATATGTAGTTTCAAGTAGTGGAAAATAAAATTTTGGAGTGTAACACAGCAAAAAAAAAAAAAATCATAAAATCAAACTCGAGAATGAGTAAGGTTGGGTAGTAATTCATGAGCTCAAAACAAATTAAATCCAAAGGTGATTACAGTGCTTTAGGTGGATTAAACTTCATATTATATCCTTTATCCCACTTAAAACTCGAGCCTTACATTACAACCTTTGAAAAGTCCTTTTGATTCTTGGTTATGCATGAGTCTTTATTAGTAGAGAGTAGTAGTTAATTCAAGCATATGAAGTCTTGTGTTTAATTTCCATTTAGGTTTTGCATTAACATTTGAGTGCATAAATTTGAATAAATGATTGTACACACACACACAAGTGGAAAGTGAAGAGTGAAAGGGGATTGGTTTGCTTTGATTGACTTGAACAATATAAATCTGAAATTTATCTTAAGCTGAGAACCTTGTGAATTCTTGAGGAAAATCCCAATTTAGTATGACAAGTATGTGAGCTGAGTATGGTTAAGAGTCTTTAATTGTTTTGTTTCTAGTATATGTTTGCTTGAGGACAAGCAAATTTCTAAGTTTAGGGGTATTTGTTAGCACTGAAATTTATATATGTTTAGAAGCCTTTTTACTTAGTTATTTGATTTGTTCTTTGCTTTATTAGGAATGTTTTATGTGTTTTGTGCATTTGTGCAGGAAAAAGAACAATATGGAGAAGTTAAAGCTTTTAGAGCTGATTCTGATGATTCTGTGAAGAAGTGAAATTGCAGGATGCTGATCGTGACTTATGCTGCAGCAATAGATGAAACTAGACAGTGCAGAGCAGATCTGGGGAATCAATACCATTGTCGCAGCATAGCAGTCTGATTAGGGCAACACTGTTTTTTCACGTGGCATTCAGCGTTTTAGTGCCTGGGAACCTTATAAATAGTATTTTTATCAGAATATTGAGAGAGGCTGCTGCAGAAGGCTTCAGGATTGATTTAGCTCCATAGAAACTCCATCTTTTACATCTTTTTCAGTCAATGTTTATTCTAGGGATGATGATTTGGAATTATTGGATGTTTATCATGATGTCTAGGAACTAAACTTCTTTTTCCTAGAATCGATGTAGCCAACTTTGGGCAGATTGCAATTATTTTATGATATTGTTTGGATGATCTCAATTATGTTTATTTAATCTACTTGTTCTTAATGCTCTAGTTGATTGGCCACCAATTGGATGAATTAGTATAGGAATCCGACACTCGGGAGAGGGGATTATTTATATGCACAAAGGTAGATTAACATAGGACATTGTTGAATCGAGAGGTTGCCAATTCTTATGAGCCATAGAGAAACGGATTACCATTGCTTAATGAAGTCTATTATTTAATTCTGAATCGGGAGGTTAGAATTAGGTAATTTGAGTATGACTGTTTAAAACTCGGGAGAGATAAACAGGAAATAGTTTCGGTTATAAACAAATTGAAATCAAAAGAACAATTGATCAAAGGAATTGTATAAACCCTAGTTAGGTGAAATCGAGTTCTAGGAATATTTTGCCATTGATATTTTCATTCGTAATAATTGTGATTTGTTTTAAGTAATTTGTTTCGTAATTAATAGTTAGGATAGAAATTAGGATCTTAACCAATATAAATTACTTTTTCTAAATAAAGTTCAAGGTTGTTGATTACAGTGATTTGCGATAGGCACAATTCCCTGTGGGACGATATTATATTTACTCTATACTCGAAAACTGACCTATGCACTTGCAGTAGTGTTTCATTTGAGCACGACACCTATTTTGAGTCCTTAAAATCTTTAAACCATTTTTAGGACCTTTGAACAATATCAATGTATACATACATATTCAGTGTATACAAAAGCTATTTAAAGTATGTTTAGCTACCTCTAGCTACTCACACAATTTCCTTACCTCATTTTCTGTACAGTCTGACCTTTCCACTGATGACTCGTCACGCAGTCCGATTTGCTCCTAGTCCAATGTCCGAAACTACGGATAAATATTCATCAGGTCAAATACAATATATTTAATTGTATTTCATATTTTTTGGGCTTAATTTAAATCATTGGGCTCATTTACCCATATTGGGCCCGATTGCACCATAATAGGCCTTAATCGGCCTTAAGCTCATTTTCCACTTACTATTTACATTATCGAGGCGTATTGGGCTCATTGGGCCCATCAATATTTATTAGACCTCGTTCTAAATTCTCGAATAGCTTATGAAGTATTTACAACAATTTATCGCAATTTTCAGAATATAATTCATTTAATGCGGAATTTAAATCTGTAATTTATGCGGTAAATTCTAACACGCATAACGATATAAAATTGTTGTAAATAAGGGTTACTTACCCGTGATTCCATGATAGTACGCAAATCGAGGCTATCTCGAGCTCTCGATTGACGCCAATTGTCGAGCTACACAATTTAATATTTTTTCGGGTAAATTTTCAGTCGGATATTAATCAAAGTAAATATTCCAAAATTTGAATCGGTCAATTTCGACCGCTTACCAACTTACACGTAGCTCGATTGCATCTCTGGGATTTATCCTAATTTTTCCTCTTTTTCTTTTTCCATTTTCTCTTTTTTTTGGCTGAACCGGTCCGGTCCGGTCCGATTCAGCATACCGTCACTGAGCTGAACCGACCGTACCGGTTCAGGCATCATTTCGTCATTTCGACGTCGTCCGGCCGGTTCTCGGGGTGCCGCTGCCCGCTGTTCGGTGCGCCTCAGCCTGGGGACCTCTCGGTTGGCCTCGATCGGGACCAATTACAGACGGTGGCCGTCGAATTTCCTCTTTTCCTCCGCTGCTTTTGCTCTTCGATTCGTCGACGTCAGGCGTCGGTGGAGCGTGTTGCCGATGCCGATGAGTTCGTGCAGATGTCCTCTCCCTTTTCCGGCCGCTTGCCTGGCCGTGGGGTCGTCGGTGGTCACCGTCTGGTGGATTCCTCTTTCCTCGGCTTTGGCTTCCATTTCTTTCCTCTTCAGTTTTCAGTTTCCGTAATTTTCAATTTCTTTTTTTATTTCATTTATTTATAATTAAATTTTATTATTATTTTATTCATTAAAATAATAATAAAATCTTAAAAATATCTCAAAAATTTAGATTAAATTCATTTAGTCCGTAAATAAATTTATCAGTCCGATTTTACCTTTTCGGTATATTTTTGATTATTTTCGAGATTATTTTTCGATGTGAAAATTTCGGTTTATTCCAATAAATTCATATCATGATCAATTTAACCCAAAATTTAATTATTTCTTCATTATTGATCAAGATTTCTCAGTCCCAAATTTTTAATTAAATTTTCTTGTCACGATAAATATCGAATTTTGATCTTTTGACTGTTTTACCCTTGCATGTGTTCGGGAATACCATTTAAATCCTTCATTTGATTTTTTTTATCATTTCGTGTTTTAAATAAAATCGGGTCTTACAATCTCCCCCGCTTAAGAAATTTGGTCCTCCAAATTAGAACCATGTCAAATGGGTCCATAAACAACTTCGGGTACATCTATCGTATCATACTATTTAATTCTCATGTAACTTTTTTAGGAGTGTAATACTACCAACGGACTTGACTAGGGAGATCATCTTAAACCTCAACACTTTCTCCTTTCGTCTAAGACCCGAATCAATTTTTCCAATCATACGTTATACTTTCATTGAGCTAAGCTGTTGGAGCTCATATCCAATTACATATGCTGGGTCCGGATAGTATTTCCGAAGTATCAACAGATGGGACACATTATGGATGCCTGCTAATTCAGGTGGTAACGCCAACCTCTAGGCCTTATCTCCCACTTGTTTGTCACGCCCCGAAAACGTAGAAAATCGAGCAAATTTAAAACTTTTTACTCAACAATTCACAATTAAGAGTGCATTCCTGTGCAGTGTCATACATCATCACACTTATCATAGCTCAGGCTCTCGTCATTAAATAGTATATATTATATCATATACATTACTCGATCTCAAGTTAATTAATCCTAATACATCCTTACAATGTTATATATCAAGTGTCTATAATTACAATAATTGTCTGGGTACATGAAAAGATAAATGATACCTCAAAACATAATATATGGCCTAGAGCTTAAGTCCTCCACTAGCCACTATTCCGTACGTCGCAGGGAAACCCTTTTTCACTTGAAGAAATCTAGGGGGAAGGGAAACAGGGTGAGCTTCTAAATGGCTCAGTAAGGGGGTAAGGGACTCGTTATATAAACCATAATGCACATCATAAAATATTTATTTGCACGTGAAACTCAGTATACTCATTTGAAAACCATAGCATGAAAGTTCTCAAAACAACATTCTCATATCTCAAAATCATGTGGAAACATGAAGTAAAAGGCTCAGTATAGAGCAGTAACCAAGCATGTGAAAATAATGCGATAATGGCTTTCTCAATATACGTCATAAAATCACTGTAATAATAATGCACGTGACGTAGCCACCAAAAACACGTGGCATAGCCACTGATTTAGATTCACACGTGGCACAACCACAGAATAGGGTTTCTCACGTGGCAACGGCCACAAAATATACGTGGCATAGCCACAAAATGGGGTTTCTCACGTGGTAACGGCCACCAAATATACGTGGCATAGCCACAGAATGGGGCTTCTCACGTGGCAACGGCCACCAAATATACGCGGCATAGCCACAGAATGGGGTTTCTAATGTTACTAGAACGGAGAAGAATCAGGCTTACATGCTACCAGAGCAATGCCCAGTGTGTACTCAAAATTACACACCTAAGTCTTTATCAATAGCCATTATCATATAAAACTGGTTTGCCTTCACGTAGAACTCATAGTGGTTTTCTCTCATAAAACTCATTTAAAATCGTTTTGTACTCAACACAAAACATATTTAAAAATCGAGTCCCAATCGGCAAAACACGCACACATTTATCAAATCTTAATATTGCCTTAACGTAGAGCCCAATTCATTTCTCACACAACCTCAACGGTTTATAAAGAAATTTCACAGTCAGCTTATAAACTCATAAAATAATGGGCTCCAACCGGCTATAAAAATCATGTGCATTCTCATCAAAACACAACACATCAAACATGCTTGTTTTATAAATCGCAAATCATGCTATAATAGTTCACAAATCACATACACAAATGGTTTAGTTTCCCTTACTTCTTTGCACCTCGTATAGCGCAATCGTTTCCCCCTTGTCACGGACTAGTCTCGCATTCCACTCTGGAACTCCCGAGCTGTCCAAATGATGTTAAAACATCAATACTCATTAGCGCAGTAACCTCAATTCTCAAAATCGAGCATAATTGCTCATAACACCTCAAATCTCTCAATTCCCGTAACTCTATCACAATCCACAATCTCATTCACAACATCTCAACATCCTACACTTCCCATGCCACAATATCTATGCTAAATCACCACATTGCCTAAATTTTCATTTATAACTCAAAATTCCCAAAATTACCAAAATTGCTAAATATCATCATCACCCCAACTACATTGTAATTTCATCAAACCCTAATCATTTTCCAGCTATTTCAACACAATGCCAACAACCATTATCACCAAAATCATCTCTAATATCAAGATCGAGGTTTAGAAATTACCCAAAACTTATGGAGAGCTGATCTCTTGCCTCGATTCAATCTGTCTTCCGATTTCCAAGTATGTTGTTCTCCCTTTGATGAGGAACAACTTTCCTTCTTGCCACAACCTCTGATTTGGACGAAAATGGGTGCTTTGGATGAGTGAGAAAGCTAGGGCTTCGACAGAAATGGGGTTTTGAAGAGAGAGAAAATTCCGATTTTCAAGTATGTTGTTCTCCCTTTGATGAGGAACAACTTTCCTTCTTGCCACAACCTCTGATTTGGACGAAAATGGGTGCTTTGGATGAGTGAGAAAGCTAGGGCTTCGACAGAAATGGGGTTTTGAAGAGAGAGAAAGTGAAATTACAGGAGAAAGCAGGGGTTCCTTATATAGACGGAGGGTAGGAGATCGATCTAGCTCTTGATGAGATCGATCTGCATTTGAATTTTGGGATAATTTCGGGTAATTTTATGCCTAGAAGATCGATCTGTTGAGGGGTGAGATCGATCTCTTTATGGCTTTATGAGATCGATCTGCTCCTTGAGGAGATCGATCTTCTCCCAAACAGAAACATTTAGAGATCGCTCCCTTCCTCGTGAGATCGATCTTCTCTCAAACAGAATCATAAGGAGATCGATCCTCTTCCATTGGAGATCGATCTGCTCCTTAAATTCCTCCTTCCTTGTCATTTTTAATTCACCAGATCGATCTCTCCTTCTCCAAGATCGATCTGACCTCTTAGTTTCACACTTATGTTAAACACGTACACATAAATCTCCAAATATAATTTCCACAATTCACTTAGCTCAATAAATTACACTTCAAGTTCTCAGTACATCATTAAAATATATCTAAAATTCTCAGATCTCACATCCTCCCCACATTAAAAGAATTTGGTCCTCCAAATTCAACTCAACTAGTCAAATAGATGGGAGTATTTCTCCTTCATGAGATTCTCTAGTTCCCACGTTGCATCTTCCATTGAGTGATGTTTCCACAGAACTTTCACTAATGGGATACTCTTGGTTCTCAGTACCTTCTCCTTTCTATTAAGAATCCGGACAGGTTCCTCAATATAGCTTATATCCTTTTGTATGTCCATCTCGTCATACTCTAAGACATGAGATGGGTCCGGGTGGTACTTCCTCAACATAGACACATGATAAACATTGTGTATTCCGGACATCCATGGGGGTAATGCCAATCTGTAGGCTACCTCTCCCACTCTCTCAAGAATCTCAAATGGTCCTACATATCGAGGACTCAATTTTCCTTTCTTTCTGAATCGCATGATACCCTTACTCGGTGATATTTTCAGAAATACTGCATCACCAACATCAAACTCAAGTGGCCGTCTACGCACATCCGCATAGCTTTTCTGTCTACTCTGTGCAGCCCGTAACCTCTCACAAATGAGTTTCACACTCTGTACAGCTTGCTCAACAAGCTCGGGAGCATTTATTTTTCTGTCACCGACTTCTTCCCAAGCTACAGGGGATCTACACCTCCTACCATATAGAGCCTCAAAAGGTGCCATTCCAATACTCGCATGATAGCTATTATTGTAAGCAAACTCTGCTGGGGGCAGGTGATCATCCCATGATCCCTTAAAATCCATCGTACACGCCCTCAACATATCCTCTAGGGTCTGAATAGTCCTCTCTGATTGACCATCTATCTGAGGATGATGGGCGGTACTGAAACTCAATCGAGATCCCATGGACTCTTGAAATTGGGTCCAAAATCTGGAAGTAAATCGGGAATCTCTATCAGAAGTAATACTCACTGGAGCCCCATGTAATCTAGCTATCTCGCTGACATACAGCTCGGCTAAGGCATCCACAGTATCTGTGCTCTTGATGGCAAGGAAGTGGGCACTCTTGGTCAATCTATCCACTATAACCCATATAGCGTCACGACCTCTTTGGGTCCTCGGTAAACCCATAATGAAGTCCATAGTGATATGCTCCCATTTCCATATAGGTACAGGTAAAGGTTATAGTAGTCATCCAGGCTTCTGATGCTCAGCTTTCACTTGCTGGCATATTAAACATCTGGCCACATACTCAGCCACGTCTCGCTTCATACCACTCCACCAGTACACCTTTCTCAAATCTTGGTACATCTTAGTACTCCTTGGGTGCATGGTGTATCGCGAGCAGTGAGATTCTCTCAGTATCTGTCTCTTCAGGGTATCATCGTCTGATACACAAATCTGTCCTCTGAATCTCAACAATCCATCCTCACTGACTGTGAGATCCGACTGCAAACTCTGTTCAGCTTGGCTAATCATATCTATCAACCTCTGATCATTATACTGCCCAGTTCTAATTTGATCCATGGTCCTGGGCTCTATCCGCAAGCTCGCCAAAAATCTAGTCTCTACCTCTTTAACTCTGATCTGGAGTTCGGCGAACTGCTCCAGTAAATCCCATTCCCTGATCATCATCGTAGATATCATACTCTTCTTGCTCAGGGTATCATCAACTACGTTCACCTTACCCGGATGATATAGAATCTCGCAGTCATAATCCTTAAGGAGTTCCATCCATCTCCTCTGTCTCATGTTTAACTCTTTCTGATCAAAGAGATATCTCAAACTCTTGTGATCAGTGAAAATCTGGAATCTTTCCCCATATAAGTAGTGTCACCAGATCTTCAAGGCAAATACCACAGCGGCTAACTCCAAATCATGCATGGGGTAATTTCGCTAATGGTCTTTCAACTGTCGCGATCCATATGCGACCACTCTTCCATGCTGCATAAGCACACACCCCAATCCTTGATGAGATGCATCAATATACACCAAAAATCCTCCTGATCCCTCAGGAATAGTTAACACAGGTGCCGCTGTCAACCTCCTCTTTAATTCCTGAAAACTGAGCTCACATTGATCAGTCCATATAAATGGAGTCTCTTTGCGCGTGAGCTTAGTCAAAGGGGCGGCAATCCTGGAAAACCCTTCCACAAACCTTCTGTAATATCCTACCAAACCAAGGAAGCTTCGTACCTCCGTAACTGTCCTCGGTCTTTCCCAGTTAAGCACAGCCTCCACTTTACTTGGATCCACCGATACTCCTTCCTTTGAGACTATATGACCAAGGAAAGCTATCTGATCTAGCCAAAACTCACACTTACTAAGCTTTCCATATAATTGCTTATCTCAGAGTATCTGAAGTACTAACCACAAATGTTTTGCATGCTCCTCATACGACTGAGAGTATACTAGGATATCATCAATAAAGACTATCACAAACTTATCTAGATAGTCTCTGAACACCTCGTTCATTAATCTCATAAATGCTGCAGGGGCGTTCGTCAATCCAAAGGACATCACCAGAAATTCATAATGGCCATACCTCGTCCTGAAGGCCGTCTTTGGAATATCTTTTTCCTTGATCCTCAATTGGTGATAGCCCGATCTCAAATCAATCTTAGAAAAGACTGATGCCCCTCTCAGCTGATCAAGTAGATCATTAATCCTGGGCAATGGATATTTATTCTTCACCGTGGCTTTATTCAACAACCGGTAGTCTACGCATAATCTGAGACTACCATCCTTCTTCTTAACAAATAATACTGGTGCTCCTCACGACGAAACACTGGGTCTAATAAACCCTTGATCCAATAACTCCTGTAGTTGTTTCTTCAATTCCTCAAGTTCCACTAATGCAATCCTGTAGGGAGGTTTAGAGATCGGCTGAGTATCTAGTACCAAATTAATGGTAAACTCCAGCTCTCTCTGGTGGTAAACCTGGTAACTCATATGGGAAAACATCCAAAAATTCACAAACCACAGGTATATCCTCAATCCTCGAATGTTCCCGATCATTATCTGAGATGAGTGTTTCATAACCTTCACATGGACAATCATATTTAATATTCTGTAAAATAATATTAAAATTCTCAAATTGTTTACAAAATTTTATACGTCTATTTCCTTAATATTTCAAACGTACACTGTAAGGTTCAAGTAAGGAGAAAGTTACAATCTTAGTGTAGCAGTCTAAATTCGCTCGATTGGTTGCCAACCAATCCATCCCCAGAATTACATCAAACCCATGCACATTTAACATGATTAGATCTACTAACATCACTCTATCTCCCACCTTTATTCCACATCCTCTACAGATTAACTCAGTTCTCTGGGATTCACACATAGGGGTATTTACATGTAGTATATACTTTAGAGGTTCAAACTTCAAGTTTAATCTATATGCAAAATGCTCAGAAATGAACGAATGCGTGGATCCTGGATCTATCAACACATGAGCCTTATAATCACAGACAGAAAGTGTACCTCTTATGGTTTCTGTAGAAGTGTCTGCGGTCTCTTTATCCAGGGTAAACACACGTCCGTGTGTAACAGGTCTCTTTCCTTTCTCTACAGCAGTGGCCCGTCTCTAGGGGTTCACTCTTTGAGGCTGTTGTCTAGTGGGCTCCGGAACAAGTGGTTTCAGAGGTTGAGGGCAATCCTTCACCATGTGACCCATGTCTCCACATCTAAAACATCCATGGATCGACCCAGTACAACTTCTGTCATGCATTCGGCCACAATTTTTGCAAAACCTTAGCTTAGGCCTGACATCTCGAGGGGTCTCCCTAATGTTAGGGTAACCTCTGGGTCTCTCTAATCTACCCTTTTGCACCTCAATCCTTCCTCTTCTGAAGGAGCCTTTTCGAGCCTCTATTTGAAAAATCGCTGGCCTCTTGCCTTTATCTCTATTCATCGCTCTGAGCTCGTTCTGGGATTGTACCATCTCAATTCCTCTTTCAATCGCTTGTGCTCGTCTCAGAGCATCTCCAAACTCAGTAATACATAGCCCTATCAATCTATCTCTGATGATGGGCTGCAATCCATGCACAAACTTCTCTGTGCGGAGCTCTTTGTTCTTGAAGGTCTCTGGGTCATACCTCAATAGCGCGGTGAATTGGCTCTCATAGTCATCCACAGACATATCACCCTATACCAAACTTAAAAACTCGGCCTGTTTCTTCCTCTGGGCGGTTCTTGGTACATATTGGGTCCTAAAGGCTGTCTGAAACTCTTCCCAACCAATCACATCCTGGCGGGACATCAGAATACTCTGGGTAGTACCCCACCAATCTCGAGCTCTCCCCTTCAACATATAGATACTCATACTGACCCTCTCAGCATCGGTGCACCCCAGATAATCAAATATAATTCTCAACTCCGTCAGCCACTCCTCAACCTCTATAGGATCCTTCTTTCCCCTAAATGCGAGTGGATTCATCTTCAGAAAATCCTTCAGTCGGACCATACTTCTATCATTAGGCTGAGTGACGGGGGCACTGGGTCTATTTGTACTGGGGGTATGGGAGGTCCTTGTGGTGGTATAGGAGTAGTACCCGAGGCATTAACTCCAAAGTGTTGCGCGAATAGCGCTGCCATCTGCTCAAAACCTTACCTTACATCGGTCTCAATTCGATTAAATCGAGAGTTAGGACTCTCTGGTTGGGGGGCAGGTGGCGGAGGGGACTCTGCCTGCCTCCTCGAACGACCTCGTCGTCTACTCATTCTCTATCTCAACTCGTCTCCTGCGCGTACATATCAAAATCGATTGAAACCTCAATCCTCAAATTCAGTTCATGACCAGACTATTACAGACACTTGGGATGTGTTCTATTTCACTTAACCGACACTGACAGTACTAGACACCTTAAGCTCTGACACCAAGAAAGCTCTGTCACGCCCCGGAAACGTGAAAAATTAGGCAAATTTAAAACTTTTTACTCAACAATTCACAATTAAGAGTGCATTCCTGTGCAGTGTCATACATCATCACACTTATCATACCTTAGGATCTCGTCATTAAATAGTATATATTATATCATATACATTACTCGATCTCAAGTTCATTAATCCTAATACATCCCATACAATGTTATACATCAAGTGTCTGTAATTACAATAATTGTCTGGGTACATGAAAAGATAAATGATACCTCAAAACACAATATATGGCTTGGAGCTCAAGTCCTCAACTAGCCACTACTCCGTACGTCGCAGGGAAACCCTTTTTCACTTACAGAAATCTGGGGGGAAGGGAAACAGGGTGAGCTTCTAAATCGCTTAGTAAGGGGGTAAGGGACTCGTTATATAAACCATAATGCACATCATAAAATATTTATTTGCACGTGAAACTCAGTATACTCATTTGAAAACCATAGCATGAAAGTTCTAAAAACAACATTCTCATATCTCAAAATCATGTGGAAACATGAAGTAAAAGGCTCAGTATAGAGCAGTAACCAAGCATGTGAAAATAATGCGATAATGACTTTCTCAATATACGTGATAAAATCACTGTAATAATAATGCATGTGGCATAGCCACTGATTTAGATTCACACGTGGCACAGCCACAGAATAGGGTTTCTCACGTGGCAACGGCCACTAAATATACGTGGCATAGCCACAGAATGGGGTTTCTCATTTGGCAATGGCCACCAAATATACGTGGCATAGCCACAGAATGGGGTTTCTCACGTGGCAACGGCCACCAAATATACGTGGCATAGCCACATAATGGGGTTTCTCACGTTACTAGAACGGAGAAGAATCGGGCTTACATGCTACCAGAGCAATGCCCGGTGTGTACTCAAAATTACACACCTAAGTCTTTATCAATAGCCATTATCATATAAAACTGGTTTGCCTTCACATAGAACTCATAGTGGTTTTCTCTCATAAAACTCATTTAAAACCGTTTTGTACTCAACACAAAACATATTTAAAAATCGAGTCCCAACCGGCAAAACACGCACACATTTCTCAAATATCAATATTGCCTTAACGTAGAGCCCAATTCATTTCTCACACAACCTCAACGGTTTATAAAGAAATTTTACAGTCAGCTTATAAACTCATAAAATAATGGGCTCCAACCGGCTATAAAAACCGTGTGCATTCTCATCAAAACACAACACATCAAACATGCTTGTTTTATAAATCGCAAATCATGCTATAATAGTTCACAAATCACATACACAAATGGTTTAGTTTCCCTTACCTCTTTGCACCTCGTATAGCACAATCGTTTCCCCCTTGTCACGGACTAGTTTCGCATTCCACTCTGAAACTCCCGAGCTGTCCAAACGATGTTAAAACATCAATACTCATTATCGCAGTAACCTCAATTCTCAAAATCGAGCATAATTGCTCATAACACCTCAAATCTCTCAATTCCCGTAACTCTATCACAATCCACAATCTCATTCACAACATCTCAACATCCTACACTTCCCATGCCACAATATCTATGCTAAATCACCACATTGTCCAAATTTTCATTTATAACTCAAAATTCCCAAAATTACTGAAATTGCTAAATATCATCATCACCCCAACTACATTGTAATTTCATCAATCCCAAATCATTTTCCAGCTATTTCAACACAATGCCAACAACCATTATCACCAAAATCATCTCTAATATCAAGATCGAGGTTTAGAAATTACCCAAAACTTATGGAGAGCTTATCTCTTGCCTCGATTCAATCCGTTTTCCGATTTCCAAGTATGTTGTTCTCCCTTTGATGAGGAACAACTTTTCTTCTTGCCACAACCTCTGATTTGGACAAAAATGGGTGCTTTGGATGAGTGAGAAAGCTAGGGCTTCGACAGAAATGGGGTTTTAAAGAGAGAGAAAGTGAAATTACAGGAGAAAGCAGGGGTTCCTTATATAGACAGAGGGTAGGAGATCGATCTGGCTCTTGATGAGATCGATCTGCATTTGAATTTGGGGACGATTTGGGGCAATTTTATGCCTAGGAGATCGATCTGTCGAGGGGTGAGATCGATCTCTTTATGGCTTTATGAGATCGATCTGCTCCTTGAGGAGATCGATTTTCTCCCAAACAGAAACATTTAGAGATCGATCCTTCCTCATGAGGAGATCGATCTTCTGTCAAACAGAATCATAAGGAGATCGATCCTCTTCCATTGGAGATCGATCTGCTCCTTAAATTCCTCCTTCCTTGTCATTTTTAATTTACTAGATCGATCTCTCCTTCTCCAAGATTGATCTGACCTCTTAGTTTCACACTTATGTTAAACACTTACACATAAATCTCCAAATATAATTTCCACAATTCACTTAGCTCAATAAATTACACTTCAAGTTCTTAGTACATCATTAAAATATATCTAAAATTCTCAGATCTCACATTGTCTAATTTCTCAAAGGATTCCATCTAACGAAACTTAATATTGATTCACCCTCGGTGAATTCTAATGGTTTCTGTCTCTTGTCAGCATAGTCATTCTGTCTGCTCTCAGGTGTTCTTAATCTCTCACAAATCAAATGAACATCCTCAGAGGTTTATCTTACTAATTCGGGAACAATTCTCTATCTGTCACCCACTCCTTCTTATCCAAATCGGGGAACAACTCCCTACGGCCATAACATACCTCATATAATGTCATCCCGATACTCAAGTGACAACTATCATTATTGACGAATTTGATTAATAACAACTGATCATCCCAGGAGCTTATAAATTCAATGACACACGCTCTCATCATATCCTCCAGAACCTGTACAGTCCTCTCTGACTGACAATCTGTCTGAGGATGGAAAGCTGTGCTAACACTCAATCAGGTTCCCATAGCTTCCAAAAATAACATTCCAAGAAGTGGGAAGTGAAGCGAGAATCCCTATCTGATACCATGCTCACTGGAATGCTACATAATGTTCTACAATTTTCCATACATATAAATCTGCCTACGCACTCAGAGTATCTAGGGATTCCCTTAGCCAGACGGTGGGTAGACTTAGTCAATCTATCGACTATCACTCAAATAGTCTCGTGATTCCTCTGGGTCCTCTGTAACCCATCACGAAATTCATGGTAACTTATTCCCATTTTCGTTTCAATATGGGCAGAGGCTGCAATAACCCTGCAAACGTTTAGTACTCTACCATACTCTACTGACATACGAGACACTTTTCCACAATCTCTACAATGTCTTTTTTTTCTCATATCTGACCACTAATACCCTTTTCAGAGATTTTGATATATTTATTACTTCACGGATGCACTGTATATCCGAAGAGTGAGCTTCTGTCAATAGCACTATTTCAGCAACTATGATCCTGGGAGCACTTATACTGTTTCTAAACCTCTGTAAGTCATCATCACTCACTGTGAACTTTGTCACTATACCCTTCTGAATCTGACCCACACTATCGACACCATACCGATAATCACGCTAAGCCTGACAAATCCGGTCACTCAAATCTGATTCTAACATCGGGCTAGCTATCACAAAATCACCATCATCATCAGAAGGGATCACATCACTACTGAGGCTCATAAATGCTTTAGTAGCTCACGCTCCTTGACCATCATATGTCATACCATCCTGAGGCTCTTTCGATTCAAGGCATCAGCCATTACATTAGCCTTTCCTGGGTGGTACAATGTTCACAATCATAATCCTTAGAAGTTCTAACCCTCTTGGTTATCTTATATTCTACTCTTTCTGTGAAAACAGATACTCGGGGCTTTTACGATCAGTGCATACCCGAAATTTCTTACCATTTAAGTGGTGGTGCCATACTTTAAGTGTAAACGCTACAGCTGCCAACTCTAAATCATGGGTCGGATAGTTTCTCTCATGATCTTTGAACTATCTGGATCCATAAACGACTATCTTCCCATTTTACATCAATACACAGCCCAATCCTTATTTTGAGGTATCCATATACATTGAAATACCTCTTGAGCTGTTGGTTATGGTGAGAATAATTACGGTGGTCAGTTTCTTACTTCCATATACCAAAACTCACCGAAGCTACTTTCATATTTATCATCACACTGACATGTAATCTTTTTTCGAATGAGATGTGTCAACTAAGAAGCCTATTTCAAGAAACTCACAACAACTTGTCTATAAGACAGTTTCTTGTTGCTACTCATGCTCTTCCCTGGACTTCGAATACATCAAAATATCATCGCTCAAGATGACAACCACTCGGTCCAGGTAAGGTTTAAATACCTCATCGTAGTTGAGTTCCACTAAATATTTCAATCTCCCATATCCTTGATATATGTACTCATAAACATATAATGTCATTTTGAAATCGCTTCCGTTCAAGATACTAACCCATGTCATTTCCTTTTTCTTATATTAACGGCTTTTATAAAATTTTAATTTTTAAACCTTCATGATTAATCGAATTCTATATTTATTTATTGTACCAGTAACGGTACCCAAATTTTAAATGTATATATATTACGACTGTCGATTTCGATTGATAGGTTATGTGTGTGTCACGACCCGAATTACCTAAAAATCAGAGTAAATTTTTCTTTTCTTTTTTTTTATTTATTATTTAATTCTTACCTTTCTCTCGTCGTGACCATCCTACAACACAGTTGGGCTATGATTCGGTATTAGTCACCTCACACTATTTAACATTTCATTCCCATAATCATATATCAGAGTCTACTATCCTTTTGACTTTAAATAAACACATACCCAATGGTATTTACATGACTCTACATCCCCGACATCATATCCATTTATAGTACTGTGCATTACATATTTAGATACAAAACCATATAAATGTGTATACCTGTCTCTCGATGGGAAGCAGCAAGCAGCGGATATTAAGCATGCAAGTCCTCAGCCACTCAATAATTATTACAAGTGCTCTGAAAAGATGGGAAAATAAGGGGGTGAGCAAACCACACGCTCAGTAAGGCAATTATGCAAGTAAGTAGATAGCTCCACTATCTACATGCTCATAATGCCATGCCCTTAAATCCATTTCTTTTCATTAAAATTATCAAGCACAAAGTCATGCAAACATCAATGACTTAGTTTATCCAAAACTATTTGTGCTTATACAAATCATGTAATTCATGCATTCAAAGCATTTCATGTGACATCATTAAATCATATTAAG
This sequence comes from Firmiana major, assembly GCA_033439115.1. Taxonomy (NCBI): domain Eukaryota; kingdom Viridiplantae; phylum Streptophyta; class Magnoliopsida; order Malvales; family Malvaceae; genus Firmiana; species Firmiana major. The sequence continues at coordinate 58,130,860 of CM065896.1, read as the reverse complement.
CATGAATTTAATCAAGATCATGCAGTCTTTCATGTCATGTAAGACAATTCAAGGTTTTCAAATGAAAGCATGGAAAACACATCATGCCACTGCATTTAAATCAATTCATTTAAAACGCAGTATAAAATAACCCCTCTGGGTCAATCATCTCAAAACTCATAAAACAAATTGTTATATTTCATTATAAAACTTGAGTTATAAAACCACCCTTCTTTCAGGGTCACATATCATAAAATCATCTGAAATCATCAAATCATCAAATCGGGGGCCTGACCCCTCCTTCGGGTCTACCCTGGTCTAACAGACCACAAGTTATATCATGTGAGACAATCAGGTAATTAACAGTAACATCGAGGACTATGGCCATATCCTAGTGATCCCTGGCAACACGGTACCTAGTGTGCGGGGTATCACACCTGAAACGGGAGGTGGGTCGTCCTACCCGCCAGAACAGCATAACACCAGGATTGCGAGGGCAAGGCTTGCTGCCTCGTGGCTAATGCCACTCCACTCCAACAATCCCCACGGTACAGCGTACTCCGCGTGACATACACGGTACAAAGTACTCCGTGAACCCAAGCTCAGTCAGGGGTGCCTGTAATAGGTCTTATCCACCCATATCATCTCTGTCTCAGAATGCACGTGTGAGCATATCATCTCACTGTGACACACAGTCTACAGGAGGCTCCAACACGGCTATATGCATGTAATATAAATCCCTGTGCGAGCGAAGCTCAAGCACGGCTCCATGCATATTCATGATATCTGAAAACCTCGTACGAGCGAAGCTCTAGCACGGTTTCATAGAAATCAGTAAAATCTACGTACGAGCAGCGCTCCAGTACGACTTAAACTGATTATAATTTCATGTAAATTCCACGTACGAGCAATGCTCTAGTACGGATATGTATATAAATTCAGTGAAAACCTCGTACGAGAAAAACTCCAGTACGGCATTCAAATGAATTATGAAAACCATATAAAACTTTGTGCGAGCAACGCTCCAGCACAAATGAATGCTCAAGTAAATCAAATCTCGTGCGAGTTATACTCCAGCACGGCTTTATGCATAACTAAATCAAATCTCGTGCGAGTTACACTCCAGCACGGCTTTATGCATAATTAAATCAAATCTCGTGCAAGATTCACTCCAGCACGGCTTTATGTAATATTAAATCAAAACAGGATGCGAGCTAAGCTCTAGCATCTCTCATGCATGTCAAATCATTAAAACTAGTGCGAGCAATCGCTCCAGCACCATATTATGCATATCACATCAAAACACATCAAAACATGTCAAAACATGTCAAAACAGAGTGCGAGATAGGCTCCATCAGCTCTCATTTCACAATAATAAAAATCAGTGCGAGCACCATGCTCTAGCACATTTCATGCATATGATGTCACATAAGTCGGTGCGAGCAAGCGCTCAAGCACATTTATGCACATTCACAAACGCAGATATAGTGCGAACTACATGTCGGCACTATCTGTTTTCATATAAACTTGATAGTTGGCCGTTTTCCAAAGAAATTTCCATTAAATATTAATAACACCTACGTAGTGTTATTTTGGAAAACTTATGCAATTATTGGCCAATCTATCGATTTACTTTGATTAAAACCAAGAAAATTCCTTAATCATATAAATCCTTAAATCATGCATTTCATGCATGTCATGCTTTCACCATCCTTAGGTGAACTTCCCTCAATAGGGGTAAAATAGACATTTCACTTATTTCGATCCTTAAAATTATTTAAACCACTTTTAGGATCTTTATACATCATCAAGGCATACATACATATTCAGTGTACAGAACACTATTAAAATACGCGTAGCTATCTCTAGCTACTCACACAATTCCCTTACCTCATTTTTCTGTACAGTCTGACCTTTACACCGATGTCTCGTCACGCAGTCCGATTTACTTCCGAATCCAAATCAAATCTCCGGCACTGCGGATACACATTCATCAGGTCAAATACAATACAATTTAATGTATTTCATAATTTTCTGGGCTTAATTTAAATCATTGGGCCCGTTTACCCATATTGGGCCCGATTGCACCATAATGGGCCTTAATCGGCCTTAAGCCCGTTTACCACACTTTATCGAGGCCTATGGGGCTCATTGGGCCCATCAGTAATTTATTTAGCCTCGTTCTAAATTTTCGGATATCTCAATTTAATATTTACGACAATTTATCCAATTTTTCAGAATTTAATTCATTTATGCGGAAATTAAATCCGTAATTCATGCGTTAAATATTAATCACGCATAACGATATAAAATTGTCGTAAATAAGGGTCACATACCCGTTATTCCATGATCGTACACAAATCGAGGCTGTCTCGAGCTCTCAGTGGATGCCAATTGTCGAGCTACACAATTAAATATATTTTCGGGTAAACTTTCAGTCGATTATTTATCAAATTAAATATTCTAAAAATTAAATCGATCAATTTGACCGCTTACCGACTTACCCGAAGCTCGATTGCATCACAGGAATTTTCCCCAATTTTTTCTCTTTTTCTTTTTCCCTTTTTCTTCCTTTTTTCCCTCTCTTTTTGGCTGAACCGGTCCGGTCCGGTTCAACCTGGTTCGGACCGCCGGTTCAGTCTGGTCCGGTTCGACCGGTTCAGTCCGGTTCGGCCGGTCCAGGCAACATTTGGTCGTGTCGGCGCCGTCCGGCCGGTTCCCGACGTAATTCCGGTGCCGTTCGGCGCGCCATGGCATGGGCTCCCTAAATCGGGCCTCGGCTGGGGTCGAATCGCAGCCATCGCCGGCGAATCGACGTTTCTTCCCCGCGGCATCTCCTTCGTTTTTCGGCGTTTTTCACCGTTCTCGGCGATCGTCTGGGCTGCTGGAGGTTCGCCCGAGGTCGGTCGACCTTCGCCGACCCTCACCGGCCCCTCAGCCTCGCCGGTGGTGGCTCGTCCGGCGTCTCTTCCTCGGTTTCGCCTTTCGCGTTTCTTCTTCTCTGTTTCTGTTTCTCGCGATTCCAATTCGCGTTTTTTCTTTTTTTAATTATTATTTATTTATTTATAATTAACTTTTAATATTATTTTATTCAATAAAATAATATTAAAATGCATAAATATCCTTAAAAAAAATTATATTTAATTCATTTAATCTGTAAATAATTTTCTCAGTCCGATTTTACCTTTTCGGTATATTTTTCGATTATTTTCGAGATTATTTTTCGATACGAAAATCTCAATTTATTTCAATAAATTCATATCTTGATCAATTTAACCCGGAATTTAATTATTTCTTCGTCATTGATCAAGATTTCTCATTCTCATATTTTTAATTAAATTTTCTTGTCCCGATTAATATCGAATTTTGGTCTTTTGACCATTTTGCCCTTGCACGTATTCGGGAATACCATTTTAGTCCTTTTGCATTTTTAAATGCACTCAAAAATATCGGGTCTTACAGTGTGCGCTTCTAAACGCTGTCAAATCTTCAGGCGGGGAAGTATTTTGAAATACCTTTATTAACCCTCAGACTTGACCACATGTACTGGGTATGGATATATCCACCCCTTATCTTTGGTCACAATTCCTATTCACTATATATCGCTTAATCCAAATTACTTTACATATCAAAGATATTCTTACCTTGCATATGCCTTTTATTCCAATATATCTCGTATTCAGGATCTATTACTTCTCGAAGCTTATCTCTTTTCATTCATCACTTATAACAAACTCTTTCATTACATGTCAAACTTACAGTACACATTTTTAGGGGTGAAAACATCACTATTTGAGGATAGTAATCTAAACATCATAGTTTGCAGCCGAATCAATCTATACTCAAATATTACTTCTAAATTATTCATATTCCATTGAATAAAATCGACTGACATATCATTTTTCCCCCGTTTTTCAGTTTACAATCCCTATACCCATATTCAGTTAGTGAAAATCAGCTAACTATCATCATCTTGCCTAAGGGTACAGGCTTCACATCTTTCACTAGCTTATAACCAACTGAAGGTGGTATGAATAAATGCGTGGCACTAGGATCAAATAAAACAATTACTTCATTATTCATAACGAGTGTGGTATCTTCCACCACATCTGATGAAACATCAATAGTGTCCTGGTCTAAGGCATACACTCGCCCTCGTCTAACATCTTATTTCCGTGGTAACTACCATACATCTTACACTGTTTACACTTGCTATACTGTTACACTGGTCACACTGCTACGGAGCAGGTTGGGGTCCTCAAATCACAATTCCCCTCAAAAGTATTGAAATTGAATACACTGGGGCTTTACTAATCATCTTACCTCATGACACAACAGCTCTAAGCTTTTACCAAACTACCTTTTTCCCATTCTGACATCTCTGTCATCCACTATTCTCTTTTGTCTCTATGTTGACCCTTACTACCTTTCCCAATCTTAAAGGCGTGTAACTCATGATCTTATTCACACAACTGCAGTCTACGCACTACCTCGGCATAGGTAGTGATATCTAACGGGTCAATCGGACTCTAATTTGACAATCTTAGCCCTTCCATGAACTTTCAGACATCCTGACTCTCACTGTTCATAGTGTCGGAGTCATATCTGGTAGGTATATAAATTGAGATTCATACTCGTTAATCAACCAGTTCCTCTGGGTCAAAGTAAAAAAATTCATCTATAATTTCCTTTAAACAGTGTCCGGGATATTCTTTCACCAGAATACATCTAGAATTATTTCTCATGTCCATTTTGGAAGTCTAACTCTTAAGATGGGTCGAGCGGATTTCCACCAATACTCTGACTCGCCCTCAAATCTCATGCATACTCTAAGTAATTAGCTCTCAAAATATTCTCCACACTCTGCTCTAACCTCGCTAAGCGTGTCTCAATACTGTTCGATCTCTCTTTCAGACTCTGTGGGGTATGCTCAACATCAGCCTCCACTTCAATCTCATCTTGAGTCTCATGTAGAGACTTAGTATGACTCTCGGGCCTATCTCTACGGCCTCGAGCTCGTGTACTCGCCCTTCTACCATAGCGGCTATCAGTTAATGAGTCTATTCTTGCATTCAAAACCAAATTCTTAGCTGCACTTCCATCTCGATATACACAATTGTATCTAAACAATACATAATACATGGGGATGTAAACTTCTTTAACCACTAACACCGACTCATATCAGGCCAACTCAAGCTCTGATACTAAAAACTATCACGACCCAAATTACCTAAAATCACTACAAATTTTTTATTTTTTCATTTATTATTTAATTCTTACCTTTCTCTCATCGTGACCATCTTACCAAACAGTTGGGCTATGATTCGGTGTTAGTCACCTCTCACCTATTTACCATTCTATTTCCATAAATCACATTCATATATCAGAGTTTAATATCTTTTGACTTTAACTAAATACATACACAATGGTATTTACATAACCTTACATCCCCGACATCATATCCATTTACAGTACTGTGCAGTGTGCATTACATATTTAGATACAAAACTATACAAATGTGTATACCTGTCTCTCGATGGGAAGCAACGGATACCAAGAATGCAAGTCATCAGCTGCTCATTAACTATTGTGAGTGCTCTGAAAAGATGAGAAAATAAGGGGGGGTGAGCAAACCACACGCTCAGTAAGGCAATTATGCAAGCAAGTAGATAGCTCCACTATCTACATGCTCATAATGTCATGCCCTTAAAATCATTTCTTTTCATTAAAATCTCAAGCACAAAACCATGCATATATTAATGACATAGTTTATCAAAACTATTTGTGCATATAAAAATCATGTAATTCATGCATCAAATGCATTTTATGTGACATCATTAAATCATACTTAGCATAAGGTAAATCAAGATCATGCCATGTAAAACAAATCATGAGAAACAATTCTTTTCATGAATTTATGATTAAAGCATGATAAACTCATCATGCTACTGCATTTAAATCATTTCATTTAAAGCGCAGTATAAAATAACCCAAAGGGGTTAAGCATCTCATAATTCAATTTCAAATTCATAAAACAATTCATTAAAATTCATTATAAAACTTCGGTTATAAAACCACCATTCTTTCATGGTCACATATCATAAAATCATAAAATCGGGGGCCTGATCCCTCCCTCGGGTCTACCCTGGTCTATCGACCACAACTTATATCATGTGAGACAAGTAGGTGACTATATCAGTAACAACGAGGACTATGGCCATAACCTAGTGATCCCTAGCAACACGGTACCTAGTGTACGGGGTATCACACCTGAAATAGGAGGTGGGTCGGTCCTACCTGCGAGAACAGCATAACATCAGGATTGCGAGGGCAAGGCTTGCTGCCTCATGGCTAATGCCACTCCACTCCAACAATCCCTACACTACAGTGTACTCCGTGTGACATACACGGTACAACGTACTTCGTGAACCCAAGCTCAGTCAGGGGTGCCTGCAATAGGTCTTATCCACCCATACCATGTCTGTCTCAGTATGCACGTGTAAGCATATCATCTCACTGTGACATACAGTCTACAGGAGGTTCCAACACGGCTATATGCATGTCATATAATTCCCTGTGCGATCGAAGCTCTAGCACGGCTCCGTACATATTCATGATATCTAAAAATCTCATGCGAGCGAAGCTCTAGCACGGTTTCATAAAAATCAGTAAAATCTGCGTACGAGTAGCACTCCAGTACGACTTTAATATAAGTTATAAATTCATATAAAACTTCGTACGAGCAAGCTCCAGCACGGTGTTATGCATCAATAAATCAAATCTCATACGAGTTACACTCCAGCACGACTTTATGCATAAATAAATCAAATCTCGTGCGAGTTACACTCCAGCACGGCTTTTATGCAATTATCATATCAAAACAGGATGCGAGCTAAGCTCCAGTACCTCTCATACATGTCAAATCATTAAAACTAGTGCGAGCAATCATTCCAGCACCTTTTTATACATTTCAGTCCAAACAGTCAAAATCGTCAAAACTGTTAAAATAGTCAAAACAGGGTGCGAGTTAGGCTCCAACACCTCTCATGCATTTCTCAATATAAAAAATCAGTGCGAGCAACCGCTCTAGCACATTTCATGCATATGATGTCACACAAGTCGGTGCGAGCAACTGCTCAAGCACATTTTATGCACACTCACAAACTCAGATGTAGTGCGAGCTATGCGCCAGCACTATTTGTTTCCATATAAACTTGATAGTTGGCCCATTTTCCAAAGAAATTTCATTTGAATCTAAATAATAGTTATGTAGTGTTATCTTGTGAAATTTATACAATTACTGGCCAATCTATCGATTTGCTTTGCTTAAAAACCAGGAAAATTCCTTAAATCATGAATTACTTAAATCATGCATTTCATGTATGTCATGCTTTCACCATCCTTAGGTGAACTTCCCTCAATAGGGGTAAAATAGTCTTTACCTATTTCGAGTCCTTAAAATCTTTAAACCATTTTTAGGACCTTTGAACAATATCAATGTATACATATATATTCAGTGTATACAAAAGCTATTTAAAGTACGTGTAGCTACCTCTAGCTATTCACACAATTTCCTTACCTCATTTTCTGTATAGTTTGACCTTTCCACTGATGACTCGTCACGCAGTCCAATTTGCTCCCAATCCAATCTCTGAATTTACGGATAAATATTCATCAAGTAAAAGATAATATATTTAATTGTATTTCATATTTTATGGGCTTAATTTAAATCATTGGGCCCGATTGCACCATAATGGGCCTTAATCGGCCTTAATCCCGTTTTCCACTTACTATTTACATTATCGAGGCTTATTGGGCTCATTGGGCCCATCAGTATTTATTGGACCTCGTTCTAAATTCTCGAATAGCTTATGAAGTATTTACGACAATTTATCCCAATTTCTAGAATATAATTAATTTAATGCGAAATTTAAATCTGTAATTTATACGGTAAATTCTAACACGCATAACGATGTAAAATTGTCGTAAATAAGGGTTACTTACCCGTGATTCCATGATAGTACGCAAATCGAGGCTATCTTGAGCTCTCGATTGATGCCAATTATCGAGCTACACAATTTAATATTTTTTCGGGTAAATTTTCAGTCGGATATTAATCAAAGTAAATATTCTAAAATTTAAATCGGTCAATTTCAACCGCTTACCGACTTACCTATAGCTTGATTGCATCACTGAGATTTTTTCCAATTTTTTTGCTTTTTCTTTTTTCCTTTTTCTCTTTTTTGGCTTTTTTTTAATTTATTTCATTTATTTATAATTAAATTTTAAACCGATTCAGGCATCATTTCGCCATTCCGACGTCGTCCGGCCGGTTCTTGTTGTGCCGTTGCCGCTGTTCGGCGCGCTTTTCTAAGACCCGAAAAATTAATCGTAAATTTTTATGAGGGATGAAAATGGTCATAAATTTAAATGACTGGGATTTGGACTGAAAATAAGGATTTAAAATACGAAATGAATAAGTATTCGTGCAGGGAAGTCGGGTTAAATTAATCCCGAACACGTACAAGGGAAAAACGGTCAAAAGATCGAAAGCCGGTATAATTCGACAGGAAAAATTTAATTAAAAATAATGCATTTGAGAATCTTGATCAATAACGAAGAAATAATTAAATTTCGAGTCCAATTGATCAAGAATCCAAAAATTTTAGAAATACCGAAAAGTCACTTGGGACAATATCCCGAAAATACAAAGAATTATACCCGAAAAAAGGTTAAAAATATAATAAATAAATTAAATAAAATTATTTGGAATAAAAAATTAATTTTTTAGATATTTTTGAATATTTTTGACTATTTTAATGAATAAAATAATAATAAACTAATTTATAAATAACAATAAATAAAAATTAAATATAATTTAAATATATTTCTCGAAAATCAAATCGGTTACTTTTGACCTCGTATCGACTTACCCGAAGTCCGGTGTATCCCCAAAATTTCTTCCCCTTTTTCCTTTTCCTCTTTTTCTTCTTTTTTTCCATTCTTTCTTGACTGAACCGGATCAACCCGGTTCAGACCGGTCTGGTTCAGCCGGTTCAATCCGGTTCGATCGGTTCATCGCCTTGCAGGTCGATTCTTCGTCAGCTTCCGCCACCAGTAGCTTCGCGGGATCGTCCGCAGCTCGAATCTGCCCTCGGTTTCTTCCAAGGCCGCCGAAAAGTCACCGGTCCAGCCTGTTCTCTCCACCGTCGGTACCCATTTCCTCTTTCCACCGTTTTCGGCGTTTGTCGACAGTTTCGCAGGTCGTGGCGGCCACCAATCAGCTCGTCTGCGCCTGGGGAACGTTCAGCTGGGGGTGGGGTCGGCCAGATCGGCGCCGGTCGCCGTGAATCTCCCCTTTCCTCTCTCAGCTTCTCTCCCTCGATCCAGCTTTCTCCGGAGTCGGTGGGGCGCGTCGCCGGTACCAAGGAGGTCGCCGGCCTCTCCTCTTCCTTTTTCGGCCCTTCGCCTGGTCGTTGGTCGCCAGACGGCTCGCCGGTGGTCTCCTCGGTTTGGCTTACGTTTTTCCGTTTCTATCATCTTTCTCTCTCCTCGATTTTCAATTTCTCTCTTTTTTTTGAATTAATTAAATTTTTATTTATTATTATTTATAAATTAGTTTATTATTATTTTATTCATTAAAATAGTCAAAAATATTCAAAAATATCTAAAAAATCAATTTTTTTTCCTAATAATTTTATTTAATTTATTTATTATATTTTTAACCTTTTTTCGGGTATAATTCTCTGTATTTTCGGGATATTATCCCGAGTGACTTTTCAGTATTTCTAAAATTTATGGATTCTTAATCAATTGGACTCGAAATTTAATTATTTCTTCGTTATTGATCAAGATTCTCAAATGCATTATTTTTAATTAAATTTTTCCTATCGAATTATACCGGCTTTCGATCTTTTGACCGTTTTACCCTTGTACGTGTTCGGGATTAATTTAACCCGACTTCCCTTCACGAATACTCATTAATTTCGTACTTTAAATCCTTATTTCCAGTCCAAATCCCAGTCGTTTAAATTTGTGACCATTTTCATCCCTCATAAAAATTTACGATTAATTTTTTGGGTCTTACATAATCTCCCCCACTTAAGAAATTTGGTCCTCCAAATTAGAACCAAGTTAGTTGGATCCATAAACAACTTCAAGTACGTTTATTGTATCATATCCTTTAATTCCCATGTGACTTTTTTCGGAGTGTAATACTACCAACGTACTTTAATTAGGGAGATCATCTTAAACCTCAACACTTTCTACTTCCCGTTTTAATACCCAAATCAAGTTTTCCAATCATACGTTATACTTTCATTGAGCTAAACTGTTGAAGCTCGTACCTGATCACATACGTTGGATCCGGACAGTATTTTCGAAGCATCATAAGATAGGACACATTGTGGATGCCTGTTTATTTAGGTACTAATGCCAACCTACAGGTCTTATCTCCCACTTTGTCCAATCTCTCTCCGGATCTCGTTACGTCCTTATGCTATGTCCTAAGGGCATGTAACTTCCAATAATACTAATTCACCCTCGGTGAATTTCAATGGTTTTTGTCTCTTGTCAGCATAGCTTTTCTATCTACTCTGAGGTGTTCTTAATCCTTCACAATTAACTGAACATCATCAGAGATTTGTCTTATCAATTCTGGAACAACTCTATATCTGTTACCCACCTCTTCTTATCCAAATCGGGGAAACAACCCTTACGACCATACAATGCCTCATCTGAAGTCATCCCGATACTCAAGTGACAATTGTCATTATTGACGAATTCAGTTAGTAACAATTGATAATCCCAGGAGCTTATCAAATCAATGACACACGCTCCCATCATATCCTCCAGAACCTGTACAGTCCTCTCTGACTGACCATCTGTTTGAGGATGAAAAACTGTGCTAACACTCAATCGGGCTCCCATAGCTTCCTGAAAACGTTCCCAAAAGTGAGAAGTGAAGCGGGAATCCCTATCTAATACCATGCTCACTGGAAAAAATCTTGGTGTTCCACAATCTTCCTTACACATAAATCCGCCTTCACACTCAGAGTATCTAGGGATTTCCTAACCAGAAAGTGGGTAGATTTAGTCAATCTATCGACTATCACCCAGATAGCCTTGTGATTCATCAGGGTCCTCTGTAACCCATCACGAAATTCATGGTAACTTGTTCCCATTTTCGTGTCAATATAGGTAGAAACTGCAATAACCTTGCAACTTCTTTTGTTCTACCTTACACTGCTGACATACGAGACACTTTTTCACAATCTCTACCATGTCTCTTTTCATATCTGACCACCAATTTCCTTTTTAAAGATTTCGATATATATATTTATTACTTCTTGGATGCACTGTATCTCCCGAAGAGTGAGCTTCTGACAATAACTCTACCTCATCGCTGTGGTCCTGGGGAGCACTTATACTGTCTCTGAACCTCAGTAAGCCATTATCTCTCTTTGTGAACTCTGTCACTGTACCTATCTGAATCTGACCCAAACTATCGACACCCTGCCGATCATCACACTAAGCCTCCGGTCACTCAAATCCGGTTCTAATCTCAGGCTAGCTGCCTCACAATCACTGTCATCATCAGAGGGAATCACATCACTACTGAGGCTTACAACTGCTCTAGCAGCTTACGCTCCCTGACCATCATATGTAATACCATCCCGAGACTCTTTCTGTTAAAGGCATTAGCCATTACATTAGCATTTCCTGGGTGGTACAATTTTCACAATCATAATTTCTCAGAAGCTCTAACCCTCTTTGTTATCTCATATCTGACTCTTTCTATAAAAACAGATACTTGGGGCTTTTATGATCAATGCATACTTGAAATTTTTCACCGTATACATAGTAGTGTCATTTACTCAATACAACCACTATCGCTGTCAACTTTAAATCATAGGCTGGATAGTCCTTTTCTGATCCTTGAGTTGTCTGGATTCATAATCGACTATCTTCTCATTCAAATACAACTTTTCCTAAGTTAAACGTGTCAATAATGTTCTTTTCTGTCACGACCCAAATTACCTAAAAATCATAGTAAATTTTTTGCTTTTTAATTTCCTTACCCGTCGTGAACAGTTACACTACTAAACAGTTGGGCTATGATTCGGTGTTAGTCACCTCTCACCTATTTACCATTCCATTTTCATATTTCATTTACATATCAATTTATTTTAAATAAATACATCCCCAATATTGCATCCATGTACAGTACTATGCCTCTATATGTTCAGATACAAAAATTATACAAATGTGTATACCTGGTCTTGATAAGAAGCAGCGGATATGACTATTGTCGTTTTCTTCTATTGAATATACCCTGTGGGGTGGAAAATGAAAGGGTGAGCATAAACAGCTCAGTAAGGCAATAATGTAAGCAGGTAGATAACTATACTATCTACGTGCTGATAATGTCGTGATATAAAATGGTTTATATTTAGAGCATGAGGTATGACTAAAACGATGCCACATGTATGTATATATCATATAAGAGAAGTCATGAAATCAACATATAAATCAAACATGGAAAAATAATCATGTATGACATCTCATGCTCGTCACATTAAAACTTATTTGTTTCATCATAAACTCAACACTCAAAAACTTATCTGTTTCATTACAAACTCTTCACGTTAAAACTTATTTGTTTCATCATAAAACAATCACATCATGGCTAAACCCATCTCTCGGGAATACCTTGATTCATTAAATCGCATCTCGTTTAAAAACATAAATCGGGACGTTACCCATCCTTCGGGTTTGTCCTGGTCTATCCAGACCATATGATATCATGTGAGGCATGTAGGTTACTGTATGAAAAATCGAGGACTATGGCTATACTTTGTCCCTGTGATCCCAGGCTACACGGATCCCGGTGTCTGGGGTATCACAACTGCAATGGGAGGTGGGGTCAAGTCCTACCTTCCAGAATATCAAGTAACATCATCAAGTCATCATGACTGCACGGTACAGCGTACTCCGTGTGACATAAACGGTACATCGTACTCCGTGGACCCATATCATACTCTGGGGTGCCTGCTGTAGGTCTTATCCACCCCAATACTATGTCGATAACCAACCCATGTCTCAAAGTATACGTGCGAGCATCTCAACTCTCTGTAACACACAGTCTACAGGAGGCTTCCGCACGACTATATGCATGTCAACTCACATCTAGTGTGAGCGAAGCTCCAGCACCATGCTATGCATATCATGATATCTAAAATCTCGTGCGAGCGAAGCTCCAACACGGTTTTGTGCACACACAAATTTCTCGTACGAGCAATGCTCCAGTACGGCTTTTCATGAGTAATAAATCAATAAACTTGAGTGCGAGAAAAACTCTAGCACTCTTTTTACTCGTGTAAATATGATAGGTGGCTCAATCTTTATAAAACATCTTTTAAAATAGTAACTGGTCCAAACCGGTACCCTTTTGTATAATTCACGAAATCAACAGCCAACCTATGTGCATATTTGCTTAAATCAAAGCAATACATTTATATAAAACATTAAAACAAGATAATCATGCAATTTATTTGCCTTACTACCCTTTTTGTAAATTTTACTCCCAGGGGCAAAATCATCTTTTTCTCTATTCACCTAAGCCCCGATTTTCGTAAAAAATATTATTTCGTTTCTAGATACTTTAAGAAATTCTAAGCCCTGTAAATCCCCTCAATAAATACGTATAGAAATCTCTATGCACCTACAAAATTCTCTTACCTTGATTTACGCGTAAACTTATCTCGTCTCGATAATATCCGATCTCTCAGTCCAACTGTGTGTCAACCAAATCTACGAAACTGCATATAACACATATTTTGGGTTAATTCACTTATTTTTATCAGTATATCACATTTACTGATCGAATCTAATATACTGGACCCGTTTTACTTTATTGGGCCCAATTGCACCTTAATGGGCCTCGATCCATTTTCAGCCAGTTTCTACTTATTAAATCCCTTCTTTAGGTTTACTGGGCTCATTTAGCTTACCAATAATCATCGGGCTTCATTCCAAACTCATTGGATAGCCCGTATACTATTTACAGTAATTACGTTGTAATTCTGATTAATATGCCTTTTTATACAGAGTTAATCCATAAATTCTGTAAAATAATCGAAACTCTGTATTAAATGGCTCATATTATCGTAATTAAAACATACTTACCCAATATGATGCGGGGTACGAGAATCGGAGCTCAATCGGCTCTTGTTTGGGTTTTATCGTAAAACTGCACAATTATTATATTTAATTTCGGGTTAATTTTTGATTAAATATAATTTAAATAAATTTCTTGAAAATCAAATCGATCACTTTTGACCTCGTATCGACTTACCCGAAGACCGATGTATCCCCAAAATTTCTTCCCCTTTTTCCTTTTTCTCTTTTTCTTCTTTTTTCCCTTCTTTCTTGGCTGAATCGGTTCAGTCCGGTTCAACCCGGTTCAGACCAGTCCGATTCAGCCGATTCAATCCGGTTCGGTCGGTTCATCGCCTTGCCGGCCAGTTCTCCGCTGGCTTTCGCCGCCAGTAGCTCCGCGGGATCGTCCGCAGCTTGAATCTGCCCTCGGTTTCGTCCAAGGTCACCGGAAAGTCGCTGGTCTGGCCTGTTCTCTCCACCGTCGGTACCCATTTCCTCTTTCTGTCATTTTCGACGTTTGTCGGCAGTTTCACCGGTCGTGGCCACCCCCAATCAGCTCATCTGCGCCTGGGGAACGTTCGGCTGGGGGTGGGGTCGACCAGATCGACGTCGATCGCCGTGAATCTCCCCTTTCCTCTCTCGACTTCTCTCCCTCGATCCGACGTTCTTCGGCGTTGGTGGGGCGCGTCGTCAATACCAAAGAGGTCGCCGGCCTCTCCTCTTCCTTTTTCGGCCCTTCGCCTGGCCATTGGTCGCCGGACGGCTCGTCGGTGGTCTCCTCGGTTTGGCTTACGTTTTTCTGTTTCTATCCTCTTTCTCTCTCCCCGATTTTCAATTTCTCTTTTTTTTGAATTAATTTAATTTTTATTTATTATTATTTATAAATTAGTTTATTATTATTTTATTCATTAAAATAGTCAAAAATAGTAAAAAAATATCTACAAAATTAATTTTTTATTCCAAATAATTTTATTTAATTTATTTATTATATTTAACCCTTTTTCGGGTATAATTCTTCATATTTTCGGGATATTGTCCCGAGTGACTTTTCGGTATTTCTAAAATTTCTGGATTCTTGATCAATTGGACTCAAAATTTAATTATTTCTTCATTATTGATCAAGATATGTGGTAGATACCACGAAAATAGGGCCTACACCTACACTTTATTGACTAATATAAGCGTTAAGTGTGGTAAGACGGACCATTTATTTTGATTGCTTAGAGTTGGGCGAGATTGCCCCACAGAAGGGTAAAGAGATAGAGAAAACCCTGTTGATATCTCTGCACTGAAAAAGGGAGGCCACAACCGAAGAGAAATGGAAAGTAGGCTGTTGGATGAGGGCGAGTGTATGCCTTGGACTAGGACACTATTGATGTTTCATACGATGTGGTGAAAGATACCATACTAGTTATGAATAGTGAAGTAATTATTTTAATTGATCCTGGTGCCACGTATTTAGTCATACCGCCTTCATTTCTATATAAGTTAGTGAAAGAAGTGAATGCCTACACCTATGGGCACAATGCCGATAGTTAGTACCCCAATGAAGGAGGGTTAACTAATGGAATAATTATGAAGAAATTATAAGTTGAAAACGGGGGAAGAAGTATAAGTCAGCCGATTTTATTCAATAGACTATGAATAATTTGAAGTAATATTTGAGAATAAAATTGGTCGGCTGCAAATTATGATGTTCAGAGTTCTATTCTAAGATAGTGATATAGTTACACCTGAAAAGTATACTGTAAGTTTTGACAAGTAATAAAAGGGGTGTAGCGATTGAAATTAAAGGAGTAAATGATTGTACTCACGAAATGAGTAATGACAGAGTTTTGTTATAAGTAATAAACGAAAAGAGATAAGCTTTGTGATGTGATAGATCCTGAATACAAGATCTATTGGAATAAGAGGCGTATGTAAGGTACGAATATCTCTGCTAGGTGAAGTAATTTAGATTAAAGCAATTAGTAGCGAATATGAATTGTGACCACATGGACTAATATGTAAAGTAATTGTGGTCAAGTCTAAGGGTTAATAAAGGTATTTCAAAATACCTCCTCGCCTGAAGACTTGACAGCGTCTAAAAGTATACACAACCTATAAATTGAAATTAACAGTCGTAATATATACATTTAAAATTAGGGTACCTTAACTTGTACGATAAAGAAATATAGAATTCGATTAATTGTGAAGTTTTAAAAATTAATTAATTAAAAATTTTATAAAAGCCGTTAATATAAGAAAAAGAAAGTGACGCGGGTTAGTAGCTTCAATGAAAGCGATTTTGAAAGGACATTATACGTTATGCGCACATAGGTCAAGGATATGGATGATTGAAATATTCAATGGAATTCAACTATGACGAGATATTTAAACTTTACCTGGACCGATTTGTTATCATCCATATTGATGATATTTTAGGTGTATTTACAGTCCAGGGAAATCATAAGCAACAATTGGAGATTTTTTTACAAATGATTTGTTGAGAGTTCTCGGAATGGACTACTTTATTGACACGTTTAACTTAGGAAAAGTTGTATTTGAATGAGAAGATAGTCGATTATGAATCCAGACAGCTCAAGGATCAGAAAAGGACTATCTAGCCTATGATTTAAAGTTGACAACGATAGTGGTTGTATTGAGTAAATGACACTACTATGTATACGGTAAAAACTTTCAGGTATGCACTGATCATAAAAGCCCCAAATATCTGTTTTTACAGAAAGAGTCAGATATGAGATAACAAAGAGGGTTAGAGCTTCTGAGAAATTATGATTGTGGAAATTGTACCACCCAGGAAATGCTAATGTAATGGCTAATGCCTTGAACAGAAAGAGGCTCGGGATGGTATTACATATGATGGTCAGGGAGCATGAGCTGCTAGAGCAGTTGTAAGCCTCAGTAGTGATGTGATTCCCTCTGATGATGACAGTGATTGTGAGACAGCTAGCCTGGGATTAGAACCGAATTTGAGTGACCGGATTTGACAAGCTTAGCGTGATGATCGATAGGGTGTCGATAGTGTGGGTCAGATTCAAATGGGTACAGTGACAGAGTTCACAAAGAGAGATAATGGCTTACTGAGGTTCAGAGACAGTATAAGTGCTCCCCAAAACCACAACGATGAGGTAGAGTTATTGTCAGAAGCTCACTCTTCGGGAGATACAGTGCATCCAAGAAGTAATAAATATATATATATATCGAAATCTTTAAAAAGGGAATTGGTGGTTAGATATGAAAAGAGAAATGGTAGAGATTGTGGAAAAGTGTCTCGTATGTCAGCAGTGTAAGGTAGAGCAAAAGAAGTTGCAAGGTTATTGCAGTTTCTACCTATATTGACACGAAAATGGGAACAAGTTACCATGAATTTCCTGATGGGTTACAGAGGACCCGATGAATTACAAGGCTATCTGGGTGATAGTCGATAGATTGACTAAATCTACCCACCTTCTGGTTAGGAAATCCCTAGATACTCTGAGTGTGAAGGCGGATTTATGTGTAAGGAAGATTGTGGAACACCAAGATTTTTTCCAGTGAGCATGGTATTATATAGGGATTCCCGCTTCACTTCTCACTTTTGGGAACGTTTTCAGGAAGCTATGGGAGCCCGACTGAGTGTTAGCACAGTTTTTCATCCTCAGACAGATGGTCAGTCAGAGAGGACTGTACAGGTTCTGGAGGATATGATGGGAGCGTGTGTCATTGAATTGATAAGCTCCTGGGATTATCAATTGTTACGAATCGAATTCGTCAATAATGACAATTGTCACTTGAGTATCGGGATGACTTCAGATGAGGCATTGTATGGTCGTAAGGGTTGTTTCCCCGATTTGGATAAGAAGAGGTGGGTAACAGATATAGAGTTGTTCTAGAATTGATAAGACAAATCTCTGATGATGTTCAGTTAATTGTGAAGGATTAAGAACACCTCAGAGTAGATAGAAAAGCTATGCTGACAAGAGACAAAAACCATTGAAATTCACCGAGGGTGAATTAGTATTATTGGAAGTTACATGCCCTTAGGACATAGCATAAGGACGTAACGAGATCCGGAGAGAGATTGGACAAAGTGTGAGATAAGACCTATAGGTTGGCATTACTACCTAAATAAACAGGCATCCACAATGTGTCCTATCTTATGATGCTTCGAAAATACTGTTCGGATCCAACGTATGTGATCAGGTACGAGCTTCAACAGTTTAGCTCAATGAAAGTATAACGTATGATTGGAAAACTTGATTCGGGTATTAAAACGGGAAGTAGAAAGTGTTGAGGTTTAAGATGATCTCCCTAATTAAAGTATGTTGGTAGTATTACACTCCGAAAAAAGTCACATGGGAATTAAAGGATATGATACAATAAACGTACTCGAAGTTGTTTATGGATCCAACTAACTTGGTTCTAATTTGGAGGACCAAATTTCTTAAGTGGGGGAGATTATGTAAAACCCGAAAAATTAATTGTAAATTTTTATGAGGGATGAAAATGGTCACAAATTTAAACGACTGGGATTTGGACTGGAAATAAGGATTCAAAATACGAAATTAATGAGTATTCGTGAAGGGAAGTCGGGTTAAATTAATCCCGAACACGTACAAGGGTAAAACGGTCAAAAGATCGAAAGTCGGTATAATTCGACAGGAAAATTTTAATTAAAAATAATGCATTTGAGAATCTTGATCAATAACGAAGAAATAATTAAATTTCGAGTCCAATTGATCAAGAATCCGAAAATTTTAGAAATATCGAAAAGTCACTCGGGAGAATATCCCGAAAATACGGAGAATTATACCCGAAAAAGGGTTAAAAATATAATAAATAAATTAAATAAAATTATTTGGAAAAAATTGATTTTTTAGATATTTTTGAATATTTTTGACTATTTTAATGAATAAAATAATAATAAACTAATTTATAAATAATAATAAATAAAAATTAAATTAATTCAAAAAAAAGAGATAAATTGAAAATCGGGGAGAGAGAAAGAGGATAGAAACGAAAAAACGTAAGCCAAACTGAGGAGACCACCGACGAGCCGTCCGGCGACCAACGGCCAGGCGAAGGGTCGAAAAAGGAAGAGGAGAGGCCGGTGACCTCCTTAATACCGGGGACGTGCCCCACCGACGCCGGAGAACGCCGGATCAAGGGAGAGAAGCCGAGAGAGGAAAGGGGAGATTCACGGTGACCGACGTCGATCTGGCGACCCCACCCCCAGCCGAACGTTCCCCAGGCGTAGACGAGCTGATTGGTGGCAGCCACGACCGGCAAAACTACCGACAAACGCCGAAAACGGCGGAAAGAGGAAATGGGTACCGACGGTGGAGAGAACAGGCCGGACCGGCGACTTTCCGGTGGCCTTAGACGAAACCGAGGGCAGATTCGAGCTGTGGACGATCCCGCGGAGCTACTGGCGGCTGAAGCCGACGGAGAACCGACCGGCAAGGCAATGAACCGACCGAACCGGATTGAACTGGCTGAACCAGATCGGTCTGAACCGAGTTGAACCGGACTGAACCGGTTCAGCCAAGAAAGAAGGGAAAAAAAGAAGAAAAAGAGAAAAAGGAAAAAGGGGAAGAAATTTCGGGGATAGACCAGACTTCGGGTAAGTCTATACGAGGTCAAAAGTGACCGATTTGATTTCTGAGAAATTTATTTAAATTATATTTAATCAAAAATTAACCCGAAATTAAATATAATAATTGTGCAATTTTACGATAAAGCCCGAACGAGAGCCGATTGAGCTCCAATTCTCGTACCCCGCCTCATATTGGGTAAGTATGTTTTAATTTCGATAATATGAGTCATTTAATACAGAGTTTCAATTATTTTATGGAATTTATGGATTAACTCTGTATAAAAAGGTATATTAATCGGAATTGCAACGTAATTACTGTAAATAGTATACGGGCTATCCAATGAGTTTGGAACGAAGCCCGATGATTATTGGTAAGCTAAATGAGCCCAGTAAACCCGAAGAAGGGATTTAATAAGTAGAAACGGGCTGAAAATGGGTCGAGGCCCATTAAGGTGCAATTGGGCCCAATAAAGTAAAACGGGCCCAGTACGTTAGATTCGATCAGTAAATGTGATATACTGATAAAAATTAGTGAATTAACCCAAAATATGTGGTTATATGCAGTTTCGTAGATTTGGTTGACGCGCAGTTGGACTGAGAGATCAGATATTATCGAGACAAGTTTACGCGTAAATTGAGGTAAGGGAATTTTATAGGTGCATAGAGTTTTCTATACGTATTTATTGAGGGGATTTACAGGGCTTAGAATTCCTTAAAGTATTTAGAAACGAAATAATAATTTTTGCGAAAACCGGGGCTTAGGTGAATAAAGAAAAAGATGATTTTGCGCCTGGGAGTAAAATTTACAAAAAGGGTAGTAAGGCAGATAAATTACATGATTATCTTGTTTTAATGTTTTATATAAATGTATTGCTTTGATTTAAGCAAATATGCACATAGGTTGGCTGTTGATTTCGTGAATTATACAAAAGGGTACCGGTTTGGACCGGTTACTATTTTAAAAGATGTTTTATAAAGATTGAGCCACCTATCATATTTACACGAGTAAAAAGAGTGCTAGAGTTTTTCTCGCACTCAAGTTTATTGATTTATTACTCATGAAAAGCCGTACTGGAGCATTGCTCGTACGAGAAATTTGTGTGTGCACAAAACCGTGTTGGAGCTTCGCTCGCACGAGATTTTAGATATCATGATATGCATAGCGTGGTGATGGAGCTTCGCTCGCACTAGACGTGAGTTGACATGCATATAGTCGTGCGAAAGCCTCCTGTAGACTGTGTGTCATAGAGAGTTGAGATGCTCGCACGTATACTTTGAGACATGGGTTGGTTATCGACATAGTATTGGGGTGGATAAGACCTACGGCAGACACCCCCAGACTATGATATGGGTCCACGGAGTACGATGTACCGTGTATGCCACACGGAGTACGCTGTACCGTGCAGTCATGATGACTCGATGATGTTACTTGATATTCTAGTAGGTAGGACTTGACCTCACCTCCTGTTGCAGTTGTGATACCCCGCACATCGGGATCCGTGTAGCCTAGGATCACAGGGACAAAATATGGTTATAGTCCTCGATTTTTCATACAGTAACTTACATGCCTCACATGATATCATACGGTCTGGATAGACCAGGACAAACCTGAAGGATGGGTAACGTCCCGATTTATGTTTTTAAACGAGATGCGATTTAATGAATCAAGGTATTCCCGAGAGATGGGTTTAGCCTTGATGTGATTGTTTTATGATAAAACAAATAAGTTGTAACATGAAGAGTTTGTAATGAAACAGATCAGTTTTTGAGTGTTGAGTTTATGATGAAACAAATAAGTTTTAATGTGACGAGCATGAGATGTCATACATGATGATTTTTCCATGTTTAATTTATATATTGATTTCAAGACTTCTCTTATATGATATATACATACATGTGGCATCATTTTAGTCATACCTCATGCTCTAAATATAAACGATTTTATACCACGACATTATCAGCATGTAGATAGTATAGTTATCTACCTGCTTACATTATTGCCTTACTGAGCTGTTTATGCTCACCCTTTCATTTTCCACCCCACAGGGTATATTCAGTAGAAGAGAACGACAATAGTCATATCTGCTGCTTCTTATCATGACCAGGTATACACATTTGTATAATTTTTGTATCTGAACATATAGAGGCACAGTACTGTACATGGATGTAATATTAGGGATGTATTTATTTAAAATAAATTGATATGTAAATGAAATATGAAAATGGAATGGTAAATAGGTGAGAGGTGACTAACACCGAATCATAGCCCAACTGTTTAGTAGTGTAACTATTAACGACGGGTAAGGAAATTAAAAAGCGAAAAATTTACTCTGATTTTTAGGTAATATGGATCGTGACAGCTTCAGCCTGGGGACCTCTCGGCTGGCCTCGATTGGGACCAATCACCGCCGGTGGCCGTCGAATTTCATCTTTTCCTCCGCTGCTTTTCCTCTTCGATTCGCCGACGTCTGGCTTCGGTGGAGTGCGTTGCCGGTGCCGATGAGTGCGCGCCGATGTTCTCTCCCGTTTCCGATCGCTTGCTTGGCCATGAGGTCGTCGGTGCTCGCCGTCCGGTGGATTCCTCTTTCCTCGACTTCGGCTTCCGTTTCTTTCCTCTTCAGTTTTCGATTTCCGTGATTTTTCATTTCTTTTTTTATTTCATTTATTTATAATTAAATTTTATTATTATTTTATTCACTAAAATAATAATAATATCCTAAAAATATCCCAAAAATTCAAATTAAATTCATTTAATCCGTAAATGAATTTATCAGTCCGATTTTACCTTTTCGATATATTTTTGATTATTTCGGGATTCTTTTTCGATGTGAAAATTTCAGTTTATTCCAATAAATTCATATCTTGATCAATTTAACTCGAAATTTAATTATTTCTTCGTTATTGATCAAAATTTCTCAATCCCATATTTTTAATTAAATTTTCTTGTCACGATAAATACCGCATTTTGGTCTTTTGATCGTTTTACCCTTGCACGTGTTCGGGAATAACATTTAAATCCTTCATTTGATTTTTTTTCTCATTTCGCGTTTTAAATAAAATCGGGTCTTACACATATCAAGCAAGAAATATTAGGTGAGATTGGCGACTACTTGTATAGTTTTGACGATTATGATCTATCTTAATTTCGGTGATCCCAGGTTACACGGTACCCGGTGTGCGGGGCATCACTGTTACAATGGTAGGTAGGTCAAATTCTACCCGCCGGCCAACAACTCCACAACACCATGTTGTCACGGTACAGCATACTTCGTGTCACATACAGGGTACAACGTACTCCATGGACCCAATTTCAATTTTGATAGACCTATGCCATATCTCAAAATGCATGTGCGAGTATCTCGTACGTGTGACATATAGTCTACACAGGCCTCCAGCATAGCTGTTTCATGTCATCTCTTTAACAACTGGTACGTGCGAGTAAACTCCAGCACGACCTCAAGCATAATTCATATAAAACTGAGTACGAGTATCACTTCAGTACTCTATCATGCATAAATCACGTTAAAATTAAGTACGAGCAACGCTCTAGTAATATGTTATGCATCTCATGAAAATCTAGTGCGAGTAATACTCCAACACTAATTTATGTGGAAAACATATAAAATCCAATGCGAGCAGTGCTCCAGCACGATTTGTTTTCACACAACTCGATAGATGACCCATTAAAAAGAGATTCATTGAATTAAATCAAATCAACACTATATTGGCTCTTTTCACATATAACATGAAAACATCGGCCAATCTATCAATGCATATGCTAAACAACATTAAAAACATTCAAATACATGCTTCCCATGCTTTTTACAACTTTTCCTAACTTTTGACTTTTTACCCTAAGTAAGGGTAAAATCATATTTTTCCCATATCGGGTCGTTATAAATTTTATTCACTTTCTCTGACCCTCAAACTTTTTTAAGTGAATGTAAAAGCATACGAAAATACGTGCAGATGTCTCTAACTACTAGCAAAACTCCTTTACCTGGGATCGCACCGAGTAATTCTACTTATTCAAAGTTGCTCAATCTCGCAGTCCTATTTACTCCTACTATAATCTTCAAAGCTACATATAACCATTTATTTGCTTAATTACACTTTTTTCATCTGTATTTCACCTTAAATACAGTCTATTTCACTTAATTGCCCCTTTTTCTCTTATTGGGCCTTAATGGGCCTAACACTGTCTTAAAGCCCATTTCATTTTACTATTCATTTCATCTGGGACTAGGGGGCTTTTGAGACCCATGAATCCTTATTGGGCCAAGACCACCTCGGCTTGGCCCATTTTACCTCTCGACCATGGCATGTGGCTGAGAGCCAACATGCCTCCTATGGCCGACGATCATGCCCCACCTAGCCACACTCGGTCATTTTGCTAGCAATTCACTTAGGCATTTCATCAAACACTACCTATGCATGCCTTAAGCCTTTAGTTTATGTTCATTTAGGCATTTTATCAAACACCTTATATGCCATCTTCAATTCATTAACCAATTGATAAAATTGATTAAAACTAACTATGCCATAATCATGTACACATACTTACCAACCTATACATGTCTTAAAATAATATGGGTATTCATCAAAACACAAAAACCCATTTTCGGCCAACTTAGGATCTTAGTGATTTTGTGTGTTTTGATCCATAAAACATACACCACTCAACTTAGAATAATCCATAGATTGACATACTAGAAGTTGGAAGCTTGAAAACTCACCTAGTTTGTCTTTCCTCATTTGGTCGAAACTTTGAAGAAATTCCTCTCTCTCAATATGGCTCCTTGATAGCCAATTCCAAGGTATGTTAATCATCTCTCAATTTGGAATAATTTTCATGAAGATTGCTTGATCAAAATATGCCTTTAGGTTGGTGATTTCTAGTGAGATAAACACGTAGGTTTCCGTGGTGTTTTGTTGATGTCGAGAGCTTAAGGAAGGAGATGAATGATGTTGGCTGATTTTTGGTTTAAGTAAATAATCTAATTAGTCTTAAAATTTAGCCCACCAATTGGGCTTGGACAATTAGGGCCTAAGTTTTAGGCCTTAACCGTTTAACTAATCGACTTATCTTTGGGCTTTCAGTTTTGGGCTTCGATTTGGGCTTTTTGCTTGGGCTTTTGGGTTGAAAATGTTCCTATCAATTGGGACTTTAATTGACTTAATATTGGGCCCACCAAATGGCCTAACGATTCGACCCAATGGGCCTAAGAAATTCGGCCCACACTTGTTGCACCTTAATGGGCTTTAAATTTTCCATCGCTGGCCCATCGAGTTTTACTCCTTAAAATTAATCCGGATTTTGATTAAATAAACTTTCCTTGTTTAATGAGATGAAGATTGAGTGTTTTAACCAAAAATATTTCTTCCCCACTTTTTAACCTTGGGTTAAAATTTAACCATGGTTAGTTCTTTGTGGTTAAAGTCAACATTTCTTAACTAGCATTGACTTTTCTTGACCATTGACCACGTTTGACCTTTTCTCAAAAATCCAAAAGTGTCAATTTCCATGGTTTACACTCTCATCGTTGTGTTTTGGCTGCTTCTAGGAGGTGAATAT
Source organism: Firmiana major (assembly GCA_033439115.1). Classification (NCBI taxonomy): domain Eukaryota; kingdom Viridiplantae; phylum Streptophyta; class Magnoliopsida; order Malvales; family Malvaceae; genus Firmiana; species Firmiana major. The sequence continues at coordinate 58,105,568 of CM065896.1, read as the reverse complement.
GTCAAAAACACCTCAAACGGGCCATTTTGAGTTCATTTAGCCCTTTTTGGGTGTTTCCTCTACATGACTTCAGGGCCAAATCAAACTAACTTTCCTTCATGAACCCTTTATATTGTCATATTTAAAGTTCTTATCTTTAGTCAGAATGATTTAAATCCATTCGGTTTAGCCCGTGGCTCTTATAGCCCTTATTTGACCTTTATTTGTCTTATATGCATTTACTTACTTCTTTCGCATTTTCATTTTAGTAAATACTCTTCTTATGATTTGACTAACATAATAGAATGTTTTGCATGTAGAAATCATAAGGAATAAGCTACAAAAATTATGGGTCTTACAAATAATCTACTGCTAAATAAAAAACTTAAGTCTTTAATTGCTTAATATTTGAAATCATTTAGAGATAGAAGAAGATCTTGTTTAGGCTAAATAAACCAAGCTTTTGTGTTTGTTCCTTAATTTTACTTATATCTGTCACAAATCTTAATACTGCTATGACATTTATTGAGGGAGCTTGTTCTAGGCAATTTAATTAGTTAGGTATTAATTACAAAGTCTTTTGTAATTAACTAAGAATTAAGGAAAAATGGTATAACAGAGCATGTTGTTATGTTCCGATTGAATGCTTAATTGATAAATTGTTTTGAATTCAATGATCAACATCTTAAACCAAGAAAATCAAGATACATGCTAACCAAAGCTTTCTTTAAATTTTTAAAACCTATTCTCTTATAATTGCTTAATTAGTTTTCTTAGTTTTTCTTTAAGAACCGGTTTTTGTTTAAAACTCTCTATTTTTAACATTTTATTTATATTCTTTTAGACTATAGTTTTTACATTAATTCAATTTCTTTAATCTTTGTGGGTTCGACTTCTGCTTCTTTAACTAAAAATTTATGGATTTAAAGTTTAATTTATTTTTGGTGACCTCGACACTTACTAAACTTTTGCGTCGTCGTTGAGGATTGATAGTTTAATTGAATTATTTTAAATTATAGTTCTAATTATTTCTTTTTTGCGTATCTTTTACAGAATTACATGTCTAACGGATCTCTTGCACAAAGACTTCAAAGGATAAGGGATTTTGTGCTTTGTGCATGAAAATAAGGAGATTGAGTCCACACCTCTGCCACATGACATCAACCTCACACCAAACCTTGCTTTTTTCAAGTGAATCTGAGGAAAAAGAAATAATGGCTGAAAACGTAAATCAAAGAACACTCAAGGAGTTGGCCACACTAACTATAAATCAGTAACCTCTCTCCATAGCTTTCTCTAATTGTTGATGTTCCTTTTGAATTAAAATCTTGCTTAATCCATCTCTTCCCATCTTTTCATGGTCTTGCAGGTGAGGATCCATATAAGCATCTCAAAGAATTCCATGTAGCATGTTCTAGCATAAAGTCTGTTAGGGTGATTGAAAAACAAATAAAATTGAAAACTTTTCCCTTCTATTTGGCAGACTCAGCCAAAAATTGGTTGTACTACTTGCCTTTTGGAACCATCACCACATAGGAAGAGATGAAAAGATTGTTTCTTGAGAGATATTTCCTTGCCTTTGGAGTTGCCAATATAAGGAAGGAAATTTGTAATATAAGGCAATATTATTGAGAATCATTATATAAGTATTAAGAGAAATTTAAGAAACTATCTGTAAGTTGCCCATATCATCAAATTCATCAACAACCACTCACCCAATATTCCTATGGACGACTTCTCCCACATGACAAAAGCATGCTTGATGTTGCTACAAGTGGACGTGCATTGGTGGAAAAGACTCTGTAAGAAGTTACAAATTTGATAGCTAACAAGGCTACAAATTCCTAACTGTTTTGTAAAAGACGTGATGCACCATCCAAGCCTATCCATGAGGTAAATACTTCTCCTTTTATAAAAACAAATTCAAGATTTAAATTTTTAGTTCCTGAATTTATTGTAGGAACAAAACAACAAGCCAAGACATGTGGCATATGCTCAAATTTAGGACACTCTACTGATATGTGTCCAACACTTCAAGAAGATACATACAAGCATGCTAATGTAATAAGTGGTTTTCCATGACAACCATTGACACACCCTTAGGGTATTGTCCGTAAGTTCACGGGTCGTATAAGTAATAATGGGATTTGAGTCCCGAGTTATCGTCCCACAGAGAAGTTGACTAGCCTAATTAACTACCGGTTAATCTTACCCTAAGTATATCCTAGAAATTATGAATTTTTTATTATCAGTGGTCAACTAAGTTTGAAATTAAAAATACTGAAAATAATAAAACTATAAAATAAAGAAAATAAAACCGAGCTAAGATTTACTTACCGAGCTTCACGCAATTAAAAGCAAATACCTACGAAAATAATTAAAACAGTTAAAATTAATTAACGCAATTAAAATAAAATGCAGAAATGAAAATAAAGAAACAAGATTAGTTAAACTAAAATTAAACAAGCCTAAAATAAAAAGTGTATGTAATTAAACTAATAACAATTGCAAATTAAACTAACCTCAAATCTAATAAAAATGAAAACTAAATTCAAAATGCATGAAAAACATTTAATCTAGATTAATTCTAAATGCCACTCATAAAACACTAAAATAAAATCCTAAAACATTTAATATAAAATTAATTACTAACTAAAAATTTAAAACTAAAAATTAAATTAAAAACTAAAACATTAGAATTAACCTACAATTATCAACTAACAACTAACCTATATTGACAACTAAATAAAGAAAAATAATATAAATGCAATAAGTAATAAAGTATAAAAGAAAGGATGTGGCCAAACATGGCCTTAACAAATTTGGAAACCAAGAGCATGGTCCCGATACTGCATTGTACACTGTTTTCTCCATTTTTGTTCATTTTAGGCGTTCACGGGTTGCTCTCGGTTTGCCATTTGCTGTAGGTGTTCACGGGTTCAGCTACTGGAGTGCTACATTCTGCTTCTCCGTTTTGCAATCTGCTGCTGCTCTGTCTCGGTTCCAGGTGCTATGCTGGTCTTGGTTTTGCCCAGCTTATTCCAACTGCTGTCTACTGCATTTCCAGGTGCTGCAGGTGCAAACCAGCTGCTCTCCTGCTTTTGCACCGCACTACTGCCCAGCATCTACATCAACTATGCTAGCATCTCGAGTCCTCCAGGAAATGCACAGTAGTGCCCAGTTGCAGCTCAATTTCCAAGTGCTATTCTCGGTTCAGTATTGCTCTGCTTCCATCACCAACAACCACACAGCTACAAGCTATTCTCTGTAACACTATGTTCTGCCTTGTGTTGCTTGCGCTAGCGAGAGTAACCTGGAAGCAGCTTTAGTGTCGATGATTGAACAACAAAGGAATACACCAAGACCAACAACATCAACTAACGAACATTATAGAAAAGAAATCAACTAAACTATGATGAACAGTAACCGAACACAGAAAACAGAGATAAACAGAGGAACAAAATTGAAGTTAAAGAAGCATACGGGTTGGATAAAATCTTTTAAAAAAATGACAATATGAACTTAATAGAAACTAATAAGTAAATATAAGCAAAATATGGCAACTAAACATGATCATGGAACCAAAGCAGCAGTTCTTGGCACATTAAGCACTCAAAACCGAGAAGCCATAAGCAGAAGAGAGCTATGAACGATAATATTAAAATCCAGTGAAGAGTTTAATGCATGAAGTACAGACAATTGCAGGAAGTACAGACAAAGGGAGATAAAATAAACAACAAAAAAATAACAAGGTAATCACACTTAAAATTGAAATGAACTAAGTAACATTAACAACTGAAATTTAACAACAAGACCATCCACACCCGTAAAGCACCTAAACATGAAAAACTAGCATCCTCGGTTTGCTTCAAATCCTTCTCCTACTGCAGTGATCCCACATTACCATTAATGTGGAAATAATACTGAGTATTAAGATCACATCAAAGCATCAGAATCAAAAACAGTAATGGATGAACCCGATTCACTTGAATGCACATTAAAGAATAAAAAGTGACTCTAACGACTGAACAAACCGAGAACTTGATAATGAAAACTATGAACTTTCATTTATAACTCACAAAATAAGAAACATCAAGGAATGCATTTTTACAAACCGAGAAGAAGAAGAAGAAGAAACATGATTGCTAATGAAAATACCAAGAAACTAGAAAATGAAACAAACTTTTTCATAAAATGAAAATTGAATGAACAGTAAAATTTTGCTAAGAATAAAATAATCTTTTTGGGAAAGCTTAAAAAAAAAGGTAATAAATCTAAGACTACCCTAGAAACTATTCTACCCTAAAAATTACATCCCTCCTAAATTACTCTACACTACTCCTACTCCTAAATTACCTAGTTTTTCAATTGCCATCCATGTCTTATTTATACACACAAAAGGGGTATAATTGTAATTTCTTCATCCTAGATGAGTTGGCATTGTTTGGCCACTTGTCTTCACACCATTGGCTCTTTGAAAAATAATATTTCCATGTCATCTGTCTTTTTATCCAATTGGATGTGCTAGGCTCGTGTTGTAAGCGTGGTCCAATCTCAATTTTAGCTCAATTTCGGTCCATTTTCTACCGAAATATTCAAAATTCATCCGGATTTAATTTATCTGCAAACATGAGAATTTTAATTAAATAAAGGGGATAATTAACAAAATAAATTGAGGATTTAAATAATTAATTAGGAAATTAATTACAAATAATTCTAAAAACAAACTTGAACTTTTGCTTGTCCTCAAGCAAAACAAAATAGATGTAGGAATGACAAGTACAAAACATAATGATTTCCCCAATATTATCCTAAAAAATAAAGTACAGACTATGATCTTAAAGATTCACAACTACAAGGCAAACACTCAGAATCATTCAATCATAAGTCCTAACCCAAATTGGACCCCTCGTGCGTGTGTGAAAATGTCAGAGTCACTTCACAGTACATTATCCGGATCATATTATGCAAACATAGTGAATGCAAAGTCAGAGACATGTGATCATTCCAATAAGTTTGCTTTTCACTTCTCTCTCCACTAATGTCGTCACACTCAATCAAAGATCAATAGACTTTATTAAGCTTGTAATGTAAGGCTGGGGCTAAGATATGATAAAGTTGATTTATGTCAGGACCCCTTCTCAATCCATGACTTTAACCAAAATCACTAAAATTTTTTTGCATTTTAACTTACCTTTCCTCTCTTCACTGGTTGGGCTGTGATTCGATGTCAGAGTCTTCGCTTACCACATCATCCATTTCATACATACATGTCAATATATTATTACTGACTGTAACTGCTTTTCTTATACATGTAAGATTATATAAAATCTAATACTAATACATTCCCCATAATATATAACGTATACATCACTGTGTTATTTCTATGTTTAGATACACAACTGTACATAATAAGTATACCTGACGATCGATAGGAACTAGCAGTGGACTCTGGGACACTATCCCTTGATAGCTCTCGCTCTACTGACGCTCTGTAGAGAGATGTAAAGAAAGGGGGGTGAGCATACAACGCGCTCAGTAAGGAAATCAGGCAAGCAAGTAGATATCAACACTATCTACTCAAAATAATGCTATGCCTTGAAAACATTATTTCGTTTACTCACTTTGAAAAGCATGTCTTGAAATATAATATATATACTTGTACAGAATAAATCCCATGTACAGAAAATCATGCTTTCTTTCTCAAATGTAGGCATGTAGTGCAAAACAATGCATCGTATATAAATCATGCCTTTATGTAAATCATGCCATGTATATTTAAATCACAATAAATATGGCATCAAATGATTCACAACATAAAATCGGAGTCCGACCCATCCCTCAGGTCTGTCCGCAGTTTAAATCAGTCAATCAATGTGATATATCATGTAAGACTCTGTGGTTAAAGGTAAATAGTATCCTGGACTATGATCATCTCCGAAAGGTGATCCCAAGCAACACAGATCTCGGTGTGCGAGGCATCACTTACTGCAACGGGAGGGGGGTCAGTCCATCACAACCGCCAGCTATATCCTCCTCAACTCCACAACAACACACGGTACAGCGTACACCTCGTGCCACTCAGACACGGTGCAAAGTACACCCGTGGACCCATCCTCACGGTCAGAGTGCCTACCATAGGTCTTAGCTCTCGCACCCGTGGAATTATCATCACAGTCAGGGTGCCTAACATAGGTCTTAGCCCTCGCGCTTGTGGAAGTATCATACCACATTCACAAATACCCTCATGCTGGCCATCCTCTCAAAATGTGACACTCAGTCACACAAGAATGCGGCATGAATAGGTGCCATGTATATAATATCACATACAGTGTGCGCCCTCGAGTTCGACACACAGTCGACACTACGCTCGAACACTGTTTCACATCACAAACTCGAGTCTAGTGCGAGCAATCTCCAGCAACTAGGTCAATGCATAGTTCATGTATTAAATCAAGTACGAGCAATAGCTCCCAATACTATGCTATGCACAATATCAAATCAAGAATCAAGTACGAGCAACGCTCTAGCACTCTGTCATATATCTCATGTAAAACTCGAGTACGAGCTAATCGCTCCAGCACTCTGTGTCATGCATATATCATTAAAAGCTGAGTACGAGTAAAACTCCAGTACTCTATCATGCATGTCATGTAAATCTAGTGCGTATCAAAATCCAGCACTAATGTATGTGGAAAACATATGAATTCCTATGCGAGCTATGCTCTAGCACGATTCATTCTCACATAATATGATAGATGGCTATTTAAAAAGGGATTGTTTATAAAACATCAAAACTAGCACTATAAAGTGTGCTTAAGTCACATCAACCTTAAAATCATTAGCCCATCTATTTATTTTCATGCTAAACAGCAATTAAACACTCACAATAATAATTTCCATGCTTTTTGTAACTTTTCACAAAAGTTAACTTTTTGACTAACTAGGGGCAAAATCGTAATTTGCCACTATCGGGTCGCAATAATTATTATTCACTTTCTCTGACCCTCAGAGTTTTTAAGTGAATGTAAAAGCAGACGAAAATACGTGTAGTTATCTCTAACTACTCGCAAAAGTCCCTTACCTCGGATCACGTCACGTGACCTCACTTCCTCGGTGCTGCTAAATCCCGCAGTCCGATCAGCTCTCAATGTAAACTCCGGAGCTGTAAATAACCATTCCTCAGGTTAATCATAATTTTCTTACTGTATTACACATTAATACAGTCTATTTTCCCTTAATGGGCCTTAATAATCCTTAATGGGCCTTAATAATCCTTAATGGGCCTAACTATACTTTAAACCCACTTTCATTTTACTATTCACTTTTGTTGGCCCTATTGGGCTTGTGGGGCCCACCAACTCTTATTGGGCTTATCCTAGGCCCATTACACCCTATTGGGCCTAAAATAATCGAGCTTGGCCCATTGGGCCTCTCGGCCACATGCCATGGCCGAGAGCTACCCATGCCTCGGTTTTACCATGGCATGCCATCCATGCCTATTACCTAGCCATTTTCACTTAGGCATTTTCACAAACACTTGGTAGGCAACATTACCAATCATCATATAGTTCATTTAGGCCTTTTATCAAACACCTTGATTGCCAACAAATTACATGTATTAATTAATCAATTTGATTATTTCTAATTACACCATTAACATTAATACATGTACACTAGTCCATTTATGTCTTAAAATCATATTGACATAATTTAATATCCCATTGATCACTCTCGGCCTAACCCATTTCATGGTGATTTAATATGTTTCAATGCTTAAAACATATATCAACATACTTGAAATCATTCATACATTAACATATATGAAATTGGAAATTAGAAAATATACTAATTGTTGTGTTCACCCTTTGGCTGAAACTTTGGAGGCTCTCGGTTTGCACTCTATGGCTCCTTGATAGCCAATTCCAACATATGTCAATCTCCTTTCAATTTGGAACAACTTCTATGAAGAATGCAAGTTCCAAATATGCCTAATTCCTAGTGATTTCTAGTGAGAGAAAGCTTGGATAATATGTTTCAATGGTGTTTTCTTCTAGCCGGATTTGGTGTGATGAAGATGACAATGGTGTGGCTGAATTTATAAGCCATATACTTAGCCATTAAGCTTTACTTTTTTCAGCCATTATGCTTGACCTTCCAAACCTTAGCCATGAGTCACCTTATGAGTCATAGTTAACTTTAACTATGGTTAGATATTTATCTCATGGGCTTTTCCAATTGGGCTTCTCGGTTTGGGCTTTCCTAATGGGCTTTCGGGCTGAAATTTTTACTATGTCTCGGGCCTTTTATTGTCTCAAAATTTGGCCTATCAATTGGTCAAACAATTCGGTCTATAGGACCTAAGAAATTCGATATACGTTTAGTATACCTTAATGGGCTTTAAAATTTTCACCTTAGGCCCATTACGTTTTTAACCATTAAATTTATTTCGGAATCCTTTCGAATAAATTTTCCTTACTTCCGGGGATGATTATCTTGTATTCTGGCCAAGAATATTTTTCCCCAAATTTTCCTCCACACTTAGGTTAATTTTTAACCATGATTAGTCAACTATGGTAAAAGTCCACTTTCTTAACTATAGTTGACTTTTCCCTTAACCATTGACTATGTTGACTTTTTCTTAAAATTTCGAAAGTGTCATTTCTTATGTCTTACACTCTCGTCTTTATATTCCAACCGCTCCCGGTGGATAATTTCACCTGAAACTCCTTTTCTTGCCAAAAAGGTCCATTTTACCCTTTTTAGTTTTACACTCGTTTTGTATGTACGAGTCTAAATCAAGCTGACTTTTCTTCATGAGCTCTTTGCGCTCTCTTATTTTAAGTTCTTATTTTCAGTCAGAATGATTTAGAATAACTCGGTTTAGCCTGTGATACCCATCGTTCACATTATGCATTTTATGTAGCTTTTGTGTGTTAATTCATTCCAAGAACACTTTAAGTCTAGTAAATACTCTTCTTATGATTCAACTATAATTACATAGTGTTCATACACATAGGAATCACAAGGTACAAGCTACAAAAAATCCGGGTCTGATAATTTAGGTTTAATTATTCCTTAACATGCATTACTTCTAGGATCTTAATGTAAGAGCTCAAATTTATTTCCCCCAAACTTATTTCTTTTGCTAAATATTTTTTTTTTGAATTTGTCTTCTTTCTTCTTTTTTTTTTTTCTTTTTCTTTCATTTTCATCAATATATATATATATATATATATATTTTATACATACTCTTTCACTATCACTTAATACCCATATATAACATAATATATCCCAATGACTTTTCATGCTTTTGGGGTAAGGGATAGGAACAAAGTATTTAAGCTAAGGAAAATAACGTAGGTATATTTACAGAGAAAAACTTATTTGGCCCAGATGGGTGACTAGGGGTAGAATATGTACAATGATAGCTAGAAAGGCTCAAATGATCCAAAGATGGCCTAAATCATCTCCCTAATTAAGTGTGATCTAATATTTCACCTCGAGATTAGATCAAGAAAATTCTAGAATATGATACACAAAATCAACTGAACAAATGCAATCCTAGGTCCACATAAGCATTCTCTAAATAAATATACAGATTCATAGTCCGATGAGGAAATCATAGTAAGAATCAAGACAAATTCAAGAATTCAACTTCATGCTTTTCCTATAATCATGCTTCTCATTCAATCAAAGTCAGACTAAATCATGGGGTCATATCATCGGAATATGGAAAAACTACATGCTAAGCACTAAATCATCCCAAAATCAAACAATTTAAGCTCATATTTTAGAAAAAAATTTCAATTTTTTTTTCAATTTTGCCCAAATTATCGAAAAATGCTCAAGTGATATCCCCTCCCCCAAACTTAAAATACACAATATCCTCAGTGTGTAGATAATATAAGAATTGAAGTTCAGGAACAAAGTACTCCCCTTTCTAATGATGATGAACAACTGAAACTTTGATTGAAAGCGTAAAACTAGAAAATAAACCTGTAAAATAAACAAAGAAAGAAACAACAAAATAGAAAAAGAAAAAGAATTATATACAAGGTGAAAAAGAAAACACAGCCACTTCAAATGTAGCTGAAGAAAACAACACTCAGCAGCAGGGCGAAGAGTAGGAGGGTCATCCAGAATGGTGACAGAATGTTGACAATTAACTCCTCCTTAGCTCTATCTACTTCCCTCCTTCTTTCAGATTTACTATTATATTCTCCTCAATCTCCATCTTAAAACATTCTTGAGAGTCATCAGGGAGCTTCAAAGGTTTGAAAACATTAAACTTCACTTCCTGTAGGACTCTCATAGTTAACTCCCCCTTTTGCACATCAATTAAAGTTCTACCCGTCGCTAGGAAAGGTCTGCCTAGTATAATGGTGACTTCCCTGTCTTCTTCCATGTCTAAAACGATAAAATTTGCAAGGAAAATAAACTTGTCCACCTTTACTAACACATCCTCAATAATCCCCTCCGGATATTTAATTGATCGGTCAGCCAACTGGAGGGTCACTGTGGTGGGCTTGGCATCCCCTTTTCCTAACTTCTGATAGATTTATACTAGCACCTAAATCATACAGGGCTTTACCAAAGAATAAATTTCTAATAGTGCATGGTATGGTAAAACTCTTGGGATCTTTGAGCTTGGGAGGTAATCTTTTCTGGATACTGACACTACATTCCTCAGTTAAGGCCACCGTCTCATAATCTTCCAATCTCCTTTTCCTAGAGAGGATATCCTTTAGAAACTTCACATAACTTGGCATTTTCTTTAAAGCATCTGCGAAAGGAATGTTGATGTGAAGCTTCTTAAAAACCTTAAGAAATTTGACGAATTGTTGATCCAGTTTTTGACTTTGGAACCTCTGAGGAAAAGGTACTGGTGGTTTAACTGGGTGGGTTGTAGTGGAAATAGGTGTAGCATCTAAGGATGATGAAGGCTGTGAAGTAGAACAAGGTATAGATGAAGAAGTGCCTAGCTTGGATTCTTTTGCAACCTGATCCTGATGTTCCTGCTGTTTTTGAGCTGCTTCGTTAGAACCTATGGGTTTTTCAACTATGGGCTGTTCAGGTCCAGACTTAACTTATGGCTCATCTAGCTCTCTGTCACTCCTAAGGGTGATGGATTTGACATGTTCCTTACCCTCCCTTTACTTAACATGATTAGCTTCAATGTTACCGGGAAGGGTCCCTTGAGGACGTTTACTAATAGCATTTGCTAGTTGTCCTACATGAACCTCTAAGTTCTTAATTGAAGCAACTTGATTTTTCAGGATCGTTGAGAACATTTCCTTAAGCAAGGGCTTCTTCTCAGCTGCTGGTGTGTGGTAAAGTTGTGGCTGCGTAGGTTGTGGTGGTGGTAGTGGTTGATGGAAGTGAGGTGGATGATGTTGAAATTGAGGAGAGGATGGTTGATGAGGCGGATGATATGGATATTACGATTGTGGTGGTACATGAACTGGTGAAGCTTGAAAACCAGGGGGTCCTACAAGTCTAGAGCTAGAAGTTTGCCCTTGGTTTTGGCTCTGGGAGAAGATAGGATGGTTCCTCCACCCTGGGTTGTAGTTATTTGACAAGGGGTTGTTCTGTTGCTTCTGAAGTGGAGCAACATACTGAACCGATTCTAAGTTATGTGGACACCTATCCACAGAGTGTGTACCACTACACAAATCGCATGAAGGGAAAGGACTTTGGACAGAATAAATCGGATTAGGACTGGTGGAAGGATTATGCTGGGTACTAAGCGACTCTACCTTCTTCGTAAGATTAGCGATTTGAGAGGTCAAGGTAGATAGTGTGTCGAGCTCATAAATACCTACCGACTTCTTTGGCAATTGCCTCTCCGAGGACCATAAATAGTTGTTAGCCACCATCTTATCTAAAAGCTCATAAGCTTCCTCCTCTGTTTTGCACATCAGGCCTCCACCCGCAGCAGCGTCAACAATAGTCCTATTTTGGTTTGTAAGTCTGTTGTAGAAGGTCTGGACTTGCAACCACAAAGGTAGGCCATGGTGAGGGCACTTCCTAAGAAGCTCCTTATATCGTTCCCATGCTTCGTAAAGAGATTCAGGGTCGTACTGGGCAAAGGAAGATATATTACTATAGAGTTGGGCCATTTTAGAGGGAGGTAAAAACTTAGATAGAAATTGATGGGCTAACTCGTCCCATGTAGAAATGGATCCTGGAGGCAGGGAGGTTAACCAGTGTCTCACCCTATCTCTAAGTGAGAAGGGGAATAATCTAAGCCTAAGCGCATCATCAAATAATCCATTGTGTTTAAACGTGTTGCACAAGTCCAGGAATTGCCCAAGGTGAGCATGTGGGTCGTCATGAGAGAGCCCACTGAACTGCAATGAAGCCTGGATCATCTGGAGGATTGCGGGCTTAATTTTGAAGTTATTAGCATGGACAGCTGGTGGCCTAATGCCGGTATAATATCCTCCAATCATCGGCATTGCATAATCCCCAACGGTTCTAATTTCCCTATTTTCTACCATGGTGAATTGCAGCGGAGCTATTAATTTCCTAGAATCCTTTCGAATTTTTCTAAGTGCTCGTTCAATTTCAGGATCTAGAGGGAAGCAATCAAAACTCCTGGCTCTACGCATGCAAACATCAGAAAGTCCTTAGAAAATTTTCTTTTAATTAAATGGAGAAAATTAACTAAACTAAACTAAGGATCTAAATATTTACAAGCTAGAATTACACCTAAGCATAATTTTACCGATATCAATTAACGACTAATTAAAACCTCCCCGAAAACGGCGCCAAAAACTTTACACGCCCTTAGGGTATTGTCCGCAAGTGCACGAGTCGTACAAGTAATAATGGGATTTGAGTCCCAAGTTATCGTCCCACAGAGAAGTTGACTAGCCTAATTAACTACTGGTTAATCTTACCCTAAGTATATCCTAGCAAATTATGAATTTTTGATTATCGATGGTCTACTAAGTTTGAAATTAAAAATACTGAAAATAATAAAACTATAAAATAAAGAAAATAAAACCGAGCTAAGATTTACTTATCGAGCTTCACGCAATTAAAAGCAAATACCTACGAAAATAATTAAAACAATTGAAATTAATTAATGAAATTAAAATAAAATGCAAAAATTAAAATAAAGAAACAAGATTAGTTAAACTAAAATTAAACAAGCCTAAAATAAAAAGTGCATGTAATTAAACTAATAACAATTACAAATTAAACTAACCTCAAATCTAATAAAAATGAAAACTAAATTAAAAATGCATGAAAAACATTTAATCTAGATTAATTCTAAATGCCACTCATAAAACACTAAAATAAAATCCTAAAACATTTAATATAAAATTAACTACTAACTAAAAATTTAAAACTAAAAATTAAATTAACAACTAAAACATTAGAATTAACCTACAATTATCAACTAACAACTAGCCTATATTGACAACTAAATAAAGCAAAATAATATAAATGCAATAAGTAATAAAGTATAAAAGAAAGGATGTGGCCAAACATGGCCTTAACAAATTTGGAAACCAAGAGCATGGTCCCGATATTGCACTGTACACTGTCTTCTCCATTTTTGTTCATTTTAGGCGTTCACGGGTTGCTCTCGGTTTGCCATCTGCTGCAGGTGTTCACGGGTTCAGCTACTGGCGTGCTGCATTTTGCTTCTCGGTTCTACAATCTGCTGCTGCTCTAGGCATGTCTCGGTTCCAGGTGCTATGCTGGTCTCGATTTTGCCCAGCTCATTCCAGCTGCTGTCTGCTGCATTTCCAGGTGCTGCAGGTGCAAACCAGCTGTTGTCCTACTTCTACACCGCACTGCTGCCCAGCATCTACATCAACTATGGCAGCATCCCGAGTCCTCTAGGAAACGCCCAGCAGTGCCCAGTTGCAGCTCAATTTCCAAGTGCTGTCCTCGGTTCAGTACTACTCTACTTCCATCACCAATAACCACACAGCTGTAAGCTGTTCTCTGCTACACTATGTTCTACCTTGTGTTGCTTGCGACAACGAGAGTAACCTGGAAGCAGCTTTGGTGTTGATGATTGAACAACACAGGAATACACCAACACTAACAACATCAACTAACGAACATTGCAGAAAAGAAACCAACTAAACTATGATGAACAGTAATCGAACACAAAAAACAGAGATAAACAGAGGAACAAAACTGAAGTTAAAGAAGCATACGAGTTGGATAAAATCTTTAAACAAAAAATGACAATATGAACTTAATAGAAACTAATAAGTAAATATAAGAAAAATATGGCAACTAAACATGATCATGGAACCAAAGCAGTAGTTCTTGGCACATTAAGCACTCAAAACTGAGAACCCATAAGCAGAAGAGAGCTATGAGCGATAATATTAAAATCCAGTGAAGAGTTTAATGCATGAAGGGCAGACAAATGCATGAAGTACAGATAAAGGGAGATAAAATAAACAACAAAAAAATAACAAGGTAATCACACTTAAAACCGAAATGAACTAAGTAACATTAGCAACTGAAATTTAACAACAAGACTATCCACACCCGTAAAGCACCTAAACATGAAAAACTAGCATCCTCGGTTTGCTTCAAATCCTTCTCCTACTGCTGTGATCCCACATTACCATTGATGTGGAAATAATACTGAGCATTAAGACCACATCAAAGCATCAGAATCAAAAATAGTAATGGATGAACACGATTCACTTGAATGCACATTGAAGAATAAAAAGTGACTCTAACGACTGAACAAACCGACAACTTGATAATGAAAATTATGAACTTTCATTTATAACTCACAAAATAAGAAACATCAAGGAATGCATTTTTACAAACCGAGAAGAAGAAGAAGATGAACATGATTGCTAATGAAAACACCAATAAACTAGAAAATGAAACAAACTTTTTCATAAAATGAAAATTGAATGAACAGTAAAATTTTGCTAAGAACAAAATAATCTTTTCAGGAAAGCTTAAAAACAAAGGCAATAAATCTAAGACTACCCTAGAAACTATTTTACATCCCTCATAAATTACTCTACACTACTCCTACTCCTAAATTACCTAGTTTTTCAATTGCCATCCATGTCTTTTTTATACACACAAAAGGGTATAATTGTAATTTCCACATCCTAGATAAGTTGGCATTGTTTGGCCACTCGTCTTCACACCATTGGCTTCTTGAAAAATAATATTTCCATGTCATCTGTCTTTTTTTCCAATTGGATGTGCTAGGCTCGTGTTGTCCGCGTGGTCCAATCTCGATTTTAGCTCAATTTCGATCCATTTTTTACCGAAATATTCAAAATTCATCCGGATTTAATTTATCTGCAAACATGAGAATTTAAATTAAATAAAGGGGATAATTAACAAAATAAATTGGGGATTTAAATAATTAATTAGGAAATTAAGCACAAATAATTCTAAAAATATAGAATTATCAACCATATTATAAATATAATCTCTATCGTAACACGTACAATAAAAGATGGAGGGATTATCCCAATAGCCCCATATGTTCCACCTCAAAATCGGTCAAACAACTTCCAATAGGCCAAGAACCAATTCTGAGAAAGACCTCAAGCCCAAATCCATGATATGACTGTTGAGGATATGATTAAATCTCTTGCAGATAGTAATTTGAAATTTCGACAGGAATCAAGGATAAACATGCAAGAAACAAGGATGAGCAGAAAAAACTTAGAGAATCAAGTCAACTAGCTACCACGGTAAATAGGTTGGATGCATAAAGTACTGGTAAGTTATCCTCACGAACTGTGGTCAACCCAAGGGAAAATGCTAGTGCCATTTTCTTGAGGATATGGGAAAGAAGTTGAAGCAAGGGAACTTTTTAGTACAAAAATCGACAAACATGATATAAAAGAGGAGAAAACGTAAAACAATCTTCCACCATTGTTTAGACCCCTCGTAAGGCTCCAATTAATACTAGTATTCACCTTTCACATTTTCCTAGTAGGTTGGCAAGATCAACTACGGAAGAGAAGGACAAGGAAATTATGGAGACTTTTCATAAGGTGAAAGTCAATATTCCTCTACTTGATGCAATCAAGCAAGTGCCCCTGTATGTAAAATTCTTGAAAGAATTTTGCATTAACAATAGGATATTGCAAGGTAACGAAAAGGTAGGTATGAGGGAGAATGTGTCTACTGTCATCCACAGAAAGCTCCCCCCTAAAGTGTAAGGATCTTAGAACTTTCACTATTCCATGCAAAATAGATGATATTAGATTTGAAAAGGTAATGATCGATTTAGGTGCATCAACTAATGTTTTGTCTCTTTCAATTTATAAGGCGTTGAATCTAGGAACTTTGAATGAGACTGATGTAATAAGTTGACTAGTTTATAGATCTAATGCCTATCCTGAATGGGTAATAGAAGATGTCTTAGTGCATGTTAATTTCTATGTGTTAAATATGAAGGATGATAATTCTCCTAATGCCGCACCTATCTTGTTAGGGAGACCATTTTTAAAGACTGTTAAGACTAAAATTGATGTGCATAGTAGAACATTAATTAAGGGATTTGATGGTTAGCTTGTTAAATTTAATATTTTTGAAGTCATAAGATAACTTAGTGATGCTCATGTTGTTTTTGATATTAATATTATTAATGATCTAGCACAACAATTCTTTAAGTTAGGTAGGAAAGATAAGCTTGAGGTAACAATTGGCCGTAATATTAAAGAGGAAGTCGTATACCCCTTTGTAACATTGCAAAAGTCAACAAGTCCCACCATATTATAGAAAAGATCGACATGTTGGTTGTTAATGATATTAAAGTCGACAACTCACTTTATAAAAGAGAGGATGTCAACTTTTCACTTTATGATAATGATGATGTTGACTTTGATGATAACTTAAGGGAAGAAGTGCGGCCCTAAACACTTTGCTTGAGGTAAGTGATGTTTGTAAAGTTAATTTGCAAAAATCCGACACAATACTTTTCCCTTTTATTATGCAGGCTCCTAAAGTAGAATTGAAGTCATTATTGGATCATCTCAAGTATGTATTCTTGGGAAAAAAACACTTCTGGTAATAATTGCTTGTAATTTAACGTCCTTGCAAGAACAAAGATTGGTACGAGTGCTAAAAGATCACAAAATTGCAACAAAATGACTTATAGCTGACATAAAAGGAATAAGTCCTTCCATGTGCATCCATTGAATATTACTTGAGGAAGGTGTTAGGAATAGAACCCCCAAGAGTAGAAGTGAGTATGCTAGAGCTTGAAGCACAATGAAATAATCTAAGTCCTCAAAGAGCAAAAGCTATCAAACAATGCTACATAACGAAATTATCTAAGTTCTCAAAGAGCGAAAGCTACCAATCAAGGCTTCAAGGCACCAATGATGAATCTGAGCTCAAAAAGCAAAGGTTGTGAAGCTCAAATAAGAAACAAAACAAGTTATGACAAATAGTAAAGCTACAGATAAAACTAGAATCTGTGACCAAAAAAAGGACAAGCAAAGGTAAGAAAGGAAAGTTAATCAGGCTAAACGAAGTATCTCAGCTTGCTTAAAGGTGTTGCATTGTTGAAGGTGGACTAGAAAACTTTAACCAAGGATTATGATGTAAAGCTGTCTATACATGACAACGAAGCAAAAGTGACAGCTACAATAACGAGACAAAGTCCCCTTCATGCCATCACAACAAGTCAATGACAATTGATACTCAATTCTAGTTTAAGAGGGGACTTAGTGTTATGGATCAAAGTGTGAGACCCCGTATATGTATAGCTTTATATAGGAACATGGGAATGTAAATAAAATCATAAGTATAATGATACATTTGTAATGTGAAGTATATGCAGTGTAAGTTCATAAGATTATGTACGCACTTGTAATAAGAATCGTGATTATACGTACAAGTTGCATTATGAATGAGTAGGAAGAAATAAACTTAAACACGAGAAGGATGTGATTGAAATGGAATATGAGTAGTGTAGTAAAATGGAAGGAAAGATTTTTATAAGTTGTATACTTCCATTCGGGTAATATCATGAAAATTTGGTTGTACAAAGATTTCCAACAAGTTTTAATATATACTAAGTGTGATTGGATGGCATTTTTAAGTCTCAAGGAGCGATGAATGAGGGAAGGATTATGGAGGTAAATTAAGGAAGTTTTGAAGGGAGTTGTTGCAGAAAAACTACAGAAGATCTGGAAATGTGAAGGCCAGATCGATCTCATAGGATGAGAGATCGATCTGGAAGAGCCAGAATGCTCTTATGTGAGTAATGGAATGGAGCAGATCGATCTCCAAGGGAATCAGATCGATCTCCTTAGCTCTCGGGTTGGAAGCAGATCGATCTCCCCTAAGACCAAATCGATCTCCTTAAGCTTCTGTTTGATAGCAGATCGATCTCAAGCCTCGACAAATCGATCTCCTGCCTTTAAAATGTCTTAGAAAAAAGGGAGTTTTAGGGGACCAGATCAATCTCCACCCAAGGAAGATCGATCTCATCAAGTCAAAACTATAAATAGGAGCAGTTGGATTTGCAGATTTTCGGGATAAACCATTTCTTTCCACTTCAACTCAAAAACCTAGCTTTCTCACTCCTAAATCCAGCCATTTTCAGTAAGATTTGAGGAAAAGCTATTAGAGACAAAGTTGTTCACATCAAAGAGAAGAACAACATAGTTGGGAGGCATTTTCTCCATTTGTTGGATTTAAGCAACAAGGGCATTTCTAATTGGAGCAAAGAGGAAATCCAATGAGGTAAGTTCTAGTGCACAAATCCAAGTACATTGGTCTAGTTAATGATTATGAAGTGAATTGGGTGTGCACCTTGTGGGTAGAACTACCTAGAATGGCATGAAATGAATATAACTTAGAAATGGTCTAGTGTGAGAAAATGGAATGTAGAAGTGTTTACGATGAATGAGATATCTTGAGAGGATGATTATGTTGTGGGCATGGTTTGGGCATGTAGATATTAGGATAAAATTGTGAGATTTACCACAAGGGGTAAAATGTATATTTAAGGCATTGGATAAATGCTTAGTTGAACAAGAGTTAGAAACGTTAACTCGAGTGTTTGATGGATGAATTTCAGTTTCGGATGATACGCCGGAGCAAGTCGAGAGGAGAACGCGAGAAGCATAAAGGTGGATAGTTGCACACAAGTAAAGCGAGGTAAGGGACTGTGTGTTAGCTATAGAGATGTTCGTGCGTATTTTACAGCAATTTCGTAGATATATTGCTAGAACTAGTACGATATTATAATTCTATGAAATGATACGGAAGCATGAAAAGTACTATGATGTATATATGCATTGAGAAATGGGATAGGGTAAGGAAATAGCATGATATGCATGTTTTCAATGTTTTTCTCTAATTTACATTGATCTTGATGATTGAGAAATGTTGATGATAGGTTGGCTAATTTTACATGTTTTAGCTTGAAGAGGCATGCTGTATGAATAAACATGTTTTGAGTTTTAAAAAAAAAAGAAAATAGCCATCTATCAGTTTTGAGATGAGATTTGGTGTTGAAATGCTAGCTCACACCCGTTTTAATGCCTTGATGTACCGTGCTGGAGTTTTAACTCGCGCGAGGGTTTTGGGAAGGTGCGGGAACTTTGCTCGCACCTGTTTTGTTGAGTTGAGGTAAACCTGGGGGTCTGGGACCCAAGGGGATACCAGCCGACGGCCATTTGAACGGGCTGGGCCTTAACGATAGATCGTACCGCACTGGAGCTTCGCATTGATTGTACGTCACGCTGCTTGCTCGCCTGGTATATGAGACATGGTTTAGGATGAAAAGTCCATCGGAGTTGGAGTATGGACTTGGGTCCACGGTCGTACGTAGAACAGTGTAGTTATCCGTTGGTATACTATGTACCGTGCTGGGAGCACGTGAGTACGAGTATCGCGTAGATGACACACGACGTATCTTCACCGTGAGTATACGAGGAGATGAGGTGGATTGAGATGAGCCGGAGGGCAGGACTGACCCATTCCCCTTCAAGCGAAGTGATGCCCTGTGCACACCTGATCAGTGAGGCCTGGGATCACTGACTATGGCCATATGTCGTGGATATTTGATTGCCGAAAATTCCATGCCTGTCTCAGAGATTCGAGAAACAGAGATAATCTCAGAAAAGGAAGAGATTTGCAAAAAAGTGAATTAAGGGAATAAAGAGATTTTGTGTTTTTGATAAGTCTCTGATTTCACATTTGTGTCGTGATGGCACTATTTATGAGCATGTTTTAAATGGAAGCTTGATAATTGATTTACACGAAAATGCTATTGATAAATATATGTTTAAATGCATTTTTCGTATGATATTTCCATTTATAACGAAAACATGGTTTTGGTTTATGCATGCATGAGCTATGTAGGTAGTATGATATCTACCTGCTAGCATACATTTCCTTACTGAACTGTGGTTTGCTCATCCCACTATTTTTCCCCTCCAGCTGCTGAGAAGTAAGAGAGCGGTGGTCTGTAGGTCTTTTGTGTTGAACAGCTCCAACAATTCCGTAAAGGTATAAGATTTGTATACACGAGTATTTTGTATCTAATTTATCGTATCGCACAGTTATATCTTGGAATTGTAAACAGTATTATGGGGATGATATGTAAGCACATGGTATTTATACAATTGATTTTGTATATCTACACACACACCTGGGAGTGTGAATTAAGATTTAAATCT
Organism: Firmiana major; assembly: GCA_033439115.1. Taxonomy (NCBI): domain Eukaryota; kingdom Viridiplantae; phylum Streptophyta; class Magnoliopsida; order Malvales; family Malvaceae; genus Firmiana; species Firmiana major. The sequence goes on along the minus strand of CM065896.1, from coordinate 58,084,926 downwards.
TCTGCTGCAAATGAATGAAATTTTAGTAATTGCATCTTCTCACAGCCCAACCATAGTAGAGAATGTATGGATAGAAGGGTTCCCAGAAGTGGGGTGTGATAGATTTGGTATCAGAGCATGGTTGGTCTGATGTGAGTTGATGTTTAGGACTAAGAAAACATACATCCCCAAGTTACTGTGCGATATTTAGATACAAATGTGTGTACGGAGCTGGTAGTAAATTAAATGTTTGTTATAACGCAAGAAAGTTATCAGGCTAGTGAGTTATGCCTGAGAGACACCGCAAGAGGGGAGAGAGCTCAAGAGCTCTAGGGCGAAATGACAGGACTGAGAGGCACAGTAGATCATCCTCTAGTCATGAGCCCCAGGAACAGATAGAGGCTTCTGATCCTCGAATAACTCGATTGGAGGAAGACATGCGCACGATGATGACCATGATGGGACAGATCATGGCTAGGTTTGAGGGTACACCTGGTACAGCGAGACAGGCTGCATCGAATCCCCCAGCAGCTGCACCTGAACCTGAGAATGTTGCACCTACGCAAGCTGGACCGGTTAGGCCACGGGAACCTCATATTCGACCCGTACCTCCTCCAGTAGCCCCACAGCAGTATGATGATGACTTGGGGTATGGATATGACTGTGATATGGAGAGATTGAGGCATTTTATGGACTTTAAGCCTCCTTCGTTTAGCGGGGTAAAGGATCCGATGGTCGCTGAGGACTGGATCAGTCAGATGGAGAAGTTATTCGACTTTTGTAGATGTTCAGCTATGGAGAGAGTAGTGCTTGCGACCTTTGTATTAAGAGGCGAAGCAGAGCACTGGTGGAAGTCCACCAGGCCGATGTTGAGAGCTCAAGGTATGACTATCACTTGGGATATGTTCTTGGGTGTTTTCAGAGAGTAATACATCCCAGATACTGCTCGACGTAGGCTACAGATGGAATTTCTGAATCTGACTCAAGGGAATCGAACAGTTGATGAGTACGAGTCACGATTCACTTCACTGGGTCGATATGATCCGGACTCGATCAGAAGTGAAGCTATCAGAGTTCGTAGATTTGTAGATGGACTGAGGCCTTCAATCCGAGCGAAGTTGGCCCCATTTGATGTCGCTACATATAGAGAGGCTGTGCGATGGGCCCAGTTATGTGAGCAAGATTATGACTTGCAGACTTCTGAGTTTAGTTGGGGTAAAGACAAGGGTCCGAGGAAGCTGGGAGATGGCAAGAGTGCCAAATTTGGTCGAAAATTCATGAGTAAGCGTCGGAGAGAGGTAGATGAGTTCCAGAAAAAGGTTGCTAGACCTTTTATGCCTCCGACTCAGACACCAGCCAGGGGTATAGTGATTGGTGAACCCCGACCGACTACAGATCAGTGTAAACTATGCGGTCGATACCATGGTGGTAGGCCATGTCATCTTCAGGGTACCCGATGCTTCAGATGTGGTAAATTTGGACATTATGCCAGAGAGTGCCTGGAGATAGTTGAGGCAATTCCACAGAGGGGTATGGAGCCAGAGAGGGTTCCTACAGTTGCACCTCCTGCAAGAAAAAAAGCCTCGGCTGAAGAAAAAAGAAAACAAGTTGTGGGTCAAGGCAGGGTGTATACGATAGACCAGGCATCAGCTAATACCTCTTCTGAAGTGATAAAAGGTACAATCTTGAACTTCAATCTGGAGGTTATAGCTTTGTTTGATTCTGGTGCTACGCATTCCTTCATATCACCTGCATGTGCATCTAAGTTAAAAGGTTTTGTAGAACCCACATACTTGAGTAGGACTTTACTAATAAGTACTCCAATGAGAGTTAGCTAATTAGTTGAGCAAGTGTATAAAGATTGTAAAGTGAGGCTGGGAGATAAGTGCATGACAGCCAACTTGATTTTATTGAATATGTATGACATTGATGTAATTTTGGGAATGGATTGGTTAGCCGCCAATCATGTTGTCATAGACTGTCGTTCTAAGTCCATTAAGTTTTCTCTACCTGAAGAATGTGTTGTAAAATTTTAAGAGAAGAAATGAAATCTTAAATTCTGTGTTAAGTAAAGTTCTTTTGTATAAATGACTGGAGTGTTGTTTTGAAGGTTTGTTGCTTATGTGGTGGATTTGAACAAAGTACATCCGGATATGGAGGACATCCCAGTGGTCAGAGAATTTCCTGATGTCTTTCCAGACGATCTACCAGGATTGCCACCTGATAGAGAAACAGAATTCGGTATAGACTTGACGCCTGGAATCGAACCAATATCTGTCAGGACCCCAGTTTCAATCCTTGACTTCAACCAAAAACCACAATAAATTTTTCGCATTTTAACATACCTTTCTCCTCTTCAATGGTTGGGCTGTGATTCGATGTCAGAATCCTCACTTACCACATCATCCATTTCATACATACATGTCAATATATTATTACTGACTGTAGCTGCTTTTATTATACATGTAAGATTATATAAAATCTAATACAATTACATTCCCCATAATATATAACGTATACATCACTGTGCTGTTTCTATGTTTAGATACACAACTGTACATAATAAGTATACCTGACAAAACGATAGGAACTAGCAGTGGACTCTGGGACACTCTCCCGCGATAGCTCTCGCTCTACTGACGCTCTGTAGAGAGATGTAAAGAAAAAGGGGGTGAGCATAACACGCTCAGTAAGGAAATCAGGCAAGCAAGTAGATATCCACACTATCTACTCAAAATAGTGCTATGCCTTGAAAACATTATTTCCTTAACTCACTTTAAAAGCATGTCTTGAAATATAATATATATACTTGTACAGAATAAATCCCATGTACAGAAATTCATGCTTTATTTCTCAAATATAGGCATGTAGTGCAAAACAATGCATTGTATATAAATCATGCCTTTATGTAAATCATGCCATGTATATTTAAATCACAATAAATATGGCATCAAATGATTCACATCACAAATCGGAGTCCGACCCATCCCTCAGGTCTGTCCGCAGTTTAAATCAGTCAATCAATGTGATATATCATGTGAGACTCTGTGGTAAATACAAATAGTATTCTGGATTATAATCATATCCGAAAAGTGATCCCAAGCAACACAGATCTCGGTGTGCGGGGCATCACTGCTGTAACGGGAGGATGGTCAGTCCAATGTCAACCGCCAGCTACGTAACACACGGTACAGCGTACACCTCGTGCCACTCAGACACGGTACAAAGTACACCCGTGGACCCTCACAGCCAGGGTCTTTAGCCCTCGAAACCATGGAAATCCTCATAGCCAGGGTCTTTAGCCCTCGAAACCATGGAATTTAGTATACCACGTCTATATCAACCTCATGCGGATATCCTCTCTAGCTATGACACACAGTCACACAAGGACTCAGGCATGGGTTTCAACATGTATTACATATCACATACAGTGTGATCTAGCAAGTCGTCAATGCGTGGAAGGGGGTATCTATTCTTGATGGTGGCCTTATTCAACAATCGGTAGTCTATGCACAATCGGAGGCTCCCATCCTTCTTCCTCACAAACAGAACCGGTGCTCCCCAAGGTGAAACACTCGGTCGTACAAAACCCCTATCCAATAGCTCCTGTAACTGTCTCTTGAGCTCCTCCAGCTCAACTAAGGCCATGCGATATGGTGGTCTCGAAATAGGCTCCGTACCAGGTACCAGATCTATACAGAACTCCATCTCTCTGTCTGGTGGTAACCCTGGCAATTCATCCGGGAAAACATCTGGGTACTCACTGACCACAGTGATATCTGCCAACTCCGGATGTGCCTTATCCATATCTACCACGTACGCAATGAAACCTTGATATGTTGAAGGTTTTCTAAATCAGAAATCATGTAATAATCATAACCACTCCTTTCATTTATTTTTATTAAACTTTACAACATATCTTGTAGGGTTAGGAAACATAACTGTCTTAGCGTAACAATCTAAAACAGCATGGTTTGCAGATAGCCAATCCATTCCTAATATTATATCAAAGTCGCTCATACTTAGTAATATTAGATTGGCTGTCATCTTCTTATCCCCTACTCTCAACTTGCAGTCATTATATACATATTCTACAACTTGACTACTATTCATAGGCGTACTGATTAACATCATCATACATAAACGTGTACGCTCTACATGTCTTGCTAATTTACATGCAAATGATGGCGATACAAAAGAATGCGTGGCACCAGGATCAATTAAAACATATGCTTCAATATCATAAATCAGGATGTTACCTCGAATCACATCCGATGAAGCATCAGCTGTTCCCTGGTCCAAAGCATGTACTCGCCCTTGACCCATCACTCGTTTCCCTTTCTCCTCTGTCGTCGCTCTACCTCTCTGAGCAGACGTACCAGCTGGAGCTCTATCAAACTCCCTGTCCCTCTGTGGTGCAGTCACAAATGGCACTGAGCACTCTCTAGCCATGTGCCCCTGTTTCCCACATCGGAAACATACCATAGCACCCTGTGGACACGGTCTATCTCCATGTGATCTGCCGCATCTTCTACACTGATCTACAGCAGGTCGCGGTCCTCCCATGACAATGCCCTTCGCTGGGGCTGCAGTCGGATAAGCAGGAGATCTAGCATATCTCTCTCGTGTCCCCTCTATCCGTGATCTCTTACCGAAGGGTATCTTTCCCCCTCGATAACTAAAATCTCTAGCCGGCCTCTTCTTCTGCAAGTCTTGGCTACGGGTAAACTTCCCAAACTCGGAAGCATTCCTCTCATAGTCCTGCTCACATAGTTGCGCCCTGCGCACTGCCTCCTCATAAGTCACTATGTCTAATGGGACCAACTTGGACCGTAGCACCGGTCTCAACCCGTCGATAAACCTGTGGACCTTTCTAGTCTCACTGTACATAGTATCCGGGTCGTATCTCCCTAGGGATAGGAATCGAGTCTCATACTCGTCCACCGATAAACTCCCCTGGTTGAGTCTCAAAAACTTTGCCTGTAACTTCCGCTGTGCGGTGTCAGGAATAAACTGCCTCCTAAAGGCCTCCCGAAATATATCCCAAGTGATATATGTGTGTCGGGATCTCAATATAGGTCGGGTGGACTTCCACCAATGCTCTGCGGCTCCCTTCAGTAGGAACGCAGCAAACGCGACCATCTTCGAGGTCGTGCACTCGAAGAATCCATAGAGCTTCTCTAGCTCTGCCAACCACTCCTCCGCAGCTACGGGGTTCTTGACCCCACTAAATGATGGAGGTCTAAACTTCTGGAACTCCCTCAACCGATGCAAGTCACATCCATATCCTAATCCACTGCCACCCAAAACCGGTGGGGGTGTAGGAGTATCTACTGTCCTCTGTGCATCAGCTGTCTGCGTAGGTGTATCAGGGGCAACTGCCTCTCCTGTAGCAGCTCCTACCTCCTGTCTCTGCCTACCTGGCATCGTCTGTGCCAGTATCTCTATAATAGTCTCGAGACCACGCTCTAATCTCGTGAAATGCGTCTCTGCACAATCGGGTGCCTCAATAGCACCTGCAGTCTCATGCGTAGGTAATGGCCTGGCAGCGGCTCGTCCCTCGGGTCTCTCCCCCCGGCCTCGAGCCCTACCTCTCATACCTCTACCACTACGCGTATTTGCCATATAGGCAAAGTTCCTGCATTCATAATAGTGAATTAGTCCATTTCCTATATGGTATACACAGTTATATCTAAACACAGCACAGTACTATGGGGATGTACACTTTCCTATTTTCTAACACCGACTCACATCAGACCAACCTCTGCTCTGATACCATCCTGTCAGGACCCCAGTTTCAATCCTTGACTTTAACCAAAAACCACAATAAATTTTTCGCATTTTAACATACCTTTCTCCTCTTCAATGGTTGGGCTGTGATTCGATGTCAGAATCCTCACTTACCACATCATCCATTTCATACATACATGTCAATATATTATTACTGACTGTAGCTGCTTTTATTATACATGTAAGATTATATAAAATCTAATACAATTACATTCCCCATAATATATAACGTATACATCACTGTGCTGTTTCTATGTTTAGATACACAACTGTACATAATAAGTATACCTGACAAAACGATAGGAACTAGCAGTGGACTCTGGGACACTCTCCCGCGATAGCTCTCGCTCTACTGACGCTCTGTAGAGAGATGTAAAGAAAAGGGGGGTGAGCATAACGCGCTCAGTAAGGAAATCAGGCAAGCAAGTAGATATCCACACTATCTACTCAAAATAGTGCTATGCCTTGAAAACATTATTTCCTTAACTCACTTTAAAAGCATGTCTTGAAATATAATATATATACTTGTACAGAATAAATCCCATGTACAGAAATTCATGCTTTATTTCTCAAATATAGGCATGTAGTGCAAAACAATGCATTGTATATAAATCATGCCTTTATGTAAATCATGCCATGTATATTTAAATCACAATAAATATGGCATCAAATGATTCACATCACAAATCGGAGTCCGACCCATCCCTCAGGTCTGTCCGCAGTTTAAATCAGTCAATCAATGTGATATATCATGTGAGACTCTGTGGTAAATACAAATAGTATTCTGGATTATGATCATATCCGAAAAGTGATCCCAAGCAACACAGATCTCGGTGTGCGGGGCATCACTGCTGTAACGGGAGGATGGTCAGTCCAATGTCAACCGCCAGCTACGTAACACACGGTACAGCGTACACCTCGTGCCACTCAGACACGGTACAAAGTACACCCGTGGACCCTCACAGCCAGGGTCTTTAGCCCTCGAAACCATGGAAATCCTCATAGCCAGGGTCTTTAGCCCTCGAAACCATGGAATTTAGTATACCACATCTATATCAACCTCATGCGGATATCCTCTCTAGCTATGACACACAGTCACACAAGGACTCAGGCATAAGTTTCAACATGTATTACATATCACATACAGTGTGCGTCTTGAGTGCGACTCACAGTCGTTACTCCGCTCAAACACTGTTTCACATCATAAAACTTAACTCTAGTGCGAGTAAACCTCCAGCAACTAGGTCAATGCATAGTTTATGCATTAAATCAAGTACGGGCAATAGCTCCCAGTACTATGCTATGCACAATATCAAATCAAGTACGAGCAATAGCTCCCAGTACTATGTCATGTATAAACCATGAAGAATCGAGTACGAGCCAATCGCTCCAGCACTCTGTCATGCATATATCATTCAAAGCTGAGTACGAGTAAAACTCCAGTACTCTATCATGCATGTCATGAAAATCTAGTGCGTATCAAAATCCAGCACTAATGTTATGTGGAAAACATATGAATCCCAGTGCGAGCTATGCTCTAGCACGATTCATTCTCACATAATATGATAGATGGCTATTTAAAAGGGATTGTTTACAAAACATTAAAATCAGCACCATAAAGTGTGCTTAAGTCATATCAACCTTAAAATCATTAGTCCATCTATTTATTTTCATGCTAATTGCATTTAAACACTCACAATAGTATTTTCCATGCTTTTTGCAACTTCTCACAAAAGTTGACTTTTTGACTAACTAGGGGCAAAATCGTAATTTGCCACTATCGGGTCGCAATAATTATTATTCACTTTCTCTGACCCTCAGAGTTTTTAAGTGAATGCAGAAGCAGTTGAAAATACATGCAGGTATCTCTAACTACTCGCAAAAGTCCCTTACCTCGGATCACGTCACGTGACCTCACTTCCTCGGTGCTGCTAATTCCCGCAGTCCGATCAGCTCTCGATGTAAACTCCGGAGCTGTAAATAACCATTCCTCAGGTTAATTATAATTTTCCTACTGTATTACACATTAATACAGTTTATTTTCCCTTAATGGGCCTTAAATTCCTTAATGGGCCTAACTAGGCCTTAAGTCCATTTTCATTTTACTATTCACTTTTGTTGGGCCTATTGGGCTTGTGGGGCCCACCAACTCTTATTGGGCTTATCTTAGGCCCATCACACCCTATTGGGCCTAAAAATATTGGGCTTGGCCCATTGGGCCTCTCGGCCACATGCCATGGCCGAGAGCTAGCCATTCTCGGTTTTCCACCATGGGATGCCTTACATGCCTATTTCCTAGCCATTTTCACTTAGGCATTTTCACAAACACTTGGTAGGCAACATTACCAATCATCATATTGTTCATTTAGGCATTTCATCAAACACCTTGGTTGCCAACAATTTACATGTATTAATTAATCAATTTGATTAATTCTAATTACACCATTAACATTAATACATGTACACTAATTCATTTATGTCTAAAAATCCAATTGACATATTTCAATATCTCATTGATCACTCTCGGCCTAACCCTCTTAATGGTGATTTAATATGTTTCAATGCTTAAAACATATATCAACATACTTGAAATCATTCATACATTAACATATATGAAATTGGAAATTAGAAAATATACCAATTGTTGTGTTCACCCTTTGGCCGAAACTTTGGAGGCTCTCGGTTTGCACTCTATGGCTCCTTGATAGCCAATTCCAACATATGTTAATCTCTTTTCAATTTGGAACAACTTCCATGAAGAATGCAAGTTCCAAATATGTCTAATTCCTAGTGATTTCTAGTGAGAGAAAGCTTGGATGGTTATGTTTCAATGGTGTTCTTCTCTAGCCGGAATTGTGTGATGAAGATGACCAAGGTGTGGCTGCATTTATAAGCCACTTACTTAGCCATTAAGCCTTACTTTTCAGCCACTATGCTTGACTTTCCAAATCTGAACCATGAGTCACCTTATGAGTCACCTTATGAGTCATAGTTAACTTTAACTATGGTTAGATATTTATCTCATGGGCTTTTCCAATTGGGCTTCTCGGTTTGGGCTTTCCTAATGGGCTTTCGGGCTGAAATTTTTACTATACCTCGGGCCTTTTATTGTCTCAAAATTTGGCCAATCAATTGGTCCAACAATTTGGTCTAAAGGACCTAAAAATTTCGATATACGTTTAGTATACCTTAATGGGCTTTAAAATTTTCACCTTAGGCCCATTACGTTTTTAACCATTAAATTTATTCCGGAATCCTTCCGAATAAATTTTCCTTACTTCCGGGGATGATTATCTTGTATTCTGGCCAAAAATATTTTTCCCCAAATTTTTCTCCACACTTGGGTTAATTTCTAACCTTGATTAGTCAACTATGGTAAAAGTCCACTTTTTTAACTATAGTTGACTTTTTCCTTAACCATTGACCATGTTGACTTTTTCTTAAATTTTCAAAAGTGTCATATATTATGTCTTACACTCTTGTTTTTATATTCCAACCGCTCCCGGTGGATAATTTCACCCGAAACTCCTTTTCTCGTCGAAAAGGTCCATTTTACCCTTTTTAGCTTTTATTCTCGTTTTGTATGTTCGGGTCTAAATCAAGCTGACTTTCCTTCATGAGATCTCTACGCTCTCTTATTTTAAGTTCTTATTTTCAGTCAGAATGATTTAGAATGACTCGGTTTAGCCTGTGATACTCATCATCCACATTAGGCATTTTATGTAGCTTTTGCGTGTTAATTCATTTCATTAACACTTTAAATCTAGTAAATACTCTTCTTATGATTCAACCATAATTACATAGTGTTCATACACATAGGAATCATAAGGAAATAAGCTACAAAAAATCCGGGTCTGACAATATCCAAGTCACCATATAGGATGGCTCTAGTTGAGTTAAAGGAATTAAGGAAACAGCTGCAAGAGTTGCTAGAGAAGGGGTTCATAAGACCGAGCGTATCACCATGGGGAGCCCCGGTATTATTTGTGAAGAAGAGAGATGGGAGCCTCAGGTTGTGCATTGACTACCGGATGTTGAACAAGGCTACCATAAAGAATAAGTGCCCCTTGCCACGCATTGACGATTTATTGGATCAGCTTCGGGGAGCACAGATCTTTTCCAAGATAGATTTGAGGTCTGGGTATCATCAATTGAATATTCGAAAGGAGGATGTGTCCAAGACAGCATTTCGTACCCGCTATGGCCATTACGAATTCTTAGTGATGCCTTTTGGGTTGACCAATGCGCCGGCAGCTTTTATGGCTCTAATGAACGAAGTATTCAAGCCATACCTGGACCAGTTCGTAATTGTTTTCATTGATGATATATTGGTGCATTCAAGGTCCGGAGAAGAGCATGAGCAGCATTTAAGGATTATTTTGCAGACCCTCCGAGAGAGAGGGTTATATGCCAAGCTTAACAAATGTGACTTTTGGCTAGAACAGATTTCTTTTCTAGGCCATGTTATATCGAAGGATGGGGTGTCAGTAGATCCGTCTAAGATTGAGGTCGTTGTTCACTGGGAACAACCTAGGATAGTCACAGAGATCAGAAGCTTTCTGGGTTTGGCTGGTTACTACAGGAGATTTGTAGAGGGTTTCTCTAGATTAGCTGCTCCATTGACACGTCTTACGAGAAAGAGTATGGAGTTTTCATGGGATGAAGCTTATGAGAGAAGTTTTCAGGAACTTAAGCGCAGATTAACCACTGCGCCAGTTCTTATCATCCCTAACAGTTCAGGGAATTACTCGGTGTATACAGATGCTTCGCATCAAGGACTAAGCTGTGTTTTGATGCAAGATGGAAGGGTGGTAGCTTATGGATCTAGACAGCTGAAAGATCATGAGAGGAACTACCCCACTCACGATTTGGAGTTAGCGGTCGTAGTGTTTGCATTGAAGATATGGCGCCACTACTTATATGGTGAGAGATTTCAGATCTTTATGGATCATAAGAGTCTGAAATATCTATTCTCACAGAAAGAGTTAAACATGAGACAGAGGAGGTGGTTGGAACTCCTCAAGGACTATGATTGTGAGATCTTATACCACCCGAGGAAGGCAAATGTGGTTGCCGATGCATTAAGTCTGAAGAGTCTCGAGTTGGTATCACATATGATGGTTAGAGAGCACGAGTTGTTGGAACAATTCACAAACCTTAGTCTGGATATGACCCTACCTGAGATTGACAACTATGGGATTATTGCTAGCTTGAGATTAGAACCGGAGTTGATTGAGAAAATTCGACAAGCTCAGCAAATTGATCAATGGTGTATTGACATGATTAGCCAAATCCGGAAAGGGAAGGGTACCGATTTTATATTGAGTTCAGATGGAATACTAAGGTTTGGAGATAGAATATGTGTTCCTAAGGATTTAGAGCTGAGGAAGCTGATCTTATCAGAGGCTCACTCGTTAAGATATACGATACACCCGGGGAGTAGTAAGATGTATCAAAATCTCTGAAAAGTATATTAGTGGTCTGGGATGAAGAGAGACATAGCTGAGTATGTCGCTAGATGTCTCATTTGTCAGCAAGTAAAAGTCGAATATCAGAAACCAGGAGGATTATTACAACCTCTACCGTTACCAACATGGAAGTGGGAGCATGTCACCATGGATTTTGTGATGGGGTTACCGAGAACCCGTAAGAACCATGATACGATATGGGTGATAGTAGATCGGTTAACGAAATCGGCCCATTTTTTAGCCATGAGATCTACAGATACATTGAGTGCACTGACGAACCTGTATGTGTGAGAAATAGTGAGATTGCATGGAGTCCCAGTGAGTGTTGTTTCTGATCGGGATGCCCGCTTCACTTTCCACTTTTGGGGACATTTTCAGGAAGCGATGGGGACCCAGTTGAGTTTTAGCATCGCTTTTCATCCTCAAACAGATGGTCAGTCAGAGAGGACTATACAGACCCTGGAGGATATGTTGAGAGCGTGTGTGCTGGATTTTAGAGGCTCATGGGACGATCACTTACCCTTGATTGAGTTTGCCTATAATAATAGCCATCACTCAAGTATTGGTATGGCCCCTTATGAGGCACTATACGGTCGTAGATGCCGGTCGCCTATTGGTTGGGAAGAAGTTGGTGACAGACAGTTGCTCGCTCTCGATTTGGTTAAGCAAGCCTCCTAGGATGTTCAGATAATATGCGAGAGGCTGCGAACGGCTCAAAGTCGACAAAAGAGCTACGCTGACAGGAGACGGAGACCACTTGAGTTTGATGTTGGCGAGTCTGTATTTTTGATAGTATCTCCTTCTAAGGGAATAACGAGGTTTGGGAAGAAAGGAAAATTAAGTCCTCGTTACATTGGTCCCTTCGAGATTTTGGATAGAGTGGGAGATGGAGCATATAGGCTAGCCTTGCCACCTGAGCTAGCAGAAGTCCACAATGTCTTCCACGTTTTTATGCTTCGAAATTACTACCCGGATCCGACACATGTAATTAGCTATGAGCCGTTGGAGCTCAAGGAGGATATGTCATATGTCGAGAGACCGATCCGGATATTGGATAGAAAAGAGAATGTGTTGCGGAACAAAACGATTTCATTGGTTAAGGTTTTGTGGCAACATCACACTGTGGAAGAGGCCACATGGGAACTGGAAAGTTTGATGCGGGAAAAGTATCCCGAGTTATTCACAGATTGAATTGGTTCTAATTTGGAGAACCAAATTCTCTAAGTGGGGGAGAATGTGAGACCCCGCATATGTATAGCTGTATATAGGAACATGGGAATGTAAATAAAATCATAAGTATAATGATACATTTGTAATGTGAAGTATATGCAGTGTAAGTTCATAAGATTATGTACGCACTTGTAATAAGAATCGTGATTATACGTACAAGTTGCATTATGAATGAGTAGGAAGAAATGAACTTAAACACGAGAAGGATGCGATTGAAATGGAATATGAGTAGTGTAGTAAAATGGAAGGAAAGATTTTTATAAGTTGTATACTTCCATTCGGGTAATATCGTGAAAATTTGGTTGTACAAAGATTTCCAACAAGTTTTAATATATACTAAGTGTGATTGGATGGCATTTTTAAGTCTCAAGGAGCGATGAATGAGGGAAGGACTATGGAGGTAAATTGAGGAAGTTTTGAAGGGAGTTGTTGCAGAAAAACTACAGAAGATCTGGAAATGTGAAGGCCAGATCGATCTCAAAGGATGAGAGATCGATCTGGAAGAGCCAGAATGCTCTTATGTGAGTAATGGAATGGAGCAGATCGATCTCCAATGGAATCAGATTGATTTCCTTAGCTCTCGGGTTGGAAGCAGATCGATCTCCCCTAAGACCAGATCGATCTCCTTAAGCTTCTGTTTGACAGCAGATCGATCTCAAGCCTCGACAGATCGATCTCCTGCCTTTAAAATGTCTTAGAAAAGAGGGATTTTTAGGGGACCAGATCGATCTCCACCCAAGGAAGATCGATCTCATTAAGTCAAAACTATAAATAGAAGCAGTTGGATTTGCAGATTTTCGGGATAAACCATTTCTTTCCACTTCAACTCAAAAACCTAGCTTTCTCACTCCTAAATCCAGCCATTTTCAGTAAGATTTGAGGAAAAGCTATTAGAGACAAAGTTGTTCACATCAAAGAGAAGAACAACATAGTTGGGAGGCATTTTCTCTATTTGTTGGATTTAAGCAACAAGGGCATTTCTAATTGGAGCAAAGAGGAAATCCAATGAGGTAAGTTCTAGTGCACAAATCCAAGTACATTGGTCTAGTTAATGATTATGAAGTGAATTGGGTGTGCACCTTATGGGTAGAACTACCTAGAATGGCATGAAATGAATATAACTTAGAAATGGTCTAGTGTGAGAAAATGGAATGTAGAAGTGTTTATGATGAATGAGATATCTTGAGAGGATGATTATGTTATGGGCATGGTTTGGGCATGTAGATATTGGGATAAAATTGTGAGATTTACCACAAGGGGTAAAATGTATATTTAAGGCATTGGATAAATGCTTAGTTGAACAAGAGTTAGAAACGTTAACTCGAGTGTTTGATTGATGAATTTCAGTTTCGGATGATACGCCGGAGCAAGTCGAGAGGAGAACGCGAGAAGCATAAAGGCGGATAGTTACACACAAGTAAAGCGAGGTAAAGGACTGTGTGTTAGCTATAGAGATGTTCGTGCGTATTTTACAGCAATTTCATAGATATATTGCTAGAACTAGTACGATATTATAATTCTATGAAATGATATGGAAGCATGAAAAGTACTATGATGTATATATGTATTGAGAAATGGGATAGGGTAAGGAAATAGCATGATATGCATGTTTTCAATGTTTTTCTCTAATTTACATTGATCTTGATGATTGAGAAATGTTGATGATAGGTTGGCTAATTTTACATGTTTTAGCATGAAGAGGCATGCTATATGAATAAACATGTTTTGAGTTTAAAAAAAAAATAGCCATCTATCAGTTTTGAGATGAGATTTGGTGTTGAAGCGCTAGCTCACACCCGTTTTAATGCCTTGATGTACCGTACTGGAGTTTTAACTCGCGCGAGGGTTTTGAGAAAGTGCGGGAACTTTGCTCGCACCTGTTTTGTTGAGTTGAGGTAAACCTGAGGGTCTAGGACCCAAGGGGATACCAGCCGACGGCCATTTGAACGGGCTAGGCCTTAACGATAGATCGTACCACGCTGGAGCTTTGCGTTGACTGTGTGTCACGCTGCTTGCTCGCCTGGTATATGAGACATGGTTTAGGATGAAAAGTCCATCGGAGTTGGAGTATGGACTTGGGTCCACGGTCGTACGTAGAACAGTGTAGTTATCCGTTGGTATACTATGTACCGTGCTGGGTGCAAGTGAGTACGAGTATCGCGTAGATGACACACGACGTATCTTCACCGTGAGTATACGAGGAGATGAGGTGGATTGAGATGAGCCGGAGGGCAGGACTGACCCATTCCCCTTCAGGCGAAGTGATGCCTTGTGCACACCTGATCAATGAGGCCTGGGATCACTGACTATGGCCATATGTCGTGGATATTTGATTGCCGAAAATTCCATGTCTGTCTCAGAGATTCGAGAAGCAGAGATAATCTAAAAAAAGGAAGAGATTTGCAGAAAAAGTGAATTAAGGGAAGAAAGAGATTTTGTGTTTTTGATAAGTCTCTGATTTCACATTTGTGTCGTGAGGGCACTATTTATGAGCATGTTTTAAATGGAAGCTTGATAATTGATTTACACGAAAATGCTATTGAGAAATATATGTTTAAATGCATTTTTCGTATGATATTTCCATTTATAACGAAAACATGGTTTTGGTTTATGCATGCATGGGCTATGTAGGTAGTACGATATCTACCTGCTAGCATACATTTCCTTACTGAGCTGTGGTTTGCTCATCCCACTATTTTCCCCTCCAGGTACTGAGAAGTAAGAGAGCGATGGTCTCTAGGTCTTTTGTGTTGAACAGCTCCCACAATTCCGTAAAGGTATAAGATTTGTATACACGAGTATTTTGTATCTAATTTATCGTATCGCACAGTTATATCTTAGAATTGTAAACAGTATTATGGGGATGATATGTAAGCACATGGTATTTATACAATTGATTTTGTACATCTACACACACACCTGGGAGTGTGAATTAAGATTTAAATCTTCCGCTGTAAATGAATGAAATTTTTGTAATTGCATCTTCTCACAGCCCAACCGTAGTAGAGAATGTATGGATAGAAGGGTTCCCAGAAGTGGGGTGTGACACAAACTCCAAACAATATGTGAGGAAACAACAAAAAAAAAAAAAGAGGAAAAATGTTGGTGGCTAAAGGTTGCTGTTACAACCGACTTTTACCAAAAATCACTATAAAATTTTCACTTTTTCTTACCTTTCCTTTTGAAATAATTTCAAATATCTGTTGAGCTATGATTCAGTATTAGTCACCTCATCCACATTACCTTATCATTCGTTCATTATGATATATACATGTCAATATAAACTATCTATTGATTGTAAATACTTTTAACTTATAAGTAAGCACTTGTATATTCATATACAAATACATCCCCAATATTACATTCATTTATATCACTGTGATGTTATATGTTCAGATACAATATCGTATGTGTGAGTGTACACCTTTTGCTCGATGGGAATACAGTGGATAAAAAGGAATGCAAGTCCTCAGCCTTACTCTAGCTACTGTGGATGCTCTATAAAGAGGGAAAAATTAAAAGGGTGAGCTCACTAGCTCATTAAGGAAATCAGACAAGTAAGTAGATAACTACAATATCTACCGCAAGTAATGCCATGCCTTGAAATAGTCTTTCCTTTGTTTCACATTTAAAGCATAAATTGGAAAACTGATGTAGTGTGTACATATTTAGTCACATATACTGAAATCATACTGAGTTCGTAAATACATTCATTTCATGCAAAACACTGCATTTTATGTAAACTCGTAATACCTTTAAAGTATATCATGCCATTTAAACTCACACATGTAAAATATGGCATTTCAGCAAGTAAATCATATAAATCAAGTTTCGACCCATCCCTCAAGTCTAACCAAAATCATAAATCATGTGATATAATCATGTGAGACTGGGTGGCTATATGCAATAATATCCTAGACTATAGCTATATCCTATACTGTGATCCCAGGCTACACGGATCCTGGTGTGTGGGGTATCACTACTGCAAGAAAGGTGGGTAAAATCCTAACTGACAGCCAACAACTCTACAACTCCACATATCCATCTTAAACATCGCACAGTACAGCGTACTCCTTGACATATGGACGGTACAACGTACACCCGTGGACCCTATCTCAATAGATAATCAATGCCACATGTCTAAATCCACGTGCGAGGATCTCATCTGTGTCACTGTAAGACCCGTAAATTTCTATGCAATGTTTATGATTCCAAAATGTACAGATAAGTTACAATATAAATGAATCATAAGAAATGGATGTTTTTAAGTTCTAAGTGTGAACGAAATGCAAAATAAGTATAGAAGCAGTTGAATGAGAGTTTAACTTTGAAAATCTGAGAAAAATTGTAGCTGAAATGCTACAGATGCAGAGCAAATCGATCACATTGCAAGGGGAGATCGATCTCACTGCCTGGAAAATACACTGCCAAGCATTCTACAAGAGAGAGATCAATCCCTCATTCAAAGCAGATCGATCTCTAGTTGCCTCTAGTTAGTCAAGATCGATCTCCTTTTAAGGCCAGATCAATCTCAGAAGCCTTCTGCTTGGCCCAGATCGATCTCATGCAAATAGGCAGATCGATCTTTGCCTGCATTTTCGATTTCAGAAGGAGTCCAAGCAAGGGTAGATCGATCTCCCACCCTTGGAGATCGATCTCATAATGTGTTTCCTCTAAAAAACTCGACAGTTAAATCCTGTATTTCACGAAAACAACTTATTTCTTCCATTTTCAACAAGTGACCTAGCTTTCTCACTCTAAAATCACCACTATTCAATCAGTTTTAAGAGAAGTTCCTATAGGTAAAGTTGTTCCTAGTGAGGAAGAGAACAACATAGTTAAAGATTGGAAGCTGAAACCTTGGATTGAATGAGAAAAAAGGTTTTCCCCCAATTTGGAAAAAGGAGGAAAAAGTTAAGCTAGGTAAGATTTCAATACACCATCTTCTAGTATGTTAATCTAGACATTTTGATGAGTTGATTGGTGTATAAATGTTGGCTAAAATGTTCATGTACATGCTTAAACAGCCATGACCTAGAATGGACTTAGTGAGAGAAAGTTAAAATGTCATGGAGTTAATGATAATTTAAGCATGTAGAGATGTTAGTAAGCATGTACAGATGATTCTAAGATAACTTTGTGAAATCCATATGCTGGAATGGATGATGATTGAAAATGGGCATAAGGAGTGTTTGATAAAATGCCATAGAGAGAGAAAATGATGAACTTAAGGCATTGTGTGATTAATGTTGGTTCAATATGAATTAATAGACTCGAGGAGTCTAATGGATTCTCGATAAATGAATAGAATAATCGAAATGGACTTAAGAGAGAGTAAAGTCCAATAAGACGTAACGAGGCCAAATTGGTGTAAAATGGCCCAATGGATTGAATTGAACTTCATGCAAGTGAAAATGAAGCATATTGAAGTATACTGATGTGAATTGTAAATCATTGTAGCTCCTATAGATAAAATTGGAGTTGATAAGATCGAATCACGAGCATTGAAAAACAAGGAAAGCCATTCGAGTGTGATTCGAGGTAAGGGATTTATGCGAGCTATTAGAGATATCTATACTTATGTTTCTTATCTGCTGTGTGCAAATAAATATGATAAAGTATATAGATATTGAAATATCTACGTGATAGCTAAGTGTAAGAAGAAGTTTATATGCTTAAATTGCATGACCTCAATGTTCTTTGTTGTGAAAAGATGCTTTGCAAGTGTTTTGAGAAAGAGTAATAATAGACTGGCTCCCAGTTTAGTAATTTGCATGAAAAGCTTTTAATGAGTGATTGAAGGGAGATTATCCTTTCACTCATACTTAATGAATGGAGCCATATATTTCTTTTCTGTGTAAACTTATGCTAGAGCCATAGTGGCAACGGTAGATTTACCAGCCTTGCTCGCATTACATTTTAAAAAGGATTTTTGAGAAAAGGAAAAGGTGCTAAAGCTGAGTGAAGCTGTGTGATCCACTCGAGAGCTCACACTAGATTTTAGAAATCATGCTAGAGCCATTGAGTACTGCTAAGTGATCTTGCTATGACTATGCTCGCATGTGACCCCCTTGATTTTAAAGTGATGAGACAAAACTGTGCTTGATGCCTCAGGTATGTTGTGTGATCTTACGCTAAGTAGCTCACACAAGGTTTTATAAGCTCTCTGTGTGATAAGAAAAACCATGATCGATACCTCAGGTATGCTGTGTGATCTTACTCTGAGTTGCTCGCACGTGGTTTTATAATGTTTGCTGTGTGATGAGTAAAATCGTGCTCGATTCCTTCAGTATACTGTGTGATCTTACGCTGAGTTGCTCACACGTGATTTTTGAGACAATGAAAATGGGTGTAAAGGATCCACAGGAGCACGATGTACCGTGAGTGTTAGCCATGGAGTACGATGTGTCGTGATATCTTAGTGATTTTTGTTTGAGTTGAAGGGATGGTTGATATGCCTCCCCAAGCATGGGATTCCCGCACACTTGATTAGTGTTGCCTAGAATCCGGACTATGGCCATAAGTCTTCTTCTATCTATGTGATATGACATTTTATCACTATTGTGTGAGGTGACATATGTCCCCCTACTGTGTGATACAGGGTGATATGATATCCCATACTATGTCTCATGTAAATTGATTTACTAAGTAATTTTCTAGGTGCAAAGAGATTTATAAGTGTGTACTGTGTGAAATGATAAATGAAGCTGTGTGGATTTTTAAGATTGAGCTGTGTGATTCTGTGTGATTTAAGAAAGAAATGTACATGTACCTATCTAGAGAATTAATGATTTTGCAATTGATGGAAGCTATTTTCAAAGAATGTATATGATTTACATTGAAAATAAATGTTTATATTTTAAGCATGTAGATAGTATAGTTATCTACCTGCTTTCATATTTTTCTTACTGAGCATGTTAGCTCACCCCCTTATTTCCTCCTCCACAGATCCTACGCAGTAGTGAGTTACTGTAGTTATTCCTGCTATGGTGTTCTCCAGTTCAACAGCAATACAGAGGTATACACTTATGAGAGAAAAATTTTGTATCCTGTAAATTAATGCATAGTATAGTTATCTTTTGTACGAAAGGGATGTATATAATAAAAACTTGTAAGACCCCGTATATGTAAAAGGGTAATATGTGTAATTGGATCAAATAATATGGATGGACTTGTAATGTAAAGTATGATTGATGTAAGTCCATGGATTCAATGTATGTATGTGTAATATAAATTGTAACGTACATACAAGTTTCATTGAGTGTGAATACGAAGAAATGAGTTATGGCAAGTGATGGATGTGATTGAAACACAAAATGAGTAGTGTGGTAAAATGGAATGGAGTTATGCTTCCATTTGGTTTTATGTTGCATACCTATGAATATACAATGAATGCACACAAGTTTCAATGTGCATAAGGTATGAATGGATGCCATTTTCAAGTTATAAAGGTGGATGGATGAGGAAATGGCCATGGCAATAGATTGAGGGTGTGTTGGTATGAGTTGCAGCAATGAAACTGCAGGAAATCTGGAAAACATGAGGTCCAGATCGATCTCCTAGGATGAGAGATCGATCTGGGAGAGCCAGAATGCTCTTATTTGGGGTGAAAGAATTGAGTAGATCGATCTCCAATGGAGCCAGATCGATCTGCCAAGCATTCTGTAAGTGAAAAGATCGATCCTCAAGAACCCAGATCGATCTCCTTAGCTCTCTGTTTGGGACCAGATCGATCTCATACTTCGACAGATCGATCTCATGCTTCAACAGATCGATCTCACTGCTTCGACAGATCGATCTCAGGCTTAAAAATGCCGTGAAAAAGAGGGATTTTAAGGGACCAGATCGATCTCCTCTTGGACCAGATCGATCTCCTCAAGTCATTTCTATATAAGGAGAGCTAAAAAAAATCTGGAAATCTCGGAAAACACTTAACCTTACAATTTCAACCCCAAAAACCCAACTTTCCCTCTCTAAAATCAGCCATTTTCAGTGAGATTTGGAGAGAGATCATTAGAGGCAACGTTGTTCCTATCAAAGAGGAGAACAACATAGTGAGAGGGCATTTTCCCATTTTTGGAATTGAAGGAGTTGAGGGCATTACCAATTGGAGCAAGAAGAGAAATCATATTGGTAAGATTCTAACACTCCAATCCAAATGCATTAGCTATTTAATTGATTTTGGAGTTGATTGGTATGAGTATTGATGGATAAATTATCTAGGATGTGGTGGAATTGGTGTAACCTAGAATGGGTATGATGTGAGAATTTATGGGTTGAATGAGTTTATGATTTATGGCATGCCAAAGTTGTTATTGGGATAATATTTATGATTTTAAACGGTTAAATGATATTACATAGTGAGTTTGGAGGAATTGTGGAAATGGGTATGTATATAATTGATAAATGCCATAGTGAGGGGATTCATGGAATATGAACGCTATGAGCTTTATGTCGATTTGATATCGACTTTGAATAAGTTAATAGGCCTAAGAAGGTCCATAGACTCGAGCTATGGGTAAAGTAATGAAACGAGGCCAAATAAGCTTTAATAGAGGCTATAGATTAAATTGACTATAGCAAGCACAAGGGTTGCAATTATATGGATCGAATATAATGCGGGATACGATTTTGTGCAGTCCCGAAGAGTTCGTTGAAGGCGGACCGAACCGTACGAGAAAGCAGCTTAAGGAAGTGGAATCACGCATCGCGATTCCAGGTAAGGGAATTTTGTGAGTATATAGAGGTAGCTGCTCGTACTTTGAACTTGTGGGTGAATATCGGGTGTTTTTATGAAATGCATGATTGCTCAAATAAATGTTGATGGTATTCGTGAAAGATGATGGGTATATGCGTGGTTTTGGATTTGAAGTGGATTTTATGAAAAGGGGATAGTAAGGCTAATAATTGCATAAATCATGTGTTTTGAATGCTTTTACAAAACACAATGCTTTGATTTGAGCAAATAAAAGGATAGGCTGGCTAGTACTTGAATGATGTTGTGAAATAGCCCATATGAGGCACTAAGCATATTATGAGATGTTTTGGATGCATGTAAGCCGCCTATCGCGTGTATGAGATATAATTCGCGTTAGAGCCTCGCTCGCGCGAGACTTCTATGTTTTCACTTGTGTGAAACGTGCTTGAGCTTAGCTCGCACTTTGAAATTGAATTGTGATGATGTTTATAAACCGTACTGGAGCTTATGCTCGTACGTGGATTTGAGTGGTTTTTCTTATGCATATAACTGTACTGGAGCTATGCTCGTACATGGTTTCTTCATATTTTATGCATAAATGCCGTACCAGAGCGTTGCTCGTACGAAGTGATTGGTTTTGATGCATGAATTCGCGCTAGAGCGTAGCTCGCGCTGGTTTCCACACTGTGGTATGTATGAGGCCGTGGTGAGAGATACAGATTAACTCAGGGAACCCAACAGGCCTGACATACCTCTTATGTGGGGTGAGGGTGAGGGGCTAGGACCTGACATAATCCATCCAGGGAACCCAACAGGCCTGACAGACCTCTTAGGTGGGGTGAGGGTGAGGGGCTAGGACCTGGATCAGGGAACCCAACAGGGGCGAGCAAGGCCATGAGGGGCTAGGACCTGGTATTGCGGTTACTCCCACGCGCTCTTGAGACTATAAAGGTTACACTTGGTATGGGGTAGATAAGACCTATGGCAGGCACCCCCAACCATGTTATGGGTCCTCGGAGTACGATGTACCGTGTATATCACATGGAGTACGATGTACCGCGTGGTGGTTACTTGATTTGAGAAAGTCTGGCGGAGAACAAACCCACCTTCGTGCCAGCATGATACCCCGCACACCGGAATCCGTGTGGTCTGGGATGATATGTGACGATTGGCCAATGTAGTCACTTGAGATATAGTAACCTGTCTCCTTGCTTGAATTACTTACTACCACATGATTTTAAATCTCTAAGTGTGATTGTGATTGTTTAAGGTAGACCCGAAGGAGGGGTCGAGCCTCGTGGATTTAAATTGTGAAATGAAAACGTGGTTGTGATTGTGAATTGTATGTGATGAGAAAGAGATTTATGACGTGGGCTTAAAAAGGAGGTTTCTTAATGAATTGCCCTTTTTATGAATTTAAATGAGATCGAGCATGAGATGATTTATACATGATGTTTTACCATGTTTTATATGCCAATTTTACATGACTTTGATACATGATATATATGTATACTCATATGGCATAGTTTTATTCCTCATGCTCCTACAATAAATGATTTATGCATAACACTATCAGCATGTAGATAGAGTAGTTATCTACCATGCTTGCATTATTGCCTTACTGAGCGTGTGGTTGCTCATCCCACTCTATTTTCCCCCTACAGAGCGTGCATAGTAGCCCAGTGAGGACTGAGGCATATTATTTTGGACTCCGCTGCATCTCCATTGCTGAAAGGTATATACACAGTGATTCTTTTTGTATCTAAACAATGTAAAAGCACAGTACTCTTTTGAGTTGTAATTACGGGGATGTAGATGTCAGTAAAACATGTATTCGTATAAGTACACGATTAAATGCACATGTATGACATTGTTTTGATTAATTGAGAATGAATGGGATATGGTGTTTATTATTGGCTCACAGCCCAACAGTATGTGGTGAGTTTCGTTCACGACCGGGTAAGGTAAAAGTAAAAACGCGAAAAATTTTTCAGTGATTTTCGGTTAAGGAAAATGGAATTGGGTCGTGACAGAGATTGGTATCAGAGCTGTGTTGGTCTGATGTGAGTCATTAATAAAATGTAGGAAAGTACATCCCCATAGTACTGTGCTTTTGTTTAGATATAACTGTGTATACTGTGATGGATAGAGCTTAATAAATTATTATAATACAGGGAGTTAGGCATTATGCCAGTTACACGCAAAGGTAGAGGGGCGAGAGCACGTGCTAGAGGCCGTAGAGGTCGGCCTGAGAGCCGTGCGGAGCCACAGACTGAGCAGGCTCCACAGAACCCTGCTGAGAGAGCAGGTGATACTGAGGCTCGCTTCGCTAGATTAGAGCGGAGTGTTGAGAGTCTGGTGGAGATAGTCACGCAGGCCTTGGGCGCCGGTGACAGACGAGGTCCCGCGGCATAGCCTACTACGGAACAGGCAGCTGCAGAGGCGGAGAGACCTCAGACTGCTGAGACAGTTACAGTTACACCACCTCCAGCCCAGGATACAGATTCTCCTATCGCTCCACAGCAGAGCGGTAGCGATGTGGGTTATGACTGCGACTTGAGCAGGTTGCGAGAGTTTCAAGCGCTGAAACCCCCAGTGTTTAGAGGGGTGAAGGACCCAGTGATTACGGAGGATTGGGTGTATG
This sequence comes from Firmiana major, assembly GCA_033439115.1. Taxonomy (NCBI): domain Eukaryota; kingdom Viridiplantae; phylum Streptophyta; class Magnoliopsida; order Malvales; family Malvaceae; genus Firmiana; species Firmiana major. Next base: position 58,061,117 of record CM065896.1, on the reverse strand, counting down.
AGATGGAGAAACTGTATAGGTTTTTCCGATGCACTTCAAGTGAGAAGGTTGCCTTTGCCGTGTTTATGCTGAAAGGCGAGGCCGAGCATTGGTGGAGGTCCACCGAGACTATTTTGAGGGCCAGACACTCTGAGATTTCGTGGGAGATATTTCTAGAGGCCTTCAGGAGGCAGTATATTCCAGCTACCGTACAGAGGAAATTGCGGATGGAATTTATGAATTTGGTTCAGGGGAACCGGACTGTGGACGAGTATGAGTCCAAGTTTATGTCATTGGGGAGATATGACCCTGACACGATGGGTAGTGAGACCCGAAAGATTCAGAAGTTCATGGATGGGTTGAGATTGGCCATCCGAACTAAGCTAGCTCCCTTCGACATTGTGACTTATGAGGAGGCTGTACATAAGGCTCAGTTATGTGAGCAAGACTTTGAGCGAAATGCCTCCGAGCTTGGAAGGATCAGTGTCAGGAAGGACAGAGATCGGAAGAGATCCGGGTTTGGAAGAGTGGCCAAGAGAGGTAGCCAAAGGTTTTTCGAGAAGAGGCCTAAGATCGAGGAGGTGCAGGAGAGAGCTGTCAGACCTCCCGTATACCCAGCCTTGACAGCGCCGAGGGGTATAACTATTGGAGGACCACGACCTACCATGGATCAGTGTAGGAGATGTGGGAGATACCATGGGAATAGGCCATGTCAGGCGCCCCCTGTTTCGTGTTTTAGGTGTGGGAGGCCAGGGCATATATCGAGGTACTGCACTGAGATGATTGAGGTTGCCCCACAGAAGGGCAAGGAGCCCGAGGGAGCTCCAGTTGAGACAGCAGCCCCGAGGAGGAGGGCTACAGCTGAAGAGAAAGGGAAACAGGCTGCGGGTGTGAGCAGAGGAAGGGTGCACGCACTAGATCAGGACACTGCAGACGCATCGACAGATGTGATTAAAGGTACCATCCGAATCTTTGATTTAGAAGCATTGGTATTATTTGATCCTGGTGCCACGCATTCTTTCATATCACCTTCCTTTGACATAAATTGTTGAAATATGTGAAGCCAACATTGTTGGATAAAATGTTGATGATTTCCACACCCATGAATGATAGTCAATTGACTGAGCATGTATGTAGGGATTGTAAATTAAAGATAGAGGGGAAGGAAATGATAGCCAATCTGATTTTATTGAATATGAATGATTTTGACGTAATTTTGGGAATGGATTGGTTGGCTACCAATCGTGTTGTGATGGATTGTCATGCCAAAACATTGATGTTTTCAGGATTAGACAATCTTATTCTAAACTTTGATGAAAAGAAATGATATGAAACTAGCATGTTTGTTGTAAAAAAAGGAGTATGATTTTAAATTCATATTGCTTGAGAGATAAATTTATTATTTATGATAAATGTTGAATGTGGAGTGATGGTTTATGTTACTAACGATGGAGAGGACAATGTGAAGGGTTCATTGCCTATGTGGTCGATATAGATGAGGCACACCCAGAATTGAAGGACATACCCGTAATTACGGACTACCCTGATGTCTTTTCGGATGAATTACCAGGACTACCACCTGAAAGGGAAATGGAATTTTGCATTGAGTTAGTGCCTGGTACAGAGCCGATATCGAAGCCACCCTATAGAATGGCTCCGATAGAGTTGGAAGAGCTGAAGAAACAACTGCAAGAGTTGTTGGAGAAGGGGTTTATTAGACCGAGTGTCTCACCTTGGGGAGCACCGGTTCTATTTGTAAGGAAGAAGGATGGAAGCCTCCGACTGTTTATAGATTACCGGTTGTTGAATAAGGCCACCATTAAGAACAAGTACCCCCTTCCAAGAATCGATGATTTGTTGGATCAGCTCCAGGGAGCCGAAGTATTTTCTAAGATAGATCTGCGGTCAGGGTATCATCAGTTGAGGATCAGGAGTGGAGATGTACCCAAGACAGCATTTCGTACCCGTTATGGTCACTATGAGTTTTTGGTGATGCCATTCGGACTGACGAATGCTTCCGCAGCATTTATGGCATTGATGAATGATATATTCAAGCCATACCTGGACAAGTTTGTGATTGTTTTCATAGATGACATTATGGTGTATTCCAAGTCCAGGGAAGATCATGAGGAGCACTTGAGGATAGTTCTGCAGACCCTCCGAGAGAGAGAATTGTATGCCAAACTCAGCAAGTGTAACTTCTGGTTGGAACAGATCTCATTTCTGGGGCATTTTGTGTCAAAGGATGGGGTATCAGTGGATCCATCCAAGATAGAGGCAGTTGTACAGTGGGAACAGCCCAAGACAGTAACTGAGATCAGGAGTTTCCTGGGATTGGCAGGATATTATCGGAGATTTGTAGAGGGTTTCTCCAGACTAGCTGCTCCGTTGACACGCCTCACGCGAAAAGATGTTAAGTTTGTGTGGGATGAGGCATGTGAGAGGAGTTTTGAGGAGCTTAAGCGTCGATTGACGACTGCTCCAGTTCTCACCATTCCTACCAGCTCAGGAGGATTCTCGGTGTATACGGATGCATCACACCAGGGACTGGGCTGTGTGCTTATGCAGGATGGGAAGGTAGTTGCCTATGGATCTAGACAGTTGAAAGATCATGAGAGAAACTACCCGACACATGATTTAGAGTTGGCGGCCGTAGTATTTGCTTTGAAAATATGGCGCCACTATCTCTATGGTGAGAAATTTCAGGTGCTCACAGATCATAAGAGCCTTAAGTACCTGTTCTCGCAGAAAGAGCTGAATATGAGACAGAGGAGATGGCTCGAACTTCTGAAAGACTATGATTGTGAAATCATGTACCACCCGGGTAAGGCAAATGTAGTTGCCGATGCTTTGAGTAGAAAGAACCTTGGGTTGGTGTCTTATATGATGGTACGGGAACATGAATTGTTAGAACACTTTGCGAACCTCAGTTTGGATGTAACCCCACCTGGATCTGAGAGACTTGAGATCATGGCTAGTTTGAGACTAGAGCCAGAGTTGATTGGCCGTATTCGGCAAGCCCAGCAGAGCGATCGACGGTGTATCGATTGGCTGAGGCAGATACAGACAGGTGTGGGTATTGATTTTGAGCAGAGTGCTGATGGCTTATTGAGGTTCAGAGGCAGAGTATGCGTTCCCAGGGATCCTGAGATCAGGAGGACGATTTTATCAGAGGCTCACTCATCGAAGTATATGATACATCCGGGAAGTACCAAGATGTATCAAAACCTTCAGAAGGTTTATTGGTGGTCTGGAATGAAAAGAGACATTGCGGAATATGTCGCTAAGTGTCTCGTTTGTCAGCAAGTGAAGGTAGAGCATCAGAAGCCTGCAGGATTATTGCAGCCTCTACCGATACCGACCTGGAAGTGGGAGATGTCACCATGGATTTTGTGATGGGGTTGTCGAGGACCCGCAGAGGTCATGATGCCATATGGGTTATTGTGGACCGGTTGACTAAGTCCGCCCATTTCTTGGCTATGAGAGCTACCGATACACTGAGTCAGTTGGCAAACCTGTATATTCGAGAGATAGTACGGCTACATGGTATACCAGTGAGCATTGTTTCTGATAGGGATGCCCACTTCACTTCCCATTTCTGGGAACATTTTCAGGAAGCGTTGGGGACCCGACTGAGTTTTAGCACCGCTTTTCATCCTCAGACAGATGGGCAGTCAGAGAGGACTATACAGACCCTCGAGGATATGTTGAGAGCATGTGTGCTGGATTTTAGAGGCTCCTGGGACGACCACCTACAGTTAGCCGAGTTCGCTTATAATAATAGCTATCATGCTAGTATCGGGATGGCACCCTATGAGGCATTATACGGGCGTAGATGCCGTTCCCCTATTGGATGGGAAGAGGTTGGTGACAGACAAATTTTTGCTCTGGACTTAGTGCAGCAGGCATCTGAGGACTTCCAGTTGATATGTGAGAGATTACGGACAGCTCAGAGCCGACAAAAGAGTTATGCTAACAAGAGACGAAGACCACTGGAGTTTGATGAGGGTGAGTCGGTGTTTCTGAGGGTATCACCATCGAAGGGTATTATGAGATTTGGTAAGAAGGGCAAGCTGCCCTAGATACATCGGACCCTTCGAGATTTTGGAGAGAGTGGGAGATAAGGCTTATAGATTGGCATTGCCACCGGACTTGGCAAATGTCCACAACATCTTCCACGTCTCGATGCTTCGGAAGTATCACCCGGACCCGGCACACGTGATAAAATATGAGCCGTTGGAGCTCCATGAGAGTATGACGTATGTTAAGAAGCCAGTTCGGATATTGGATAGGAAAGAGAAAGTGTTACGGAATAAGACAATTCCCTTGGTGAAAGTGCTTCGGCAACACCACACGGCGGAAGAGGCCACGTGGGAATTGGAGAACTTGATACGGGAGAAGTACCCCCAACTGTTTGAAGAGTGACTTGGTTCTAATTTGGAGGACCAAATTTCTTGAAGGAGGGGAGAATGTAAGACCCCGTATATGTAAAAGGGTAATATGTGTAATTGGATCAAATAATATGAATGGACTTGTAAGGTAAAGTATGATTGATGTAAGTCCATGGATTCAATGTATGTATGTGTAATATAAATTGTAACGTACATACAAGTTTCATTGAGTGTGAATACGAAGAAATGAGTTATGGCAAGTGATGGATGTGATTGAAACACAAAATGAGTAGTGTGGTAAAATGGAATGGAGTTATGCTTCCATTTGGTTTTATGTTGCATACCTATGAATATACAATGAATGCACACAAGTTTCAATGTGCATAAGGTATGAATGGATGCCATTTTCAAGTTATAAAGGTGGATGGATGAGGAAATGGCCATGGCAATAGATTGAGGGTGTGTTGGTATGAGTTGCAGCAATGAAACTGCAGGATATCTGGAAAACATGAGGTCCAGATCGATCTCCTAGGATGAGAGATCGATCTGGGAGAGCCAGAATGCTCTTATTTGGGCGAAAGAATTGAGTAGATCGATCTCCAATGGAGCCAGATCGATCTGCCAAGCATTCTGTAAGTGAAAAGATCGATCCTCAAGAACCCAGATCGATCTCCTTAGCTCTCTGTTTGGGACCAGATCGATCTCATACTTCGACAGATCGATCTCATGCTTCAACAGATCGATCTCACTGCTTCGACAGATCGATCTCAGGCTTAAAAATGTCGTGAAAAAGAGGGATTTTAAGGGACCAGATCCATCTCCTCTTGGACCAGATCGATCTCCTCAAGTCATTTCTATATAAGGAGAGCTAAAAAAAATCTAGAAATCTCGGAAAACACTTAACCTTACAATTTCAACCCCAAAAACCCAACTTTCCCTCTCTAAAATCAGCCATTTTCAGTGAGATTTGGAGAGAGATCATTAGAGGCAAAGTTGTTCCTATCAAAGAGGAGAACAACATAGTGAGAGGGCATTTTCCCATTTTTGGAATTGAAGGAGTTGAGGGCATTACCAATTGGAGCAAGAAGAGAAATCATATTGGTAAGATTCTAACACTCCAATCCAAATGCATTAGCTATTTAATTGATTTTGGAGTTGATTGGTATGAGTATTGATGGATAAATTATCTAGGATGTGGTGGAATTGGTGTAACCTAGAATGGGTATGATGTGAGAATTTATGGGTTGAATGAGTTTATGATTTATGGCATGCCAAAGTTGTTATTGGGATAATATTTATGATTTTAAACGGTTAAATGATATTACATAGTGAGTTTGGAGGAATTGTGGAAATGGGTATGTATATAATTGATAAATGCCATAGTGAGGGGATTCATGGAATATGAACGCTATGAGCTTTATGTCGATTTGATATGGACTTTGAATAAGTTAATAGGCCTAAGAAGGTCCATAGACTCGAGCTATGGGTAAAGTAATGAAACGAGGCCAAATAAGCTTTAATAGAGGCTATAGATTAAATTGACTATAGCCAGCACAAGGGTTGCAATTATATGGATCGAATATAATGCGGGATACGATTTTGTGCAGTCCCGAAGAGTTCGTTGAAGGCGGACCGAACCGTACGAGAAAGCAGCTTAAGGAAGTGGAATCACGCATCGCGATTCCAGGTAAGGGAATTTTGTGAGTATATAGAGGTAGCTGCTCGTACTTTGAACTTGTGGGTGAATATCGGGTGTTTTTATGAAATGCATGATTGCTCAAATAAATGTTGATGGTATTCGTGAAAGATGATGGGTATATGCGTGGTTTTGGATTTGAAGTGGATTTTATGAAAAAGGGATAGTAAGGCTAATAATTGCATAAATCATGTGTTTTGAATGCTTTTACAAAACACAATGCTTTGATTTGAGCAAATAAAAGGATAGGCTGGCTAGTACTTGAATGATGTTGTGAAATAGCCCATATGAGGCACTAAGCATATTATGAGATGTTTTGGATGCATGTAAGCCGCCTATCGCGTGTATGAGATATAATTCGCGTTAGAGCCTCACTCGCGCGAGACTTCTATGTTTTCACTTGTGTGAAACATGCTTGAGCTTAGCTCGCACTTTGAAATTGAATTGTGATGATGTTTATAAACCGTACTGGAGCTTATGCTCGTACGTGGATTTGAGTGGTTTTTCTTATGCATATAACTATACTGGAGCTATGCTCGTACATGGTTTCTTCATATTTTATGCATAAATGCCGTACCAGAGCGTTGCTCGTACGAAGTGATTGGTTTTGATGCATGAATTCGCGCTAGAGCATAGCTCGCGCTGGTTTCCATACTGTGGTATGTATGAGGCCGTGGTGAGAGATACGGATTAACTCAGGGAACCCAACAGGCCTAACAGACCTCTTAGGTGGGGTGAGGGTGAGGGGCTAGGACCTGACATAATCCATCCAGGGAACCCAACAGGCCTGACAGACCTCTTAGGTGGGGTGAGGGTGAGGGGCTAGGACCTGGATCGGGGAACCCAACAGGGGCGAGCAAGGCCATGAGGGGCTAGGACCTGGTATTGCGGTTACTCCCACGCGCTCTTGAGACTATAAAGGTTACACTTGGTATGGGGTAGATAAGACCTATGGCAGGCACCCCCAACCATGTTATGGGTCCGCGGAGTACGATGTACCGTGTATATCACATGGAGTACGATGTACCGCGTGGTGGTTACTTGATTTGAGAAAGTCTGGCGGAGAACAAACCCACCTTCGTGCCAGCATGATACCCCGCACACCGAAATCGTGTGGTCTGGGATGATATGTGATGATTGGCCAATGTAGTCACTTGAGATATAGTAACCTGTCTCCTTGCTTGAATTACTTACTACCACATGATTTTAAATCTCTAAGTGTGATTGTGATTGTTTAAGGTAGACCCGAAGGAGGGGTCGAGCCTCGTGGATTTAAATTGTGAAATGAAAACGTGGTTGTGATTGTGAATTGTATGTGATGAGAAAGAGATTTATGACGTGGGTTTAAAAAGGAGGTTTCTTAATGAATTGCCCTTTTTAGGAATTTAAATGAGATCGAGCATGAGATGATTTATACATGATGTTTTACCATGTTTTATATGCCAATTTTACATGACTTTGATACATGATATATATGTATACTCATATGGCATAGTTTTATTCCTCATGCTCCTACCATAAATGATTTATGCATAACACTATCAGCATGTAGATAGAGTAGTTATCTACCATGCTTGCATTATTGCCTTACTGAGCGTGTGGTTACTCATCCCACTCTATTTTCCCCCTACAGAGCGTGCATAGTAGCCCAGTGAGGACTGAGGCGTATTATTTTGGACTCCGCTGCATCTCCATTGCTGAAAGGTATATACACAGTGATTCTTTTTGTATCTAAACAATGTAAAAGCACAGTACTCTTTTGAGTTGTAATTACGGGGATGTAGATGTCAGTAAAACATGTATTCGTATAAGTACACGATTAAATGCACATGTATGACATCGTTTTGATTAATTGAGAATGAATGGGATGTGGTGTTTATTATTGGCTCACAGCCCAACAGTGTGTGGTGAGTTTAGTTCACGACCGGGTAAGGTAAAAGTAAAAACGCGAAAAATTTTTCAGTGATTTTCGGTTAAGGAAAATGGAATTGGGTCGTGACAAAACTGATGTAAACGTTTCTACATATTTATAAAAGTACAATTTCTATTTCAATTAAATAAATTTTAAACTATGAATGGATGAGATGTGGATATGGATGTTGACTCACAGCCTAACTGTTAGTAGTAAGTTAAGCCATGGGAAGAGGGTTGTGACAGAGATTGGTATCAGAGCTGAGTTGGTCCGATGAGAGTTAGTATCCATCGTTAGGAAAATATACATCCCTAAAGTACTATGCATTATTTGGATAAAATTGTGTATACCAAGCTTGAAATATAACTGAGCCACTTGTTATTGAGTATGCAGGATGTTAGATAGACGACGTATTCGTAGAGGAGAGAGTTCGTGCTCTCAAGGGCATAGAGATGAGCCCGAAAGGAGTAGTGAGTTTAGTTCTAGTAGAGATCCACCTGGTCTTAGTGATGCCGTTGAGGCACGTATATCGTAGCGCAGTGTAGACACACTCATGGAGATGTTTACACATGCGATGGCCAGATTCGAGGGTAGACAAGAGAACCCTACTGGTTAGGCTGTTGTACCTTAGAGATATGAGCCTGCATAGCCTGGACCGGGACCTCGGGCTATAAGGCAGAGATTCCTGTTCAGGATATTCCCTACCAGTTCAGGATCTTGTAGCTCCACAACAGGTTGGTGGTGAAGGAGTTTATGATTGTGACCTGGGCAGGCTGAGACAGTTTAGGAAGCTTGGACCACCTTCATGTAGTGGGGTGAAAGACCTAGTGTTAGCGGAGCATTGGATTCGCAGTATGGAGAAACTCTATAGATTATTCCATTGCTCTGCCACAGAGAAGTTCACATTTGTGGCCTTTGTATTAGAGGGTGAGGCTGAGCATTGGTGGATGGCCACACAGTCGATTCTAAGTGCACGTCACCCAGTTGTGACTTGGGATATATTTCTGGATGCCTTTTAGAGGAAGTACATTCCAGCCACTGCTCAGAGGAAGATGCAGATGGAATTTAAGATCTTGACTCAGAGGAACCGTACAGTTGATGAGTATGAGTCTGGATTCACATCCTTGGGTAGGTATGACACAATCACCATGAGTTGTCAGGACAGGAAGGTCCAAAAATTTATGGAGGGATTGAGACCTTTAATCAGAGCTCGATTGGCCCCATTTGACATTTCCACCTACAACGAGGTAGTACGCAGAGCTCAGATATGTGAGCAGGACTATGAGTTGCATGCCTCGGAGTTGAGTAAGAGTGGTAAGACTACAGATAGAGACCGAAAGATGTCAGTTGATGATAGAGGGTTTAGAAAGGGCCGAAGATTACTTGGTAAAGGGCCAAAGATTGAGGAGGTACGAGAGAGGCCTGCGAAGCCTCTGGTGTATCCAGCTTTACCTTCAGTTTCAAGGGGCATAGTTATTGGCGAACCTCGATTTACCACCAAATAATGCAGATTGTGTGGTAGATATCACGGGAGTAGACCATGCCCTTTGATACGATCATATTATAGATGCATTAAACTAGGGTACATAGCTCGTGAATGCCCAGAGTTAGTTGATACAGCCCCATAGAAGGGCAAAGAGCCAGAGAAGGCTACAGTTGAGACACCTAAGAGGAAGGCCACAACTGAAGAGAAAGGGAAGCAATCTGTTGGTCGAGGGCGAGTTTGCTTTGGACCAAGCATCTGTAGAAGCTTCTATGGATGTGATTGAATGTACCATCCGAGTCTTTGATTTTAAAACATTAGTATTAATTGATCCCAGTGCCACGCATTCATTTATATTGCCTTCATTTTCATGTAAATTGTTTGAATATGTGAAACCTGTACCTCTAGGTAGGATATTGCTTATAGGTACTCCAATAAGAGGTAATGGAGTAATTGAGTATGTATGGAAAGATTATAAGTTAAAAGTAGGGGAAAAGGATATGTTGGCCAATCTTATTCTGTTAAACATGAAGGATTTTGATGCAATACTAGGAATGGATTGGTTGGCTGCAAACCATGCTGTTTTAGACTGTTATGCTAAGACAGTAATGTTTTCCACCGCTAAAAAGTATGTTGTAAGATTTACAAAGTAATGAAAGAAGTAGTAAATTATTTCCAAGGACAGATGATTTTACTAACAAATGTGGTCATAATATGTTAAAGGTTTTATAACATATGTGGTTGATTTGGATAAGGCACACCCAGAATTAGTTGACATCCTAGTGGTTAGAGAATTCCCCAATGTCTCTTCGAAAGAATTACTAGGGTTGCCATAAGACAGAGAGATGGAGTTCTGTATTGATTTGGTGCCTGGAACTGAACCAATGTCTAAACCACCGTATAGAATGGCTCCAGTGGAATTGGAGGAGCTAAAGAAACAGTTGCAAGAGTTGTTGGATAAGGGGTTTATCAGACCGTGTGTATCACCATGGGGAGCACCGATTCTATTTGTAAAGAAGAAATATGGGAGCCTCTAACTTTGTATAGATTATCGGTTGTTGAATAAGGCTACCATCAAGAATAAGTATCCCTTTCCACAGATTGATGATCTATTGGATCAATTGTAGGGAGCACAAATCTTTTCGAAGATTGATCTGAGGCTGGGTATCATCAGTTGAAGATTCAGAGTGGAGATGTGCCCAAGACTATGGCCATTATGAGTCTTTGGTTATGCCATTTGGGTTGACGAATGCTCTTGTAGTGTTTATGGCATTAATGCATGATGTATTTAAGCTATACCTGGATAGCTTCGTGATTGTCTTTATAGATGACATATTAGTGTAGAAGTCCAGGGAAGAGCATGAGCAACACTTGAGGACAATGTTACGACCCTCCAAGATCAGGAGTTGTATGCTAAACTTAATAAGTGTGATTTCTGGCTGAGTGAGATATCGTTTTCGGGTCATGTAGTCTCAAGAGACGGGGTATCAGTGGATCTGTCCAAGATAGAGGCTACGATACAGTGGGAAAGACCCAAGATGGTTACAGAGATCCGTCATTTTCTAGGTTTAGCAGGTTATTACCGACAGTTTGTTGAGGGATTCTCTAAGCTGGCTGCTCCGTTGACATGTCTCACTCAAAAGAGTATGGCATTTAAGTGGGATGATAAATGTGAAAGTAGTTTCTACGAGCTAAAGCACAGACTGACTACTGATAATTCTATATTTTCAGAATTATTTGTGCTTAATTTCCTAATTAATTATTTAAATCCCCAATTTATTTTGTTAATTAGCCCCTTTATTTAATTAAAATTCTCATGTTTGCAGGTAAATTAAATCCGGATGAATTTTGAATATTTCGGTAGAAAATGGATCGAAATTGAGCTAAAATCGAGATTGGACCACGCGGACAACACGAGCCTAGCACAGCCAATTGGACAAAAAGACAGATGACATGGAAATAGTATTTTACAAGGAGCCAATGGTGTGAAGACAAGTGGCCAAACAATGCCAACTCATCTAGGATGTACAAATTACAATTATACCCCTTTTGTGTGTATAAATAAGACATGGATGACAATTGAAAAAAGGGGTGGCAGCTTTAGTTTTTTTTAGGTTAAACATTTTATTGTTAGGTTTTATTTTTTTCTTAGGTTTTCTTTTAATTTTTTCGGTTGGTGACAGCAGCCACGATTCATCACATTTCTTCTAGGATTTGTTCAGTTTCCATTCCATTATTATTTTACTGTTTGAGTTTTAATTAAAAGTGATTATTTTTATATTGTTGCTCTCGGTTTGCTTCCTATTTTGATTTTCTTTCTTTGTTTTTCTACTGCTTATTCACATTTCGCTAGTCACTCTATATGCTTTGATTATCACTTCCTGTGTCCTATTCTGGTGTTTTGATGTGGGTTGGGTGCTAGGTATTGTTTCCAAGTTGTTGGCACAGCAGTAGGAGGAGGAATCGAAGCAACCCGAGAAGACTAGTTTTCCCTGTCATGTGATTTACGAATAGTTTTGGTTAATATTTCAGTGTTGATCTTCACTTAGTTCTTTTAGTTTTTAACCTTTTATCTAGCAATGCACTGTTATTTGATTCTCCTGGTTTCATTTTTCTTTGTTTGCATTACGCAGAAGCTACTCTTTACTGCATAATAATGCTAGTTACCGTTACTTTCCATTGCATTCACCCTTCTCGATTTTGTTTTTTTTTTTATTTGCTTATCTTTATATGTTTGTGTTCTACTTTTCTTTTGCTTGCTGGTATTAATGAGAAGTAAGTATCATTGCTGTGTGGTGAGGAGTAGAAGAGTGTGTCCGTAGGTACAGTAGAGAGCATCCATAAACATCCTCTGTTGTGCTCTGTTTTTGGTTATTGACACTGTTCATTTTGGTTACTCTTCTAGGTTGCATTTGTCCATTAATTACTGGTGTTTCAGATTTGGTTAGTGATCTATTTATATGGTATCATATGCTAATAGGAATGGTGCACGGCTGCTATAATATAATGATAACATAAGCAGGAGATGGCAGCAGACCGAGAGTAGTGCATCACCAGTAGCACCTGGGAAGATGACAAGCAGTAACAGTAGCTGAGGCATAACAGGGCAGCAGCAGCATCTGGAGTAGAAGCCTCGGACGAATGCTGGACAGACCTGGACATCCGAGAGTAGCAGGACCGTGCTGGAGAAAGAAGACACACCTGGAATCGAGAGCAGGACAAAACACTGCCTGGAAATGAAATTGAAGACGTGAACAGTGTTTGGAGGGACATTTGGATGATTTAAAATTGGTTAAGGCTTGTTTGGCTAGTGCATAATAGTTAATTAATTCATTTTCATGCATTGTTAGTTTAGTTTAATTTCAATTTAGTTTGTTAGCTTAGTTTAGAGTCTTTAATTAAATTGCATGATTAGTATTCTTGCTTAATGGTTTAGAACTTAGTTTTAATTAGGTTGATAGTTAATTAAGTGTCCATTTAGAATTAGATTAGGGGTAAATTTATTTCATTAAATCTTCACTTAGTTTAAATTGCATTTTGATTAAGTAGTTTAATTGCATTTTAGGTTAGTTTAATTTTAGTTTAATTAATCTTGCTTTGTTATTTTCATAATTGCATTTTATTTTAATTGCGTTAATTAGTTTTAACTGTTTTAATTATTTTTGTAGGCTTTTTATTTTAATTGTATGGAGCACTGTAAGTAATTTTGCTCGGTTTTATTTAGTTCTTTTTATTTTATTGCTTTCCAGTATTTTTAACTTTAGACTTGTAGATCACCCACCTTAATCTCATAATTTGTTAGAATATACTTAGGGTAAAATTAATCGGTAGTTAATTAGGCTAACCAATTTCTCTGAGAGACGATAACTCGGGACTCAAATCCCATTATTACTTGTACGACCCATGCACTTGCGGTAATACCTTTAGGGCGTGTCAAGTTTTTGGCTCCGTTGCCGGGGAAGTTTTAATTAGTCATTAATTGATACCGATAAAATTATGCTTAGGTGTAATTCTAGCTTGTAAATATTTAGATCCTTAGTTTAGTTTAGTTAATTTTCTTATGATTAATTAAAATAAAAAAAATTAAATTTTAAGGACTTTTTGATGTTTGCATGCGTAGAGCCAGGAGTTTTGATTGCTTTCCTCTAGATCTTAAAATTGAACGAACTCTTAGGAAAATTCAAAAGGATTCTAGGAAATTTATAGCTCCGCAGCAAAACACAATGGCGAAAAATAGGGAAAGTAGGACCGTTGGAGGTTATGCGATGCCAACGATTGAAGGATATTATACTGGCATTAGGCCACCAGCATCCTTGCTAATAATTTCGAAATTAAGCCTTCCATCCTTCAAATGATCCAGACTTTTTTACAGTTCAGTGGGCTTCCACACGATGACCCACATGATCACCTTGGGCAATTTCTGGACTTGTGCAACACATTCAAACACAATGGATTATCTGATGATGCATTAGACTCAGACTATTCCCCTTCTCACTTAGGGATAGGGCGAGACACTGGTTGACCTCCCTACCTCCAGGATCAATTTCTACAAGGGACGAGTTAGCCCACCAATTTCTACCCAAATTTTCCCTCCCTCTAAAATGGCCAGACTCCGTAGCGATATATCCTCCTTTGCCCAGTACGACTCTGAATCCCTTTACGAGGCATGAGAACGATATAAGGAGCTTCTTAGGAAGTGCCCTCACCATGGCCTACCTCTATGGCTGTAAGTCCAGACCTTCTACAATGGACTTACAAGCCAAAATAGGACCATAATGGACGCTGCTTCGGGTGGAGCCTTGATGTGCAAAACAGAGGAGGGGGCTTATGAGCTACTAGATAAGATGGCAGCTAACAAATATCAATGGTCCTCGGAAAGGCAATTACCAAAGAAATCGGCGGGTATATATGAGCTCGACACGTTGTCCACCTTGACCTCTTAAATCGCCAATCTTACAAAGAAAGTGGAGTCGCTCAGTACCCAATCTAATCCTTCAAACAATCCTAACCCTGTGTTTTCTGTCCAAAGTCCATTTCTCTCTTGTGATCTATGTAGTGGTACCCATGCTGTAGATAGGTGTCCACTTAACTTAGAATCGGTTCAGTACATTGCCTCTAAGCAACAGAACAACCCTTTTTCAAACACCTATAATCCAGGGTGGAGGAACCATCATAACTTTTCATGGAGTCAAAACTAAGGGCAAACCTCTAATTCTAGACCAGTAGGACCCTCGGGTTTTTAAGCTCCACCGGTTCAGGTACCACCACAGCATCAATTTCCTCACCACCCACCACCACAGTATCCACATCATCCACCTAACCATTCCCATCCATCCCACTTCCATCAACCACCACCACCACCACCACCACAACCCCAGCACTTACTAGCAGCTGATAAGAAACCCTTGCTTGAGGAAATGTTCACAACAATCTTGCAAAATCAAGCAGCTTCAATTAAGAACCTAGAGGTTCAGGTAGGACAAATAGCAAACGCTCTTAGTCAACGTCATCAGGGGACCCTTCTTAGTAACACTGAAGCCAATCCTGTTAGGCAAAGGGAAGGGAAGGGACATGTGAAAGCCATCACCCTTAGGAGTGGCAGAGAGCTAGTAACTCCCCCTGTTAAGTCCAGACCTGACAAGCCCATAGTTGAAAAACCCATAGGTTCTAATGAAGCAGCTTAGAAGGAGCAGGAGTCAAAAGATCAAGCCTCAAAGGAAATAAAGCCAAACATTTCTTCACCTTTACCTGTTTCTTTGTCACAACCTTCTTTATCCTCTGATGCTACAAAAGTTTCCATTACATCTCCTCCTGTTAGACCACCAGTCCCTTTTCCTTAGAGATTTTAAAATAAAAAACTGGACTAACAATTTGTAAAATTCCTTGAGGTTTTTAAGAAACTTCACATCAACATTCCTTTCGCAGATGCCTTAGAGTAAATGCCAAGCTATGTGAAGTTTATGAAGGACTTCCTCTCTAGGAAAAGAAGATTGGAAGATTATGAGACGGTGGCCTTAACGGAGGAATGTAGCGCTATTATCCAGAGGAGATTACCCCCCAATCTCA
Source organism: Firmiana major (assembly GCA_033439115.1). Lineage (NCBI taxonomy): Eukaryota > Viridiplantae > Streptophyta > Magnoliopsida > Malvales > Malvaceae > Firmiana > Firmiana major. The sequence goes on along the minus strand of CM065896.1, from coordinate 58,045,590 downwards.
AGGATCCAGGGAGCTTTACCATACCATGCACTATTGGAAATTTATTCTTTGGTAGAGCCCTGTGCGATTTAGGAGCTACTATAAATTTGATGCCATTGTCTATCTATCATAAGTTAGGAATAGGGGATGCCAAGCCCACCACAGTGACCCTCTAATTGGCCGATCGATCAATTAAATATCTGAAAGGGGTCATTGAGGATGTCTTAGTAAAAGTGGACAAGTTTATTTTCCCTGCGGATTTTATCATGTTGGACATGGAGGAAGACAGGGAAGTCCCAATTATACTAGGCAGGCCATTCCTAGCAACTAGTAGAACTTTAATAGATGTATAAAAAGGGGAGTTAATAATGAGAGTTCAAGATCAGGAAGTCAAGTTTAATGTGTTGAAATCTCTAAGGTTCCCTGATGACTCTCACGATTATTTTAGGATGGATTTAGTAGATAAGGACATCACTGAGGAGTTTTCGAAGACACATCCTTTAAACCCTTTAGAAGCCTCCTTAGTGAAATCTGTTGATCTTAGAGAATACAGTGAAGATGATGATGAGGTCTACGAGACTTTACAGTTATTAGAGGTCACTCCTTTTGAGGAAATTACCCGATTTGAGACACTAGACTCTTCATCTATTCCATCTTCAAATATCTTTCCATCCACCAGTGATCCTCCAGTATTAGAACTCAAACCTTTACCCTTACACCATAGGTATGCTTACTCAGGTGAATCCTCCACACGACTGGTAATAGTATATGCTGCTCTCTCCAGTGATCAGGAAGAAAATTACTACAAGTGTTAAGAGAGCATCAGAGGCTATAGGCTGGTCTATCTCTGACCTTAAGGGTATTAATCGCTCTATCTGTATGTATAAGATACTATTAGAAGAGGGGTATAGGTCATCCATAGAGCACCAGCGTCGATTGAACCCTGTAATGAAAGAAGTTGTAAAGAAGGAGATCATTAAGTGGTTAGATGCAGGGATTATCTATCCCATTTCTGACAGTGCCTGGGTGAGCTCAATACAATGTGTCCCTAAGAAGGGAGGGATGACAGTGATCGAAAATGAAAATAATGAGCTCATCCCTACAAGGACTGTCACTGGTTGGCGAGTATGTATGGATTATAGGAAACTCAACAAAGCCATAAGGAAAGACCACTTCCCTTTACCCTTTATTGAGCAAATGTTAGATCGATTAGCTGGTCATGAATTCTACTGTTTGCTGGATGGATACTCTAGGTACAATCAAATAGCTATAGCCCCGGAGACCAAGAAAAGACTACCTTCACTTGTCTTTATGGGACCTTTGCTTTTAGAAGAATGCCTTTTGGCCTATGCAATGCACCTGCTACATTCCAGCGTTGCATGATGGCCATATTCCATGATATGGTGGAGGATTTTCTTGAGGTTTTCATGGATGATTTCTCAGTATTTGAGGATAGCTTTGATTTATGTTTCCATAATTTATCACTAGTGCTAAGGAGGTGTGAAGAAACAAACTTAGTGCTTAATTAGGAGAAATGTCACTTTATGGTGAAAGAAGGTATAGTGCTAGGGCACAAAATCTCTACTATGGGGATAGAAGTGGATAAGGCTAAGGTAGAAATTATTGAGAAGTTACCTCCCCCTACCACTGTAAAAGGAATTCGAAGTTTCCTGGGCCATGCAGGATTTTACAGAAAGTTCATTAAGGATTTTTCTCAGATATCTAAGCCTTTATGTAATCTCCTTGAGAAGGACACTGTGTTTTGCTTTGATGAGAGATGCTTAGAAGCATTTAAGACTTTGAAGGAAAAATTAGTTACAGCCCCTATAATCATAGCTCCAGATTGGAGTTTACCTTTTAAGCTTATGTGTGATGCAAGTGATTATGCTGTCGGGGCTGTACTAGAGCAAAGAAAAGGAAGAGTCTTTTATGCTATTTACTACGCAAGCAAAACACTTCATGAGGCCTAGATGAACTATGCTACTACCGAGAAGGAGCTGTTAGCTGTGGTATTTTCCTTTGATAAGTTTTGCTCCTATCTCATTGGTACTAAGGTAGTAGTATATACTGATCATGCTGCCATTAAGTACTTAGTCTCCAAGAAGGATGCAAAGCTGAGGCTGATTCGATGGATCCTCCTACTACAGGAGTTTGACTTGGAGATTAGGGACAGGAAAGGTACAGAGAATCAGGTTGCTGACCATTTATCTAGATTAGAGAGTGGACATAAAGAAGATGGTACAACTATTAATGAGTCTTTTCCTGATGAGCACCTATTTACTTCCGAGCACTCCAGATTGCCTTGGTACGTTGATTTTGTAAATTATCTGGTGAGCAATGTGATGCCACCTGATTTGACTACCTAGCAAAGGAAAAAGTTTTTGAGTGATGTCAAGTATTATGTTTGGGATGAACCCTTCCTATACAAGCAATGTAAAGATCTGATTTTGAGAAAGTGTGTTCCCATGGAAGAAGTAGAGGATATACTTAGACATTGCCATTCTTCTGATTATGGAGGGCATTTTGGAGGAGAGAGGATAGCAGCCAAGGTTTTGTAATCTGGATATTACTGGCCCACGTTATTTAAGGATGCCCACTACTTTGTGCTGAAATGTGATAGATGTCAGAGGGTAGGAAATATTTCCAAAAGAAATGAGATGCCTCTGACTAATATTTTAGAAGTAGAACTCTTTGATGTCAGGGGCATTGATTTCATGGGACCATTTGTTCCTTCATATGACAATCTCTATATTCTAGTGGTTGTGGACTATGTATAGAAATGGGTTGAAGTGATAGCTTTACCGACTAATGATGCCAAGGTGGTAGTAAGGTTTTTAAAGAAGAATATTTCCACACGATTTGGCACACCTAGGGCTATCATTAGTGGTAGAGGATCCCACTTTTGCAATCGAAGTTTTGATGGGCTGTTAAAGAAATATGGGGTCAAACATAAGGTAGCCACTACTTATCACCCACAGGCGAGTGGCTAAGTAGAGTTGTCCAATAGGGAAATTAAGGGGATATTGGAGAAAACAGTGAACCCAAGTAGGAAGGACTGGTCCATTAGGTTAGAAGATGTACTTTGGGCCTATAAAACAGCCTTTAAAACACCTTTAGGAATGTCCCCTTATCAGCTTGTTTATGGTAAAGCCTGTCATCTACCAGTAGAGCTAGAACACAAGGCCTATTGGGCCCTTAAGAACCTGAATTTCAATTTAGAGGCAGCAGGGGAGAAAAGGCTGCTACAGCTTAATCAGTTAGATGAGTTCAGGTTACAGGCATATGAGAATGCCAAGCTCTACAAGGAAAAGACTAAGCGATGGCATGATAAGAAAATTAAAGAGAGACACTTCGAACCAGGCCATCAGGTTCTGTTGTTTAATTCACGCTTGAAGTTGTTTTTAGGAAAGCTTAAGTCTAGGTGGTCAGGTCCCTTTACCATTACACAAGTATTCCCTCATGGAACCATTAAAATTATGGATGAGACCCTGAATCAATCCTTTAAGGTTAATGGGGGTAGACTGAAACGCTATTTTGGGGGAGGGTTTGATCGTCAACATTCTGTGACCACTTTAGTTGACCCTCCTACTTCTGATCCTGCTACTTAGCTTCATTTTTCTTTTCCACTTTTTGTACAGTTCTTTTTTTTCTGTTGTTTCTTTCTTTTTTTATTTTGCAGATGTCTTTTCTATAATTACCTTTTCAATCAAGCTTCACTTGTTCATCATCATCAGAAAGGTGAGTACTCTGTTTATGAACTTCAATTCTTATATTATATGCACACTGAGGACACTGTGCACTTTAAGTTTGGGGGAGGGGATATTACTTGAGTATTTTTCAAAAATTTGGGCAAAATTGAAAATTTTTTCAAATTTTTTTTGAAAATCTGAGCTTAAACTGTTTGATTTTGGGATGATTTAGTACTTAGCATGTAGTTTTCCCATATTCCGGTGATATGACCCCATGATTAAGTCTAATTTTGATTGACTAAGAAACATGATTATAGGAAAAGCATGAAGTTGAATTCTTGAATTTGTCTTGATTATGATTGTGATTTCTTCATCTTACGCACATGTCTTGTCATGAATCCGTATATTTATTTAGAGAAAGCTTATGTGGACTTAGGATTGCATTTGTTTAGTTGATTTTGTGCATCATATTCTAGAATTTGTTTGATCTAATCTCGAGGTGAAATATTAGATCACACTTAATTAGGGAAATGATTTAGGCAATCTTTGGATCGTTTGACCCTTTCGAGCTATCCCTGTACATACTTTATCCCTAGTCACCCATCTGGGCCAAATAAGCCTTTCTCTGTAAATACACCTGCTTATAATTTTCCTTAGCTTAAATACTTTGTTCCTATCCCCTACCCCGAAAGCATGAAAGTCATTGGGATATATTTTGAGCTTTGTACATACGAGTATCTGGTGATAGTGAATGTTAAAAAAATGAAAAAAATGAAAAGAAAATGAAAGAAAAAGAAGAAAGAAGAAAAATACAAAAATAGAATAAAATGTTTAGTGAAATAAATAAGTTTGGGGGAATAAATTTGAGCTCTTACATTAAGATCTTGAAAGTACTGCATGTTAAGGGGTAATTAAACCTAAATCGACTTTATCATACCTTAGCTCCAACCTTACATTACAAGCTTAATGAAGTCCTTGTCACGACCCAATACTTACAAAAATCTGTACAAATTTTTCGCTTTTGAAAAATCTTTCTTACCTCCTCGTGACATATTCCTCTAAATAGGTTGGGCTGTGAATCAATATCGATATACCCTTTTTAACCATTAAAATATCACACGTAATATATATATATATATATATATATTTACATCAATCATATTATAATAGAGTGGTCGGTATGTTTTATACATCATATGATTCTATATGTACATCCCCAAATATTCTTTCATATACAATATTGTGCTGTAAGCATACTGATACAAAATTTCATATGTGGTGTATACCTGACAGTCAATGGGAAACACATATATCAGCTATGCCGTCTACTCTCTACACCCACTATCTCTAGGGTGGAAACACTGAAAGTGGGTGGAAAATGAAAAGGTGAGCTCCACATGCTCAGTAAGGCAATAATACAAACGGGTAGATAGCTATACTATCTACATGCTGATAAGAAATCAGGATATATGTAAGCATGAGGTAAAAACAATGATATGCCATATATATAATATCTTCTGTTCTAAAACAGGAAATCGGCATATTAAAAACATGAAATAATTCTCATGTGAAAACATCTCATGCTCAATGAATCAACACATTATAAAATACCCCATCTGGGTCAATATATGATACACTCACAAATCAAAATCTGTTTCAACAAAATTCTTTATTTTCAAATCTCCGTTATAAAATCACCATTCTTACAGGGTTACAAATCAATGAAAGTATCATAAAATCCCTCCATGGGAATAATCAAATCTCAATTGAAATCATAAGAAAATCGGGGCCTGACCCCTCCCTCGGGTCTACCCTGGTCTATCAAGACCAATAGTTATATCTGTGAGACATGTAAGTGACTATATCGATAATATCCAGGACTATGGCCATAACCTCGTGATCCCTGGCACACGGATCCTAGTGTGCAGGGTATCACACCTGAAACGGGAGGTGGGTCATCCTACCCGCCAGAACAGCATAATATCAGGATTGCGAGGGCAAAACTTGCTGTCTCGTGGCTAATGCCACTCCACTCCAACAATCCCCACGGTACAGCGTACTCCACGTGACATACACGGTACATCGTACTCCGTGAACCCAAGCTCAATCAGGGGTGCCTGTAATAGGTCTTATCCACCCATGTCAAGTATGTCTCAGTATGCACGTGTGAGCATATCATCTCACTGTGACACACAGTCAACAGGAGGCTCCAACACGGCTATATGCATGTCATATAAATTCCTGTGCGAGCGAAGCTCCAGCACAGCTCCATGCATATTCATGATATCTGAAAACCTCGTGCGAGCAAAACTCTATCACGGTTTCATAGAAATCAATTAAAATCTGCGTACGAGCAGCGCTCCAGTACGACTTAAACTGATTATAAATTCAATTCAAATCCACGTACGAGCATTGCTCCAGTACGGATAAGTATTAAAACTCAGTGAAAACCTCATACGAGAAAAACTCCAGTACGGTTGTCATATAAAACAAACTTGTAAAATAGTGCGAGCAAGGCTCCAGCACTTTGTGTATGAGTTAAAATATAAAATCCAGTGCGAGCAGTGCTCAAGGACGGTTACAACTCATATAACACTGATAGGTGGCTCAATTTTATCAAAACATGTTAAATAAATATCAACTGGCACCTAACCTGTGCCTTTTCACTTAAAACATGTAAATAATAGCCAACCTATCCATAAATTGCTTGAATTAAAGCAATATCATCATGAAAACATTAAAATCATGAAATTCATGCAATTTCATAGCTTTACTACCCTTTTTGAAATTTTCCTAACTGGGGGCAAAATAGTCATTTTCACTATTTCCATATTTTTCCACAAAAATTATTATTCTATTTTCGAGTAGCCTATTGAATTTAACGTAATGTAAATCCCCTCAAAATTACGTACAGCTACCTCTAAGTGTTCGTAAATTCTCTTACATGGAATCACGTGCGAGCTTATCCCGACTCGGCCGTACCAGGTCTCTCAGTCCAAATTCGCTCGTCCACGGAGCTACATATAACCACATATGGGTTCAGTTCAATATACAGATCAGTATTTCCCTCTTACTGATCGAATCTAAAGCTCTTGGCCCGTTTTACTCTATTGGGCCCAATTGCACTTTAATGGGCCTCGAACCCCTTTTTAGCCCGTTTCCACTTTTAAATCCCTTCTTCGGGTTTACTGGGCTCATTTGATTTATCAATAATCATCGAGCTTCATTCCAAACTTAGTGGATAGCCCGGATACTGTTTACGATAATTACTTTGAAATTTCAAATAAAATTCCTTTTATGCAGAATTAATTCGTAATTTCCGTAAAATAATCGAAACTCTGCATTAAAAGACTCATATTATCGTAATTAAAATGTACTTACCCAATATGGTGCGAGGTACGAATATCGGAGCTAAATCGACTCTCGTTCGGGCTCTGTAGTGACACTGCATAATTATGCGATTTCGGGTTATTTTCCATCAATAAAATATTAAATTAAATTCACGAGATTTATCTGTAGGTCAATCCCGACCCTCAGTCACTTACCCGAATTTTCAAGTCGTCCTCGGGTACACTTTCTTCCTTTTCCCCCTTTTTTTTCTTTTCTTTTTTTTTCTTTTTCTTTTCCCTTTTTTTTTTCTCCCTTCTCGGCTACGGTGTCGTTTTGGCCCATTTACCGTCGCCGGAGATTCTGGCCATCTCGCCAGCAGCCAGTGGGTTCAACAGAATCGTCTCGGCCAGGGGATCGTTTTGTGGGGTCGAATCGGAGCTAAGACGCCGCCATTCGTCGGGACAGAGGCGATATCTCCTCGAAACTTCCGTCGGTCGATTCGCCGGAAATAGCTACCATCGGCGCGCGTTGCTGGTACCATTGGAATCGCCGGGCGTTGCTCTATCTTCTCCAACCGTTGGCTTGGCTCGTCAGACGCCGGTGGCTGGTCGGGGGTGTCGGGTTGCAGACGGGTTCTCTGGGTGCGTTTTTCGGGTTCTCTCTCCTCGAAATCAGATTTCCAATTTCCTTTTTTTTATTCATTTATTATTTATTAATTTATTTATTATTATTTTAATCAATAAAATATATTAAATAATCCAAATATCTCTTAAAAAATCTAAAAAAAATATTTTTAAATTCATTTAATCAATAAATGAAATTATTAGTGTATTTTCATCTTTCTCGGTATATTTTTCAATTCTTTTCGGGATAATTTTTCAAATTAAAAATCTCGATTAATTCCAAATTAATCCCTGTAAATTTCAATAAATTAATATCTAGATCAATCGGCCTCGGATTTAAATATTTTCCTCGGTATTGATCCAGATTTCACAAATTCCATATTTTAACGAAAATTACTTTTCGATTTCATACCAAATTTTGATCCTTTGATCATTTTACCCTTGTACGTGTCCGTGACCAAATTGAATCGACTTTCTTTCATCAATCCACAATCTTTTCCCTATTTTCAATTTTTCATTTTCAGTCAACTCGATTTAATTCCTTAGACAACTTGTTGCTTCTTTATTTTCTCGATTTATCCTTATTCGATTTTACGTACATTATTTCGTTTCATCCACATTTATCAAATCTGAGTTAACCATCTTATGAATCCATTAACATATAATAATGTCATACAATATGGAAATCATAAGGAATATCATACAAAAATTACGGATCTCACAGTCCTATTGATCTTTGATTAAGTGTGACTACATTAGTGGAGAGAGAAGTGAAAAGCAAACTTATGGGAATGATCCCATGTCATTGACTTTGCATTCACTGTGTATGCATAATCTGATCTGGATAATGTACTGTGAAGTGACTTTAACATTTTGCACACACTCACGAGGAGTCCAATTTGGGTTAAGACTTATGATTGAATAATTTTGAATGTTGGACTTGTAATTGTGAATCTTTAAGATCATAGTTTGTACTATTTCTTTGAGGATAATATTGGGGAAATTATTGTGTTTAGTACTTGTCATTCCTACAATTATTTTGTTTTGCTTGAGGACAAGCAAAAGCTCAAGTTTGGGGGTGTGATAATTCTATCTTTTTAGAATTATTTATGCTTAATTTCCTAATTAATTATTTAAATTCCCAATTTATTTTGTTAATTATCCCTTTTATTTCATTAAAATTCTCATGTTTGCAGATAAATTAAATCCGGATGAATTTTGAATATTTCAATAGAAAATGGATCGAAATTGAGCTAAAATCGAGATTGGACCACGCGGACAACACGAGCCTAGCACATCCAATTGGACAAAAAGATAGATGACATGAAAATATTATTTTACAAGGAGCCAATGGTGTGAAGACAAGTGGCCAAACAATGCCAACTTATCTAGGATGAAAAAATTATAAGTGTACCCCTAAGTGTGTATATAAATAGAAAAAAGATGGCAATTGAAAAAACGGGTGGCAGCTTTAGTTTTTTTTAGGTTAAACATTTTATTGTTAGGTTTTATTTTTTTCTTAGGTTTTCTTTTAATTTTCTCGACTGGTGACAGTAGCCACGATTCATCACATTTCTTTTAGGATTTGTTCAATTTCCATTCCATTATTATTTTACTGTTTGAGTTTTAATTAAAAGTGATTATTTTTATATTGTTGCTCTCGATTTGCTTCCTATTTCGGTTTTCTTTCTTTGTTTTTCTACTGCTTATTCATATTTCACCACAGTCACTCTATATGCTTTGATTATCACTGCCTGTATCCTATTCTGGTGTTTTGATGCGGGTTAGGTGCTGGGTATTGTTTCCGAGTTGTTGGCACAATAGTAGGAGGAGGAATCGAAGCAACCCGAGAAGACTAGTTTTCCCTGTCATGTGATTTACGGATAGTTTTGGTTAATTTTTCAGTGTTGATCTTCACTTAGTTCTTTTAGTTTTTAAGCTTTTATCTAGCAATGCACTGTTATTTGATTCTCCTGGTTTCATTTTTCTTTGTTTGCATTACGCAGAAGCTACTCATTACTGCATAATAATGCTAACTACCGTTACTTTCCACTGCATTCACCTTTCTCGATTTTGTTTTTTTATTTGCTTATCTTTATATGTTTGTGTTCTACTTTTCTTTTGCTTGCTGGTATTAACGAGAAGTAAGGACCATTGCCATGTGGTGAGGAGTAGAAGAGTGTGTTCGTAGGTGCAGTAGAGAGCATCCATAAACATCCTTTGTTGTGCTCTGTTTTCGATTATTGACACTGTTCATTTTGGTTACTCTTCTAGGCTACATTTGTCCATTAATTACTGGTGTTTCAGATTTGGTTTTTAGGGTTCTATTTATATGGTATCATATGCTAATAGGAATGGTGCACAGCTGCTGTAATATAATGACAGCATAAGCAGGAGACAGCAGCAGACCGAGAGCAGTGCATCACCAGCAGTACCTGTGAAGATGACAAGCAGTAACAGCAGCTGAGGTACGACAGGGCAGCAGCAGCATCTGGAGTAGAAGCCTCGGACGAATGCTGGACAGACTTGGACATCCGAGAGCAGCAGGACCGTGCTGTAGAAAGAAGACACGCCTGGAACCGAGAGCAGGACAAAGCACTGCCTGGAAATGAAATTGAAGACGTGAACAGTGTTTGGAGGGACATTTGGATGATTTAAAATTGGTTAAGGCTTGTTTGGCTAGTGCATAATAGTTAATTAATTCATTTTCATGCATTGTTAATTTAGTTTAATTTCAATTTAATTTGTTAGCTTAGTATAGAGTCTTAATTAAATTGTATGATTAGTATTCTTGCTTAATGGTTTAGAATTTAGTTTTAATTAGGTTGATAGTTAATTAAGTGTCCATTTAGAATTAGATTAGGGGTAAATTTATTTCATTAAATCTTCACTTAGTTTAAATTGCAATTTGATTAAGTAGTTTAATTGCATTTTAGGTTAGTTTAATTTTAATTTAATTAATCTTGCTTTGTTATTTTCATAATTGCATTTTATTTTAATTGCGTTAATTAATTTTAACTATTTTAATTATTTTTGTAAGTTTTTTATTTTAATTGCATGGAGCACTTAAGTAATTTTGCTCAGTTTTATTTAGTTCGTTTTATTTTATTGCTTTCCAGTATTTTTAACTTTAGACTTAGTAGATCATTGCCTTAATCTTATAATTTGTTAGAATATACTTAGGGTAAAATTAACCGGTAGTTAATTAGGCTAACCAACTTCTCTGAGGGACAATAACTCGGGACTCAAATCCCATTATTACTTGTACGACCCGTGCAGTTGCGGTAATACCTTTAGGGCGTGTCAACTACCGCACCTATTCTCACCATACCCACCAGCTCATGAGGTTACTTAGTGTCTATAGATGCCTCGAGACAGGGATTGGGTTATGTGTTGATGTAGGAAGGGAAGGTAGTAGCCTATGTGATATGCACGTACAAGAGGATGATTTAGAATGATCAAGGGAACATGTGGATTGAGAATTGAAGCAGCTAAAAAAACGCAAGCTGGGCGAAAATAACGAGGTAGACTTTGAATGGAAAAATATAATAACAACCTAGACCCGAAGCCTAAAGAGACTTGAACCAAAGGTATTGGACCTCGACCCTACGAATATAAAATTTGAGAACTTAATGTATAACAATGGTGGTTGGTGAAGAGGGAGGTGCCACAAGGAAGAAGACCTTGATAAGCCTAGTTGAGAGGGAACCCTAGAAAGAGGCACACTTAAATTTCTGAAAATTCAATCTGATCTGTTATGTTTTATTCAAGAGCGTTTACAAGGTATTTATAATAATATCTAGCACTTAAGCCGTTAAACAAGTGGGCTGGGATTAACACCAAACATAAAATTAGATTAAAACCTAATTTCACGCCTAAGCCTAGTTACATAGGATAATTGGTCTAAAACGCAATAAAACTCAAATGTGGGCTATTTAAACATTTAACCCAACTTATTACTAAACCAAGACTCATGTCGTTTGGGCTTCTAAACAAATATAGATGGCTGAGGGACCTCCTTAGATAACCCATGGATTCTTGGCATCATGAGCAAGTGGTTATTCGCCTTGTCATCATGAACATTACGAGCAAGTGGACCTCCATCATTCCCCCTCTCCTCAAAAGGATTTATCCTCAAATCGCATGTACCTTCATCAAAAGAAAAGGGAGAAAGATAAAAAAACATTAAAAGTAGCAGATACACCATACTCACCAGGAAGATCCAATCGGTAGGCATTATCGTTGATCTTCTCAATGACTTTGAATGGTCCATCTCCTAGGGGATGCAACTTAGTTCGTCATTGAGTAGGGAACCTCTTCTTTCTCATATGTATCCAAACCCAATCACCAGGTTCAAAGACTACTTTCTTACGGTACTTATTGGCTTGGGTGGTATACTGCTTAGTCTTCCTTTTAATAGCTTGACACACTTTCTCATTGAGTGGCTTCACAAACTTAGCCTTCTATTCTCCATCCAAGTTACTCTGCTCGACACTAGGTAATGGCAACAAATCCAAAGGAGTAAGAGGATTGAAGCTATAAACAACTTTAAATGGAGAGCAACTCGTAGTGGAGTAGACACTGCGGTTATAGGCAAACTCAACATGTGGCAAGCATTCTTCCCAATTTTTCAAATTCTTCTGTATGACAGACCTCAATAATGTAGATAAGGTTCAATTGACCACCTCAGTCTGTCCATCAGTTTGAGGGTGACAAGTTATGGAGAATAACAATTTAGTTCCCAATTTTCCCATAACGTCTTCCAAAAGTAACTGAGGAACTTGACAGCACGATCGGAGACAATAGTCCTCGGCACACCATGTAGACGTGCTATCTCTTTGAAGAAAAGGTCAGCAAAGTTGCTCGCGTCATCCGTCTTGTGGCAAGCAATGAAATGAGCAATCTTGGAGAACCTGTCAACCACAACAAAAATAGAATCTTTACCACATTTTGTTCTAGGCAAGCCCAAAATAAAATCCATAGAGATACTTTTCCACGGAGTAGTAGGAATGGGTAAAGAAGTATATAAGCCATGATTATGAACTCTAGATTTAGCTAGCCTACATGAAATGAATCTATCACATAACTTCTCTACATCTCTCCTCATGTTAGGCCAAAAGAAGGCTCATGCAAAACATCTAGAGTTTTCCTAACTCCAAAGTGACTCATTAACCCTCCACTATGGGCTTCTCTAACTAACAGCTCACGGAAAGAACTCCTAGGCACACATAACTTATTCTCTCTAAATAAGAACCCATCATGCCTATAGAACTTGCCAAAACCAGATGTAGCACATGCATCATAAAAATTACCAAAATCAGCATCATCATCATACTGGTCTTTGATATACTCAAATCTTAAAAGCTTAGCATCAAGAGTTGTGATAAGAGTATACCTACGAGACAATGCATCCGCTACGACGTTCTCTTTACCTTGTTTATACTTGATCACTTACGGGAACGCCTTAATGAAATCCATCCACTTGGCATGACACTTGTTCAGCTTACTCTGTCCATTCAGATGCTTCAAGGACTCGTGATCGGTATGGATGACGAATTCTTTGGGCCACAAGTAATGTTGCCATGTCTCCAAGGCCCTCACTAACGTGTACATCTCATTGTCATATGTGGGATAGTTAAGTGTTATCCAACTGAACTTCTCACTGAAGAAGGCAATTGGCCGTTTTTCCTACATAAGCACAGCTCCAATTCCTACACCTGAGACATCACACTCAATCTCAAAAGTTTTAGTAAAGTTAGGCAGAGTTAACAAAAGAGTAGAATAAAGTTTATCCTTGAGTAAATTAAAAGCATGCTCTTGTGCAGGTTCCAAATGAAATGCAACATTCTTTTTTACCACTTCGATCAAAGGTGCGGCTATAGTGCTAAAGTCTCTAATGAATCAACGATAGAAACTAGCTAAGCCATGGAAACTATGCACCTCAAAAACAGACTTAGGTACAGGCCAATATCTAATTGCCTTTACTTTCTCATCATCAACAGAAATGTCATGTGAAGAAACTACATACCCAAGGAAAACAACCTTATCAGTGCATAATGTACATTTCTTAGAATTAGCATACAAAATTTCATTCCTCAAAATAGTAAGAACATTCCTAAGATGCTCAACATACTCATGCAGACTCTTACTGTAAATCATAATGTCATCGAAATAGACAACCACATACTTACCAATGAAAGCATGTAAAACATGGTTCATTAAACGCATGAAAGTACTGGGTGTGTTCATCAAGCCAAAAGGCATAACTAACCACTCATAAAGACTATGTTTAATCTTAAATGTTGTTTTCCATTCATCACCTTCTTTCATATGAATTTGGTGATATCCACTCTTTAAATCAATTTTAGAAAACATGCATGCACCATGCAACTCATCAAGTATGTCATCTAGCCTAAGAATAGGATAGTGATACTTTACAGTGATTTTGTTGATGGCTCAGCAGTTAACACACATCCTCCATGTCCCATCCTTTTTAGGAACAAGCAATACAGGCACAGCTCATGGACTCATGCTCTCTCTCACGTAACCTTTCCTCATGAGATCCTCAACTTGCCTTTGAAGCTCCTTCGTCTCCTCTAGATTACTTCTGTAGGATGGGCGGTTAGGTGTGGCAGCTTTGGGGACAAGGTCAATATGGTGCTCGATCCCATGAATTGGTTGAGTCCATTTAGGATCTCCTTAGGGAATACATCCTCGAACTCCTGCAATAATGAGACAACATCAGTAGGCAAAGTATCATGGAGTTTAGTATCAATAGAACAAGAGTCTTTAAATAAGAGCAAAAAGATAAGAGACTTAGCAATAAATACAGTCTTCAAATCTCGGGGGTTGGCATAGTAGCTCACTATTTTGCTTTCCTTACTTCCCTTCTTTTCTTTATTTAGCTTCCTTTGCTCGTTATGTTGCTCCTTCAGCCTTAATTGATCATTGTAATTCTCCTTAGGGCTAAGGGGAGCAAGAGTGATCTTCTTGCCATCCATAAAAAAGGAGTAATGGTTAGTGTAACAGTTATGGATGATTCTCCGATCATACTACCACGGTCTACCCAACAACATATGGCTAGCTTGCATGGGTACCACATCACTTAACACTTTACCCTGATACCTTCCAATACGGAAAGGAACCAAGACTTGCTTCACCATGTTCACTTCACCATAGTCATTAATCCACTGCAACTTATATGGGTAGTGATGCTTGGTAGTGGGCAACTTTAGCTTATCAACAAGGTATGTGCTAGTAACATTAGTATAGCTCCCACCATCAATGATCACAGAGCATACCTTGTCACTAATATGGCATCTCGTATGGAAGATGTTCTCACGCTTACCTCATCCTCAAACTTCACATGAGTATTAAGAGCACGTCTAGCAACAAGTGCTTCACCACAAGCAGCAAACTCAACATCTTCTTCTTCTTCAGCATCTTCTAACGCAGGCATCTCATCCTCAATACCAACATCAGAACCTTCACTCTCAACATCTCCATTCTCAAGCATGAGCATCACTCTACGGTTGGGACATTGAGAAGCAATATGTTCATGACCTAAACACTTAAAACATTTAAAGTCACGTGTTCTACTTTGGGATGCTTGGGCAAGCTCAATCTTGGGCTTTGGAGGGTCCTCAAACTTGGGCTTAACAAAACTTTCTGACTTAGGATTAAACACATGCTTATCATCCCTACGAACGAAAGGTGTTAGATTTCCAAACAGGAACTGAACTAGGAGTGAAACGAAATGTACCTTTCCTTTTGAGTTGCCTTTCCTCTTTGATGGCCACATGCAACATCTCCTCTAAATCCATGTAGTACTGCAACTCTACAACATTGGTAATCTCACGGTTCAAGCCTTAGAGAAAATGAGCCATAGTAGCTTCTGCATCGTCCTGGATATTTGCTCGGATCATGATTATCTCCATCCCCTTGTAGTAATCGTCAACACTTTTTGAACCCTAGGTGAGACCTTGGAGCTTTTGGTACAGCTCTCTGTAGTAATGGTTAGGCATAAATCTTTTCCTCATTATGCGCTTCATCTCATCCCATGTAGACACAGGAGGATCACCACATCTTCTTCTACTGGAGACCAACTGATCCCACCATACCATAGCATATTCTGTGAACTCTACTGCAACAAGTTTAACCTTCTTTACCCCAGAGTAGTGGTGGAAGTCAAATACCATGTCAATCTTCCTTTCCCACTCTAAATATGCCTTGAAATCATTCTTGCCTTAGAAAGGAGGAATCTTCAATTTTATGCTGCCAAGGTTTCCATCCATCTTCTCCTTGCCTCTATCACGGGCTCTATCAACTCGATCTCTATCTTTATACTCATGATGCCTTCTATGATGTCTATCTGCCTCAGACTCTTCTTCCAAATCATACCCAACATTATCATCATACTCTTCATTGGTAACAATCTTACTTTTTAGACAGGAAGAATCACCTTGTTGGATCCTTGCAAACTGAGCTTCATGTCGGTCCAACTTATCATAAAATGTCATTGAATTTCACATCCATCAGTTGGCACTTCTGTTGCATTTTCTAGAGCATGAACTCAATTTTTTTAAAGTCTGACTTATCATCATCAGAAGACATCTTTAACCTGCAAGAAACGTGTGACACCCTAGAAGCGTAGAAAACAGGGAAAATTTAAAACTTTTTATTCATCCATTCACAATTAAGGGTGCATTCCTATGCAGTGTCATGCATCATCATACATAATTGATAACTTTCACCTCAGGATCTCATCATCTTATAATTATATTTTATACTATATACATTACCCAATTCAAGGTTAATTAATCCTAATACATCCCATGCATTATTGTACATCAAGTGTCTATAAATACAACATAAGTCTAGGTACATGAAATGTAAAATATATCTCAACACAATATATGTAGCCTGGAGTTGAAGTCCTCCACTAGCCATTACTTCGTATGTCGTAAGGAAACTCTCTTCACTTGAAGAAATCTGAGGGAGATAAAACAAGGTGAGCTTCTAAATCGCTCAGTAAGGAGGTAAGGGACTAATTACAAATAATGATTTGCACAGCACAATCATTTGTTTTGTAGCTGAAAACTCGATAAAAATGTAGCATGACTTAAGAAAGCATCATTCTCGTCTCATTCTCTAAAATCAAGTAAAAACATGAGAGTACATAACTCAATATAAATCACAGTTACAAGCATGTGGAAATCAGAATGCGATAATGGCTATTCTCACTAAAACGTGATAAAAATCACCTCAATAGAATGTACGTGGCACAGCCACAAAACACAGACTCATGTGTAAAATGAGACTAGGCAATTAAAACTCATATAAATATTTGTCATGGCACATCATAATAAATCTCCTCTGGGTACTCATCCCAGGCATCTTCAAAACAGGGAACGTCAACAGTATGGGTGTGTACATGGTGTATTGGACTTACGCGTTACCAGAATAAGGCCCGACCTTACATGCTACCAGAGCAAAGACTCTCATCATGCACACTATCGGTCTTACATGCTACCAAAGCAAGGCCCAGACTTACATGCTACCAAAGCAAGGCCACCCAGCGTTACTAGAACGAGGGTCATCTCTCGTTACGAAAACAGAGGCATCTCTCATTACCAAAACGGAGGAATATCGGACTTACATGCTACTAGAGCAAGGCCCGATGTGTATTCAACATGACAAGCCTAGGTCTCAGTACTAGCCATTATGATATAAAATCGTTTTGCCTTCAGTAGAACTCATAAGGGTTTTTTTTTTTCATAAAACTCATCTCAAAAATTATTTTGTACTCAACACAAAACATGTTAAAACTGAGCTCAAACCGGTAAAACTACTCACACAGTTCTCAAATATCAGTATGCCGTAACGTAGAGCCCAAATCTCTTTTCTTGTTTTAAACTCAAAATAGTTGTAAAATAATTTCACATTTGTTTTCAACTCAATAAAAATTGGGCCCCAACCAACTATAAAATCGTGTGCAATACTTATTCGTAACTCATAAAAACTTACTTGCTTTCTCAAATCACATTTCATGCTACAGTATCATCACAAAACACATACACAAATGAGTTTAGGTTTTCTCTTACCTCTTTGCACCTCGTATAGTGCAATCATTCCCCCGTATCACGAACTAGCCTCGCATTCCACTCTAGAACTCCCAAGCTGTCCAAACGATGTTAAAACATCAGTAATTTATCTCAATCACCTCATCGAGCACATATTTGCTATTATTTCTCATTAACCTCTCCAATAGCCCAATGCTCATAATTCTATCACAATTTCTCTTACCATATTCCAGGCTAAATTCACCTCATTGCCTCAATTCCAAATTTATAGTCAAAAGTCCCAGATTACCACAAGTTGCCTAACGTTATCTTTACTCCAACAAAATCGTAATTTCATCAATCTCTAATAATTTCCTAGCTATTTCATCATAATGCCAACAACCATAATCACCAAAAATCACTTTAAAATCCAAGATCAAAGTTTAAAATTTACCCAAACTTGTGGAATGCTCTATTCACACCTCGATTCAATCCGTCCTTCGATTTCAAAGTATGTTGTTCTCCTTTGGATGAGAAACAACTTTCCTTCTTACCACAACCTTTGATTTGAACAAAAATGGGTGTTTTGGAAGAGAGAGAAAGCTAGGGCTTGGATAAAATGGAGGTTTCTAAAGAGAGAAAATCTAAGATGCAGGAAAACACAGGGGTCCTTTTATAGATAGAGAGTAGGAGATCGATCTGGTCTTTGAAGAGATCGATCTGCATTTGAATTTGAGAACATTTTGGAGTAATTTTACACCGAGGAGATCGATCTGTCATGGGGTGAGATCGATCTCTTAATGGCTTTATGAGATCGATCTGCTCCTCGAGGAGATAGATCTTCTGTTTACAGAACACTTCATGAGATCGATCTGCTCCTTGAGGAAATCAATCTTCTCCTTACAAAATGCTTCATGAGATTGATTTCTTCCTCATGAGATCGATCTCTTCATTACAGAATCATAAAGAGATCGATCCTCTTCCATTAGAGATCGATCTGTTCACTTAATTTCCTCCTTCCTTGTCATTTTGGCCTACCAGATCGATCCTCTCTTTTCTAAGATCGATCTGGCCTCATAGTTTCACACTTTGATTAAACACTTAACATAAAATCTCATTCCGTAGCACCTCAATGTATGAGTACATTATATTCAGGTCAATAAATTACACTTCAAGTTCACATTACATAATTAGATATGTGTAAAATTCTCAGATCCCACATCCTTCCCACCTTAGAAAGAATTTGGTCCTCCAAATTCAACTCAACTCGTCAAATAGATGGGGGTACTTCTTCTTCATGAGACTCTCCAATTCCCAAGTCACCTCCTCCATTGAGTGATGTTTCCATAAAACTTTCACTAATGGAATGCTTTTGGTCCTAAGTACCTTCTCCTTTCTATCAAGAATCCGGACGGGTTTCTCAGTGTAGCTCATGTCCTCTTGTATGTCCATCTCTTCTACTTTATGACATGAGAAGGGTCCGGGTGGTACTTCCTCAACATAGATACATGAAAGACGTTGTGTATTCTGGACATCTGTGGGGGTAATGCTAATATGTAGGCTACCTCTCCCACTCTCTCAAGAATCTCGAATGGTCCAATGTATCAAAGACTCAACTTCTCTTTCTTTCCAAATCTCATGATACCCTTTCTCGGTGATATCTTTAGAAATACAGCATCACCAACATCAAACTCGAGTGGCCGTCTATACACATCCGCATAGCTTTTCTGTCTACTCTATGCAGCCCGTAATCTCTCGCATATGAGTTTCACACTCTGTACAGCCTATTCAATAAGTTTGAGAGCATTTATCTTTCTGTCACCCACTTCTTCTCACGCTATAGGGGATCTACACCTCCTACCATATAGAGCCTCAAAAGGTGTCATTCCAATACTCGCATGATAGCTATTATTGTACACAAACTCTGCTAGGGGTAGGTGATCATCTTATGATCCTTTAAAATCCATTGTACATGCCCTCAACATACCGTCTAGGGTCTGAATAATCCTCTCTGACTGACCATCTGTTTGAGGATGATAGGCGGTACTAAAGCTCAATCGAGATCCCATGGACTCCTAAAACTGGGTCTAAAATCTGAAAGTAAATCGGGAATCTCTGTCATAACTAATACTCACTAGAGCCCCATGTAATCTATCTATCTCGCTGACATACAACTCATATAAGGCATCCACAATATTTGTGCTCTTGATGGCAAGGAAGTGGGCACTCTTTGTCAGTCTATCTACTATGACCCATATCGCATCACGACCTCTCCAGGTCCTCGATAAACCCATAATAAAGTCAATGGTGTCATGCTCTCATTTCCATGTAGGCACAGGTAAAGGCTGGAATAATCCTCCGGCTTTTCGATGCTTAGCTTTTACTTGCTGGCACACTAAACATCTGACCACATAATCTGCCACGTCTCGCTTCATGCCACTCCAGTAGTACACCTTTTTCAAATCTCGGTACATCTTAGTACTTCCTGGGTGCATGGTGTATCACGAGCAGTGGGATTCTCTCAGTATTTGTCTCTTCAGGGTATCATCGTCCGGTACACAAATTCATCCTTTGAATCTCAACAATCCATCCTCACTGACTATGAGGTCCGAATGCGAAGTTTGCTCAGCCTGGCTAACCATATCAATCAGCCTGGCTAACCATATCAATCAACCTCTGATCATCAAGCCCCAACCGACTATAAAATTGTGTGCAATATTCATATGCAACTCATAAAAACATGCTTGCTTTCTCAAATCACATTTCATACTACAGTATCATCAAAAAATACATACACAAATGAGTTTAAGTTTTCTCTTACCTCTTTGTACCTCGTA
Source organism: Firmiana major (assembly GCA_033439115.1). Lineage (NCBI taxonomy): Eukaryota > Viridiplantae > Streptophyta > Magnoliopsida > Malvales > Malvaceae > Firmiana > Firmiana major. The sequence continues at coordinate 58,025,071 of CM065896.1, read as the reverse complement.
TAGTGCAATCGTTCCCCCGTATCACGAACTAGCCTCGCATTCCACTCTAGAACTCTCGAGCTGTCCAAACGATGTTAAAATATCAATAATTTATCTCAATCACCTCTTTGAACATATATTTCTCATTACCCTCTCCAATAGCCCAATGCTCATAATTCTATCACAATTTCTCATACCATATTCCAAGCTAAATTCACCTCATTATCTTAATTCCAAATTTATAGTCAAAAGTCCCAAATTACCACAAATTGCCTAACTTTATCTTTACTCCAACAAAATTGTAATTTCATCAATCTCTAGTCATTTCCTAGCTATTTCATCACAATGCCAACAACCATAATCACCAAAAACCACTTTAAAATCCAAAATCAAAGTTTAGAATTTCCTCAAACTTGTGGAGTACTCTATTCACACCTCGATTCAATTCGTCTTTCGATTTCCAAGTATGTTGTTCTCCTTTGGATGAGAAACAACTTTTCTTCTTATCATAACCTTTTATTTGAATGAAAAAGGGTGTTTTAGAAGAGAGAGAAAGCTAAGGCTCGGTTAAAATGGAGGTTTTTAGAAAGAGAAAATTTGAGATGCAGGAAAACGTAGGGGTCCTTTTATAGACGAAGAGTAGGAGATCGATCTGGTCCTTGATGAGATCGATCTGCATTTGAATTTGGGAATATTTTGGGGTAATTTTATGCCTAAGAGATCAATCTGTCATGGGGTTTAGGGACTTGAACCAAAAGTATTGAACCTCGACCCTACGAATATAAAATTCGAGAACCTAAAGTATAACAATGGTGGTTGGTGAAGAGGGAGGCGACACAAGGAAGAATACCTTGGTAAGCCTAGTTGAGAGGGATCCCTAGAAAGAGGCACACTTAAATATTTGAAAATTTAATTTGATCTGTTCTGTTTTATTCAAGAGAGTTTACAAGGTATTTATAATAATATTTAGCACTTAAGCCCTTAAACAAGTGGGCTGAATTAACACCAAACAGAAAATAAGACTAAACCTAAATTCATGCGTAAGCTTAGTTACATAGGATAATTGGTCTAAAACGCAATAAGACTCAAATGTGGACTATTTAAAAACTTAACCCAACTTATTACTAAATCAAGACTCATGTCGTTTGGGCTTCCAAACAAATATAGATGGTTGAGGGACCTCCTTGGATGACTCGTGGATTCTTGGCATCACGAGCAAGTGAACTTCAATTATTTGCCTTGTCATCAATACCATTACGAGCAAGTGGACCTCCAACACTATGGATCCAGACAGCTTAAGGACCATGAGAGGAACTACCCGACCCAAGTTAGCAGTCGTGGTATTTGCATTAAAGATTTGGTGCCACTACTTGTACGATGAGAATTTTGAGGTGTTCACAGATCATAAGAGTCTCATATATCTATCTTCACAGAAAGAGTTAAATATGAGGCAGAGATGGTGGATAGAGCTTCTGAAAGATTATAATTGTAAGATATTGTACCATCCAGGAAAGGCTAATGTTGTGGTTGATGCCTGAGTAGAAAGAGTCTCAGAATGGTCTTGTACATGATGGTCAGGGAATATGAGTTGCTCGAGAAGTTTGCTCACCTCAGGTTTGATATAGTCCCTCTTGATGTTGACAGTGACTGTATGATAGCTAGCCTACGAGTGGAACCAAATTTGATTGGCTGGATACGAAAGGCTTAGCATGCCGATCTACTGTGTGAGGATAGCACGAGTCTAATTTAGATGGGTGAAGTGGCTAATTTCTTAGTGAGTGATGATGGCCTACTGAGGTTTAGAGGTAGGGTTTGCATTCCCGATGACCCAGAGCTAAAGAGATTGATTTTGACAGAAGCTCATTCATCGAGATATACATTGCATCCGAGGAGTAACAAGATGTGCCAAAACCTCCTGAAAGTGTATTGGTGGTTAGATGAAAAGAGATATCGCAGAGTTTGTGGCAAGATGTCTAGTATGTCAGCAAGTGAAGGTAGAGCATTAGAAGCCTACAGGATTGTTGTAGCCTCTACCTATACCGACTTGAAAATGGGAGCACGTCACCATGGATTTTATCATGGGATTGCTGAGGACTAAGAGGAACCATGATGCTATATGGGTAGTGGTAGACAAATTGACAAAATTCACCCATTTTCTACCCATGAAATCCATAAATACTCTGAGTACTTTGGCGGAGTTGTATGTACAGGAGATAGTAAGGCTACATGGTGTTCCAGTGAGTATCATATCGGATAGGGAATCCCGCTTCACTTCCCACTTCTAGGAACATTTTTAGGAAGCTATTAAAACCCAGTTAAGTTTCAATACCGCTTTCCACCCTCAAATCGATAGTCAATCAAAGAGAACCATCCAGACGTTAAAGGATATGTTGAGGGCAAGTGTTATGGATTTTAAGGGCTCCTGAGATGATCACCTACCATTAGCCGAATTTGCATACAACAACAGTCATCACTCGAGTATCGGGATGGCACCATATGAGGCATTATATGGTAAAAGGTGTCATTCCCCTATTGGTTGGGAAGAAGTGGATGATATAAAGACTTTTACTCCCGATTTGGTACAACAAGCCTCTGAGGTTGTTCTGCTGATATATGAGAGATTGAGAACAGCTCAGAGAAGTTAGAAAAGTTATATTTATAAGAGACAAAGGCCACTAGAGTTCGCTATAGGTGACTCAGTATTTTTGAAAGTCTCTCCCTCGAAAGGGATTATGAGGTTTGGTAAGAAGGGTAAGTTAAGCCCTCGATATATCAGGCTATTTAAGATGCTGGAGCGTGTGGGAGATAAAGCTTACAAGCTAGCATTGCCATCGGAGCTAGCAGGCATTTATAACGTCTTCCACGTATCGATGCTTCGAAAGTACCATTCAGATCTGACTCATGTGATTCAGTATGAGCCATTGGAGCTCAAGGACAATTTGACATATATACAGAGACCAATTCGGATACTGGATAGAAAAAAAAGGTGTTAAGGAATAAGATAATTACACTTGTCAAGGTTCTCTAGTAGCACCACAACTCAAAGGAAGCTACTTGAGAGTTAGAGAGCCTAATACAAGAAAGGTACCCCCAACTTTTCGATGAATGACTTGGTTCTAATTTAGATGACCAAATTTCTTAAAGGAGAGGAGGAATGTAAGACCCGTAAATTTTTATGTAATGTTTATGATTCAGGAATGTACAGATAAGTTACAAAATATATGAATCATAAGAAATTGATGCTTTTAAGTTTTAAGTGTGAATGAAATGTAAAATGAGTATAGAAGCAATTGAATGGGAGTTTAACTTTGAAAATCTAGGAAACGTTATAGCTAAAATGTTGTAGATGCAGGGTAGATCGATCTGAATACAAGGGGAGATCGATCTCACTGCCTAGAAATACAATGCCAAGCATTCTATAAAAGGGAGATCGATCCCTCATTCAAAGCAGATTGATCTCAAGTACTTTTATTTTGGACAAGATTGATCTCCTCCCATAAGGTAGATCGATCTCTAGTTGCCTCTGGTTAGCCAGGATCTATCTTAGAATCCTTCTGCCTTGCCCGGATCGATCTCATCCCATGAGTAAGGAGCAATCTCATTTCATATCGATCTTATGCAAATTGGCAGATCGATCTCCTGCCTGCATTATCGAATTCAGAAGGGTAGATCGATCTCCCACCCATAGAGATCGATCTCAAAATGTGTTTCCTCTAAAAACCCAATAGCTGTGTCCTGCATTTCACGAAAACAACTCATTCTTTTTTCCATTTTTAACAAGTGACCTAGTTTTCTCACATTAAAATAACCACTTTCCAATCAGTTTTGAGAGAAGTTCCTCTAAGTAAAGTTGTTCCTAGTGAGGAAGATAACAACATTGTTAAAGATTGGAGGCTGAAACGTTGGATTGAAGGAGAAAAAAAGTTTTCCCCCAATTTGGCAAAAGGAGGAAAAAGCCAAGCTAGGTAAGATTTTAATACACCATCTTCTAGTATGTTAATCTAAACATTTTGATGAGTTGATTGGTGTATATAATGTTGGCTGAAATGTTCATGTACATGCTTAAACAACCATAACCTAGAATGGGCTTAGTGAGAGAAAGTTGAAATGTCATAGAGTTAATGATAATTTAAGCATGTAGAGATGTTAGTAAGCATGTATAGATGATTCTAGGATAACTTTGTGAAATCCATATGTTGGAATGGATGATGATTAAAAATGGGCATAAGGAGTGTTTGATAAAATGTCATAGAGAGAGAAAATAATGAACTTAAGGCATTGTGAGATTAATGCTGGTTCAATATGAATCAGTAAACTCGAGGAGTCTAATGGATTCTCGAGAAACGAATAGAACAATCGAAATGGACTTAAGAGAAAGTAAAGTCCAATAAGATGTAACGAGGCCAAATTGGTGTAAAATGGCCCAATGCATTGAATTGAACTACATGTAAGTGAAAATGAAGCATATTGAAGTATACTGATTTGAATTGTAAATCATTGTAGCTCCTAGGGATAAAATTGGAGCCAATAAGATCGGATCACGAGCATCAGAAAACAAGGAAAGCAATTCGAGTGTGATTCGAGGTAAGGGATTTATGCGAGCTATTAGAGATAGCTATACGTATGTTTCTTATCTACTATGTGCAAATAAATATGATAAAGTATATAGATATTGGAATATCTACGTGATAGCTAAGTGTAAGAACAAGCTTATAAGCATAAATTGCATGACATCAATGTTCCTGTTGTGAAAAGATGCTTTGCAAGTGTTTTGAGAAAGAGTAATAATAGACAGGCTCTCGGTTTAGTAATTTGTATGAAAAGATTTTAACGAGTGATTGAAGGGAGATTGCCCTCTCACTCATACTTAGTGAATGGAGCCATCTATTTCTTTTTTGTGTAAACTTGTGCTAGAGCCAAAGTGGCAATGGTAGATATATCAACCTTGCTCACATTACATTTTAAAAAGGCTTTTTGAGAAAAGAAAAATGTTCTAGAGCTGAGTGAAGCTGTGTGATCCACTCGAGAGCTCGTACTAGATTTTGGGAATCATACTAGAGCCATCGAGTACTGCTAAGTGATCCTACTCTGACTATGCTCGCATGTGACCCTCTCGATTTTAAAGTGATAAGACAAAATCGTGCTCGAGGCCTCAGGTATGTTGTGTGATCTTACGCTGAGTAGCTCGTACGAGGTTTTATAAGCTCTCTGAGTGATAAGAAAAATCGTGCTCGATGCCTCAGGTATGCTGTGTGATCTTACTCTGAATGGCTCACACGTGGTTTTATAATGTTTTTTGTGTGATGAGTAAAACCGTGCTCGATGCCTCAAGTATGCTGTGTGATCTTACATTGAGTTGCTCGTATGTGATTTTTGAGATAATGGAAATTGGTGGTAAAGGATGGTTGATCCGCCTCCCCAAGCATGGGATTCTCGCACACCTGATCAGTGTTGCTTGGAATCCAGACTATGGCCATAAGTCTTCTTCTATCTGTGTGATATGACATTTTGTCACTACTGTGTGAGGTGACATATGTCCCCTTGCTGTGTGATATAGGGCGATATGATATCCCATACAATGTCTCATGTAAATTGATTACTAAGTAATTTTCTAAGTGTAAAGAGATTTATAAGTGTATACTGTGTGAAATGATAAATGAAGCTGTGTGGATTTTGAAGATTGAGCTGTGTGATTCTGTGTGATTTGAGAATGAAATGTGCATGTACCCATCTAGCAAATTAATGATTTTGCAATTGATGGAAGCTATTTTTAAAGAATGCATATGATTTACAAGGAAAAAAATGTTTATATTTTAAGCATGTAGATAGTGTAGTTATCTACCTGCTTTCATATTTTCCATACTGAGTGTCTTAGCTCACCTCCTTATTTCCTCCTCCACAGATCCTACGCAGTAGTGAGTTACTGTAGTTATTCCTGCTACGGTGTTCTCTAGCAGTGTAGAGGTATACACTTATGAGAGAAAAGTTTTGTATCTTGTAAATTAATGCACAATATAGTTATCTTTTATACAAAAGGGATGTATACAATAGAAACTGATGTAAATGTTTTCGCATATTTATAAAAGTACAATTTCTATTTCAATTAAATAAATTTTAAATTATGAATGGATGAGTTGTTGATTTGGATGTTGACTCATAACCCAGCTGTTAGTGGTAAGTTAAGTAACGGGAAGAGGGTCGTGATAGTGACACTCAGTCTACACGAGGCAATCAACACAGTTTTAAACATGTCATGTATATCACATTAAAAATACAGTGCGTACCTTGAGTGCGACTCACATTCGACACCCTGATCAAACACTGTTTTATGCATATCACAAAATCAAACACTACTGCAAGTAACATTCCAGCACTAGGTCATGCATAATTCACATTTCAAGTCAAGTATGAGCAACGCTCGAGTACTATGCCATGCATATCATGGGAAATCAAGTGCGAGTAACCACTCTAACACTTTTCATGCAGAAAACATATAAAATCCAGTGTGAGTAGTGCTCCAGTATGATTTGTTTTCACACACTTCGATAGATTACTCATTTAAATAGGGGATGTTTCAAAACATTAACATCAACGCCATAATTGGGCAATTTTGTGTTTTTCACAAAATCACTTGCCGATCTATCTATTCTTTTGCTAAACAACACTAAAAACGTTTAAAAACATGTTTTCCATGCTTTTTTAGAAATTTTCCTAAACTTTGACATTTTACCCTTAGTATGGGTAAAATCATAATTTATCTATATCGGGTCTCTATAAATTTTATTCACATTCTCTAACCCTTAGACTTTTTAAGTGAATGTAAAATCAGACAAAAATACGTGCATATATCTCTAACTACCCGCAATATCACCTTACCTAAAATCACGTAGAGCGCATCCACTTTTTCGACACTACTCGATCGCACAGTCTGATTAGCTCCCAGTATAAACTCTGGAGATGCATATAACCATTTATCAGGTTAATTACATTTTTCCAAACTGTATTTCATGTTTAATACAGTCTATTTCACTTCCTGGGTCTGTTTACTCTAATTGGGCCTTAATGGGCCTAACATTGTCTTAAGCCCATTTCACTTTAATATTCATTTTATCTAGGCCTATTGGGCTTGTAGGGCCTAATAACTCTTACTGGGCTTGGTCTGAGGCCTATGAATGCTTATTGGGCCAAGACCATCTCGGCTTGGCCCATTTGGCCTCTCGACCATGGCATGTGGTCGAAAGCCATCTTGCCTTGCATGTCATCGGTCATGCCACCATCATACCAACCTTGACCAATTCACTAGCCATTCACTTAAACAATTCATCAAACACTACATATACATGCCTTAACCTTTAGTTTTTGTTCACTTAAGAATTTTATCAAACACCTTATATGCCATCTTCAATTCATCAACCAATTGATCAAATCAATTGAAATTAAGCATGCCATAATAATGTATACATGTTTACCAACCTAACCATGCATTAAAATCACATGCTTGTTCATGAAAACCGAAATGCCCATTTTCGGCTATCATTGATTCATGATGTTTTCATGTGTTTCAATCCATAAAACATACACCAATCAACTTGAATTAATTCATAGATAAACATATATGAAGTTGGAAGCTTGAAATTATACCTAGCTTCACTTTCCCTTCTTGGTCGAGACTTGTAGGATTCCTTAAGGTGTTCAAATTAACTCATTAGGTTTTGGCTTTAGACTATGTTAATCAACTCATCATGGGTAACAACTTTCATACAGACAACTTTTTCCAATTTGGTTTGTAGAATGATGAATTCTAGAGAGATAAAGCTTGAAACTTAGGTTTTAATGGCTTTTCTTTGCTTGGCCGAGAGCTATGGAGAAGAAGATGATGCGTTGGCTAATTTTTAACTTAGCACACTTAGCCATTAAGTCTTGAATTTCAACCTTTAATGTGGGCTAAAGGGTGTTGGGTTTTGAATTATAATTTTGGGCTTTAATCATTTACTAATGGGCTTGGAAATTAACTAATGTGCTTGAGTTTTGGGCTTCTCGATTTGGGATTTTCTTTTAGGCTTTTGGGCTAGAATTTTTTATATCAATTGAACCTTCAATCTACTTTATTTTGGGCCCACTAAGTGGCCCAACAATTCAGCCCAATGGGCCTAAGAAATTCTGCCCACACTTGTTGCACCTTAATGGGCTTTAAAATTTCCATAGTTGGCCCATCGAGTTTTACCCATTTAATTTAATTCAAATTTCAATTAAATTAATTTTCCATACTTAAGGAGATGAATATTGAGTGTTTTAGTCAAAAATATTTCTTACCCACTTTTTAACCTTGGTTAAATTTTAACCATGGTTAGTCAACTATGGTCAAAGTCAACATTTCTTAACTAACCTTAACTTTTCTTAACCATTGACCACGTTTGACTTTTTTTTTTTTTTCAAAAATCCAAAAGTTTCCATTTCCATGGTTTACACTCTCATCTTTGTGTTTTTACCGTCTTCGGGTGGTGACTATGTCAAAAATACCTCAAACAGACGATTTCGAGTTCGTTTAGTCCCTTTTGGGCATTTCCTCTACTTCAATTTTTTTTGGGACTAAATCAAACCAAATTTCCTTCATGAACCCTCTACATTTTCACATTTTAAGTTCTTATCTTTTTTTGGAATGATTTAAATCCATTCGATTTAGCCTATGGATCTTAAAGCCCTTATTTGGCCTTTACTTGACTTATATGCATTTTCTTACTTCATTTGCATTTTTCATTTTAGTAAATACTCTTCTTATGATTTAACTAACAAAATAAAATATTTTACATGTAAGAATCATAAGGAATAAGCTACTAAAAAAATCCAGGTCTTACAATCCTCCCCAACTTAAAAAATTTGATCTTCCAAATTAGAACCAAGTCAGTCATCAAATAGCTAGAGATGCTTCCCGTGCATCAAACTCTCTAACTCCCACGTAGCTTCCTCTGAAGTGTGGTGCTGCCAAAGAATCTTAACTAACCCGATCATCTTTGATCTCAATCCCTTCTCCTTCCTATCTAATATCCTGTAAGACCCGAAACTTGGTGTTAATTTTTAAGAAGTTGACATTGTAAATATGGATTCATGTAATCTTGATCAATAAAGAAAAATCATTGAATTCCAAGTCCAATTGATCAAGAGATGAATTTATTTGGATAACCCAAAAATTTTTCACCTTGAGAATTTATCTCGAAAATATGGAAAAATATTTCTGAAAAATCATAATAAATAAAATATTTTTGAGAAAAAAAAAATTAATAACAATGTCTAAATATATAAATAGAAGTAAATTAAATAATATATAAATTAAGATATGTAGTATAAGATATTTTTATGTATAATATATTATATTATATTAAAATATATATAATATATATAATAAATAAAAGAATTAAAAAACAAGAAATTGGAAAAAAAAACAGAAACTGGAACGCGTGAAACTGTTTCGCGCGACCCAAAGGGAGAGATCACTAATCCATCTGTTTTCCTTCGTCGACGAGCCACAGAGGGAGATCCTGACCGAGGATGCTGGCGAGGGGAAGACCAGCTCCGAGGAACAATCCACCAGCCATCACGCTCGCCCGGTCGTCGAAAATCGTGAAATCGTCGAGGGAGAAATTGAAAAGGGGGAAGAGAGAATCGACGAGCTCGACGTCGATTTGCCCTGCACCACCACCAGCTGAACATTCCCAAGGCAAAGTAAGTCGAATGGTGGAGGAATCAGCTAGTGAATCGACCGCCAGCGTCGACAACGGCGAAAGGAGGAAAACAACAGTGATGCCAAAAAAGAAGAAGGTCGAATCGGCTTCATCGCCCTCGATCCGAGCGTGGCCACCACCAAATCCAGACGAACCAACTGGAAGTGGAAGCCTACGAAGAACCGACCCGCAGAGCTCTGAACCGGGCTGGTGGAATTGAACCGGTCCGAATCTGTTTAGCCAAGAAAAAGGAGAAAAAAAGAAAAAAGAAAAAAAGGGAAAAAGGGAGAAAAATTCGGTGATGCCCCGGGATTAAAGATAAGCCGGTAAGTTGTCAAAATTGATCAATGTAATTTTTGAAAAATTTATTTGAAATTATATACGACAAAATTGACCGGTTTAAATATATAATTGTGTAGCACGGCAAAAAGAGATCGACGAGAGTTTAATCTAGCCTCGATTTGCATGCTATCACGGAATCTCGAGTAAGTGAATCTCAATTACGACAATTTGTATAATAATATGCGTTAGAAATTCATCGCATAAGTTACGGATTAAATCCGTATAAATGATTTATATTTTAGAATTTAAAATTGATTGTTGTGAATGATAGTATGAACTATCCTAAAAGACTAGAAAATTCTTAAGATAATGCAAAGATGATGTTAGGCTAGATATTCGGCCAAACGTTCCTAATGGGCTAAGCTTGTGTAACAATCGACCCAATTTAAATTGTGGGCCCCACGAGCGGCCCAATAAGTGTTAATGAGCCCAATAAGTCAAATCGACTATGCTAAACGTAAGAATTGTATTTTACTGGGTTAAATTAATGTGATAAATGATTAAGTACAGTTCCAGAGATTATACTGGGAGCTAAACAGATTGCCTGATCGAGCAACGTTTGAAAAGTAAGCACGTTCAACGTGATTTGAGGCAAGGGGATTTTGTAAGTGCTTAGAGATAGCTATACGTTTTTTCAAGGGGATTTACTGGGTATGAAATTCTCTAAGCTATCTAGAAATAAAATAATAATTCTTTGAGAAAAATTTCGAAATAAGGTAAAAAGACAATTTTTCCCATGGGAGTAAATTTTAAAAAGGGTAGTAAGGCTAGTAAACTGCATGAATATCATGATTTTGATGTTTTAATGTGATGTGATACCTTGATTTAGGCAAACAAGGATAGGTCGGCTAATTGTTTCATGATTTGCACGACATAGCACATAACGGTGCTGATTTTAAATTTTTGAAAGAGAGCCACCTATCAGATTTATGAGTATAAATCGTGCTAGAGCCTTGCTCGCACTGGAATCTGATATTCTAACATGCATGAAATCTGCTGGAGCCTAGGTCGCACCATATTTTAGTTGAGATGCATGTAAGTCGTACTGGAGCTTTTGCTCGTACGTGGGTTTCATTTATTTCTTATGCATATAACCGTACTAGAGCTTTGCTCGTACATGATTTTACCACTATTTATTTTTCATAAAGTCGTACTGGAGCTTTGCTCGTACGAGGAGTTTTACTAATTATGCATGAAATTGTGCTAGAGCCTTGCTCGCACTGGATTTCTCACATTGTGATATGTAATGAGTCGTACAAGATACCTCATGTAGACTGTGTGTCACACGAATGAGATGCTCGCACGAGCCATGCTGGATGCCTTGTGTAGACTATTAGTCACACAATGAGATGCTCGCACGTGCACTTGAGATTGAATCAGTTATTCATGGTATGAGGTAGATAAAGACTTACGACAGGCACCCCTGACCGTGATATGGGTCCATGGAGTACGTTGTACCGTGTATATCACATGGAGTACGTTGTACGGTGTCGTGATGATGTTGATTTATATTTTGGCAGGTAGGATTTGACCAACCTCCCGTTACAGCATGATGCCTTGCACTTCGGGATCCGTGTGGTCTGGGATGATAGAGACATAGTTAGCCAGCAGAGTCCTCGATTGTATATAGTGACCACCTGTCTCACATGATATCACAAGATTTTATATGCACTAAACATGATTTGTGTTATCTAGGGTAGACCCGAGAGAGGGATCGAACCTTGTGGGATGTTTTTAAAGGATGATGTATTGTTTTATGATAAGTTTACATGCTGAGCATGAGACATTATACATGATGACTGTCCATGGTTTTATGCCCGCTTTCATCTTTTATAGTACATGATATATTTATACACATGAAGCATAGTTTTATCTATTTCCTCATGCTCTAAATGTAAGAGATTTTATATCATGACATTATAAGCACATAGATAGTGTAGTTATATACCTGCTTGCATTATTGCCTTACTGAGCTAGTGAGCTCATCCTTTTCATTTTTCCCCTCTACAGAGCGCACACAGTAGTTAGTGAGTGGCTGAGGACTTGCGTCCTGGTATCCGCTGCTTCCCATCACCGAGAGGTATACACACTGGTATCATTTATTATCTAAACATGTAATAGGACAGTAATCATTTTGGAATGTAATATGGGGGATGTAAATATTAGTAAACACGTAGAAGTATAAAACTTCAATTATAAAGTATACATGTTTGCTTATGAATAAATTAAAAGATAGATGGCATTCACAATCGGGAAAGGAAAGCAAAAAGTGAAAAAATTATATCGATTTTAGGTAAAAAGGGGTCATGACAGAAGTGGTATCAGAGTTGAGTTGGCCTGATATGAGTCCATATTAGTAAGTAGGAAAGTTACATCCTCATATTACTGTGTTTTGTTTAGATATAACTGTGTATACCAAGATGGAATTAGACGAATGAATGGTTATGGATGCAAGAATTTAGGCATTATGCCTGTTACTCGCCTTCGTAGACGGGCGAGTTCACGTGCTAGAGGCCGTATGGGTAAGCCTGAGAGCCGTGCAGAGCCATAGACTGGTCAGATCCTGCAATAGCCTATTGAGAGGCCAGGGGATACTGAGACACGCTTCGCTAGGATTGAGCAGAGTATAGAGAGCCTCGTTGAGATAGTTACACAGGCTACATTAGAGGCTGGCGATAGACGAGGTCCAACCGGACAGCTTACTGATGCTGGACAAGAAGTTGCTACAGATACACCTACACCCCCACCAGTTTAGGATACAGCATCTCCTGTTGCTTCAGATCAAGGTAGCAGAGGTTGGGGATATTTGTCAGGACCCCAGTTTCAATCCTTGACTTTAACCAAAAACCACAATAAATTTTTCGCATTTTTAATTTACCTTTCCTCTCTTCACTGGTTGGGCTGTGATTCGATGTCAGAGTCTTCACTTACCATAATATCCATTCTCATATATACATGTCAATATATTAATTCTGACTGTAGTTGCTTTTATTATACATGTAAGATTTTATAAAATCTAATACGATTACATTCCCCATAATATATAACGTATACATCACTGTGCTGTTTATATGTTTAGATACACAACTGTACATAATAAGTATACCTGATGAATCGATAGGAACTAGTAGTGGACTCTGGGACACTCTCCCACGATAACTCTCGATCTACTGACGCTCTGTAGAGAGATGTAAAGAAAAGGGGGGTGAGCATAACGCGCTCAGTAAGGAAATCAGGCAAGCAAGTAGATATCCACACTATCTACTCAAAATAGTGCTATGCCTTGAAAACATTATTTCCTTAACTCACTTTAAAAGCATGTCTTGAAATATAATATATATGTACTTGTACAGAATAAATCCCATGTACAGAAATCATGCTTTATTTCTCAAAAGTATGCATGTAGTGCAACACAATGCATTTATATATAAATCATGCCTTTATGTAAATCATGCCATGTATATTTAAATCACATATAAATATGGCATCAAATGATTCACAACACAAATCGGAGTCCGACCCATCCCTCAGGTCTGTCCGCAGTTTAAATCAGTAATTCAATCAATGTGATATATCATGTAAGACTCTGTGGTACATGTAAATAGTATCCTGGATTATGATCATATCCGATGTGATCCCAAGCAACACAGTACTAGGTGTGCGGGGCATCACCGCTGTAACGGGAGGGGGGTCAGTCCATCACAACCGCCAGCTATATCCTCCTCAACTCCATAACAACACACGGTACAGCGTACACCTCGTGCCACTCAGACACGGTACAAAGTACACCCGTGGACCCGTTCTCACGGCTAGAGTGCCTACTATAGGACTTAGCTCTCACTCCCGTGGAACATATCAACATCACAGTCAGGGTGCCTAATAGAGGTCTTAGCCCTCGCGCCTGTGGAAATATCATACCACGTCTATACCAACCTCATGCGGATATCCTCTCTAGCTATGACACACAGTCACGCAAGGTCTCAGGCATGGGTTTCAACATGTATTACATATCACATACAGTGTGCGTCTTGAGTGCGACTCACAGTTGTCACTCCGCTCAACACTGTTTCACATCATAAAACTCGACTCTAGTGCGAGCACTCTCTAGCAACTAGGTCAATGCATAGTTTATGTATTAAATCAAGTACGAGCAATAGCTCCCAGTACTATGCTATGCACAATATCAAAATCAAGTACGAGCAATTGCTCCCAGTACTATGTCATGTATAAACCATGAAGAATCGAGTACGAGCCACGCTCTAGCACTCTGTCATGCATATATTATTCAAAGCTGAGTACGAGTAAAACTCCAGTACTCTATCATGCATGTCATGAAAATCTAGTGCGTATCAAATCCAGCACTAATATTATGTGGAAAAACACATGAATCCCAGTGCGAGCTGTGCTCTAGCATGATTCATTCTCACATAATATGATAGATGGCTATTTAAAAAGGGATTGTTTATAAAACATCAAAATCAGCACTCAAAGTGTGCTTAAGTCATATCAACCTTAAAATCATTAGCCCATCTATTTATTTTCATGCTAATAACAATTAAACACTCACAATAGCATTTTCCATGCTTTTTGCAACTTCTCACAAAAGTTGACTTTTTGACTAACTAGGGGCAAAATCGTAATTTGCCACTATCGGGTCGCAATAATTATTATTCACTTTCTCTGACCCTCAGAGTTTTTAAGTGAATGCAGAAGCAATTGAAAATACGTGCAGGTATCTCTAACTACTCGCAAAAGTCCCTTACCTCGGATCACGTCAAGTGACCTCACTTCCTCGGTGCTGCTCAATCCCGCAGTCCGATCAGCTCTCGATGTAAACTCCGGAGCTGTAAATAACCATTCCTCAGGTTAATTATCATTTTCCTACTGTATTACACATTAATACAGTTTAATTTTCTCTTAATAGGCCTTAATCCGTATTAAGCCCGTTTTCCACTTATTATTTCCCTTCATCAGGGTCTATCGACTCATTGGGCCTATCAATACCCATTGGGCTTTATTCCAAGCTCTTTGGATAGCTCGTATATCATTTACGACTTTTAATTCAAAATTTCGAATATAATTCACTAATACGAAATTTAATCCGAAATGCGTAAAATAAATCTTAAATACGCAATAATCACATAATTTATCGTAAATGAACTTTACTTACCCGAGAATATGCGATAGTACGCAAATCGAAGTTCGATCGGGATTTCGTTCGGAATTTATCGTCGAACTGCACAATTTATTATATTTAACTCCGGGTCAATTTCCGATTAAATATAATTTAAATAAATTCATCGAAAATCAAATCGGTCACTTTTGACCTCGTATCGACTTACCCGTAGTCCGGTGAAATCCCGAAAATTTTCCTTTTCCTTTTTCTTTCTTTTTCCTCTTTTTTCCCCTTTTCTCCTTGGCTGAACCGGTCCGGTCCGGTTCAGCACAGAACCTTCTCCACTGAACCGCCGACCGGTTCAGGCATCATTTGGCCGTGCCGGCGTATTCCGGCAGGTTCCCGACGCATCACCACCGCAGTTCGGCGCGCCTAAGCCTGGGCAACACTCGGCTGGGCTCGATCGGGACCAAGCACCGCCGGTTGCCGCCGGATTCCTTCTTTTCCTCTGCGGCTTCTCCTCTTCGATTCGCCGGCTTCCGACGTCGGTGGATGGCGTGACCGGTGCCGATGGGTGCGCACGGTGTCGGGCTTCCTTTTCCGACCGCTTGCCTGCCCGTGGGGTGGTCGGTGCTCGCCGTCCGGTGGTCTTCTCCCTCGGTCGGTTTCACGCGATTTCTCTCTTCTCTCTCCCCGTGTTTTCTCTTCAGATTTCGTTTCTCTTTTTTTTTATAATATATTTTTATTATTATTTTACTATAAAATAATAATAAAAATCCCATAAATATCCCATAAATATCCCAAAAATATCTCCAAAAATCATATTAAATTCATTTAATCCGTAAATGAATTTATCAGTCCGATTTTACCTTTTCGGTATATTTTTCCACTATTTTTGGGCTCATTTTTTCGAGGCGAAAATTTCGATAAATTCTAATAAATTTATATCTTGATCAATTGGGCTCGAAATTAAATATTTTCCTCGATTTTGATCAAGATTCCTCAATTTCATATTTTTAATGAAATTCTCTTATCGAAATTATACTGAATTTCAGTCATTTGACCGTTTTACCCCTGCACTCGTTCGGGAATTAACTTAACCCTTATATCGCTGTTATGTAGCTTACATGCATTTTTAATTTCTCAAATAGTCGATTGCATGATAGTGATTACTCTTCTTATGATTCAACTATAATTACATAGTGTTCATACACATAGGAATCATAAAGAAATAAGCTACAAAAATTCCGGGTCTGACAATCCTCCCCCACTCAGAAAATTTGGTCCTCCAAATTAGAACCAAGTCAGTACTCAAATAGGTGAGGGTACTTCTCTCGCATCAGACTCTCTAGCTCCCAAGTAGCTTCCTCTGAAGTATGATGCTGCCAGAGAATCTTCACTAATCCGATGGTCTTCGATCTCAATACCTTCTCCTTCCTATCCAATATCCGAATCGGTCTCTCTACATATGACAAGTCCTCTCGGAGCTCCAAAGGCTCGTAACAAATCACATGTGACGGATCCGGGTGATACTTCCGAAGCATCGATATGTGAAAGACGTTGTGGACACCTGATAAGTCCGGTGGCAATGCCAACCTATATGCCTTATCTCCCACTCGATCAAGTATCTCAAAGGGTCCAATGTAGCGAGGATTTAGTTTCCCTCTCTTCCCAAATCTCGCTATGCCCTTGGAAGGAGAAACTCTCAAAAATACGGATTCACCAACTGCAAACTCTAGTGGCCTTCGTCTCCTGTCAGCATAACTCTTCTGTCGACTCTGAGCTGTCCTCAATCTCTCAATTATCAACCGGACATCCTCAGATGCTTGCGTAACCAAGTCAGGAGCGAAAATCATACGGTCACCCACTTCTTCCCATCCAATGGGGGAACGACATCTACGACCATACAAAGCCTCATACGGTGCCATCCCGATACTCGAATGATGACTGTTGTTGTAGGCGAACTCGGCTAGTGGTAGGTGGTCATCCCAGGAGCCTCGATAGTCTAGCACACATGCTCTCAACATGTCCTCCAGAGTCTGTATAGTCCTCTCTGACTGACCATCTGTCTGAGGATGGAAAGCGGTGCTCAAACTCAACTGGGTTCCCATAGCTTCCTGAAAATGTCCCCAAAAGTGGGATGTGAAGCGGGAATCCCTATCAGAGACTATGCTCACTGGTACACCATGTAACCTCACTACCTCGCGTACATACAGTTCTGCCAATGTACTCAGAGTATCGATAGCTCTCATAGCTAGGAAGTGGGCTGACTTCGTCAGTCTATCAACGATCACCCATATAGCATCGTGATTCCTCCGGGTCCTCGATAAACCCATCACGAAATCCATGGTGATATGCTCCCGTTTCCATGTCGGTATAGGTAGAGGCTGCAACAATCCTGCAGGTTTCTGATGCTCTACCTTCACCTGCTGACATACGAGACACTTTGCCACGAAGTCTGCTACATCTCTCTTCATACCTGACCACCAGTATACCTTCCGGAGGTTCTGATACATCTTGTTACTCCCCGGATGTAAAGTATACCTCGACGAATGAGCTTCCGCCAATATCAATCTCCTGAGTCCTGGATCCTCGGGAACACACAATCTGCCTCTGAACCTCAGTAGTCCATCAGAACTCATCTCAAAATCAGTCACGGTGCCCTTCTGCATCTGACTACTCACATCCATACAAAATGGATCAGTCTGCTGAGCCACTCTAATCCTGTCCAACAGGTCCGGCTCCAAGCGTAGACTAGCTATCACATAGCCTGTATCCATGTCAGAAGGCACGACTCCCAAACTGAGGCTAGCAAACTGCTCTAGCAAATCATGCTCCCTAACCATCATATACGATACCATCCCCAGGCTCTTCCTGCTCAAGGCATCGGCTACAACGTTAGCCTTACCCGGATGATAAAGTATCTCGCAGTCGTAGTCCTTCAGAAGCTCTAGCCATCTTCTCTGTCTCATGTTCAGCTCCTTCTGCGAGAACAGATACTTGAGGCTCTTGTGGTCAGTAAATATCTGGAACTTCTCTCCATATAAGTAGTGGCGCCATACCTTCAACGCAAACACTACCGCTGCTAGTTCCAAATCATGGGTCGGATAGTTCTTCTCATGATCCTTCAGCTGTCTGGATCCATAAGCAACTACCTTCCCATCCTGCATCAATACGCAGCCCAGTCCCTGATGCGAAGCATCGGTATATACTGCAAATCCTCCTGAGCTGGTAGGGATAGTGAGAATCGGAGCGGTGGTCAATCGACGCTTCAACTCCTCAAAGCTCTTCTCACAATCCTCGTTCCATATGAATGGTGCACTCTTCCTAGTAAGACGTGTCAATGGAGCAGCCAACTTCGAAAATCCCTCAACGAATCTCCGATAGTATCCAGCTAAACCCAGAAAACTCCTGATCTCGGTGACTGTTCTCGGCTGTTCCCACTGAACTACAGCCTCTATCTTAGATGGATCAACTGATACACCATCTCTCGATATGACATGTCCCAAAAACGAGATCTGTGACAACCAAAAGTCACACTTACTGAGCTTAGCATATAACTCATGCTCCCGTAACGTCTGCAACACGATCCTGAGGTGCTCCTCATGCTCCTCCTTGGATCTCGAATACACCAATATGTCATCGATGAAGATGATAATAAACTGGTCCAAGTATGGCTTGAACACATCGTTCATCAAAGCCATGAAAGCAGCTGGAGCATTCGTCAATCCGAATGGCATGACCAAGAACTCATAGTGGCCATATCGGGTATGAAATGCTGTCTTGGGCACATCTCCACTCCGAACCTTCAGCTGATGATACCCAGACCTTAGGTCAATCTTGGAAAAGACCTGTGCTCCCTGTAGCTGATCTAGCAAGTCGTCAATGTGTGGAAGGGGGTACCTATTCTTGATGGTGGCCTTATTCAACAATCGGTAGTCTATACACAATCGGAGGCTCCCATCCTTCTTCCTCACAAACAAAACCGGTGCTCCCCAAGGCGAAACACTCGGTCGTACAAAGCCCCTGTCCAACAGCTCCTGTAACTGTCTCTTGAGCTCCTCCAGCTCAACTAAGGCCATGCGATATGGTGGTCTCGAAATAGGCTCCGTACCAGGTACCAGATCTATACAGAACTCCATCTCTCTGTCTGGTGGTAACCCTGGCAATTCATCCGGGAAAACATCTGGGTACTCACTGACCACAGTGATATCTGCCAACTCCGGATGTGCCTTATCCATATCTACCACGTACGCAATGAAACCTTGATATGTTGAAGGTTTTCTAAATCAGAAGTCATGTAATAATCACATCTACTCCTTTCATTTATCTTTATTAAACTTTACAACATATCTTGTAGGGTTAGGAAACATAACTGTCTTAGCGTAACAATCTAAAACAGCATGGTTTGCAGATAGCCAATCCATTCCTAATATTATATCAAAGTCACTCATGCTTAGTAATATTAGATTGGCTGTCATCTCCTTATCCCCTACTCTCAACTTGCAGTCATTATATACATATTCTACAACTTGACTACTATCCATAGGCGTACTGATTAACATCATCATACATAAATGTGTACGCTCTACATGTCTCTCTAATTTACATGCAAATGAAGGCGATATAAAAGAATGCGTGGCACCAGGATCAATTAAAACATATGCTTCAATATCATAAATCAGGATGTTACCTCGAATCACATCCGATGAAGCATCAGCTGTTCCCTGGTCCAAAGCATGTACTCGCCCTTGACCCATCACTTGTTTCCCTTTCTCCTCTGCCGTCGCTCTACCTCTCTGAGCAGACGTACCAGCTGGAGCTCTATCATACTCCATGCCCCTCTGTGGTGCAGTCACATATGGCGCTGAGCACTCTCTAGCCAGATGCCCCTGTTTCCCACATCGAAAACATACCATAGCACCCTGTGAACACGGTCTATCTCCATGTGATCTACCGCATCTTTTGCACTGATCTGCAGCAGGTCTCGGTCCTCCTATCATAATGCCCTTCACTGGGGCTGCAGTCGGATAAGCAGGAGATCTAGCATATCTATCTCGTGTCCCCTCTATCCATGATCTCTTACCGAAGGGTTTCTTCCCCCCTCGATAACTAAAATCTCTAGCCGGCCTCTTCTTCTGCAAGTCTTGGCTACGGCTAAACTTCCCAAACTCGAAAGCATTCCTCTCGTAGTCCTGCTCACATAGTTGCGCCCTGCGCACTGCCTCCTCATAGGTCACTATGTCCAGCGGAACCAACTTGGACTGTAGCACCGGTCTCAACCCGTCGATAAATCTGTGGACCTTCCTGGTCTCACTATACATAGTATCCGGGTCATATCTTCCTAGGGATAGGAATCGAGTCTCATACTCGTCCACCGATAAACTCCCCTGGTTGAGTCTCAAAAACTCTGCATGTAACTTCCGCTGTGCGGTGTCAGGAATAAACTGCCTCCTAAAGGCCTCCCGAAATATATCCCAAGTGATATCTGTGTGTCGGGATCTCAATATAGGTCGGGTGGACTTCCACCAATGCTCTGTGGCTCCCTTCAGTAGGAACGTAGCAAACGCGACCATCTCCGAGGTTGTACACTCGAAGTATCCATAGAGTTTCTCTAGCTCTGCCAACCACTCCTCGGCAGCTACGGGGTTCTTGACCCCACTAAATGATGGAGGTCTAAACTTCTGGAACTCCCTCAACCGATGCAAGTCACATCCATATCCTAATCCACT
Organism: Firmiana major; assembly: GCA_033439115.1. Classification (NCBI taxonomy): domain Eukaryota; kingdom Viridiplantae; phylum Streptophyta; class Magnoliopsida; order Malvales; family Malvaceae; genus Firmiana; species Firmiana major. The sequence goes on along the minus strand of CM065896.1, from coordinate 58,004,183 downwards.
GCCACCCGAAATCGGTGGGGGTGTAGGAATATCTACAGTCCTCTGTGCATCAGCTGTCTGCGTAGGTGTATCAGGGGCAACTGCCTCTCCAGTAGCAGCTCCTGCCTCCTGTCTCTGCCTACCTGGCATCGTCTGTGCCAGTATCTCTATAATAGTCTCGAGACCACGCTCTAATCTCGTGAAACGCGTCTCGGTACAATCGGGTGCCTCAGTAGCACCTGCAGTCTCATGCGTAGGTAATGGCCTTGCAGCGGCTCGTCCCTCGGGTCTCTCTCCCCGGCCTCGAGCCCTACCTCTCATACCTCTACCACTACGCGTATTTGCCATATAGGCAAAGTCCCTGCATTCTTAATAGTGAATTAGTCCATTTCCTATCTGGTATACATAGTTATATCTAAACACAGCACAGTACTATGGGGATGTATAATTTCCTACTTTCTAACACCGACTCACATCAGACCAACCTCTGCTCTGATACCATCCTGTCAGGACCCCAGTTTCAATCCTTGACTTTAACCAAAAACCACAATAAATTTTTCGCATTTTTAATTTACCTTTCCTCTCTTCACTGGTTGGGCTGTGATTCGATGTCAGAGTCTTCACTTACCATAATATCCATTCTCATATATACATGTCAATATATTAATTCTGACTGTAGTTGCTTTTATTATACATGTAAGATTTTATAAAATCTAATACGATTACATTCCCCATAATATATAACGTATACATCACTGTGCTGTTTCTATGTTTAGATACACAACTGTACATAATAAGTATACCTGATGAATCGATAGGAACTAGTAGTGGACTCTGGGACACTCTCCCACGATAACTCTCGATCTACTGACGCTCTGTAGAGAGATGTAAAGAAAAGGGGGGTGAGCATAACGCGCTCAGTAAGGAAATCAGGCAAGCAAGTAGATATCCACACTATCTACTCAAAATAGTGCTATGCCTTGAAAACATTATTTCCTTAACTCACTTTAAAAGCATGTCTTGAAATATAATATATATGTACTTGTACAGAATAAATCCCATGTACAGAAATCATGCTTTATTTCTCAAAAGTAGGCATGTAGTGCAACACAATGCATTTATATATAAATCATGCCTTTATGTAAATCATGCCATGTATATTTAAATCACATATAAATATGGCATCAAATGATTCACAACACAAATCGGAGTCCGACCCATCCCTCAGGTCTGTCCGCAGTTTAAATCAGTAATTCAATCAATGTGATATATCATGTAAGACTCTGTGGTACATGTAAATAGTATCCTGGATTATGATCATATCCGATGTGATCCCAAGCAACACAGTACTAGGTGTGCGGGGCATCACCGCTGTAACGGGAGGGGGGTCAGTCCATCACAACTGCCAGCTATATCCTCCTCAACTCCATAACAACACACGGTACAGCGTACACCTCGTGCCACTCAGACACGGTACAAAGTACACCCGTGGACCCGTTCTCACGGCTAGAGTGCCTACTATAGGACTTAGCTCTCACTCCCCTGGAACATATCAACATCACAGTCAGGGTGCCTAATAGAGGTCTTAGCCCTCGCGCCTGTGGAAATATCATACCACGTCTATACCAACCTCATGCGGATATCCTCTCTAGCTATGACACACAGTCACGCAAGGTCTCAGGCATGGGTTTCAACATGTATTACATATCACATACAGTGTGCGTCTTGAGTGCGACTCACAGTCGTCACTCCGCTCAACACTGTTTCACATCATAAAACTCGACTCTAGTGGGAGCACTCTCTAGCAACTAGGTCAATGCATAGTTTATGTATTAAATCAAGTACGAGCAATAGCTCCCAGTACTATGCTATGCACAATATCAAAATCAAGTACGAGCAATTGCTCCCAGTACTATGTCATGTATAAACCATGAAGAATCGAGTACGAGCCACGCTCTAGCACTCTGTCATGCATATATTATTCAAAGCTGAGTACGAGTAAAACTCCAGTACTCTATCATGCATGTCATGAAAATCTAGTGCGTATCAAATCCAGCACTAATATTATGTGGAAAAACACATGAATCCCAGTGCGAGCTGTGCTCTAGCACGATTCATTCTCACATAATATGATAGATGGCTATTTAAAAAGGGATTGTTTATAAAACATCAAAATCAGCACTCAAAGTGTGCTTAAGTCATATCAACCTTAAAATCATTAGCCCATCTATTTATTTTCATGCTAATAACAATTAAACACTCACAATAGCATTTTCCATGCTTTTTACAACTTCTCACAAAAGTTGACTTTTTGACTAACTAGGGGCAAAATCGTAATTTGCCACTATCGGGTCGCAATAATTATTATTCACTTTCTCTGACCCTCAGAGTTTTTAAGTGAATGCAGAAGCAGTTGAAAATACGTGCAGGTATCTCTAACTACTCGCAAAAGTCCCTTACCTCGGATCACGTCAAGTGACCTCACTTCCTCGGTGCTGCTCAATCCCGCAGTCCGATCAGCTCTCGATGTAAACTCCGGAGCTGTAAATAACCATTCCTCAGGTTAATTATCATTTTCCTACTGTATTACACATTAATACAGTTTAATTTTCTCTTAATAGGCCTTAATTCGTATTAAGCCCGTTTTCCACTTATTATTTCCCTTCATCAGGGTCTATCGACTCATTGGGCCTATCAATACCCATTGGGCTTTATTCCAAGCTCTTTGGATAGCTCGTATATCATTTACGACTTTTAATTCAAAATTTTGAATATAATTCACTAATACGAAATTTAATCCGAAATGCGTAAAATAAATCTTAAATACGCAATAATCACATAATTTATCGTAAATGAACTTTACTTACCCGAGAATATGCGATAGTACGCAAATCGAAGTTCGATCGGGCTTCCGTTCGAAATTTATCGTCGAACTGCACAATTTATTATATTTAACTCCGGGTCAATTTTCGATTAAATATAATTTAAATAAATTCATCGGAAATCAAATCGGTCACTTTTGACCTCGTATCGGCTTACCCGAAGTCCGGTGAAATCCCAAAAATTTTCCTTTTCCTTTTTCTTTCTTTTTCCTCTTTTTTCCCCTTTTCTCCTTGGCTGAACCGGTCCGGTCCGGTTCAGCACAGAACGTTCTCCACTGAACCGCCGACCGGTTCAGGCATCATTTGGCCGTGCCGGCGTATTCCGACCGGTTCCCGACGCATCACCACCGCAGTTCGGCGCGCCTAAGCCTGGGCAACACTCAGCTGGGCTCGATCGGGACCAAGCACCACCGGTTGCCGCCGGATTCCTTCTTTTCCTCCGTGGCTTCTCCTCTTCGATTCGCCGGCGTCCGGCGTCGGTGGATGGCGTGACCGGTGCCGATGGGTGCGTACGGTGCCGGGCTTCCTTTTCCGACCGCTTGCCTGCCCGTGGGGTGGCCGGTGCTCGCCGTCCGGTGGTCTTCTCCCTCGGTCGGTTTCACGCGATTTCTCTCTTCTCTCTCCCCGTGTTTTCTCTTCAGATTTCGTTTCTCTTTTTTTTTTTTTATAATATATTTTTATTATTATTTTACTATAAAATAATAATAAAAATCCCATAAATATCCCATAAATATCCCAAAAATATCTCCAAAAATCATATTAAATTCATTTAATCCGTAAATGAATTTATCAGTCCGATTTTACCTTTTCGGTATATTTTTCCACTATTTTTGGGCTCATTTTTTCGAGGCAAAAATTTCGATAAATTCTAATAAATTTATATCTTGATCAATTGGGCTCGAAATTAAATATTTTCCTCGATTTTGATCAAGATTCCTCAATTTCATATTTTTAATGAAATTCTCTTATCGAAATTATACTGAATTTCAGTCATTTGACCGTTTTACCCCTGCACTCGTTCGGGAATTAACTTAACCCTTATATCGCTGTTATGTAGCTTACATGCATTTTTAATTTCTCAAATAGTCGATTGCATGATAGTGATTACTCTTCTTATGATTCAACTATAATTACATAGTGTTCATACACATAGGAATCATAAGGAAATAAGCTACAAAAATTTCGGGTCTGACAATATTGTTGTGATTTGGATAGATTATAGTAGTTTCAGAAGTTTAGACCACCGGTATTTAGCGAGGTAAAAAACTCAATAGCTGTTGAGGACTGGGTGAATGAAATAGCGAAGTTGTTTGAGTTCTTTCGGTGTAAGTCAATCGAGAAAGTGACTTGGGATGCTTTTATGTTAGAGGGCGAGGCGGAGCATAGATGGAAGTCCTCTCGACCTAACTTAAGAGTTAGACATCCAGAGCTTACATGAGAGATAATTCTTGATGCGTTCTAGAGACAGTATATTTCGGACACCATTCAGAGGAAGTTACAGATAAAGTTCTTTACTCTGACCTAGAGGAACAGGTCAATCGACGAGTATGAATCTCGATTTACATCCTTGGGCAGGTATGACCCGACACTATGAACAGTGAAAATCAAAAGGTCTGAAAGTCATGGAAGGGCTAAGACCTTCTATCAGCGCTTGATTGGTCCTGTTAGATATCACTACATACGACGAGGCAATGCACAAACCACAGTGGTGCGAATAAGATTATGAGTTGCACGCCTCTGAGTTTTGGAAAGGTAATGAGGGCCGAAATAGAGACAGAAAGAGAATAGTTGATGATAAAGGTGTCAGAGCGAGAAGGAGGCCATTTGGCAAGAGATTTAGAGTTGATAACTCACGGGGTAAGATGATTAGTAAGCCTCAGTGTATCCAGTTTCAGTGCCTACGAGAGGTATTGTGATTAGAGGACCCCGTCCTACTACTGTGCAGTGTAGGATCCGTGGTAGACACCACGGAAATAGGCCCCGCATCATATTGACAAAAACATGCATTAAGAGTGGTAAGACAGGCCATCTATTTAAGAATTGTCCAAAGCTGGGTGAGATTGCCCCACAGAAGGGCAAAGAGCCTGAGAAAGCCCCTATTGATACCTCTGCACCTAAAAAAAGGCCATAGCAGAAGAGAAGGGGAAATAGGTTGTTGGTCGAGGGTGAGTGTATGCCTTGGACCAAGTCACTATTGATGCTTCATTTGATGTGGTGAAAGGTACCACCCAGATTATTAATATTGAAGCAATTGTTTTAATTGATCCTGGTGTCACGCATTTATTCATATCACCTTCATTTTACAGATAAGTTAGTAAAATACGTGAAGCCTATACCTTTAGGCAAAATATTGATAGTTAGCACCCCAATGAAGGATAGTCAGTTAACTGAATATGTATGTAGAGATTGAAGTTGAAAGTGAGGGAAAAGGATACGTCAGCCGATCTTATTCAATTGAATACAAATGATTTTGATATAATATGGGGAATGGATTGGTCGGCTACATACTATGCTGTTTAGATTGCTATTCTAAGACAGTGATGTTTCCACCCAAAAAAGTGTATTGTATGTTCTGACAAGTGATGAAATAATGTAATGGTTGTAACTAAAGGAGTGAATGATTGTACTAACGAAATGAGTAATGATGTGAAGGTTTCATCGCTTATGTGGTTGGTATGGCTAAGGCACATCCGAAGTTGACAAATGTCCCAGTAGTCAGGGAGTTTCCTGATATCTCCTCGGATGACTTACTAGGGTTACCACCAAATAAAAAGATGGAATTTTGTGTTGATTTGGTACCTAGTACTGAGCTGGTATCCAAACCACTGTATAAAATGGCACTAGTGAAATTGGAAAGGACTAAAGAAACAATTACAAGAGTTATTAGATAAGGGGTTCATCAGACTAAGTATCATACCACGAGGAGCACTGGTCCTATTTGTGAAAAAGAAAGATGAAAGCACCCGACTATGTATTGATTATTGGTTATCGAATGAGGCTACCATCAAGAGTAAGTGTTTCCTTCCATTATTGATAATCTATTGGATCAGTTTTTAAGAGCAAAGATTTTTTCGAGATCGATTTAAAGTCTAGGTATCATCTGTTAAGGATTCGAAATGTGGATGTACTCAAGATAACTTTCTGTACCCGTTAGGACATTAATGAACGAGGTATTTAAACTTTACCTGGACAGATTTGTTATCATCTTTGTCGATGATATGTTGGTACATTCAAAGTCCAGGGAAGACCATAAGCAGTAATTGAAAACTGTTTTACAGATGATTTATTAAAGATTTCTCAAAATGGGCTGCTTCGTTGACATGTCTCATTCGGAAGAAGGTTACCTGTGAGTGGGATGATAAGTGTGAAAGTAGCTTTTGTGAGTTTTGATGTGTTGAAGCATAAACTGACCACCAGACCTATTCTCACCATACCCAATAGCTTGAGAGGTTTCTCAGTGTATATGGATGCCTCAAAATAAGGATTAGGCTGTATACTGATGTAAAATGGGAAGATAGTCGCTTATGGATTCCGACAGTTAAAGACCATGAGAGAAACTATCCGACCCATAATTTAGAATTGGTAGCAATAGTGTTTACACTAAATGTATGGCGCCACTACTTATACGATGAAAAATTTCAAGTATGCACTGATCATAAAAGCCCTAGTATCTGTTTTCATAGAAAGAGTTGAATATGAGATAACAAAGAGGGTCAGATCTTCTGAAAGACTATGATTGTGAGATATTGTATCACCCGGGTAAGGATAATGTAGTAGTTGATGCCTTGAGTAGAAAGAGCCTCGGGATGGTATCACATATGATGGTCAGGGAGTGTGAGCTGTTAGAGCCGTTTTTGAGCCTCAGTAGAGATATAATCCCTTTTGATGCTGATAGTGATTATGTGACAGCTAGCTTGAGGTTAGAACCGGATTTGATTGATCAGATTTGACTAGCTTAGCGTGATGATCTGCAAGGTGTCGATAATGTGAGTCTGATTCATGAGGGTAAAGTGAAAGATTTCACAGTGAGTGATGATGGCTTACTGAGGTTCAAAGGTAGAATAAGTGTTCCCAATGACCCACAGTTGATGGGGTTGTTATTGTCAGAAGCTCACTCTTTAAGATATACATTACATCTGGGGACCAATAGAATGTATAAGAATCTCTAAAAGGGTATTGGTGGCTAGACATTAAAAAAGATCATAGAATTGTAGCGAAGTATCCCGTATGTCAGTAGATTAAGGTAGAGCATTAGAAGCCTATAGGGTTATTGTAGCCTCTACCTATATCGACATGGAAATGGGAGCACGTTACCATAGATTTCGTTATGGGTTTACCCAAGGACCCGACAAAACTATAATGCTATTTGGGTGATTGTGGACAAATTGACTAAGTCAGCCTACTTTCGGGCTATGAAATCCATAGATACTCTGAGTGCGTGGGTGGATTGATATGTAAGGGAGATTGGGGGGAATACCATTTAACGCTCCAATGAGCATTGTATCAGATAGGGATTCCCGCTTCACTTCCCACTGCTGGGAACATTCTCAGGAAACCATAGGAACCCGGTTAAGTTTTATCACAGCTTTCCATCCTCAAACCGATGATCAATCAGAGAGAACCATCCAGACATTGGAGGATATGTTGAGAGCGTGCAAAATGGATTTAAACGACTCTTGGGATGATCATTTGTTATTAGTCAAATTTGCCTACAACAATAATTATTACTCGAGCATAAAAAAGGCTCTGTATGGTCGTAGTTGTTGTTCCCCGATTGGATAAGGAGAAGTGGGTGACAGACAGATATTTGCTCCCGACTTGGTAAGACAAGCCTCTGAGAATGTTCAGTCGATAGGTGAGAGATTAAGAACAACTTAGAGCAGACCAAAAAAAAAAGCTATGCTGACATGGGATGGAGGCCATTAGAATTCACCGTGGGTGAATCAGTATTTCTAAAAGTTTCTCTCTAAAGGTATAACGAGATTCGAGAAGAGAGATAAACAGAATCCTCGTCATATTAAACCCTTTTTAAATATTAGACAGAGTGGGAGATAAGGCATGTAGGTTGGCGTTACCACCTGAATTAGCAAGCGTTCACAATGTTTTCCACATTTCGATGCTTCAGAGATACCATCTGGACCCGACACATGGGATTACATATGATCCATCGAAGCTCAATGAGAACATAGAGTATGTAAGAAACCAGTTCGGATATTGGATAGGAAGGAGAAAACACTACAATTTAAGACGATCCCTTTAATTAAAATCCTTTAGCAGTACCACACTCCGAAAAAAGCCACATGAAAATTGGAGAGCATGATACGTGAGAAGTGCTCGAAGTTGTTCATGGACTGATCAGGTTCTAATTTGGAGGACCAAATTTCTTATGGAAGGGAGGATTGTAAGACCCGAAACTCGGTGTCAATTTTTAAGAAGTTGACATTGTAAATATGTATTCATGTAATCTTGATCAATAAATAAGAAGTAATTGAATTCCAAGTCCAATTGATCAAGATACGAATTTATTTGGATAACCCAGAAATTTTTCACATCGAGAATTTATCTTGAAAATATGAAAAAATATTTTAGAAAAATAATAATAAATAAAAATATTTTTGAGAAAATAAAAATAAATAACAATGTCTAAATATATGTATAGAAATAAATTAAATAATATATATAAATTAAGATATGTAGTATAAGATATTTTTATGTATAATATATTAGATTATATTAAAATATATAATATATATAATAAATAAAAGAATTGGAAAAAAAAGAAATTGAAAAAAAAAACAGAAACTGGATAGCACGAAACTGTTTCGCGCAACCCAGAGGGAGGGATCATCGATCCCTTTGTTTTCCTTCGTCGGTGAGCCACAGAGAGAGACCATGACCAAGGATGCTAACGAGGGGAAGACCGGCTCCGAGGGACCCTCCACCTGCCATCACGCACGCCCGATCGTCAGAAATCACAAAATTGTCGAGCGAGAAACCGAAAAGGGGGAAGAGAGAATCGACGAGCTCGACGCTGATTTGCCCTGTACCACCGCCAACCGAACGTTCCCCAGGGGAAGACGAGCCGAAGGGTGGAGAAATCGGCCAGTGAATCGACCGCCAGCAACGGCAACGGCGAAAAGAGCAAAACGACAGTGATGCCGAAAAAGGAGAAGGCCGAACCGACCTCATTGCTGTCGATCTAAGCATTACCACCACCAGATTCGTGCTTCACGTGGCCAGACGAACCAGCTGGAAGTGGAAGCTGGTGAAGAACCAACCAGCAGAGCTTTGAACGGCACCAGTGGAACTGAATTGGACTGAGCTGGTCCGAACCAATTCAACCAAGAAAAGGGAAAAAAAGAAAAAAGAAAAAAAGGGGAAAAGGGAGAAAAATTAGATGATGCCTTGAGATTAAGGATAAGTCGGTAAGCGATCGAAATTGACTGATTTAATTTTCAAAAAATTTATTTGAAATTATAGTTGACGAAATTGACTGGTGTAAATATATAACAGTGTAGTGCGACAAAAGGTGATAGACGAGAGTTTAATCTAGCCTCGATTTACATGCTATCACGGAATCTCGGGTAAGTGAATCTCAATTATGATAATTTGTATAATATTGCGCATTAGAAAGTCATCGCGTAATTTACGGATTAATTCCATATAAAATGATTTATATTATGGAATTTAAAATTGATTGTCGTGAATGATAGTATGAACTATCTAAAAAGACTAGAAAATTCTTAAGATAACGCGATGATGATGTTAGGCCAGATATTCGGCTTAACGTTCAAAATGGGCCAAGCTTGTGTAACAATTGACCCAATTTATATTATAGGCCCCACGGGTGGCCCAATAAGTGTTAATGAGCCCAATAAGTCAAATCGACTATAGTAAACGCAAGAATTGTATTTTATTGGGTTAAATTAATGTGATAAATGATTACGTGCAGCTCCATATATTATATTGGTAGCTAAACAGACTGCATGATCGAGCAGCGTTGGAAAAGTAAGCACGTTCGACGTGATTCGAGGTAAGGGGATTTTTTAAGTGCTTAGAGGTAGCTATACGTGTTTTCAAGGGGACTTACAGGGTATGAAATTCTCTAAGATATCTAGAAATAAAATAATAATTCTTTGAGAAAAATTTTGAAATAAGGTAAAAAGATGATTTTACCCCTCCGAGTAAATTTTATAAAAAGGGTAGTAAGGCTAGTCAACTACATGAATATATTGATTTTGATGTTTTAATGTGATGTGATACCTTGATTTTGGCAAAACAAGGATAAGTCGGCTAATTGTTTCATGATTTGCATGACATAGCACGTGTTGGTGCTGATTTTGAGTTTTGAAAGAGGTTTTACCTAAATAGAGCCACCTATGATTTATATGAGTATAAATCACTCTAGAGCCTTGCTCGTACTGGATTCTGATATTTTCACATGCATGAAATGTGCTGGAGCCTAGCTCGCACCATATTTTGAGTTGAGGTGCACGCAAGCCGTACTGGAGCATTAGCTCGTAAGTGGGTTTTATTTTTTTTATGCATATAACCGTGCTGGAGTTTTGCTCGTACATGATTTTACCATAATTTATTTTGCATAAAGCCGTACTGGAGCATTGCTCGTACATGATTTTACCATAATTTATTTTGCATAAAGCCGTACTGGAGCATTGCTCGTACGAGGATTTTTACTGATTGTGTATGAAATCGTGTTGGAGCCTTGCTCACACTGGACTTTTCACATTATGATATGTAATAAGTCTTACGGATGCCTCGTGTAAACTGCGTGTCACACGGATGAGATGCTCCCACGGGCACTTGTGACTGAGTCAATTATACATGGTATGGGTTAGATAAAACATACGGCATGCACCCCCGACCGTGATATGGGTCCATGGAGTACGTTGTACCGTTTATATCACATGGAGTACGCTGTACCGTGTGGTGACAATGTTGATTTATATTCTAGGGGGTAGAATTTGACCCACTTCCCATTATAGCATGATGCCTCGCACACCAGGTGTCACGACCCAATTCCATTCTCTTTAACCGAAATCACTGAAAATTTTTCACGTTTTACTGTTACCTTACCCGGTCGTGAACTAAGCTCACCACACACTGTTGGGCTATGAGTCAATAATAAACACCACATCTCATTCATTCTCAATTAATTAAAACGATGCCATACATGTGCATTTAATCGTGTACTTATACGAGTACATGTTTTACTGACATCTACATCCCCCATAAGTACAACTCAAAAGAATACTGTGCTTTTACATTCTTTAGATACAAAAAGAATCACTGTGTATATACCTCTTAGTGATGGAGATGCAGCGGAGTCCAAAATAATACGCCTCAGTCCTCACTGGGCTACTATGCACGCTCTGTGGGGGGGAAAATAGAGTGGGATGAGCAACCACACGCTCAGTAAGGCAATAATGCAAGCATGGTAGATAACTACTCTATCTACATGCTGATAGTGTTATGCATAAATCATTTATAGTAGGAGCATGAGGAATAAAACTATGCCATATGAATATACATATATATCATGTATCAAAATCATGTGCATTGGCATATAAAACATGGTAGAGACATCATGTATAAATCATCTCATGCTCAATCTCATTTAAATTCATAAAAGGGCAATTCTTTAAGAAACTTCCTTTTTAAACCAACACCATAACACCATCAAATTAACTCACAATCACGACCACATTTACATTCCACAATTCACGCATATGTATAAATCTAGGTCACTATATTAAAAGTGCCTATGTGAATCATTACATCATAAATCATCCCAGACCACACGCATCCAGGTGTGCGGGGTATCATGCTGGCACGAAGATGGATTATCCCTCGCCAGACTTTCTCATCACATAACCATCATGCGGTACATCGTACTCCATGTGATATACACGGTACAGTGTACTCCGCAAACTCATATAGTGATTGGGGGTGCCATTCCTAGGTCTTATCTACCCCATACCAAGAGTTTTCCATATTCCGTGAAGGACAGCCTCCCTGCCGAACAGAGCCTCCCCGCCTAACAGAGCCTCCCTGCCTCCTCGGGCTTAAGGATGTTAGCTTAAGGATGTAGGGCTTAAGGGTCCTTTCCGTAAGAGAGCCTCCCCACCGAACAGAGCCTCCCCGCTTAACAGAGCCTTCCCGCCTCTTTGGGCTTAAGGATGTTAGCTTAAGGATGTAAGGCTTAAGGATCTTACCTTTACCATACCCATGTAGGAGAGCCTCCCTGCCTAACAGAGCCTCCCCGCCTCTTTGGGCTTAAGGATGTTGGCTTAAGGATCCCACCGTAAGAGAGCCTCCCCACCAAACAGAGCCTCCCCGCCTAACAGAGCCTCCCCGCCTCTTTGGGCTTAAGGATGTTAGCTTAAGGATGTAAGGCTTAAGGATCTTACCCACTTTCACAACCCTATACGAATCCCATTGTACAAGCTTGTGCGAGCAAAGCTCTAGCACGACTCATGCATCATGCATCTTCTCATAAAGAGGCGCGTACGAGCATAGCTCTAGTACGGTTATACTCATAAGACAACCACTCAAAATCCACGTACGAGCAGAAGCTCCAGTACGGTTTATAGATATCATCATAGTTTCCAAATCAAGGTGCGAGCTAGGCTCCAGCACGTTTCATACAAATGAAAACATGGAAATCCAGCGCGAGCGAAGCTCTAGCGCGATTTATGTCATACAAATGCGATAGGCGGCTCATATACAATCTATCAATCCCGGTAATTCGGGTTTAGCACTCACAAATGCTTTTCCACAACAACAATACAACACTAGCCGACCTATCTACAAGCTTGCTTAAAACCAAGCAATTCGTTTTGGAAAAATATCAAAACGTTAGGTTTATGCAATTATTAGCCTTACTATCCCATTTCACAAAATCCATTTCAAATCCAAAACCACGCATATACTCATCATCATTCACGAATACCATCAACCGTTCATTTGAGCAATTCATGAATTTCATACAACACCCAATATTCACCCTCAAGTTCAAAGTACGAGCAGCTACCTCTATATACTCACAAAATTCCCTTACCTGGAATCGCGATGCGTGATTCCACTTCCTTAAGCTGCTTACTCGTACGATTCGGTTTGCCTTCAACGAACTCTTCGGGACTGCACAAAATCGTATCCCGCATTATATTCGACCCATATATTGCAACCCTTGTGCTTGCTATAGTCAATTTAATCTATAGCCTCTATTAAAGCTTATTTGGCCTCGTTTCATTACTTTATCCATAACTCGAGTCTATGGATTTTCTTAGGCCTATTAACTTATTCAAAATCGATATCAAATCGATGTAAAGCTCATAGCGTTCATATTCCATGAATCCCCTCACTATGGCATTTATTCATCACTCACATATCGAATCTCACATTTCTTCCAACCCACCATGTAATTTCATCTAACCATCTAAATCATAACATTATCCCAATGACAACTTTAACATGCCATAAACCATAAGTTCATTCAATCCCACATATCCTCACATTATACCCATTTTAGATTTCTAGGTCACACCAATTTCACAACATTCCTAAGTAGTTTATCCATCAATACTCCTATCAATCAACTCCAAAATCAATTAAATAGCTAATGCATTTGGATTGGAGTGTTAGAATCTTACCAATATGATTTCTCTTCTTGCTCCAATTGGTAATGCCCTCAACTCCTTCAATTCCAAAAATGGGAAAATGCCCTCTCACTATGTTGTTCTCCTCTTGATAGGAACAACTTTGCCTCTAATGATCTCTCTCCAAATCTCACTGAAAATGGCTGATTTTAGCAGAGGGAAAGTTGGGTTTTTGGGTGAAAAATGGGAGGTTCCGAGATTTCTAGATTTTCAGCTCTCCTTATATAGAAATGACTTGAGGAGATCGATCTGGTCCAAGAGGAGATCGATCTGGTCCCTTAAAATCCCTCTTTTTCACGGCATTTTTAAGCCTGAGATCGATCTGTCGAAGCAATGAGATCGATCTGTTGAAGCATGAGATCGATCTGTCAAGGCATAAGATCGATCTGGTCCCAAACAGAGAGCTAAGGAGATCGATCTGGGTGCTTGAGGATCGATCTTTTCACTTACAGAATGCTTGGCAGATCGATCTGTCTCCATTGGAGATCGATCTGCTCTATTCTTTCGCCCAAATAAGAGCATTCTGGCTCTTCCAGATCGATCTCTCATCCTAGGAGATCGATCTGGACCTCATGTTTTCCAGATTTCCTGCAGTTTCATTGCTGTAACTCATACCAACACACCCTCAATCTATTGCCATGGCCATTTCCTCATCCATCCACCTCTATAACTTGAAAATGGCATCCATTCATACCTTATGCACATTGAACTTGTGTGCATTCATTGTATATTCAAAGGTATGCAACATAAAACCAAATGGAAGCATAACTCCATTCCATTTTACCACACTACTCATTTTGAGTTTCAATCACATCCATCACTTGCTAGAATTCATTTCTTCGTATTCATACTCAATGAAACTTGTATGTACGTTACAATTTATATTACACATACATACATTGAATCCATGGACTTACATCAATCATACTTTACATTACAAGTCCATTCATATTATTTGATCCAATTATTCACATTACCATTATACATATACGGGGTCTTACATTCTCCCCTCCTTCAAGGAATTTGGTCCTCCAAATTAGAACCAAGTCACTCTTCAAAAAGTTGGGGGTACTTCTCCCGTATCAAGTTCTCCAATTCCCACGTGGCCTCTTCCGCCGTGTGGTGTTGCCAAAGCACTTTCACCAAGGGAATTGTCTTATTCCGCAACACTTTCTCTTTCCTGTCCAATATCAGAACCGGCTTCTCAACATACGTCATACTCTCATGGAGCTCCAACGGCTCATATCTTATCACGTGTGCCAGGTTCGGGTGATACTTCCGAAGCATCGAGACGTGGAAGACGTTGTGGACATTTGCCAAGTCCGGTGGCAATGCCAATCTGTACGCCTTATCTCCCACTCTCTCCAAAATCTCGAAGGGTCCGATATATCTAGGGCTCAGCTTGCCCTTCTTACCAAATCTCATAATACCCTTCGATATGATACCCTCAGAAACACCGACTCACCCTCATCAAACTCCAGTGGTCTTCGTCTCTTGTCAGCATAACTCTTTTGTCGGCTCTGAGCTGTCCGTAATCTCTCACATATTAACTGGACGTCCTCAGATGCCTGCTGCACTAAGTCCGGAGCAAAAATCTGCCTGTCACCAACCTCTTCCCATCCAATGGGGGAACGGCATCTACGCCCGTATAATGCCTCATAGGGTGCCATCCCGATACTAGCATGATAGCTATTATTATAAGCGAACTCGGCTAACTGCAGGTGGTCATCCCAGGAACCTCTATAATCTAGCACACATGCTCTCAACATATCCTCGAGGGTCTGTATAGTCCTCTCTGACTGCCCATCTGTCTGAGGATGAAAAGCGGTGCTAAAACTCAATCGGGTCCCCAGCGCTTCCTGAAAGTGTTCCCAGAAATGGGAAGTGAAGCGGGCATCCCTATCAGAAACAACGCTCACTGGTACACCATGTAGCCGTACTATCTCTCGAATATACAGGTTCGCCAACTGACTCAGTGTATCGGTAGCTCTCATAGCCAAGAAATGGGCGGACTTAGTCAACCGGTCCACAATAACCCATATGGCATCATGACCTCTACGGGTCCTCGGCAACCCCATCACAAAATCCATGGTGACATGCTCCCATTTCCAAGTCGGTATCAGTAGAGGCTGCAATAATCCTGCAGGCTTCTGATGCTCTACCTTCACTTGCTGACAAACGAGACACTTAGCAACATATTCCGCAATGTCTCTTTTCATTCCAGACCACCAATAAACCTTCCGAAGGTTTTGATACATCTTGGTACTTCCCGGATGTATCGTATACTTCGATGAGTGAGCCTCTGATAAAATCGTTCTCCTGATCTCAGGATCCCTGGGAACGCATACTCTGCCTCTGAACCTCAATAAGCCATCAGCACTCTGCTCAAAATCACTACCCACACCTGTCTGTATCTGCCTCAGCCAATCGATACACCGTCGATCGCTCTGCTGGGCTTGCCGAATATGGCCAATCAACTCTGGCTCTAGTCTCAAACTAGCCATGATCTCAAGTCTCTCAGATCCAGGTGGGGTTACATCCAAACTGAGGTTCGCAAAGTGTTCTAACAATTCATGTTCCCGTACCATCATATAAGACACCAACCCAAGGTTCTTTCTACTCAAAGCATCGGCAACTACATTTGCCTTACCCGGGTGGTACTTGATTTCACAATCATAGTCTTTCAGGAGTTCGAGTCATCTCCTCTGTCTCATATTCAGCTCTTTCTGCGAGAACAGGTACTTAAGGCTCTTATGATCTGTGAACACCTGAAATTTCTCACCATAGAGATAGTGGCGCCATATTTTCAAAGCAAATACTACGGCCGCCAACTCTAAATCATGTGTCGGGTAGTTCCTCTCATGATCTTTCAACTATCTAGATCCATAGGCAACTACCTTCCTATCCTGCATAAGCACACAGCCCAGTCCCTGGTGTGATGCATCCGTATACACCGAGAATCCTCCTGAGCTGGTAGGAATGGTGAGAACTGGAGCAATCATCAATCGATGCTTAAGCTCCTCAAAACTCCTCTCACATGCCTCATCCCATGTAAACTTAACATTTTTACGCGTGAGGCGTGTCAACGGAGCAGCTAGTCTGGAGAAACCCTCTACAAATCTTCGATAATATCCTGCCAATCCCAGTAAACTTCTGATCTCAGTTACTGTCTTGGGCTGTTCCCACTGCACAACTGCCTCTATCTTGGATGGATCCACTGATACCCCATCTTTAGACACAACATGCCCCAGAAATGAGATCTGTTCCAACCAAAAGTTACACTTGCTGAGTTTGGCATACAATTCTCTCTCTCGGAGGGTCTGCAGAACTATCCTCAAGTGCTCCTCATGATCTTCCCTGGACTTAGAGTACACCAAAATATCGTCTATGAAAACAATCACAAATTTGTCCAAGTATGGCTTGAATATATCATTCATCAATGCCATAAATGCTGCGGGAGCATTCGTCAGTCCGAATGGCATCACCAAAAACTCGTAGTAGCCATAACGGGTACGAAATGCTGTCTTGGGTACATCTCCACTCCTGATCCTCAACTGATGGTACCCTGACCGCAGATCTATCTTAGAAAATACTTCGGCTCCCTGGAGCTGATCTAACAAATCATCGATTCTTGGAAGGGGGTACTTGTTCTTAATGGTGGCCTTATTCAACAACCGGTAATCTATACACAGTCGGAGGCTTCCATCCTTCTTCCTTACAAATAGAACCGGTGCTCCCCAAGGTGAGACACTCGGTCTAATAAACCCCTTCTCCAACAACTCTTGCAGCTGTTTCTTCAGCTCTTCTAATTCTATCGGAGCCATTCTATAGGGTGGCTTCGATATCGGCTCTGTACCAGGCACTAACTCAATGTAAAATTTCATTTCCCTTTCAGGTGGTAGTCCTGGTAATTCATCCGAAAAGACATCAGGGTAATCCGTAATTACGGGTATGTCTTTCAATTCCGGGTGTGCCTCATCTATATCGACCACGTATGCAATGAACCCTTCACATTATCCTCTCCGTCGTTAGTAACATAAACCATCACTCCACATTCATCATTTATCAAAAACAATAAATTTATCTCTCAAGCAATATGAATTTAAAATCATACTCCTTTTATTTACAACAACCATGCTAGTTCCATATCATTTCTTTTCATCAAAGTTTATAATAAGATTGTCTAATCCTGAAAACATCAATGTTTTGGCATGACAATCCATCACAACACGATTGGTAGCCAACCAATCCATTCCCAAAATTACATCAAAATCATTCATGTTTAATAAAATCAGATTGGCTATCATTTCCTTCCCCTCTATCTTTAATTTACAATCTCTACATACATGCTCGGTCAATTGACTATCATTCATGGGTGTGGAAATCATCAACATTTTATCCAACAATGTTGGTTTCACATATTTCAACAATTTATGTGTAAAGGAAGGTGATATGAAAGAATGCGTGGCACCAGGATCAAATAATACCAATGCTTCTAAATCAAAGATTCGGATGGTACCTTTTATCACATCCGTCGAAGCATCTGCGGTGTCCTGATCCAGTGCATGTACTCTTCCTCTGCTCACACCCGCAGCCTGTTTCCCTTTTTCCTCAGCTGTAGCCCTCCTCCTCGGGGCTGCTGTCTCAACTGGAGCTCCCTCAGGCTCCTTGCCCTTCTGTGGGGCAATCTCCATCTTCTCGGGATAATACTTAGCCATATGTCCTGGTCTCTCGCATCTAAAACACACCATAGGGGTCATCGGACAGGGCCTATTCCCATGGAATCTCCCACATCTCCTACACTGATCAGTAGTAGGTCGTGGTCCCCCAATAGTCATGCCCCTCGGCGCAGTCAAGGCTGGGTATACGGGAGGTCTAGCAGCTCTCTCCCGCACCTCCTCAATCTTTGGCCTCTTCTCGAAAAATCTTTGGCCATCTCTCTTGCCCACTCTTCCAAACCCGAATCTCTTCTGATCCTTGTCCTTTTTAACACTGACTCTCCCAAGCTCGGAGGCATTTCGCTCAAAGTCTTGTTCACATAACTGAGCCTTATGTACCGCCTCCTCATAAGTCACAATATCGAAGGGAGCTAGCTTAGTCCGGATGGCCAATCTCAATCCATCCATGAACTTCTGAATCTTCCGGGTCTCACTACCCATCGTGTCAGGGTCATATCTCCCCAATGACATAAACTTGGACTCATACTCGTCCACAGTTCGGTTCCCCTGAACCAAGTTCATAAATTCCATCCGCAATTTCCTCTGTGCTGTAGCTGGAATATACTGTCTCCTGAAGGCCTATAGAAATATCTCCCACGAGATCTCAGAGTGTCTGGCCCTCAAAATAACCTCGGTGGACCTCCACCAATGCTCGGCCTCGCCTTTCAGCATAAACACGGCAAAGGCAACCTTCTCACTTGAAGTGCATCGAAAAAACCTATACAGTTTCTCCATCTCATACACCCAATCCTCCGTAATCACTGGGTCCTTCACCCCTCTAAACACTGGGGGTTTCAGCTCTTGAAACTCTCGTAACCTGCTCAAGTCGCAGTCATAACCCACATCACTACCGCTCTGCTGTGGAGCGATAGGAGAATCTCTATCCTGGGCTGGAGGTGGTGTAACTGTAACTGTCTCAGCAATCTGAGGTCTCTCCGCCTCTGCAGCTGCCTGTTCCGTAGTAGGCTGTGCTGCGGGACCTCGTCTGTCACCGGCGCCCAAGGCCTGCGTGACTATCTCCACCAAACTCTCAATACTCCGCTCTAACCTAGCGAAGCAAGCCTCAGTATCACCTGCTCTCTCAGCAGGGTTTTGTGGAGCCTGCTTAGTCTGTGGCTCCGCACGGCTCTCAGGCCTACCTCTACGGCCTCTAGCACGTGCTCTCGCCCCTCTACCTTTGTGTGTAACTGGCATAGTGCCTAACTCCCTGTATTATAATAATTCATTAAGCTCAATCCATCATGGTATACACAGTTATATCTAAACAAAAGCACAGTACTATGGGGATGTACTTTCTTACGTTTTATTAATGACTCACATCAGGCCAACATAGCTCTGATACCAATCTCTGTCACAACGCAATTCCATTCTCTTTAACCGAAATCACTGAAAATTTTTTGCTTTTTACTGTTACCTTACCCGGTCGTGAACTAAGCTCACCACACACTGTTGGGCTGTGAGTCAATAATAAACACCACATCTCATTCATTCTCAATTAATTAAAACGATGTCATACATGTGCATTTAATCGTGTACTTATACGAGTACATGTTTTACTGACATCTACATCCCCCATAAGTACAACTCAAAAGAATACTGTGCTTTTACATTGTTTAGATACAAAAAGAATCACTGTGTATATACCTCTTAGCGATGGAGATGCAGCGGAGTCCAAAATAATACGCCTCAGTCCTCACTGGGCTACTATGCACGCTCTGTGGGGGGGAAAATAGAGTGGGATGAGCAACCACACGCTCAGTAAGGCAATAATGCAAGCATGGTAGATAACTACTCTATCTACATGCTGATAGTGTTATGCATAAATCATTTATAGTAGGAGTATGAGGAATAAAACTATGCCATATGAATATACATATATATCATGTATCAAAATCATGTGCATTGGCATATAAAACATGGTAGAGACATCATGTATAAATCATCTCATGCTCAATCTCATTTAAATTCATAAAAGGGCAATTCTTTAAGAAACTTCCTTTTTAAACCAACACCATAACACCATCAAATCAACTCACAATCACGACCACATTTACATTCCACAATTCACGCATATGTATAAATCTAGGTCACTATATCAAAAGTGCCTATGTGAATCATTACATCATAAATCATCCCAGACCACACGCATCCAGGTGTGCGGGGTATCATGCTGGCACGAAGATGGATTATCCCTCGCCAGACTTTCTCATCACATAACCATCATACGGTACATCGTACTCCATGTGATATACACGGTACAGTGTACTCCGCAAACTCATATCGTGATTGGGGGTGCCATTCCTAGGTCTTATCTACCCCATACCAAGAGTTTTTCATATTCCGTGAAGGAGAGCCTCCCTGCCGAACAGAGCCTCCCCGCCTAACAGAGCCTCCCTGCCTCCTCGGGCTTAAGGATGTTAGCTTAAAGATGTAGGGCTTAAGGATCCTTTCCGTAAGAGAGCCTCCCCACCGAACAGAGCCTCCCCGCTTAACAGAGCCTCCCCGCCTCTTTGGGCTTAAGGATGTTAGCTTAAGGATGTAAGGCTTAAGGATCTTACCTTTACCATACCCATGTAGGAGAGCCTCCTTGCCTAACAGAGCCTCCCCGCCTCTTTGGGCTTAAGGATGTTGGCTTAAGGATCCCACCGTAAGAGAGCCTCCCCACCAAACAGAGCCTCCCCGCCTAACAGAGCCTCCCCGCCTCTTTGGGCTTAAGGATGTTAGCTTAAGGATGTAAGGCTTAAGGATCTTACCCACTTTCACAACCCTATACAAATCCCATTGTACAAGCTTGTGCGAGCAAAGCTCTAGCACGACTCATGCATCATGCATCTTCTCATAAAGAGGCGCGTACGAGCATAGCTCTAGTACGGTTATACTCATAAGACAACCACTCAAAATCCACGTACGAGCAGAAGCTCCAGTACGGTTTATAGATATCATCATAGTTTCCAAATCAAGGTGCGAGCTAGGCTCCAGCACGTTTCATACAAATGAAAACATGGAAATCCAGTGCGAGCGAAGCTCTAGCGCGATTTATGTCATACAAATGCGATAGGCGGGGCATATACAATCTATCAATCCCGGCAATTCGGGTTTAGCACTCACAAATGCTTTTCCACAACAACAATACAACACTAGCCAACCTATCTACAAGCTTGCTTAAAACCAAGCAATTCGTTTTGGAAAAACATCAAAACGTTAGGTTTATGCAATTATTAGCCTTACTATCCCATTTCACAAAATCCATTTCAAATCCAAAACCACGCATATACTCATCATCATTCATGAATACCATCAACCGTTCATTTGAGCAATTCATGCATTTCATACAACACCCAATATTCACCCTCAAGTTCAAAGTACGAGCAGCTACCTCTATATACTCACAAAATTCCCTTACCTGGAATCGCGATACGTGATTCCACTTCCTTAAGCTGCTTACTCGTACGATTCGGTTCGCCTTCAACGAACTCTTCGGGACTGCACAAAATCATATCCCGCATTATATTCGACCCATATATTGCAACCCTTGTGCTTGCTATAGTCAATTTAATCTATAGCCTCTATTAAAGCTTATTTGGCCTCGTTTCATTACTTTATCCATAACTCGAGTCTATGGATTTTCTTAGGCCTATTAACTTATTCAAAATCGATATCAAATCGATGTAAAGCTCATAGCGTTCATATTCCATGAATCCCCTCACTATGGCATTTATTCATCACATACATATCCATTTCCACATTTCTTCCAACCCACCATGTAATTTCATCAACCATCTAAATCATAACATTATCCCAATGACAACTTTAACATGCCATAAACCATAAGTTCATTCAATCCCACATATCCTCACATTATACCCATTTTAGATTTCTAGGTCACACCAATTTCACAACATTCCTAAGTAGTTTATCCATCAATACTCCTATCAATCAACTCCAAAATCAAATAAATAGCTAATGCATTTGGATTGGAGTGTTAGAATCTTACCAATATGATTTCTCTTCTTGCTCCAATTGGTAATGCCCTTAACTCCTTCAATTCCAAAAATGGGAAAATGCCCTCTCACTATGTTGTTCTCCTCTTTGATAGGAACAACTTTGCCTCTAATGATCTCTCTCCAAATCTCACTGAAAATGGCTGATTTTAGAGAGGGAAAGTTGGGTTTTTGGATTGAAAAATGGGAGGTTCCGAGATTTCCAGATTTTCAGCTCTCCTTATATAGAAATGACTTGAGGAGATCGATCTGGTCCAAGAGGAGATCGATCTGGTCCCTTAAAATCCATCTTTTTCACGGCATTTTTAAGCCTGAGATCGATCTGTCGAAGCAATGAGATCGATCTGTTGAAGCATGAGATCGATCTGTCAAGGCATAAGATCGATCTGGTCCCAAACAGAGAGCTAAGGAGATCGATCTGGGTGCTTGAGGATCGATCTTTTCACTTACAAAATGCTTGGCAGATCGATCTGTCTCCATTGGAGATCGATCTGCTCTATTCTTTCGCCCAAATAAGAGCATTTTGGCTCTTCCAGATCGATCTCTCATCCTAGGAGATCGATCTGGACCTCATGTTTTCCAGATTTCCTGCAGTTTCATTGCTGCAACTCATACCAACACACCCTCAATCTATTGCAATGGCCATTTCCTCATCCATCCACCTCTATAACTTGAAAATGGCATCCATTCATACCTTATGCGCATTGAAACTTGTGTGCATTCATTGTATATTCAAAGGTATGCAACATAAAACCATATGGAAGCATAACTCCATTCCATTTTACCACACTACTCATTTTGAGTTTCAATCACATCCATCACTTGCTAGAATTCATTTCTTCGTATTCATACTCAATGAAACTTGTATGTACCTTACAATTTATATTACACATACATACATTGAATCCATGGACTTACATCAATCATACTTTACATTACAAGTCCATTCATATTATTTGATCCAATTATTCACATTACCGTTATACATATACGGGGTCTTACACCAGGATCCATGTGGTCTGGGATGATAGGGACATAGTTGGCCAGTAAAGTCCTCGATTGTGTATAGTGTCCACCTGTCTCACAAGATATCACATGATTTTATATGCACTAAACATGATTTGTGTTATCCAAGGTAGACCTGAGGGAGGGGTCGAACCTTATGAGATGTGTTTAAAGAATGATGTATTATCTTATGATAAGTTGACATGCTGAGCATGAGACATTTTACATGATGACTTTCCATGGTTTTATGCATGCTTTCATGTTTTACAGTACGTGATATATTTATACACATGCAGCATAGTTTTATCTATTTCCTCATGCTCTAAATGTAAGCGATTTTATATCATGACATTATAAGCACGTAGATAATGTAGTTATCTACCTGCTTGCATTATTGCCTTACTGAGCTAGTGAGCTCATCCCCTTCATTTTCTCCCTCTATAGAGTGCACAGTAGTTAGTGAGTGGCTGAGAACTTGCATCCTAGTATCCGCTACTTCCCATCACCAAGAGGTATACACACTGGTATCATTTTGTATCTAAACATGTAATAGCACAGTAATCATTTTGGAATGTAATATGGGGGATGTAAATATTAGTAAACACGTACAAGTATAGAACCTCAATTATAAAGTATACATGTTTGCTTGTGAATAAATTAAAAGATAGATGGCATTGTAGATGGTAAAGGGTGACTAATACTGACTCATAGACCAACTTTTTAGTGGTGAGAATGTTCACGATCGAGAAAGGAAAGGAAAAAGCAAAAAATTTGTAGAGATTTTAGGTAAAAAGGGGTCGTGATATATCCGAATCGGTTTCTCCACATATGACATATACTCTCTGAGCTCCAACGGCTTATACTGAATCACATGTGCTGGATCTGGGTGATACTTCCAAAGTATCGAAATGTGGAAGACGTTATGGACACCTAATAAGTCTGGAGGCAACGCCAACCTATAGGCCTTATCTCTCACTCGATCTAGTATCTCAAAGGGTCCAATATAGCGAGCACTTAGCTTACCTCTCTTCCCGAATCTCGTTATACCCTTGGAAGGAGAAACTTTCAGAAATACTGAATCACCAACTGCAAACTCTAGTGGCCTCCATCTTCTGTTAGCATAACTCTTCTGTCTGCTATGAGCTGTCATCAATCTCACACATATTAACTAAACATCCTCAGAGGCTTTTGTGACCAAATCAGGAGCAAATATCTTTTGGTCACCTTCTTCCCATCCAATAGGGGAACGACATCTACGACCATATAGTGTGTCATATGGTGTCACCCCAATACATGAATGATAACTGTTATTGTATGCAAATTTGGCTAGTAGTAAATGATCATCCCGGGAGCCTTCCAGTACACATGCTCTCAACATATCCTCCAGAGTTTGTATTGTACTCTCTGACTGACCATATGTCTAAGGATGGAAAGCGGTGCTCAAACTCAACTAGGTTCCCATGGCTTCCTAAAATTGTTCCTAGAGTGGAAAGTGAAGTGGGAATCCCTATCCGTAATAATGCTCACTAGAACACCATGTATCCTCACTACCTCATGTACATACAACTCCGCCAATGAACTTAGAGTATCGATAGCTCTTATAGCTCGGAAGTGGGTAACTTGTTAGTCTGTCTATGATCACCCATATAGCATCGTGATTCTTACGGGTCCTCAGTAAACTTATCACGAAATCCATGGTGATATGCTCTCATTTTTATGTCGGTAAAGGTAGGGGCTGCAATAATCCTCCAGGCTTCTGATGCTCTACCTTTACCTACTGACAAATGAAACATCTCGCCATATATTCTGCCATATACTTCTTCATACCCAACCACCAATACACTTTTCAGAGATTCAGATACATCTTTTTACTCCCCTAATGTAACGTGTACCTCGAAGAATAAGCTTTCGAGAAAATTAGTCTCCTGAGCTCTGGATCCTCGAGAACACACACCCTACCTCTGAACCTCAGTAGTCCATTAGAACTCATCTCATACTCGATCACTATGCCCGTCTGCATCTGACTAGTCATATCAACGTAATACGGATCACTCTGCTGAGCCTGTCTGATCCTGTCCAACAGATCTGGTTCCAACCTCAAGCTAGCTATCACATAACCCGTATCCATGTCAGAAGGCATAACACCTAAATTAAAGGTAGCAAACTACTCTAACAACTCGTGTTCCCTAACCATCATGTACAATACCATCCCAAGGCTCTTCCTGCTCAAAGCATCAGCTACAACATTAGCCTTACCTGAATGATAAAGTATCTCACAATCGTAGTCCTTCAGAATCTCTAGCCATCTTCTCTGTCTCATATTCAGCTCCTTCAATGAGAAGAGATATTTGAGGCTCTTATGGTCAGTATAAATCTGAAACTTCTCACCGTATAAGTAGTCGCACTATTTCTTCAATGCAAACACTACTGTTGCTAACTCCAAATCATGGGTCAGATAGTTCTTCTCATGGTCCTTCAGCTGTCTGGATCCATAAGCAACTACCTTCCCATCCTATATCAATACACAGCCTAGTCCCTGATGTGAAGCATGTGTATATAGAGAAAAATCTCCTGAGCTGGTAGGAATAGTGAGAATCGAAGTAGTAGTCAATCGACGCTTTAACTCCTAAAACCTCCTATCACAATTATCGTTCCACACGAGTGCAACATTCTTTCGAGTGAGACGTGTCAACGGAGCAGCTAACTTTGAAAATCCCTCAAAAAACTTTCGGTAATAACCAGCTAAACCCAGAAAACTCCTGATCTCGGTGACTGTCCTCAATTATTCCCACTGAACTACAACCTCAATCTTGGATGGATCTACTGACACTCCATCCTTCAACACAATATGGCCTAGAAACAAAATTTTTTCTAGCAAAAGTCACACTTACCAAGTTTAGCATACAACTCCTTCTCTCGGAGGGTCTGCAATACAATCCTCAGGTGCTACCCATGCTCTTCCTGAGACTTCGAATACACTAAGATGTTATCGATAAAGATGATAACAAACTGATCCAAGTATGGCTTGAACACATCATTCATCAAAGCCATAAAAACTACGGGAGCATTCATCAATCTGAATGGCATAACTAAGAACTCATAATGGCCATATCGGGTCTGAAATGCTGTCTTGGGTACATCTCCACTCTGAACTCTCAACTGATGGTACTCAGACCTCAAATCAATCTTAAAAAAGACTTGCGCTCCCAAAAGTTGATCCAACAAGTCATCTATATGCGGAAGGGGATATTTATTCTTAATGGTAGCCTTATCCAATAATCTATAATCAATACACAATCGGAGGCTTCTATCATTCTTCTTCATAAACAAAATTGGTGCTCCCCAAAGTGAAACACTCAGTCTGATGAACCCCATATCCAATAACTACTTCTTGAGCTCCTCAAACTCAACTAAGGCCATGCAGTATGGTGGTTTTGAATTAGGCTCGGTACCAGGCAGCAATTCTATACAAAATTCTATCTCTTTGTCTGGTGGTAACCTTGGCAATTCATCCGAAAAGACATTTGTGAACTCCCTAACCACATGGATATCTACTAACTTCGGATGCGCCTTATCCGTATCAACCACGTACGCAATGAAACCTTCAATATATTGATTTCTTAGTCAGCATAATAATTCACCTTGCATTAAATACTGCAACTATTGCTTTCATTTCTTTTTAGTAAATTTTACAATATATTTTGAAAGGGTAGGAAACATAATCGTCTTAGAGTAACAATCTAAAACAACACGGTTTGCAGCTAACCAATCCATTCTTAAGATTACATCAAAGTCACTCATATTCAATAAAATGAGATTGGTTGTCATATTGTAAGACCCAGATTTTTTATGTAGCTTATTCCTTATGATTCCTATATGTACAAACATTTTATTATGTTAGTTGAATCATAAAAAGAGTACTTACTTGATATATAGTGTAAGTAAAGTGATTAAACACACATAAGTTACATAAACGCCAAATGAGAACAATAAAAGCCACAAGATAAAAAAGTGGATCTAAATCATTCTGACTGAAGAAAAGAACTTAAAATGAGAAAATATAGAGAGCTCATGAAGAAAAATCAGTTTGATTTGGTCCCGAACACATAGAACAAGAGTAAACACCAAAAAGGGGCTAAACGAGTCCGAAATGGTCCGTTTGAGGTGTTTTAGATATATTTGCCTCTCGAAAATGGCCAAAACATAAAGACGAGAGTGTAAACCATGGAAGATGACACTTTCAAAATTTTGAGAAAAAGTCAAACATGGTCAATGGTTAAGAATAGTAAATGGTAGTTAAGAAAACTGGACTTTGACCATAGTTGACTAACCATGGTTAGAATTTAACCTAAGTAAGGTTAAAAAGTGAAGAAGAAATATTTTTGGTTAAAACACAAGTTATTCATCCCTCGAAGTAAGGAAAATTGATTTAAATCAAAATCAAGATTAAATTATATGGGTAAAACGCAATGGGCCAAAGTTGAAAATTTTAAAGCCCATTAAGGTGCAACAAGTGTGGCCCGAAATTCTTAGGCCCATTAGGAGAAATTGTTGGGCCGATTTATAGGCCCAATAAAAAGTCAATTAAAGACCCAATAGGTAGGAAAACTTTCAGCCCAAAAGCCCATGAGGAAGGCCCAAATCGAGAGGTCCAAAGTTAAAGCCCATTAGTTTAACTTAAAGCCCATTAGTTTAAGTTAAAGCCCATTAGATAATCAATTCAAAGCCCAATTTGGTAAGCATGATCCAAGCCCATTCAAGCCCAAATTAATGGCTAAAATTGTGACTTAATGAATAAGTCTTTAGGCTAGAAAATCAGCCAACATAACCTCATCTTCATCCTTAAGCTCTCAGCAAACAAGGAGACACCATTACCAAATCATAATTCAAGCTTTCTCACACTAAAAATCAATAGATTAGAGACATATTTGGAACTTGCAATCTTCATGGAAGTTGTTCCAAATTGAGAGAGGATTAACATATCATGGAATTGGCTATTAAGGAGCAATATTGAGAGAGAGCAAATTGAGAGAAGTCTCGACTATAAGGGAAAGTTCAAACTAGGTATGATTTCAAGCTTCCAAATTCATATATGTTAATCTATGAATTATTCTAAGTTGATTAGTATATGTTTTATGGATTGAAATACATGAAATCACCATGAACCATGATTGGCCAAAAATGGGTATTTCATTTTCTATGATTACCCATATAATTTTAAGGCATGAATAGGTTGGTATGCATGTGTTTATGATTATGGCATAGTTAGTTTTACTCAATTTGATCAATTGATGGATGAATTGAAGGTGGAAATTAAGGTGTTTGATAAAATGCCTAAATGAACTAAGTTAAGGCTTAAGACATTTTCCAACCAAGTGTATGATGAAATGCCTAAGTGAAGTCTAGCTAAAGGCCATGGGTGGCGTGGTGTTCAGCCACATGCCATGGTCGAGAAGGCCAATAGGCCTTACAGATTTGGTCTCAACCCAATAAGGTGTAATAGGCCTCAGACAAGCCCAATAAGAGTTGGTGGGCCCCACAAGCCCATTAGGCCCAACGAAAATGAACAGTAAAATGAAAATGGGCTTAAGACAGTGTTAGGCCCATTAAGGTTCATTAAGGCCTAATAAGAGTAAACGGGCCCATTAAGTGATATAGACTGTATTTAAAGTGAAATACAAATGAAAAAGTATAATTAACCAAATAACTTGTATTATGCAGCTCTAGAGATTATCGTAAGAGCAAATAGAACTGTAAGATCAGGCAGCTCTGAGAAAGTAAAATTTCTCGACGTGATTCGAGGTAAGGGACTTTTACGAGTAGTTAGACATATCTGTGCGTATTTTCACCTACTTTTACATTCACTTAAAATGTCTGAGGGTCAAAGAAAGTGAATAAAAATTTAAAAGACCTGGAAAGGGTAAATTATGATTTTACCCTTATTAAGGAAAGAAGTCAACTTTTAGGAAAACTCCTAAAAAGTATGGAAAACATGTTTTTAATTGTTTTTAATGCTGTTTAGTAGATGCATAGATAGATTGGCTGATGTTTTCATATTAAATATGAAAATAGCATAATATAGTGTCGATTTGATTTAATTGAATGAATTTGATTTAAATAAGCCATCTATCGGGTTGTGTGAAAACAAGTCATGCTGGAGCACTACTCGCACTTGATTTTATATGTATTCTGCATAAAAAAGTACTAGAGCATTGCTCGTACTTGATTTTATATGATTGATGCATGATAGAGTACTGGAGCAATGCTCGTACTCAGTTTTACATGACATAGTGCTGGAGCGTTGCTTGCACTAGATCTTTATGAATTGTGCATGAGGTAGTGCTAGAGTTCACTCGCACATACCGGTTTTGAAAGAGATAGCATGAAACAACCATGCTGGAGCCCTGTGCAGGCTGTGTGTCACATCAATTATATGCTCGCACATGTATTTTGAGATATGGCAGAAGGCTGTCAAAATTGTTATAGGATCCATGGAGTACTTTGTATCGTGTATGACACATGGAGTACATTATACCATGTGTTCATGATGTTGTGGAGTTGTGGAGATGTAGAATTGTGGGCTTACAGTTGAGTATTTGACCCATCTCCCATTACAGCAAGGGAGGCCCTGCACATCGGGTACTATGTAGCCTAGGATCACCAAAAAAGGGAATATGATCATAATCCTCGAACAAGTAATCGCCTATCTCACCTGATATTTCTTGTTTGAATCGTCACATGATTTATAAATTGGGTAGACCTAGGGATGGGTTGAGCCTCGACATGTGACTTTATGTGTTATAAAAAGGGTAAACCCGAGGGATTGGTGAAGCATGAATTTTCATGTTTTTACATGATGAAATGTCATCTTTACTTTGATTTAAATGATATGGCATAATGAAATATGTAAGACCTATATTTTTATGTAGCTTGTTCCTTATGATTTATACATGTACAAACATTGTATTAAGTTATTTGAATAGTAAGAAGAGTATTCACTAGATTTAAGTGTTAGTGAAATGTTTTAACACTTAAAAGCTACATAAAAGTCAAAAAAGGCTATAAGAGCCACATGGCTAAACCGACTGAATCTGAATCATTCTGATTGAATAGAAGAGCTTAAAATGAGACAATATAGAGAGCTCATAAAGGAAAGTCTATTTGATTTAGTCCCGAACATGGAGAACAAGAGTAAAAGCCAAAATAGGGCAAAACAGACCATTTTAGCGGTTTAAGGTATTTAAGGTACATTTACCTACCGAAAATGGCCAAAACATAAAGACGAGAGTGTAAACCATAAGATATGACACTTTCAAATTTTTTAGAAAAAGTCAACTATAGTTTAGAAAAGTGGACTTTTACCATAGTTGACTAACCATGGTTAAAAATTAACCTAAGTATGGAGAAAAAATTAGGAAAAAATATTTTTAAACATAATACAAGATAATCATCCCCTGAAGTAAGGAAAATTTATTTGGATGAATTCCGAATTAAATTTAAGGGGTAAAAACGTAATGGGCCAAAGTGAAGATTTTAAAGCCCATTAAGGTATAATAAGTGTAGATCTAATTTCTTAGGTCCATTAGACCAAGTTTTTGGATCGATTGGGGGGCCAAATATTGAGACAATTAAAGGCCAGATGTATAGTAAAAATTTTAGCCCGAAAGCCTATTATGAAGGTAAAAAGCGAAAAATTTATAGTGATTTTGGTTAAGTCATGGAGGGTAATGGTATCAGAGCAGAGTTGGTCTGATGTGAGTCAATGTTAGTAACTAGGAAAGTGTGCATCCCCATATAACTGTGTTGTGTTTAGATACGAATGTGTATACAAGATGGGAAACAGACTAATTAATGATTGTGAATGCAGGAATCGAGCTTATATGGTGAATACCCGTAGTGGTAGAGGGACTAGAGGTAGGGCTCGAGGCCGTAGTGATAGGCCTGAGAGCCCAAATGATACTGAGTCATTACCTACCCATGAGACACTAGGTACTACTAAGGTATTAGAGAGTGCTAAAGCGCACTTCACGAGGTTAGAGCGTAGCCTAGAGATGATAGTGGAGATGTTCGCATAAATGATGCCAAGTAGATAGGGAAAGGATGCAGGGACTGTGACTGGACAAGCACCTGTACCTGACACACTTGTAGAGCCTACACATGTTCTACAGCCTACGGTTACTCCTACACCCCCACCAGTTCAGGATACGCCTTCTCCTATTGCTCCGTGACAGAGTAGTAGTGGTTTGGGGTATGGATGTGAGCTAGATCAGTTACGACAGTTCCAGAAGTTTAGACCTTCATCCTTTAGTGGGGTCAAGGACCCAGTTGCTACTGAGGAGTGGATTAGAAAGATGGAAAAGCTATACGGATTCTTTGAGTGTACGACATCGAAGATGGTCACATTTGCTGTGTACCTACTGAAGGGATCGACAGAGCATTGGTGGAAGTCCACCAGACCCATATTGAGAGCCCGACATACAGATATCAGTTAGGAGATATTTCTAAATGCCTTTAGGAGGTAGTTTGTTCCAGATACGGCGCAGCGAAAACTGCAGGCTAAGTTTATCGATGGATGAGTATAAGACTAGATTCTTATCCCTGAGAAGGTACGACCCTGACACTATGTATAGTGAGACCAAGAAGGTCTACAGATTTATTGATGGACTGAGATCGGCACTACGGTCCATATTAGTCCCATTGGATATAGCCACATATGAGGAGGCAATTCGTAGGGCACAACTAAGCAGGACTATGAGAGGAATGCTTCTGAGTTTGGGAAGTTTAGTCGAAGCCATGATAGAGAGAGGAAGAGATCGGCTAGAGATAGAGGTTTCAGTTATTGAGGAGGGAGGAGACTCTTCGATAAGATATCACGAATTGAGGAGGTGCGAGAGAGACCTGCTAGACCTCCTGCTTATCCAGCCATTGCTCCAGTGAAGGGTATTATTGTTAAAAGACAGAGGCCTACTACTGACCAGTGTAATAGATGCGATAGACATCATAGAGGTAGACCTTGTCCAATGACTCCTATAGTGTGTTTCTGATGTGAGAAACTAAGGCATATTACTAGAGCTTGCTTGGAGATGGTTGAGACTACTCCACTGAAGGGCAGGGAGCCAGAGAGAGCTTTACTTGATACTTCTTCTTCGAGGAGGAGAGCGACAGTAGAAGAGAAGGGGAAGCAAGTGATGGGTCGAGGGCACGTACATGCTTTAGACTAGGGCACACCTGATACTTCATCGTATGTGATTCGAGGTAACATCCTGATTTATGATATTGAAGCATATGTTTTATTTGATCCTGCTACCACGCATTCATTTGTATGGCCTTCATTTGCATGTAAGTTAGCAAGACATGTAGAGCGTACACCTTTACGTATGATGATGTTGATTAGTACGCCTATGAATGATAGTCAGCTTGTAGAGCATGTTTTTAATAATTGCAAGTTAAGAGTAGGGGAAAAAGGATATGACAACCAATCTAATATTGCTAAGTATGAGTGACTTTGATGTAATTTTAGGAATGGACTGGTTGTCTGCAAACCATGCTATGCTAAGACAGTTATGTTTCCTAACCCTGAAAAATATGTTGTCAAGTTTGTGAAAAGAAATGAGAACAATAGTTTCTATTAAAATAAATAATTTGATATGATGACTTAGAAAAAACTGATATGTTGAAGGTTTTATTGCATATATGATTTATACGGATAAGGTACATTTGAAGTTGGCAGATATTCTTGTGGTTAGTGAGTTCCCGGATGTCTTTCCGGATGAACTAGCAGGGTTACCACTAGACAGAGAGATGGAGTTCTGTATAGATTTGGTGCCTGGTACTGAGCCTATATCGAAACCTCCATATCGTATGGCTTTAGTTGAGTTGGAAGAGCTCAAGAAATAGTTGCAGGAGCTGTTGGATAAGGGGTTTATCAAACCGAGTGTTTCTCCTTAGGGAACACCGATTTTGTTTGTGAAGAAGAAGGATGGAAGCCTCCGATTATGTATTGACTATAGATTGTTGAATAAGGCTAATATCAAGAATAAGTATCCCCTTCCATGAATTGACGACTTGTTGGATCAGCTTCGGGGAGCATAGGTCTTTTCCAAGATTGATCTGAGGTCTAGGTATCATCAGCTGAGAGTTCGTAGTGGAGATGTACCCAAGACAACGTTTAAGACCCGGTATGGCCATTATGAGTTCTTGGTTATGCCATTCGAATTGACGAATGCACCCGTGACTTTTATGGCTTTTATAAGTAATGTGTTCAAGCCATACTTGGATTCATTTGTCATTCGGATTGACGAATGCACCCGCGGCTTTTATGACTTTAATGAACGATGTGTTCAAGCCATACTTGGATCAGTTTGTTATCATCTTTATCGATGACATTTTAGTGTATGCGAAGTCTTAGGAAGAGCATGAGCAGCACCTGAGGATCATATTACAGACTCTTCGAGAGAAGGAGTTGTATGCTAAACTCAGTAAGTGTGACTTCTGGATGCAGAGATCTCATTTTTGAGACACGTTGTGTCAAGGGATGGTGTATCAGTAGATCCATCTAAGATAGAGGCTGTAGTTCAGTAGGAATATCCAAGGACAATTATCAAGATCAGAAGTTTCCTGAGGTGAGTAGGATAGTATCAGGGATTCGTTGAGGGATTTTCGAAGTTAGCTGCTCTGTTGACACGTCTAACTTGTAAGAGTGTACTGTTCGTGTGGAGCGAGGATTGTGAGAAGAGTTTTCAGGAGCTGAAGCATCGATTGACCACCACTCTGATTCTCATTATCCCTACCAGCTCAGGATGATTTGTAGTGTATACCGATACTTTGCATCAGGGACTGGGCTGTGTATTGATGCAGGATGGAGGGTAGTTGCTTATGGATCCAGACAGTTGAAGGACCATAAGAAGAACAATCCGACCCACGATTTGGAGTTAGTGCCAGTAGTGTTTGCGTTAAAGGTATGGCGCCACTACTTGTATGGTGAGAAGTTTCAGATATTCACCGACCACAAGGGCCTCAAGTATCTGTTCTCACAAAAAGGAGCTGAACATGAGACAGAGAAGATGGCTAGAGCTTCGAAGGACTATGATTGTGAGATACTTTATCATCCGGGTAAGGTTAATATTGTACCTGACACTTTGAGTAGGAAGAGCCTAGGGATGGTATCGTATATGATGGTCAGGGAACACAAGTTGTTGGAACAGTTTGCCAACCTCAGTTTGGGTGTTCTGCCATCTGACATGGATACAGGCTATGTGATAGCTAGTCTACACTTGGAGCCAGATCTGTTGGATAGGATCAGATAGGCTCAGCAGATTGATCCATATTGTGTCGAGATGACTAGTCAGATGCAGATAGGCACAGTGACTGAGTTGAGATCTGATGGACTTTTGAGGTTCATAGGTAGATTGTGCATTCTCGATGACCCAGAGCTCAGGAGATCGATATTGGCGAAAGCTCATTCGTCGAGATACACGTTACATCCAGGTAGTAACAAGATGTATTAGAACCTCAAGAAGGTGTACTGGTGGTCGGGTATGAAGAAAGATGTGGCAGAGTTTGTGGAAAGATGTCTCGTAAGTTAGCAGGTGAAGGTAGAGCATCAGAAGCCTGCAGGGTTATTACAGCCTCTACCTTTACCGACATGGAAATGTGAGCATATCATCATGGATTACGTGATGGGTTTACCGAGTACCCGGAGGAATCATGGTGCTATATGGGTAATCGTTGACAGACTGACAAAGTCAGCTCACTTCCTAGCTATGAAAGCTACTGATACTCTAGTTCATTGGCAGAACTAGATGTACGCGAGGTTGTGAGGTTACATGGTGTACCACTGAGCATAGTCTCTAATAGGGATTCCTGCTTCACTTCCCACTTTTGTGAACATTTTCAGGAAGCCAAGGGAAACCAGTTGAGTTTGAGCATTGCTTTCCATCCTCAGATAGATGGTCAGTCAGAGAGGACTATACAGACTCTAGAGGACATGTTCAGAGTGAGTGTGCTAGATTTTAGAGACTCCTGGAATGATCACTTGCCACTAGCCGAGTTCGCCTACAGCAATAGTTATCATTCGAGTATCGGGATGCACCATATGAGGATTTATATGATCGTAGATGTCGTCCCCCTATTGGATGGGAAGAAGTGGGTGACCGAAAGATTTTGCTCCTGACTTGGTTACATAAGCCTCTAAGGATGTCCATTTGATTGTAGTGAAACTAAAGACAGCTCAGAGCAAACAGAAGAGTTACGCTGACAAGAGACGGAGACCACTAGAGTTTACGATTGGTGAATCAGTGTTTCTGAAAGTTTCTCCTTCCAAGGGTATAGCTAGATTTGGAAAGAGAGGAACGTTGAGTCCTCGCTACATTGGACCCTTTGAGATACTTGATCGAATGGGATATAAGGCCTATAAGTTGGCATTGCCATCGGATTGATCAAATGTCCATAACGTCTTCCATATTTCGATGCTTCAGAAGTATCACCCGGATCTGGCACATGTGATTAGTTATGAGCCCTTGGAACTCAGAGAGGACATGTCATATGTTAAGAGATTGATTCAGATACTAGATAAGAAGGAGAAAGTTTTGAGATTGAAGACTATCGAATTAGTGAAGGTTCTCTGGCAGCATCACACTTCAGAGGAAGCTACTTGGGAGTTAGAGAGTCTGATGCGAGAGAAGCACCCACATCTGTTTAATGACTGACTTAGTTCTAATTTGGAGGACCAAATTTTCTTAGTTGGGGATGATTTTAAGACACGTATTTTTATGTAGCTTGTTCCTTATGATTTATACATGTACAAACATTGTATTAAGTTATTTGAATCATAAGAAGAGTATTTACTAGATTTAAGTGTTAGTGAAGTGCTTTAACACTTAAAAGCTACATAAAAGTTGAAAAAGGACTATAAGAGCCATATGGCTAAACCGAGTCAATCTGAATCATTCTGACTGAAGAGAAGAACTTAAAATGAGAAAATATAGAGAGCTTATGAAAGAAAGTCGGTTTGATTTAGTTTCGAAAAAATAGACCATTTTAGCGGTTTAAGGTATTTAAGGTATATTTACCGACCGAAAATGTCACGACCCAATTCCATTCTCTTTAACCGAAAATCACTAAAAATTTTTCGCGTTTTACTGTTACCTTACCCGGTCGTGAACTAACTCACCACACACTGTTGGGCTGTGAGTCAATAATAAACACCACATCTCATTCATTCTCAGTTAAATAAAACGATGTCATACATTTGCATTTAATCTTGTACTTATACAAAAGCATGTTTTACTGACATCTACATCCCCCATAATTACAACTCAAAGAATATTGTGCTTTTACATTGTTTAGATACAAAAAGAATCACTGTGTATATACCTCTAAGCGATGGAGATGCAGCGGAGTCCAAAATACCACGCCTCAGTCCTCACTGGGCTACTATGCACGCTCTGTAGGGGGAAAATAGAGAGGGATGAGCAACCAAAGAAATAATGCAAGCATGGTAGATAACTACTCTATCTACATGCTGATAGTGTTATGCATAAATCATTTATGGTAGGAGCATGAGGAATAAAACTATGCCATATGAGTATACATATATATCATGTGTCAAAATCATGTACATTGGCATATCAAACATGGTAAAAATGTATAAATCATCTCATGCTCAATCTCATTTAAATTCATAAAAAGGGCAATTCATTAAGAAACCTCCTTTTTAAACCAACATCATAAACCTCTTTCTCAACACATAAATACCACCAAATCAATTCACAATCACAACCACATTTTCATTTCACAATTCACACATGTATATAAAAACTAGGTCACTATATCAAAAGTGCCTATGTGGACCAAATACATCATAAATCATCCCAGACCACACGCGTCCAGGTGTGCGGGGTATCATACTGGCACAAAGATGGATTATCCCTCGCCAGACTTTCTCATCACTTAACCATCACGCGGTACATCGTACTCCATGTGATATACACAGTACAGCGTACTCCGCAGACTCATATCATGATTGGGGGTGCCATTCCTAGGTCTTACCTACCCCATACCAAGAGTTTTCCATATCCGTGAAGGAGAGCCTCCCTGCCGAACAGAGCCTCCCCGCCTAACAGAGCCTCCCTGCCTCCTCGGGCTTAAGGATGTTAGCTTAAGGATGTAGGGCTTAAGGATCCTTCCGTAAGAGAGCCTCCCCACAGAACAGAGCCACCCCGCCTAACAGATCCTCCCCGCCTCCTCCGGCTTAAGGATGTTGGCTTAAGGATGTAGGGCTTAAGGATCTTACCGTACCCATGTAGGAGAGCCTCCCTGCCTAACAGAGCCTCCCCGCCCCTCCAGGGCTTAAGGATGTTGGCTTAAGGATCCCACCGTAAGAGAGCCTCCCCACCGAACAGAGCCTCCCCGCCTAACAGAGCCTCCCCGCCTCTTTGGGTTTAAGGATGTTAGCTTAAGGATGTAGGGCTTAAGGATCTTACCAACTTTGACAACCTTATACGTATCACAATGTGCAAACTTGTGCGAGCAAAGCTCTAGCACGACTTATGCATCCTCTCATAAAGAGACGCATACGAGCATAGCTCTAGTACGGTTATACTCATAAGACAAACCACTCAAAAGCCACGTACGAGAAGAAGCTCCAGTACGGTTTATAAACATCATCATAGTTTCCAAATCAAGGTACGAGCTAAGCTCAAGCACGTATCACACAAGTGAAAACATAGAAATACAGTGCGAGTGAGGCTCTAGTGCGATTTATGTCATGCAAATACGATAGGCGGCTCATACACAATCAAATAATCCCGGCAACCGGGTTTAGCACTTAACAAATGCTTTTCCACAACATCAATAAAACACTAGCCGGCCCATCTACAAGCTTGCTTAAAACCAAGCAATTCCGTTTTGAAAAACATCAAAACATTAGATTTATGCAATTATTAGCCTTACTATCCCATTTCTTTACAATACCATTTCAACCACCAAATCTCATACAATTATTCACAGCTATTTTCGCATACCAAACAACCAATTTCTCAAACGTTCATGCATTTCATAAACACCCTATAATCCCGCAAATTACGAGCAGCTACCTCTATGTACTTACAGAATTCCCTTACCTGGAATCGCGATGCGTGATTCCACTTCCTTAAGCTGCTTACTCGTACGGTTCGATTCGTCTTCAACGAACTCTTCGGGACTGCACAAAATCGTATCCCGCATTATATTCGATCCATATAATATGACGTCATGCGTTCACTATAGTCAATTCGACCTATAGTTTTCTATTAATGCTTATGAGGCCTCGTTTCATTACTTTATCCAAAACTCGAATCTATGGATTCTTTTAGGCCTATTAACTCATTCCAAATCGATATTAAATCGATATCAAGCTCATAGTGTTCATATTTCATTAATTTCCTCACTATGGCATTTGTCAAGCATTTACATGCTCTTTTTCATAATTTCACTTAAACCCACATTATAACTCCACATAACCATTCCAAATCACCCACATTACTCATCTAACAACTTATCATAACCTATAAACCACCAACTCCCCAAATCATACTTTCTCACACTAGAGGCATTCCATTTTCTAGGTTACATTAGTTTCTAACACAACCTAGGTGTTTCCATCCATACATACTCATGCTGAACAACTCCAAAATCAATTAAATAGACAATGTACTTGGATTGGAGTGTTAGAATCTTACCAAATATGATTTTTCTTCTTGCTCCAAATGTCAATGCCCTTATCTCCTTCAATACCCACAATGGGATTTTGGGTTCCAACTATGTTGTTCTCTTCCTCAAGATGAACAACTTAATGTCTAATGGTCTCCCCTCAATCCTTGTTGAAAATGGCTGATTTTAGAGAGAGAAAGTTAGGTTTTTGGGTTAGAAATGGAAGATTGGTGTTTTTCCCGAAATTTTTAGATTTTCAGCCCTCCTTATATAGAAATAGCTTGAGGAGATCGATCTGGTCCAAGAGGAGATCGATCTGGTCCCCTTAAATCTCTCATTTTCACGAAATTTTAAGCATGAGATCGATCTGTTGAAGCATGAGATCGATCTGGTCCCAAACAGAGAACTAAGGAGATCGATCTGGGTGCTTGAGGATCGATCTTTTCATTACAGAATGCCTAGGAGATCGATCTGCCCCCATTGGAGATCGATCTGCTCTATTCCATTGCCCAAATAAGAGCATTCTGGCTCTTCCAGATCGATCTCTCATCCTATGAGATCGATTTGGCCTTCATGTTTTCCAGATTTCCTATAGTTTCCTTGCTGCAACTCATACTAACACATCCTTGATCTATTGCCATCGCCATTTTCTCATCCTTCCATCTTTATAACTTGAAAATGGCATCCATTCATACCTTATGCACATTGAAACTTGTGTGCATTCATTGTATGTCCAAAGGTATGCTACATAAAACCAAATGGAAGCATTTATATTCATGCAACTTCCTTCCATTTACCACACTACCCATTTTGAGTTTCAATCACATCCATCACTTATAAGGACTCATTTCTTCATATTCAAACTCAATGGAACTTGTATGTACGTTACAAATCATATTACACATACATACATTGAATCCATGGACTTACATCGATCATACTTTACATTACAAGTCCATTCACATTCATTACACATTACAACTTTACATATACGGGGTCTCACAGAAAATGGGCAAAACGTAAAGAAGAGAGTGTAAACCATAAGATATGAAACTTTTTAGACTTTTAAAAAAAAGTCAACGTGATCAATGATTAAGGAAAAAGTCAACTGTAGTCAAGAAAAGTGAACTTTTACCATAGTTGACTAACCATGGTTAAAAATTAACCCAAGTATGGAGAAAAATTTGGAGAAAAATATTTTTGGTCAAAATACAAGATAATCATCCCTTGAAGTAAGGAAAATTTATTTGGATGAATTTTGGATTAAATTTAAGGGGTAAAAACGTAATGGGCCAAAGTTAAGATTTTAAAGCCCATTAAGGTATAATAAGTGTAGATCGAATTTCTTAGGTCCATTAGACTGAATTGTTGGACCGATTGGGGGTCCAAATATTTAGACAATTAAAGGCTCGATGTATAGTAAAAATTTTAGTCTGAAAGCCTTTTATGAAGGCCCAAACCGAGAAGCCCAAATGCTAGGCTCAAATTGATAAAAATCAAGCCGATTAGTAAAAGGTAAACATAGCCAATTTTGTAACCATTACCTAAACCAATTCAAATTGAATTTTGTTAGCTGAAAAGTAAGGCTTAATGACTAAGTAATGGACTTATAAATCAGCCAACACAACTACATCTTCTTCCTTACGAATTCGGCTAGGAGAAGAAAACCATTAAAACACACATATTCAAGCTTTCTCTCACTAGAAATCACTAGGAAAAAGGCATATTTGGAACTTGCAATCTTCATGAAAGTTGTTCCAAATTGAGAGAGGGATAGTGTTCCTATTGTCCGCTGTCATTTTGTCATGACCCATTTTCATTCCCTTTAACCGATAATCACTATAAATGTTTCGCGTTTTACTGTTACCTTACCCGGTCGTGAACAAACTCATCACATAAAGTTGGGCTGTGAGTCAATAATAAACATCACGTCTCATTCATTCTCAGTTAAATAAAGCGATGTCATACATTTGAAAGTTAATCATTAACCACTCGCTCAGTAAGGCAATAATGCAAGCATGGTAGATAACTATTCTATCTACATGCTGATAGTGTTATGAATAAATCGTTTATGGTAGGAGCATGAGGAAGTAAAACTATGCCATATGAGTATACATATAAATCAAGTATCAAAATCATGTACATTGGCATATAAAACATGGTAAAAACATCATGTATAAATCATCTCATGCTCAATCTCATTTAAATTCATAAAAAGGGCAATTCATTAAGAAACCTCCTTTTTAAATCACATTTGCAACCTCTTTTCCCCAGTATCAAAATCCCATCAAAATCAATTTCCAATCACAAACCTCATCATCAATTCACAAATCAAGTCCTCAAGGCTCGACCCCTCCCTTGGGTCTACCTCGGGACAGTCACAATCACACTTATAGATTAAAAATCATGTGGTAGTAAGTAAATCTAGCAAGGGAGACAGGTCACTATAAGCTCATTGACTATGTTGGCCAACTATGTCACATAACAACCCAAACCATATGGATCCCGGTGTGCGGGGTATCATGCTGGTACGAAGGTAGGTTAGTTCTCCGCCAGACTTTCTCAATTCAAGTAACCACCATGCGGTACATCGTACTCCATGTGATATACATGGTACATCATACTCTGCGGACCCATAACATGGTTGGGGGTGCCTGCATTAGGTCTTATCTACCCCAAACCGAGTGAAACCTCTAGTTTCAAGTGCATGTGGGAGTACTCTTAATACCAGGTCCTAGCCCGTCATGGCCTTGCTCGCCCCTGCTGGGTTCCCTGATTCATGTCCTAGCCCCTCACCCTCACCCCACTCAAGAGGTTTGTCAGGCCTGTTGGGTTCCCTGAATGGATTACTATCAGGTCCTAGCCCCTCACCCTCACCCCACTTAAGAGGCCTGTCAGGCCTGTTGGGTTCCCTAAGTTAATTTGCATTACCCTTACCACGGCCTCATACATACCACAGTGTGAAAACCAGCACGAGCTATGCTCTAGTGCTAATTCATGCATCAAAACCAATCACCTCGTACGAGCAATGATCTAGTACGACATTTATGCATAAGAACATGTCGAAACCACGTACGAGAATCAGTCCAGTACGGTTATATGCATAAGAAAAACCACTCAAATCCACGTATGAGCGTAAGCTCCAGTACGATTTATAAAACATCATCACAATTCAAATCAAAGTGTGAGCTAAGCTCCAGCACGTTTCACACAGGTGAAAATATCGAAATCCAGCGCGAGCGAGGCTCTAGCGCGATTTATGTCATATAAATATGATAGGCGGCTCGTACACAATCAAACAATCCCAGCAACCGGGTTTAGTACTTCACAAATACTTTTTCCACAACATCAATAAAACACTAGCTGGCCCATCTACAAGCTTACTTAAAACAAAGCAATTACATTTTGTAAAACATCAAAACATTAGATTTATGCAAATATTAACCTTACTATCCCATTTCATAGAATCCACTTCAAAACCAAAATCACGCATATACTCATCATCATTCATGAATACCATCAATCATTTACTTGAGCAACCATGCATTTCATAAAACACCCAATATTCACCCACAAGTTCAAAGTACGAGCAGCTATCTCTATATACTCACAAAATTCCCTTACTTGGAATCGCGATGTGTGATTCCACTTCCTTAAAGCTACTTACTCGTACAGCTCAATTCGTTTCCAATGGACTCTTCGGGACTGTACATAACGAAATTTTGAATCGTTTTACCCATTACAATCTAACTTTTGCTTTTACTATAGTCGATTTGACCTATAGTCTCTATTAACGCTTTTGAGGTCTCGCTTTATTATTCTACTCATAACTTGAGTAGATGGATTCTCTTAGGCCACTTAACTTATTCTAAATCGATATTAACTTGATATTAGACTCATGGTTCACGAATTTCCCCACTATGGCCTTTCATCAAGCCTTACTCATACTCATCCTCATTAATTCACTAAACTCACTTTATAGCTTCATTTACCCATTTCATATCATTTACATCACTCCAATAGCTACTTTAGCATACCCATAAATCATCAACTCATTTGACTTTCACTTTCTCACACTAGGTTCAATCCATTTTCTAGGTTACATTAGTTTCTAACACAACCTAGGTGTTTCCAACCATCCATACTCATGCCAAACAACTCCAAAATCAATTAAATAGACAATGTACCAGAGTTGGAGTGTAAGAATCTTACCAAATCCAATTTCTCTTCTTGCTCCAAATGTCAATGCCCTTTGCTCTTTCAATACCCCAATGTGGTTTTTGATTCCCAACTATGTTGTTCTCTTCCTCAAGATGAACAACTTTGCTTCTAATGGTCTCTCTTCATATCTTACTGGAATGGGTGGATTTTAGAGAGAGAAAGTTAGGTTTCTGGGTTGAAAATGGAAAGGTGATGTTCTTTTTTGAATTTTTAGATTTTCAGCACTCTTTTTATAGAAATAGCTTGAGGAGATCGATCTGCACTAGGAGGAGATCGATCTGCTCCCAAACAGAGAGCTAAGGAGATCGATCTGTATGCTTGAGGATCGATCTTTTCATTACAGAATGGTTAGGAGATCGATCTGGTGCCATTGGAGATCGATCTGCTCTATTCTATTGCCCAAATAAGAGCATTCTAGCTCTTCCAGATCGATCTCTCATCCTATGAGATCGATCTGGCCTTCATATTTTCCAGTTTTCCTACTGCAACTTACACCAAAACATCCTTAATCTGCTGTCATAGTCATTTTCTCATCCATCCACCTTTATGACTTGAAAATGGCATCCATTCATACCTTATACACATTAAAACTTGTGTGCATTACTTGTATATCCAAAGGTCTATTATATCAAACCAAATTGAAGCATTTATATTCGTGCAACTTCCTTCCATTTACCACACTATTCATTTTGAGTTCCAATCACATTCATCACTTATAAGAACTCATTCCTTCATATTCATACACAATGAAACTTGTATGTACATTACAAATCATATTACACATATGTACATTGAATCCATGGACTTACATCAATTATACTTTACATTACAAGTCCATTAGCATTCATTGATCCAATTACACACGATACAACTATACATATACGGGGTCTCACATTCTCCCCCTTCAAGGAATTTGGTTCTCCAAATTAGAACCAAGTCACTCTTCAAAAAGTTGGGGGTATTTCTCCCGTATCAAGTTCTCTAATTCCCATGTGGCCTCTCCCACCGTGTGATGTTGGCAAAGAACTTTCACCAAGGGAATTATCTTATTCCGTAACACTTTCTCCTTTCTGTCCAATATCCGAACTGGCTTCTCAACATATGTTATACTTTCATTGAGCTCTAACGGCTCATATCTTATCACATGTATCGG
Source organism: Firmiana major (assembly GCA_033439115.1). NCBI lineage: Eukaryota > Viridiplantae > Streptophyta > Magnoliopsida > Malvales > Malvaceae > Firmiana > Firmiana major. Next base: position 57,959,858 of record CM065896.1, on the reverse strand, counting down.
GTCCAGGTGATATTTCCAAAGCATCAAGACGTCGAAGACGTTATGAACATTTGCCAAGTCTGGTGGCAACGACAACTGATACGCCTTATCTCCCACTCTCTCCAAAATCTCGAAGGGTCTGATATATATAGGGCTCAGCTTGCCCTTCTTACCACACCTCATAATACCCTTCGAAGGTGAAACTCTCAAAAATACCGACTCACCCACATCAAACTCTAGTGGTCTTCGTCTATTGTCAGCATAACTCTTTTGCTAGCTTTGAACTGTCCGTAATCTCTCACATATGAACTGGACGTCCTCAGATGCTTGCTGCACTAAGTGCGGAGTAAAAATCTGTCTATCACCAACCTCTTCCCATCCAATGGGGGATCGACACCTGCGTCCATACAGTGCCTCATAGGGTGTCATCCCGATACTCACATGATAGCTATTATTATAGGTGAACTCGGCTAACTACAGGTGGTCATCCCAGATGCCTCTAAAATCCAGTACACACGCTCTCAACATAACCTCTAGGGTCTGTATAGTCCTCTCTGACTGCCCATCTGTCTGAGGATGAAAAGCAGTGCTAAAACTCAGTCGGGTCCCCAGCGCTTCCTGAAAATGTTCTCAGAAATGGGAAGTGAAGTGGGCATCCCTTTCAGAAACAACACTCACTAGTACACCATGTAACCGCACTATCTCTTGAATATATAGGTTCACCAATTGACTCAAAGTATCAGTAGCTCTCATAGCTAAGAAATAGGCGAACTTAGTCAACTGATCCACAATACCCCATATGGCATCATGACCTCTACGGGTCCTCGGCAACCCCATCACAAAATCCATGGTGACATGCTCCCACTTCTAAGTCGGTATCGGTAGAGGCTGCAATAATCCTATAAGCTTCTGATGCTCTACCTTCACCTGCTGACAAATGAGACACTTAGCGACATATTTCGCAATGTCTCTTTTCATTCCAGACCACCAATAAACCTCTGAAGGTTTTGATACATCTTGGTACTTCCTGGATGTATCATATAGTTCAATGAGTGAGCCTCTGATAAAATTAACCTCTTGATCTCAGGATCTTTGGAAACACATGCTCTGCCTCTGAACCTCAATGTCCCATCAGCACTCAGCTCAATATCAGTACCCACACTTGTCTGTATCTACCTCAGACAATCGATGCACAATCGATCGCTTTGCTGGGCCTGCCAAATACGACCAATCAACTCTAGCTCTAATCTCATACTAGCCATGATACCTAATCTCTCTGATCCAGGTGGGGTTACATCCAAGCTGAGGTTTGCAAAGTGTTCCAAAAATTCATGCACTCGTACCATCATATAAGACACCAACCCAATGTTCTTTCTACTCAAAGCATCAGTAACTACATTTGCCTTACTCGGGTGGTACATGATTTCACAATCATAGTCCTTCAAGAGTTCGAGCCATCTCTTCTGTCTCATATTCAGCTCTTTCTATGAGAACAGGTACTTAAGGCTCTTATGATCTGTGAACACCTAAAATTTCTCACCATAGAGATATTGGCGTCATATTTTCAAAGTAAACACCACGGCTGCCAACTCCAAATCATGTGTCGGGTAGTTCCTCTCGTGATCTTTCAACTGTCTAGATCCATATACAACTACCTTTTCATCCTGCATAAGTACCTAGCTCAATCTCTGGTGTGATGCATCCGTATACACCGAGAATCCTCTTGAGTTGGTAGGAATGGTGAGAACTGGAGCAGTGGTCAATCGACGATTAAGCTCCTCAAAACTCCTCACACAAGCCTCATCCCATACAAAACTTAACATCCTTACGCGTGAGGCGTGTCAATGGAGCACTAGTCTGAAGAAACCCTCTACAAATCTTCGATAATACCCTGCCAATCCCAAAAAACTTCTGATCTCAGTAACTGTCTTAGGCTATTCCCACTGTACAACTACGTCTATCTTGGATGGATCCACTGATACCCCATCCTTCGATACAACATGCCCCAGAAATGAGATCTGTTCCAACCAAAAGTTACACTTGCTGAGTTTGGCATATAACTCTTTCTCTCAGAGGGTCTGCAGAACTATCCTCAAGTGCTCCTCATGTTCTTCCCTGGATTTGGAATAAACCAGTATGTCATCAATGAACACAATCACAAACTTGTCCAGGTATGGCTTAAACACATCATTTATCAACGCCATAAATGTTACGAGAGCATTCGTCAATCCGAATGGCATCACCATAAACTTGTAGTGGCCATAACAGGTACGAAATCCTGTCTTGGGTACGTCTCCACTCTTGATCCTTAACTGATGATACCCTGACCGCAGATCTATCTTAGAAAATACTTGGGCTCCCTAAAGCTGATCCAGCAAATCATCTATGCATGGAAGGGGGTATTTGTTCTTAATGGTGGCCTTAATCAACAACCGGTAATCTATACACAGTCGGAGGCTTCCATCCTTCTTCCTTACAAATAAAATCGATGCTCCCCAAGGTGAGACACTTGGTCTAATGAACCCCTTCTATAGCAACTCTAGCTGTTGTTTCTTCAGCTCTTCCAATTCTATCGGAGCCATTCTATAAGGTGGTTTCGATATTGGCTCTGTACTAGGTACTAACTCTATGCAAAATTCCCTTTCCCTTACAAGTGGTAGTCCAGTAATTCATCCGAAAAGACATCAGGGTAATTCGTAATTACGGGTATGTCCCTCAATTCTCGGTGTACCTCATCTATATCGACTAGGTAGGTAATGAACCCTTCACATCATCCTTTCCATCGTTAGTAACATAAGCCATCACTCCACATTCAACATTTATCATATAGATTTATCTCTCAAGTAAATTAAACAAAATCATATTACTTTCATTTATCATGGTTATATTCATTTCTTTTCATCAAAGTTTACAATAAGATTGTCAAATCCTGAAAACCTCAATGACTTAGCATGGCAATCCATAACAACGCGATTGGTAGCCAACCAATCCATTCCCAATATTACATCGAAATCATTCATATTTAATAAAATTAAATTGGCAGTCATTTCCTTTCCCTCTATCATCAGTTTACAATCCCTACACACATGCTCGGTCAATTGACTATCATTCATGGGTGTGGAAATCATCAACATTTTATCCAACAATGTTGGTTTCACATGCTTCAATAATTTATGTGCAAAGGAAGGTGATATGAAGGAATGTGTGGCACCGATATCAAACAATACTAATGCTTCTAAATTAAAGATTAGGATGGTACCTTTAATCACCTCCGTCGATGCGTATGTTGTGTCCTGGTCTAGTGCGTGTACCCTTCCTCTGCTCACACCCACAGCCTGTTTACCTTTTTCCTCAGCTATAGCTCTCCTCCTCGAGGCCGCTGTCTCAACTGGAACTCCCTCAAGCTCCTTGCCCTTTTGTGGGGCGATCTCAACCATCTCGGTACAATATCTCGAAATATGTTCGGGCTTCCCACACCTAAAACATGAAACAAGGGGCACCTGACATGGTCTAGTCCCATGGTATCTCCCACATCTCTTACACTGGTCAGTAGTAGGTCATGGTCCTCCAATAACCATACCCCTTGGTGCGGTCAAAGCTGGGTACACGGGAGGTCTAGCAGCTCTCTCCTGTACCTCCTCGATCTTAGGTCTCTTCTCAAAATACCTTGGGCCTCCTTTCCTGGCCACTCTATCCCTCCCGGATCTCTTCCGGTCTCTATCCTTACTGACACTAATTCTTCTAAGCTCGGAGGCATTTCGCTCAAAATCTTGCTTGCATAACTGAGTCTTATATACAGCCTCCTCATAGGTCAAAATGTCGAAGGGAGCTAGCTTAGTCCGGATGGCCAATCTTAATCCATCCATGAACTTCTGTATCTTTCGAGTCTCACTACTCATCGTGTTTAGGTCATATCTCCCCAAGGACATAAACTTGGACTCATACTCGTCCATAGTACAGTTCCCATGAACCAGATTCATGAATTCCATCCGTAATTTTCTCTGTGCAGTAGCTGGAATATACTGTCTCCTGAAGGCCTCTATAAATATCTCCCATGAGATCTCGGACTGTCTGGCCCTTAAAATAGCCTCGGTCGACCTCCACCAATGCTCGGCCTCGCTATTCAACACAAACACGGCAAAGGCTACCTTCTCAATTGAAGTACATCGAAAAAACCTATACAGTTTCTCTATCTCATACACCTAGTCCTCTGTGATAATCGGGTCCTTCACCCCTCTAAACATTGGGGGTTTCAATGCTTAGAACTCTCGCAACCTGCTAAAGTCACAGTCATAACCCAAATCACTACCGCTCTGCTGTGGAGCGATAGGAGAATCTATATCTTATGCTAGAGGTGGTGCAGCAGTAGCAGTCTCTACAGTATGAATTCTCTCTGCCTCTGCAACTGCCTGTTTAGTAGTAAGCTGTGCCGTGGGACGTTGTCTATCTCCGGTACCCAATGCCTGTGTGACTATCTCTATCAAATTCTCAATACTCCGGTCTATCCTAGCGAAGTGTGCCTCTGTATCTTCTCCTCTCTCAGTAGGGTTCTATGGAGCCTGCTCAGTCTGTGGCTCCGCACGGCTCTCAGGCCTACCTCTACGGCCTCTAGCACGTGCTCTCACCCGTCTACCTTTGCGTGTAACTGGCATAATGCCTAACTTTCGGTATTATAATAATATATCAAGCTCAATCCATCACAGTATACATAGTTATATCTAAACAAAAGCACAATAATATGGGGATGTACTTTCCTATGTTTTATTACTGACTCACATCAAGCCAACTCAGCTCTGATACTAATCTCTCTCGCGACCCATTTTCATTCCCTTTAATCGAAAATCACTATAAATTTTTCATGTTTTACTGTTCCTTACCCGGTCATGAACAAACTCACCACATACAGTTAGGCTGTGAGTCAATAATAAACATCACATCTCATTCATTCTCAATTAAATAAAGCCATATATTTGAAAGTTAATCATTAACTTACACAAGTTATGTACAATGACATCTACATCCCCCATCAACAATTACTGTGCCATTATATTGTTTAGATACAAAAAGAATACTATGTATATACCTTCAACGATGGGAGCAGCAGATATCCAAAAATACAATGCCTCAATCCTCGCTGGGCTATTATGCACGCTGTGTAGGAGGGGGAAAATAGAGAGGGATGAGCAACCACACGCTCAGTAAGGCAATAATGTAAGCATGGTAGATAACTACTCCATCTACAAGCTGATAGTGTTATGTATAAATCGTTTATGGTAGGAGAATGAGGAACTAAAACTATGCCATATGAGTATACATATATATCATGTATCAAAATCATGTACATTGGCAAATAAAACATGGTAAAAACATCATGTTTAAATCATCTCATGCTCAATCTCATTTAAATTCATAAAAGGGCAATTCATTAAGAAACCTCCTTTTTAAATCACATTCGCAACCTCTTTTCTCCAGTATCAAAATCCCATTGAAATCAATTTCCAATCACAAACCTCATCATCAATTCACAAATCAAGTCCTCAGGGCTCGACCCCTCCCTCGGGTCTACCCCGAGACAGTCATAATCACACTTATAGATTAAAAATCATGTGGTAGTAAGTAAATCAAGCAAGGGAGACAGGTCACTATAAGCTCATTAACTATGTTGGCCAACTATGTCACATATCATCCCAGACCACACGAATCTCGGTGTGTGGGGTATCATGCTGGTACGAAGGTGGGTTAGTTCTCCGCCAGACTTTCTCAATTCAAGTAACCACCACACGGTATATCGTACTCCATATGATATGCACGGTACATCGTACTCCGTAGACCCATAACATGGTTGGGGGTGCCTGCATTAGGTCTTATCTACCCCATACCGAGTGAAACCTCTAGTCTCAAGTGCATATGGGAGTACTCTTAATACCAGGTCCTAGCCCCTCATGGCCTTGGTCGCCCCTGTTGGGTTCCCTGATTCAGGCCCCAGCCCCTTACCATCACCCTACTCAAGAGGTATGTCAGGCCTGTTGGGTTCGCTGAATGGATTACTGTCAGGTCCTAGCCCCTCCCCCTCACCCGACTGAAGAGGTCTATCAGGCCTGTTGGGTTCCCTGAGTTAATCCGTATTACCCTCACCACGGCCTCATATATACCACAATGTGAAAACCAGCGTGAGCTATGCTCTAGCATGAATTCATGCATCAAAACCAATCACCTCGTACGAGCAATGCTCTAGTACGGCATTTATGCATAAAAACATGTAGAAACCACGTATGAGAATCGGTCCAGTACGGTTATATGCATAAGAAAAACTACTCAAATCCACGTACGAGCGTAAGCTCCAGTACGATTTATAAAACATCGTCACAATTCAAATCAAAGTGTGAGCTAAGCTTCAGAATGTTTCATACAAGTGAAAATATCGAAATCCAGCGCGAGAGAGGATTTAGCGCGATTTATGTCATACAAATACGATAGGCGGCTCATACACAATCAAACAATCCTGGCAACCAGGTTTAGCACTTCACAAATACTTTTTCCACAACATCAATAAAACACTAGCTAGCCCATCTTCAAGCTTGCTTAAAGCAAAGCAATTACGCTTTGTAAAACATCAAAACATTAGATTTATGCAATTATTAGCCTTACTATCCCATTTCATAGAGTCCACTTCAAAACCAAAATCACCCATATACTTATCATCATTCTTGAATACCATCAATCATTTACTTGAGCAACCATGCATTTCATAAAATACCTAATATTCACCCACAAGTTAAAAGTACGAGCAGCTATCTCTATATACTCATAAAATTCCCTTACCTGGAATCGCGATGCGTGATTCCACTTCCTTAAAGCTGCTTACTCTACAGCTCGATTCGTTTCCAACGGACTCTTTGGGACTACACATAACAAAATTTTGAATTATTTTAGCCTATTATAATCTAACTTTTGCGTTTACTATAGTCGATTCAACCTATAGTCTCTATTAACGCTTGTAAGGCCTCGCTTTATTATTCTACTCATAACTCGAGTAGATGGATTCTCTTAGGCCTCTTAACTTATTCTAAATCGATATTAACTTGATATTAGGCTCATGGATCACGAATTTCCCCACTATGGCCTCTCATCAAGCCTTACTTATACTTATCCTCATTAATTCACTAAACTCACTATATAACTTCATTTACCCATTTCATATCATTTACATCACTCCAGTAGCTACTTTAGCATACCAATAAATCATCAACTCATTTGACTTTCACTTTCTCACACTAGGTTCAATCCATTTTCTAGGTTACATTAGTTTCTAACACAACCTAGGTGTTTCCAACCATCCATACTCATGCCAAACAACTCCAAAATCAATTAAATAGACAATGCACCAGAGTTAGAGTGTTAGAATCTCACCAAATCCAATTTCGCTTCTTTCTCCAAATGTCAATACCCTTTGCTCTTTCAATACCCCAATGTGGTTTTTGATTCCCAACTATGTTGTTCTCTTCCTCAAGAGGAACAACTTTACTTCTAATGGTCTCTCTTCATATCTTACTAGAATGGATGGATTTTAGAGAGAGAAAGTTAGGTTTTTGGGTTGAAAATGGAAAAGCGATGTTTTTTTATGGAATTTTTAGATTTTCAGCACTCCTTTTATAGAAATAGCTTGAGGAGATCTATCTCTACTAGGAGGAGATCGATTTGGTCCCCTTAAATCCCTCTTTTTCATGGCATTTTAAGCATAAGATCGATCTGTCAAAGCTTGAGATCGATCTGCTCCCAAACAGAGACCTAAGGAGATCGATCTGTATGCTTGAGGATCTATCTTTTCATTACAGAATGGTTAGGAGATCGATCTGGCCCCATTAGATATCGATCTGCTCTATTTCATTGCCCAAATAAGAGTATTTTGGCTCTTCCAGATCGATCTCTCATCCTATGAGATCGATCTGGCCATCATATTTTCCAGTTTTCCTGCTGTAAGTTACACCAAAACATCCTTAATCTGCTGCCATAGTCATTTTCTCATCCATCCACCTTTATGACTTGAAAATGGCATCCATTCATACCTTATACACTTTGAAACTTGTGTGCGTTACTTGTATATCCAATGGTCTATTATATAAAACCAAATTGAAGTATTTATATTCGTGCAACTTCCTTCCATTTACCACACTATTCATTTTGAGTTCCAATCACATTCATCACTTAGAAGAACTCATTCCTTCATATTTATACATAATGAAACTTGTATGTACACTACAAATCATATTACACATATGTACATTGAATCCATGGACTTACATCAATTATACTTTACATTACAAGTCCATTAGCATTTATTGATCCAATTACACACATTATAACTATACATATACGGGGTTTCACCTATTCCTATCGATCGACAGGTATACATATTTTGTACGATTTTGTATCTAAACATATAAACAGCACAGTGATGTAAACGATGTAAATTATGGGGAATGCATTTGTATTAGATTTTATATGAGCTCACTTATGTTATAAAAGAAATCATAGTCAGTAGATAGTATTTTAACTTGTATGTATGATAATGGGTGAATGGTATGGTAAGCGAGGATACTAGCATCGAATCACAACCCAACTGTTGATGAGGAGAAAAGTAAGTAAAAAGTAAAAAATTTGTAGTGATTTTAGTTAAGTCACAGAAGGTCGTGACAAAATGTGATTTATAGTATTTATATGCGAATGCAATATTTTGCATGAATTGTTGAGGTTATTAAACCAGCATGTTTTCAGTATACACTAATGATTTGTATCTATATATACATATTTGCATAAATGTTTCAAAGAAAGATACATGTTTTAGATGTGAAATGAAAATGAATATTTTCAAGGCACAATATTATATTTTGTAGATAGTGTGGTTATCTACTTACTTGCCTGATTTCCTTACTGAGCTAGTGAGCTCACCCCTTTAATTTCCCCCCTCTCTATAGAGCATCCGTTGTAGATAGAGTACAGCTGAGGACTAACATTCCTTTTGTTCGCTGCATTCCCATCGAGTGAAAGGTATACATATCACATACGACTTTGTATCTAAACATATAAATAGCACAGTGCTATAAACATATATAATATTTGGGGATGTATTGTAATTGTATAATAGTATAGTGAATTCACTTATGGTTCAAAAGTTAAATTACAGTCAATAGATAGTTATCATTGACATGTATGTATCGATATGAATGGTTGACATGGTAAGTAAAGGTGAGAATTCTAATTCTGAATCACAGCCCAACTGTTTGGTGATTGAATTATGACAGAAGGAAAGGTAAGTAAAGAGCAAAAAATTAGTAGTGGTTTTTAGTAAAAGTCAGTCGTAACATAATTGTATCAGAGCAAAGTTGGTCTGATGTGAGTCGGTGTTAGTGGTTAGGAAAGTTTACATCCCCATATTACTATGTTGTGTTCAGTTACGAATGTGCATTTTGATATGGGAAATGAACTAATTAATGGTTGTGAATGCAGGAATCAACCCATTATGGCTAATACCAACCGTAGTAGAGGGGCGAGAGGTCGGGCTAGAGGTCGTAGAGGTAGGCTTGAGAGCTGAGGCAAGTCTTCATCTGACCATGAGTCGACAAGTCCCACTGAGGTACCAGAGAGTATCAAGACATGTTTTATAAGGTTAGAGCTTAGTCTAGAGACGATGATGGAGTTATTCACATAGGCTATGTATGGTAGGCAGGGTATGGATGCAGAGGCTGATATTGGATAGGGAGCTGCTCCAGATACGCCTACACAAACACCACAGCCTACGGATACCCTTACATCTCCACCAGTTTAGGGTACGTCATCCCTTGTTAGCCCGCAATAGGTCAATTGTCATTTGGGATACAGTTGTGAGCTGAATCGTCTAAAATAGTTCCAAAAATTTAGACCACCATCATTTAGTAGGGTCAAGGACCTAGTGAGCATTGAGGATTGTTTAGTAGAGATTGAGAAGTTTATATGGATTCTTTCAGTGTGCGACTTTTGAGATGGTCACTTTCATCGCCTTCATGCTGAAGGGAGCGGTCGAACATTGGTGAAAGTCTACCAAAGTTATACTGAGAGCACGACACTCAAATATCAATTCGAATATTTTTTTGGATGCCTTCAGGAGGCAGTATATTCCAGATACAGCGTAGGGGAAGCTGTAGATGGATTTTTTGGGGTTTAACTAAGGGAGTCAGTCAGTGGATGAGTATGAGACAAGATTTATGTCCCTAGGAAGGAATGGCCTGACACTATGATTCGTGAGACTAAGAAGGTCCAGAGATTTATGGATGGACTGAGACCGACGCTACGATCGAGATTGGTTCCACTTGATATCTCTACTTCTGAGGAGGCAATGTGCAGGGCGTAACTCTGTGAGCAGGATTATGAGATGAATGTCTCTGAGTTCAAGACGGTTTGCCAGAGTAAAGATCTAAATAGAGATAGGAAGAGGTCGATGAGTGATAGTGCCAGAGGTTTCGATTATCGAGGAGGGAGGAGACTCTTCGGTAAGAGACCACGAATTAAGAAAGTGCAGAAGAAGACAGTTAGAGCTCCTGCATATCCAGTCATAGCTCTAGCTAGGGGCATTGTTATTGGAGGACAGAGGCCTACTACCGAGCAGTGTAGTAGATGTGGTAGATACCATGGGGGTAGACCTTGTCCAATTTCTACTAGATTGTGCTTCAATGTGGGAAGCCTAGGCATATGGCTAGAGTTTGCCCAAAGATGATTGAGATTGCCCTACAAAAGGGTAAGGAGCCAGAGAGAGCTCCAATTGATACGTCTGCTATGAGGAGGAGAGTGACGACAGAGGAGAAGGGGAAACAATTGATTGGTCAAATGTGAGTACATGCTTTGGAACAGGGCACAGTAGATGCTTCATCGGATGTGATTAATGGTAACATCCTAATTTTTGACTTTGAAGCATATGTTTTATTTGATCCTGGTGCCACACATTCATTTGTATCGCCTTTATTTAAATGTAAGTTAGCGAAGCATGTAAAGCATACACCTTTAAATAGGATGATGTTGATTAGTACTGGACAGCCTGAAAGCGCGAAAAATATAGCAAATTTAAACTTTTTCTTGCATTAGACATCTTACTCAAGGTGCATTCCTGTACAGTGTCAATTTATCACTTGTGTTTATAACAAATCATTATCCCCAAGATTACATAATTTTCTACTTCATAAAATCAAATACATAATATCCAAAGAGGATCAACCCAAAAAACTCAATTCATTATCTTCATATCATCCTAATTACATCGTAATAATACTTAACACAAATGTCTATATTACATCATTGTCTGGATCCAAACAGAACTAAATTTATACCTTGTGCATGTACAAGTGATGGCCTAGGGAGATCTTGTCCACCAGCCTATTTCACGTATGCGACAGGCACTATCTCGCTCACTACAAGTAATCTGAAGGGGGGAGAAAAAAGGGTGAGCTCTCAAATCGCTCAGTAAGGAGGATAAGGGAGATTTTATTAAATCATCATAACATCACAACTCATCATCCGGGCGTGTAAAAACGTGATAGAAGTATTCGAGCATGTAAAACGTTATGGTAATAATGATACTAATAATGGCATCAGTTTGCATCATCACAATTTACGTGATAAAATTCACATTTTCATTATAACACCAAATCTCAATTCGTGATAGAAATCACAGTCATCAAAACATATCATTCATCAAAGTAGTCGAGACTAGGTAAAACTCGGATAAAAAAAAAGTCATAAGCACACCATGTCATGTGAGACCCCATATATGTATAACCTTATATATGTGTATATTAGATTACGAAATGAATACACGCAAGTTTGAAAGTGTATACCGAGTGTAAGAAGGATATTTCCATGAGTGGAATGTAAATATATTGAATTTTGAGTGGTATGGTAAAATGGAATGAAGATTGCATGAGTTGCGCACTTCCATTTAATTTATATTATATACCTTTGGTTATACAAAGATTTCACACAAGTTTTAATGTGTATAAAGTATGAATGGATGTCATTTTCAAGTCTTAAAGGTAAATGGATGAGGAAATGACTACGGCAGCAAATTAAGGATGTTTTGGTGTAAGTTTCTACAGAAAACTGTAGAAAATCTGGAAAATATGAATGCTAAATCGATCTCATAGGATGAGAGATCAATTTGGAAGAGCAAAAAATGCTCTAATTTGTGCCATGGAATAGTGCAGATCGATCTTCAATGGAGCAAGATAGATTTGCTAAGCATTCTATAATAAGAGGATCGATTCTTAAGGTAAACAGATCGATTTCCTTAGCTCTCGAGTTTGAGCAGATCGATCTCCTAAAGCTACTGCCCTCGACAGATCGATCTCATGCCCTCAACAGATCGATCTCCTGCCTTCAAAATGTCGTGGAAAATAAGGGATTTTAAGAGGATCAAATCGATCTCAACCCTAAGCAGATCGATCTCATCGAGCTAATTCAATAAATAGGAGCAGTTGGATCTACAGATTTTGGGAAACAACCTCACTCTTCCAATTTCAACCCAAAAAACCTAGTTTTCTCTCTCTAAATCCACCCATTTTCAAGAAGATTTGAGGGAAGGCTATTAGACGTAAAGTTGTTCACATCAAGGAGAAGAACAACATAGCTTGGAGGCATTCTCCCATTTGTTGTCTTAAAGGAGTTAGGAGAATTTCCACTTGGAATAAGAAAGAAATCTAAAGAGGTGAGTTTCTAAAGCACCAACTCAAGTACATTATTTAAGTTATTGATTTTGGAGTTGATTGGTGTGTTTAGTAATGGTAGAAACTATCTAGAATGCAATGGAATGATTATAACCTAGAAATGGGTTAGTGTTAGAAAGTGAAATGTGGTGGAATAAATGATGAATAGGATATCTTCAAGTGATAATGGGGTTATGGGTATGGATTTAAGATGGTGTTATGGAATGAATTGTGAGACTTACCCAAAAAAAGGAAAGATGAATATTTAAGGCATTGGGTAAAATCCATAGTTGAATGAGAGTTAGCAACACTAACTTGAGCGTGTGAAGAATAAATTGCAGCTCCTAAGGATACACCGGAGAAAGTTGAGCCGAGAGCGCGAGAAGCGTAAAGGAAGAGAGTCGCACCCCGAGTAAATTGAGGTAAGGTAATTGTGTGGACTCTTAGAGATATCTATGCGTAATTTGGGCGCTTAAATGTTTTGCTAGAGTGCATGTGATACTAGGAAATGAAATTGGGTGATTGAAGGGAAAAGAGTTGGGTTTTTGAGAAATGTGCATGAAAACAAAAACATGATACTTTGAAAACCTTGTTTTGTTACTTTTTAGCAAGTAATTGGTAGGTTGGCTAACATTTGAAATGATTAGCAAAAGAAATTATTTTATTTGGTTGATAACAATGTTTTGCATAGAATTGAGCCACCTACATGGATTTCGTGAGAATGAAGGCGTGCTAGAGTATGACTTGCACGAGATTTGATGTGTTTTCATATGCATGAGTGCTAGAGCGTAGCTCGCACTAGTTTTCACATGGATTTTTATGATGTTGTGATAGAGTTGAGCTCGCACAGACTTTATACTAGTTTTAGCATCGTACTGGAGCATAGCTCGCATTAGATGCCCACTATACTTGTTGTCGTGCTAGGAGCTTCAGGTAGACTGGGTGTCGCACCGATTAAATAGGCTCGCACGTGCATTTTTTAGAATTTCATATGTTGATAGCCGTACTAGGAGCTTCGGGTAGACTGGGTGTTGTACCGATTAAATAGGCTCGCACGTGCATTTTTTAGATGTGGTGTGATATGATGTGTTGATATGGGTCCATGGAGTATGATGTACTGTGCAGGTAGTATGGAGTACATTATACCATGTTGAGATTGTGATATGCCGTCTTTGGATGATGCTAGATCTGCTATGGACCGGCGGGCTAGACTTGACCCACCTCCCGTGTGGAAGCAGATAGTGGTGATACCCTGCACACCTGATCAGTGTAGCCTGGGATCACAGGCTATGGCCAAAGTCCTAGAGGAGATTTCCCTTATTATATTGCCTATCTCATATGTCTATTGTTTTATAAACAAATCCATGTTTGAAATGCTTTGTGGGTCGGGACAGTCCGAGGGAGGGACTGATGTCTTGACAAGTGTTGATTTCTTTGAGATGAGAAATTATGTTAATGGTTTTAAATTGCACTTACGCATGATGAGTTTTCCATGCCTTACTTATGAAATATGCATGATGATTTATGTCATGCTTTGAATTTGATTTGTGCACTAACAAATAGCATGATTTGCTTTACATGCCATTAACACAAGCATGAACTAATGCTTTTGGGATGTGAACGATAAATTGTATGGTTTTGAGCATGGCATCACGATCACGTAAATAGTGCAATATCTACCTGTTCGCATGATTACCTTACTAAGCGTGTGGTTTGCTCACCCCTTCATTTTTCCCCTCTCTATAGAGCTTTAAGTATAGACTGAGAGCGACTGGAGGCTTTCCCTTTGGTATCCGCTGCATCCCATCGCTTAAGGTATACACACTGATGTAATTTTGTATCTAAACTTTCTATAGCACAGTAGCATTTTGAATGTAACCATTGGGGATGTAAAGCAATGTAAACACCTATAAACAACGACTCTAATTTATTTATACAAGTGTTTACTTCTAAATTATAATGCAAAGTAAATTGTTGGTTGGATGAGGTATACATTGACACACAGCCCAACTGATGAGAAGGTAGCTGATCATGATCAAGGTGAGGTAAGGACAAAAAATAAATAATGCTAGAAAAGTGAAAAATTTACGTTGATTTTTGGAAAGTTGAAGTCGTGATAGAAGTTGGTATCAGAGCTGAGTTGGTCCGACGTGTGTCGATGTCTAAAATACTTAATAAGTTAGAAAATTACATCCCCATGTTACTGTGCTTGTTTAGATACAATTGTGTGTGTGTCGATGGGTTGACTAAAAAATTAATGTGTATGTAGGGAATTGAAACGCTATGCCTAACACCAGTCGTTGTAGATGGGCGAGAGCGCAAGCTAAAGGTCGTAGAGGTAGGCTTGGGGGTAGTATTGAGCCAGAAACACAAGAGGCTTAGGAAGGGATTGAGGTGAAGCCTGAGGTTGAGCATGCTCCACAGGGTCCAAAGGAGAGACCCGAGAGTACTGAGGCACGCTTCGCGAAGATTGAGCAGAGCATAGAGATGGTCTTGGAGTTGGTCACTCAATTGTTGCATGGAGTTGGGAGCAGACAGAGTCCCACTATAGAGGGTAATACTGAGCAGGCGGTAGCTCCTGCGGTACGGGCACGACCAGCCCAGAGACCTTAGACGACAGATACACCTATACCCCCACCTGCACAGGATATGCCTACGCCTGTTACTATACCACAGGGCAATAGAGGTTGGGGTTACGGTTGTGATTTGGATAGACTGTGATAGTTCTAGAAGTTTGGATCACCGTCTTTCAGTGGAGTTAAGGAACCAGTAGCTGCAGAGGATTGGATCAATAAAATTGAGAAATTATATGGGTTTTTTTAGTGTACTACTACTGAGATGGTAGCGTTCACCGCATTCATGCTAAAGGGATCAGCAGAACATTGGTGGAAATCCACCAGGCTTATTTTGAGAGCCCGGCAAATAGAGATTAGCTAAAAAGTGTTTTTAGAGGCTTTCTGGATACAGTATGTTTCGGATACCGCACACTGGAAGATGAAGATTGCATTTTCAAGACTGACCCAAGGGACTAGGACCATGGACGAGTATGAGATGAATTTTATCTCCTTGGGTAGATATGATCCCAATTCGATGGATAATGAGGTTGAGAAGATCCAGAAGTTTGTGGATGACTGAGACCAACCATCAGGTCCAGATTAGTCCCTTTGGATATATCGACCTACAAGGAGGCAGTGTGCAGGGCGCAATTGTGTGAACAAGATATCGATCGGATTGCCTCAGAGTTTGGGAAAGTTTATAAAGTGAAGGATAAAGATAAGAAGAGACTAGTGAAGGATAGAGGCTTCAGTTATAAGGGAAGCAAGAGATTTTCTAGGAAGAGGCTGAGGATCGAGGAGATTCGGGAGAGGATAGTTAATCCTCCCATGTATCCGACCATAGCTCCAGCTAAGGGAATTATGATTGGAAGGCCACGGCCTACTACAGAGCAGTACAGCAAGTGTGGTAGGTACCATGGTACTCGACCATGTTTTGGACCTCCTGTAGTATGTTTTAGAAGTGGGAAACCAGGGTACATAATCAGGGATTGCCTAGAGATAACAGAGAGAGCCCCACAGAAGGGCAGGGAGCCCGAGAGAGCTCCAGTTAGGACAGCTGCTCCAAGGAGGAGGGCTACAACTGAGGAAAAGTGGAAGCATGCAGTGGGTATGAGCAGAGGACAAGTGCATGCACTAGACCAGGACACTGCAGATCAGTCTTCGGATGTGGTTAAAGGTACCATCCAAATCTTTGATTTAGAAGCATTTGTATTGTTTGATCCTGATGCCACGCATTCCTTTGTATGACCATCCTTTGTATGTAAATTGTTGAAGCATGTAAAACCCACATGGCTAGATAAGATGTTGATGATATCTACCCCTATGAATGATAGTTAATTAACTGAGCATGTCTATTGAAATTGTAAGATGAGAATAAGAGGTAAAGAAATAGTAGCCGAGTTAATTTTATTAAATATGAGTGATTTCGATGTAATCCTAGGGATGGATTGGCTAGCTGTAAACCCTGTTGTTATGGATTGTCGTACTAAAACATTGACGTTTTCATGATTAGACAATCTTATTGTAAACTTTGATGAAAAGAAAATGAAATGACATGATTTTTATAAATGAGAAAAGTAAGATTTAAATTCATATTGCTTGAGAGATGAATCTGTTTATCAATTATGCATGTTATGTGATGAATTTTGTAACTAATGATGGAAAGGATAATGTGAAGGGTTCATTGCTTATGTGATTAAGGTGGATAAGGCACGTCCAGAGTTGATAGACATTCCACTGGTCAGGGAATTTTTAGATGTCTTTCCAGATAAGTTACCAGGATTACCTCCGGATAGGGAGATAGAGTTTTGTATAGACTTAGCACTGGGTACAGAGCCGATATCCAAGCCACCGTACAAAATGGCTTAAGTTGAGTTGGAATAATTAAGGAAGCAATTACAGGAGTTGCTGGAGAAGGGGTTCATCAGACCCAACATCTCACCTTGGGGAGTACCAGTTCTGTTTGTAAGGAACAATGATGGAAGCCTCCAACTGTGTATAGATTACCGGTTGTTAAATAAGGCTACCATCAAGAATAAGTACCCCCTTCCATGCATCGATGATTTGTTAGATCATCTTAAGGGAGCGCAGGTCTTCTCCAAGATAGATCTGAGATCTGGGTACCCTCAGTTGAGGATACGGAGTGGAGACGTACCCACGACAACTTTTTGCACCTAGTATGGACATTATGAGTTTATTGTTATGTCATTCGAGTTAACAAATGCTCCCACAGCTTTTATGTCATTAATGAATGAGGTATTTCACCAGTATTAGGATCTATTTGTTATTGTGTTTATTAATGATATACTGGTGTGCTCAAAATCTAGAAATGAGCATGAATAGCATCTAAGGATAGTGCTACAGACCCTCCGAGAGAAGAAGTTGTACACTAAACTCAGCAAGTGCGACTTTTCGTTAGAGCAGATCTCTTTTCTGGGTCATATAGTATCGAAGGATAAAGTGTTAATGGATCCATCAAAGATCGAGGTAGTGATACAGTGGCAGAGACCCCAAACAATGACAGAGATCAGAAGTTTTCTGGGTTTAGCTGGATATTACCGAAGGTTTGTGGAGGGATTCTCGAGGTTAGCTGCTCCTTTAACACGCCTCAAGAGAAAGAGTGTTGAATTCGTGTGGGATGATAAGTGTGAGGAAAGTTTTCAAGAGTTGAAGCGTCATTTAACTACAGCTCTGATTCTCACCATTCTTACCAGCTCAGGAGGTTTCTCGGTGTATACGGATGCTTCACACCAAGGACTGGGTTGTGTGCTTATGCAGGATGGGAAGGTAGTAGCCTATGGATCAAGACAGTTGAAGGATCATGAGAGGAACTACCCAACTCACTATTTAGAGTTGGCGGTTGTAGTGTTTGCATTGAACATATGGTGCCACTATCTCTATGGTGAGAGATTTCGGGTTTACAGAGATTATAAGAGCCCTAAGTACCTGTTCTCACAGAAAGAGTTAAACATGAGACAGAGGAGATGGCTCAAACTTTTAAAGGATTATGATTGTGAGATCCTGTACCACCTGGGTAAAGCGAATGTAGTTGCTGATGCATTAAGTAGAAAGCATCTCGGGTTGGTGTCATTCATGATGGTCAGGGAACACAAGCTGTTAGAACAGTTCACAAACCTCAGTTTGGATATGACCTCGCCTGACGTTGATGGTGGATTTATGATAGCTAGCCTGCAGTTAGAACAGATCTGGTAGATCGAATCCAACAGGCTCAGCGAATTGATAAGCAGTACAGTGATATTGTTCGGTAGATATAGAGGGGTACAATGATGAACTTTGAATTGAGTTCAGAAGGATTATTAAGGTTCAGAGGTAGGATGTGTGTTCTTGATGATCCAGAGATCAGGAAGTTGATCTTGATAGAGGCTCACTCATCGAAGTACATGATACATCCAGGGAGTACTAAGATGTATCAAAACCTGTGAAAAGTTTATTAGTGGTCTGGGATGAAGAAAGACATTACTGAATATTTCGCTAAGTGTATCGTTTATCAACAGGTGAAGGTAGAGCATCAGAAGCCTGCAGGGTTATTGTAGCCTCTACCAATACCGACTTGGAAGTGGGAGCACATCACTATGGATTTTATGATGGGATTACCGAGGACTCATAGAGGTCATGATGCCATATGGGTGATTGTGGATCGATTGACAAAATCAACCCATTTCTTAGCTATAAGAGCTACCGATACTTTAAGCCAGTTAGTGAACTTGTATGTGAGCGAGATAGTGAGGCTATATGGAATTCTAGTGAGCGTTGTTTCTGATAGGGATGCCTTCTTCACTTCCCACTTCCGAGAATGTTTTTCAGAAAGCGATAGGGACCAAGTTGAGTTTTAGCACCGTGTTTCATCCTCAGACAGATGGTCAGTCAGAGAGGACTATATAGACCTTGAAGGATATGTTGAGAGTGTGTGCATTGGATTTTGAAGGCTCCTCGGATGACATTTGCTACTCGTAAAGTTCGCCTATAATAACAGTTTTCATGCCAGTATCAGGATGGCACAATATGAGGCATTGTACGGGCATAGATGTCGTTCCCCTATTGGATGGGAAGAGGTTGGTGATAGACAGATTTTACTCCTGACTTGGTTAGACAAGCCTCTAAGGATGTCCAGTTGATTTGTGAGAGGTTAGGACAGCTCAGAGTAGACAAAAGAGTTATGCTAATAGCCAACAGAGACCACTAGAGTTTAATATGGGTGAGTCAGTGTTTTTGAAGGTTTCTCCCTCAAAGGGGATTATGAGATTCGAGAAGAAGGGAAAGTTGAGCCCTCGATATATAGGGCCATTTGAGATACTTGTTAAAGTAGGAGATAAGGCATACAGGTTCGCATTACCACCTGAGCTAGCAAGCGTAGATAACGTCTTCCATATATCCATGTTAAGGTAGTACCACCCGGACCCAGCGCATGTGAAAAGGTATAAGCCTTTGGAGCTCAATGAAAGCATGATGTACGTTGAGAAGTCGGTCCGAATATTGGATAGAAAAGAGAAAGTGTTGAGGACAAATATAATTCTCTTGGTGAAAGTTCTTTGGCAATATCACACAGTGGAAGAGGCCATATGGGAATTGGAGAGTTTGATGCGGGAGAAGTATCCCGAATTATTTATAGAGTGATTGGTTCCAATTTGGAGGACCAAATTTTCTAAGTGGGGGAGAATGTGAGACCCCATATATGTATCACCTTTTATATGTTTATGTTGGATTATGAAATGAATACACGCAAGTTTTAAAGTGTATACCGAGTGTAAGAAGGATATTTCCATGAGTGGAATGTAAATATATTGAATTTTGAGTGGTGTGGTAAAATGGAATGAAGATTGCATGAGTTGTGCACTTCCATTTAATTTATCTTATATACGTTTGGTTATACAAAGATTTCACACAAGTTTTAATATGTATAAAGTATGAATGGATACCATTTTCAAGTCTTAAAGGTAACTGGATGAGGAAATGACTATAGCAGCAAATTAAGGATGTTTTGGTGTAAGTTTCTATAGAAAACTACAGAAAATTTGGAAAATATGAATGCCAAATCGATCTTATAGGATGAGAGATCGATCTAGAAGAGCCAAAAATGCTCTAATTTGTGCAATGGAACAGTGCAGATCAATCTCCAATGGAGCCAGATTGATCTGCTAAGCATTCTTTAATAAGAGGATCGATTCTTAAGGTAAACAGATCGATTTCCTTAACTCTCGGGTTGGAGCAGATCGATCTCCCCTAGATGCAGATCGATCTCCTTAAGCTACTGCCTGAGACAGATCGATCCCATGCCCTCGACAGATCGATCTCCTGCCTTCAAAATGTCATGGAAAAAGAGGGATTTTAAGAGGACCAGATCGATCTCCACCTACGTAGATCGATTTCATCAAGCTCATTCTATAAATAGGAGAAGTTGGATCTGCAGATTTCGAGAAACGACCTCACTCTTCCAATTTCAACCCAAAAGCCTAATTTTCTCTCTCTAAATCCACCTATTTTCAAGAAGATTTGAGGGAAGGCTATTAGACGTAAAGTTGTTCACATCAAGGAGAAGAACAACATAGCTTGGCGGCATTCCCCCATTTGTTGTCTTAAAGGAGTTAGGAGCATTTCCACTTGGAACAAGAAAGAAATCCAAAGAGGCGAGTTTCTAAAGCACTAACTCAAGTACATTGTTTAAGTTATTGATTTTGGAGTTGATTGGTGTTTTTATAATAGTAGAAACTATCTAGAGTGCAATGGAATGATTATAACCTAGAAATGGGTTAGTGTGAGAAAGTGAAATATGGTGGAATAAATGATGAATAGGACATCTTCAAGTGATAATAGGGTAGTGGGTAAAGATTTAAGATGGTGTTATGGAATGAATTGTGAGACTTACCCAAAAAGGGGTAAGATGAATATTTAAGGCAATGGGTAAAATGCATAGTTGAATGAGAGTTAGCAACACTAACTCGAGCGTGTGATGAATGAATTGCAACTCCTGAGGATACGCTGGAGCAAGTTGAACCAAGAGCGTGAGAAGCATAAAGGAAGAGAGTCGCACCCCGAGTAAATTGAGGTAAGGGAATTGTGTGCACTCTTAGAGATATCTATGCACAATTTGGGTGCTTAAATGTTTTGCTAGAGCGCATGTGATACTAGGAAATGAAATTAGGTGATTGAAGGGCAAAGAGTTGGGTTTTTGAGAAATGTGCATGAAAACAAAAACATGATGCTTTGAAAACCTTGTTTTGTTACTTTTTAGCAAGTGATTGGTAGGTTGGCTAACATTTGAAATGATTTGCAAAAGAAATTATTTCATTTGGTTGATAACCATGTTTTGCATAGAATTGAGCCACCTACATGGATTTTATGAGAATGAAGGCGTGCTAGAGTATGACTCGCATGAGATTTGATGTGTTTTCATACGCATGAGTGCTAGAGCGTAGCTCGTACTAGTTTTCACATGGATTTTTATGATGTTGTGCTAGAGTTGAGCTCGCACAAACTTTATACTGGTTTTGGCATGGTGCTGGAGCATAGCTCGCATTAGATACCCACTATACTTGTTGTCGTGCTAGGAGCTTTGGGTAGACTGGGTGTCGCACCAATTAAATAAGCTCGCACGTGCATTTTTTAGAATTTGACATGTTGATAGCCGTGCTAGAAGCTTTGGGTAGACTGGGTGTCGTACTGATTAAATAGGCTCTCACGTGCATTTTTAGATGTGGCGTGATATGATGTGTTGATATGGGTCCACGGAGTACAATGTACCGTGCAGGTAGCATGGAGTATGTTGTACTAAGTTAAGATTGTGATATGCCGTCTTCGGACAATGTTAGATCTAGTATGGATCGATGGGCTGGACTTGACCCACCTCCCGTGTAGAAGCAGATAGTGGTGATACCTCGTACATCTAATCAGTGTAGCCTGGGATCACAGGATATGGCCATAGTCCTAGAGGAGATTTCCCTTATTATATTACCTATCTCACATGTCTATTATTTTATGAACAAATCCATGTTTGAAATGCTTTGTGGGTCAAGACAATCCGAGGGAGGTACTGATGTCCTAACAAGTGTTGATTTGTTTGAGATGAGAAAGTATGTTAATGGTTTTAAAGTGCACTTGCGCATGATGAGTTTTCCATGCCTTACTTATGAAATATGCATGATGATTTATGCCATGCTTTGAATTTGATTTGTGCACTAACAAATAGCACGATTTGCTTTACATGCCATTAACACAAGCATGAACTAATGCTTTTAGGATGTGAATGATAATGTGTATGGTTTTGAGCATGGCATCACGATCACGTAGATAGTGTAGTATCTACCTATTCGCATGATTGCCTTACTGAGCGTGTGGTTTGCTCACCCCCTTATTTTCCCCTCTCTACAGAGCTTTGAGTATAGACTGAGAGCGACTAGAGGCTTTCCCCTTTAGAATCCGCTGCATCCCATTGCTTAAGTTATACACACTGATGTAATTTTATATCTAAATTTTCT
This sequence comes from Firmiana major, assembly GCA_033439115.1. Classification (NCBI taxonomy): domain Eukaryota; kingdom Viridiplantae; phylum Streptophyta; class Magnoliopsida; order Malvales; family Malvaceae; genus Firmiana; species Firmiana major. The sequence goes on along the minus strand of CM065896.1, from coordinate 57,937,103 downwards.
ATAGCACAGTAGCATTTTGAATGTAACCATTGGGGATATAAAAGCAATGTAAACACATGTAAACAATGACTCTGATTTATTTATACAAATGTTTACTTCTAAATCATAATGCAAATTAAATTGTTGGTTGGATGAGGTAGACATTGACACACAGCCCAACTGATGAGAGGGTAGCTGATCACAATCGATGTGAGGTAAGGACGAAAAATAAATAATGCATGAAAAGTGAAATATTTGTGCTGATTTTATGTAAGTTGAGGGTCATGACACATCACATCAAATCCTCCTCAAGGAAGACATCCTCAAAAGATGGAAATCATCGACATCTATCCGTGGCTATGATATCGCTGTAGAATTGATTAGGGTCGTACAGCCTCGGTCTTACATGCTACCAAAGAAAGGCCACCCATCACTACTAGAGCGGGGTCATCTCACGTTGCCAGAACGGAGGCATTGGTCTTACATGCTACTAAAGCAAGGCCCGGTCTTACATGCTACCAAAGCAAGGCCACTCAACGCTATGAAAGCGGAGTATCGATGTGCATCTCATGATAAGCCTTAGTCTCGATAAAGTATGTCATTATTGTATTAAAACTATTTTGCCTTTACGTAGAACTCGTAGTGGCTATCTCGAAAAAAACTCATTTCTGTTATAAAACATTGTGTTCACAATTACACAAAATTCATCAAAACCGAGCTCAAACCGGTAAAACACTCACACATTCATCAAAGTATCAAATCAACTCATTTCTCATAAACATGCTCTTTCATCAAACCTTTTTATGCTATCAAGGTATTTTCATCATTTAGAAAATCACACGCACAAACATTTCATTTCCCTTACCTCTTACACCCTGAGTGGTGTAATGTCCCTCGGGTCTCAGACCAGCCTCATTTCCCGTGTCAGATTCTCGAGCTGTCCAAACATACCAAATTGTCAATATACATCATTCTCATTGTCGATTTCTTTCTCTTACTCATTCTAACTCAACATTTCCCTTTTTATCCTCTCTACACCTATACACCTTAAATTACATCCAAGCTAGCTCATGACCATCACAGGACATCCACATTCCCTCTTCTAACTAAACCTATTTGTTGGTTCCTTCATGACTTAAACATTTCCAACTAAATATATGTATTTATTCACCAATATATATATATATATATATATATATATATATATAATGATAAAGCTTAAAAACAAGGGTCTTGTGAGCTCACCTAGCTTGTCCTCTCTTGACCAAACTTATAGGATGCTTGCCTCTTCCTTTTTTTTCAAATCAACCATTGATTTTCTAGTATGTTGTTCTCTTTACTAAGAGGAATAACTTTGCCTCTTACCTCTTTTTCTAACTCTATCCAAAGCGTGGTGAATCTTAGATAGAGAAAGGTTGGTTTGGGTGAAAATGGTGAGTGTTGGTGTTTGCAGTTGAGAGAGACTCAGCTTTAGGCAAAAATCTCGTGACCCTTATATAGACAAAGTGTGTGGGATCGATCTGGCATTAGGTGGAGATCGATCTCTACTTGGTTCCAACTACTCCAACGACTCAATTACCAACTATAGGATCGATCTGGTAGAAGGTAGGGATCGATCTGTTCTTTACAGAACCAAATGGAGATCGATCTGTTCTCTAAGGAGGGATCGATCTCTTCCAGTTCGAGGCAATTGAATATCGATCTACCCTTGTGATCGGATCGATTCTTGTTAGGTAGAAGCAGTAGGAGATCGATCTAGCCTTTATAAATTTCACTATTGCTACATAAATTTGTAGGAAACTCAAGGCAAAACTTACCACAATCTACTCCACAGACCATATTTCAATCCATACACATTTAAGACTTAAAAACTTCATCCTCTTATACTTCATTAGATTTAAAACTTACGTGTACATCAAAACATCATAACTACATTCACCAAATTTATAAATCTCACATAGTAACCTCATAGCTAAAGTACATAGAATTCACAAGTTTCACAAGTACACCTATGGATAATAGTCAGCTAGTCGAGTATATGTTTAATGACTGTAAGCTAAGAGTATGGGAAAAGGATATGACAGCCAATCTAATTTTGCTAAGTATGAGTGATTTTGATGTAATCTTAGAAATGGATTAGTTAGCTACAAACCATGCGATTTTAGATTGCTATGCTAAGACGATTATGTTTCCTACCCCTGCAAATTATATTGTAAAGTTTACTGAAAAGAAATGAAAGAAGTAGTTGCAGTATTTAGTAAAATAAATACTATGCTGATTGAATAATCAAAGTGTTGAAGGTTTTATTGTGCATGTGGTTGATATGGATAAGGCACATCAAGAGTTGGCAAATATCCCTGTGGTTAGGGAGTTCCCATATGTCTTTTCGGATTAATTACCAAGGTTACCACCAGACAAAGAGATGGAGTTTTGTATAGATTTGGTGCTTAGTATGAGCCTATATCGAAACCACCGTATCGCATGGCCTTGGTAGAGTTGGAGGAGCTCAAGAGACAGTTGCAAGAACTGTTGGATAGGGGGTTCAGTAGACCGACTGTTTCACCTTGGCGAGCACCAGTTTTGTTTGTGAAGAAGAAAGATGAAAGCCTCCAATTGTGTATTGACTACAAATTGTTGAATAAAGCTACCATCAAGAATAGGTATCCCCTTTCGAGGATTGATGACTTGTTAGATCAGCTTCGATGAGCACAAGTCTTTTCTAAGATTGATATGAGGTCTGGGTATCATCAGTTGAGAGTTCAGAGTGGAGATGTACCCAAAACAGCGTTTCAGACCCAATATGGCCACTATGAGTTCTTGGTTATGCCATTCGGATTGACGAATACTCTCGTAGCTTTTATGGCTTTGATGAACGATGAGTTCAAGCCATACTTGTATTAATTTGTTATCGTCTTTATCGATGACATCTTAATGTATTTGAAGTCTTAGGAGGAGCATGAGCAACACCTAAGGATTGTATTGCAGACCCTCCGAGAGAAGGAGTTGTATGCTAAACTCGATAAGTGTGATTTTTGGTTGGTACAAATCTCATTTTTGGGACAGGTTATGACGAGGGATGGTGTATCAGTAGATCCATCCAAGATTGAGGCTGTAGTCCAATGGGAACAGCCAAGGACAGTCACCGAGATTAGGAGTTTTCTAGGTTTAGCAGGACATTATCGGAGATTCATTGAGGGATTTTTGAAGTTGGTTGCTTCGTTGACACGTCTCAGTTAGAAGAGTGTACCATTCACATGGGACGAGGATTGTGAGAGGAGTTTTCAAGAGTTGAAGTGTCGATTGACCATCGCTTTGATTCTTACTATTCCTACCAACTCATGAGGTTTTTCAGTGTATACTGATGCTTCGCATCAGGGATTTGGATGTGTATTGATGCAGGACGGAAGGGTAGTTGCTTATGGTTCCAGACAGCTGAAGGACTATGAAAAGAACTATCCGACACACGATTTGGAGTTAGCTACAGTAGTGTTTGGGTTGAAAGTATTATGCCACTACTTATACGGAGAAATTTCAGATTTTTACTTATCACAAGAGCCTTAAGTATCTGTTCTCGCAGAAGGAGTTGAACATGAGACAGAGAAGATGGCTAGAGCTTTTGAAGGACTACGATTGTAAGATACTTTATCATCTGGGGTAAGGCTAAGGTGGTAGCTGATGCTTTGAGCAGGAAGAGCCTTGGGATGGTATTGTATATGATGGTCAGGGAACATAAGTTGCTAGAGCAGTTTGCTAGCCCCAGTTTAGGAGTTGTACCTTCTGACGTAAATACGGACTGTATGATAGCTAATCTGCGATTGGAACCTGACCTATTGGACAGGATCAGATAGGCTCAGCAGAGTGATTCATATTACATTGACATGACTGGTCAGATGCAGAGGGGCATAGTGACTGATTTTGAGTTGAGTTCTGATGGACTACTGAGGTTCAAAGATGCCTATGCGTTCCCGAGGACCCAAAGCTCAAGAGATTAATTTTGTTGAAAGTTCATTCTTCGAGGTACACGTTACATTCGATCAGTAATAAGATGTACCAAAACCTCCGAAAAGTGTATTGGTTATCGAGTATGAAGAAGGATGTTGCGAGATGCTCGTTTGTCAGCAGGTGAAGGTAGAGCATCAGAAGCCTATAGGGTTATTGCAGCTTCTACCTATACCGACATGGAAATGGGAGCATATCACCATGGATTTCATGATGGGTTTACCGAGGACCCATAGGAATCACAATACGATATGTATGATTATGGATAGATTGACAAAGTCAGCCCACTTCCTAGCTATGAGAGCTACCGATATTCTGATTTCATTGGCAGAGTTGTATGTATGCGAGGTAGTAAGGTTACATGGTGTTCCAGTGAGCATTGTTTCAGATAGGGATTCCTGCTTCACTTCCCACTTTTGGGAACATTTCAGGAAGCCATAGGAACCTAGTTGAGTTTGAGCACTGCTTTCCATCCTCAGACAGATTGTCAGTCAGAGAGAACTATACAGACTCTTGAGGACATGTTGAGAGCATGTGTGCTGGATTTTAGAGGCTCCTGGGATGATCATTTACCACTAGCCGAATTCGCTACAACAACAGTTATCATTCGAGTATCGGGATGGCACCGTATGAGGTCTTATATGGTCGTAGATGTCGTTCCCCTATTTGATGGGAAGAAGTGGGTGAACGAAAGATTTTTGCTCCTGATTTGGTTACGAAAGCCTCTGAGGATGTTTGTGTGACTGTTGAGAGATTGAGGACAGCTCAGAATAGATAGAAGAGTTATGCCGACAGGAGATGGAGGCCACTAGAGTTTATAGTTGGTGAGTTTATATTCTTAAAGGTTTCTAATTCTAAGGGTATAGCGAGATTTGGGAAGAGAGGTAAGCTGAGTCCTCGCTATATTGGACCCTTTGAGATACTGGATCGAGTGGGGGATAAGGCCTATAGGTTGGTGTTGCCATCAGACTTATCAGGTGTACATAACGTCTTCCACATTTCGATACTTCGAAAGTATCACCTGGATCTAGCACATGTGATCAGTTATGAGCCACTAAAGCTCATAGAGGACATGTCATATGTTGAGAGGCCGATTTGGATACTGGATAGGAAGGAAAAGGTTTTGAGGTCGAAGACTAACGAGTTAGTGACGGTTATCTGGAAGCATCACACTTTAGAGGAGGCTACTTGGGAGTTAGAGAGCCTAATGCGCGAGAAGCACCCCCAGATGTTTGATAATTGACTTGGTTCTGATTTGGAGGACCAAATTCTTTGAGTTGGGGAGGATTGTAAGACCTGAATTTTTTATGTAGCTTATTCCTTATGATTGCTATATGTACGAACATTTTATCATGTTAGTTGAATCATAAGAAGAGTATTTACTTGATATATAGTGTAAGTAAAGTGATTAAACACGCATAAGCTACATAAAGGCCAAATGAGGACAATAAGAGCCACAGGCTAAATGGAGTGGATCTAAATCATTCTAACTAAAGAGAAGAACCTAAAATGAGAAAATATAGAGAGCTCACGAAGAAAAGTCAGCTTGATTTGGTCCTGAACACATAGAACAAGAGTAAACACCAAAAAGGGCTAAACGAGTCTGAAATGGTCTGTTTGAGGTGTTTTAGACATATTTGCCTCCCGAAAATGGCCAAAACATAAAGACAAGAGTGTAAACCATGGTATATTACACTTTCAAAATTTTGAGAAAAAGCCATATGTGGTCAATGGTCAAGAAAAGTCAATGGTAGTTAACAAAAGTGGACTTTTACCATAGTTGACTAACCATGGTTAGAAATTAACCTAAGTAAGGTTAAAAAGTAGGGAAGAAATATTTTTGGTTAAAACACAAGATATTCATCCCCCGAAGTAAGGAAAATTGATTTAATCAAAATCTGGATTAAATTATGCGAGTAAAAACGCAATGGGCTAAAGTTGAAAATTTTAAAGCCCATTAAGGTGCAACAGGTGTGGGCCGAAATTCTTAGGCCTATTAGGCCGAATTGTTGGGTTTAATTTATAGGCCCAATCATAAATCAATTGAAGGCCCAATATGTAGTAAAACTTTTAGCCCGAAGGCCCATGAGGAAGGCCCAAACTGAGAGACCCAAAGCTAAAACCCATTAGTTTAAGTTAAGGCCCATTAGTAAATCAATTCAAAGCCCAATTTGGTAACCATGATCCAAGCCCATTCAAGCCCAAATTAATGGCTGAAATTGTGACTTAATGACTAAGTCTTTAGGCTACAAAATCAGCTAACACAACATCATCTTCATCCTTAAGCTCTCGGCAAACAAGGATACACCATTACCAAATCATAATTCAAGCTTTCTCACACTAAAAATCAATAGGTTAGAGACATATTTGGAACTTGCAATCTTCATGGAAGTTGTTCCAAATTGAGAGAGGATTAACATATCTTGGAATTGGCTATCAAGGAGCCATATTAAGAGAGAGAAAATTGAGGGAAGTCTAGGCCACAAGGGGAAGTGCAAACTAGGTATGATTTCAAGCTTCCAAATTCATATATGTTAATCTATGAATTATTCTAAGTTGATTGGTATATGTTTCATGGATTGAAACACATGAAATCACCATGACCCATGATTGGCCGAAAATGGTTATTTCATTTTCTATGAATAACCATATGATTTTAAGGCATTAATAAGTTGGTATGGATGTGTTTATGATTATGGCATAGTTAGTTTTAATCAATTTGATCAATTGATGGATGAATTGAAGTTGGCAATTAAGGTGTTTAATAAAATGCCTAAATGAACTAAGTTAAGGCATAAAACATTTGCCAACAAAGTGTATGATTAAATGCCTAAGTGAAGTCTAGCCAAAGGCCATGGGTGGTGTGATGCTCGGCATGATGGCTCTCAGCCACATGCCATGGTCGAGAAGGCCAATGGGCCTTACCGATGTGGTCTCAAAGTAATAAGGTGTAATGGGCATCGGACAAGCCCAGTAAGAGTTGGTGGGCCCCATAAGCCCAATAGGCCTAACGAAAATGAATAGTAAAATGAAAATAGGCTTCAGCCAATGTTAGGCTAATTAAGGTTCATTAAGGCCCAATAAGAGTAAACGAGCCCATTAAGTGATATAGACTCTATTTAAAGTGAAATACAGATGAGAAAGTATAATTAACCAAATAACTAGTATTATGTAGCTCCACAGTATCGTAGGAGTAAATCGGACAGCGAGATCGGGCAACTCTGAGAAAATAAAATTTCTCGATGTGATTTGAGGTAAAGGACTTTTACGAGTAGTTAGAGATATCTCTGTGTATTTTCATCTGTTTTTACATTCACTTGAAAAGTTTGAGGGTCAGAGAAAGTGACTAAAAATTTAAGAGACCTGAAAATTACGATTTTACCCCTATTCAGAGAAAAAAGTCAACTTTTAGGAAAAGTCCTAAAAAACATGGAAAGCATGTTTTTAATTATTTTTAATGTTGTTTAGCATATGCATAGATAGATTGGCTGATGTTTTCATGTTAAATACGAAAACAACACAATATAGTGCTGATTTGATTTAATTGAATGAATTTGATTTAAATAAGCCATCTATCGGGTTGTGTGAAAACAAGACGTACTGGAGCACTGCTCGCACTTGATTTTATATGTATTCTGCATAAAAAAGTACTAGAGCATTGTTCATACTTTATTTTATATGATTGATGCATGATAGAGTACTGGAGCTTTGCTAGTACTCAGTTTTATATGACACAGTGTTGGAGCATTGCTTGCACTAGATCTTTATGAATTGTGCATGAGGTAGTGGTGGAGTTTACTCGCACGTACCAGTTTTGAAAAAGAGAGCATGAAATAGCTGTGTTGGAGCCCTGTGTAGACTGTGTGTCGCATCTATTATATGCTTACACGTGCATTTTGAGATATGGTTGAGGGCTATCGAAACTGTTAAAGGGTCCATGGAGTACTTAATACCGTGTATGACACAAGGAGTACGTTATACTGTGTGTTCATGATGTTGCGGAGTTGTAGAGATGTAGAGTTGTGGGCTGACAGTTTTGTAAGGCCCTGTTTTATCGTAAGAGCAAAAAGGAATGAATAGAAATTTTCGAGTGCATTTAAAAATGCAAAAGGACTGAATGGTATTTTCAAAAATGTGCAAGGGTAAAATGGTCAAAAGACCGAAATTCGGTATTAATCGGGACAAGAAAATTTAATTAAAAATATGGGATTGAGAAATCTTGATCAATAACAAAGAAATAATTAAATTTCGGGTTAAATTGATAAAGATATGAATTTATTGAAATAAACCAAAATTTTCGTATCGAAAAATAATCCTGAAAATAATCAAAAAATATACTGAAAAGGTAAAATCGGACTGAGAAATTCATTTATTGAATAAATGAATAAAATATAAATTTTTTTAAGATATTTGTGGATTTTAATATTATTTTAATGAATAAAATAATATTAAAAATAAATAATAAATAATAAATAAAATAATTGAAAAAAAATTTCGCGAAAGAACGCGAAACTGGAAACAGAACACAAGTAAAGGAGCCGAGCCCCCTCTGCCTCACCGATGGAGGCGACCGGCGTCGGGCTCAGGCGAACTAGCCGGAAAGGGTGACCGCGAGCCACGACCGGCACCACCAGCTCGGAGGAATGACGACCGCCGAAAGGGGAGATAGAAAAATCAATAGAAACCAAAAAGGGAGAAAAGAGGAACCGGTGACTGGCATCGATCTAGGCCCGACCACCACCAGCCAAGGGAGCGCTATAGGAAGACCGATCGATTGGTGGCAGCCTTGGCCGGTAAAATGGCGGCCAGCGCCGAAAAACGGTGAAAAACAGAAACGATACCCAGGCCGAAATGGAGAAGGGTCGGACCGGCCACTTTCCGGCGGCCTTGAACGAAACCAACCCCAGATCCGTGCATCGGATGGCCCAGGGGAGCCACTGGCGGTGGAAACCGACAGAGAACCGACCGGCAAGGCACTATACTAGACCGAACCGGACTGAATTGCTGGACCGAACCGATCTGAACTGGGTTGAACCGAACCGAACTGGTTCAACCAAAAAGAAAAGGAAAAAAGGAAGAAAAGGGAAACAGAAAAAGAGGAAAAATTGGTGAAAATTCCAATGATGCAATCAAGCTACGGGTAAGTCGATAAGTGGTTGAATTGATCAATTTAAATTTCAAAATATTTAATTTGATAAATAATCGATTGAAAGTTTACCCAGAAAAATATTTAATTGTGTAGCTCGACAATTGGCATCAACCGAGAGCTCGAGACATCCTCGATTTACGTTCTATCATGGAATCTCAGGTAAGTAACCCCTATTTACGACAATATTGCATCGTTATACGTGTTGATGAATTACAGATTTAATTTTCGCATTTAAATGAATTAAATTTTGGAAATTTGGATAAATTGTCGTAAATACTAAATTAAGCTATTCGAGAGTTTAGAACGAGGTCCAATATATACTGATGGGCCCAGTGAGCCTAATAGGCCTCGATAAAGTGTGGTAAACGGGTTTAAGGCCGATTAAGGCCCATTAAGGTGCAATCGGACCCAATATGGGTAAATGGGCCCCATGATTTAAAATTTAGCCCAGAAAATATGAAATACAATTAAATTGTATTGTATTTGACCTGATGAATGTGTATCCACAGTTCTAGAGATTGGATTGGGAGCAAATCGGACTGCGTGACGAGTCATCAGTGGAAAAGGTCAGACTGTACAGAAAATGAGGTAAGGGAATTGTGTGAGTAGCTAGAGGTAGCTACGCGTATTTTAATAGTTTTCGTATACACTGATTATGTATGTACACACGATTATTGTATAATGATCCTAAAAGTGGTTTAAATGATTTTAAGGATCGAAATAGGTAAAAAGGCTATTTTACCCCTATTAAGGGAAGTTCACCTAAGGATGGTGAAAGCATGACATGCATGAAATGCATGATTTAAGGAATTTTTCGAATTAAGGAATTTTATTGGTTTTAATCAAAGCAAATCGATAGATTGGCCAGTAATTGCATGAATTTCACATGATAACACTACGTAAGTGTTATTTATATTTAAAGGGAAATTTCTTTGGAACATAGGCCAACTATCAAGTTTATATGGAAACAGATAGTGCCGACACGTAGTTCGCACTATATCTGTGTTTGTGAATGTGCATAAAATGTGCTTGAGGGGTTGCTCGCACCGACTTGTTTGACATCATATGCATGAAATGTGCTAGAGCGGTTGCTCGCACTGATTTTATTATTGTGAAATGCATGAGAAGTGCTGGAGCCTAGCTCGCACTCTGTTTTGACATGTTCTGATAGGTTTTGACTGTTTTGACGTGATATGCATAAAAAGGTGCTGGAGCGATTGCACTCACTAGTTTTACTGATTTGATATGCATGAGCGATGCTGGAGCTTAGCTCGCATCCTGTTTTGATATTATATTGCATAAAAGCCGTGCTGGAGTGTAACTCACACGAGATTTGATTTACTTGAGCATTCATTTGTGCTGGACCGTTGCTCGCACAAAGTTTTATATGGTTTTTATAATTCATTTGAATGTCGTACTGGAGTTTTTCTCGTACGAGGTTTTCATTGAGTTTTTATACATATTCGTACTAGAGCATTTCTCTTACGTGGATTTTACTTGAATTTATAATTATTTTAAGTCGTACTAGAGTGCTGCTCGTACGCAGATTTCATTGATTTCTATGAAACCGTGCTAGAGCTTCGCTCGCACGAGGTTTTCAGATATCATGAATATGCATGGAGCGGTGCTAGAGCTTCGCTCGCACAGGGATTTATATTACATGCATATAGTCGTGTTGGAGCCTCTTGTAGACTGTGTGTCACAGTGAGATGATATGCACAGACGTGTATACTGAGATAGAGATGATATGGGTGGATAAGACCTATTGTAGGCACACCTGATTGAGCTTGGGTTCACGGAGTACGTTGTACCGTGTATATCCCGCGGAGTATGCTGTACTGTGGGGATTGTTGGAGTGGAGTGGCATTAGCCACGAGGCAGCAAGCCTTGCCATCGCAATCCTGGTGTTATGCTGTTCTGGCGGTTAGGACAACCCACCTCCCGTTTCAGGTGTGATACCCTGCACACTAGGTACCGTGTTGCCAGGGATCACTAGGATATGGCCATAGTCCTCGATGTTACTGATATAATTAGCTGCTTGTCTCACATGATATAACTATTGGTTGATAGACTAGGGTAGACCCGAAGGAGGGGTCAAGCACCCGATTTTTATGATTTTATGATATGTGACCCTGAAAGAAGGGTGGTTTTATAACCGAAGTTTTAAAATTAATTTTAATGAATTATTTTATGAGATTATTTACCCGAAAGGGTTAGTTTATACTGCAGTTTTAATGAAATGATTTGAATGCAGTAGCATGATCTTGTTTTCCATGCTTTCATTTCAAATTTATGATTTATCTTACATGACATGAAAGAATGCATGATTTTGATTAAATTCATGCTAAGTACAATTTACTGATTTCACATAAAATGCCTTTGATGCATGAATTACATGATTTCTATATGCACAAATAGTTTTGATAAACTAAGCCATTGATGTTTGCATGACTTTGTGCTTGATGATTTTAATTAAAAGAAATGGATTTAAGGGCATGGCATTATGAGCATGTAGATAGTGGAGCTATCTACTTACTTGCATAATTGCCTTACTGAACGTGTGGTTTGCTCACCCCCTTATTTTCCAATCTTTTCAGAGCACTCATTGTAATTAGTAAGCGGCTGAGGACTTGCATGCTCGGTATCCGCTGCTTCCTATCGAGAGCATTTGTATGGTTTTGTATCTAAATATGTAATGCACAATACTGTAAATGGATATGATGTCGGGGATGTAGAGTTATAAATACCAATGGGTATGTATTTAATTAAAGTCAAAGGATAGTAAACTTTGATATATGAATGTGAATATGGAAATTGAATTAGCAATAGTGTGAGATGACTAACACCGAATCATAGCCGAACTGTTTGTAGAATGGTCACGATGAGAGAAAGGTAAGAATTAAATAATAAACGAAAAAACAAAAAATTTACTCTGATTTTTAGGTAATTTGGGTCGTGACAGTTTTAGTATCAGAGATTAAGTTGGCCTGATATGAGTCGGTGTTAGTGGTTAAGGAAGTTTCATCCCCATGTACTGTGCATTGTTTAGATACAACTGTGTATATCGAGATGGAAGTGCAGCTAAAAATTTGGTTTCAAATGCAAGAATAAACTCATTAACTGATAGCGACTATGGTAGAAGGGCGAGTACACGAGCTCGAGGCCGTAGAGATAGGCCCGAGAGTTGTACTGAGTCACCACATGAGACTCGAGATAAGATTGAAGTGGAGGCTGATGTAGAGCATGCCTCACAGAGTCCGACAGAGAGATCGGACAGAGTCCGACAGAGAGACCGGACAGTATTGAGACATGCTTCGTGAGGTTAGAGCGGAGTGTGGAGAATATTTTGAGAGCTAATTGCTCAGAGTATGTATGGTATTTAAGGGTGAGTTGGAACATTGATGCAAGTCCACTCAACCCATCTTAAGAGTTAGACATCCATAATGGACATGGAAAATAATTCGAGATGTATTCCGGTGACAGAATATCCCGGACACTTAAAGGAACTTACAGATGAAATTCTTTACTCTGACCCAGAGGAACATATTGATTGACGAGTATGAAACTCAGTTTATACACCTGGGCAGATATGACTCGAACACGATAAACAGTGAGAGTCGAGATGTCTGAAAGTTCATGGAAGGGCTCAGATTGTCAACTAGAGTCCGATTGGTCCCGTTAGATATCACTACCTATGCCGAGACAATGCGCAGACTACAGTCGTGTGAATAAGATTATAAGTTGCACGCCTCTGAGATTGAGAAAGGTAGCAAGGGCCGAAATCGAGACAGAAAGAGAATAAGGATGACAAGGATGTCAGAATGGGAAAAAGGTAGTTTGGTAAAAGATTAGAGCTGATGAGTTATGGGGTAAGATGATTGGTAACCCCTAGTGTATCCAATTTCAATACTTTTGAGATGTATTGTGATTTGAGGACCCCGACCTGCTACGAAGCATTTTAGCAGTATAACAGAGTAGCAGTGTAACAATATAGCAGGGTAAACAGTGTAAGATGTGTGGTAGTTACCACGGAAATAAGATGTTGGACGAGGGCGAGTGTATGCCTTGGACCAGGAAACTATTGATGTTTCATCTGATCTGGTGGAAGATACCACACTGGTTGTAAATAATGAAGTAATTATTTTAATTGATCCTTATGCCACGCATTTATTCATATCGCCTTCAGTTGCTTATAAGCTAGTGAAAGATGTGCAGCCTGTACCCTTAAGCAAGATGATGATAGTTAGCTGATTTTCACTAACTGAATATGGGATAGGAATTGAAAGTTGAAAATAAGGGTGAAAACATCACTGAAAAGAGTATCGTAAGTTTGACACGTAATGAAAGAGTTGTTATAAGTGATATATGAAAGGAGATAACCTTTGAGATGAGATAGATCCTGAATACAATATATATTGGAATAAGAGGCGTATGTAAGGTAAGGATATCCTTGGTATGTAAAGTAATTTGGACTAAGCGATATGTAGTTACTATGAATTGCGACCAAGGATAAGAGGTGGATATATCTACACACAGTCTATGTGGTCAAGTCAGAGAGTTAATAAAGGTATTTTAAAATACTTCCATGCCTGAAGACTTGACAGCGTCGATAAGCGCACACATAACCTATAAATTGGAATCGACAGTCGTAAATATACATTTAAAATTTGGGTACCTTTACTAGTACGATAAAGAGATATAGAATTCAATTAATCATGAAGTTTAAAAATTAAAATTTTATAAAAGCCGCAAATGTAAGAAAAAGGAAATGACATTATACGTTTATGTGTACATAAGTCAAGGATATGAGTGATTGAAATATTTAGTGGAACTCAACTACGATGAGGTATTTAAACCTTACCTGGACCGATTGGTTGTCATATTTAGCGATGATATTTTGATGTATTCGAAGTCCAGGGAAGAGCATGAGTAGCAACAAGAAACTATCTTACAGACGAGTTGTTGAGAGTTTCTCGTAATTGGCTGCACAGTTGACACATCTCATTCGAGAAAAAGATTGTATACAAGTGGGATAATAAGTATGAAAGTAACTTCGGTAAGTTTTGGTATATGGAAGTAATAAACTGACCACCGTAATTATTCTCACCATAACCAATAGCTCAAGAGGTTTCTCAGTGTGTATGGATACCTTAAAATAAGGATTGGGCTGTGTATTGATGTAAAATGGGAAGATAGTCATTTATCGATCCAGTTAGTTCAAGGACCATGAGAGAAACTATCCGACCCGTGATTTAAGAGTTGGCAGCCATAGCGTTTACACTGAAAGTATGGCGCCACCACTTATACAGTGAGAAATTTCAGACATGCACTGATCGTAAGAGCCCCGAGTATCTGTGTTCACAGAAAGAGTCGAATATCAGATAGTGTAATTGTCAGAAGCTCACTCTTCGGGATATATAGTGCATCCGGGAAGTAATAAATATATCAGAATTTCTAACAAGGGTATTGGTGGTCAGATATGAAAAGAAACATTATAGAGATTGTGAAAAAGTATCTTGTATGTCAGCAGATTAAGGTAGAGTACTAGAAGTCTGCAGAGTTATTGCAGCCTCTACCTATATCGACACAAACAAGGGAACAAGTTACCATGAATTTTGTGATGGGTTATAGAGGACCCGGATGAATCATGAGACTATCTGGGTGATAGTCGATAGAGTGATTAAGTCTGCCCACCTTCTGTTTATGGAAATCCCTAGATACTCGAAGTGCGTAGGCGGATTTATATGTAAGGAAAAAAATTGTGAAACATTGTGTAGCGTTCCAGGGAGCATGATATCAAATAGGGATTCCCGCTTCACTTTCCACTTCTGGGGAATATTTTTCAGGAAGCTATGGGACCCTGATTGAGTGTTAGCACAGCTTTCCATCCTCAGACAGATGGTCAGTCAGAGAGGACTGTACAGGTTCTGGAGGATATGATGATAGTGTGTGCCATTGATTTTATAAGCTCCTGGGATGATTAGTTGTTACCAATCAAATTCGCCAATAATTACAGTTGTCACTTGAGTATCGGGATGATATTTTATATGAGGTATTGTATGGCCGAAGGGAGTTGTTCCCCGATTTGGATAAGAAGAAATGGGTGATAGATAGAGAATTGCTCCCGAATTGGTAAGATGAATCTCTGAGGATGTTCAGTTGATTTGTGAGAGATTAAGAATACCTCAGAGCAGACAGAAAAACTATGCTAACAAGAGACAGAAAATCTTTGGAATTCACCGAGGGTGAATCAGTATTGTTAGAAATTACTTGTCCTAAGAGGATAACGAGATTCAGAAAGAGAGATTGGGCAAAGTGGAAGGTAAGGCCTGTAGGTTGACATTTCCACTTGAATAAGCAGGCATCCACAATGTGTCACGTCTTATGATGCTTCGAAAATACAACCTGGACCCAGCATATGTGATTGGATATGAGCTCCAACAGTTTAGCTCAATGAAAGTATAACGTATGAAATAGATTCGGGTATTAGAAGGAAGGAGAAAGTGTTAAGGTTTGAGACGATCTCCCTAGTCAAGTATGATGGTAGTATTACACTCCAGAGAAAGTCACTTGAGAATGACAGTATATGATAAGATAGATGTACTCGGAGTTATTTATGGACTCATTTGCCTTGGTTCTAATTTGGAGGACCAAATTTCTTAAGTGGAGGAGATTGTAAGGCCAGATTTTATCGTAAGAGCAAAAGGGAATGAATAAAAATTTTCGAGTGCATTTAAAAATGTAAAAGGACTGAAATGGTATTTCTGAAAATGTGCAAAGGTAAAACGGTCAAAATATAAAAATTCGATATTAATCGGGACAAGAAAATTTAATTAAAAATATGGGATTGAGAAATCTTGATCAATAATGAAGAAATAATTAAATTTTCGGTTAAATTGATCAAGATATGAATTTATTGGAATAAACCGAAATTTTCATATCGAAAAATAATCCCGAAAATAATCGAAAAATATATCGAAAAGGTAAAATCGGACTGAGAAATTCATTTATTGAATAAATGAATAAAATATAAATGTTTTTAAGATATTTGTGAATTTTAATATTATTTTAATGAATAAAATAATATTAAAAATAAATAATAAATAAATAAAATAATTGAAAAAAAATTTCGCGAAAGAACGCGAAACTGGAAACAGAACACAAGTGAGGGAGCCGAGCCCCCTCTGCCTCACCGATGGAGGCGACCGGCATCGGGCCCAGGCGAGCTGGCCGGAAAGGGTGTCCGCGAGCCACGGTCGGCACCACCAGCTCGGAGGAACGGCGACCGGCGAAAGGGGAGATAGAAAAATCGAGAGAAACCAAAAAGGGAGAAAAGAGGAACCGGTGACCGGTGCCGATCTAGGCCCGGCCACCGCCAGCCGAGGGAGCGCCATAGGAAGACCGATCGATTGGTGGCAGCCGTAGCCGGTAAAACGGTGAAAAACAGAAACGATACCCACGCCAAAAGAGAGAAGGGTCGGACCGGCCACTTTCCGGCGGCCTTAAACGAAACCAACCCCAGATCCGTGCATCGGACGGCCCAGTGGTGCCACTGGTGGCGAAAACTAACAAAGAACCGGTCGACAAGGCACTGAATTGGACCGAACCGGACTGAACCGCTGGACCGAACCGGTCTGAACTGGGTTGAACCAGACCGAACCGGTTCATCCAAAAAGAAAAGGAAAAAAGGAAGAAAAAGGAAAAAAGAAAAAGAGAAAAATTAGGAAAAATTCCAGTGATGCAATCGAGTTACGAGTAAGTCGATAAGCGGTCGAATTGACCGATTTAAATTTCAAAATATTTAATTTGATAAATAATCGACTGAAAGTTACCCGAAAAAATATTTAATTATGTAGCTCGACAATTGGCATCAATCGAGAGCTCGAGACATCCTCGATTTGCGTTCTATCTTAGAATCTTGGGTAAGTAACCCTTATTTATGACAATATTGCATCGTTATGCGTGTTGATAAATTACGGATTTAATTTCCGCATTAAATGAATTAAATTTTGGAAAATTGGATAAATTGTCGTAAATACTAAATTAAGCTATTCTAGAGTTTAGAACAAGGTCCAATATATACTGATGGGCCCAGTGAGCCCAATAGGCCTCGATAAAGTGTGGTAAACGGGTTTAAGGCCGATTAAGACCCATTAAGGTGCAATCGGGCCTAATATGGGTAAACGGGCCCCATGATTTAAAATTTAGCCCAGAAAATATGAAATACAATTAAATTGTATTGTATTTGACCTGATGAATGTGTATCCACAGTTCTAGAGATTGGATTGGAAGCAAATCGGACTGCGTGAGGAGTCATCAGTGGAAATGGTCAGACTGTACAGAAAATGAGGTAAGGGAATTGTGTAAGGAGCTAGAGGTAGCTACGCGCATTTTAATAGTTTTTGTATACATTGATTATGTATGTATACACGGTTATTGTATAATGATCCTAAAAGTGGTTTAAATGATTTTAAGGATCGAAATAGGTAAAAAGACTATTTTACCCCTATTGAGGGAAGTTCACCTAAGGATGGTGAAAGCATGACATGCATGATTTAAGGAATTTTTCGAATTAAGGAATTTTATTGGTTTTAATCAAAGCAAATTGATAGATTGTCCAGTAATTGCATGAATTTCACATGATAACACTACGTAAGTGTTATTTATATTTAAAGGGAAATTTCTTTGGAAAATAAGCCAACTATCAAGTTTATATGGAAACAGATAGTGCCGACACGTAGTTCGCACTATATCTGCATTTCTGAATGTGCATAAAATGTGCTTGAGCGGTTGCTCACACCGACTTGTGTGACATCATATGCATGGAATGTGCTACAGCGGTTACTCACACTGATTTTATTATTGTGAAATGCATGAGAAGTGCTGGAGCCTAGCTCACACTCTGTTTTGACATGTTTTGACAGGTTTTGACTGTTTTGATGTTGTATGCATAAAAAGGTGCTGGAGCGATTGCTCGCACTAGTTTTACTGATTTGATATGCATGAGCGATGCTAGAGCTTAGCTCACAACCTGTTTTGATATTATATTGCATAAAAGCCGTGCTGGAGTGTAACTCACACGAGATTTGATTTACTTGAGCATTCAGTTGTGCTGGAGCGTTGCTCGCACAAAGTTTTATATGGTTTTTATAATTCATTTGAATGCCGTACTGGACTTTTTCTCGTACGAGGTTTTCAGTTAGTTTTTATACATATCTGTACTAGAGCATTTCTCGTACGTGGATTTTACTTGAATTTATAATTATTTTAAGTTGTACTGGAGCACTGCTCGTACGCAGATTTCATTGATTTCTATGAAACCGTGCTAAAGCTTCGCTCGCACGAGGTTTTTCGATATCATGATTATGCATGGAGCCATGCTAGAGCTTCGTTCGCACAAGGATTTATATTACATGCATATAGCCGTTTTAGAGCCTCCTGTAGACTGTGTGTCACAGTGAGATGATATGCTCAGACGTGCATACTGAGACAGAGATGATATGGGTGGATAAGACCTATTGCAGGCACCCCTGATTGAGCTTGGGTTCACCGAGTACGTTGTAATGTGTATATCACACGGAGTACGCTGTACCGTGGGGATTGTTGGAGTGGAGTGGCGTTAGCCACGAGGCAGCAAGCCTTGCCCTCGCAATCCTGGTGTTATGCTGTTCTGGCGGGTAGGATGACCCACCTCCTGTTTCAGGTGTAATACCCCGCACACTAGGTACCGTGTTGCCAGGGATCACTAGGATATGGCCATAGTCCTCGATGTTACTGATATAATCAGCTGCTTGTCTCACATGATATAACTATTGGTTGATAGACCAGGGTAGACCCGAGGGAGGGGTCAGGCCCTCGATTTTTATGATTTTATGATATGTGACCCTGAAAGAAGGGTGGTTTTATAACCGAAGTTTTAAAATTAATTTTAATGAATTGTTTTATGAGATTATTGACCCGAAAGGGTTAGTTTATACTGCAGTTTTAATGAAATGATTTGAATGCAGTAGCATGATGTTGTTTTCCATGCTTTCATTTCAAATTTATGATTTGTCTTACATAACATGAAAGAATGCATGATTTTGATTAAATTCATGCTAACTACGATTTACTGATGTCACATAAAATGCCTTTGATGCATGAATTACATGATTTCTATATGCACAAATAGTTTTGATAAACTAAGTCATTGATGTTTGCATGACTTTGTGCTTGATGATTTTAATGAAAAGAAATTGATTTAAGGGCATGGCATTATGAGCATGTAGATAGTGGAGCTATCTACTTGCATAATTACCTTACTAAGCGTGTGGTTTGCTCACCCCCTTATTTTCCCATCTTTTCAGAGCACTCACTGTAATTAGTAAGCGGCTGAGGACTTGCATGCTCGGTATCCGCTGCTTCCCATCGAGAGATAGGTATACACATTTGTATGGTTTTGTATCTAATTATGTAATGCACAGTACTATAAATGGATATGATGTCGGGGATGTAGAGTTTTAAATACCAATGGGTATGTATTTAATTAAAGTCAAAGGATAGTAAACTCTGATATATGAATGTGAATATGGAAATGGAATTGGTAATAGTGTGAGATGACTAACACCGAATCATAGCCCAACTGTTTGTAGGATGGTCATGATGAGAGAAAGGTAAGAATTAAATAATAAATGAAAAAATGAAAAATTTACTCTGAT
Source organism: Firmiana major (assembly GCA_033439115.1). Taxonomy (NCBI): domain Eukaryota; kingdom Viridiplantae; phylum Streptophyta; class Magnoliopsida; order Malvales; family Malvaceae; genus Firmiana; species Firmiana major. The sequence goes on along the minus strand of CM065896.1, from coordinate 57,917,279 downwards.
TTTTAGATAATTTGGGTCGTGACAGGTTTAGGATTTGACCCATCTTCCGTTACAGCAAGTGAGGCCTCGTGCACCGAGTACTATATAGCCTGGGATCACCAAAAAGGGAATATGATCATAATCCTCGAACAAGTAGTCTTCTATCTCACCTGATATTTCTTGTTTGAATCGTCTCATGATTTTAGAAATTGGGTAGACTCGAGGGACGGGTTGAGCCTCGACATGTGATTTTGTGTGTGATAAAAATGGTAAACATGAGGGATTGGTGAAGCCCGGATTTCCATGTTGTTACATAATAAAATGCCATCTTTACTTTGATTTAAATGATATGGCATAATGAAATGTGATTTATTGTATTTACATGAGAATACAATAGTTTGCATGAATTGTTGAGGTTATTAAACCAACATGTTTTCAGTATACATTGATGATTTGTATCTATATATACATATTTGCATAAATGTTTCAAAGAAAGATACATGGTTCAGATGTGAAACGAAAAGGAATATTTTCAAGGCACAGCATTAAATTTTGTAGATAGTGTGGTTATCTACTTGCTTGCCTGATTTCCTTACTGAGCTAGCGAGCTCACCCCTTTAATTTTCCCCTCTCTACAGAGCATCTACTGTAGATAGAGTATGGCTGAGGACTAGCATTCCTTTTGTCCGCTGCATTCCCATCGAGGGAAAGGTATACATATCACATACGACTTTGTATCTGAACATATAAACAGCACATTGATGTAAACGTATATAATATTTGGGGATGTATTGTATTTGTATAATAGTATAGTGAATTCACTTAGGGATAAAAGTTAAATTACAGTCAATAGATAGTTATCATTGACATGTATGTATCGATATGAATGGTTGACATGGTAAGTAAAGGTGAGAATTCACATGCCGAATCACAGTCCAACTGTTTGGTGATTGAATTATGACAAAAGGAAAGGTAAGTAAAAAGCGAAAAATTAGTAGTGGGTTTTGGTAAAAGTCGGCTATGACACATATCCTTTTCCCCTACTCTTAATTTGTACTCTTTAAATACATACTCAACTAGCTAACTGTTATTCATAGGCGTACTAATCAATATCATTCTACTTAACAACGTGCGCTCCACATACTTTGAAAACTTACATGCAAATGAATTCGATACAGATGAATGCATGACACCATGATCAAATAATACATATGCTTCAAGATCAAAAACCAGGATGGTACTTTTAATCACATCTGGTGAAGTATCAGCTGTGCTCTAGTCTAAAGGATGTACTCGTCCTCGACCAATCACCTGCTTCCCCTTCTCCTCAGTTGTCGCTTTCCTTCTCGGAGTAAAAGTATCAACTGGAGCTCCCTCATGCTCCTTGCCCTTATGTAGGGCAGGCTCAATCCATTCTGAGCAAGCTCTCGCGATATGCCCTTGTTTCCCACATCAGAAACAAACTACAGTAGTCATCAGACAAGATCTACTACCATGATATCTACCGCATCTACTGCACTGCTCAGTAGTAAGCCTCTGTCCGCCAATAACAATGCCTCTAGGTGGAGCTATGGCCGGATACATAGGAGGTCTAACAATCTTCTCTCGTATCTCCTCGATCTGTGGTCTCTTACCGAAGAGTCTCCTCCCTCCTTGATATCTGAAACCTCTATCACTCATCGACCTCTTCCTATCTTTATCTCTAACTCTGCCAACCTTCGCAAACTCAGAGGCATTCCTCTCATAGTCCTACTCACAGAGTTGCGCCCTGCACACTGCCTCTTCGTATGTAAAGATATCCAGCGGAACCAATCTAGATCGTAGCCCCGATCTCAGTCCATCTACAAATCTCAGACCTTCTTGGTCTCACTGATCATAGTATTGGGGTCATACCTTCCTAAGGACATAAATCTCCTCTCATACTCATCCACTAACTGACTCCCCTGGCTCAACCCCAAAAAGTCAATCTGTAGCTTTTGCTGCGCTGTATCTGGAACATATTGCCTCCTGAAAGCATCCAGAAATATCTCCCAACTGATCTCGCTATGTCAGGCTCTCAGTATCGGTCTAGTAAACTTCCACTAATGCTCTGTCGCTCCCTTCTACATGAACGCAGCAAAAGCAACCATCTCAAAAGTCGAATATTGAAAGAACCCGTACAACTTCTCTATCTCACCTATCCAATCCTCAGTAACTACGAGGTCCTTTACCCCCTGAATGATGACGGTCTGAACTTCTAAAACTACCTTAAACAATCCAACTAACAACCATACCCCAATCTACTACTAACCTACTACGGGCCAATAGAAGATAACGTACCCTGAACTGGTGGAGGTATGGAAGTATCTGTAGGCTGTGTCGTCTGTGCAGGCTGTGCAGAAGTATCAGGAGTAGCTATCTATCTCGTAGCAGTCTCTGCATCTGGACCCTGTCTCTCATGCATAGCTTGTGTAAGCATCTCCATCATGGTCTCTAGACTACACTCTAACCTTGTAAAGCGTGTCTCATTACTATGTGGTACCTCAGTGGGACTCCGTGACGTATGGTCAGACGAAAACTCATCACGACTCTCAGGGCTACCTCTGCGGCCTCTAGCCCAAGGTCTTGCCCCTCTACCACAGCTGGTATTAACTATAAATGCTCAATTCGTACATTCACAACCATTACTTAGTCAATTCCCATCTCGGAATACACAGTTGTATCTAAACAAAACACAGTAATATGGGGATTTAAACTTTCCTAACCACTAACATCGACTCACATCAGACCAACTCTGCTTTGATATCATTCTGTCACGATCGACTTTTACCAAAAATCACTACAAATTTTTCATTTTTTCTTACCTTTCCTTCTAAAACAATTTCAAACATCTGTTGGGTTGTGATTCGGTATTAGTCACCTTATCCACATTACCTTATCATTCGTTCATTATCATACATACATGTCAATATAAACTATCTATTGACTGTAAATACTTTTAACTTATAAATGAGCTCACATATATTCATATACAAATACATCCCCAATATTACATTCGTTTACATCACTATGCGGTTATATGTTCAAATACAAGATCATACGTGTGTGTGTACACCTTTCGCTGAATGGGAATGCAGGGGACAAAAAGGAATGCAAGTCCTCACAGTACTCTAGCTACTACAGATGCTCTGTGGAGAGGGGAAAATTAAAGGGGTGAGCTCACTAGCATAGCAAGGAAATTAGGCAAGTAGAAAACTACACTATCTACAGCAAATAATGTCATGCCTTGAAATAGTTTTCCTTTTATTTCACATTTAAAGAATGAATTGGAAAACTGATATAGTGTGTACATATTTAGTTACATCTACTGAAATCATGCTGAGTTCGTAAATACATGCATTTCATGCAAAACGCTGCATTTTATGTAAACTTGTAATGCCTTTAAAGTATATCATGCCATTTAAATTTACACATGTAAAATATGGAATTTCAGTAAGTAAATCATATAAATCAGGTTCCGATCCATCTCTCAGTCTAACCGAAATCATAAAATCATGTGATATAACCATGTGAAACCGAGTGGCTATATGCAATAATATTCTCGACTATGGCCATATCCTATACTTTGATCCCAGGCAACACAGTCTCGGTGTACAAGGCATCATTGCTGCAACGAAAAGTAGGTCGAATCCTAACCGCCAGCCAACAACTCCTCAACTCCACATATCCATCCTAAACACCGCACGGTACAGCGTACTCCGTGACACATGCATGGTACAACATACACCCGTAAACCTTATCTCAATAGATAATCAATGCCACATCTCTAAATCCATGTGCGAGCATTTCACTGTGTGACACTCAGTCTACACGAGGCAATCAACACGGTTTTAAACATGTCATGTATATCACATTAAAACTATAGTGCGTACCTTGAGTGCGACTCACAGTTGACACCCCGCTCAAACACTGTTTTATGCATATCACAAAATCAAACACTAGTGCAAGTAACACTCCAACACTAGGTCATGCATAATTCACATTTCAAATCATGTACGAGCAAAGCTCCAGTACTATACCATGCATATCATGGGAAACCAAGTGCGAGTAACCACTCCAACACTTTTCATGCAAAAACCATATAAAATCCAATGCAAGCAGTGCTCCAACACAATTTGTTTTCACATACTTCAATAGATGGCTCATTTAAACAGAGATGTTTCAAAACATTAAAATCAGCATCATAATTGGGATATTTTGTGTATTTCACGAAATCACTTGCCAATCTATCTATTCTTCTGCTAAACAACAGTAAAAACATTCAAAAACATGTTTTCCATGTTTTTTTAGAAATTTTCCTAAACTTTGACATTTTACCCTTAGTAAAGGTAAAATCATAATTTACCCATATCTGGTCTCTATAAATTTTATTCATTTTCTCTAACCCTCAGACTTTTTAAGTGAATGTAAAAGCAGACAAAAATATGCGCAGATATCTCTAACTACCTGTAAAATCCCCTTACCTGAAATCACGTAAATACGCACAAATATCTCTAACTACCTGCAAAATCCCCTTACCTGAAATCACGTAGAGCACGTCCACTTTTCCGACACTACTCGATCGCACAGTTCAATTAGCTCCCAGTATAAACTCTGGAGCTGCATATGATCATTTATTAAGTTAATTACATTCTTCTAATTGTATTTCACGTTTAATACAGTCTTTTTCACTTAATGGGCCTGTTTACTCTTATTAGGCTTTAATGGGCCTAACACTGTCTTAAACCCATTTCACATTACTATTCATTTTATCTGGGCCATTGGGCTTGTAGGGCCTACTAACTCTTATTGGGCTTGGTCCGAGACCCATAAATGCTTATTGGGCTGAGACCATCTCGACTTGTCCCATTTAGCCTCTCGACCATGGCATGTGGTCGAGAGCCATCTTGCCTTGAATGTCATCAATCACACCACCATTATACCAACCTTGACCAATTCACTAGCCATTCACTTAGACATTTCATCAAACACTACATATGCATGCCTTACACCTTTAGTTTTTGTTCACTTAAGCATTTTATCAAACACCTTATATGCCATCTTCAATTAATCAACCAATTGATCAAATCAATTGAAATTAAACATGTCATAAAAATATATACATGCTTACCAACCTAACCATGCATTAAAATCACATGCTTGTTCATGAAAACCTAAATACCCATTTACAGCTATTATTGATTCATGGTGTTTCATGTGTTTCAATCCATAAAACATACACCAATCAACTTAAATCAATCCAAAGATAAACATACTAGAGTTTAGAAGCTCGAAATTATACCTAGCTACCCTTTTTCTTCTTGGTCGAGACTTGTGGGATTCCTTGAGGTGTTGAAATCAGCTCTTTAGGTGTTGGCTTTAAACTATGTTAATCTACTCATCATGGGTAACAACTTTCATGAAGATAACTTTTTCCAATTTGGTTTGTAGAATGATGAATTTTAGAGAGATAAAACTTGAAACTTAGGTTTTAATGGCTTTGTTTTGCTTGGTCGAGAGCTATGGAGAAGAAGACGATGTGTTGGCTGATTTTTAACTTAGCACACTTAGCCATTAAGTCTTTAATTTCAGCCTTTAATGTGGGCTAAAGGGTGTTGGGCTTTGAATTATAATTTTGGGATTTAATCATTTACTAATGGGCTTAGAAATTAATAAATGGGCTTCAATTTTAGGCTTCTCGGTTTGGGCGTTTCTTTTGGGCTGAAAATTTTTCTATCAATTGGGCTTTCAATCTACTTTATTGTGGTCCCACCAAGTGGTCCAACAATTCGGCCCAATGGACCTTAGAAATTTGGCCCACACTTGTTGTACCTTAGTGGGCTTTAAAATTTCCATAGTTGGTCGATCGAGTTTTACCCATTTAATTTAATCTAGATTTCGATTAAATTAATTTTCCATACTTAAGGAGATGAAGATTGAGTGTTTTAGCCAAAAGTATTTCTTCCCCACTTTTTAACCTTAGTTAAATTTTAACCATGGTTAGTCAACTATGGTCAAAGTCAACATTTCTTAACTAACCTTGACTTTTCTTGACTATTGACCATGTTTGACTTTTTTTTTCAAAAATCCAAAAGTGTCCATTTCCATGGTTTACACTCTCATATTTGTGCTTTGGTCATTTTCGGGAGGCGAATATGTCAAAAACACCTCAAACGAACCATTTCGAGTTCGTTTAGTCCCTTTTGGGCGTTTCCTCTACTTCAATATTTTCGGGACTAAATCAAACTGACTTGCCTTCATAAACCTTTTATATTTTCACATTTTAAGTTCTTATCTTTAGTCAGAATGATTTAATTCCATTCGATTTAGCCTGTGGCTCTTAAAGCCCTTATTTTGCCTTTACTTGACTTATATGCATTTTCTTACTTCATTTGCATTTTTCATTTTAGTAAATACTCTTCTTATGATTCAACTAACAAAATAAAATATTTTACATATAAGAATCATAAGGATTCAGCAACTAAAAAAAAAAATCTAGGTCTTACAATCCTCCCCAACTTAAAAAATTTAGTCCTCCAAATTAGAAACAAGTCAGTCATCAAATAGCTAGGGGTGCTTCTCGCGTATCAGACTCTCTAACTCCCACGTATCTTCCTCTGAAGTATGGTGCTGCCAGAGAATCTTAACTAACCCGATCGTCTTCGACCTCAATCCCTTCTCCTTCCTATCTAGTATCTGAATCGGTTTCTCCACATATGACATGTCCTCTCTCAGCTCCAATGGCTCATATTGAATCACATGTGCTAGATCCGGGTGATACTTCCGAAGCGTCGAAATATGGAAGACGTTATGGACACCTGATAAGTCTGGTGGCAACACCAACCTATAAGCCTTATCTCTCACTCGATCTAGTATCTCAAAGGGTCCAATGTAGCTAGGACTCAACTTACCTCTCTTCTTAAATCTCACTATACCCTTGGAAGGAGAAACTTTCAAAAATACTGACTCACCAACTATAAACTCTAGTGGCCTCCATCTCTTGCTAGCATAACTCTTTTGTCTACTCTGAGCTATCCTCAATCTCTCACATATTAACTGAACATCCTCAAAGGCTTTCGTGACAAAATAAGGAGCAAATATCTTTTGGTCACCCACTTCTTCCCATCCAATAGGGCAACAACATCTACGACCATATAGTGCCTCATATGGTGCCATCTCGATACTCGAATGATAACTGTTGTTGTAGGTGAATTCGGCTAGTGGTAAATGATCATCCCAGGAGCCTCTAAAATCCAGCACACATGCTCTCAACATATCCTCCAGAGTCTGTATAGTCCTTTCTGACTGACCATCTGTCTGAGGATGGAAAGCGGTGCTCAAACTCAACTAGGTTCCCATGGCTTCCTGAAAATGTTCTCAGAAGTGGGAAGTGAAGCGGGAATCCCTATCTGAAACTGTCACACCCCGACTTCGGGTGCTCTTCATCCATACGTATACTACTAACGGTTGGGCTGTGAGTCAATACAATTACTATATCCCATACATTTATAGCGGAAACATTTAAACTTTAACTTACACACTCCCAGGCATGTGTAGATATACAAAATCAATTGTATAATGTATTATCTTTACATAGCATCCCAATAATGTTTACATTTTTGATTCATGACTGTGCGATACATTACAATAGATACAAAATACTTTTGTGTATACAATTCTTATACCTTGGCGCTGTCTAACACAAAAGAAATCTGGAGACCATCGCATTGTCCTACTTCTCAGTATCTGGAAGGGAAAAATAGTGGGATGAGCAAACCACAGCTCAGTAAGGAAAAGACTGCTAACAGGTAGATATTGTACTATCTACATAGCCCATGCATGGATAAACAAAACCATGTTTCAATATAAATGGAAATAGTACTAGAAAATGCATTTAAACATTTATTTCTCATAAGCATTTTCATGTAAAACAATGTGCAATACTTCCAATTAAAACATGTCATAAAACAGTGCTATCACAGCACAAATATTTAAATCAAGAGATTTATCAAATCGCAATATCTCTTTTCTTTTTCTCAAATTATTTCTTTTTCATCAAATTTCTTTCTTTTCTGAGTTTCTCAATTTCTCTAATCTCTGAGACAATCATGGAATTCTCAGCAAACTAATATCCATGACGTACGGCCATAGTCAGTGATCCCAGGCCTCACTGATCAGGTGTGCACAGGGCATCACTTGCCAGAAGGGGGATGGGTCAGTCCTACCCTCTGGCTTATCTCAATCATGATCATCATCTTCCTCCTCATATCACATATACTCACGGTTCAATGTACGCCATGTGTCATCTACATGATACTCGTACTCACATGCACCCAGCACGGTACATAGTATTCCCTGGACAACTACACAGTTCAACATACGACTATGGACCCAATCCATCCACCTACTCTGATGGACTCATCATCCTGAACCATGTCTCATATACTGGGCGAGCAAAATCAGCGTGACACACTGTCATCGCAAGGCTCCAGCGCGGTATCTTCAGTGCGAGCAACTACTTCTAGCACTGTGTCATATCAAACTTAGCAAAACTAATGCGAGCAATGCTCCAACACCTTTCTCAAATCCATCGTCCGAGATGAACTCCAACACGTCATATCAAAACCATGGAAACATGTGCGAGATAAACTCCAGCACATTGTCATTTTAAAACCACGTGCGAGTCACGCTCCAGCACAGTTTATCAAAACATGTATACGTATGCGAATGAAACTCCAGCATAGTCAAAATCATTGAAACAGGTGTGAGCTAGAGCTCCAACACCAATTCACATCTCAAATCCGATAGGTGGCTATTTTCTCTTTTAAAAACTCAAAACATGTTTATTTACATAGCATATTGTCCCATGTTAAACATGTAAAGCTAGCCAACCTATCCGTCATCATTTCTCAATTACAAAATCAGTACATAGTTGAGAAAACATAAAAAACATGCATGACATGCTATTTCCTTACCGCATCCCATTTTCACATTATATATATATATATATATATATATCATACTACATTTCAAGATCCCATACCATTTCATAGCTCAATAGCTAACATACTATCACTAGCGTCATAACTACTAAAATTGTCGTAAATTACATACAAATACCTCTATCGCTAACATACAGTCCCTTACCTCGAATCGCACATGTATTTCCCTTGTATCGTTGATACGAACTATGCCCACTCTAAGTGACCTAGACGTTCTATCCGCAAGTGCACAGGTCGTACAAGTAATAATGAGATTTGAGTCCCGAATTATCGTCCCACAGAGAAGTTGATTAGCCTAATTAACTACCGGTTAATCTTATCCTAAGCATATCCTAGCAAATTATGAAGTTTTGATGGCTGATCTATAAGGCTAAAATTAAAAATACTAAAAACAATAAAAATTATAAAATAAAGAAAATAAAACCGAGCTAAAATTACTTACAGAGCTCTGAGTAATTAGCAGCATTAACCTATAAAAGATAATTAAAACAGTTAAAATTAATTAATGCAATTAAACTAAAATCCAAATATCAAAATAAAGAAACAAAATTACTTAAACTAAAATTAAACAAACCTAAAATAAAATGTGCATGTAATTAAACTACTTAATAAAAATTACAAATTAAACTAAACTAAAATCTAATAAAATAAAATTCTATTAACCTAAAGAAATTCTAAAATCTAACTAAGAAACTAATTACTTCTAAAAAAATCCTAAATTAAATATAAATAAAGCAAAATCAAAACAATGCATGATATTTAACTCCTAATTATAAGCATGAAAACTATTAAAATAAGATTTCAATTGCAGAAACAAAAATTAAAATTTAATCTAAACTAATTTCTAAATTAAATTAAACCATCCTAAACCTATGCAATGTAATTTAAACTAATGAAATATTACCTAAACTAATTAAAAGTATGCTAAATTGAAATACCACTAAACCACTAATAATCACTTTTAAGCAATTGCAAATAATACTACAAAACTAATTATCTAAACTCGGCACTGTAATGTCTCCATTATGTTATCCATTTTTGGTACTGCTCATGTACACCACTGCTCTGAAACCTACAACAAACAAGTTTCAGCCTCTGCTTCAGGACTGGGCAACCTCATCACCAGCTGCTACCGCCTTTCTTTGCACAGCAGCATAGTACACCTGTTGCACTAAGATCTGCGTAATTGCTCCTGCACAAACAGCCACGATACAACAGGCACATTGTACGTGAGCTAATCTATATTCCAGGTGCTGCCCTTATCGACACCTGCTTATATGCAATCTGCAGACTGCTTCATTTCACAACCAGCTTGCAGGATTAGTCTCGAGCTCCTACTATCCAGCATCAACTTCAACTGAGCCAACATACCGAGTACACGCTCACAAATGAATACTTCTCTGCCCAGCTAACTATTGATCACTAAAGCAAGTCAAGCACAGCTGCAGCTCCTGCAAACCGTAACTTACAGAAACAACTAGCAAAAACTAACTAAGTAATTCAGGTTAAATAAACAAAGAGATAAAATCGAAGGAAGCGCAGTAAGCTAAAGGAAGGAAGAAGAAAACAGATCATGAACAAACTATAACTCACCACCAGAATCAAAGTGTCAACAATATATAAGAATGTAACATAACCAGAAAAATACAAATGAACAGTAATAAGAGCTCAAAACAGGGTAGAACAGAGATGTAAAGTTGTCCCGAGCTGCTTCCAAACAACAGTACAGGATCGGTTCTGCAACTACGGTAGTCGCCCCACCATCTTCTGCAACCCGCCAGTTGTCAAAAACTAATCACTGCAATGTGAAGGGGAAGTGCATGTCTAATGGTCTAAAGCATCAACTGAAAATGGATGATTCAACTGGACTAGAACCGAGAATAACTAAGGAAGTAGCAATGAAAAAGGAATAAACAATGCAGCAAAGCATGGGAGAAGCTTTGGCCAAGTAATGCTTCTTCCTCAAGTCCGCCAATGTCATTCCACTATGCCAACAGTGCAGGAACAATGCCCGGCATCAAACTTGCATCAAGGCATCAGAACAGGACAATGGCAATAACAATCGAAGCATAACAAGGTTGTTCAAGCTATATATGCAGGGCAGTAGAAAAACATAAATGAAAACATAATAAAAAGCAACCCGAATGAGCAACAAAACAGAGAAAATGAAAACAAATATAGTAAAAAAATCACTAGCAATTGAAAATAAATTTTTTCATTGAAATGAGTGAAATGGAAGCTTGTAAATTTCTATAACAATGGTGGCTATAACGAAACATAATAAGCTTTTAATAATTATGAAAATTGTCGTGAACAGTAACATAAAGAAAAATGGAGGCTGACAGAAAATACTTAAAAAACTATTCTAAAACTATTTAACCCTAGGCTACCTTCTACCCTAGACTACCCTAAATTCTACCCCTAAACTACACTACTCCTAAATTCTACACTACTCCTACCCAAGGCTACTTTTTTTTCTTCAGTTACCATTATGTTCTATTTATACACACACTTAGGGGTACAATGGTAATTTTTCCATCTTAGATGAGTTGGCATTGTTCGGCCACTTGTCTTCATTTTATTTGCTGCAGAGTAGATATTTCCACGTCACTCATCTTTTTGTCCAATTGGCTATGCGATGTGGCCCGGCGTGTGTCTTCCAGAAGGTTGGCACGATGTCCGTCGATCTTATCATTTTGGAGCGAATAAAATATAGACACCTGGCATCACACGTGTCCAGACGACTTGGTGACTCGGTCTGCAAATTGGAAGTGGTCCAGTCTCCTTTAGCCCATTTTCAACCCAATTTCAACTGAATCGACTGAGTTTCATTCGGATTTAATTTACCTGCACATTAAAGAATTTTAATTAAATAAAGGGGATAATTAATAAAATAAATTGGGGAGTTAAATAATTAATTAAGAAACTAAGCACAAATAATTCTATTAAAAATAGAATTATCACACCCCCAAACTTGAGCTTTTACTTGTCCTTAAGCAAAACAAAATTCATGTAGGAATGACAAGTACCCGACATAATAATCTCCCCAATATTATCCTCAAAGATAAAGTACAAACTATGATCTTAAAGACTCACAATTACAAGTCCAACATTCAAAATCATTCAATCATAAGTCTTAACTCAAATTGGATTCCTCGTGTGTGTGTGTGTGTGAAAATGTCAAAGTCACTTCACAATACATTATCCAGATCAGATTATGCAAATGCAGTGAATGCAAAGTTAATGACAAGTGATCATTCTCATAAGTTTGCTTTTCACTTATCTCTCCACTAATATAGTCACACTTAATCAAAGATCAATAGGACTTCATTAAACTTGTAATGTAAGGCTGGGGCTAAGGTATGATAAAGTCGATTTTGGTTTAATTACCCCTTCACATGCATTACTTATAGGATCTTTAATGTAAGAGCTCAAATTTATTTCCCTCGAACTTATTTCTTTTGCTAAATATTTTATTCTATTTTTGTATTTTTCTTCTTTCTTCTATTCTTTTTTCTTTTTCTTTCATTTTTTTTTCATTTTTTTTCATTTTTTTTCGAATTTTCACTATCACCAGATACCCATAAGTACAAAGCTTACAATATATCTCAATGACTTTTCATGATTCCGGGGTAAGGGATAGGAAAAGAGTATTTAAGCTAAGGAAAATTATACTGGTGTATTTATAGAGAAAAGCTTATTTAGCCCAGATGGGTGACTAAGGGTAAAATATGTACAGGGATGGCTAGAAAGGCTCAAACGATCCAAAGATGGCCTAAATCATCTCTCGAATTAAGTGTGATCTAATATTTCACCTCGAGACAAGATCAAACAAATTTTAGAATATGATGCACAAAATCAATTGAACAAATGCAATCCTATGTCCACATAAGCTTTCTCTAAATAAATATACAGATTCATGACATGACATGTGCATAAGATGAGGAAATCACAATCAGAATCATGACAAATTTAAGAATTCAACTTCATGCCTTTCCTATAATCTTGCTTCTTATTCAATCAAAGTCAGACTTAATCATGGGGTTATATCATCGAAATATGGAAAACTAGATGCTAAGTACTTAATCATCCTAAAATCAAACAATTTAAGCTCAGATTTTTTAAAAAATTTGAAAAAATTTTTAATTTTGCCCAAATTTTCAAAAAATGCTCAAGTGATATCCTGTTGGCTCTACCGAGAGGGGGGTGAATCGGTTTTCTAACAATTATGGCAGATTTTAAATTAATCGCAATTTAAACACAAATGATAATGAATAAAACAGTGCAATATAACAATTTTAATGCAAAGAGAGGGAAAGAGAAACAAACACAGCGACTTATAGAGGTTCGGCCAACTCTTGCCTACGTCCTCTCTCCTTGACCTTCTTGTCAAGTGGATTCTTTCTCTCTTTCAATAGAGTTTACAAAGTTCCTTTTTCAGGTTAAGGAATAACCTCTCTACCCTTAGCAATACAGAAAATGTATTCACCCTTTTACAATAACACTCACTGAGGAACAATCCTCTTTTCTTTTAAGGTGTGGATGAATACAGAATAAGGCTTTTCAGTGGGTAGGACTAACAAAGCTTGTAGTACTTAAGCTTGTACAATAAATCTCAATTAATGAGCAATAGGGATACAAGGAATGAAAGAATTAAAGCTTGAGAATGTTTGGAATGTTCAGTGATAGTCTCTCTCTCTGCTTTGTCTTCAATGCTTGATTATATACTGAAGGTTGGGTAGTTGGAGCATTAAATGCAGTTTTTCCCGTTGAGATTTGAAGAAAATAGCCGTTGGGAACCTCCAGTGGTCAGACAGATCGATCTCTTATCTTGGCCAGATCGATCTCTTAGTTTTGAATCCTGCAAGACCAAAGCATAAACACACAGGGAGATCGATCTCATAGGTTACCAGATCGATCTCTCAGTTAGAGTATGAGAAGGCAGATCGATCTGTCGAATATCCAGATCGATCTCCTATCCTCTCTGTTTGAGGAAAGATCGATCTCTCAATACACCAGATCGATCTCTTAAGCTCTCTGACTTTGAGCAGATCGATCTCTTCCTTACCAGATCGATCTCCTAAGTTCTCTGACTTAGAGCAGATCGATCTCTTAACCCTTGCAGATCGATCTCTTTTTACCTTAAACCCTTTACACCGTTTTAAGGCTTGCCAGATCGATCTCTTCCATCATGAGATCGATCTCTTATCAAGTATAAACCCAGGTGATCGATCTCTCACACCTCAGATCGATCTCTCATCAGCAGAACTCTAAGTTCTGGTCCTGATATCTTCTAAACATGTTTGTATACCATCTTAACATTATTGTATTAACTTGTTTTGTCATTTCAAAATACATTAACTCAACAATCTCCCCCTTTTTGATATGACAAAACTCATCCAATAAACATGTTTAGTGAAATTGCAAAATTCCCCCTTTTTGTGAGCTTTTGACTTTGTTAAAGATTTAACTCATCCTTAGTTAAATCTTAACTCCCCCTTAGTTAGCTCTAGCTCTTAACTCCCCCTCAATTAAATCATCCTATAACTCCCCCTCAATTAAATCATCCTAACTTCCTTTTAAACATTTAACACATGTTTCTTCTCCCCCTTTTTGTCATATCAGTCACAAAAGATCGAAGACTCATGGCATTTCAAAATCAATATTTGCATTAACACATCCAATATTCAATCAAATCACATTTCATTTAAGCAAATTTTTCACAGAAAACATCAAGTAGCTTAATAATGTTGTAACTACACTAAATTAAAACACCTAATGCCTAATGTGAGGGAGGATCACGATCCAAAAGCTCCTCAACATGCGTGCGTGTTACTTGGAGCTCATCGAACATCGCCTCTTGAGTTTCTTGAAATTTATCGAACATCGCCTTTTGAGTGTCTTGAATCCTATCCACTCGTTGAGTTAAGTCCTCGATCATACGCCGCTGAGTGGTATGTCCTTCATCGATCCTCTGACTGAGGTCGCTTATCATCTTCACGATCAGCTCCAAGTCAGCAGGAGACGATGTTTGTGCAGTTGGCGCAGCCGTGGAGGACGACGGTTCTGGAGCGGGTGCTGCAGGTGGGTGTGCTGGTTCAGCAGTGTGGTCATCCTCAGCCTCAGCAGGTTGCTGTTCTTGCTTTTTCGTCCACTCTCCCCGAAAATCTTTGTAGTACCCCATATGATGTAGGGTCCCAATGTTAAGCTCGCTTTTAGGAGATGGAAGTTCGCCAGTTTCGCCGCTGCAGTCGATGCCAAGGCGACGGAGAAGATAAGCCACTGGTTGTGGAAAAACTATTGTGGTAGCTTGGCCACGCACAATCTTCAGCCAATCTTCGTATATGAAGTGAGGGAGGTTAGGCTTTTGGCTTGTGGTGTGAATGTGATGAAGCCAGAACCGATCTAGACGCCTGACGGTTGAGTGACGGGTACCGTAAGGGCGGAGATTCCACGAGATTATGAGGTGGAGTAACCGAAGGTGCATTGGAAGGTTACTCGCCTTATCCCCGGGGAGTTCAAACGCAAAGGGGACTTCCTCATCCTCATTAGTTAAGCCTTCATCGCGTATATCAAATACTTTGGCTATAACTTCAGAATCAATTAAAATGGATTGACCCATGACGAAGGTTTTGAAAGCAAGGATTTTGCAGGTGTCATCGGGGTCATAAACGAGTTCGGCATTTGAAAAGAATGCACGAACGAGATTTGGAGGGACAGGAGTGTTGATTTTCAAGAATTTCGCCCAACCAAATTCCTCAAATTTCGATAAATAGGGAAAGTCTATGCGGTTGAGGAAGGAAAAATCGATAGGACGCCAATGCTTGATTGGCATAGTTGAGAAAAATTCCTCATACCGCTTTCTTTTGGCTGGTGTTCTAAAACACCGATTGAAAGAAGCGAGTGGAGGTGGAGTGGGTTGGGAGGAAGAACCTGCCTCTACATTGGGTCTAGGTGGTTTGGTTCCTGCTCTCTTAAGCCTAGGCATTATTCTAGACCTTAAAGATTTGATAACTAAATTCAACAAAAAGAAAGGCAATGAAACAGTACCTAGGTTTGCCCTAGACGCAAAACAAACACAAATCGAAGAAGGATTTTGAGAAAATCAGTGAGAAATGTAGGTTACTATACCGAAATTTGACACCGAGACGCAAGGAAGACCGTACGAGGATCGATCTGAGGAGGAATTGAAGAAGAGGATGCGAGGGAATTGGAGAATTTGAATTTTAGGTTTTGGGAGATTTGGGGATTTTTCGCGGGTATTTATACTCCAAGGCATAGGAGATCGATCTGTCGAGGCAACAGATCGATCTGGTACTCCCAGAAGCGAAGAAAGATCGATCTGTCGTAGGGACAGATCGATCTGGTCGCAAACAGAGGCTTAAGGAGATCGATCTGGTACATGTATAGATCGATCTGTAGAATGCAGAAGCTTGATGAGATCGATCTGTCGTGTGGACAGATCGATCTGCCTCTAAACAGAGACGTAAAGAGATCGATCTTATGGTTAGAAGATCGATCTGCTTAGCTTAACCTTGATAATTTAGGCTTGTTTAAGGGATAGAGATCGATCTATATCTCAAGGAGATCGATCTCTCATCCTTTTTGCCAGAAAATCTTTGCAAGAACTCATTTAAAATCAATTTGAAACCAAGATTTTTGAAACACAAAAAATCCTAAGGCTTATCCATGAGTCCTAATTCACCTCTAAGGATACAAAACCTATCTCTATCAAGGGGTTTGGTGAATATATCAGCTATTTGATGTAGAGTATCAATATACTCTAAGATTATATCCCCTTTTTGTACATGAACTCTAAGGAAGTGATGTCTAATTTCTATGTGCTTGGTTCTGGAGTGTTGTATAGGATTCTTAGACAGATTAATGGCACTGGTATTATCACATTTAATAGACACTTGTTTCATGTCAATACCATAATCTCTCATTTGTTGTTTAATCCACAACACTTGAGCACTACAACTACCAGCTGCTATATACTCAGCTTCAGTTGTGGACTGAGCTACACTGTTTTGCTTCTTGGAGAACCAAGAAATTAACCTATTTCCTAAGAATTGGCAAGTACCTGAAGTACTTTTCCTATCTATTTTGCAGCCTCCAAAATCAGCATCTGAAAATGCATGAAGGGCAAAAGTAGAGTCCTTGGGGTACCAAAGTCCTAGTGAGGGAGTATCTTTGAGGTATCTAAAAATTCTCTTAGTTGCCAATAGGTGTGATTCCCTAGGAGAGGATTGAAATCTAGCACAAAGGCATACACTAAACAATATATCTGGTCTACTTGCAGTTAAATAAAGCGATGATCCAATCATAGACCTATAGAGTTTAGTGTCTACACACTTACCACCTTCATCTTTGTCAAGCTTGATGTTGGTGCCCATTGGAGTGGCTTGAGGTTTGCAACTCTCCATTCCAAAACGCTTGAGCAAGTCCTTGGTGTACTTTGCTTGATTGATGAAAGTTCCATCCTTTGTTTGCTTCACTTGAAGTCCCAAGAAGAATGTGAGTTCTCCCATCATGCTCATCTCAAATTCCCCTTGCATGATCTTAGCAAACTCTTGACATAAAGACTCATTAGTTGAACCAAAAATAATATCATCTACATATACTTGTACAACTAGTAAGTCCTTATTTTTATTTTTGATGAATAATGTGGTGTCTACCTTTCCTCTTGAGAATCCTTTTTCTATTAAGAACTTTGACAACCTTTCATACCAAGCTCTAGGAGCTTGTTTTAACCCATAAAGTGCCTTAGACAATTTGAAAACATGTTCAGGAAATTCATGATTTTCAAATCCGGGAGGTTGCTCTACATAGACTTCTTCATTAATGAAACCATTCAAGAATGCACTCTTTACATCCATTTGATATAACTTGAAATCTTTATAACATGCAAAGGCAAGTAACATTCTTATTGCCTCTAATCTAGCTACCGGTGCATATGTTTCATCATAGTCTATGCCTTCCTCTTGTCTATAGCCTTGAGCAACTAGCCTAGCCTTATTCCTTATGATCACACTATTTTCATCCATTTTATTCTTGAATATCCATTTAGTTCCAATTATTGAGTGATCACTAGGCCTAGGAACTAGTTTCCATACTTTGCTTCTCTCAAATTGATTTAACTCTTCTTGCATTGCTAGGAACCAATTATTATCCTTTAAGGCTTCATTGACATTCCTAGGCTCTATTTGAGATACAAAGGCTATATATTGGCACATATTCCTTAAGGATGACCTAGTTCTAACTCCAAGAGTTGGATCTCCTACTATTTCACAATCTTTTACATATCCTAACTCTCTTGGTGCTCTAGGTTCTCTTTCTAAAACTTCTATTTCTTCTTCATCTTCTTTATTCAAATCAAGCTTTTCTAGAAAGTCATCTTCTAAGCCTTCATCAAATATCTCAACATTTTCATCATTATTGGTTGAATCTTTAGATATATTATTTGATTCATCAAATACAACATGAATAGATTCTTCAACCATTAATGTTCTTTTGTTATAAATTCTATAAGCCTTTGAATTCAATGAATATCCTAGAAATATTCCCTCATCACTTTTGGCATCAAATTTTCCTAAATTATCTTTTCCATTATTTAGAACAAAGCATTTGCAGCCAAAAGGATGGAAGTAACTAATGTTAGGCTTCTTACCTTTGTAGAGCTCATAAGGAGTTTTCTTTAGCATGGGTCTTATCATAGCTCTATTGATTATATAACATGATGTGTTTATAGCTTCAGCCCAAAAGTACTTTGGCAAGTTATTTTCACATAACATGGTCCTAGCCATCTCTTCCAAAGTTCTATTTCTTCTCTCAACTACACCATTTTGTTGTGGTGTCCTAGGGGCTGAAAAGTTATGACTAATTCCTTGATCATTGCAATACTCATCAAATCCTATATTTTCGAATTCTTTGCCATGATCACTTCTAATGCTTGTTATTGTATATCCTTTTTCATTTTGAGTCACCTTTGAGTAAGTTATGAATTTCTCTAAGGCTTCATTTTTTACTCTCAAAAAGAACACCCAAGTGTACCTAGTGTAATCATCAACTATTACAAAACCATAGTGTTTTCCACCTAGGCTAGTGGTTCTAGTTGGTCCAAATAAGTCTAAATGCAGTAATTGAAGAGGCCTAGTGGTGGATACACTATTCTTAGGCTTAAAAGTTGTTCTCTTGTGTTTTCCTTTAACACAAGCTTCACATATTTCTTCATGATCAAAGGATATTTTGGGTAAGCCTATAACTAGATCCTTTCTAGCTAATTTGGATAGCACATGCATGCTAGCATGACCTAGTCTTCTATGCCATAACCAAGATTCCTTTTTGTTATCTACCATTAAGCATAAGTTTTCGTTTTTGAGTTCATTAAGGTAGACTATATATATGTTACCTTGCCTATGACCTAGAAGAAGAATTTTATTTGACTTAGGATCTATAACATTACATTTCATGCAATCAAAAATTACTTTGTAACCTTTGTCACAAAGTTGACTAATGCTTAGCAAGTTATGCTTTAGACCCCTAACAAGTAATACTTTTTCTAAAGAGAAATGATTATTACCTATTGAGCCACTTCCTTCCACTTGGCCTTTGGAGTTGTCCCCAAAAGTGACTTCTCCACCAATTTTCGATTTGAAGGAATTGAAATGGCTTTTATTGTCACGCCCCGAAAATGCGGAAAATAGGGCTAATTTAAAACTTTTTGTTCATTAATTCACAATTAAAGGTGCATTCCTGTGCAGTGTCATACATCATCATAATTATCATGCCTCAGGATCTCATCATGATATAATAATTATTGTGTTATACCCATTACTCGATTACAAGTTAATTAATCCTAATACATCCCCTACAATAACATACTTCAAGTGTCTGTAATCACATTAATAGTCTGGGTACATGAAAAGATAAAATATACCTCAAATACAATATATATAGGGCCTGGAGCTCAAGTCCTCCACTAGCCACTACTCCGTACGCCGCAGGGAGATCCTTCTTCACTTGAAGTACTCTGGGAGGGGGAGGAAAATAGGGTGAGCTTCTAAATCGCTCAGTAAGGGGGTAAAGGAATCAGTTATATAAACCATTTCACACATCACAAATATGTATTTGTTCATAAAGCTCATTTGAAATCGTAGCATGAAAGTTCTCAAAACATCATCTCATAACTCGTTAAATCATGTGAAAACATGAAGATAAAAGGCTCCACATCGAGCACTCACAAGCCTGTGTAAAGATATGCAATAATGGCTGTTCTCAAATACGTGATAAAAATCACCTCGGTAAATCACACGTGACAAGGTCACAAAACACAACTCATGTGTAAAACGAGACTAGGCAATAAAACTCAATTAAAACTCGTCATGGCACATCAAATATATATAAGCTCCTCTGGGTGCGCATCCCAGGCATCCTCGTATAGAGGGAACGTCGACAATATGGTCGTGTGCAAAGTATATTGGACTTATATGTTACCAGAACAAGGCCCGGCCTTACTTGCTACCAGAGCAATGCCTCGCCTAATGCACACGACACGTGGTCCCTGGGTCGGTTCCCAGGCGGCCCACTCTCTCGGTCTTACATGCTACCAGAGCAATGCCTCCCAACGCTACCAGAGCGGAGGAATAATCGGACTTATATGTTACCAGAACAATGCCTGTGGTCCCTGGGTCGGTTCCCAGGCGTCCCACAATATCGGTCTTATATGCTACCAGAGCAAGGCCCGTGGTCCCTGGGTCGGTTCCCAGGCGTCCCACTATATCGGTCTTATATGCTACCAGAGCAATGCCCGATGTGTGTTCAACATGACACGCCTAAGTCTCTATCATTAGCCATTATCTTATAAAACGTTATGCCTTCACGTAGAACTCATAATGGTTTTCTCTTAAAAACTCATTTAAAACATTTGTGTACTCAACAAAAAAACACATATAAAAATCGAGTTCCAACCGGCAAAACATGCACACATTTTCTCAAATCTCAATATCGCCTTAACGTAGAGCCCAATTTACTTTTCACGCAGCTCAAAGGTTTATAAAGTAATTTCACACTTAGCTTATAAACTCATAAAATAATGGGCTCCAACCGGCTATAAAAACCGTGTGCAGTTACATCACAACACAAAACATGCTTGTATTCTCAAATCATGGTTCATGCTAACAATTCATCAAAATACATACACAAAATGGTTTAGTTTTCCCTTACCTCTTTGCACCTCGTATAGTGCAATCGTTCCCCCCGTATCACGGACTAGTCTCGCATTCCACTCTGGAACTCCCGAGCTGTCCAAACGATGTTAAAACATCAATACTCCACATCACATAACCTCAATTCTCAAAATCGAGCATAATTGCTCATAACACCTCAATTCTCTTGATTTCTCGTAACTCAACCCTAAGCTACAACCTCATTCACAATATCCCAATATCCTACATTCCTCATGCCAATTATTTAGGCTAATTCTCCATATTGTCCAATTTTCCATTTATAGCTCACAATTTCCTAAATTCACCAAAATTCTCAAATATACATATCACTCCTACCACATTGAAATTTAATCAATCCCCAGTCATTTCTCAACCATTTCAACACAATTACAACCACCAATAACATCAAAATCAACTCAAATATCAAGATCGAGGTTTAGAAATTACCCAAAGTTTGTGAGACGCACAACTCACTCCTCGATCCGATTCGTCCTTCGATTTCCAAGTATGTTGTTCTCCCTTTGATGAGGAACAACTTTCCTTCTTCCCACAATAGCTGATTCGGCCGGAAATGGGTGATTTGGAGGAGTGAGAAATTAGGTTTTTGGAAAAATGGAGGTTTGGAAGAGAGAGAAAGTGAGATTTCAGGAGAAAACACGGGTCCCTTATATAGATTGGAGGTAGGAGATCGATCTGCCTCTTGCTGAGATCGATCTGTGTTTGAAATTTGGGGGCGATCTGGGTAATTTTATGCCCAGGAGATCGATCTGTCGAGGGGTGAGATCGATCTCTTTATGGCTTTATGAGATCGATCTGCTCCTAAAGAGATCGATCTTCTCCCCAAACAGAAGCATTTGGAGATCGATCTCTTCCTCATGAGATCGATCCCTTCTCAAACAGATTCATTTGGAGATCGATCTCTTCCTCATGAGATCGATCCCTTCTCAAACAGATTCATAAAGAGATCGATCTCTTCCATTGGAGATCGATCTGCTTCTCAAATTTCCCATCCCTCGTCATTCTTAACTCACCAGATCGATCTCTCCTTCTCCCAGATCGATCTGTCCTCATGCTTCATGCCTATTTTACACACTTAACATATAAATCTCCAATTATAATTCCCACAATTCATTTAATTCAATAAATTACACTTCAAATTCTTATTACATTATTAAAATATGTCTAAAATTCTCAGATCTCACATTTATCACCCGTCATGTGCCTTGAGCATCCACTATCTAAGTACCAAGCTTCTTTTGTTTTAGCTTTGTGGCTATGCTCAATCTCCTACAACAACAAAAAATAAACACACTCAAGTCTTAGGTACCCAAATTCTCTTGGGTCCTTGAAGGTTAGTAAATGCAATTCTTGATCCCATTGGGATCCATTTTGCTAATGCATTGCAGTCCTTGGAATGAATTACCTCTTTTGGAATCCATATCCTTTTTACAATTTTTCCTTTAAGATTCCTCATCTTTATATTGCAATAATGTGACTTATGTCCCTTCTTATTACAATATGAACAAGTAATTGCAGGTTTATTCATGCTCTTCCTAGCAATAAAACTCTTAAGATGGGTTTCCCTACTTTGTGCATTATACCCTAAGCCATTTTTGTCAAAAAATGCCCTTTGGGTTTCTAACATGCTATCTAGCTTTTGTTGCCCCATGTGAAACCTATTAAAGGAGTTATGTAAATTGCTATTTTTCTCCTTAAGGTCACAAATTTCTAGATTTGCAATCTCTAGTTTCTTCTCACATTTCAATTTATCTTGTAGCATTATCTCATTTTCCCTTTTTAATTTAGATATTAACTTTTTATACTTCATGCTCATAGATTCATACTCTAATGCTAAATCATCAAATGCATCTTGCAGTTCATCAAAAGAGTATTCATTGATATTAGATGTTACCTTTTCATCCTCATCAATTGCCATGAAGCATAGGTTGGCAATGTCCTCATTTGATTCATCATCGGAGCAGTCACTGTCACTCCATGTTGCTACCATCGCCTTCTTTTTATGAAACCTATCATTGGATCTTTTGAGGAGAGGGCAGTTAAATTTTATGTGTCCAGGTTTTTTACATTCATAACACACAATAGAGTCTTTTCTACCTACTTCCTCTTGTTCTCTCCTATTGTTTCTCCTATTGCTATTACTAGTTCTCATCCTCATGAATTTATTAAATCTTTTGGCAAACATTGCCATCTCAATATCCTCCTCACTGCCACTCTCATTTTTAATTTTTTTCAGCAGTGGATTTTAGAGCAACACCCACTTTCTTGGGTGGCTCTTCATTTCTTTTAAGCTTCATCTCATAAGTTAGCAAGGAACCTATTAATTCATCTAAGGATAATGTGTGTGGATCCTTAGATTCCTCTATTGCTGTTACCTTAGCTTCCCATGACTTAGGTAAGCTATTTAAAATTTTCTTTACCATTTCAATGTTAGAATATATTTTTCCTAAAGATTTTAGTCCATTAATTACGTCTGTAAATCTAGTGAACATATCACTAATCGATTCTCCTTCCTTCATTCTAAAGAGCTCATAATCATGTGTGAGCATACCTACTTTTGTCTCCTTCACTTGGGTTGTACCCTCATGAGTTATTGCCAATTTATCCCATATTTGCTTGGCATTATCACACCCGGATACTCTATTATATTCATTAGGACCTAAAGCACAAAATAATGTGTGCATAGCTTTAGCATTTAGCTGTGCACATTTAATGTCATTAGAATCCCATTCATCTTCTTCTTTGGGAATATCTCTTCCCTCTATTTTCTTTGTAGGGATTTGAGGTCCCTTAACTATAATTCTCCATACTTCACAGTCATTTGCTTGAATGAATAGCATCATCCTAGTCCTCCAATATGAATAATGTTCACCATTGAACATGGGAGGTCTAACCGTGGAGTGCCCCTGTCCTATCAAACTAGTTGCAACATTGTTAAGAGCCATTTGATCGTTTTCTAACTCTTAGGAAGTTGTTCCTACGTGATTAAAGAGTCCTAGCTCTGATACCAATTGTTGGCTCTACCGAGAAGGGGGGTGAATCGGTTTTCTAACAATTATGGCAGATTTTAAATTAATCGCAATTTAAACACAAATGATAATGAATAAAACAGTGCAATATAACAATTTTAATGCAAAGAGAGGGAAAGAGAAACAAACACAGCGACTTATAGAGGTTCGGCCAACTCTTGCCTACGTCCTCTCTCCTTGACCTTCTTGTCAAGTGGATTCTTTCTCTCTTTCAATAGAGTTTACAAAGTTCCTTTTTCAGGTTAAGGAATAACCTCTCTACCCTTAGCAATACAGAAAATGTATTCACCCTTTTACAATAACACTTATTGAGGAACAATCCTCTTTTCTTTTAAGGTGTGGATGAATACAGAATAAGGCTTTTCAGTGGGTAGGACTAACAAAGCTTGTAGTACTTAAGCTTGTACAATAAATCTCAATTAATGAGCAATAGGGATACAAGGAATGAAAGAATTAAAGCTTGAGAATGTTTGGAATGTTCAGTGATAGTCTCTCTCTCTGCTTTGTCTTCAATGCTTGATTATATACTGAAGGTTGGGTAGTTGGAGCATTAAATGCAGTTTTTCCCGTTGAGATTTGAAGAAAATAGCCGTTGGGAACCTCCAGTCGTCAGACAGATCGATCTCTTATCTTGGCCAGATCGATCTCTTAGTTTTGAATCCTGCAAGATCAAAGCATAAACACACAGGGAGATCGATCTCATAGGTTACCAGATCGATCTCTCAGTTAGAGTATGAGAAGGCAGATCGATCTGTCGAATATCCAGATCGATCTCCTATCCTCTCTGTTTGAGGAAAGATCGATCTCTCAGTACACCAGATCGATCTCTTAAGCTCTCTGACTTTGAGCAGATCGATCTCTTCCTTACCAGATCGATCTCCTAAGTTCTCTGACTTAGAGCAGATCGATCTCTTAACCCTTGCAGATCGATCTCTTTTTACCTTAAACCCTTTACACCATTTTAAGGCTTGCCAGATCGATCTCTTCCATCATGAGATCGATCTCTTATCAAGTATAAACCCAGGAGATCGATCTCTCACACCTCAGATCGATCTCTCATCAGCAGAACTCTAAGTTCTGGTCCTGATATCTTCTAAACATGTTTGTATACCATCTTAACATTATTGTATTAACTTGTTTTGTCATTTCAAAATACATTAACTCAACATATCCCCTCCCCCAAACTTAAAGTACACAGTGTCCTCAGTGTGCAGATAATATAAACATTAAAGTTCAAGTACAGAGTACTCCCCTATCTGATGATGATGATGAACAATCGAAGCTTGATTGAAAACGTAAAACTAGAAAAGAAATCTGCAAAATAAACAAAGAAAAAAACAGCAGAAAAGAAAAGAACTGCACAAAAAGTGAAAAAGAAAAATAAATCCACTTCAAATGCAGCTAAAGAGCACAACACTCAGCAGCAGGGCGAAGAGTAGGAGGATCAACCAGAGTGGTGACAAAATATTGACAGCTAACTCTTCCTTAACTCTATCTACTTCCCTTCTTCTTTTAGATTTCTTATGCTCAAGCCTTATATCCTCCATCCTAAAACAGTCTTGAGAGTCATCAGGGAACTTCAAGGTTTGAAAACATTAAATGTTACCTTCTGATTTTGGACTCTCATGATTAATTCCCCCTTCTGTACATCAATTAAAGTTCTACCAGTAGCTAGGAAAGGTCTGCCTAGTATAATGCAGACTTTCTTGTCTTCCTTCATGTCTAATACAATAAAATCCGCAGGGAAAATAAATTTATCCACCTTTACTAACACATCCTCAATGACTCCCTTCGGATATTTAATGGATCGATCAGCTAGCTACAGGGTCACTGTGGAGGCTTGACATCCCCTATTCCTAACTTTTGGTAGATAGACAAAGGCATCAGATTGATACTGGCTCCTAAATCACACAGGGCTTTACCAAAGAATAGATTTTCAATAGTGCAAGGTATGGTAAAACTCTCGGGATCCTTGAGCTTGGGGGGTAATTTTCTTTGAATAATTGCACTACATTCCTCAGTTAAGGCCATCGTCTCATAATATTTCAATCTTCTCTTCCTCGAGAGGATATCCATTAGAAACTTTACATAACTCGACATTTGCTCTAAAACATCTATAAAAGGAATGTTTATGTGAAGTTTCTTAAAAACCTCAAGAAATTTGACGAATTGCTGATCAAGTTTTTGATTTTGGAACCTCTAAGGAAAAGGTACTAGTGGTCTAACTGGAGAGGATGTAGTGGTGACATGTGTAGTATCAGAGGACGAGAAAGGCTATGAAGAAGAAGAAGGTATAGATGAAGAAGTTCTTAGCTTGGATTCCTTTGCAACCTGATCCTGATGTTCCTGTTCTTTATGAGCTGCCTCTTTAGACCCTAAAGGCTCTACTATTGTGGGCTTAACAGGATTGGACTTGACTTGAGGATCATCTAGCTTCTGCCACTTCTAAGGGTGATAGATTTGACATGTTTCTTACCCTCCCTTTGCCTAACAGGACTAGCTTCAGTGTTACTAGAAAGGGTCCCTTGTGGACGTTGGCTAAGAGCATTGGTTATTTGTCCAACGTTAACTTCTAAAATCTTGATTGAGGCAGCTTGATTTTATAGGATCGTTGTGAACATTTCCTCAAGCGAGGGCTTCTTCTCAGCTGTTGGTGCTGATGCAAGTACGTGCTGTGGCTGCATATGTGGTGGTGGTGGTTGATGAAAGTGAGGTGGATGATGCTGAAATTATTGTGGGGATTGGTGATGAGGCGGATGATATGGAAACTGCTAATGTGGTGGTACATGAACCGGTGGAGCTTGGAAACCAGGGGATCCTACTGGTCTAAAATTAGAAGATTGCCCTTGGTTTTGGCTCTAGAAAAAATTAGGATGGTTCCTCCACCCTGGATTGTAGGTGTTTGAAAAGGGGTTGTTCTGTTGCGTCTGAGAAAGGGCAACATACTGAACCGATTCTAAATTAAGTGGACACCTATCTACAGAGTGTGTACCACCACACAGATTGTAAGAAAGAAAATGACTTTGGACAGAATACACAAGATTAAGACTGGTGGAAGGATTATGCTGGGTACTGAGCGACTCTACCTTCTTCGTAAGGTTAGCGATTTGAGAGGTCAGGGTAGACAGCGTGTCGAGCTCATAGATACCCACCGACTTCTTAGGCAATTGCCTTTCCGAGGACCATAGATAGTTGTTAGCAGCCATCTTGTCTAAATAAGCTTCCTCCTCTGTTTTGCACATTAGAGCTCCACCCGCAGCAACATCAATAATGGTCCTATTTTGTCTTGTAAGTCTGTTGTAGAAGGTCTGGACTTTCAACCATAAAGGTAGGCAATGATAAGGGCACTTCCTAAGAAGCTCCTTATATCTTTCCCAAGCTTCGTAAAGAGATGCAGAATCGAACTGGGCAAAGGAAGATATGTCACTACGGAGTCTGGCCATTTTAGAGGGAGGGAAAAAACATAGCTAGAAATGGATGGGCTAACTCGTCCTAAGTAGAGATAGATCCTGGAGGCAATGAGGTTAACCAGTGTCGCGCCCTATCCCTAAGCGAGAAGGGAAATAATCTAAGCCTAAGCGCATCATCAGATAATCCATTGTGCTTGAATGTGTTACACAGGTCCAGGAATTGCCCAAGGTAAGCATGTAGGTCGTCATGCGGAAGCCCACTGAACTGTAAAGAGGTCTGGATCATCTGGAGGATGGAAGGCTTAATTTCAAAATTGTTTGTAGGGACAGTTGGTGGCCTAATACTTGTATAATACCCTCCGATAGTCGGCATTACATAATCTCCAACGGTCCTAATTTCTCTATATTCTGCCATGATGTTTTGCAGCGGAGCTATAAATTTCCTAGAATCCTTTCGAATTTTTTTAAGTGTTCGTTCAATTTTTAGGATCTAAAGGAAAGCAATCATAACTTCTGGCTCTACACATGCAAACATCAAAAAGTCCTTAGAAATTTTTTTTTTTAAGTTTTTAATTTTTCAAATTTTTTTTTATATAGAGAAATTTTTAACTAACCTAAACTAAGGCTCTAAATATTTACAACCTAAATATTTACAAACTAGAATTACACATAAGCATAATTTCACCGATATTAATTACTGGCTAATTAAAACTTCCCCGGCAACGGCGCCAAAAACTTGATACGAACTATGCCCACTCTAAGTGATCTAGACGTTCTATCCACAAGTGCACGGGTCATACAAGTGATAATGGGATTTGAGTCCCAGATTATCATCCCACAGAAAAGTTGATTAGCCTAATTAACTACCGGTTAATCTTATCTTAAGTATATCCTAGCAAATTATGAAGTTTTGATGGCTGATCTATAAGGTTAAAATTAAAAATACTGAAAACAATAAAAATTATAAAATAAAGAAAATAAAACCGAGCTAAAATTACTTACAGGGCTCTGAGTAATTAACAGCATTAACCTACAAAAGATAATTAAAACAGTTAAAATTAATTAACGCAATGAAACTAAAATGCAAATATCAAAATAAAGAAACAAAATTACTTAAACTAAAATTAAACAAACCTAAAATAAAATGTGCATGTAATTAAACTACTTAATAAAAATTACAAATTAAACTAAACTAAAATCTAATAAAATAAAATTCTATTAACCTAAAGAAATTCTAAAATCTAACTAAGAAACTAATTACTTCTAAAAAAAAACCTAAATTAAATATAAATAAAACAAAATCAAAATAATGCATGAGAAATATTTAACTCCTAATTATAAGCATGAAAACTATTAAAATAAGATTTCAATTGTAGAAACAAAAATTAAAATTTAATCTAAACTAATTTCTAAATTAAATCAAACCATCTTAAACCTATGCAATGTAATTTAAACTAATTAAAAGTATGCTAAATTGAAATACGACTAAACCACTAATAATCACTTTTAAACAATTGCAAATAATACTACAAAACTAATTATCTAAACGTAGCACTGTATTGTCTCCATTATGCTATCCATTTTCGGTACTGCTCATGTACACCACTGCTCTGCAACCTACAACAAACAAGTTTCAACCTCTGGTTCAGGACTGGGCAACCTCATCACCAGCTGCTACCGCCTTTCTCTGCACAGCAGCATAGTACACCTGTTGCACTAAGATCTGCGTAATTGCTCCTGCACAAACAGCCACGATACAGTAGGCACATTGTACGTGAGCTAATCTATATTCCAGGTGCTGCCCATACCAACACCTGCTTATATGCAATCTGAAGACTGCTTCATTTCACAACCGACTTACAGGATTAGTCCCGAGCTCCTACTATCCAGCATCAACTTCAACCGAGCCACCATAACGTGTACACGCTCGTAAATGAATACTTCTCTGCCCAGCTAACTACTGGTCACTAAAGCAAGTCAAGCACAGCTGCAGCTCCTGCAAACCGTAACTTACATAAACAATCAGCAGAAACTAACTAAGTAATTCAGGTTAAATAAACAAAGAGATAAACCGAAGGAAACGCAGTAAGCTAAGGGAAGGAAGAAGAAAACAGATCATGAACAAACTATAACTCACCACCAGAATCAAAGTGTCAACAATATATAAGAATGTAACATAACCAGAAAAATACAAATGAGCAGTAATAAGAGCTCAAAACAAGGAAGAACAGAGATGTAAAGTTGTCCCGAGCTGCTTCCAAACAACAGTGCAGGATCAGTTCTGCAACTACGGCAGTCGCCCCACCATCTTCTGCAATCCGCCAGTTATCCAAAACTAATCACAGCATTATGAAGGGGAAGTGCATGTCTAATGGTCTAAAGCATCAACTGAAAATGGATGATTCAACTGGACTAGAACCGATAACAACTAAGGAAGTAGCAATGAAAAAGGAATAAACAACGCAGCAAAGCATGGGAGAAGCTTTGGCCAAGTAATGCTTCTTCCTCAAGTCTGCCAATGTCATTCCACTATGCCAACAGTGCAGGAACAATGCCCAGCATCAAACTTGCATCAAGGCATCAGAACATGACAATGGCAATAACAATCGAAGCATAACAGGGCTGTTCAAGCTATATATGCATGGGCAGTAGAAAAACATTAATGAAAACAGAATAAAAAGCAACCCGAATGAGCAACAAAGAAGAGAAAATGAAAACAAATACAGTAAAAAAAAATCACTAGCAACTGAAAATAAATTTTTTCATTGAAAGAAGTGAAATGGAAGCTTGTAAATTTCTATAACAATGGTGGCTGTAACGAAACATGATAAGCTTTTAATAATTATGAAAATTGTTGTGAACAGTAACATAAAGAAAAATGGAGGTTGACGAAAAATACTTAAAAAACTATTCTAAAACTATTTAGCCCTAGGCTACCTTCTACCCTGGACTACCCTAAATTCTACCCATAAACTACACTACTCCTAAATTCTACACTACTCCTACCCTAGGTTACTTTGTTTTTTTTTTCAATTGCCATCATGTTCTATTTATACACACACTTAGGGGTACAATGGTAATTTTTTCATCCTAGATAAGTTGGCATTGTTTGGCCACTTGTCTTCATTTTATTTGCTGCAGAGTAGATATTTCCACGTCACTCGTCTTTTTGTCCAATTGGCTATGCGATGTGGCCCGACGTGTGTCTTCCAGAAGGTTGGCACGGTGTCCGTCGATCTTATCGTTTCAGAGTGAATAAAATACGGACACCTGACATCACGCATGTCCAGACGACTTGGTGACTTGGTCTGCAAATTGGAAGTGGTCCAGTCTCCTTTAGCCCATTTTCAGCTTAATTTCAACTAAAACGACTGAGTTTCATCCGGATTTAATTTACCTGCACATTAAAGAATTTTAATTAAATAAAGGGGATAATTAATAAAATAAATTGGAGATTTAAATAATTAATTAGAAAATTAAGCGCAAATAATTCTATTAAAAATAGAATTATCAATCGTTTGCTTCGTTCGCGATCCGGGTTAAACATGTTCCACGTATTTCAATCTACACGTGTAAATCATTATGTTATTTTCCTTTCCCTCTACTAAACATATACATTGTCTTTTTATTTATCTATTCATACTTCTCAAACCTTTAAATCATATTTCAGCTTTTCCATTTGTATCACTATATCTCATCTTAAGCTTTTTATCACTTTTCCATGGATTTTCCATTCATAAATTTCCTTTTAATATTACTCACTCATCACTACAATCATCATTTCTATCTATATTTCACATGCCATTCATCCCATAAAGTGTTTAGAAATCCATATTTAAAGCTTGAGGGTTGAAGAGCTTACCTAGCTTAGCCCTTTTTCCTTAGCCAAACTTGTAGTAGCCAAATCACCTTCTCTTGGTCAAACCAATGTGTGATTTTTGGGTATGTTGTTCTCCTTTCTTTAAGGAACAACTTTCCCTTCTTGAGCTTCTTCATATTCTAGCTGGAATGTAGTGATTTTTAGAGTGAGAAAGCTTGTTTTCTTTGAGAGAAATGGAAAGGTGCGGGTTTGGTGGGAGAAAATCTGATTTTCAGTCCAAATCCCGTGCTCTTTTTATAGATGCAGACACATGAGATCGATCTGGCCCTTGTGGAGATAGATCTCTGCATGGTTTGGTAGTCCTTTTACCAAACGTAACTACTACTAGATCGATCTTCTTTCATGATGAGATCGATCTGTTTGCTAGCAAAATCCTTCATGGAGATCGATCTGTTGCTTAAAGGGGATCGATCTCTTCTTGGTCGAGGCTTAAGAAGATCGATCTATGCCTTGTGAAAGATCGATTTCTTCCAAACAGAGATTTAAGGAGATCGATCTTCCTTCCCTATGAGATCGATCTGCCCTGTTGTATTGCACTAATTCATGGCATTTCATGAGAGGGGATCGATCTCTCCATCATATGAGATCGATCTTTCATCCCCTGCACCCTCATTTCTGCATTTTTCTGCAGATTTTCCAATGCATACTCATCCTCATTTACTTCATAACTAAATTTACAATCCGTGCACAATTAACGTACAATGACATCCCTTCCATATAGTTCATAGGTAATAAAACTTGTGCACACAACTTAAAATCATGGATGTTTCATTAAATCTCATAATTCCCTACATCCTTTATTATTTATACACTAGTAACAATGTACATATACATATACATATATACATCATAGCCTCTTAAGATATCCTTGTAGCATTACAGGCATTACAGAAACAATGCTCACTGGAACACCATGTAACCTCACTACCTTGCGTACATATAACTCTGCCAATGAACTCAAAGTATCGATAGCTCTCATAGATAGGAAGTGGGCTGACTTCATCAGTCTGTCTATAATCACCCATATAACATCGTGATTCCTATAAATCCTCGAAAAACCAATCACGAAATTCATAGTGATATACTCTCATTTCCATGTTGGTATAGGTAGAGGTTGCGATATTCCTGCAGGCTTCTGATGCTCTACCTTTACCTGCTGACAAACAAATCATCTCGCCACATATTCTGCCACATCCTTCTTCATACCCGACCACTAATACACTTTCTAAGGATTCTGATACATCTTATGTCACAACCCTTTTTCATCATTTTCATCTAAAAATCACCATAAATTTTTCACTTTTTCATTTCCTTACCCGATCGTGAACAACTCTCACAAATAACAGTTGGGCTATGAGTCAGTATTAATCATCATTTGCCATTTATCTTTCAATTAATCAAGAGCAAACACATATATTTGAAAGTTTAAGTTCAATACTTATACATGTTTGCTAACACTTACATCCCCCATTTTACAATTCAAAATGATTACTGTGCTATTACATGCTTAGATACAAAAAAGATTTCTTGTGTGTATACCTCTTGGTGATGGAGAGTAGCGGATATTCGGATACAACTCCTTAGTCCTTCACTAGACTACTGTGTGCGCTCTGTAAAGAGGGGAAAATGATAGGGATGAGCAAGCACACGCTCATTATGACAATAATGCAAGCATGGTAGATAACTACACTATCTACATGCTTATAATGTCATGCATACAAATCATTAATATCAGGAGCATGAGGAAATATTAAAAACTATGCCACATGTATATACATATATCATGTATTGAAAAATACGAAAATAGGTATGTAAACATCGAAGACCATCATGTAAAACTTCTCATGTTCATCGTAATAAAACTCGTCATAATAAGGAAAACTCATCACAAAACCATCCCTTAGGATTTAGCACTTTCTCAAAACATAGTAAAACTCGTCACAAATAGCGATATCATCTCTTTAAAAACATCCCACAAGGTTCGACCCCTCCCTCGGGTCTACCCTGAACAACACAATTCATGCTCAGTGTATAAAACCATGTGATATCATGTGAGATAGGTGGTCACTATATATGTATATATATATATCGAGGACTATGTTGGCCAACTATATCATTATCATCCTAGACCACACGGATCCCGGTGTACGGGGCATCATGCTGGAATGAAGGTGGGTTAATCCTATGTCAGACTTTTAAATCAACATCATAACCTCACGGTACAGCGTACTCCGTGTGATGTACACGGTACAACGTACTCCGTAGACCCATATCATGATTAGGGTGCCTACGATAGGTCTTATTTACCCCATGTCATGTATAACCTACTCAGTCTCAAGTACACATGCGAGCATCTCATCTGTGTGACACAAAGTCCACACAAAGCATCTAGCACGACTTATTACATATCACAGTGTGAAAAGCCAGTGCGAGCAAAACTCCAACACGGTTTCATGTATCATTAGCTAATACCCTCGTACGAGCAACGCTCTAGTACAGCTTTATGCATAATAAATAATGAGGAAATCACGTACGAGTATAGCTCCAGTACGGTTATATGTATAAGAAAATCAATGGAAATCCACGTACGAGCAAAAGCTCCACTACGGTTTATAAAACATCATAACTCAAAACAGGGTGCGAGCTAAGTTCCAGCACATTTCATACATATAAAAGACATCAAAATCTAGTGCGAGCGAAGCCCCAGCACGATTTAACTCATATAAATCTGATAGGCAGCTCTGTTTCAACAAAACACATTCGAAATCAAAATTAGCACCTGACTCGTGCTATATCATGAAATTATGGAATCAATAGTCAGCCTATCCATAAATTTGCTTAAACCAAAGCAATGTATTTCATAAAAATATCAAAGCATGATATTTATGCAATTATTAGCTTTACTACCCCTTTTTGTAAGATTCATTTCAAAAACCAAATCATCTATATTTGTAGTCTTTCACACATATCATTAATTCTTTTCTAGATAACCAACGCAGTTTCAATACCCTATAATCACCCTCAAATTACGTGTAGTTACCTCTAAATACTCACAAAATTCTCTTACCTCAATTCTCTTGGAAGCAACTCTTCCTTCATTTCCCGCTTTTCGCGACTGGGCTCAACTTGCTCCGGATATATCCTCGGGAGCTGCAAACATTTATCAATTATATGAGTTAATACTGATAACTCATGTTCTGACTTTAACTAGTTAGTATATCTCATCGAGCTTATTCCATAAATTTTAGCCTATTATCTCATTTGGCCATCATTATGCCATTTCTAGTCAATTTAGCTAGCAACTCACCTTGTAGCTTATCAAACACTTGGCATAAATGTTTATCCATAATCTTCCATTCGTTTATGCTTTTTCTACAACATCATTTATGTACATTTTTATCACTTGACTAATCTCACAATGTGGCTTCATCCAATCATCTCAAAATCATGCATATCACCTCACTAACACCTTAGTATAATCCATTTATCATCAACTCAACCATATCATATTTTCTCACTCTATACTCATTCTAGGTAATGCTTGATTCATGACATTCTAGTAGTTTCTACCAACAATACATACACCATTATACTCACGACAACATCTAGATGAATATACATAGAGTTGGTGTATTGGAAACTCACCTAGCTTGACTTTCCTCTTTTCCAAATTTAAAAACTCATTTGCTCCTTCAATCCAACAAATTAAATGTTGGCTCCAAACTATGTTTTTCTTCTCCTCACAATAAACAACTTTGCACTAATAGCTTTTTCCCAAATCTTTATGGAAGGGGGTGTATTCTAGAGAGAGAAAACTTGGTATTTTTGGTAAAACTGGAAAGGGTGTGTTGATTTGCTGAAGAAAGAGGTTTTACCGTGGGGTTTTTATAGAGCAGGGGTGATGACATCGATCTGTTAGGGTGAAGAAATCGATCTTTCCTTGGTTTTAGCCATCAAATTTTCAAGTTTGCAATGGGAGAGATCGATCTACTCATTGGGGAGAGATCGATCTTTGCTTGGCAGAGGCAACAACATATTGATCTGTTCATGGGGAGAGATCGATCTGCTCTTGACAGAATCAAATGGAGATCGATCTGCACTTAGGAAGGGATCGATCTCTACTAGTCAGAGGCAAATGCAGATCGATCTGCTCATTGGGGAGATGGATTTGGCCTTGGTAGATCCACTTGAAATTGTTCTGCTTGCACAAAGGATCGATCTGCCTTGAATAGGAGATCGATCTAGCCTTCAACTGGGGCATTCCTGCTGCATTCTTTCCAGATTTTTCAAAGGTAAACTCCTATTTCATTACTCCAATATTCATTTTGCATTTTAATCCCACTTAGAGCATGGAAATGCTCATTTCCTATGATTCACATACAATATGACTTATGTGTATTGCTTGAATTCATAAATGGTACACAGAATTCGCAGTCCATGCCTTATCATTTTGTGTTTAAATCCTTATCTTCAATTCGAACGCTTAAAGTTCTGTCAGTTAGTTTGTGGCCACTTCAGCCCTTATTTAACCTTTATTTATATCATGACACTCATTTATCCCATTTGTAATATTTATATGATTCAAAAATCATCTGTCTTATACTTTCATTAACATATGATAAAGTCATACATACATGGGGTCTCACATCTTATTACTCCCCTGATGTAACATGTACCTCGAAGAATGAGCATTTGACAAAATTAGTCTCCTTAGCTCTGGATCCTCGGGAACACACTCCCTACCTCTGAACCTCAGTAGTCCATCAAAACTCATCTCATACTCGGTCACTATGCCCGTCTGTATCTAACTAGTCATATCAATGCAATACGAATCACTTTGCTGAGCTTGTCATATCATGTCCAACAGATTTGGTTCCAACCTCAGGCTAGCTATCACACAGCCTGTATTCATGTCAAAAGGCACAACACTCAAACTAAGGTTAGCAAACTGCTCTAGCAAATCGTGTTCCATAACCATCATGTACGATACCATCTCAAGGTTCTTCCTCCTCAAAGCATCAACTACAACATTAGCTTTACCCGGATGATAAAGTATATCACAATCGTAGTCCTTCAGAAGCTCTAGCCATATTCTCTGTCTCATATCCAGCTCCTTCTGCGAGAACATATACTTGAGGCTCTTGTGGTCAGTATAAATCTGAAACTTCTCACAATATAAGTAGTGGTGTCATTTCTTCAACACAAACACTACTGCTGCTAACTCCAAATCATGGGTCGGATAGTGAGAATCGGAGTGACCGTCAATCAACGCTTCAAGTCTTGAAAACTCCTCCCACAATCATCGTCCCACACAAGTGCAACATTCTTCTGAGTGAGACGTCTCAACGGAGCAACTAACTTCAAAAATCCCTCAACAAACCTCCGGTAATAACCAGCTAAACCCAGAAAACTCTTGATCTCAGTGACTGTCCTCGACTGTTCCCACTGAACTATAGCCTCTATCTCGGATGGATTTATTGACATTCCATCCTTCAACACAACATGGCCTAGAAACGAAATATGTTCTAGCTAAAAGTCACACTTACCGAGTTTACATACAACTCCTTCTTTCGAAAGGTCTGCAATACAATCTTCAAGTACTGCTCATACTCTTCCTGAGACTTCTAATACACTAAGATGTCATCGATAAAGACGATAACAAACTAATCCAAGTATGGCTTGAACACATCATTCATAAAAGCCATAAAAGCTGCGGGAGCATTCATCAATCCGAATGGCATAATCAAGAACTCATAATGGCCATATCGGGTCTAAAATGCTGTCTTGGATACATCTCTACTCCAAACTCTTAACTGATGGTACCCAAACCTCAGATCAATCTTAGAAAAGACTTGCGCTCCCCGAAGCTGATCCAACAAGTTATTTATACGCGGAAGGGGATACTTATTCTTGATGGTAGCCTTATTCAACAATCTATGATCAATACACAATGGGAGGCTTTTATCCTTCTTCTTCACAAAAAAAATCGGTGCTCCCTAAGGTGAAACACTCAGTCTGATGAACCCCTTATCCAACAGTTTCTGCAACTGCTTCTTGAGCTCCTCCAACTCAACTAAGGCCAGACGATACGGTGGTTTCGAAATAGGCTCGGTAGCAGGCACCAAATCTATACAGAACTTCATCTCTCTGTCTAGTGGTAACCCTAGCAGTTCATTCGAAAAGACATCTAGGAACTTCCTAACCATAGGGATATCTGCTAACTCCGGATATGCATTATCCGTATCAACCACGTACGCAATGAAACCTTCAACATATTGATTTCTTAGTCAGCATAATAATTCATCTTGTTTTAAATACTGCAACTACTGCTTTCATTTCTTTTCAGTAAACTTTACAATATATTTTGCAGGGGTAGGAAACATAACCATCTTAGAGTAACAATCTAAAACAACATGGTTTGCAGCTAACCAATTCATTCCTAAGATTACATCAAAGTCACTCATATTCAATAAAATGAGATTGTTTGTTATATCCTTTTCCCATACTCTTAATTTGCAATCTTTAAATACATACTCGATTAGTTTACTGTTATTCATACACGTACTAATCAACATCATTCTACTTAACAACGTACGTTCCACATACTTTGAAAAATTACATGCAAATGAAGGCGATACAAACAAATGTGTGGCACCAGGATCAAATAATACATATACTTTAAGATAAAAAATAAGAATGGTACCTTTAATCACATCTGATGAAGCATCAGCTGTGCCCTGCTCCAAAGCATGTACTCACCTTCGACCAATCACCTGTTTCCCCTTCTCCTCAACTGTCGCTCTCTTTCTCGGAGCAAAAGTATCAATTGCAGCTCTCTCTGGCTCCTTGCCCTTCTATGGGGCAGGCTCAATCCACTCTAGGCAAGCTCTCGCGATATACCCTAGTTTTGCACATCGAAAATAAACTACAGTAGTCATCGGACAAGATCTACTACCATGATATCAACCACATCTACTGCACTGCTCAGTAATAGGCTTCTGTCCTCCAATAACAATGCCTCTAGCGGGAGCTATGGCCGGATACACAGGAGGTCTAATAATCTTCTCTCGTATGTCCTCGATTCGTGGTCTCTTATCAAAGAGTCTCCTCCCTCCATGATATTCGAAACCTCTATCACTCGACGACCTCTTCCTATCTCTATCTCTAACTCTGTCAACCTTCCCAAACTCAGAGGCATTTCTAACATGGTCCTGCTCACAGAGTTACACCCTGCGCAGTCTCCTCGTATGTAGAGATATCCAGCGGAACCAATCTAGATCGTAGCGTCGGTCTTAGTCCATCTACAAATCTTCGGACCTTTTTGGTCTCACTGATCATAGTATCGAGGTCGTACTTCCCAAGGACATTAATCTCGTCTCATACTCATCCACTGACTAACTCATTTGGTTCAACCCCAAAAAGTCCATCTGCAGCTTCTGCTGCATTGTATCTGGAACATACTGCCTCTTGAAGGCATCTAGAAAATCTTCCAACTGATCTCGGTATATCGAGCTCTCAGTATCGATTTGGTGGACTTCCATCAATGCTTTGTCTCCCCTTCAGTATGAACGTGGTAAAAGTGACCATTTCAGAAGTCGTACACTGAGAGAACCTGTACAACTTCTCTATCTCTCCTATCTAATCCTCAACAACTACGGAGTCCTTTACCCTCTGAATGACGGCAGTCTGAACTTTGAAACTGTCGTAAACGATCTAACTCACAACCATACCTCAATCCACTACTAACCTGCTATGAGCCAATAGAAGATGACGTACCCTAAACTGGTGGAGGTGTAGGAGTATCTGTAGGTTACGACGTCTGTGCAGGTTGTGTAGACGTATCAAGAGCAGCTGCTTGTCCTATAGCAGTCTTTGCATTCGGACCCTGCCTCTCATGCATAGCCTATGTAAACATCTCCATCATGGTCTCTAGACTATGCTTTAAGCTCGTAAAGTGTGTCTCGATACTCTTTGGTACCTTATTGGCACCCAGTGACGTATGGTCAGACGAAAACTCATCACGGCTCTTAGGCCTACCTCTACGGCCTCTAGCCCGACCTCTTACCCCTCTACCACGGCTGATATTAGCCCTAAAGGCCCGATTCCTATATTCATAACCATTACTTAGTCAATTCTCATCTCGAAATACACAGTTGTGTCTAAACAAAGCATAGTAATATGAGGATTTAAACTTTCCTAACCACTAACACCGACTCACATCAGACCAGCTCTGCTATGATACCATTCTATCATGACTGACTTTTATCAAAAATCACTACAAATTTTTCATTTTTTCTTACCTTTTCCTTCTGAAACAATTTCAAACAGCCGTTGGGCTGTAATTCGGTATTAGTCACCTCATCCACATTACCTTATCATTCGTTCATTATCATAGGTACATGTCAATATAAACTATCTATTGACTGTAAATACTTTTAACTTATAAGTGAGCTCACATATATTCATATACAAATACATCCTCAATATTACATTCGTTTACATCACTGTGCAATTATATGTTTAGATACAAAATCGTACGTCTGTGTGTACACCTTTTGCTCAATGGGAATGCAGGGAACAAAAAAGAATACATGTCCTCAGTTGTACTCTAGCTACTGTAGATGCTCTGTAGAGAGGGAAAAATTAAAGGGATGAGCTCATTAGCTTAGTAAGGAAATTAGGCAAGTAAGTAGATAACTACACTATCTACAGCAAATAATGGCATGCCTTGAAATAGTTTTTCCTTCGTTTAACATTTAAAGCATGAATTGGAAAACTGATATAGTGTGTACATATTTAGTCACATATACTGAAATCATGTTGAGTTCGTAAATACATGCCTTTCATGCAAAACACTGCATTTTATGTAAACTCGTAATGCCTTTAAAGTATATCATGCCATTTAAATTCACACATGTAAAATATGGCATTTCAATAAGTAAATCATATAAATCAGGTTCCGACCTATCCTTCAGGTCTAACCGAAATCATAAAATCATGTGATATAATAATGTGAGACCGAGTGGCTATATGCAATAATATCCTAGACTATGGCCACATCCTATAGTGTGATCCCAGGCTACACGATCTCGGTGTGTGGGGTATCACTGCTACAACAAAAGGTGGGTCAAATCCTAATTGCCAGCCAACAACTCCACATATCCATCCTAAACACCGCACGGTACAGCATACTCCGTGACACATGCAAGGTACAACGTACACCCGTGGACCCTATCTCAATAGATAATCAATGTCACGTCTCTAAATCCACATGCAAGCATCTTATATCTGTGACACTCAGTCTACACGAGGCAATCAACACAGTTTTAAACATGTCATGTATATCATATTAAAACTACAGTGCGTGTCTTGAGTGCGACTCATAGTCGACACCCCGCTCAAATATTGTTTTATGCATATCACAAAATCAAACACTAGTGTGAGTAACACTCCAGCACTAGGTCATGCATAATTCACATTTCAAATCAAGTATGAGCAACACTCCAGTACTATGTCATACATATCATGGGAAATCAAGTGCGAGTAACCACTCTAACAATTTTCATGCAGAAAACATATAAAATCCGATGCGAGCAGTGCTCCAGCATGATTTGTTTTCACACACTTCGATAGATGGCTCATTTAAACATGGATGTTTCAAAACATTAAAATCAGCACCATAATTGGGCTATTTTGTGTATTTCATGAAATCACTTGTCAATCTATCTATTCTTCTGCTAAACAACAGTAAAAACATTCAAAAACATGTTTTCCATGCTTTTTTAGAAATTTTCCTAAACTTTGACTTTTTGCCCTTACTAGGGGTAAAATCATAATTTACCCATATCGGGTCTCTATAAATTTTATTCACTTTCTCTGACCCTCAGACTTTTTAAGTGAATGTAAAAGCAGACGAAAAATACGCACAGATATCTCTAACTACCCGCAAAATCCCCTAACCTAAAATCACGTAGAGTGCATCCACTTTTCCGGCGCTACTCGATCACACAGTCCGATTAGCTCTCAATATAAACTCCGGAGCTGCATATAACCATTTATCAGGTTAATTACATTCTTCCAACTATATTTCACGTTTAATACAGTATATTTCACTTAATGAGCCTGTTAACTCTTATTGGACCTTAATGGGCCTAACACTGTTTTAAGCCAATTTCACTTTACTATTCATTTTATCAGGGCTTATTGGGTTTGTAGGGCCCACTAACTCTTATTGGGCTTGGTTTGAGGCCCATGAATGCTTATTGGGCTGAAACCATCTCGGCTTGGCCCATTTGGCCTCTCGACCATGGCAAGTGGCCAAGAGCCATCTTGCCTTGTATGTTGTCGGTCACGCCACAGTCATACCAACCTTGACCAATTCACTAGCCATTCACTTAGGCATTTCATCAAACACTACATATGCATGCCTTAAGCCTTTAGTTTTTTTTTTCACTTAAGCATTTTATCAAACACCTTATATGTCATCTTCAATTCATTAACCAATTGATCAAATCAATTAAAATTAAACATGCCATAATAATATATACATGTTTACCAACCTAACCATGCATTAAAATCACATGCTTATTCATGAAAACCTAAATACTCATTTTCAGCTATCATTGATTCATGGTGTTTTCATGTGTTTCAATCCATAAAACATACACTAATCAACTTGAATTAATCCATAGATAAACATACTAGAGTTTGGAAGCTCGAAATTATACCTAGCTACCCTTTCTATTCTTAGCCGAGACTTGTGGGATTCCTTGAGGTGTTGAAATCAGCTCTTTAGGTGTTGGCTTTAGATTATGTTAATCTACTCATAAAGGGTAACAACTTTCATGAAGACAACTTTTTTCAATTTGGTTTGTAGAATGATGAATTCTAGAGAGATAAAGATTGAAACTTACGTTTTAATGGCTTTTCTTTGCTTGGCCGAGAGCTATGGAGAAGAAGATGATGTGTTGGCTGATTTTTAACTTAGCACACTTAGGCATTAAGTCTTGAATTTCAGCCTTTAATGTGGGCTAAAGGGTGTTGGGTTTTAAATTATAATTTTG
Organism: Firmiana major; assembly: GCA_033439115.1. Lineage (NCBI taxonomy): Eukaryota > Viridiplantae > Streptophyta > Magnoliopsida > Malvales > Malvaceae > Firmiana > Firmiana major. The sequence continues at coordinate 57,874,653 of CM065896.1, read as the reverse complement.
GGCTTTAATCATTCACTAATGGGCTTGGAAATTAACTAATGGGCTTGAGTTTTGGGTTTCTCGGTTTAGACTTTTTTTTTTGTTTTTGGGCTGAAAATTTTTCTATCAATTGGGCCTTCAATATACTTTATTTTAGACCTATCAAGTGGCCCAACAATTCGGCCCAATAGGTCTAAAAAATTCAGCCCACACTTGTTGCATCTTAATGGGCTTTAAAATTTCATAGTTTGCCTATCGAGTTTTATCGATTTAATTTAATCTGGATTTCGATTAAATTAATTTTTCATACTTATAGAGATAAAGATTGAGTGTTTTAGCCAAAAATATTTCTTACCCACTTTTTAACCTTGGTTAAATTTTAACCATGGTTAGTTAACTATGGTCAAAGTCAACATTTCTTAACTAACCTTGACTTTTCTTAACCATTGACCACGTTTGACTTTTTCTCAAAATCTAAAAGTGCTCATTTCCATGGTTTTACACTATCATCTTTGTGTTTTGGTCATTTTCGAGAGGTGAATATGTCAAAAACACCTTAAACGGACCATTTCAAATTCATTTAGTCCCTTTTGGGCGTTTCCTCTACTTCAATGTTTTCGGGACTAAATCAAACCGACTTTCCTTCATAAACCTTCTATATTTTCACATTTTAAGTTCTTATCTTTAATCAAAATGATTTAATTCCATTCGGTTTAGCATCTGGCTCTTAAAGCCCTTATTTGACCTTTGCTTGATTTATATGCATTTTCTTACTTCATTTGCATTTTTCATTTTAATAAATACTTTTCTTATGATTCAACTAACAAAATAAAATATTTTACACGTAAAAATCATAAGGAATAAGCTACTAAAAAAAATCTGGGTCTTACACAACGACAAAAGATGACAGCAACAACGAAAGACGAGGGCTTTGATCGAGGACTGAGATAAAAAGCTTGTAAGAGGGATCCCCTAGTTTTAGAAAGAGAAGACGAGAGAAAAGAAAAAAAAAGAGAATTTTATTATTTAATTCTTAGACTGACTTTTTAATTTTATTAATTAATTAAATATAGAGCATTTGTTATTATTAATTGGCTTATTGAGTGCAGTAATTGGCTTTTTAAGACAGCCAAAGACTTTATAAAGAAGTTAGTAGCTGGGAAGGAAGGAATAGTTCGTCGCGAAAGTTTATTTATGTGATGTTTGGTTCGTTAAATGGAATAGAAGGGGAATGAAATAGATATTCTACGGGAATAAAAAGGGAAAGGATCAGGTAGAATATGTATTATGATGTTTTGTTCATTGGAATGGAAGATAGTAGAAAATAGTTTTAATGTGAATAGCTAGATCATAAAATATGGTTGGAATAAATTTAAAAGATCAAAGTATCCTTTTATTAAAATAATTATAAATTATTATATTACTAATTATAATTACACAAGTAATTAACACTAAAAAAAATCTATCAATTATTGATTATAAATCACTTAGATTAATTACTAAATATTAATTATCACTTAATTAAGCCAAGATATTTAATAAAATATTAATTATTAATTATTATTACTACTAATTATTTATTAAAAATATCTAATTATTAATAAATTACTAATTATTAATTAACTTTTGTTTCTTATCATTAATTAATATTTATTAATTAATTAAATATAGAGCATTTGTTATTATTAATTATAATAAATTTTTATTTTTTATTAATATTAATGATAAGAAACAAAAGTTAATTAATAATTAGTAATTTATTAATAATTAGATATTTTTAATAAATAGTTAGTAGTAATAATAATTAATAATTAATATTTTATTAAATATCTTAGCTTAATTAAGTGATAATTAATATTTAGTAATTAATCTAAGTGATTTAAAATCAATAATTGAAAGATTTTATTTAGTGTTAATTACTTGTGTAATTATAATTAGTAATATAATAATTTATAATTATTTTAATAAAATGATACTTTGATCTTTTAAATTTATTCCAACCATATTTTATGATCTAGCTAGACACATTAAAACTATTTTCTACTATCTTCCATTCCAATGAACAAAACATCATAATACATATTCTACCTGATCCTTTCCCTTTTTATTCCCGTAGAATATCTATTTCATTCCCCTTCTATTCCATTTACCGAACCAAACATCACATAAATAAACTTTCCCAACAAACTATTCCTTCCTTCCCAGCTACTAACTTCTTTATAAAGTCTTTGGCTGTCTTAAAAAGCCAATTACTGCACTCAATAAGGCCATCTCCCTATCTATTCTTTCCCGCAAGGTATGTATGAAGGCAATACGCGAGTCATTTGACAACTGTCTACAAGGCAATGAAAATGATGATATTGGGAATCCTATATCCCGACATCACCTTTCTTTGACTCTCGCGTCCAAAATGGTAAAGCTATTTGGCTTCATAAAACAAGAAAAATACGAGACTTGCATGGGGCAAGAAGGAAAAAGAAGTCCCAAAAATATCTTATGATTGTCCTAATTTAAGGCTCAACTAAGCTGGTTTATAAAATATTATTTTGAGAATCATAACATTTTCAAAAGCGAGCAAGAGAGAAATAAGTGCATTGATAAACTATTCACGTGTAAACAATAACCTGCTTCCTTAGTGACCAAAAGGTTTACAAGAAAAGATGTTTAGATGGTAAAATGTTTTCCAAGATCAATCTTTCTGTCATCCTAGAAATGCTAGAATACTAAAATCACAAGAATCACAATCCATTTCTTGTAGTACACCATTAAAGGCTGCATAAGAAACAATATGAATGTGAGAGAGCACATCTAGGCATACAAGCACATGTATGCTCAATGGGCCTTGCCAGAATTTACAGTCAAACCAGAATGCAAGGTACAGAAAGCATACCAAGAACTTGAATCATCCCAAACTCAAGTCCAGATAATTACAGAACTAATTCCAGTCACCTTAAACCAGGAAAACTTGTTGGTTCCCGTCCTCACGCTCATCCTTTCTAGATCGAATGCAGTGTCTATAGAGAATTGAAGAACAGGCCCCATCTCAAAGACTAAAAACCAATTAAGCCTTATTTTCAAACTAATTCCAGCACCTAAAACAAGGAATAGATACCCAGATGATACCTAGCATCCTGCCCATCTTCTCCATGCAGTAGATGAAAAACTAATACATAAAAAGAGGATGGCGGAACCAGTACAATAATGCATTCATTCGACAAACCCTATGTAGTTTATTTGATGAACTTTTAGTGTAACATTCAAAAATTTTAATATTACTCCACAACTTTCCCACCTAATTAAAACTTTTTAGTACTTTTAATGAAAAATTATTCAAATCCTATGTGCTAATTTTAGTGAGATAAATTTTGAATTTACCTGGATTAGACACCAGTAAAAGACTACAATTCCATTTAAAACACTTAAGAATTGATCTATACTGCTAGATGCGTTAACCTTCATAACTAGAGCTAGGCATAAATTGATGCATCAGACACAATATCACAAACAACTATGTTCAAGGTGCCAGCATGCAACATTGGGTACTAAAAAAATTAATACGTTTGTAGAAAAACCATTTAAACATGTGTTTAAACCAAAAGGAAAAAAGATTCTTATTACAACTAAAACTAATCAAACCATCACATCTGGTTCTCTAATCAAAACATGTTGCAACAAAGTCAATTTCATAACACTCATTCTCATTCTCATTCCAGAGAACTGAATGGTGCATGCTACATGGCTATTTTTCATCTTTCACCGAACCACAGGGATCATTCATTAAAGAAACAAATCATCATCATCATCATAACTTTTACCTCAATATTGGGGTAAGCTACATGAATCAATATATAAACTCACGCTAAATCGTAAAAAAGAAACAAACAAATAAGAAGATAAAACTGACAGTAAAATATTATCAGTCTGAATTCAATCGAACATAAGAAAACAAATAAAAACTTAAGATAAAACCATCATAAAATATCCTTGTTGAAAGTAAATATCTGGCAGTAGATTGTCAATTCAGCATTTTAAGCATAGTAAATTCTAGAAGGAAACAAAAACACTAATTCAAAAAACACAATAATAAAAGATAATTAGAAAAATAAGCCACACCTCCGGTGCAGAAAACTACCTCACATTAATAATATCATCAATCTTCAAAATCATTCTCACACACTCTGTTGCCAGCGTAATTGCACTTGTGCTTACAAGCAGTGGTTGCACAACATTCTCCTCCAAGATATTAGTAATCTGTCCTTTCCTCACATTGATCCCAGCATTGATCTCCCCTTGAGCATGCCGATTCCTTAGCTCAATCACAATGGCAATAGTGTTCAACCCAGCATTTTCAGCCAATGTGTAAGGAATAATTTCAAGTGCCTCAGCAAAAGACCTTACACAATATCCTTCCATCCCATGCAACACCTTAGACCAAGAACCAAGCTGCCTCGACAAGTCAATCTTTGGAGCACCACCACCCGCAATCAAAAACCTCTTAGTCACCAAACACCTAACCACACATAAGGCATCATGTAAACTCCTCTCTGCTTCATCAATAACCAACTGATTTGAACCTCGAACCAAGAAAGTTGTAGTCCTTCCCATATCCTTAATCCCAGTAACCTTAACAATCTTCCCATCCCCAAGTGAAACCTCCTCAACAAGATCCGCATGCCCCAACTTCTCCACTCGAAAATGCTCAATATTAGCAATAGGCAAACAATTCAAAGTCTTAGTAATAAACTCAATCTCATCCCTCTCAACATCCTTAATAACCATAATCTTTGCTTTGGCCAAATAATGTAATGACAAATCCGTGACTGCATCCCTCAAAATACTCTTTTGAATCAACAAAACATTACAACCAGTTGCCTTAAACTTCTTAATCATACCCAAAATATAATTCCTTTCCTCTTTCAATATCCTATCTGATGGTGGTCGTGTCACCAAAATCCACGTGTACAACTAACCGCCAACCAGAGACTGCCACGTGTCAGAACAAGAATGAGCACGTGGCTGATGTGGCGACAGAGTAGCCTTGCGACACAGTTGCTTGTTAAACGACAGCGTGTTCGAGGCAATAGGCACTCTGTCGCCTGGTATGTGTGCCGCACAGTAGGGGCGACAGACCTCCATCACCTCTATTGCGACATAGGTCTCCCGCAAGCCGCGGTAGAGGTCTCCCACACAGCTTGCGGCAGAGGTCTCCCGCATAGTCTGCGGCAGAGGTCTCCCGCATAGTCTGCGGCAGAGGTCCACGGGTACTCTGCCGCTACCGACTCCCCCGCAAGCTGCTTGACCCGAAGCGCAACAGAGTGCTCTATGACTCTGTCGCGGCCCAGACACGCACCTGGGCCTCAGCTCGAATCGACTTAGAGAAACTTATAAATATCCAGGTGAGCTCTCAGAAAGTGAGGACCGAGAACAAAAAGAAAGGAAAAAAACTTAAACTCTCTGAATTAAGTAATACATTCTCTTCTTCATTCCTTCATACACACTCCCGATTTCTAACTTAATCATCGGAGTGCGCGTGCAGGGATAAATCCCCGTCCCCTCTGATTCTTGTTGTTTTTGCAGACTATACGAGGAACAAGTTACATCGACGTCATCTCCTTATCGTCAGTGCAATCCGAATACGTGGAAGTCGTAATCCCGTTGCCGTTTAGTGGAAGGCAACATCAATTGGCGCCGTCTATGGGAATTAGAACAAAAAGTCGGATTCCCTATCAAAATGGTGAGGACACGATCTACAGCAGAGTTGACAGGGGAGCAGAATTCTGTGAGTCCCCCCGTCAGATCACAACAAAGACGAAGACATAGTGAAAGGGGTGACAGAGAAGCCTTGGTTTCTCTAGAAGAATTTGAGACCCTGAAACGCAAAAATGAAGAGACTGCGACAGCATTGAAAGCTATGGTGAGCTTCTTCAGAGACGCTCTCCCCCAATTCAGCTTGCCCCATGAAGTGCAGCAATTAGTGGGGGAAAGCACACCTGGGCAGACCTACGAGAGAGGTCAGCCCTCCACCCTGGTAAACGCTGGACAAGAGGCAGGAACGTAAAATAATGCTACAGCAGATCCAGTAAGACGGAGTTCTCCCACGGACCGTAGGCGGCAGAGCTCAACCGCAGGCCGCATGCGACAGAGTTCGCCTGCAGCACCTGTGCGGTAGAGCTCACCTGACGGCCTCGCGCGGCAGAGGTCTCCCCCGACAGATAGACCCCAGAGCTTACCCGCAGCTCTCACGCGGCAGAGTTCGCCAGCAGTTCATGCGAGGCAGAGCTCACCCGTGGCTCAACGGCGGCAGAGTTCCCCTCTGGCCGATAGGCCGCAGAGCTCGCCAAATGTGCGGCAGAGCTCACCCGCTGCTCAACAGCGGCAGAGCTCACCCGCTGCTCAACAGCGGCAGAGCTCACCCGCAGACTTCAGGCGACAGTGTTCTCTAGCAGAACCCATACGACAGAGCTCTCCCACGGGCTACATGCGGCAGAGGAATCCCGCAACACGTACGCGACGGTACTCTCCCGCCGCTTATAGGCGGCAGAGTTCCCCTCTGGCAGATAGGCGACAGAGTTCCCCTACAGGCCGCAGCTCATCTCCCGTGGAGTTGGAACATGATTTAAGAGCATATAGGGATGGGGAGCAACGAAGACAGAGAGGTTCTAACCCACGAGAAGGCCTCAAAATTTCAAGTCTCGGAATGGGAGATGCTGGAAGGGGTGCTTAACAGTCAGACTCTTCAAGACCCGAAGGGACTGGGCCATACACAGTTCAAGGGTCAGAGAACGTGGAGAAGGTCGTCCAAAGGATCCTGGAGAAGAAAAAACTGGTGTCTCCTGATGATGGCCAAAAGAGGAGGATTCCATTCAGCCTGGAGATCATGAACAAACCTTTGCCGAAGAAGTTCAAGATGCCTTCTATGGCCACTTACACCGGCAAAGCAGACCCCTATGATCACATACAGAGTTATGAGTCCCTCATGCTGCTGCATGGGTGGGAGGATGAAATCATGTGCAGGGTTTTTTCTCTCACATTGTCCGGGCACGCTCTAAAGTGGTTCAACGGGTTGAGCGAAGGTTCAATCTCCTCTTTCGACCAATTGAGAAATGAATTCCTGAAAGTCTTCATGATCCACAGCCAGAGGAAGAAAGACGCTACTTACCTACTCACACTTAAGCAAGGACATAAAGAATCCTTGAAGAGTTTTGTAGACCGCTTCTGAGATGCAACCTTGGAAGTGGAAGATTTACCTGCCATGGCTGCAATATTGCAAGGGACGAGCTCCGAAAAGCTGCAAGAATCTCTCTCTCTTGACCAGCCGAAGACAATCTCTGATCTCTTTGCTAGGGCCAATAAGTATGTGGCCCAAGAAGAGGTGATGAAGATGATACAGCCCAGGGAGACGAAGGAAGGAAAGAAGAGAGAAAGAGATGCACCTGAGAGAAGCTCTCCAAGACCCGTGAGAGTAGACAAAGCCCCTAGGCTCAGGTATGAGGGTTATACCAGGCTGAACAAACCTCGCACTGCGATACTGGCAGCAATCGAAGGGGCGGGACTGTTGGAATTCCCTAAGAAGAAAATCAGAGACGTAGGACGAAACTCTGAAGCCTACTGTGAATTCCATAGCGCTCACGGCCACCCAACGGAGAGATGCAGAGATTTAATGGATCAGTTGGTGTGAGATCTGAGAACTTTAGATATATTTTAATGATGTAATAAGAATTTGAAGTGTAATTTATTGAGCTAAGTGAATTATGGGAATTATAATTGGAGATTTATATGTTAAGTGTGTAAAATAAGCATGAAGTATGAGGACAGATCGATCTGGGAGAAGGAGAGATCGATCTGGTGAGTTAAAAATGACAAGGAAGGAGGAATTTGAGGAGCAGATCGATCTCCAATGGAAGAGATCGATCTCTAAATGATTCTGTTTGAGAAAGGATAGATCTCATGAGGAAGAGATCGATCTCCAAATGATTCTGTTTGGGAGAAGATCGATCTCCTTAGGAGCAGATCGATCTCATAAAGCCATAAAGAGATCGATCTCACCCCTCGACAGATCGATCTCCTAGGCATAAAATTGCCCAGATCGTCCCCAAAATTCAAACGCAGATCGATCTCACCCCTCGACAGATCGATCTCCTACCCTCAGCCTATATAAGGAACCCCTGTTTTTCTCCTGCAAACTCACTTTCTCTCTCTTCTAACCCCATTTTCACCGAAAACCTAACTTTCTCACTCATCCAAAACACCCATTTTCGGCCAAATCAAGAGTTGTGGTAAGAAGGAAAGTTGTTCCTCATCAAAGGGAGAACAACATACTTGGAAATCGAAGGACGAATCGGATCGAGACGTGGGTTGTGCATCTCACAAGCTTTGGGTAATTTCTAAACCTCGATCTCGATATTTGAGATGATTTTGATGATATTGGTGGTTGTCATTGTGTTGTAATAGCTGAGAAATGATTAGGGATTGATGAAATTGCAATGTGGTTGGAGTGATAATGATATTTAGCAATTTTGGTAATTTTAGGAATTTTGAGCTATAAATGGAAATTTAGACAAATGTGGTGAATTAGCATAGATAATTGGTATTAGAGATGTAGAACGTCGAGATGTTGTGAATGAGAGTGTAGTTTGGGGTAGAGTTACGAGAATCAAGGGATTTGAGGAGTTATGAGCAATTATGCTCGATTTTGAGAATTGAGGTTGATGAGATAATTGAGTATTGATGTTTTAACATCGTTTGGACAGCTCGGGAGTTCTAGAGTGGAATGCGAGGCTAGTCCGTGATACGGGGGAAACGATTGCACTATACGAGGTGCAAAGAGGTAAGGGAAATCTAAACCATTTGTGTATGTGATTTGTAAACTATTATAGCATGATTTGTGGTTTATAAAACAAGCATGTTGAGTGTTGTGTTGAGATTTAATTGCACACGATTTTTATAGCCGGTTGGAGCCCATAATTTTATGAGTTTATAAGCTGAGTGTGAAATTGCTTTATAAACCGTTGAATTTTGTGTGAGTAATGAATTGGGCTCTACGTTAAGGCAATATCGAGATTTGAGAAATGTGTGCGTGTTTTGCCGGTTGGAACTCGGTTTTATTACGTTTTGTGTTGAGTACAAAACGGTTTTCAATTGAGTTTTATGAGTGAAAAACCCCTATGAGTTCTACGTGAAGGCAAACCAGTCTTATGTGATAAGACTTAGGTGTGTAGTGGTGAGTACACATCGGGCATTGCTCTGGTAGCATGTAAGCCCGATTTCTTCTCCGTTCTGGTAACGTGAGAATAACATATTCTGTGGCTATGCCACGTACACTCGGTGGCCATTGCCACGTGATACCCCCTTTGGTGGCCGTTGCCACGTGAGAAACCCTATTCGGTGGCCGTTGCCACGTGAGAAACCCCATTGGTGGCCGTTGCCATGTGATACCCCATTGGTGGCCGTTGCCACGTGATACCCTATTTGGTGGCCGTTGCGACGTGAGAAACCGCATTCGGTGGCCGTTGCCACGTGAGAAACCCCATTGGTGGCTGTTGCCATGTGATACCCCATTGGTGGCCATTGCCACGTGATACCCTATTTGGTGGCCATTGCCACGTGAGAAACCCAATTTGGTGGCCGTTGCCACGTGAAACCCTATTCTGTGGCTGTGCCACGTGTGAATTTAAATGAGTGGCTTTGCCACGTGAGATAGTGGCTATGCCACGAGTGAATTTAAATCTGTGGCCATGCCACGTGTGTTTAGTGGCCATGCCACGAGTGATTTTAAATCAGTGGCCATGCCACGTGTGTTTAGTGGCTATGCCACGTGAGAATTTAAATCAGTGGCTATGCCACGTGTGTTTAGTGGCTGTGCCACGTGCATTACTATTTCAGTGATTTTATTCACGTGCATTGAGAAAGCGTTTATCGCATTATTTTCACATGCTTTGTTATTGCTCTAGAGTGAGCCTTTTTACTTCATTTTTCACATGACTTGAGACATGAGAATGTCGTTTTGAGTACTTTCATGCTATGGTTTTCAAATGAGTTTCACATACAAATAAGCTTTTTGTGATGTACATTTTGGTTTATGAAATGAGTTCCTTACCCCCTTTACTGAGCGATTTAGAAGCTCACCCTGTTTTCTTTTCCCCCCCAGATTTTTTCAAGTGAAAAGGGTTTCCCTGCGACGTACGGAGTAGTGGCTAGTGGAGGACTTGAGCTCCAGGCCATATATTGTATTTTGAGGTATCTTTTATCTTTTCATGTACCCAGACAATTATTACGATTGCAGACACCTAATGTATAACATTATATGGGATGTATTAGGATTGATTAACTTGAGATGGATTAATGTATTTGATATGATATATAAATTCTATTGATGAGATCCTGAGGAATGATAATTATGATGATGTATGACACTGCACAGGAATGCACCTTTAATTGTGAATTAACGAGTAAAAAGTTTTAAATTAGCCCTATTTTCCGTACTTTCGGGGCGTGACAGTTGGAAAGACTGGCCAGAGAGGGGAAGATCAACCGCTTCCTGTGGAGGAGTGAGAGACCCCGTTATCCTCGGCGTGACCAAAGGAATGACCGACTGCGGACTGGGCCAAATGATGATAATAGAAGGAATAGGCCAAGAAACGAAGCATTCAAGCCTACGATCCCCCGTGCCAATCCGCCAAACAACGAACCTACAGCCCCCGCAATAAATGTTATTGCAGGCGGGGAATCAATAGCAGGAAGCTCCTCTACTTCCCGCAAAAGCTACGCTAGGCAAGCGTATCAGGTTAACGTTGTGATGGAAGAACAAGCGGATAAAGAACCCATCATGTTCACTTCGGCTGACAAAGGTGATATTGTCATGCCCCATGACGACCCCATGGTGATATCCACGGTAGTGGCCAAACACCCGGTGAGCAGAGTCCTGGTTGATAACAGGAGCTCGGTGAACCTAATCTATTGGAACTGCTTCGAGAAAATGAGCATATCCGAAGATAGATTAAAGCCTGTTATGATGCCACTATACGGATTCACGGACGAGCGAGTGAAGGTGGCCGGGTCCATAAAGTTGCCTGTGACTCTCGGAGAGCACCCGAAGGACGTGACCTGGCAAGTATTGTTCATGGTAGTCAGGTCAACCTCCGCTGCCTACAACATGATCTTGGGTAGACCTATGCTGAACGATATGAGGGCGGTGATATCCTCTTGTTATCTATTAATGAAGTTCCCCACTCCCAACGGAGTCGGGCAAGTACGAGGAAACCAAAGGAGTGCCCGTACTTGTTATCTCGCTTCCACCGCCAACAAGGTAGAACAGAGGAAAGAAACCTTATGTATAGACGATCCGCCTAAGCCTCAGCCTGTAGAGGAAACAGAAGCCATTGAGCTAACAGAAGGAGATGGAGGAAAAAAGGCATTCATCGGGACTCAACTGGGCGAACAACTAAAAAAGGAGATAGTCGAGTGCCTGAGGAGAAACTCGGATGTCTTCGCCTGGAGCCCGGCCGATATGCCCTGGATTAGTCCCGAAGTGATCTGCCATGAGCTTAACGTCATACCTGGGCACAGACCCGTCAAACAGAAGAAGAGGAGTTTCGCCCCGGAACGACAAAAAGCAATCACTGAAGAAGTGAGTAAACTCCTGGGCGCCGGATTCATCCGAGAGGTCTACTACCCTGAGTGGTTGGCCAATGTAGTGATGGTAAAGAAATCTAGCGGGAAGTGGAAAATGTGTGTGGATTTCACCAATCTGAACAAAGCCTGCCCTAAAGATTCGTACCCCCTACCCCGGATAGACAGATTGGTAGACGAAACATCCGGCTACGAATTCCTCAGTTTCTTGGATGCTTTCTTCGGGTGTCACCAAATCATGCTTCACCCAGAAGACGAAGAAAAGACTTCCTTTATAACCGAAAATGGAACCTATTGCTATCAGGTAATGCCGTTCGGTTTAAAGAACGAGGGAGCCACCTATCAACGAATGGTGAGCAAAGTGTCCAAAGATCTTCTGGGAAATACCATGGAAGCCTACGTGGACGATATGATCATCAAGAGTCGCGTAGGAGAGTCTCACGCTGATCAAATGTCCAGGGTATTCGAAGTATTGAGGACATTCGACATGAAGCTAAACCCCGAAAAGTGCTCATTCGGGGTAAGATCAGGGAAGTTCTTAGGCTTCATGATCACTAACAGGGGCATTGAGGTAAATCCTGAAAAGGTGCAGGCGGTCATTGACATGAAACCCCCAACCACCGTAAGAGAGGTCCAGAGATTGACAGGCAGAATAGTAGCTCTGAATCGCTTCTTGTCGAAGTCAGCAGAAAGGAGCTTGCCGTTCTTCAAAACTCTACGGGGGGGAAAGAACTTCGAATGGACGAAAGATTGTCAAAAGGCCTTTGAGGACCTCAAGGAATACTTGAAACAGTTGCCTTTATTAACAAGGCCCCTGGAAGGAGAACAACTCTATTTGTATTTGGGAGTCGGTGATTTCGCCGTCAGTGCGGTGCTACTGAAGAAAGATGAAATGGTGCACCCTCCCATCTACTACGTGAGCAAAGTGCTATTGGATCCTGAGACCCGCTACCCGCTAGCCGAAAAAGCTAACATTAGCCCTTGTGATGGCCTCGCGAAAGTTGCGCCCTTATTTCCAAGCACACCCTATCACCGTCTTGACAGACCAACCGTTAAGACAAATCCTTCAGAAACCTGAACACTCAGGAAGGTTAGTGAAATGGGCAGTGGAGCTTAGGGGATACGATATCACATTTCATCCTCGGCAGGCTATCAAGGGTCAAGCTCTGGCGGACTTTATAGTAGAATGCACTATCCCGAGCGACAGCAGTGAGGGGGAGGCTCACCCATGGTTACTGCATGTCGACGGGGCATCAAGTGCCAACGGAAGTGGAGCGGGTATAGTCCTGGTATCACCAGAAGGGAAATCCTTGGAATACTCCCTATGGTTCGGATTCCCCAATTTGAACAACATAGCGGAGTATGAAGCTCTGATAGCAGGGATGATATTGGCAGAAAAGCTGCAGGTTCACCACTTGGTAGCACACAGTGATTCTCAATTGGTGGTGAACTAATTCAGCGGAAAGTATGAGGTACAGGAACCGATGCTGGTCCCTTACTTGAAGAAAGTCCAACTTCTGGCCCAGACTTTCAAAAGCTTTCAATTGATACAAATCAACCGGTCCGAAAACACACATGCTGATTCATTGTCTAAGTTAGCCTCTTCCATCGAAACACGAGGAAGGATAGTGAAGGTGGAGAGGCTCGAACGACCTAGTATTGAAGAGGTCGAAGTGTGTGACATTCAAGTGGGAGAAGATTGGAGATCCCCATACAAACAGTATCTCACCGAAGGAACACTCCCCCAAGATAAAGACGAGGCTCGTCGCTTGAAAGTACAAGGGGCGAAGTTCACACTCATCAACGGAGAACTGTACAAAAGGGGATATTCGTCACCCTTATTAAAATGTCTGGGATCGGAACAAGCAAGTTACGCCCTAACCGAAGTGCATGAAGGAATTTGCGGCGAACACTTAGGAGCAAGAGCCCTTGCTGCTAAAGTACTGCGATCGGGATTTTACTGGCCAACGTTGAAGAAAGATGCGATAGACCAAACCCGTAGGTGTGACAAATGCCAGAGGTTTGCGCCTATCACAACAGCCCCAGTGACTCCCTCTCAAGGCACAGTACAGCCAATTCCTTTTGCACAATGGGGATTGGACATCCTTGGACCTTTCTCATTAGCCACAGGCCAAAGAAAGTTCCTGTTAGTGGCTACTGATTACTTTACAAAGTGGATTGAAGCGGAGCCTTTAGCCACAATCACGAAAAAGAAAGTGGAGGCAATGGTGTGGAAAGACATTATCTGTCGATTCGGAATTCCCCGCATCTTAAATGCCGACCATGGAAAGCAATTTGATTGCAACGCCTTCCGTGAATTTTGTAAGCGCCTCAACATTCAGCTAAGGATCTCTTCAGTGTCATATCCTCAAGCTAATCGACAGGCCGAGGTCAGTAATCGGACTATCCTTCATGGGCTGAAGACCAGGCTAGACAAAGCTAAAGGGGCATGGGTGGACGAATTACCTAGTGTTTTATGGGCATATCGTACCACCAGTCGAGTGTCGACCAGAGAAACGTCGTTCAGCCTCGTATATGGCGCAGAAGCACTGATCCCCATGGAAATTGGAGCGTTATCACCAAGAGTGGTGCCCTTAGTAGAAGAAGAAAATTCACAAGCTCTAAGGGAAGGCTTGGACCTACTCGATGAACACAGAGAAGCTGCAGTTATTCGATTGGCATCCTATCATCAGAGGGTGGCCAACTATTATAATAGCCGGGTGAGAGATAGGCCGATGTCTGAGGGAGATCTAGTGCTCAAAAAGTCGCATATCACGAATGCCCTAAAGGAGGACGGAAAATTCAGAGCTAATTGGGAAGGTCCATACAGAATCAGACACAAGATTGGGCCTAACACCTGTGTCCTGGAAACTCTACAAGGGAAGAAAATAGGGAAAACATGGAATTCAAATCACCTAAAACTGTATTTGAATTAAGCACCATATTTTCTTTCCCAAACATTATTATCATTTATTTATACTATCACAAGATATTGTTATCAAATCCTCACGCAGAATGTCATTTTATTATACATCTGCAACTTCTATGCATCTAAATCTTGTGACAGGATATCAGCCGAGCCGTAAGAGCCTGAGGCACTATGCGTCACTGTGGCCAGGCGTACATTCAGACGAGCCGTAAGAGCCTGAGGCGCTATGCGTCACTGTGGCCAGGCGTACGTCTAGACGAGCCGTAAGAGCCTGAGGCGCTATGCGTCACTGTGGCCAGGCGTACGTCCAGAAGAGCCGTAAGAGCCTGAGGCGCTATGCGTCACTGTGGTCAGGCGTACATACAGAAGAGCCGTAAGAGCCTGAGGCGCTATGCGTCACTGTGGCCAGGCGTACATACAGAAGAGCTGTAAGAGCCTGAGGCGCTATGCGTCACTGTGGCCAGGCGTACATACAGAAGAGCCGTAAGAGCCTGAGGCGCTATGCGTCACTGTGGCCAGGCGTACATTCAGCCGAGCCGTAAGAGCCTGAGGAGCTATGCATCACTGTGGCCAGGCGTACATTCAGAAGAGCCATAAGAGCCTGAGGCGCTATGCGTCACTGTGGCCAGGCGTACATTCAGCCGAGCCGTAAGAGCCTGAGGTACTATGCGTCACTGTGGCCAGGCGTACATTCAGCCGAGCCGTAAGAGCCTGAGGCGCTATGCGTCACTGTGGCCAGGCATACACTCCGATCAACCATAAGAGCCTGAGACGCTATGCGTCACTGTGGCCAGGAAATAAAAATATCAAGGCTATAAAAACTAAAGACGCATTTACGCCATAGTAATCAAGCCTTAAACAGTTATACGTTTACACAAAAACTTCTTTCTGAAAGTATACCTTTCTATCAAGAATTGGGGAGCCTACACGAATACATCCAAAGCGAATATATACAAGCAAAATAAACAAACAGACAAAGAATGATAAATGATAAATAGAGAAGTAATGCGATACGAAGCATGAACAAAAATCTCGATTTCATTTCATTCAAAAGTCATTACAAATAGATCTTTAGTAGATCTTTACAATGACATTCAACAAAAGTACAAAATTAAAACAAAAAGACAACAAAGTACTTGAAAAGAAAAACAAAAAACAGAAATAGCTATCTAATCTTCGGGAGAAAGCTGGGGATCAGCTACAGACGGACCTCCACTACCCAGGGACTACTGACCCTCCTCGCCGTCCAAATCAAGAAGAACGTCAATAGGCTCGGGAGCACCGCCCAAATCCGCGGGCTCTCAAGAACCGGTGAGGTTGGCGAGGTCATCTTGAGCGGTCCTCTTGAATAGTTTATCCGCGGGTTCAGCCCCAGGTTCATACTTGGTCCACTCGGGGGCCTCGAATAGCATTACCTCATTCGTGTACTGGAGCTCGGGAAATTCCTCTCCTTCCCTATGCGCCTCTAACCATGACCGGGCAAGGTAGAATCCGTATTTCACATAGGGGTTTGAGAAATCCTCCTTCCGCCTCAAGCAATCTTTGGAAAGGCGATACTCCCTTACGGCTTCCGCCCGAATGCTATCTATCTCTACTTGGGTCAGAATAGGAGCAGCTTGACCTTCTAACTCGGCAACGCGTTGCTCGAGCTCCTGATTCCGAGTAAGCAAAGACCCGTAGCTGGACTGCATACGGTCTAGTTCAGAGTGGGCCTCTTGAAGATCCTCCTGAAATTTGCCAGATCGGGCCACCTCAACGGTGAGATCCCCCTTGGCCTGGTTCAGGTCCTGGTGAACCTTGGCGAGCTGTTCCTCCAAGCTTCGCTCCCGATAGGCCCGGTGCTGGGCATTGTTGGCCACGGTCCTCCAAGCCAGCTGCAAAGGAATGCAAAAAGTTAGATTCAAAGAATGTAGCAAAAAGGAGTCAAACGAAGAGGAGTATGAAACTTACACTCAATGCTTCCATGTCGGCTAAGTCCTCCCCCTCCGGGTAATTTCGAAATATTCTCGCCTCGTCCCGAGGAAGGATGGAAGACCAACTAATCCGGAAAGCCACCCGGGGAGTGGACAAAGTATCGTTGCCGTGGACCCCAGGGTAAACTCGAAATTCGACCCCTCTCATAATAAACCCCCAGTCTACGGGGTAGGACCTCTCGTCAGCAGGGCCTATCCTCGGTAGTATTGGCATGCTTCCCATCGAACCCTCGATGTATAAGCGCCTTCGATTCTTCCGCTGCGACGGAATGATATTGCACTCCGCACGCTCCTCGGAGCGGGATCGCCCGGATGACCCGAAAACCCCCCGCGAAGATGAAGGGACTCTCCCCCTATCCCGAGAGGGATCCCTTTGTTCCGGAGGGGGAGGCATCGCCTGCCTAGAAGCGGGTGGGGTCTGAGCACGAGATAACGGAGAGGGGATCGATGCCTCGCTTAGGACATCATCGGCTAAACGACGCCTCTTCCTGGTAGGAACACTGGAAGGACCGACCTCCGAGACCTGACGAGCCAGCGATCGCCGAAAGTGACTCATTCCTACAAAAAAGGAAAAGAAAACAAATCAGTGGTCAAAAACTGATCAAAAACAGCAAGTAGTAAAAAGAATTAAAAGTTACCGTCAGGAGAATCAAGATGCTCCTGAAGGGACTCTATATTTATTGCGTCGTCATCAGGGAGCACCATGAAAGTGGAGCCGAACCCTTCCCAGCCAGTTAGGTCAGCTAAGGGTTCGCTGCCAGAACTAGACTCTATGTTGGTACTCCCTATATCCTCTTGTAACCTCGGAGGTTCAGGATTTAACTCGGGGGAAGTCGAAGGCGGAGGATCGGATGAAGGAGCAGAAGGCCCGACAACAGGGGCCGAACTCACACCCCAGCCAGCTGATATCAAATTTTCATTTGATATAAGGCTGTCAAGGCTAATGGGATGAGTGACCAACAGTTTGTTGACGTCTGAAGATAACTGCTCCCTAAGTGTGGAAATCCTGGGGCCCTTGGGGATTTCGCGCCTAGTCTCCCAACGAGTGGGGAAATCCAGGCCCTCGGGCACTTCCACAACAAGCCACTCCGATTCAAAATCGTGGAGCATGTTAGAGGCTTCTCGAATAACCTGTTTTCAAAGTCAGGCTGGTACACCCGCTGAAGGGAGTAAGGGACTAAACCGGGGCTACCCCGAAATCTTAAGAAGACATCGAGAAGGGGAAGAGATGGAGAAACGCCCCTTAAATGGCAGTGCACGGTGAACCCTACTAATTGCATCCATGCATGAGGATGCAGTTGTCCCGGGGATACCCTGTGCGTCCTAAGGAAGGAAACCCCGAAGTCGGACAACGGGAAACGGAGTCCTAATTCTAAGGCTGCCCTAAAAACGACTACCCCGTTGGACACACGACGTATGTCACCCTCCTGAGGGGATGGGAGTCTATAGGAATATCCCTCGGGTAAAGGAAACCTAGATACTAGGTCTTGGACGTCGGCTTCCTTTAAAGTCGACTTAACACCTAGGTCTATTTGTTTTCCTACACCATGGCCAGCCATTTTAGGAGTCTAGAAACCAATGAGTGGGACTACGGATTATTAAATCACCTAAAATGAAGAAGAGAAGAACTGGCGACAGAGTCCCAAGAAGCTGCGACAGACTTGCGACACAGTGATGTGTACGCGGCAGAGTTGCGGCAGAGTAGCGATGGAGTTGCGGCAGAGTTGCGAGAGAGTGTCCTGAGAGTTGGGCAGAGTGTCTTTGCGAGAGAACTGAGTAGCGACAAGGACAGCAGGAGCCCAGTATATATAGTGGCCCGACTGCGTCGCCACACGCGCAGAGATCCGACCCGACCCGAGAAAAATTCGGACCCAGATCCTCTTTCGAAAGAAAAATTCCTACCAAAGAGTGGGGAGCAATTGATGGTGGTCGTGTCACCAAAATCCACGTGTACAACTAACAGCCAACTAGAGACTGCCACGTGTCAGAACAAGAATGAGCACGTGGCTGATGTGGCGACAGAGTTGCCATGCGACACAGTTGCTTGTTAAACGACAGCGTGTTTGAGGCAATAGGCACTCTGTCGCCTGGTATGTGTGCCGCACAGTAGGGGTGACAGACCTCCATCGCCTCTATTGCGACATAGGTCTCCCGCAAGCTGCGGTAGAGGTCTCCCGCACAGCTTGCGGCAGAGGTCTCCTGCATAGTCTGCTGCAGAGGTCCACGGGTACTCTGCCGCTGCCGACTCCCCCGCAAGCTGCTTGACCCGAAGCGCGACAAAGTGCTCTATGACTCTGTCGCGGCCCAGACACGCGCCTGGGCCTCAGCTCGAATCGACTTAGAGAAACCTATAAATATCCAGGTGAGCTCTCAGAAAGTGAGGACCGAGAACAAAAAGAAAGGAAAAAAAACTTAAACTCTCTGAATTAAGTAATACATTCTCTTCTTCATTCCTTCATACACAACTCCCGATTTCTAACTTAATCATCGGAGTGCGCGTGCAGGGATAAATCCCTGCCCCCTCTGATTCCTATTGTTTTTGCAGACTATACTAGGAACAAGTTACATCGACGTCATCTCCTTGTCGTCAGTGCAATCCGAATACGTGGAAGTCGTAATCCCGTTGCCGTTTAGTGGAAGGCAACATCACTATCCATTTGAGTATAATCCGAAACTACAATACTCTGTTCAATATCAGTTTTAGGAGGGGAAATCTGAAATTGAATTACCGTAATTTTTGCGTTCTCCATTCTGGTCGGTCCTCTAGCTGCATGGCTCGCTTTCTTATCAAAAACCAACCCTTTGACTAACTCTGTGTCGTCCACAGTCCCCCTAGCTTTTTCACGATCTTGATGTCTCTTAAATCAACCATATCCGGCTTTTCTGGATCAACGACAGATAGAACAGAATCAACGGCTAGCGACGCCAGAAGAGTTGAGTATTGGCTAACAACCTTGCTGTTTAACGAAGTGCTGGCTGATTTGATTAAGGATTCGAGGTCGGAGAGCTCGAGAGGGACGGCCATTGCAGTGAGGACATCGACGGCTTTAATCGAAGCCTTGTGCAGAGAATCAGAGATAACAGAGGGGTGGATACCATGGGAGAGAACAGCGAGGCATTCTTTAAGGAGGGCGCCAGCGATGACAACAACTGTGGTGGTGCCGTCACCGGCAGCTGCGTCCTGAGATTTAGATAGGTCGACGAGCATTTTAGCGGCAGGTTGGAGGACTTCCATTTTGTTTAAGACGTTGGCGCCGTCGTTGGTTATGATGACTTCTCCGTCAGCGGTAGAGATCATTTTGTCCATACCTTTGGGTCCTAGGCTGGTTCGGACGGCGTCGGCAACGGCTCGGGCTGCGATGATGTTGGCTTGGCGGATGTCTTCTTTGTGTTTGTTGTCCACGTAGGACTCCGTCTTGGAAGAGCGTGGCTGGGCTGCTGTTACGGCTGCCATATCTGGATTTCCTATGTTGGCTGGGGTGGGAAAAAAATGATACAGTGGATCAGAGGTGGAAAAACCTAAAAAAAGAGAGGGAAAGAGAGCGCTGAGTAAACCATGAGAAAAGGGAGGCAAAAGTAATAGGATTCGGGCATTTGATATTTGAGTTTACAGGGCGTGTTTGCCAGTTTGGTTCGTGGAAAAAATCTCTAGTGTTACTTGTTTTTGTTTTTAAAATTTTTATTTTAATGTTTTTTTTTTAATTTTGAAAAAAAAAATTTTTGTATTAAAAAGATAAATAAATAAAAGGTAAAAAATTTAGATACAAGTAAAACATTTTATGTAAATAATCAATACATATGATATTTGTAATTGTTTTGTATGATAAAAAGAATAATAAAAATAAAAGTGTGTCACGTGGTACACGAAGAATGGGTCACATGGCACACGAAGAAAATAGGTGGGAGATTGGGTTTACCGCTTTGAAAACAGTATTATGGGAGACATAAATTATGTAGTTTGGACAATCTTGTCCTTAAATATTTTTTATTCTACAAGACCCAAAAAATAGTAAAAAATACTCAATTAGTGGATAACTACGTAATTGAATGTGAAATTAATCTCTATAAATAGGAGTCAGGTATAATTCATGAAACTAAATCTCTATTTTTTAAACAAAACCTTTGCCAAAATTTCCTTTTAACTTAAGTATCGGAGTGTTTACGCTGGGAACAACTCATGCGTGGTAACACGTGGCACGAAGATCGAAGCAAGGACGTCAGCAATACGTCATCATTCTGTTTGGTAACAACAATAATTTATTAAGATAAAATAATAATTATCATTTTTTAAGTTTTAAAAGGACAAAAATCTAGTACAAATAAATTAAACATTTTTAAAATTAATAATAATTTCAATATTTAAAAGATATACATCTATATTTATATAGACTAAAATTAAATAAAATCACAAATAATTTATCTCTGCATATATCAATATTATAAAATATAACATCTATATTTATAGATTTTATCAATTTTTTTATTTTTTAAAAGAAAAAAATTATATATATATATATATATATATATATATATATATAAATATGGTTATAGATAATGTAATATCAATATAATAACTTGTTACATATTATTAGATTAAAAATATTTTTTTTAATTTTTTAAAAGATAACATCATTTTTTGAATTTTTAATTTTTTAATTAATACGTAACATGTAATCATTTTTTTTTTACATTAACAATACAAAATATAACATCTATATCAACAAATATTAAAAATTTTAATTATTATTTTTCAAGTTTCAAAAAGATAGAAATTTTTGTATATATTAAAAAATAAAAAATAAATTGATTATATTTTTAAATTAATTATCTATTTTTATTTTTAAAAAACATACATCTATATCTATATCTATATATGGATTAAAGTTAAATAAAAATCACATATAATTTATCTCTACCTATATTAATATTACAAAATATAATAAACATATATATATATATATATATATATATATATATATATATATATATATATATCTACAACTTTTATCAACTTTTTTATTTTTTAAAAGAAAACATATATATATATATATATATATATATATATATATATATATATATTCAAATTAGTATAGATAATGTAATATAAAATGCAATATCAATATAACAACATGTTATATATTATTAGATTAAAAAGTAATTTTTTAAATATTTTAAGAGATAACATCATTTTTTTAATTATTAATTTTTTAATTAATATGTACTATGCAATCATTTCTTTTTTTCTTTTTTTTTACATTAATATTACAAAATATAACATATATATCTATAAATATTAAAATTTTTAATTATCCTTTTTCAAGTTTCAAAAATATAGAAATCTCTCTATATAATACAAATATAATATAAATTAATTATCTATTTCAATTGGTAAGTGTCGAAGGTACCAAAAACAAATTACTCTTTAAGTCCATTAAAGAGCGGCTAGGGGAAGTAGAGGTCGATCCCACAAAGACTGCAGCAATTGAATCGAACAAATTAATGTTCTAAGGTAAGACACGACAAAAAGAGGGTTTTATATTAAAGTTAACGCAAGTTACTAAGAATGGAAAGTAAAAAATGCAAACAAATATGAATTTCTACTTTAACAATGACAAAGACTTTTGATGGTATGTTTTTTTATTTTCTTGAATTAGGATGTTGGTCACTGAATTCTAAAGATAGTTATTAAATTAAGCAATCAACTATAATGCAACAACAAGCTCTGTCACACCATCTTCTCTTACTTTTTAATTAATCACAACAAGTTCTGCAATTAATCCTTCACTACTTAAACTACATAGAGCAAGCTCTCCAAATATATTTTTATGGTAGCATTAATATCTATGGAAGATATGAGTTAAAATTAGGCAACAAACACATAAGCTTAGTTCATTTAGCCTAAACTTAGATTTTCCTCTAACTCTAAGTGATTTCAAACAAAAGCAATTACAGACTTAAGTTCATAATCAAGCAGTAGATTAATAAATTTAATCTAATAATTTGCAGCCTATTTCATTAAACTAACAATCATGATAATATGCTATGGAAAACTTTAAATACTTAACCAATAATATATTATTTAGATTACATTCTCACAGCATTATGCGATCAAGATTCAATTAAGAAAACATACTATGAATATCATAAAAAGAATGAAAGAAAACACAAAGAAGTAAAACTATAAAGAAAACACAACTTTATAAAAGTATACAAGAAACGACACCTATATATTATGCTATGGTATGTGACAAGGCTAAGAGATGCTATACTATTGACATTATTGTAATATTCAAGAAGATTATGTAATTAAACTAAATAATATGCAAGAAACAAAATTCTAAATTTTATATGCAAAGAAATCGGTTTTAAAGAAGAACATGCAAAAGAATTATGTAACTATGTAAGACAACCAATATAGATGCTAAAGATCCTAATAGCATGCAAGAAAGCAAATAGAAAAGAAAAGAAAACAAAGATCATGCAATATAAAGGAAATTGACAAGAAAGAATTCATTATATTGCAATCGATTTTTATAAATTAATTATCAATGCAATTGATTTTCTTAAATAAGCATGCAAGATTTAATTTATACACATTATAAACTAAACAAGATAGCAATCGATTTCAAGAAGAAAAGAAATAAACAAAAAGCAATTAAAGAAAGTAAGAATAAGAATTTTAAGAAAATACCAATCAAAAGTTTTATAAGAAAATTAAAGAAGAAATCGTTTCACACTTTAAAATAAGAAAAATAAAATAAAACTAAACCAATTGTAATGTTTAATGGGCAGCTTATGGTCATTTTATATAGTGAGAGAACAATACTAATCCTATTTGGAATAAAAAATCTAATTACAATTTGATTAGGATTCTAATTATTAATATTAATCTAATAATAACTCTTCATATTTATCTTGAGTAGTTGACTTGGTTGCCAACTCTTCTTGTTAATTCATCATGAACTCTTTTTTTTAGCAATTATCTTCCAAAAAGGCTTTAATTAATATTTTTCAATTATTCTTTAAGAAGTCCCACTTTGACTAGCTTTTTTACTTATTTTTCTTTCCGAAAGACATTCTTGTTTACTTAAACCTAGCATAGGACTAATGTCAATCGACAAAATTACATGTAAATGTCGCAAATTTTCTTATACCCGATTTTTTAACCATGAATAGTAAAATTATTTGATTGGGATTTACCAAGTACAATAATATACAAATATATATATATATATGTATATATATATATATATATGCGTTTACATGTGTGTAATAATTCCCACAATTTTGCATAAGGGTATGTGCGTATATACATGTAGCTATATATATATATATGTACATATGTAAATATACATATATATAAGTACGGGTATGTACAATATATATATATATATATATATATATATATATATATATATATCTATACATGGACAGAGGGTTTTCTTTTATGGTAGGACACACAAATTAAAGTATATATATACATATACATAATTGATAGAGTTGGCTATCAGTGGAGAAATAAAGAAGCAGGAAATGAAAAAGGAGATTCTCAAAGGGCTATTGTTGTAGCAACTTAGGAAGGGAAACACGACATGGGAGGAGTGTTCTGCTACATGCAAACTGCAGTGATTTTGTAAGGAAAAGGAGATGATAAGATAGCCTTGGAGTTGGAAGGTACTGGGTTATAGGAAGATGTATATATTACATGGAAGCGTAAGGTAGAAAGAAATGGTAGTAGGGAAAGAAGTGGCGATGGGATGGTTTTTGATGGGGTTAGGAAAAGGATTAAGGAAACAAGAAAACTGAAGTATAAAAGGTTGAGAAATAGAAGCTAAACAAGTATAGGACACTGCAGCAGTGAAGCAATAGCCGGGAACGGAAATGAAATGGGAGTAGTTTGAAACTGCCCCGACAAAACAAAAATGAGCAGTGAAACAGACCTAAACAATGGACAAAAGGACTAGAAAAACCAAAAAAGAAGAGAATGAGAGAAGCTAGAACCGAAAGAAGGCTATAGAGAGGAAGAAGCCGATAGAAGAAATGAAGTGATGGAAGAGGCTGAAATGAGAGGGGAGATGGAGAGGAGATTTTGATAGGTGGCTGAAAAGAAATAATAGAAGAAGCTAAACAAAGGAGTAAAACACAGGAAGAAAGTGAAGCTGAAGCAGGTGTGCGTACAGTCAAGTAAACGGTTGTGTTTATTTCCTTTCCTTGGGGTCGAGATAGAACATATAGACTTGAAGTGAAGGCGAGATCGGGGAGGCAGTAAGCGTGAAACAATGGCCGTCTTCCACCTCCGTTTCATTAATGAAGTGGTGGAACAGGGTTGCTCTAAAGGCTGAGTATTCTGGCAAGACCAAGACGTGAAGATGGTGATGAAGGAGGTTGCAGCGTTGGGAAGGAAAGAAGAAAATCGATGAAGTTGATGAACAATAGATTCGAGTTGTGACGAAGAAGAAGAAATAAAACCTGAGGTAACAAACTGAAGTTGAAGCAGAGGAAAATAGGGGAAACTTTTTCACGACAACGGGAGTCATGACGAAAGACTGGGACGGAGCCGACAGTGTTGGAGAAGGATGGCCTGGATGTGATGATGATGGTGATAGTGGCAGAAACAAGAAGAAAGAGAGGAGAAAATGACAAGCTGAGAGTGTAAGGCCCATATTTTCAATGTAATCCTTATGATTCTCTAAGTATACACTTGTTCATGTAATATGAATCATAAGAGTTGTTAGGTCCGTAAATTTGATGTACACACTTGTTATATGAGTTCGTGATGTACACACTTGTTATATAAAGTATGAATTATAAGAAATTGACCTTTTTAAGTGATAAATGTGGAATGAATGCAAAATGAGCAGTGAAGTAAATTGATATGAAGTTAGCCATGGGAATCTAGGATAAATTCCAGCTAAGTATGCTGCAGAGCAAGGGGAGATCGATCCCTCCAAGCTAGATCGATCTCGGTATGCTTCTGCCATGCAAAGATCGATCTCATCCTCAAGCAGATCGATCTCGTTATGTCTCGGCCAGAAGCAGATCGATCTCATTCCTCTGGCATATCGATCTCTGAAGCTCTTTGCTTGGCTAAGATCGATCCTACCCCTTAGAGCAGATCGATCTCCAAGGTTGTAAATTGTGAAATTGGAGCAAAAGGAGATCGATCTATACCCTAGGAGATCGATCTCACAAGGTGAATTCTATATAAAGGAGCCCGACATTTAGCTTCTTCCCCAGAAAAGATCAAAACCTTCCATTTTTGAAAGCAAAGTAACCTAGTTTATCTCCATAAAGTATCAACACCTTCCATTGAGATTGGAGAGAAGTTCATTTCAGCAAAATTGTTCCTAAATAGGAGGAGAACAACATAGATGAAAACGAGAGGGTTAATCATTGGATTGAAGGAGAAAAGGAGTTTTCCCCCAAAGTTGACAAAAAGGAGAAAAGTTGAGATAGGTAAGATTTTAATATACCAACTTCTAGCATATTAATCTAGATATTTTGATGAGTTGATTTGGTGTATGTATTGATGGTTGAAACATCCATGAACATGCTTAATCTTTCATGACCTACAAATGGCTTAATGTGAGAAATTAGCTTAGGCATGGAATTGATGACGAATTAGGCATGAATTGATGTTAATGAGCATGTTTATATGATTGTAAGATAGTTTGGAGAAATCCATATGCTAGAAACAATAATGGTTGAAAATAAGCATATGAGGTATATGATGATGTCACGACCCAAAACTACCCAAAATCAGAGTAAATTTTTCGTTTTTCTTTCATACTTACCTGTTCTCTGATCGTGACCACACTCCACTAACAATTGGGCTGTGCGTCAATGCCAGTCTCACCATTCATCCACCATATAACTTAATTCCTTATTACAGAAAAAGGTAAACACATGAGTTTTTCATTTATTCTTTTCCATTCATTTACAAGTGTTTACATTATCTATACATCCCCGACAGTTACTTACAAACATGTTATTGTGCTATTCTTATTTAGATACAATATGTACAAGTGTATATACCTCGAAATAATGGGCAGCAGTGGATACCAGGAATGCAGTACTCAATCACCTCAAAGTCTACTGGAAATGATCTGTGTGAGAAAATGAAATGGGTGAGCACATCAAGCTCAATAAGGCAATCCTACATGAACGTGATGCCATGCATAAACCAGCCTTTCTCCACACATTTCACAACAAATGCTATAATTCATGATGTCATGTAAAACAAGTTCACATGTGGATTTCAAAGAGCATGGAAAATTTAAATCATTTCATTCTCATTAAAATTTCATAATAAAGCTAGGACTCAGCCCATCCCTTGGGTGTTCCTGACTCACACAACACCATGAAATCAAATGTTTTCACAACAATAGAAATATGTGATACAATGAATGTCATGTAAAACCAGTTTACATTACTCATGGGTTTAAATTGCATGGAAATAACATCATGCAAGTTCAGTTTAAAACCCAGTTTCATTCTCATCAAAATCTTATCTCAGTCAGGATCTAACCCCTCCCTCGGGTGATCCAAACTCACACAAAAATCCACAAAATGAGTTTCTCAAAATATCAACATGCGAGACTAGGTAATATATGTATATCTCTCGGGCAAATAACTAGGACTATGGCCATATATCCTCGTGATCCCACTGCTACACGGATCCTAGTGTGCGGGGTCTCACCACTATCGGGAATCGCTCTGAGAGGTGGGTCAATCTATTCCCTCGGTCCTACCCGATCACTCGCATCCAAAGATGCCACTCGTATCTGAAGATGCCACATAATCAATCCTAGCACGGTACAGCGTACTCCATGCTACTTGCACGGTACAACGTACTCCGTGGACCCATATCTCATATCCACAACCATGCCTATCTCAAAATGCACGTGTGAGCATATTTAATCGGCGTGACACATAGTCTACCGAAGCTCCAAGCACGACTTATCGTATGTCTCATAAAATCAGTGCGAGCGACGCTCCAGCACTCTCATAAAATCAAGGAAAATCTCGTGCGAGCCAAGCTCTAGCACGCGTTTCATAAAATCTCATAAGAATAGTGCGAGCTAAGCTCCAGTACTCTGTCAAAATGATGTAAAACTAGTGCGAGTTAAACTCTATCACCCTGTCACGAAAATCATATAAAAATCTGGTGCGAGTTAGACTCCAGCACCAATACATGTAAAACTCTAGTGCGAGCTCTTGCTCCAGAACTAATACATGCATCACACAAATCAAAAACTCGTGCGAGCTGAGCTCTAGCACGTCACATTTCTATAAAATCACGTAGGCGGCTACATTTCTCAAATCAATTTTATAGAAAATCAACATTGATTAAAGTTATGCAATGCTGTGCATTTTATTTAAAAGTTAGCCAGCCTACCCATGCATGTGTCAAAACACCTCAAGAACAAGCAAGGACTTCTTGTTCTTGCTCCTCCCAACTTTTCCTAAATTTGGAAATTTTACCCTTCACAAGGGTATTTTGGTAATTTGCCCATCCGGGGCACTAAAATTTTTATCTTAAATCTAGACCCTTCAAACACTTTAAGAGACTACAAATGAAGTTGAAATTGTGTAAAGCTACTTCTGGCAGTCCGTAAAATTCCCTTACCTCTTTTTTTGTACAGTCTGACTTTTCTCAACGCTACCGATCACCCAATCCGTTTAGCTCCCAATATGTTTTTCGGAGCTGCAGATAATCATTTATCGGGTTAAATCCAAACATATTAATTCATATTTCACTTTTACTGGGTTTAATTTAAATCATTGGGCCCGTTTACCCCTATTGGGCCCGTTTGCACTTTAATGGGCCTTAATCGGCCTTAAGCCAATTTTTCACTTACTATTCACATTATCGAGGCCTATTAGGCTATTGGGCCCATCAGTATTTATTGGGCCTAGTTCTAAACTCTCGGATAACTTAATTTATTATTTACGACAATTATCTTAAATTTCATAATTTAATTCATTTATACGAAATAAATCCGTAATTTATGCGGTAAATTTCTAACATGCATAACTATGCCAATTATTGTAAATAAGGGTTACTTACTTGAGATTCCATGATAGTACGCATATCGAGGCTGACTCGAGCTCTCGTTTGGCGTTAATTGTCGAGCTACACAATTACATAGTTCTAGGTAAATTTTCAGTCGAATATTAATCAAATTCAATATTTGGAAATTTAAATCGCTCAATTTTGACCGCTTACCGACTTACCCGTAGCTCGATTGCATCACCAAATTTTTCCCCAATTTTTTCTCTTTTTCTTTTTCCCTTTTTCTCTTTCTTTTTCTTCTTTCTGGCTGAACCGGTTCGGTCCGGTTCAGCTTGGTTCAGACCGGTTCAGTTCAGTTGGTTCAGTTGGTTCAGTCTGATTCGATCGGTTTGGGGCTTCACCGACCGGTTCTTCGCTGGCTTTTGTCGCCAGTAGCTCCGCGGGACCTCGCGAAGCTCGGATCTGCCCTCGGTTTCGCCATGGCTGGTCGAAAAGTGGTCGGTCCGGACTCTTCTCCCTCGGCGTCAGTACCCTTTCTCTTTCATTGCCGTCGCCGGCGTTAGTGGCCGTTTCACCGGTCGATTCTGGTGCCAATCAGTGCGCCTGCACTGGGGGAGCTCTCGTCTAGGGTCGATTGGGGTCGATCGCCAGTGAAATGGCCGAATTTCTCTTCTTTCCCCAGTTGGTTTCTCTCCCTCGATTCGTCAGATTCCGATGCTGTTGGCGGTCGTCCCAGTGCATGGAGGGTCGTGCGATGACCGCCTTCATTCTGTGGGGTCGCTTGGCCTCCTGGTCACCGGAGGTTGTCAGCGATGGAGGACCGACTCCTTTTGGCCTCTGCTTCCTTTCCCATTTCGTGTTTTCACGATTTTCTTCTTCTTCTCTTTTTATTTTATTTTATTATTATTTTATTCATTATTATATTCTAAAAATCTCAAAAATATCTAAAAAAACTATATTTTATTCTTTTAATCAATAATTGAATTTATTTGTCTTATTTCATCTTTTCGGTATATTTTTTCAATATTTTCGGGATATTTTTCGAGGTGAAAATTTCGGTATATTCTAATAAATTTATATCTTGATCAATTTAACCTGAATTTAATTATTTCTTCGTTATTGATTAAGATTTCTCAATCCCCTATTTTTAATGAAATTTTCTTATTGAATTCATATCGAATTTTGATCTTTTGATCGTTTTACCCTTCTACACGTTCGGGACCAATTTAGGTCGACTTTTCTTCTTGGACCCACTATAATTTCTCATTTAAAAAAATTCAGATCTCTGTCCAGACCATTCAAGTCTCATAAATTTAATTTGAAATTCCTTAATTGTCCATTTTCAGATTTTACGTACGTTCGACTACTTCATTCATATTTATATGATCAAATCATTCGTCTTATGATTCCATTAACATATAACCATATCCATAAAATGTGTGAATCATAAGGAAATACGATAACAATCGGGTCTTACATAATCTCCCCTACTTCAGAAATTTGGTCCTCCAAATTAGAACCATGTCAAATGGGTCCACAAACAACTCCAAGTACGTCTATCGCATTATACTCTTTAATTCTCATGTGACTTTTTCGGAGTGTACTACTACCATAGGACTTTAATTAGGGAGATCATCTTAAACCTCAACACCTTCTCCTTTTTGTTTTAATACCCGAATCAAGTTTTTTAACATACGTTATACTTTCATTGAGCTCCACAGCTCATATCCGATCACATATATTGGGTCCGGATAATATTTTCAAAGCATCAAAAGATGGGACACATTGTGGATGTCTGCTATGGTAACGTCAACCTACAAGCCTTATCTCCCACTTTGTCCAATATCTCAAAGGATTCAATATAACGAAACTCAATTTGCCTTCTTTTCGAATCTCGTTATGCCCTAAGGGCATGTAACTTCCAACAATACTAATTCACCCTTGGTGAATTCCAATACTTTTTTGTCTCTTGTCAGCATAGCTTTTCTGTCTGCTCTGAGGTGTTCTTAATCTCTCACAAATCAACTGAACATCCTCAGAGGTTTGTCTTATCAATTCAAGAACAATTCTCTATCTGTCACCCACTTCTTCTTATCCAATTTGGGGAATAACCCCTAAAGCCATACCATGTCTCATAAAATGTTATCCCGATACTCAAGTGACAACTGTCATTATTGGCGAATTCGATTAGTAACAACTGATCATCCTAGGAGCTTATAAAATCAATGGTACACACTCTCATCATATCCTCAAGAATTTGTACAGTCCCCTTTGACTGATCTTCTGTATGAGGACGAAAAGCTTTGCTAACACTCAGTCAGGTTCCCATAGCTTCCTGAAAAATATCCCAAAAGTAGGAAGTGAAGCGGGAATCCCTATCTGATACCATGCGCACTGGAACTCTACATACTGTTCCACAATCTTTCTTACATATAATTTCGCCTACACACTCAGAGTATTTGGGGATTTCATAACCAGAAGGTGGGTAGACTTAGTCAATTTAGCGACTATCACCTAGATAGCCTCGTGATTCATCTGGGTCCTCTGTAACCCATCATGAAATTTATGGTAACTTGTTCTCATTTCAGTGTCGATATAGGTAGAGGCTGTAATAACCCTGCAGACTTCTAGTACTCTACCTTAATCTGCTAACATATGAGACACTTTTTCACAATCTCTATAATGTCTCTTTTCATATTTGACCATCAATACCCTTTTTCAGAGATTTCGATATATTTATTACTTCTCGGATGCACTGTATATCCCGAAGAGTGAGTTTCTGACAATTACACTATCTCATCAACTGTGGTCCTGGGGAGCACTTATACTATCTTTGAACCTCAGTAAGCCATCATCACTCACTGTGAACTTTGTCATTGTACCCATCTGAATCTGACCCACCCTATCGACACCATGCCGATCATCACGCTAAGCTTGTCAAATCCGGTCACTCAAATTCGGTACTAGCAGCTCACGCTCCCTGACCATCATATGTGATACCATCCCGAGGTTCTTTGTGTTCAAGGCATCAGCCATTACATTAGCCTTTCCTAGGTGGTACAATTTTCACAATCATAATCCTTCAGAAGCTCTAACCCACTATGTTATCTCATATTCTATCATTTCTATGAAAATAGATACTCGGGGCTTTTATGATCAGTGCATACCTAAAATTTCTCACCGTATAAGTGGTGGCGCCATACCTTCAGTGTAAACACTATGGCTGTCAGCTTTAAATCATGGGGCAGATAGTTTCTTTCATGATCCTTGAGTTGTATTGATCCATAATAAATTATCTTCCCATTTTGCATCAATACATAGCCCATTTATTATTTTGAGGTATCTATATATACTGAGAAACATCTTGAGCTATTAGGTATGGTGAAAATAAATGTGGTGGTCAGTTCAAACTTCAATACACCATAACTCACCGAAGCTACTTTCATACTTATCATCGCACTGACATGCAATTTTTTTTTTCGAATGAGATGTGTCAACTAAGCAGCCCATTTCGAGAAACTCTTAACAATTCTTCTGTAAAAATAATTTTCTATTGTTGCTTATAATTTTCCCTGGACTTTAAATACACCCAAAATATCCTCAATGAGTATGATAACAAATCGGTCCAGGTAAAGTATAAATACCTCTTTCATCAATGCCCTAACGAGTATAATGAATTGTCTTGGGCACATCCACATTCCACTAAATATTTCAGTCACCCATATCCTTGACCTATGTACACATAACGTATAATGTCATTTTGAAATCGCTTCTGTTCAAGATACTAACTCGCGTCATTTCATTTCTCTTATATTAACGACTTTTATAAAATTTTAATTTTTAAACCTTCATGATTAATCGAATTCTATGTTTCTTTATCATACTAGTAAAGGTACTCTAATTTTAAATGTATATATTACGACTGTCGATTTCAATTTATAGGTTGTGTATATTTTTAGACGCTGTAAAGTCTTTAGGCGGGGAGGTATTTTGAAATACCTTTATTAACCCTCAAACTTGACCTCATGGACTGGTTATGGATATATCCACCCCTTATCCTTGGTCGCAATTCATAGTCACTACATATCGCTTAATCCTAATTACTTCACATATCAGAGATATTCTTACCTTGCATACGCCTCTTATTCCAATATATCTCGTATTCAGGATCTATCACATCTCAAAACTTATCTCCTTTCGTAAATCACTTAGAACAAACTCTTTCATTACTTATTAAAACTTACAGTATACTTTTCAGGGGTAACCATATCACTATATTACGATAGAAATCTGAACAGCATAGTTTGTAGTCGACCAATTTATTCTCAAATATTACTTCAAATTATTCATATTCCATTGAATAAAATCGGCTGACGTATACTTCTTCCCCCATTTTCTACTTATAATCTATTCATAATTATTCCGTTAGTTAACCCTCCTTCATTGGGGTACTAACTATCAGCATTGTGCCCAAGGGTGTAGGCATTCATGTCTTTCACTAACTTATATACAAATGAAGGCGGTATGAATAAATGCGTGGCACCAAGATCAATTAAATACTTCATTATTCATAACCAGTGTGGTATCTTTCACGACATCATATGAAACATCAATAGTGTCCTGGTCCAAGGCATACACTCGCCCTCTTCCAATATCCTACTTTCCCTTTCTCTTCGGCTATGGCCTCCCTTTTCGGTGTAGAGATATCAACAGGGTTTTCTCTGTCTCTTTACCTTTCTGTGGGGCAGTCTCACCTAACTCTGAGCAATTATTAAATAAATGGTTCGTCTTACCACATTTAACGCCTATTTTAGTCAATAAAGTGTAGGTGTAGGCCCTACTTCCGTGGTATCTACCACACATCCTACACTACTTCGTAGCACGTCAGGGTCCTCCAATCACAATACCCCTCAAAAGTGCTGAAATTGAATACACTGGGGCTTTACCAATCATCTTACCCCGTGACTCAACAACTCTAATCTCTTACCAACTGGTCTCTTTCCCGCTCTGACATCTCTGTCATTCTCTATTTTCTTTTGTCTCTCTTTCGGCCCTTACTACCTTTCCCAATCTCAGAGGCGTGCAACACATGATCTTATTCACACAACTGTAGTCTACGCACTGCCTCAGCATAGGTAGTGATATCTAATGGGGCCAATCAGACTCTAATTGACAATCTGAGCCCTTCCATGAACTTTTGGGCTTTTCGACTCTCACTGCCCATAGTGTCGGGATAATATCTGCTCAGGAATATAAACTGAGTTTCATACTCATCAACCAACTAGTTCCTTTGGGTCAGAGTAAGGAATTTTATCTGTAATTTGCTTTAAGCAGCTGGGATATTCTGTCACCGAAATACATCCAGAAATATTTCTCATTTCAGCTCTGGATGTCTAACACTTAAGATGGGTCGAGCGGACTTCCACCAATGCTCCAACATGTCCTCAAATCCCATGCATACTCTGAGCAATTAGCTCCCAAAATATTCTCCACACCCCGCTCTAACCTCGCGAAGCGTGTCTCAATACTGTCTGATCTCTCTGTCAGACTCTCTGGGGCATGCTCAACATCAGCCTCCATTTCAACCTCATCCCGGTTCTCATAGATCGACTCAGCACGACTAGCAGACTCAGGCCTACCTCTACAACCTCTACCTTGTGCTCTACCTCCTTTATCGCGACTAATTCCTGCATTCTCAATCATTTCTGAGTTAAAACCCATCTCAATATACAATATTGTATCTAACCAAGTACAGTAACATGAGGATGTAATTTCCTAATTACTGACACTGACACACATCAGACCAATTTTGTTCTGATACAACCATTTGTCATGGCCTAAAACTACCCAAAATCAGAGTAAATTTTTCATTTTTCTTTCATACTTACCTGTCCTCTGATCGTGACCACACTCCACTAACAATTGGGCTGTGCGTCAATGCCAGTCCCACCATTCATCCACCATATAACTTAATTCCTTATTACAGAAAAAAGTGAACAGATGAGTTTTTCATTTATTCTTTTCCATTCATTTACAAGTGTTTACATTATCTATACATCCCTGACAGTTACTTATAAACATGTTACTGTGCTATTCTTATTTAGATACAATATGTACAAGTGTATATACCTCGAAATGATGGGCAGCAGCGGATACCAGGAATGCAGTACTCAGACGCCTCAAAGTCTACTGGAAATGATCTGTGTGAGAAAATGAAAGGGATGAGCACATCAAGCTCAGTAAGGCAATCCTACGAACAAGTAGGTAACCATACTACCTACATGAACGTGGTGCCATGCATAAACCACCATTTCTTCACACATTTAACAACAAATGCAATAATTCATGATGTCATGTAAAACAAGTTCGCATGTGGATTTCAAAGAGCATGGAAAATTCAACATGCTTCTATTTCAAATTATTTCATTCTCATTAAAATTTCACAACAAAGCCAAGACTCAGCCCATCCTCTGGGTGTTCCTGACTCACACAACACCATGAAATCAAATGCTTTTCACAACAATAGAAATATGCGATACAATGAATGTCATGTAAAACCAGTTTACATTACTCATGGGTTTAAATAGCATGGAAATAACATCATGCAAGTTCGGTTTAAAACCCAGTTTCATTCTTATCAAAATCCTATCTCAGTCAGGATCTAACCCTTCCCTTGGGTGATCCAGACTCACACAAAAATCCACAAAACGAGTTTCTCAAAACATCAACATGCGAGACTAGGCAATATATGTATATATCTCGGGCAAATAACTAGGACTATGGCCATATGTCCTCGTGATCCCACTGCTACATGGATCCTAGTGTGCGGGGTCTCACCACTATCGGGAACCGCCCCAAGAGGTGGGTCAGTCCATCCCGTCGGTCCTGCCCAATTACTCGCATCCGAAGATGCCACTTGCATCTAAAGATGCCATGCATCTGAAGATGCCACTCGCATCCGAAGATGCCACACATCCGAAGATGCCACATAATCAATCCCAGCACGGTGCAACATACTCCATGCTACTTGCACGGAACAACGTACTCTGTGGACCCATATCTCATATCCACAATCGTGACTGTCTCAAAATGCACGTACGAGCATATTTAATCGGTGTGACACATAGTCTACCCGACGCTCTAAGCATTGCTCATCGCATGTCACATAAAATCAATACGAGCGACGCTCCAGCACTCTCATAAAATCAAGGAAAATCTCGTGCGAGCCAAGCTCCAGCACGCGTTTCATAAAATCTCATAAGAATAGTGCGAGCTAAGCTCCAGCACTCTGTCAAAATCATGTAAAACTAGTACGAGCTAGGCTCTAGCACTCTGTTATAACAATTCAAGTGAAAATCTGGTGCGAGTTAGACTCTAGCACCCTGTCACGAAAATCATATGAAAATATGGTGCGATTTAGACTCCAGCACCAATGCATGTAAAACTCTAGTGCGAGCTCTTGCTCCAGCACTAATGCATGCATCACACAAATCAAAAACTCATGCGAGCTGAGCTCTAGTATGTCACATTTCTATAAAATCACATAGGCGGCTACATTTCTCAAATCAATTTTAGAGAAAATCAACATTGATTAAAGTTATGCAATGCTATGCATTTTATTTAAAAGTTAGCCAGCATACCCATGCATGTGTCAAAACACCTTAAGAACAAGCAAGGACCTCTTGTTCTTGCTCCTCCCAACTTTTCCTAAATTTGGAAATTTTACCCTTCACAAGGGTATTTTGGTAATTTACCCATCCGGGGCACTAAAATTTTTATCTTAAATCTAGACCCTTCAGACACTTTAAGAGACTACAAATGAAGTTGAAATTGCGTAAAGCTACCTCTAGCAGTCTGTAAAATTCCCTTACCTCTTTTTTCTGTACAGTCTGACTTTTCCCAACGCTACTGATCACCCAATCTGTTTAGCTCCCAATATGTTCTCCGGAGCTACAGATAATCATTGATCGGGTTAAATCCAAACATATTAATTCATATTTCACTTTTATTGGGCTTAATTTAAATCATTGGACTTGTTTACCCCTATTGGGCCTGTTTGCACTTTAATGGGCCTTAATAGGCCTTAAGCCCATTTTCCACTTAGTATTCACATTATCGAGGACTATTGGGCTTATTGGGCTCATCAGTATTTATTGGACCTCGTTCTAAACTATCAGATAACTTAATTTATTATTTACGATAATTATCTTAAATTCCATAATTTAATTAATTTATACGAAAGAAATCTGTAATTTATGTGGTAAATTTCTAACACGCATAACTATGCTAATTGTCGTAAATAAGGGTTACTTACCCGAAATTCCATGATAGTATGCATATCGAGGCTGACTCGAGCTCTCATTTGGTGTTAATTGTCGAGCTACACAATTACATATTTTCAAGTAAATTTTCAGTCGAATATTAATCAAATTCAATATTTCAAAATTTAAATCGATCAATTTCGATCGCTTATCGACTTATCCGTAGCTCGATTGCATAACCAAATTTTTTTCCAATTTTTTCTCTTTTTCTTTTTTTTGGCTGAACCGGTTCGGTCTGGTTCAGCCCGATTCAAACTAGTTCTGTTTAGTTGGTTCATTCCGGTTCGATCGGTTCGGGGGTTTTTCGGTCGGTTCTTCACCAGCTTCCGACACCAGCAGTTTTGCAGGACCTTGTGAAGCTTGGATCTGCACTCGGTTTCACCATGGTTGGTCGAAAAGTGGCCTGTCTGGCCTCTTCTCCTTCGGAGTCGGTACCCTTTCCCTTTCATTACTGTCGTCGATGTTAGTGGCCATTTCACCGGTCGATTCTGGTGTCAATCGATGCGCCTACACTGAGGGAGCGCTCGGCTAGGGTCGGTTAGGGTCGATCGCCGGTGAAATGGTCAGATTTCTCTTCTCTCCCTCGTCGGTTTCTCTCCCTCGATTCGTCGGATTTTGACGCTGTTGGCGATCGTCTTGGTGCCTAGAGGGTCGCGCGATGACCGTCTTCATTCTGTGGGGTCGCCTGGCCTCCTGGTCACCGATGGTGGTCGACGATGGAGGACCGACTCCCTCGGTCTTTACTTCCTTTCCCATTTCACGTTTACGCGATTTTCTTCTTCTTCCTTTATTATATTATTATTTTATTCATTATTATATTCTAAAAATCCCAATAATATCTAAAAAAATTATATTTTATTCTTTTAAGCAATAATTGAATTTATTTGTCTTATTTTGTCTTTTCGGTATATTTTTCCAATATTTTTGGGATATTTTTCGAGCTGAAAATTTTGGTGTATTCCAATAAATTTATATCTTGATAAATTCAACATGAATTTAATTATTTCTTCGTTATTGATCAAGATTTCTCAATCCCCTATTTTTAATGAAATTTTCTTATTGAATTTATACCAGATTTCGATCTTTTGATCGTTTTACCCTTCTACACGTCGGGACCAATTTAGGCCGACTTTCCTTCTTGGACCCACTATAATTTCTCATTTAAAAAAATTTGTATCTTTATCCGGACTATTCAAATCTCATAAATTTAATTTGAAATACCTTAATTGTCCATTTTCAGATTTAATTTATGTTCGACTACTTCATTCATATTTATATGATCAAATCATCCGTCTTATGATTTCATTAACATATAACCATATCCATAAAATATGTGAATCATAAGGAA
The DNA here is from genome assembly GCA_033439115.1 of Firmiana major. Classification (NCBI taxonomy): domain Eukaryota; kingdom Viridiplantae; phylum Streptophyta; class Magnoliopsida; order Malvales; family Malvaceae; genus Firmiana; species Firmiana major. The sequence goes on along the minus strand of CM065896.1, from coordinate 57,836,459 downwards.
ATATGATAACAATAGGGTCTTACAGATGATTGCCTTAGTGAATGAAATGAGGAATTAGAGGCATTGGTAGATTAATGTCGGTTCAATAAGTATCAGTAGACTCATTCTTAAGAGATTCTCAGAAAAATGAGTTATATACTCGATATGGACTCAAGAAAGAGTAAGGTCCGATAATGATGTAACAAGGCCAAATGAGATATAAATGGCCCAATGCATTGATTTAAATATCATGCAAGTGAAATGAAGTATATGACAATATACTGATGTGTGTAGTACACAATTTCAGCTCCAGAAGAAATAATCAGAGTCGATTAGATGGATCACGAGAAATAGAAATCGAAAGAAAGTGATTCGAGGTAAGGGATTTATGCAAGCTATTACAGATAGCTATACATATGTTTTCTTACCTGCTGTGTGTGAATATATACGATAAGTGTGTAGATATTGATATATCTAGGTGAAAACTACATATGAGAATAAGCCTATAAGTATGAGTTGCATGACTTCCATGTTATTGTTGTGAAAAGAAGTTTTTACAAATGTTTTGAGAAAGAGTAAAAATAGACGGGCTCCCAGTTTAGTAAAGTTGTATGAAACGCTTTTAACGAGTGATTGAGGGGAGATTTCCCTCTCACTCATGCTTAAGGAATGGAGCCTTCTATTTCTTTTCTGTGTGAAATCGTGCTAGAGCCTAAGTGGAGATGGTAGGTTTACCAGCCTTGCTCACACAACCTTATCTTTAAAAAAAAAAAAAAGATTTTGAGAAAAGTAACAAAAAATGGTGTTCGATGCCTCAGGTGATACTGTGTGTTCCACTCGAGAGCTCGCACTAGATTTTAGGAATCGTGCTAGAGCCTTCGAGTATTGTTGTGTGTCTTGCTTTAACTATGCTCGCATGTAATTCCCTAGTAAAACCGTGCTCGATGCCTCAAGTATGCTGTGTGCTCTTACACTGAGTTGCTCATAGAGGTTTTACGATTATGCTATGTATTAAGTAAAATCGTGCTTGAGACGTCATGTATTACTATGTGTCTTGCATTAACATGCTCGCACGTGGTTTATGGATATGATGTAAGGAGTAAAAAATCATGCTTGAGCCGTTGTGTATTGTTGTGTGTCTTGCACAGACCTGCTCGCACGTGATTTTGAGACAATGGAAAATGGGTGATAAGGATCCATAGGAGCACGATGTACCATGAGCGTTAGTCATGGAGTACGATATGCCATGATTTCAGTATGAGCTGAAGGGATGGTTGATAAGCCTCCCCAAGCATAGGGTTCCCGCACACCTGATCAGTGTTGTCTGGAATCCGACTATGGCCATAAGTCCCTATAAGTCTTATATTTATTTGAGTGATATGACATTGTCACTACTGTGTGTGGTGACATATGTTTCCCTTGCTGTGTGTCTGGGGATATGATAACCCATAATTATGTCTCATGTATATTGATTTGCTGAGTGCAAAGTGATTTCTAAATGTGTACTGCGTGATTTTAAATATGAGGTGTGTGAAAAGTGTATGCTATGTGAATATGCATATAACCATCTAGAGAATTAATGATTTCGCATCGATGAAAGTTATTTTAAAGAATGCATATGTTTTATAAGGAAAATGAATATATATTTTTAGCATGTAGATAGTGTAGTTATCTAACTGCTTTCGTATTTTCCTTACTAAGCGTGTTAGCTGACCCCCTTATTTCTTCTCCACAGATTCTACACAGTAGTGAGTATACTGCAGTCATCCCTGCTATTGTGTTGCTTCAGTCATCCAGTAGTATAGAGAGGTATACATTTGAGATGAAAAATTTTGTATCTTGTAAACTAATGCATAATAAAATGTGTCTTTTGTATTTTGGGAGATGTATATAATCGAAACTGATGTAAACGCTTTCGCACACATATATATAAAACTCCAGCTTCTATTCTACTTCATTTGTTTGAATTTATTAAATTTTAATGTATGAGATATGAATTGGATTTTGACTCATAACCCAACTGTAAGTGGTAAGGTAAAAGTCACGGCAGAGAGAGAGAGGGTCGTGACAGAATTAATGGTATCAGAGCAGTGTTGGTCTGATGTGAGTCAATATCCATAGGTAGGAAATTATACATCCCCAAAGTACTGTACATTATTAGGATACAATTGAGTATACCAAGCTAGAAAATGTGACTGAGACACTTATTTTGAGTATGCAGGATGTCTGATAGACGACGTACTCGTAGAGGAGAGAGTTCGCTCTATCAAGAGCGTAGAGATGAGCCCAAGAGACGCAGTGGATCTAGTTCTAGTAGAGATCCACCTGGTCTTGGTGAGGCTGCTGAAGAGCATATAGTGCAATTACAACGCAGTGTAAACACAGTCATGGAGATGTTTACACAGGCAAAGGCCAGACTTGAGGGTAGACAGGAGAACTCTGTTGGTCAGGCTGTTGTACTTGAGAGATAAGAGCCAGGACAGCCTGTACTGAGACCTCAGGATGTAGAGGTAGAGATTCTTTCACCCTTTCCAGTTCAGGACATTCCCCCACTAATTCAGGATCCTGTAGCTCCACAACAGGTTGGTGGTGAAGGAGTGTATGATTGTGGTCTGGGTAGACTGAGAGAGTTTCAGAAGTTTGGACCACCTTCATTTAGTGAGGTGAAGAACCCAGTATTAGCTGAGCATTGGATACGTAGTATGGAGAAACTCTACCGATTTTTCCATTGCTCCACTACAAAGAAGGTCACCTTTGCGGGTTTCGCATTAAAGGATGAAGCCGAGCATTGGTGGATGGCTACACAGCCGATGTTGAGTGGACACACCCGGTTGTGACATGAGATATATTCTTAGATGCCTTTAAGAGGCAGGACATTCCAGTTACTGCTCAGAGAAAGATGCAGATGGAATTTATGACATTAACTTAGAGGAACCAGACAGTGGATGAGTATGAGTCTGGATTCCTATCCCTGGGCAAATATGATACAGTCACTATAAGCCTTGAGGACAAAAAGGTTCAGAAATTTCTTGAGGGGCTGAGACTTTCCATCAGAGCTCGATTAGCTCCACTGGAGATTACCACCTACGACGAGGCAGTACGCAGAGCTCAGCTATGTGAGCAAGATTATGAGTTGCATGCCTTGGAATTAAGTAGGAGTGGTAAAGGCAGAGATAGAGACTAGAAGAGGTCAGTTGAGGATAGAGGGTTTAGAAAGGGTCGAAGGTTATTTGGTAAGGGGCCTAAGATTGAGGGGATAGGAAGAGGCCTGCGAAGCCTCAAGTTCATCCAGCTTTACCTCCAACTTCAAGGAGCATAGTTATTGGCAGAACCCGACCTACCACAGAGAAGTGCAGGTTATGTAGTAGATATCATGGGGGTAGACCATGCCCATTATCGATGAGATCATGTTATAGGTATGGTAAACCAGGGCATATAGCTCGTGAATGCCTAGAATTGGTTGATATAGCCCAACAGAAGGGCAAAGAGCCAGAGAAGGTTACAGTTGAGACACCTACACCTAAGAGGAAGGCCACAGCTGAAGAGAAAGGGAAGCAAACTGTTGGTCGAGAGTAAGTGCTTGCATTAGACCAGGCATCTGTAGAGGCTTCTTCGGATGTGATTAAAGGTACCATCCTAGTCTTTGATTTTGAAGCATTAGCATTGATTGATCCTAGTGCCACACATTCATTTATATCGCCTTCCTTTGCATGTAAACTGTGTGAACATGTGAAACCTATACCCTTAGGTACAGTTTTACTTATAAGCACTCCAGTGAGAGATAATGTAATGACGGAGTATGTAAGTAAAAGTTGTAAGTTAAAAGTAGGGGAAAAGGATATGTCGATCGATCTCATCCTATTAGCTATAAAGGACTTCGATGTAATACTAGGAATGGATTGGTTGGCTGCAAACCATGCTGTTTTAGACTGTTATGCTAAGACAGTAATGTTTTCCACCTCTGCAAAGTATGTTGTAAGATTTGAAAAGTAATGAAAGAAGTAGTAAGTTATTTTTAAGGATGGATGATGTTGCTAACGAATGTAATAATAATGTGTTGAAGGTTTTATTGCCTATGTGGTTGATTTGGATAAGGTGTACCCAGATATAGCTGACATCCCAGTGGTTAGAGAATTTTCCAATGTCTTTTCAGAAGAATTACTAGGATTACCACTGGACAGAGAAATGGAATTCTGTATTGATTTGGTGCCTAGAACTGAACTGATATCCAAGCCACCATATAAAATGGCTCCGATTGAATTGGAGGAGCTAAAGAACCAATTACAAGAGTTGTTGGAAAGGGGTTCATCAGACCTAGTGTATCACCTTGGGGAACACTAGTTCTGTTCGTAAAGAATAAAGATGGGAGTCTCCGACTGTGTATAGATTATCGGTTGTTGAATAAGGCTACTATCAAGAATAAATACCCCTTTCCACGGATAGATGATCTATTGGATCAGTTGCAGGAGCACAGGTCTTTTCGAAGATTGATCTTAGGTCTAGGTATCATCAGTTGAGGATTCAGATTGGAGATGTACCGAAGACAGCGTTTCAGACCCGTTATTGCTATTATGAGTTTCTGGTTATGCCATTTGGGTTGATGAATGCACCTGTAACGTTTATGGCTTTAATGAATGATGTGTTTAAGCCATACCTGGACATGTTCGTTATTATCTTTATAGATGACATATTAGTGCACTCGAAATCCAAGGAAGAGCATGAGCAGCATTTGAGAATAGTGTTACAGACCCTCCGAGATCAGGAGTTATATGCTAAACTTAACAAGTGTGATTTTCGACTGAGTGAGATATCATTTTTAGGTTATGTAGTCTCGAGAGATAGGGTATCAGTGGATCTGTCCAAGATAGAGGTTATGATATAGTGGGAAAGACGCAAGACGGTTACAGAAATTCGTAGTTTTTTGGGTTTAGCAGGTTATTACAGACGATTTGTCGAAGGATTCTCTAAGCTAGCTGCTCCATTAACTCGTCTCACTCGAAAGAATGTGGCATTTCAGTGGGATGATAAATGTGAAAGAAGTTTCTGTGAGCTAAAGTACACACTGACCACCACACCTATTCTCACCATACCTACCAGCTTAGGAGGTTACTCAGTGTATACAGATGCCTCGGGACATGGACTGGGCTGTGTGTTGATGCTGGACGGGAAGGTAGCAGCCTATGGATCCAGACAACTTAAGGACCATGAGAGGAACTACTCGACCCATGATTTAGAGTTGGCAGCCATAGTATTTGCATTGAAAATTTGGCATCCTACTTGTATGGTGAGAAATTTTAGGTGTATATAGATCATAAAAGCTCATATATCTGTTTTCACAGAAATGGTTGAATATAAGGCAGAGACGATGGATAGAGCTTCTAAAGGATTATGAGTGTGAGATACTGTACCATCCAGAAAAGACTAATGTTGTGGCTGATGCCCGAGTAGAAAGAGCCTCAGAATGGTATCACACATGGTGGTCATGGAATATGAGCTGCTCGAGCAGTTTGCTCACCTCAGGTTGGATATATACCCTCTTGATATTGACAGAGACTATGTGATAGCTAGCCTGCGAGTGGAACTAGATTTGATTGACTGGATATGACAGGCTTAGTATGCCGATCTACTGTGTGAGGATCGTGCGAGTCAGATTAAAAAGGGTGATGTGGTCGATTTCTTATTGAGTGATGATGGCATACTGAGGTTTAGAGGTAGAATTTACGTTCTCGATGACCCAGAGTTAAAGAGGTTGATTTTGATAGAAGCTTATTCATTGAGATATACATTGCACCCGAGGAGTAACAAGATGTATCAATATCTCTAGAAAGTGTATTGGTGATCAGGGATGAAAAGAGATATCACAGAGTTTGACGCAAGATGTCTAGTATGCTAGCAAGTGAAGGTAGAGCATCAGAAGCCTGCAGGACTATTACAGCCTCTACCTATACCAACTTGGAAATGGAAGCATGTCACCATAGATTTCATCATGGGATTGCCGAGGATTAAGAGGAACCATGATGCTATCTGGGTAGTGGTTGACAGATGGACGAAATCTGCCCACTTTTTACCTATGAAATCTACAAACACTTTGAGTGGTTTAGTAGAGTTGTATGTACTAGAGATTGTAAGGCTATACGGTGTACCAGTGAGCATCATATCAGATAGGGATTCTCACTTCACTTCTCGCTTTTGGGAATAATTTCAGGAAGCTATAGGAACCTGATTAAGTTTCAATACCGCTTTCCACCCTTAAGTCGATGGTCAGTTAGAGAGAACCATCCAGACGTTAGAGGATATGTTGAGAGCAAGTTTTATGGATTTTAAAGGCTTCTGGGATGATCACTTGCCGTTAGCCAAATTTGTATACAATAATAGTTGTCACTCAAGTATCGGGATGGCACCATATGAGGCCTTGTATGGTAGAAGGTGTCGTTCCCCTATTGGTTGGGAAGAAGTGGGTGAAAGGAAAATTTTTGCTCCTGATTTAGTATAGCAAGCCTCTGAGGTTGTTCTGTTGATATGTGAGAGATTGATAACAGCTCAGAGCAGGCAAAAAAGTTACGTTGACATGAGATGGAGGCCACAAGAGCTCACTGTGAGTGACTCAATATTTTTGAAAGTCTCTCTCTCGAAAGGGATTATGAGGTTCGGTAAGCAGGGTAAGTTGAGCCCTCGGTATATCAGACCATTTGAGATATTAGAGCGAGTGGGAGATAAGGCCTATAGGTTAGCGTTGCCACTAGAGCTAGCAGGCATTCATAATGTCTTCCGTGTGTCTATGCTTCGAAAATACCATCTAGATCCAACCCATGTGATTCAGTATGAGCCATTGGAGCTCAGGAATGATTTGTCATATGTAGAGAAACTGATCCAGATACTGGATAAGATGGAAAAGGTGTTATGGAACAAGACGATTCCGCTTATTAAGGTTCTCTGGTAGGACCATACTGTAGAGGAAGCTACTTGGGAATTAGAGAATCTTATACGAGAAAAGTACCCTCGACTTTTTGAGGAATAACTTGGTTCTAATCTGGAAGACCAAATTTCTTGAAGAAAGGGAGGAATGTAAGGCCCGTATTTTCATATGTAGTCCTTATGATTCTAAGTATACACTTGTTCATGTAATATGAATCATAAGAGTTGTAAGGTCCGTAAATTTGATGTACACACCTGTTATATGAGTTCGCGATGTACACACAAGTTTCATTAAGTATGAATTATAAGAAATGGACCTTTTTAAGTGATAAATTTGGAATGAATGCAAAATGAGTAGTGAAGTAAATTGATATGAAGTTAGCCTTGGGAATCTGGGATAAATTCCAACTAAGAATACTACAGAGCAAGGGGAGGTCGATCCCTCTTTCAAGCCAGGTCGATCTCGATATGCTTCTGCTAAGCAAGGATCGATCTCATCCTCAAGCAGATCGATCTTGTTGTGTCTCAGCCAAAAGCAGATCGATCTCATTCCTCTGACATATCGATCTCTGAAGCTCTCTGTCTGGCCAAGATTGATCCTACCCCTTAGAGCAGATCGATCTCGAAGGCTGTAAATTGTGAAATTAGAGCAAGAGGAGATCGATCTCTACCCTAGGAGATTGATCTCACAAGGTGAATTCTATATAAAGGAGCTCGACATTTAGCTTCTTCCGCAGAAAAGATCAAAACCTTCCATTTTTGAAATTAAAGTAACCTAGTTTATCTCCCTAAAGTATCAACACCTTCCATTGAGATTGGAGAGAAGTTCATCTCAGTTAAGTTGTTCCTATATAAGAGGAGAATAACATAGTTGAAAACGAGAGGGTGAATCGTTGGATTGAAGGAGAAAAAGAGTTTTCCCCCAAAATTGCCAAAAAGGAGAAAAGTTGAGATAGGTAAGATTTCAATATACCAACTTCTATTATATTAATCTAGATGTTTTGATGAGTTGATTTGGTGTGTGTATTGATGATTGAAACATCCATGAACATGCTTAATCTTCCATGACCTACAAATGGCTTAATATGAGAAATTAGCTTAGGCATGGAATTGATGACGAATTAGGCATGAATTGATGTTAATGAGCATGTTTATATGATTGTAAGATAGTTTGGAGAAATCCATATGCTAGAAACAATAATGCTTGAAAATAAGCATATGAGGTATATGATGTTGCCTTAGTGAATGAAATGAGGAACTAGAGGCATTGGTAGATTAATGCCGGTTCAATACAAATCAATAGACTCAAGGAGTCTAAGAGATTGTTGAAAAAATGAGTTGTATACTCGAAATGGACTCAAGAAAGAGTAAGGTCCGATAATGATGTAACGAGGCCAAATGAGATATAAATGGCCCAATGCATTGATTTAAATATCATGCAAGTGAAATGAAGTATATGATAGTATACTGATGTGTGTAGTACACAATTTCAGCTCCAGAAAATATAATCGGAGTCGATTAGATGGATTAGGAGAGGTGAAAATTGAAGGAAAGTGATTCGAGCATGATTCGAGGTAAGGGATTTATGCAAGCTATTAAAGATACCTATACGTATGTTTTCTTACCTATTGTGTGCGAATATATGCGATAAGTGTGTAGATATTGATATATCTAGGTGAAAACTACGTATGAGAATAAGCCTATAAGTATGAGTTGCATGACTTCCATGTTATTGTTGTGAAAAGAAGTTTTTACAAACGTTTGAAGAAAAAGTAAAAATAGACGGGCTCTCGGTTTAGTAAAGTTGCATGAAAAGCTTTTAAAGAGTGATTGAGGGGAGATTTCCCTCTCACTCAAGCTTAAGGAATGAAGCCTTCTATTTCTTTTCTGTGTGAAATCGTTCTAGAGCCTAAGTGGTGATGGTAGGTTTACTAGCCTTGCTTGTACAACCTTTAAAAAAAAGATTTTGAGAAAAGCAACAGAAAGGATGCTCGATGCCTCGGGTGATGTGTGTTCCACTCAAGAGCTTGCACTAGATTTTGGGAATTGTGCTAGAGCCTTCAAGTATTGCTGTGTGTCTTGCTCTGACTATGCTCGCATGTAATTTCTTAGTAAAATCATGCTCGATGCCTCAGGTATGTTGTGTGCTCTTACACTGAGTTGCTCGCACGAGGTTTTTACGATTATGCTGTGTGTTGAGTAAAACCGTGCTTGAGCCGTCGTGTATTACTGTGTGTCTTATATTGACCTACTCACATGTGGTTTATGGGTATGATGTAATGAGTACAAAATCGTGCTTGAGCCGTCGTGTATTGCTGTGTGTCTTGCATAGACCTGCTCGCACGTGATTTTGAGACAATGGAAAATGGGTGATAAGGATCCACGGGAGCACGATGTACCGTGAGCGTTAGCCGTGGAGTACGATGTGCCGTGAGTTCAGTATGAGCTGAATGGATGGTTGATCCGTCTCTCTAAGCATAGGGTTCCTGCACACCTGATCAATGTTTCCTGGAATCCGACTATGGCCATAAGTCCCCATAAGTCCTATATTTATCTGAGTGATATGACATTGTCACTACTGTGTGTGGTGACATATGTTTCCCTTGCTGTGTGTCTGGGGATATGATAACCCATAATTATGTCTCGTGTATATTGATTTGCTGAGTGCAAAGTAATTTCTAAATGTGTATTGTGTGATTTTAAAGATGAGCTGTGTGAAAAGAGTATGCTGTGTGAATATGCATATACCCATCTAGCGAATTAATGATTTCGCATCGATGAAAGTTATTTTAAAGAATGCATATGTTTTATAAGAAAAATGAATATATATATTTTTAGCATGTAGATAGTGTAGTTATCTACCTGCTTTCATATTTTCCTTCCTGAGCGTGTTAGCTCACCCCCTTATTTCTCCTCCACAGATTCTACGCAGTAGTGAGTGCACTGTAGTTGTCCCTGCTATTATGTTACTTCAGTCATCCAGCAATATAGAGAGGTATACATTTGAGATGAAAAATTTTGTATCCTGTAAACTAATGCACAGTAAAGTGTGTCTTTTGTATTTTGGGGGATGTATATAATAGAAACTGATGTAAACGCTTCCGCACACATATCTAAAAGTCCAGTTTCTATTCTACTTCATTTGTATGAATTTATTAAATTATAATGTATGGGATATGGATTGGATGTTGACTCATAGCCCAACTGTAAGTGGTAAGGTAAAAGTCACGGGCAGAGAGAGAGAGAGAGGGTCGTTACAGAGAGGATGAAAGAATGATTAACAGTAGGTTCAAGTAGCAAGAAAGAAGAAGGAAGAAATTTTGGTGGGAAGGAAAAGAAATTCGAAAAAAAAGGGGAAGAAAGGAAAGAAAGAAGTATATATATATATGAGTATTACATATATATATATATATATAAATAAAAATAATTGGAGATAGAAAAAGAGGCACAAAAATTTTGAAAATTGGGAAAAATCGAGGAAAAGAGCATTGGAGAATTGAACCGATCAAAGTAGACCCGCTAACTCGCATCACTCAGACATCAAGGACTACTGACAAGACACCAAGGTAAGGAAAATTCTTGTGTGCTGCTAAAGATAAATATACGTAATTTTCGTGTATTTGTAGATATAAAATTTTAGGCTGAATTCGCAGTTATCGAAATTACAGAAAAATCTAGGCTGAATTTTATGACCATGAAAAATATAGATTCTAGCCTAGTTGAACTGCCTAATTTTACCGATTGAATTTAAAAGGTTTGCATAGATACTATTATGGCTTGAATTCTGTTTAAAATCGAAAATCTTGAATTTTTAAATTTTCATAAACTATTTTTTGGGATTTTATCCGAAAAGGGGCTAGTCAGCCTATTTTGAATTGTTTTGTGAAACAAATTGAATTTATATGTGATTTGAGTGAAAATGATCTGATTATAAAGAAATACTGATGTGATGTGCTTGAGCACATGCTGACCTTGTGTCCCACGGTCTGATTCGCATTGATTTTGAGACAAATGCATTAGTGAGATTATGCTACATTGTTAATGTTACCGTATAACGATGTTATAGAAGTCGTTGTTTGTAGGCCCACAAGGGTGGCCATGGTTTGCTGGGTTGGTCCGTTACATTAATGGTGAACTATTTCTGTTTCTGTGATCCATGGAGTACGATCTACTGTGCAGCACGCACGTAAGTACGATGTATCATGTTTCTAATTCTGATCTTCAGACATGCTGATCTGTGAGCCGTTTTGGTAGCTGACCACTCCCACGGTGATTGATATCCCGACACACCTGGTTCGTGATTGATCGGAGTCTCCAACATTGGCCAATTGTCATTCTGATATCTGATATAGCATGTCTATCTTGTCTCGTCTATTTGGATTTTCTGATATGACTGTGTGAACTGATTTGACTATATGGAACTGTGCTTTTCTACTGCATAAACATTGTGGGGGCCACCTCTTGAATCTTGCAGGACCAAAGTGCCACGCAGTCGTCACTTTAAAAGTTGTATAAATCTTTAGAATCGATTTTGATTACAGTCCCTTATTTATACTGAAATTGCTATGGATTTTTGACTCTGATTTTACGGAACTATCAGTGACTCTGTGTTAACTGGAAATTGTTTAAATTACCGCTTAAAGTTTTTGATATTCGGTATCTAATGCGGTAAACTGTATATACTACCGATATTAGTTTTGTTTTCAATTTTCAGACCCTGGTATTTTTGAACTGCCAAATTTTCCTATGTTTAAATGAGAACCTCCATTTGGCAAATGCTTATATAGGTAGTATATTTATCTACCTACTATGGGGTTTTTCTTACTGAGTATGTTGAGCTCATCCCCCTTGCTTTCCTCCACAGAGCCCCATCAGTAACTTGGATCGCTTCTGTTACCAGAGCAACTCACACAGCTATGGTTCCACGAAGTATCTTTCTGCCTCAAAGGTATACCTAGGTTTAAGAAATTCTTTTGTATCTAAAACTTTTTTTAAGTACAGTAATGTATATGAAAATGTGTCTCAGGATGTAAACACGATCACATTGTCATGGAATAACTTTATGTTTAAATTTGTCACAAAGAAATGTGTTTAAATGAACTAAATTTACTGTTCTGATTATATTATCGACTCGTAGTCCAACCAAAATGTGTGTACTTTGGGCCGTTACAGAGTTGTTATCAGAGCAAGGTTGGCCTGATACGAGCTGATATTAAAATTGAAAAAAATTTAGAAGGTTTACATCCCCATCATTACTGTACATTATTTAGATACAAACGAGTATACTTCACTGTGTTTTATTGAGAAATTGTGTTATTGAATGAAGGAAAACTGATAGATATGATTGGTTGGTATTATAGCCATACTAGTATATGAAAAGGAACTGTTTCTCGAGGTCGTAGCAATAGGCCCGATGGATATAGCGAATCCTCATTTGAATGAGCGCTCCACAGTTTAACCGAAAATTTTAGAGTTCGCTTCGTAAGATTTGACCGGGGCATGGAGATAATGATGACATTGTAGTCAAATGATAGTGGCGCAATAATAATGATGATGGTTAAAGTATGACTGTGACTTAGAGAAAGACTGAGACAATTTTGGAAGATAATACACTATAATATAATAGAGTCAAGGATCAAATTGTAATGGAAAATTGGATAACAAAATTGAAAAAACTTATATGGATTATGAGGATACGACTGCGAACTTAATAAATTGGGGGTAATTTCAGAAGTTTGAGCCTCCGTTTTTCGATGAGGTTAAGAATGCAGTGATTTCGAAAGGTTGGATAAATGAGATGGAAAAGCTCTATGATTTTTCGAAGTAACTCTACTGAGAAAGTTGCTTTTATAGCTTTTGTGCTTAAGAATTAGAGAAACTATACAAATTTTAAGGAGTACTACTATTAAAAAGGTAGTGTTGGCTCTACCGAGAGGGGGGTGAATCGGTTTTCTAGCGTTAATGGCAAATTTAACTTAATTAAAACTAATTGCAAGTAATGAATAAACAATATAATGTAATTCAACAAATTGAAAGAAGATAAGGGAAGGAAATAGCAAACTCAGTAGTTTATAGAGGTTCGGCCAATCTCTTGCCTACGTCCTCTCTTCTTGACTTCCTTGTCAAGAGCTTTCTTTCACTCTATCAATGGATGTTACACACTCCCTTTTACAGGTTAAGGAATAACCTCTCTACCCTTTTTATACAAACAAATATTCACCCTTTTACAGAATTATCTCACTGAGGAACACTCCTCTTCTCTCTTGAAATAAGGATGAATACAAGGTAAAGATTAGCTTTTGTGGGTAGGATAGAAATAGCTTTTACACCAAGGATATCAGTAAATGAAGATTGAAGACACAGCGAATGTTGGAATGAAATTCTTGAGAATATACAGAGTTTGCAGCAATAGTGTCTTCTTTTCCTGTGTCTTCAATGCTTGATTTTATACAACAGGATTGGTAGTTGGAGCATTTAATGCTGTTTTTCCTGTTGAAGGTTTTGCAAAAAGAGCCGTTGGAAACCTCCAGTAGAGTGCCAGATCGATCTCCCATTTTGACCAGATCGATCTCTTAGTTTGATTTTCTGCGATTACAAAGCAACTTGAAGCATGGAGATTGATCTTATACTTGTAGAGATCGATCTTACAATTTGAAAATGTTAGTGAAGATCGATCTGTCGAACCAGCAGATCGATCTTCCAATCTCTCTATTTGAGGTAAGATCGATCTCTAGATCGATCTAGCAAGTATTCTCGTAGAGAGGAGATCGATCTCTAAACACCCTAGATCGATCTCCTTAACTCTCTGACTTTGAGGAGATCGATCTCTTCCTATACCAGATCGATCTCATAAACTCTTTATTTGAGCATAGATCGATCTACTGCCTTTACCCTTTGTTTTAGAGGAGATCAATCTCTTCCTAGACCAGATCGATCTCATAGACATTCTGTAATAAACATATCGATCTTATAACCCTTACAGATTGATCTCTGCTTCCTCAACACCTTGTGCAGATCCTTTGAGTTTTCAATCTTTTAGCATATCGATCTCATATTCTCATGAGATCGATCTCTTATACTAGAAAACCCAGGAGATCGATCTCTCATCTTACCAGATCGATCTCTCATCCTTAAATACTTAGTTTCTGGTACTGATAACCTCTAAACATGTTTTAAATCATTTATATATTATTGAATTTACTTGTTTTGTCATTTCAAAATATATTAACTCAACATTCTCCCCCTTTTTGATATGACAAAACTTATTCAATAAATATGTTTAGTTACCCATTTGCATTAAGCACAAAATATGTTTTGCTTTCACAAACTCCCCCTTACTGTAAGTTCCCCTTAACTCCCCCTTACTTTTAGCTCCTTAACTCTCCCTTAATTTAGGCTTTCCTTTAAAACATTAAACATGTTTTCTTAGCATATTGTTCTCCCCCTTTTTGTCATATCAATGGCAATAAAGGTATAAGGGTAATTAACTTTCAAGAGATATGTCATTTCAAAATGGTAACTCATTATAACACATTTCAAAATGAACTATCATGTCATTTCACAAATGAAACATTCAAGCAAATAATGTTTCAAACAACAAACATTAATCATAAAAAAATATCTAAAACATTCCTAACAATCATGTCCTAAGGCTGAGGAGGGAAGCGCTCCATGAGTTCCTCGACTCGAGTGCGAGTAACCTGCAGCTCATCGAACATAGCCTGCTGTGTGGCATGAAGGTTTGCAAATCCTTCATCCATCTTTTGGTTAAGCTCCATAATCATTCCCACGATCGATTCCAGCCCGTCAGATGATGATGTAGGTGCAGTGGGCTGAGAAGTCGATGAAGACGGAGCCTCAGTAGGTTCAGCTAGTGGATCAGTAGGCTCTGCTGATGGGTCTTCTTCCATGGTTGCCTCATACTGCTATTCTCGTTTCTTCCTCCATTCCCCTCGAAAATCCTTATAGTACCCCATGTGGTGAAATGTGCCAATATTTAATACGCTCTTTGGGGACGGCACTTTACCAGTCTCACAGGAACAATCGATCCCGAGACGTTGAGGCAAGTATGCCAACGGTTGTGAAAAAACTATCATGGAGGCTTGGCCGCTTACGATCTTCAACCAGTCATCGTATATAAAGTGGACCAGATTGGGTTCTTAAATTTGGGAAGAGTGGAGGTGGTGGAGCCAAAATCGATCTAGTCTCCTAACCGTGGAGTGACGGGTACCAAAGGGTCTAAGATTCCACGAGATGATAAGGTGGAGTAACCTCGGGTGTATCGGTAGGTCACTTGCCTTATCTCCGGGAAGGTCAAATTCTAAAGGGACTTCTTCCTCTTCATCGGTCAACCCCTCATCTTTTATGTCAAATACTCAGGCTAGTATGGATGTGTCTATAGATAGTGTTTTAGACATGACAAACATTTTAAACCCTAGTATTTTTCAAGTATCATCAGGGTCGTAGATGAGTTCAGCATTAGAAAAGAAGGCCCTAACGATGTTTGGAGGTACCGGGGTGTTAATTTCAAGAAATGGAAGCTAACCAAATGCTTCCATTTTTGACAGATACGGAAAGTCAATACGATTTAAGAAGGAAAAGTTAATTGTTCGCCAATGTTTAATTGGCATAATGGAGAAATACTCTTCATATCATTTCCTTTTTGCAGGTGTTTGAAAACACCTGTTAAAGGTAGTGACAGAGGAGGCAATGGGTGGTTGTGGGGAAGATGGTCTAGGTTCTCTATTGGCCACTCTCTTAAGACGAGGCATGGTTGTATTACTAAGAGGTAACCTAGACACACACAAGGATTGTTCTAAAGACACCTAAGCACTAGTTTGAGGAGTTCTCTAAAACCTAACCAATGAAACAGTGCTAGAATTACCCTAATAAAGATTTCAGCACAAAAACAAGAAATTTTTGAAGAAAATTCAGCAATGTAGGTTACTAGAACGCTAAATAATGAAAAGATTTGGCAAAAACCTTACCGAGATCAATCTAGGAGGGATAATCGAAGGGTGAGGCGCGACAGAGGGTTAGGGATTTAAAAATTTGGGTTTTTGAAATTTGGGGATTTTGAAGCAGTTTTTATAGTCCAGGGCTAAGGAGATCGATCTGTCGAGGTACTAGATCGATCTCATATTTCCAAAAACTTGAAGAGATCGATCTATTGTTTCAAAGGATCGATCTTCAAAATACAAAAGCTCAAGGAGATCGATCTACCGAATACAGAGATCGATTTGCTATGTTACAGTGGCTTAAGGAGATCGATCTGCCAAATGTATAGATCGATCTGCTATTTTACAGAGGCTTAAGGAGATCGATCTGCCAGATGCATAGATCGATCTTTTGGAATACAGAAGCTTAAGGAGATCGATCTTATGGTGAAGAAGATTGATCTGCTTATCTGAACCATTATGCTTTAGACCAATTTGGAGCATGAAGATCGATCTATTATAATTGAAGATCGATCTCTCATACTTTTTGTCCAGAAAATTCATTGAAAAATTCATTGAAAATCAGTTTGAAATCAAGTTTTTGAAGGGGATAAATCTCAAGGAACATTCTTTAGTCCTAATTCACCTCTAAGAACACAAAACCTATCTCTATCAAGAGGTTTGGTGAAGATATCAGCTATTTGATGTAAAGTATCAATATACTCTAGAATTATATCTCCTTTTTGTACATGGTCTCTAAGAAAATGATGCCTAATCTCAATATGCTTAGTTCTAGAGTGTTGAATAGGATTCTTAGATAGATTAATGGCACTGGTATTATCACATTTGATTAAGACTTGCTTCATGTCAATACCATATTCTTTCATTTGTTGTTTAATCCACAACACTTTAGCACTACAACTACCTGCTGCTATATATTCAGCCTCTGTTGTGGATTGTGCTACACTATTTTGTTTCTTAGAGAACCATGAGATTAATCTATTCCCTAAGAATTGACATGTACCTGAAGTACTCTTTCTATCTATTTTACAGCCCCCAAAATCTGCATCAGAAAAAGCATGAAGAGCAAAGGTGGAGTCCTTGGGGTACCAAAGTCCTAGAGAGGGAGTGTCCTTAAGATATCTAAAGATCCTTTTAGTTGCTAATAAGTGTGATTCCCTATGAGAGGATTGAAATCTAGCACAAAGGCATACACTAAACAAATATCTGGTCTACTTGCAGTAAGATAAAGTAATGAACCAATCATAAACCTATATAGTTTAGTGTCTACACACTTACCACTTTCATCTTTATCAAGCTTGATGTTGGTGCCCATTGGAGTTGCTTGAGGTTTGCAATTATCCATTCCAAATCGTTTGAGCAAATCCTTAGTATATTTTGCTTGATTGATGAAGGTTCCATCTTTAGTTTGCTTTACTTAAAGTCCCAAGAAGTAGGTGAGCTCTCCCATCATGCTCATTTCAAATTCACCTTGCATGATCTTAGCAAACTCTTGGCATAAAGATTCATTAGTTGATCCAAAAATAATGTCATCTATATACACTTGAACAACTAGTAAATCTTTATTTTTATTTTTGATAAACAAAGTAGTATCTACTTTTCCTCTTGAAAATCCTTTTTCTATTAAGAATTTTGACAGCTTTTCATACCATGCTCTAAGAGCTTGTTTCAAACCATAAAGTGCCTTAGATAGTTTGAAGACATGTTCAGGAAATTCATGACTCTCAAAACCGGGAGGTTACTCAACATAAACTTCTTCATTAATGGAACCATTTAAAAATGCACTCTTCACATCCATTTGATACAATTTGAAGTTTTTATAGCATGCAAAGGTAAGTAGCATTTTTATTGCTTCTAATCTAGCTACCGGTGCATAAGTTTCATCATAGTCTATTCCTTCTTCTTGCCTATAGCCTTGTGCAACTAGCCTAGCTTTGTTTCTTATGATCACACTATTTTCATCCATCTTGTTCTTGAAGGTCTATTTAGTTCCAATTATAGAGTGATCACTAGGTCTAGGAACTAGTTTCCATACTTTGCTTCTCTCAAATTGATTTAATTCCTCTTGCATGGCTAAAAACCAATTATTATCATCTAAGGCTTCATTGACATTTCTAGGTTCAATTTGAGATACAAAGGCTATAAATGACACACATTCCTTAGAGATGATCTAGTTCTAACTCCAAGAGTTTGATCTCCTACTATTTCACAATCTTTTACATATCCGAATTCTCTCGATGCTCTAGATTCTCTTTCTAATATTTCTAGATCTTCTTCATCCTCTTTATTAATGTCAAGCTTCTCTAATAGATCATTCTTTATGATTGAAGCTTCTTTTAAGTTCTCATTAACTATTTCTATATCCTCATCATTTGTTAAACTTTTAGATAAATCATTTGACTCATCAAATATTACATGAATTGATTCTTCAACCATCAATGTTCTTTTGTTATATACTCTATATGCCTTTGAATTCAAAGAATAGCCTAAAAAGATTCCCTCATCACTCTTGGCATCAAATTTTCCTAAATTGTCTTTTCCATTATTTAAGACAAAGCATTTACAACCAAAAGGGTGAAAATAGCTAATATTAGGCTTCTTTCCCTTGTAAAGCTCATAAGGGGTTTTCTTTGAAATTGGTCTAATCATAGCTCTATTAATGATATAGCAAGATGTATTTATAGCTTCAGCCCAAAAATATTTAGGTAAATTATTTTCACACAACATGGTTCTAGCCATTTCTTCCAATGTTCTATTTCTTCTCTCAACTACCCCATTTTGTTGTGGTGTCCTAGGGGCTGAAAAATTGTGACTAATTTCTTGATCATTGCAATATTAATCAAATCCAATATTTTCAAACTCCTTGCCATGATCACTTCTAATACTAGTTATAGTGTAACCTTTTTCATTTTGAGCCACTTTTGTATAGGCAATGAATTTTTCTAAGGCTTCATTTTTTACTCTAAAAAAGAACACCCAAGTGAACCTAGTGTAATCATCTACAATTACAAACCCATAATGTTTCCCACCTAGGCTTGTTGTTCTAGTTGGCCCAAATAGATCTAGATGAAGTAATTAGAGAGGCCTAGTGGTTGATACACTATGTTTAGGTTTAAATGTTATTCTTTTATGTTTTCCTTTAACACAAGCTTCACATATTTTGTCATAGTCAAAGGACAACTTAGGTAATCCTATAACAAGATTTTTTCTAGCTAACTTAGATAACACATGCATGCTAGCATGACTTATTCTTCTATGCCACAACCAAGGTTCTTTTTCTTTGTCTACCATTAGGCATATGTTTTTATTTTTAAGTTCATTTAGATAAACAATGTATATATTACCTTGCCTATGACCTAGGAAAAGAACTTTATTAGATCTAGGATCTATAACATGACATTTCAAGCAATCAAAAATTACTTTGTAACCTTTGTCACAAAGTTGACTAATACTTAGTAAATTATGTTTTAGACCCCTAACAAGCAACACTTTTTCTAATGAAAAGTAGTCATTACCTATTGAACCACTTCCTTCAACTTGTTCTTTGGAGTTATCCCCAAATGTGACTTCTCTACCAACTTTTGATTTAAATGAGCTGAAGTGGCTTCTATCATCGCTCATGTTCCTTGAGCATCCACTGTCCAAGTACCAAGCTTCCTTTGTTTTTGCTTTGTGGCAATGCTCAATCACCTAAATCAAAATTCAAACTCATGTCTTAGTTACCTAAATTTTCTTGGGTCCTTTAGAGTTAGTGAATACAATTCTTAATCCCTTTGGGATCTATTTTACTATAGTATTAAGATCTTTTGAATTAACTACATCTTTTGGAACCCAAATTCTTTTCATAATTTTTCCTCTAAATGTGGTCATCTTCATATTACAACTATATGGTGCATGCCCCTTTTTATTGCAATATGAACAAATAGTTTTATGCATGCTCTTTCTAGCTATGAAACTTTTGAGGTGAGTCTCTCTACTTTTTTCATTATATCTTAATCCATTCTTGTCAAAGAAGGCTCTTTGAGTTTCTAGCATGTTATCTAATTTTTGTTGACCCATGTAAAATCTAGTAAAAGAATTATGTAAGTTACTATTTTTTTCTTTTAGGTCACAGATTTCTAGATTTGTATTTTCTAGTTTCTTTTCACATTCTATTTTATCCTTTAGTATTAACTCATTTTCTTTCTTAAGTTTATATATTAATTTTTTATACTTCATACGCATGCATTCATATTCTAATGCAAGATCATCAAATGCATCTTGCAATTCATCAAAAGAATATTCATTGAGATCTGAAGTTAACTTTTCATCCTCAATAGCCATGAAGCATAGGTTGGCATTATCCTCATTCGAATCATCATCGGAGCTATCACTGTCTCTCCATGTTGCCATCATTGTCTTCTTTTTGTGGAACCTATCATTGGATCTTTTAAGAAGAGGGCAGTTAAATTTAATATGTCCAGGTTTTTTACATTCATAACACACAATGGTATCTTTTCTACCTAACTCTTCTTGATCTTTCTTGTGGTTTCTCCTACCACTACCACTTGCTCTCGTTCTCATGAATTTGTTAAATCTCTTAGCAAACATTGCCATCTCAAGATCTTCTTCACTACTACTCTCATTTTTATTCTCCTTTGAATCTTCTTGAATAGTAGATTTTAGAGCTACTCCCACTTTCTTGGATGGCTCTTCATTTCTCCTCAATTTCATCTCATATGTAAGTAGTGACCCTATTAATTATCTAGTGATAGTATGTGGGGGTCTTTAGATTCCTCAATTGCAGTCACATTAGCTTCCCATGATTTTGGCAAACTATTCAAAATTTTCTTGACCATTTCTATATTTGAATAGATTTTTCCTAAGGATTTTAGCCCATTTATTACATTAGTAAATCTAGTGAACATGTCACTAATTGTCTCTCCTTCTTTCATCCTAAATAGCTCATAATCATGTGTAAGCATTCCTACCTTAGTCTCCTTTACTTGAGTTATGCCTTCAGGAGTTATTGCCAACTTGTCCCATATTTGTTTGGCATTGTCACAACCGGAGACTCTATTATACTCATTTGGCCCTAAAGCACAAAATAGGGTGTGCATGGCCTTTGCATTTAGCTGAGCACATTTTACATCATTTTAATACCACTCATCTTCTTCTTTAGGGATATCTCTTCCCTCTATTCTTTTAGTTGGGATTTGAGGTCCTTTAGTTATAATCCTCCATACCTCATAATCAATTGCTTGAATGAATAGCATCATCCTAGTTTTCCAATAAGCATAATGTTCACCATTGAACATAGGAGGCCTAACTGTAGAATGCTCATCTCCTACTAGATTGGTTGCTACATTGTTGTGAGCCATTAGATCGTTTTCAACTCTTAGGAAGTTATTCCTCTATGATCAAAGAGTCCTTGCTCTGATACCAATTGTTAGCTCTACCGAGAGGGGGGTGAATCGGTTTTCTAACGTTAATGGCAAGTTTAACTTAATTAAAACTAATTGCAAGTAATGAATAAAAAATATAATGTAATTCAAAAAATTGAAAGAAGATAAGGGAATGAAATAGCAAACTCAGTAGTTTATAGAGGTTCGGCCAATCTCTTGCCTACGTCCTCTCTTCTTGACTTCCTTGTCAAGAGCTTTCTTTCACTCTATCAATGTATGTTACACACTCCTTTTTACAGGTTAAGGAATAACCTCTCTACCCTTTTTATATAAACAAATATTCACCCTTTTACAGAATTATCTCACTGAGGAACACTCTTTTTCTCTCTTGAAATAAAGATGAATACAAGGTAAAGCTTATCTTTTGTGGGTAGGATAGAAATAGCTTTTACACTAAGAGTTTTACAACAATATCAATAAATGAAGATTGAAGACAAAGAGAATGTTGGAATGAAATTCTTGAGAATATGCAGAGTTTGCAGCAATAGTGTCTTCTTTTTCATTGTCTTCAATACTTGATTTTATACAACAGGATTGGTAGTTGGAGCATTTAATGTTGTTTTTCCCGTTGAAGGTTTTGCAGAAAGAGCCGTTGGAAACCTCCAGTAGAGTGTTAGATCAATCTCCCATTTTGACCAAATCGATTTCTTAGTTTGATTTCCTGCGATTACAAAGCAACTTGAAGCATGGAGATCGATCTCATACTTGTAGAGATCGATCTTACAATTTAAAAATGTTAGTGAAGATCGATCTGTCGAACCAGCAGATCGATCTTCCAATCTCTCTGTTTGAGGCAAGATCGATCTCCAGATCGATCTAGTAAGTATTCTCGTAGAGAGGAGATCGATCTCTAAACACCCTAGATCGATCTCCTTAACTCTCTGACTTTGAGGAGATCGATCTCTTCCTATACCAGATCGATCTCATAAACTCTCTGTTTGAGCATAGATCGATATACAGATCGATCTACTGCCTTTACCCTTTGTTTTAGAAGAGATCGATCTCTTCCTAGACCAGATCGATCTCATAGACATTTTGTAATAAATAGATCGATCTTATAACCCTTACAGATCGATCTCTGCTTCCTCAACACCTTGTACAGATCCTTTGAGTTTTCAATCTTTTAGCATATCGATCTCATATTCTCATGAGATCGATCTCTCATACTAGAAAACCCAGGAGATCGATCTCTCATCTTACCAGATCGATCTCTCATCCTTAAATACTTAGTTTCTGGTACTGATAACCTCTAAACATGTTTTAAATCATTTCTATATTATTGAATTTACTTGTTTTATCATTTCAAAATATATTAACTCAACAGGTAGCTTTGGCAGCATTGATATTGAAAGAGGAAGTTGAACGTTATGGAAAGTTCCCCTCAACCTGTTCTGAGGACTCAACAATTAGAGAGTTATATGTGATATATTTCTGGATGACTTTAGATAGCAATACACCTCGGACACGACACAACGATAATTTCAGAAAGGTTAAATTGGACATAAGGTAACAAGTCTGTGGATGAATATGAAACTAATTTATAGTTTTGGAAGAGATATAATTCAGATACATTGAGTTGTGAAGTGAAGGAAGTTCAAAAACTCATAGCAAATACTGGGATTCTTAATCCGAGCTAGAAATTGCTCCATTTGATATTACTACTTATGAGGAAGCAGTGCGCAAGGCGTAATTGTGTGATTATGAGATGTATATTTTTGAGGTTACTAAGAAAAAGGAAAGGTAAGGAGCGCGACAGAAAGATATTTACTGAATAAGAGTAATAGTGAAGAAGTAAAGTCACTGTAACTGAAAGAATGAATTACGAAACTAATTGTATAAATGAAACTTGAAGGTTTCACTGTTTACGTGATTAATAAGGATCAGGTGTGTTCGGAATAAGGATACATTTCTGTAGACAAGGAGTTTTTTGACATATATCTGGATGATCTGCCAGAGTTACCACTAGATAGAAAGATGAAGATTTGAAATTGATTTAGTACTTGGTACCGAACTGATATTCCAACCGCTATACTGATTGGCTTCAATTGAATTAGAAAAGCTGAAGAAGCAATTACAGGGATTATATGATAAGAGGATTATTAGACCGTGTGACCCACTTTGGAGTGTACTGGTATTACGTGTTAAGGAGATCTGGAGTCTTCTGGGTCACATTGTACCAATAATAGGTGTCAATTAGATTCTCCCAAAATAGAACTTTTAGAACAGTGGGAGAGACCCAAAACTATTAAGAAGATTTAGAGTTTTTGGGGGTATAAAGAGACTTTGGAATATGAAATATGTTTCAGATCTAAGGATTGTAATTTGTACGTGCTTATGTTTTGAATGCGAGACTTAATTCGAATAATGAAAAAGTTTTGTTTTAATTGATGTGCGAAATGAGACAAGTTTTAAAGTATGATAAATTCTTAATACAAGTTATACTTGGAACAAGAGGTGCATACAATGTATGATTACTTCTGGTGTATTAAATGATTTGGATTAAGTGATATGAATTGAGAATGACTTGTGTCCAAAGGATAAATGAGAATTGCGATAAATTTTGGTATCCTACTATCAACTAGGACTGAATCATGAAACCCTATGACTATAATTAGTTTGTGTGGTCAAGTTTGATGGTTAATAAAGGTATTTCAAAATACCTCTCTGCCTGAAAAACTTGGCAGCATTTAGATATGTCTTAATCCATAACCCATAAATTGAAACTTACACCCGTAATAATTGCGTTCGAAGTCAGGATACCATTACTTCTGCTGTGAAGGATTATAGAATTTTACTGATCATGAAAGTTTAAATATTAAATTTTATAAAAGTAGTTTAACACAAGAAAAGAAATGGCTAGAGCTGGCACCTTGAGTAAAAAGGATCTCAGAATAGTGTTGTATAAATGGTTAGGGAACGTGAACTGTTGGAACGTTCTGTGAACCTCAAATTAGATGTGGTCCCTTTCTGATACTGACATTCATCACATGGTAGCTAGCTTGAGAGTTAAAACTAGACTTGATTAATCATATCATACAGGCTCAGCATATTGATTAACAATTTATCGAGATGGCTAGTTAGATACCAAAAGGTACTATAACGGATTTGATATTAGTACTAATGATTTATTGAAATTTAAAAGCAGAATTGCGTACCCAATGATCTATAGTTAAAGGAATTGCTGTCGTTAGAGGCTGATTTATAGAGATATACTCTGCATCTGGAGAATAGTAAAGATTTATCAAATCTCCTAAAAATATATTGGCAATCAAGTACGATAAGAGGTATAACTGAATGTGTGACTAAGATAGAGTATCAGAAGCCTAAGAGGTCATTACAATAATTACCCATGCCAATATGGAATTCAGAGCATGTGCCTAAGATTTTAAAGGCTCCTAGAAGGACCATTTGCCATTAGCAGAGTTTGTATCTAATATCTGTGAGACCCCATTTATGTATAACTTTGTAATATATGTAAATGGAATTATAAGACAAATGATTTTAAATCATGCAACTGTGAATGAATTGAAAATGAGAATGAATGAGTACAATGGGTGCATGTAAAGGTTAAATAAGGGATGAAGTGGCCACAAACTAAACGAATAGAACTTAAAGCATCTGTACTGGAGATAAGGACTTACAACATTGAATGATAAAGCATGGATTATGAAATTGTGTACCTATTCTAATTTCCAAGCAATACACACAAGTTTCATAACACGAAAATCATAGGAAATAAGTCTCTCCATGCGCGAAGTAGGATTAGAATGCAAAATGAGTATTGGAGCAATGGAATGGGAATTCACCTTTGGAAAATCTATAAAAATACAGCGAAAGGGTTGCAGATGGGAGGCCAGATCGATCTCCCATTAAGTGCAGATCGATCCCTTGTGCAAAAAACGTAATTTCACATGATATAGCCCAGGCAAGATCGATCTCCCTATTAAGCAGATCGATCTCCCTAATGACTAGATCGATCTACATTTGACTCTGCCAAGCCCAGATCGATCCTCCCTTAAGTGTAGATTGATCTCCTTAAGCTACTGCCAAAGAGAGATCGATCTCTTCCCCATTGAACATATCGATTTCACCTTGTAATGCCTGAACATTTCAAGAGCAAAAACCAAGAGCAGATTGATTCCCTACCTAACCAGATCGATCTCCTTACCCTTCTTCTATATAAACCCGATGGTAAAAAGCTTCAATCTTCAGGCTACTTGATCTCTCTCCATTTTCTCCCAAATACTAAGCTTTCTCTCTCTAGGATACCTACCTCTTTCCATAAAAATTTGAGAAAAAGACATTAGAGTAAAGTTGTTCACCTTGGGGAGGAGAACAACATATCTTGAAGTCAACATCCAACTTATTGGATTGAAGGATCTAAGGAGTCTTCCAAACTTGGAAGAAAAGAAAGTCAAGCTAGTTAAGTTTCCAATGCACAAACTCCAAATGTGTTTACCTAAATGATGCTATGGGTAAAGTGGTGTACGTTTCAATGGTTAAAACTACATAGGATATAATGAATCAACAATGACCTAGAAATAGGATGGTGTGAGAAATGAAATATGATGGAGTTAGTGATGAATGTGATATCTTAAGGTGATAATGGTGTTGTGAGTATGATTTTAAGATGGTGGTGTGAAATGAATTGTGAGATTGACCAAATGGTAAAATGTACATATATGGCATTGGTGAAATGTATGAATGAATGAGAGAATTAAGGATAGAGTATGCACTCCCAATTGCCTAATAAGTAACTAAGGGAGTTACTAGATAAATTGGCTAGAAATGACATAAGAATGGCCAAATGCAATAGTGGGCCAACCTTAATGAAAAAGACTCAATGAGATATGCTGACTAGTTGAAGTCAGAATATGAGTGCGCAACATTAACTCAAGTGATTGGTAAATGAATGCAGCTCCCGAAGACACGTCCGGAGTAAGTTGAGCCCAATCGCGAGAGACGGGAAAGAAAGAGAGTCGCTTCTAAGTAAATCGAGGTAAGGGAATTGTATGGACTCTTACAGATATCTGTGCGCATTTTGAGCGCATTATGGTTTCCTAGAAATGTACATGAAAATAAGAGCATGATGCTTTGAAAATCCTTTTTATTTCTTTTTAGCATGTGATTGGTAGGTTGGCTAGCATTTTAAATAATTTGTACGAGAAATAACTTGATCTGGTTTTATAACCATGTTTTGCAAGGATTGAGCCACCTACATTAGTTTGTGGAAATGAAAAAGTGCTAGAACATTGTTCGCACTCGATTTGACATGGTTACACATGCATTAGTGCTGGAGCAATTGCTCGCACTAGAGTTTTACATGGATTATGACATTATGCTGGAGCCTAGCTCACACTAGTTTTCATACGAGTTTTGACATGATGTTGGAGCATAGCTCTCACTAGTTGTCCATTATACTTGTTGTCATGCTTGAGACTACTCGTACGTGGTTTTACGACATGTTGGAAGCCGTGCTGGGATCTTCAGGTAGGCTGTGTGCCACGTCGATTAAATAGGCTCGCATGTGCGTATTGAGATATGACAAGATATATTGTGATGATATGGGTCCACAGAGTGCGTTGTACCGTGTAGGTAGCATGGGGTACACTGTACGTATGTGATATTATATATGCCATCTTCAGACAATGGATTCTGCTATGGATCGGTGGGTTGGACCTGACCCACCTCCCGTGCGGAAGCAGATAGAGGTGATACCCCACACACTAGGATCTGTGTAGCCTGGGATCACAGAGGATATGACCATAGTCCTAGAGGATATTTCCCTTATTATATTGTATACCTATCTCTCATGTCTATTGATGAATGATAAATCCATGTTTTCGAAATGTGTTTTGTGGGTCAGGATAGTCCATGGGAGGGGTCGAGTCCTGACGAGTGAATGATTTTGTATTGGCTTGTGTTATGAATTTGAAATGTTTTGTTTTAGTCCACGTTGTATAATGATTTACCATGCTTTAACCTTGATTAAGCATGATGATTTTTCTATGCTATGCTTTTAATAACTGTGCACTGATTTATATAGCATGAATTGCTTTACATGGCATAGATACAAGCATAAGCACACGTTTTGAAGTATGACAATACATAAGTGGTTTAAGCATGGCATCACGATCATGTAGATAGTGTAGTTATCTACCTGTTTGCATGATTGTCTTACTGAGCGTGTGGTTTGCTCACCCCCTTATTTTCCCCATCTACAGAGCATTTACAGTAGATAGAGAAAGCGATTGAGGATTGGATTTTTGGTATTCGTTGCATCCCATCACACGAGGTATACACATTTGTATGGTTTTTGTATCTAGATATTACAAGCACAGTAATATCTTTTAATGTAATTTTGGGGATGTAGAGAGTTTGTAAGCACCTGTAAATGATAACTCTGATTAAGAAATACAAGTGTTTACTTTTAAATGAATTGAAATTTTAAATGATTTGGTTGGATGAGATTGACATCGATACATAGCCCAACTGTTGGTGGTGTAGCCGTTCCCGATTCAGGTAAAGTAAATGTAAAGATTAATCAATAAAATTTGTAATGGATTTCGATGGTTTGAGGGTCATGACAGAGATTAGTATCAGAGCCAAGTTGGTCTAATGTGTGTCGGTGTCAAAATTTAAGAAAATTACATCCCCTTGTTACTGTACTTGTCTAGATACAATTGTGTATATTGAGATGGGTTTAACTAAGAATTGAGTGTGAATGTAGGAATCTTGGCAAAATTCCTAATACCAGTCACGGTAGAGGGCCAAGAGCGCGAGCTAGAGGCCAGAGGGGTAGGCTTGGGGGTCGTGCTGAGCAGTTACCACATGAACCTCCCGAGGAGGTGGAGGCTGATGTTGAGCATGCTCCATAGGGTCCAGCAAAGAGACCGGAGAGTACTAAGGCACGCTTCGTGAAAATTGAGTGGAGCTTAGAGATGATATTGGGATTGATTGCCAAGACATTACCTAGAGTTGGGGGTGGGTAAGAGCCAACAGCACAGGGTGATGATGATGAACCGACTGTTGCTCTTGAGATGCCTGCACAGCCAGCCCATGAACCTCAGACTATAGATATTCTCATACCCCCACTAGTACAGGACACACCATCTACTGTTGCTCCACCTAGAGGAGTAGAGATTGGGGTTATGGATGTGATTTGGATAGATTACGACAGTTTCAGAAGTTTAACCCACCATCTTTCAGTGGAGTTAAAGACCCAGTAGCTGCAGAGGACTGGGTAAATGAGATTGAGAAACTATATCGGTTCTTTGAGTGCACTACTTTTGAGATGGTAGCGCTTGCCTCATTCCTGCTGAAAGGATTAGCAGAGCACTGGTGGAAGTCCACTCGACCCATTTTGAAGGCCCGACATACAAAGATTTGCTGGGATGTATTTTTGGAGGCCTTCCAGAGGCAATATGTTTTTGATACTGTGCAGAGGAGACTACAAATGGAATTTTTTGATTTGACCCAGGGGAGCAGATTAGTGGATGAGTATGAGACTAAATTTATCTCCTTGGACAAGTATGATCTTGACACAATGGACAGTGAGGTCAAGAAGGTCTGAAAGTTTATGGACGGATTGAGACCCGCCATCAGATCTCGATTGGTCCCATTTGACATACTGACATATGAGGAGGCAATGCATAGGGCACAGTTGTGCGAACAAGATATTGAACGGGTTACCTCAGAGTATGGAAAGGTTGGTAAAGTGAGGGACAGAGACAGAAAGAGGCCCACAGTGGATAGAGGCTTCAGTTATAAGGGAAGCATGAGATTTTCTGGGAAGAGGTCAAGGATTGAAGAAATCTAGGAGAGGACAGTTAAGCCTCCCGTGTATTCGACCATAGCTCCAACAAAGGGAATAGTAATTGAAGGGCCACGACCTACTACGAAATAGTGCAACAAGTGCGGTAGGTACCATGGGACTTGACCATGTTATGAATCTCCTACAGTATGTTTTCGATGTGGGAAACCAGGGCATGTATTCAAAAATTGCCCGGAGATGACTGAGGGTGCCCCACAGAAGGGCAAGGGGTTGGAGAGAGCTCCAGTTGACGCTCCTACTCCGAGACAGAGGGTGACCGGCGAGTACACGCTTTGGACTAAGATACTGCGGATCAGTCGTTAGATGTGGTGAAAGGTACCATTTTAATCTTTGATCTTGAAGCTTATGTTTTGATAGATCCTGGTGCCACACATTCATTTGTATCACCTGCATTTGCATGTAAATTATTTAAGTATGTGAAGCTTGCCCTGTTGAGTAGGAGGATGCTGATAAGCACCCAATGAATAATAGTCAGTTAGTGGAGTATGTACTTAGAGAATGTAAGTTGAATGTAGGGGAAAAAAAATGTCAACCGACCTCATTTTAATGTATATGGGAGACTTTGATGTAATCTTAGGAATGGATTGATTGGCTACCAATCGGGCCGTAGTAGACTATTCTTCTAAGACGGTAACATTTCCAGAGGTAGATAGTGTTACCGTAAGTTTCCCTAAAAAATGTAATGTAAATCCCCTTGAAATGTAATGAAAGCAGTGGTGGTTGTGAGCGAGATATATGAATCTTTATACTGATTTAATGATGGATATTTTGAAAGGTTATATTGCGTACGTGGTTGAGGTGGATAAGGTATGCCCAGAATTGCAAGACATCTCAGTGGTCAGGGAATTTCCAGATGTCTTTCCGGATGAATTACCAGGGTTACCGCCGGATAGAGAGATAGAGTTTTGTATAAATTTGGCACTTGGTACAAAGTCGATATTCAACCCACCATACAGGATGGCTCTGATTGAGTTAGAGGAACTGAAGGAGCAGTTACAGGAGTTATTGGATAAAGGGTTCATCAGACAGAGTGCATCGCCCTGGGGAGCACTGGTTCTGTTTATAAAGAAGAAGGATGGAAGCCTCCGACTGTGTATTGACTACAAGCTGTTGAATAAGGCGACCATCAAGAATAAGTACCCCCTTCCACGTATCGAAGACTTATTGGATCAGCTTTGGGGAGCATAGGTCTTCTCTAAGATAGATATGAGATCTGGGTATCATCAATTAAGAATTCGGGATAGAGATGTACCCAAGACAACTTTTCACACCCGGTATGGTCACTTTAACTTTATAGTTATGCCATTCGGGTTGACAAATGCTTCTGTAGCTATTATGTCATTAATGAATGAGGTGTTTCACCAGTACTTGGATAGATTCGTTATCGTATTCATCGATGATATTCTGGTGTATTCGGGATCTAAAGAGGAGCATAAGCAGCACCTAAGGATAGTGCTACAGACCCTTCAAGAGAAGAAGTTGTATGTTAAACTCAGTAAGTGTGATTTTTGGCTAGAGCAGATCTCATTTCTGAGTCATATTGTATCGAAAGATGGTGTGTCTATGGACCTATCCAAGATTGAAGCAGTGGTTCAATGGCAGAGACCCCAGACAGTCACTGAGATCAGAAGTTTTTTGGGTTTAGATGGGTATTATCGAAGGTTTGTGGAGGGATTCTCGAGATTAGCTACTCCATTAACGCGCCTCACAAGAAAGAAGAGTTTGTGTGGGATGATAAACGTGAGAAGAGCTTTCAGGAGTTGAAGAGGAGATTGACTATAGCTCCGATTCTCACCATTCCTACCAGCTCAAAAGGTTTTTCTGTATATACAGATGCTTCATACCAAGGACTGGGCTGTGTACTGATGCAAGATAGGAAGGTAGTAGCCTATGGATCGAGACAGTTGAAGGATCATGAGCGAAAATACCCAACCCACGATTTAGATTTGGCAACCATGATATTTGCTTTAAAAATATGGCGTCATTATCTTTATGGTGAGAAGTTCCAAGTGTTTATAGACCACAAAAGCCTTAAGTGTCTGTTCTCGTAGAAAGAGTTGAATATGAGACAGAGGAGGTGGCTCGAGCTTCTAAAGGACTTTGATTGGGAGATCTTATACCACCCGGGTAAAGCAAATGTGGTAGCTGATGCATTGAGTAGAAAACACCTCGGGATGGTATCATATATGATGATCAGGGAACACGAGCTATTGGAATAGTTCACGAACCTCGGTTTGGATGTAATCTTACCTGATGCTGATAGTGGCCTTATGGTAGCTAGCCTATGATTGGAACCCGATATGATAGATCGTATCCAACGGGCTTAGCGGATTGATCAGCAGTGTAGTGATATTGTCGGGTAGATACAGAGGGGTACAAATACTGACTTTAAGTTGAGTTCAGATGGTTTGTTGAGGTTCAGGGGTAGGATATGTGTTCCCGATGCTCCAGAGATTAAGAGGTTGTTCTTGACAGAAGCTCACTCAACGAAGTATACACTGCATCTAAGAAGTAACAAGATGTATCAGAATCTCCAAAGAGTGTATTGGTGGTCTGGGATGAAAAGAGAGGTAGCTAAATTTGTGGCAAAGTGTCTCGTCTGTCAGTAAGTGATGGTAGAGCATCAGAAGCTTGCAGGGCTATTGCAACCTCTACCTATACCAACTTGGAAATAGGAGCATGTCACTATATATTTCGTGATGGGACTACCTAGGACCCGTAAGAATCACGATGTGATTTGGGTGATAGTGGATAGATTGATGAAGTCGACACACTTCCTAGCTATGAGAGCCACCGGTACTCTGAGTACATTGGCGAAACTATATGTGCGCGAGATAGTGAGGTTGCATGGTGTTCCAGTGAGTGTTGTTTCTGATAGGGATGCCCGCTTCACTTCTCACTTTTGGGAACATTTTCAAGAAGCAATGAGGACCCAACTAAGTTTTAGCACCGCGTTTCATCCTCGGATAGATGGTCAGTAAAAGAGGACTATACAGACCCTGAAGGACGTTGAGAGCGTGTCTATTGGATTTTAGAGGCTACTGGGACAACCATTTGCCACTCGTAGAGTTTGTCTATAATAACAGTTTTCATTCAAGTATCGGGATAACACCATATAAGGCTTTGTATGGCCGTAAATGTCATTCCCCTATTGGATGGGAAGAGGTTGGTGACCAACTGATATTTGCTCCCGATTTAGTGAGACAAGCCTCTGAGAATGTCCAATTGATTTGTGAGAGATTACAGACAGCTCAAAGAAGAAAAAAGAGTTATGCTGACAAGAGACAGAGACCATTGGAATTCGCAGTGGGTGAATTAGTGTTCCTACGAGTTTCTCCTTCCAAGGGTATAACGAGGTTCGAAAAGAAAGGGAAGCTAAGTCCTCGTTACATTGGACCCTTTGAGATATTGGATAGAGTGGGAGATAAGGCCTATAGGCTAGCGCTACCACCTGAGCTAGCAGACGTTCATAATGTCTTCCACATCTCTATGTTACGAAAGTACCACTTGGATCTGGCGCATGTGATAAGCTATGAGCCATTGGAGCTCCATGAGAACATGACATATGTTGAGAAATCGATTCGGATATTGGATAGGAAGGAGAAGATATTGAGATCCAAGATGACCCCCCTAGTGAAAGTTCTTTGGCAGCATCACACTGCAGAAGAAGCTACGTGGGAGTTAGAGAGCTTGATGTGAGAAACATATCCTGAGTTATTTACGGACTGATTTGGTTCTAATTTGGAGGACCAAATTTTCTAAGTGAGGGAGAATGTGAGACCCCATCTTCTCAAAAGTGAAGCATATTTGGTTTCTCTTTAAGTGCTCACAAAAAAGGCGTAAGGAGTAAAGTTGGTTATGAGGAAGATGATGAATAGTATGACCACTACTTTAGTTTTTAAAAACTGGATTTTGTCTAATTAATTACATGATTAATGTTAAAATGGTTGGTGCAAGACCCAGAATTCGGTGTCTTTTCCTTATGAATGTATCGATGTAAACATTGAATTATGTTATTGTAATCATAAGAGAAGTTATATTTCAATAACAACCTCAAAGTGCAAAATATGAGCAATGGTGAGCTCGTGGTGAACCGAAGGGAATCCAACCAATCCAACAGAAGATAGTGACTTAAAACATCAAAATAATGATAGGTCAAGAAGGAATGTTGGTTTGATTTGGTCCAAATAATGTTGAAGTGGTGAAAATGTCAAAATAAGAACGAGCTCAAAATCAATTGTTTGAGTTGTTTTTAGCATTTTCAGCTACCAAGGGTAGCCAAAACACAAAGATGAAGGAAACAAGCATTGAAATTCACATATTTGGATTTTTCAACTTTAGTCAAACATGGTCAAAGTCAAAAGTCAAATAAAAATAAGGATTTGAATGTGGACTTTGACTAAGTGACTAAACCATGGTTAAATGTAACCCAACCATCGTTAATGCATGGAAAAAATTATTTAGGGTTAAAACACTTAATTTCTAGTCAATAATACTTAGGAAATTAATTAATTTAATTGGGTTAAAATTAAAATGGGCTGAAATGAAAAATACTAATGGCCAACTAGTTAAATGGTTGAGGCCCATTATATATAAACCAAAGTGGGCCGAATTTGTGCAAGCTAAATGGGCCGAATATTGTGCCAAAATTTGGGCTGAAATTAGGCTAAATAATAGGTCAAAAATGGAGAGAAATTTCACCGTGAAAATCTGAAAATTAAGGCCCGAACTGAAAGCCCAATAGGAAATTTAAGACAAACCCAACAGAAATAGTTCAAGCCCAAACGTAACCAAGCCCAAAACCTTTTCAAGACCAACTTATGGGCTGAAATTTAATGATATATTGGCTGAATTTTAAGCCTTGAAAACCAAAAAATTGAGAAGGAAAATCACTCATCTTCTTCCTTGAATATTCAACCACCACAGAAACTAAAGCTCCCAAGCCTTCTCTCTCCAGAAATCACCTAGCTACAAGCATATTTGGAACAAGCTTCCATCATCAAAGTTGTTCCATATTGTAAGGAGAATAATATATCCAAAAACCAGCATCCAACAAGCTGAATTGGAGAGCCATAACCCCTCCTTCATTCTCAGCCAAAGTGGAAAAGATAAGCTAGGTGAGTTTTCTTTCCACCAATCTTATATATGTTAATCTAATGAATTTATGGAGTAGATTGGTGTATGAATTGTATGGTAAAACATCACCTAAGGTAGATAACTAGGATAGGTCGAATGGGTATGGTGAAATTATGGTGAACATGTTAATGTTTTAATGATGTATATGTGTTAGTAATTACATCTACATGGTGATGGTGTAATTATGTGCCATCAATTTGTAAGGATGGATTGATTTATAAGGCATGCATATAAAGTGTTTGATAAAATGTATGAATGAACCATATGAGTGCCTTACGACAAGCATGACAAGTGTTCGTGAAAATGCCACAATGGGCTAGAAACATGAAATAGGCGGGGTTGGTGATGATGGTTTGGTATTGGTGGGCATGATGGCTCATGCACACCAAATGTTTGACATAATTCTGAAATGAAACCAAACATGTAATGGCCGACCACCAAGCGTTCTGTAAATAAAGAGATCGATCCTTAATGTAAGTAGATCGATTTCCTTAGCTCTCGGGTTGGAGCAGATCAATCTCCTCCCTTAGCCAGATCGATTTCCTTAACTCTCTACCTCAAGCAGATCGATCTTAAGCTTTCGACAGATCGATCTCATGCCTTCAAATGTCATGAAAATGAGAGATTTAAGAGGACCAGGTCGATCTCAGACCCTCGACAGATTGATCTCGTCAAGCAATTTCTATAAAAGGCGTAGTTGAAATCTGCGATTCACGGAAACAAACCCCATCCCCTCCATTTTTAACCTAAAACCTAGTTTCCTCTCTCTAAATCATCCCATTTCCAGTAAGATTTGAGGAAAGACCATTAGATACAAAATTGTTCATATCCAAGAGAAGAACAACATACTTTGGAATTAAAGTCTCATTTGTTGGATTGAAGGAGCAATGGACATTTTCATTCGGAGCAAGAAGAGAAGCTAGATTGGTAAGTTTCTAATAACTCAGCCCAAGTACATTTGTCTATTTATTGATTTTGGAGTTGATTTGTATATGTATTGATGGTTAAAATTACCTAGGATGTGATGGAACTAATGTGACCTAGAAACCTAGAGTAAAGACCTAGAAACCTAGAGTAAATCTAGTGTGAGAAAATGTGATTTAGATGAGTTGGTGATTTATAGGATTAAGCTAAGTTATTATTGAAGTAATGTGAATGATTTGAGATGGGTAAATGAAGTTACATTGTGAGGATAATCAATTTATGAAAATGAGTATATAAGGTTTGACAAATGCCATAGTGAAGCAAGTGAAGAAATATGACCACTATGAGCTTAATATCGATTTGACATCGATTTAGTAAGAATGAATAGGCCTCAAAGAATCAATAGATTCAAGATATGAGTAGAACAATAAAACTAGGCCTTATACGTGTTAATGGAGGCTATAGGTGGAATCGACTATAGCAAACACAAGAGTTGTGTTATATGGACTGAGTTAATGTGATATACGGCTTTGTGCAGTTCTGAAGAGTTCGTTGGAGACGAATCGAACCGCACAAGTAAGCAACTCTAAGGAAGTGGAATCACGCGACACGATTTTCATGTAAGGGAATTTTGTGGGTATATAGAGATAGCTGCTCGTACTTTGAACTCGTGGGTGAATATAGGGTGTTGTAAAATGCACGATTGTTTGCGAAAATAATTGTTAGTATGTGTGGATTACTATGAGTATGTATATGATTTGGTTTTTGAAATGATTCTTGAAAAAAAGGATAGTAAGGCTAATAATTGCATAAACCACGTGTTTTGATGTTTTACGAAAACACATTGCTTTGTTTTGAACAAATTAATGGATAGCATGATACCCCGCACACTGGGATCCGTGTGGTCTAGGATGATTTATGACATAGTTGGCCAACATAGTCCATTGAGATATAGTGACCTGTCTCACTTGATATTACATAATACCACATGGTTTTGATACATGAGTGTGATTATGATATGTGCAGGGTAGACCCGAGGGAGGCGTCGAGCCTTGTGGGATTTGTGATTTAAAGAAATGATAATTTGATTTATGATGGGATGTGCTAGATTTTGATAAATAGATTTTGTGATGAGATGTGATGTGATTTAAAAAGGATGTTTCTTAAATGAATTTCCCTTTTGGTGATGAGATTTAATGAGAATGAGCATGGGATGGTTTTACATGTTGATATTTCCATGTTTTATGCCTATTTACATGATTTTTTGATACATGATATATGTATATACATGTGGCATAGTTTTATTTCCTCATGCTCCGATTACAAACGATTTATGTATAACATTATCGGCATGTAGATAGAGTAGTTATCTACCATGCTTACATTATTGCCTTACTGAGCGTGTGGTTGCTCATCCCTCTCTACAGAGCGTACATAGCAGTCCAACGAGGACTGAGGTGTTGTATGTTGGATATCCGCTGCTCCCATCGCCAAAAGGTATACATACATGGATTCTTTTTGTATCTAAACATGTAAAGGCACAGTAGTCATTTTGTATTGTAATGTGGGGATGTAAAAGTTAGAAAACGTGTCATGTATAAGTGTATAACTCAACTTTCAAATGAATGACACTTCTTTTGACTAATTTGAGAATGAATGATGAGTGTTGATTATTATTGACTCAAAACCCAACTGTGTAATGGTGAGTTTGTTCATAACCGGGTAAGGAATGGAAAATGCAAAAAAATTACAGTGATTTTTAGACGAATTGGATAAATAGGGTCGTGACAGAGATTGGTATCAGAGTTGAGTTACCCTGATATGAGTTAGTAATAAAACGTAGGAAAATTTGTGAGATCTGAGAATTTTAGACATATTTTAATTATGTAATATGAACTTGAAGTGTAATTTATTAAGCTGAGTGAAATGTATAAGTAACGAATGAGAAATAATCAAACTAGTGAATTGTGGAAATTATATTTGGAGATTTATATGTTAACTGTTTAAACCAAAGTGTAAAACTATGAGGTCAGATCGATCTTGGAGAACGAGAGATCGATTTGGTGAGTTAAAAATGACAAAGAAGGAGGAAAGTAAGTGAGCAGATCGATCTCCAATGGAAGAAGATCGATCTCCTTATGATTCTGTAATGAAGAGATCGATCTCATGAGGAAGGGATCGATCTCAAAATGTTTCTGTTTGGGAGACGATCGATCTCCTCAAGGAGCAGATCGATATCATAAAGCCATGAAGAGATCGATCTCACCCCTCGACAGATCGATCTCCTAGGCATAAAATTACCCCAAATCGTCCACAAATTCAAATGCAGATCGATCTCATCAAGAGCCAGATCGATCTCCTACCCTCCATCTATATAAGGAACCTCTGCTTTCTCCTGCAATTTCATTTTCTCTCTCTTCAAAATCCCATTTTTCACCTGAGCCCTAGCTTTCTCACTCATCCAAAGCACCCATTTTCGTCCAAATCAGAGGTTGTGGGAAGAAGGAAAGTTGTTCCTCATCAAAGGGAGAACAACATACTTGGAAATCGAAAGACGGTTTGAATCGAGGCAAGAGATAAGCTCTCCGTAAGTTTTGGGTAATTTCTAAACCTCGATCTTGAGATTTGAGATGATTTTGGTGATAATGGCTATGGCATTGGGTTGAAATAGCTGGAAAATGATTAGGGATTGATGAAATTACAATGTAGTTGGAGTGATGATGATATTTAGCAATTTTGGTAATTTTGGGAATTTTGAGTTATAAATGGAAATTTAGACAATGTGGTGAATTAGCATAGATATTATGGCATGGGAAGTGTAGGATGTTGAGATGTTGTGAATGAGATTGTGGATTGTGATAGAGTTAGTCCGTGACAAGGGAGAAACGATTGCACTATACGAGGTGCAAAGAGGTAAGGGAAACTAAACCATTTGTGTATGTGATTTGTGAACTATTATAGCATGATTTGCGATTTATAAAATAAGCATATTTGATGTGTTGTGTTTGATGAGAATGCACACGACTTTTATAGCCGGTTGGAGCCCAATATTTTTATGAGTTTATAAGCTACGTGTGAAATCGCTTTATAAACCGTTGAGTTTGTGTGAGAAATGAATTGGGCTCTACGTTAAGGCAATATTGAGATTTGAGAAATGTGTACGTGTTCTGCTGGTTGGAATTCGGTTTTATTATGTTTTTTGTTGAGTACAAAACGATTTTAAATGAGTTTTATGAGAGAAAAACCACTATGAGTTCTACGTGAAGGCAAACCAGTTTTATATGATAAAGACTTAGGTGTGTAATTTTGAGTACATACCGGGCATTGCTCTGGTAGCATGTAAGTCTGATACTTCTCTGTTCTGGTAACGTGAGATACCCTATTTTGTGGCTGTGCCACGTATATTTGGTGGCTATGCCACGTGAAACCCTATTCTGTGGCTGTACCACATATATTTAGTGGCTGTGCCTTGTGAAACACTATTTTGTGGCTGTGCCACGTGTATTTGGTGGCTGTGCCATGAACGAACCCTATTCTATAGCTGTGCCACGTATATTTGGCGACTGTGCCACGTGAAACCCTATTCTGTGGCTGTGCCACGTGTATTTGGTGGCTGTGCCACGAGCGAACCCTATTCTGTGGCTGTGCCACGTATATTTGGTGGCTGTGCCATGTGAAACCCTATTCTGTGACTGTGCCACGTGTATTTGGTGGCTGTGCCACGAGCGAACCCTATTCGGTGGCTGTACCACGTATATTTGGTGGCTGTGCCACGTGTGAATCTAAATCTGTGGCTGTGCCACGTACAAATCAAAATCAGTGGCGATGCCACGTGTGTTTGGTGGCTGCGCCACGTGTATTTTTATTACAGTGATTTTATCACATTTATTGAGAAAGCAATTATCACATTGTCTTCACATGCTTGCTACTGCTTTATACTGAGCCTTTATTTCATGTTTCCACATGGTTTTGAGATATGAGAATGTTGGTTTGGGAAGTTTCATGCTATGATTTCAAATGACTATACTGAGTTTCACATGCAAATAAATATTTTGTGATGTGCATTATGGTTTATATAATGAGTCCCTTAACCCCTTACTGAGCGATTTAGAAGCTCATCCTATTTCCTTTCCCCCAGATTTCTTCAAGTAAAAAGGGTTTCCCTGCGACGTACGAAGTAGTGGCTAGTGGAGGACTTAAGCTCCAGGCTGTATATTGTGTTTTGAGGTATCATTTATCTTTTCATGTATCCAGACAATTATGGTAATTGCAGACACTTGTTGTATAACCTTGTAAGGGATGTATTAGGATTAATTAACTTAATATTGAGTAATGTATATGATATGATATATATACTATCTAATGATGAGATCCTGAGGTATGATATGCTTAATGATGTATGACACTGCACAGGAATGCACCTTAATTGTGATTTGATGAGTAAAAAGTTTTTAAATTAGCCATATTTTTCGCGTTTCTAGGGCGTGACAGAGTTTTCTTGGTATCAGAACTTAGGGTGCCTGGTACTGTCAGTGTTAGTTAAGTGAAATAGAATACATCCCAAGTGTCTGTAATAGTCTGGTCATGAACTGAATTGAGGATTCAGATTTCAATCGGTTGTGATATGTACGTGCAGGAGACGAGTTGAGATAGAGATGAGTAAATGATGAGGTCATTCGAGGAGGTAGGCAGAGTCCCCTCCGCCACTTGCCCCACAACCAGAGAGTCCTAACTCTCGATTTAATCGGATTGAAACCGATGTGAGTTAAGGTTTTGAGCAGATGGTAGTGCTCTTCGCGCAACACTTTAGAGTTAATGCCTCGGGTACTACTCCTACACCACCACCAGGACCTCCCGTACCCCCAGTACAAATGGATCCAGTGCCTCCCGTCACTCAGCCTGATGACAGAAGTATGGTCCAACTGAAGGACATTTTGAAAATGAATCTGCCCGCCTTTATGTGAAAGAAGGATCCTCAGAGGTTGAGGAGTGGCTGACGGAGTTGAGAATTTTATTTGATTATCTGGGGTGCACTGATGCTGAGAGGGTCAGTATGAGTATCTATATGTTGAAGGGGAGAGCTCGAGATTGGTGGGGTGCCACCCATGGTATTCTGATGTCCTGCCAGGATGTGATTGGTTGGGAAGAGTTTCAGATAGCCTTTAGGACCAAATATGTACCACGAGCCGCCCAGAGAAAGAAACAGGCTGAGTTTTTGAGTTTGGTACAGGGTGATATGTCTGTGGATGACTATGAGAGCCAATTCTCCGCGCTATTGAGATATGACCCAAAGACCTTTAAGAACGAAGAGCTCCGTACTGAGAGATTTGTATATAGATTGAAGCCCATCATCAGAGATAGATTGATAGGGCTATGTATTACTGAGTTTGGAGATGCTCTGAGACGAGCACAAGAGATTAAGAGAGGAATTGAAATGGTACAATCCCAGAACGAGCTCAAAGCGGTGAATAGAGATAAGGGCAAGAGGCCAGCTATTTTTCAAACAGACACTCGAAGAGGTTCCTTCAGAAGAGGAAGGATTGAGGTGCAGAAGGGCAGATTAGAGAGACCTAGAGGTTACCCTAACATTAGGGAGACCCCTCGAGATGTCAGGCCTTAGCTAAGGATTTACAGAAATTGTGGTCGAGTGTATGAGGGAAGTTGTACTGGATTGATCCATGGATGTTTTAGATGTGGAGACATGGGTCACATGCTGAAAGACTGCCCTCAACCTCAGAAACCACATGTTCCGGAGCCCACTAGACAACAGCCTCAGAGAGTGATCCCCCAGAGATGGGCCACTGCTGCAGAGAAAGGGAAGAAGCCTGTTACACAGGGACGTGTGTTTGCCCTAGATAAGGAGACCGCAGACACTTCTGCAGAAACTATAAGAGGTACACTCTCTGTCTATGATTATAAGGCTCATGTGTTAATTGATCCAGGATCCACGCATTCGTTCATTTCTGAGCATTTTGCATGTAGATTAAATTTGAAGTTTGAACCTCTAGAATATATACTACATGTAAATACCCCTATGCGTGAATCCCAGAGGACTAAGTTAATCTGTAGAGGATGTGAAATAAAGGTGGGAGATAGAGTGATGTTAGCAGATATAATCATGTTGAATATACATGGGTTTGATGTAATTGTGGGGATGGATTGGTTGGCAACCAATCGAGTGAGTTTAGACTGCTACACTAAGATTGTAACTTTCCCCCTACCTGAACCTTACAGTGTACATTTGAAATATTGAGTAAATAGACGTATGAAATTTTGTAAACAATTTGAGACTTTTAATATTATTTTGGAGAGTATTAAATATGATTGTTCATGTGAAGGTTATGAAACACTCATCTCAGATGATGATCGGGAACATCCGAGGATTGAGGATATACTTGTGGTGTACGAATTTTTGGATGTTTTCCCAGATGAGTTACCAAGTTTACCACCAGAGAGAGCTGGAGTTTACCATTGATTTGGTACCAGATACTCAGCCGATCTCTAAACCTCACTACAGGATGGCATTAGTGGAACTTGAGGAATTGAAGAAACAATTACAGGAGTTATTGGATTAAGGGTTCATTAGACCCAGTGTCTCACAGTGGGGAGCACTAGTTTTATTTGTTAAGAAGAAGGACGGTAGTCTCAGATTATGCGTAGACTACCAGTTGTTGAATAAAGCCACGGTGAAGAATAAATACCCATTGCCCAGGATTGATGATCTACTAGATCAGCTGAGAGGGGCCTCAGTCTTTTCTAAAATTGATTTGAGATCGGGCTATCACCAATTGAGGATTAAGGAAGGAGAAATTCTGAAGACGGCCTTCAGGACAAGGTATGGCCATTATGAATTTCTAGTGATGTCCTTTGGATTGACGAACGCCCCTGCAGCATTTATGAGATTAATGAATGAGGTGTTCAGAGACTATCTAGATAAGTTTGTGATAGTCTTTATTGATGATATCCC
This sequence comes from Firmiana major, assembly GCA_033439115.1. Taxonomy (NCBI): domain Eukaryota; kingdom Viridiplantae; phylum Streptophyta; class Magnoliopsida; order Malvales; family Malvaceae; genus Firmiana; species Firmiana major. The sequence continues at coordinate 57,794,303 of CM065896.1, read as the reverse complement.
GGTGTACTCTCGGTCGTATGAGGAGCATGCACAACATTTGTGGTTAGTACTTCAGATACTCCGAGATAAACAATTATATGGAAAGCTTAGTAAGTGTGAGTTTTGGCTCGATCAGATAGCTTTCCTGGGTCATATAATCTCAGAGGAAGGAATATCAGTGGATCCAAGTAAAGTGGAGGCTGTGCTTAACTGGGAGAGCCCGAGGACAGTTATAGAGGTACGAAGTTTCCTTAGTTTGGCAAGGTATTACAGAAGATTTTTAGAAGGATTTTCCAGGATTACCGCTCCTTTGACTAAACTCACACGCAAGGAGACTCCGTTTATATGGATTGACCAGTGTGAGCTCAATTTTCAGGAATTGAAAAGGGGATTAACAGCGGCACCTGTGTTAACTATTCCTGAGGGATCAGGAGGATTTTCGATGTATAGTGATGCATCTCATCAAGGATTGGGGTGTGTGCTTATGCAGCACGAAAGAGTGGTCGCATATGGATCGCGATAGTTAAAAGACCATGAGCGGAATTACCCCACGCATGATTTGGAGTTAGCCGCTGTGGTATTTGCCTTGAAGATTTGACGACACTACTTATATGGGGAAAGATTCCAGATCTTCACTGATCGCAAGAGTTTGAGGTATCTCTTTGATCAGAAGGAGTTAAACATAAGACAAAGGAGATGGATGGAACTCCTTAAGGATTATGACTGTGAGATTCTATATCATCCGGGTAAGGCGAACGTAGTTGTTGATGCCTTGAGCAGGAAGAGTATGATATCTGCCATGATGATCAGGGAATGGGATTTACTGGAGCAGTTCGTCGAACTCTGGATCAAAGTTAAAGAGGTAGAGACTGGAATTTTGGCTAGCTTGCGAATAGAGCCCAGAATCATGGATCAGATTAGAACTGGGCAGTGCAGTGATCAGAGGTTGATAAATATGGTTAACCAAGCTGAATAAACTTTGCAGTCGGATCTCACAATCAATGAGGATGGATTGTTGAGGTTCAGAGGACAGATTTGTGTACCGAACGATGATACCCTGAAGAGACAGATACTGAGAGAATCCCACTGCTCACGATACACAATGCACTTAAGGAGTACTAAGATGTACCGAGATTTGAGAAAGGTGTACTGGTGGAGTGGTATGAAGCGAGACGTGGCAGAATATGTGGCCAGATGTTTAGTATGCCAACAAGTGAAATCTGAGCATAAGAAGCCCGGAGGACTACTACAGCCCTTACCTATACCTACATGAAAATGGGAGCATGTCACTATGGACTTTATTATGGGTTTACCGAGGACACGAAGAGGTCGTGACGCTATATGGGTTATAGTGGATAGATTGACCAAGAGTGCCCACTTCCTTACCATTAAGAGCGCAGATGCGGTGGATGCCTTAGCTGAGCTGTATGTCAGCGAGATAGCTAGATTACATGGGGCTCCAGTGAGTATTACCTCTGATAGAGATTCTCGATTTACTTCCAGATTTTGGACCCAGTTTCAGGAGTCCATAAGATCTCGATTAAGTTTTAGAACCGCCTATTCAGACAGATGGTCAGTCAGAGAGGACTATTCAGACCTTGGAGGATATGTTGAGGGCGTGTACAATTGATTTTAAGGGATCATGGGATGATCACCTGCCCCTAGCAGAGTTTGCATACAATAACTGCTATCATGCGAGTGTTGGAATGGCACATTTTGATGCTCTATATGGTAGGAGGTGTAGATCCCCTGTAGCTTGGGAAAAGGTCGGTGACAGAAAGATAAATGCTCCTGAACTTGTTGAACAAGCTGTGGAGAGTGTGAAACTCATATGTGAGAGATTACGAGCTGTACAGAGTAGACAGAAAAGCTACGCAGATATGCGTAGATAGCCACTCGAGTTTGATGTTGGTGATGCAGTATTTCTGAAAATATCACCGAGTAAGGGTATCATGCGATTTGGGAAGAAAGGAAATTGAGTCCTCGATACGTATGACCATTCGAGATTCTTGAGAGAGTGGGAGAGGTAGCCTACAGATTGGCATTACCCTCGCAGATGTCCGGAATACACAATGTTTTTCATGTGTCTATGTTGAGGAAGTACCACCAGGACCCTTCTCATGTCATAGAGTATGACGAGATGGATATACAAGAGGACATGAGCTACACTGAGGAACCCGTCTAGATTCTCGATAGAAAGGAGAAGGTACTTAGAACTAAGAGCATCCCATTAGTGAAAGTTTTGTGGAAACATCACTCAATGGAAGAAGCAACATGGGAACTAGAAAATCTCATGAATGAGAAATACCCCCATCTATTTGAATAGTTGAGTTGAATTTGGAGGACCAAATTCTTTTAAGGTGGGGAGGATGTGAGATCTGAGAATTTTAGACATATTTTAATTATGTAATATGAACTTGAAGTGTAATTTATTAAGCTGAGTGAATGTATAAGTAACGAATGAGAAATAATCAAACTAGTGAATTGTGGAAATTATATTAGGAGATTTATATGTTAAGTGTTTAAACTAAAGTGTAAAACTATGAGGTCAGATCGATCTTGGAGAAGGAGAGATCGATCTAGTGAGTTAAAATGACAAGGAAGGAGGAAAGTAAGTAAGCATATCGATCTCCAATGGAAGAAGATCGATCTTTTTATGATTCTATAATGAAGAGATCGATCTCATGAGGAAGGGATCGATTTCAAAATGTTTCTGTTTGGGAGAAGATCGATCTCCTCAAGGAGCAGATCGATCTCATAAAGCCATGAAGAGATCGATCTCACCCCTCAACAGATCGATCTCCTAGGCATAAAATTACCCCAAATCATCCCCAAATTCAAATGCAGATCGATCTCATCAAGAGCCAGATCGATCTCCTACCCTCCGTCTATATAAGGAACCTCTGCTTTCTCCTGCAATTTCATTTTCTCTCTTTAAAACCTCATTTTTCACCCGAGCCCTAGCTTTCTCACTCATCCAAAGCACCCATTTTTGTCCAAATCAGAGGTTGTGGCAAGAAGGAAAGTTGTTCCTCATCAAAGGGAGAACAACATACTTGGAAATTGGAGGACGGATTGAATCGAGGCAAGAGATAAGCTCTCCACAAGTTTTGGGTAATTTCTAAACCTCGATCTTGAGATTTGAGATGATTTTGGTGATAATGGCTGTTGGCATTGTGTTGAAATAGCTGAAAAATGATTAGGGATTGATGAAATTACAATGTAGTTGGAGTGATGATGATATTTAGCAATTTTGGTAATTTTGGGAATTTCGAGTTATAAATGAAAATTTAGACAATGTGGTGAATTAGCATAGATATTGTGGCATGGGAAGTGTAGGATGTTGAGATGTTGTGAATGAGATTGTGGATTGTGATAGAGTTATGAGAATTGAGAGATTTGAGGTGTTATGAGCAATTATGCTCGATTTTGAGAATTGAGGTTACTATGATGATGAGTATTGATGTTTTAACATCGTTTGGACAGCTCGGGAGTTCCAGACTGGAATGCAAGACTAGTCTGTGACAAGGGGGAAACGATTGCACTATGCGAGGTGCAAAGAGGTAAGGGAAACTAAACCATTTGTGTATGTGGTTTGTGAACTATTATAGCATGATTTGCGATTTATAAAACAAGCATGTTTGATGTGTTGTGTTTTGATGAGAATGCACACGACTTTTATAGCCGGTTGGAGCCCAATGTTTTTATAAGTTTATAAGCTACGTGTGAAATCGCTTTATAAACCGTTGAGTTTGTGTGAGAAATGAATTGGGCTCTACGTTAAGGCAATATTGAGATTTGAGATATGTGTCCGTGTTCTGCGGGTTGGAACTCAGTTTTAATATGTTTTGTGTTTAGTACAAAACGATTTTAAATGAGTTTTATGAGAGAAAACCCACTATGAGTTCTACGTGAAGGCAAACCAGTTTTATATGATAAAGACTTAGGTGTGTACTTTTAAGTACACACCGGGCATTGCTCTGGCAGCATGTAAGTCCGATACTTCTCCGTTCTGGTAACGTGAGATACCCTATTATGTAGCTGTGCCACGTATATTTGGTGGCTGTGCCACATGAAACCTTATTCTGTGGCTGTGCCACGTATATTTTACGGCTGTGCCATGTGAAACCCTATTCTGTGGCTGTGCCACGTGTATTTGGTGGTTGTGCCACGAGCGAACCCTATTCTGTGGCTGTGCCACGTATATTTGGTGGCTGTGCCACATGAAACCCTATTTTGTGGCTGTGCCACGTGTATTTGCTGGCTGTGCCACGAGCGAACCCTATTCTGTGGCTGTGCCACGCATATTTGGTAGCTGTGCCACGTGAAACCCTATTCTGTGGCTGTGCCACATGTATTTGGTGGCTATGCCACGAGCGAACCCTATTCTGTGGCTGTGCCACGTATATTTGGTGGCTGTGCCACGTGTGAATCTAAATCTGTGGCCGTGCCACGTACAAATCAAAATCCGTGGCTATGCCACATGTGTTTGGTGGGTGTGCCACGAGCATTGTTATTATAGTGATTTTATCAGGTTTATTGAGAAAGCAATTATCGCATTGTCTTCACATGCTTGTTAATGCTCTATATTGAGCCTTTATTTCATGTTTCCACATGGTTTTGAGATATGAGAATGTTGTTTTGAGAACTTTCATGCTTTGATTTCAAATGAGTATACTGAGTTTCACATGCAAATAAATATTTTGTGATGTGCATTATGGTTTATATATTGAGTCCCTTACCCCCTTACTGGGTGATTTAGAAGCTCATCCTGTTTCCTTTCCCCCCGATTTCTTCAAGTTAAAAGGGTTTCCCTGCGACGTACGAAGTAGTGGCTAGTGAAGGACTTAAGCTCCAGGCTGCATATTGTGTTTTGAGGTATCATTTATCTTTTCATGTACCCAGACAATTACGGTAATTACAGACACTTGTTGTATAACCTTGTAAGGGATGTATTAGGATTAATTAACTTAATATTGAGTAATGTATATGATATGATATATACTATCTAATGATGAGATGCTGAGGTATGATATGCTTGATGATGTATGACACTGCACAGGAATGCACCTTAATTGTGATTTGATGAGTAAAAAGTTTTTAAATTAGCCATATTTTTCGCGTTTCTAGGGCGTGACAGAGTTTTCTTGGTATCAGAACTTAGGGTGCCTGGTACTGTCAGTGTTAGTTAAGTGAAATAGAATACATCCCAAGTGTCTATAATAGTCTGGCCATGAACTGAATTGAGGATTCAGATTTCAATCGGTTGTGATATGTACGCACAGGAGACGAGTTGAGATAGAGAATGAGTAAATGATGAGGTCATTCGAGGAGGTAGGCAGAGTCCCCTCCGCCACTTGCCCCACAACCAGAGAGTCCTAACTCTCGATTTAATCGGATTGAAACCGATGTGAGTTAAGGTTTTGAGCAGATGGTAGCGCTATTCGCGCAACACTTTAGAGTTAATGCCTCGGGTACTACTCCTACACCACCACCAGGACCTCCCGTACCCCCAGTACAAATGGATGCAGTGCCTCCCGTCACTCAGCCTGATGACAGAAGTATGGTCCAACTGAAGGACATTTTGAAAATGAATCTGCCCGCCTTTATGTGAAAGAAGGATCCTCAGAGGTTGAGGAGTGGCTGACGGAGTTGAGAATTATATTTGATTATCTGGGGTGCACCGATGCTGAGAGGGTCAGTATGAGTATCTATATGTTGAAGGGGAGAGCTCGAGATTGGTGGGGTGCCACCCATGGTATTCTGATGTCCTGCCAGGATGTGATTGGTTGGGAAGAGTTTCAGATAGCCTTTAGGACCCAATATGTACCACGAGCCGCCCAGAGAAAGAAACAGGCCGAGTTTTTGAGTTTGGTACAGGGTGATATGTCTGTGGATGACTATGAGAGCCAATTCTCCGCGCTATTGAGATATGCCCAAAGACCTTTAAGAACAAAGAGCTCCGTACTGAGAGATTTGTATATAGATTGAAGCCCATCATCAGAGATAGATTGATAGGGCTATGTATTACTGAGTTTGGAGATGCTCTGAGACGAGCACAAGAGATTAAGAGAGGAATTGAAATGGTACAATCCCAGAACGAGCTCAAATCGGTGAATAGAGATAAGGGCAAGAGGCCAGCTATTTTTCAAACAGACGCTCGAAGAGGTTCCTTCAGAAGAGGAAGGATTGAGGTGCAGAAGGGCAGATTAGAGAGACCTAGAGGTTACCCTAACATTAGGGAGACCCCTCGAGATGTCAGGCCTGAGCTAAGGATTTATAGAAATTGTGGTCGAGTGCATGAGGGAAGTTGTACTGGATTGATCCATGGATGTTTTAGATGTGGAGACATGGGTCACATGGTGAAAGACTGCCCTCAACCTCAGAAACCACATGTTCCGGAGCCCACTAGACAACAGCCTCAGAGAGTGAACCCCCAGAGATGGGCCACTGCTGCAGAGAAAGGGAAGAAGCCTGTTACACAGGGACGTGTGTTTGTCCTAGATAAGGAGACCGCAGACACTTCTGCAGAAACTATAAGAGGTACACTCTCTGTCTATGATTATAAGGCTCATGCGTTAATTGATCCAGGATCCACGCATTCGTTCATTTCTGAGCATTTTGCATGTAGATTAAATTTGAAGTTTGAACCTCTAGAATATATACTACATGTAAATACCCCTATGCGTGAATCCCAGAGGACTGAGTTAATCTGTAGAGGATGTGAAATAAAGGTGGGAGATAGAGTGATGTTAGCAGATATAATCATGTTGAATATACATGGGTTTGATGTAATTGTGGGGCAACCAATCGAGTGAGTTTAGACTGCTACACTAAGATTGTAACTTTCCCCCTACCTGAACCTTACAGTGTACATTTGAAATATTGAGTAAATAGACGTATGAAATTTTGTAAACAATTTGAGAATTTTAATATTATTTTGGAGAGTATTAAATATGATTGTTCATGTGAAGGTTATGAAACACTCATCTCAGATGATGATCGGGAACATCCGAGGATTGAGGATATACCTGTGGTGTGCGAATTTTTGGATGTTTTCCCAGATGAGTTCCAAGTTTACCACCAGAGAGAGCTGGAGTTTACCATTGATTTGGTACCAGATACTCAGCCGATCTCTAAACCTCCCTACAGGATGGCATTAGTGGAACTTGAGGAATTGAAGAAACAATTACAGGAGTTATTGGATTAAGGGTTCATTAGACCCAGTGTCTCACAGTGGGGAGCACTAGTTTTATTTGTTAAGAAAAAGGATGGTAGTCTCAGATTATGCGTAGACTACCGGTTGTTGAATAAAGCCACGGTGAAGAATAAATACCCATTGCCCAGGATTGATGATCTACTAGATCAGCTGAGAGGGGCCTCAGTCTTTTCTAAAATTGATTTGAGATCGG